>OY728125.1:1030129434-1031561922 GCA_963277665.1 Viscum album
TGTTCCCAGACTAAGAACAAAAAACCTTATTCTAAAAAGTGGGGTTTTGTTTCCTGAAAGAATATTCCAATTCAAGGAAGAACCATAAAAGATATTCAATATTTTGATTCATAATTTATATATAATTATCCAATTAGTACTTTCCTTGAATAATTTACTTTATAATTTGAATATCTATTTATTTTCAAATTGCCACCTCAACAAATCTGAATTCCTTCACTCCTAGAGGCATTCCACGACTAATTTAACATGTCCACCAAAGCCTATACCCAAACCATGGAGAGAAATCATTGTCAGACCCCCACTATCTCAATGTTGTCTTTATTCGCTACCATTGGAATATTTTACCTCTAAGAGAGTCATCTTAGATTACTTTATAGAACTATTTTGATGCTGAAGTGAAAGCTCCTCCTAATCATTTACCACATTTGTTTCACATTTACATTACTCGTGGTGTTTATGTATACACCATAGAATTCCCTGATTTTATAATGGTTCTACCATGACTAAATCATGTATTCTTAAATAGTCTTGGGTCAGTTACATCAAATGGGTCATACCATCATGAAATATTGATATTTCGTCCCTACATCAGTGTTTCTTCCAAAACCACACTCAAGAAACACAAACCACCATAACCCCTGTGACATTCATTACTAAACTATGAATTGGATATATATTTTTTTTTTCTCTAATCATATAAAAAACAATCCATAAACTAGAAATTATTCATGTTCTATGAGAATGAAACACATTGAAATCACCAATATCTGGTCTAATGAATACCCCAATTAAATAATGGATGATGGTGGATATCCCACCATATGTCTTCATAGAGTCCACTACCTTACTACTATCCTCCCTAGAAGATATTCTTAAAATTTAAAAATTTATTTTAGTTAACTTTGAAAATTGATTATACTCTTTGAGCATAATTATAATAAAATCATGATTTTTGCCCCGACCATATTTAATATTGGAGTACACTATTATTTCATTGATGAATACCATAATAACCATCTATTGTATATGTGACCTCTAATGGTGAATATATTTATAATGAATTCAATGGACTCAGGACTCCCTGCCTAGAAGAGTATCATAACACACACAACATTTCTCAATATAATTATTAATCTTTTCATAACACTATATCCTTGGCAATATGATCCCATTACATCTTATCCAAAATCCAAATGACACATTGCATCACCCTATGTTTATTTCTGTAAGGCCCCAGCTTTAAATATTACATAATATTGATTTTTTATCCATAATATACGTTATTTCACATTGAGTATATTTTTAGTTACAGAGTTTTATATAATTAAGACATGACTATTACATTACATATTGAATATTACATAGTAGACACGTATACTCTATCAAAATATATCCATAGTAATAAAAAACCCTGGAAACATGAATTATTTTCAAGATAAAAATATTCTTAAATTCTTCCTTTCTATTACCCTTACATATAACCGGTTAAAAAAATTTCAAAAACAGGGGATGAGAATAAAAATTTTAGCATGTGATATAAAATAAGAATGGAAAATAATTTTACATGAAAACATAAAAATCATGGAAATAAAAGTTTTAACTCATAAAATAAAAGCTCTTTAACATAACATGGGAAATAATAATATTTATTAATGATGCATATAAATCATAAATTATAATGGTAACATGTGAATCCATGACATACTTACGTTTTAGCCTTTAAAACCACATTGGGAGAAACCTTCAAGGTTATTTTTTGATTACCAATCACATTATATTCTCTATTTCTCTTAGGAGAAACCATAACATTTACCTCTATCACATTTTCTAATGAATTAGTGATTTATCTTTGGATTAAACTCCCTCGGTTTATCATGAAACAACCAGTATACATAATCAATTTATAATAATTTACATTGAATGAAATTAAAATTAAAAGGGATTTATTATACACTTTATAAAAGTAGGTAGTATATAAATCATGATATTCTTTAATGAAATGATATTGAGATGAATTCTCTTACAAAGTTCATTTCATTAGTTTAAGGATGAATAAATGACATAAAAATGTTTGAAAAGTATAAATACGGAATAAATATTTTGATATTTAGTGGAAAATAAAAATATGTAATTCAAAAATATTCTTGGAAAAAATACCAACGATATGGATATTTAACTCAGTAAATGATTATTGAGTTAAGATTTCCCTTACCTCGAATCATACATGTCTCGTTCATTCATTATAATCATAAATACTAACAATAGGATACTTTCTAATTCAGTGAGATAATATTTAATGTTTATAATTTTTTTATATCACCTTTTACCTTGTTAGAAAATTTTATAGTAATTTAATTTCATATTGGTCATTTTGTCTATATTCGATACTTGAGTCGAAAAAGAACTTGTTTCATGTAAAATGTCCAGGTGGTCAAAATTAAATCATCTTCAAATTATTATTAATGATTAAAATATCATATATATCTAGTATATATGTATTTATAATTTTCCATACCATTTTGATATAATAAATGAAATGCACCGTTCTTGGAGACAATAGGTCGTACGTACGAATAACACAACATTAATTTCATTGTCAAATTAAATGATTGAAAAATAAATGAAACATAGGTATATTATAAATAAAATAAAATATATTTATTAAATATGTTACATATTCTTATTAAAAATAGCCTTTATACATTATATTTAAGGGATTCATGAGTCATATAACATTGAGGGGGCAATAGTGCACACTTTCTCAAATTAAACAATTGTATCTACAGATTATGAAAAAATTATAGGGATATTGTAAATTCTAATTACAGAAGAATAGAGTCAATATATATATTAATTATGCCAAATTTATTCATTCCATTCATATATATAAATTTTATTAATTAAGATCATGTATAATGAATTACATCGCATCATGAAGACGGTAATCCCTACGCAGACACGAGCAACAATATGATTCACACAATTGTTAAAATCTCTAAAATTAGATGGTAAATTAATTATAAAGAATATTTATAATGTTTTCCTCCATATTTTAATCTATTATACTCATCATTATACCCATTAAAATTCTGTCTTGTTGAATAACAAATTACACCATGTTGTGGAGATAGTAAGTTGCATGTATGCACACATGGTGGTATTTTTATTCATAGGATATATAAAATGAGGTATAAGGTTCGACCATAATTATAATAACAAAAAAGAATGTATAAGATAATGGATTTATTGCATTATTATGGTAATGAAATATGAAGATTAAGTAGAAGAATATTTTTTTGAAATAGGTGCTAAAACAAATACCTCTTTTTCAAATATCTCTTTTTGATTCTCACAAAAGGTATCCAAATGATGGATTTCTTATCAATTTGTAGAATATAGGATGATATAAGGGATGTAATTATATTATTTTATTATATTTTGGACGATCCAATTGCCTTCAGAGGTGTGAGTATATGGAATGTGGTGGTGGAATTTTATAAGATAGAGGGGCACGTTCAGATACTCTTGAAATATTATTTTGGTATAAAATGTCTTTCAAATTATAATTGTCTAAAAGTGATAAATTTCAATGATAAAATGACTATGGTTATAAATAATATAAACCAATAGGTTTTAGATAACCTTATGTCACAAATTGACCTTATCATTTAGCTTTATCCCTTTATTAAAAACATCATGTCTTAACGTATCATGTTGCATATTTAAAATATATACTTACTATAGTTGGTAAAAATTACATTAGAACCACATGTAGATCATTAATGAAAATTTTAACATTATATATTTTATTTGGACAAATATAATATTTTTAGGACTATTATATCATTTTATAAAATAATATTTGTTTTAAAAACTCATTTATATCAATTGTTACACAATTTAGAAATTGGTCTATGATAAATAATTACAACATTTTTACATCAAAAAATATCATAAAATAATCACTAATATCAAAATGTATCCAAAAAATTATTCTATGAAATCAAAATTTTCAAATTAAATTTAATATTTTATTTGTAATATCATTTATTGGAATCATTCATTAATAAGATAATCACTACATCATCATTCTATAACAAATAAATATATTTACTTATTTTCTAAAAATTATAAATAAAATACCATGATGTAGGAAATATATTTATTTTCACTAAGACTATTTATTGTATTAGATATTAGTAAATAACCCTATACAAAACTATTTATTGAATGATACATGTTAATTTTATATTTCCCATTTCATTAAATTAAATATTATAAAATGACATTTTAACACCCTTGTGGCTCCGAAACGCCAAATTGAAATACTAGGGATTATAGAGGTAGACATATTTAATCCAATAGGATTAGTACAAGTTTTATGTGAGTCACCGCAGGATTTCATAGAACATTATCTCTTTAAAGTAATTCAATGGTTTTCACTACACAGAACACCGAGTTCGAGCGCACCACGACCTACCCAACTAGTTGTTCAAAAGGAGGTTAGGAATTGTATTAAAAACATTATTAATATTATATAGTATATATATTATTTACATCAATATTATATTTTTATTAGACATACCATAATCAAAAATTCAATATTTTAGATAAAAAAGTAATTTTCAAAAAATAAATTTTTAGCACCTTTTAATGGGGAAGACTTTTTAAATACAATATTTGGAAGTTTTATATATTAAATTTGAAAAAATAAACATCTTATTTATAATGGAGACTTAAAATTTTAGTTTGGATTAATTTTTTGTGTTTTTCTGATAACTTTTTTATTTTTATGAAGAGTTATAAAATTGTATTTTTAATTGAAACAAAACATTTTTAATCAAAATACATTTTGTGTTAAATTATATATTTTAATGGTTTTTAAGTATAATTAGATTATATTTTATTATTTAATATAATTTTGTTCATAATATGTAATTTTATATTTAAATTGGATATAAAAACATATCAATCTTTTCAAAGTTTTTACTTCTAAAAAAACCGCTTTCTATTATTGACAATGATAGTTATTTTTTAATTAATTGATGAATAATATTTGTTTTGAATTTGGTAAAATAGATATCAATTTTTTAATTTTAAATATAAAAATTTTATTTGGGTTAATTTTTGGTATTTGTTTGATAACATTCAACATTTTATGAATAGTTAAAACATTTTGTTACTGTTTAAAACTGACTTATTATTTAAATAATTATTATTTTTATTTAAATTTATTTTAACGTAATAATAGATACATAATACCTATATTATTCCAATGTTATTATTTGGAGTCATTTTATAATAATAATATATATATAAAATTCTATTGAACTTCTTAACATCTTTTACCCAACTTCTAGCCACATTTGAAAATTTGCATAAAACGTAATTTTACCGATTCAATGAATTGAATTTAAAAATAACAAATAGAAGGTTGACATCAGTAAAAATATGAGGTTGAATTTTATGAAAATATTTTATGGTAATAGTAAATTTTGAATTTTATTTACTAGGGTTAATAGTAATTTGGGTAATTAAAGGTAAAAATGATATTATAATTACCTCAACACATGTATGGATTATAATGGATAAGGGTATATCGAAAAAATTCAACCTTTGTAATGCCTCGACTACATTTACCCAAATTCGGTGCTTTATTACATAACTTTGGCATGATACCAGGAATCATGTCCTGAAAGGCTGATCAATTTAGTATTATTGGAAACAAGATACATATATAAGATCTACATTACAACTTGAAAATAAATATAACACTTATTTAATCCATTAGAATCATCCAAGCCTCCTAGATTATGCCTACAAGTTACTCATAACTAACATCTTCATATCCATGGAATATTAAACATTAGAAAGGGGTGAGGTGAAACGCTTAGTAAGGGTAATCAATACATCAGTAGATTGCATAAACATTAGGCATGATGAATAATTAAAAACACATTCCTTGAGAAATTAAAAACATGAACACATTATAAAAGGAATATGAGATGAGTAAATAATTTCATAATAAAACATATTTATTGGTATTATACTAGTCAAATAACCACATGAACCATCATTTTTATTTTCATAATGAGGGAATGTATAATATCGGACATTCGGAAACATCTAGTCAATTCCTCGGCCAAGATGCTTACAAATTTAGTTTGGCCTCAGCCAAAACCATATATCAAATTGGGAAATCCCTTGGCCTATTAGAAGTTTAATAATGTCATGCGACTTACCGACTCATCGAGGATCTATTGCGGGATCCATCCGTCACTTACTAAGTCTAATACATTCTTCATATGAAAAGGATAAAACATAACATAAACATTCGTCTTAAAACTAACATATGAAATGCCAATAGTTTAACCATAAACCTTGAATGGTATAAAAATAACACATCCATAGTCAAACATATACCAAAATATTCAATAGATGATGAAATTTTTGTATCATAATATATAATCATCGAACAAGCTTAAAATCCATCAAAGGATGTTTACATAGATGAAATGAACACTATTTGAATGAAATACCACTTCATATTTTGAAACCATTTAATAGTCACATATTTATAAAATAAAACAGTTATTTTGAAAATATTCTTATAATATTTTAAAGTAATCTTCTATTATGTTATAATAGTGGAAAATAGCCGCACCAACCATATATGTTAAAAAACATTCTTACCTTAATTTGGTCGAAAATGTCATAAAGTACCTCATTTTGAAAATAATGGAAGGATTACTTTAAAAACATATAAGGTAAAATTAAGGTATAATTGACTTTAAACCATAGTCTAGTAAATATTAAAAATATTTTGAAATTATTCTTTTAAGAAATCATGGATGTGGATGATAAAGAGTTCCCAGTAGATACTTACGTAAAAACAACCTCGGATAATAAAGAGATTGTGAATTAACCCATACCTTGTAGTTTTCCTTAGTCGATGGTTCGTTAACCTCCTATATAATAGTTATAACATTTTTATTAGTATATAGAAGAACTATATACATAAATATCAATCATATATGATACTCTTATATTGCTTTGTTAATAATATTCAAGTAGTATCATCGTTTCAGGTGTTAACTGATTCATTTTACCTTATATAATTGGTTTTGTAAGACATTTTTGTTATGGACATGATGTATTTTATTCATATACATTATTATATTATGTTCATAAACATTATTGTTAATCATAACATGAAAAATATTCATGAATGATTATGATGGAGAATGAATCTCATCGCGTTTGTGAAGAGGGTAATTCGTACATACGCACGAGCGACAATATCGTTATATTGATGGTAAAATCATATGTAATCATATGGTATATCATAAATAAAGAATAATTAAAATTATATATATTTTATTTATATTATTTACACTAATTATTATACTTATCAAACTAATGAACTATTTGAATAACAAACTACACCATGACGTAGGGACGGTAAGTTGTATGTAGACACGTATGACGACTTTTTCATTCCTATGATGTATAGAGTAATGATTATGGTTGTAAAATATTTATTATAAAATCATTGTATATATAATATTTTGGAATTTTTATTTTATAATGGGAACCTCAAATAAAGTGCACATGGAAGAACAAGAGAACATTAATGAGGTGATGAAATATTTACCTCTTTTTCAGATTCTAACTTTTGATTTGATCAAAAGGGCTTTATAGGTTGTCTTTCTAGACAAAGGAAGGCCTCTGTGATAAATGTAGGAATGTGTGGAGGATATACATGAAGAGTTTGGCCGTTAAAAATGGATATGGAGGAGTTCTTTTGAGATAAAAGGATGTGCCCTTTTATAAGAGAGGTGACGAACACTTTAAGAAATGCTTGAACTATTATTTTATAAAAAAGTCATTTTCAGTTTTTAATGCCTCCAAAATGACTTATTTAGAGGTTAAGTTTGGTATGGGTTTTTAACCTTTCAACAAATAGGTTTTAGATATGTTTAGGCCACCATACTAACCTTATCTTTTAGAGTTAACACTTATTTAAATAGTTTGACATTTAACATGCCTCTTTTTATTTTTATATTATACGGTTAATAAACATACTATTACAAGAAAATAGAACTCCAAGTGGTTAATAATTAATATATATAACTTTATCTAAGTGTTTTGGAAGAAAATTATAATTTTTAAATATTATATAAATTAATGATATAGTATTTTTTTATAAAACACAATTGTGTAAATTTTGACACTATTTTGTATTTGGTTTTTGTGAAAATAAGAAAAACATGATTACATAAAAAAATTACTTAATAAATACTAACATTTAATATTAACATATATATTTTGTTTAATTAATAAAAAGTCAAATATTATATTTATATAGATATTTATAATATCAATTATTTTAATATTTCATTATTAAGGTAATTACTACATCATCACTATGTCATAAATAAATTAAATTATTTAATTTCAAAAAATTATAAATAAAATACCATTATGTAAGAAATATTTTTATAAATATAATTGATATTTAATGCCAAAATATTATTAACTGTAACTCTTAATTAAAAAAGTTTTAGTTATTAAACATTGAATTTAACTCTTTTAAAACTTCTTTAAATAAATTAATAATAAATGTAATAATATAATCCAAGTGGACCAAATAGGATTAAATATTATTCCTAATGTTGTTTCTAATTGAATATTTCTTATCCAATAGAATTAAGACTTGTGTTATAGTAATTATGATATCATTTTTACCCTTAATTACCCTATTTAGTTTTAATCGTGGTAAATAAAAGTCAAAAGTTTCTATTCACCAAAAATTATTTTCATCTTATTAAATCACATTTTACTTACTAATATTAACATTTTTCCTTGAATTTTTGAAATTCAACTCACATAAGTGGTAAAATTATGTTTTATGAAAATTTGCAAATGCTCCTTGGAGGTGGGTAAAAGACGGTAAAACATTTGATAAAATTTATATATATGTATATATAAACTTATTATAAAATATCTCAAATGAATTAAATTGAATATAAATAGGTATTATGTATTTATTTTTACCTGACATAAATTTCAATAAAATATTTAATTATTTAAATAAAATTTCTCTTTTAAGCAATAACGCAGTGTTTTTAACTATTCATCAAAAATTAAATTTTTTGAAAAAAATAAAAAAAATTCACCCTAAGATAATTTTGATATTCTGAATTATAATAAAAATTAAATTTTGAAAAATTAAATTTATAAAATATAAAAAGGTGGGTATTACTATTCATAAGGTCTAGTTTTATTGGTCGTTGTGTGTTAGAATCTATAAGATGCGTACAATGCAAGCTATTTCATTATTCAATGGGAAATGTAAAATGAATGATTGGGGTGTTACATTATTCACTACATCAAACTATTTCTTCCTCGAAATATATAAAATTCTACCGCAAAAAATGATTCAGGAATTTTTTCTTCATATGCTCCATTGTTTCCCATGTCACCTCTTCCATCTTATGGTTTCACCATAGAACTTTAGCTTATGAGTCATCCAGTTTCTCAACAATTGTTCTCTGGTATTAAGAATCTCAATTCCGTCTTCAAAATAAGTCAAATCAAGTTCTAGTTCTATTTCCTCATAGGTGAGTACATGCGTTGGGTCAGGCATGTATTTTCTAAATAGTGATACGTGGAACACATCATGACCGTTGGATAGATTTGGTTGCATTTCAAAAAGGTAAGCAATAACCCCAATTTTTTTTAGAATTTCGAAAGTTCTGATGTCCCTGGGACTTATTTTACCCTTATTATCGAATAGTATAACTCCCTTGTATGGAGAAACCTTCAAGAAAACATAATATTAAACTTGAAATCCCATATACTTCTTTTGGTTATTAGCATAGCTCTTCTACCTACTTTTAGATGCATTGATGTGAGTTTGGATAAACATCACCATTTCCACTGTTTCTTCAACAAGTTCTGGGCCTACGAGTTTTCATTCACCAACATCATCCCAATAACATGATATATGGTAACTTTTTTTATATAACGCTTCATATAGTTCCATCTAAACACTTGAATGGAATCTATTGTTATAGAAAAATTCTACTAGAGGTAAATATTAATCCCATATACATTGATTGTCAAGTGAGAAAGATCTCAACATGTCTTCTAAGGATTGAATAGTCCGTTTAGATTGTCTATCTGTTTTCGGGTGGTAAGAAGTGCTAAAATGAAGTTCAATATCCAAGAAATCCGGAATACTATTCTACATTCTTGATGTAAAACGGTGATCATGCTAAGAAAAAGTTGATATAGGTACTCATGAAGTCTTGTAACATCATTAATAAACAATATTTCAAAATGTTCAAGTGGTAAAAATTCACTTATAGAAAGAAAATGTGCTGACATGGTAAGATAATAAAAAGGACCCATCTTTCATCATTTTTTCTAGGTGTTTTTTGTAGCCCCATGACAAAGTTCATCGTAATGTCATACCATTTCCACACAGGTATGGGAAGATGTTTCATGACTCCTCTAGGATGTTTTCTTCCACATTTAGCTTGTTGGAAGACCATACATCTTTACACAAAATCATCGCTCTCCCTCTTCATGTTGTCCTACCAAAAATGTTCCTTCAAATATCTATGCATCTTGGTGCTCCTAGGGTGTATAGGGAAATTGGATCTATGAGCATCATCCAACAATTCATTTTTTAGATCAGTTATATTGAGAACACAAATTCACTTCCCAAGTAAAAAATTTCATCATCATATACAAAGTCACTCAATCTCATATCATTTATAGATTTAATCTTATTTTGAAACTCCTCATCATCAGTCTAAGAATTTTTTTATCATTTATTTTAAATATTGTTTGGAAACCATTGGGAAATGTTTTGTTGTTTCTCCTTCGATGGATATTCAAATATTCATCTTTACAAGATCCATAAAAATTAGATCCCTATCAACTCTCATATTGTTTAAAACCACATGATACATTTTACTCAAAGCATCAACCACCTCATTTTCCTTCCCCAGGTGGTAGTGTATTGTGAAATCATAATCCTTGAGTAGATCATGCCATCTCATTTTCCTCATGTTTATTTATTTTTGTGGGAAAATATATTTCAAACTCTTGTTATCTGAATTAGTATCACATTTTTCACCATATAGATACTGTCTCTATATCTTCAGAGAGAAGATTATTGTTGTTAACTCAATATCATGAGTGGGATAGTCTTTCTCATGAATTTTTAGCTGTCGTGATGCATAGGAAATAACTGTATTATGTTGTATAAGGACACAAACAAGTCCTTCAATTGATGCATCACTATAAATAACAAACCCATCATTCCCTGATGGTAGAGTCATGATAGGAGTGTTGACTAATCTTATATTCAGTTCTTCAAAACATTATTCACACTATTTTTTTCTCAAAAAATTATCTCCTTTACGTGTGAGCTTGGTTAATGGCATAGCCAACTGGGAAAAATTCCAGACGAAACGTTGATAATAACCTGCTAAACCAAAAAAACTGTGTACCTCAGTTATACTCATCGGTGCTAGTCATTCTGGGATTTCCTTGGTCTTTGAAGGATCAAAAGATATTCCATCCATAGAGACAATATGGCTATTAAATGAAATATCTTGAATCTAGAATTCACACATGCTAAACCTTCCATATAATTCATTTTTTATAAGAGTATTTAGAATAATGCCTAAGTGGTTTTCATGATATTTATATCTTTCGATGTATATGAAAATATATTTAATAAATACCACTATAAATTCATCAAGATATTCAATGAAAACACTAATAATTATATTCTTGAAAACCGAGGGTTCATTAGTCAATCAAAATGGAATGATTGTAAACTCGTAATGCTCGTACCTAGTTTGAAATGCTATTTTCCGAAATTCTTTTTTCTTTACACACAACTGATGATATCCAGATCGAAGGTCAATAATTGATAAATATTGAGCTCCATGATGTTGGTCAAATAAATAATCAATGTGTGGTAGGGAAAACTTCTTTTTTATTGTTATAGCATTGATCTCCCTGTAGTATTTGGAGAACCTCAATGATAAGTCTTTCTTTTTAACGAAAAGGACAGGGGAACCCCATAGAGAAACACTAGGGAGAATAAATCACTTATTACTAAATTCTTATAGTTGTTTCTATAGTTCCACTAATTGCAAAATGTCTATTATATTAGGGGTTAATGATATGGTCCGTGAACAAGGAATTAAATTAATAGAAAACTCAGTTTATCATTCAGGATGATGTCCAGGTAAATCCCCAGGAATCATATCAATATATTATTTCACAATTTACTTGTCCTCAATTCAATCATTATTTTCCTCACCCATAATTATTTCATTATCATCCTTCCAAATGATTGAATTTTGTAGAGAAATTGTGGGTGGATCAAGATATGAATCAGAAGGTTATGTTTCTTCTCTCAGTATAAGGTAATTTTTATCATCATCTAGAATTATAACAACTTTATTCTTAAAATAAATTTTCACTTCATGATTTGAAATCCAATCCTTAAGGATGATTATATCAAATTTAATCCTGGGTATGACAATTATATCAATAGATAAATATCTTTTATATGCATTAATGGGGACAGATTCAGAAAACATTATTATAATTATACATCCCTTAATAGTTTTGACGGACAACTCCCTTGTTAAACCAAATTGAAAATATCTAATTTTTAAATCAAACTGGGATGATATAAAACAATGAGATGATTCAAAATAAAATAAAGCATTGGTAAACTTGAGGAAACCATTAAATTACCTTCCACTACATCTTTCAGAGCTTCAACCTCAACAGCAGTGATCTCATAAACATTTCCTTGAACTTTTGACCTTTTCATAAGAAATATTCCCTGATGCATAGGAAATTCATTTTCATAATATCCCATATCCCTGCAATTATAGCACTAAGAATTGGTATCTTTTTTCTTCCAGTTACACTCACTAGCTAGATAGCCTTTATTAACACAATTTTAGAATACTCCTTTTTCTTTTGGAAAGAAACTAGGGTGATTCCTTTCAGAATTATCACATGGTGGGAAATCAACTCTTCCCTTCTTCCATATTTCGTTATTTCCTATCCCAGAGTGTTCAGCAGATCTATTCTTCTCTTTCATTGAATTAAATTGTAAAGTCATAGAGAATACATTTAATGTCTTGATAATACATGAGAAAATATCATCATACAATGAGAAGGATTTCCAGACTAATGGTCGATGAAGAAATGGTTTCAACCTGTCAATGAAACAATCAATATTGCATATTGGTTTATGTAAATAATCTTCATCATGCCATGCAATTAATGCCAAGAAAGATTCATACATTGAGACATTCCCATCCTTCTTTTGTCTTAGACTCAGAAATCACGTTTCCATATCTTCTTTATAGTCACAATAAAGTATTTTTCTATGAAAATCTCATTAAACTCCTACCATTATATAATTAGTAATTATTCATCCACTTATGAGGATTGAATTAATGACCACCAATGATCTAATATTTGGAGAGGCTATAAACTACCATGACAAATTGTTCCCTTTTTCGACTCCCCAAAGCATGAAATATTTTCTCTAAAGAACTTATAAATTGTTCAGCTAAAATGGATTTGTAGACCCAATGGATGTTTTTGGTTTTTTCCTCATGAAATGCACTAACATGGATCCTCCGCGTTGTGGATTATGGTGAAAAATACGGGTATGGTTATTATTGATAACATGTGTGGGTTGTCCCAGTGTGGTAAAAAGTTGATCACCACCAGTTGCATCACCAGATCCGATATAATTAACTTGAGTAGGAAGGAAATCCCTACATGGATTTCGTGCCTTTATACGGTTTCCATTTCTTCCACTATGTTCCATTTCTAAACAATTGCATTCATTAGATTAGTTTATGAACCACAATACAAATTTTTGAACTTATAAAACACTTATCCTAAATTGAAATGTTTATGGCTATAATCCATAATCAAAAAAAATTGTTTTAGGAGGTATATACTTATAAATTCTTCATACTTTTTTTAAAGAAAATGGAATTGAACATAGAATATCCCCAAGAGTGTCAAAACCAAGAGTGCAGCAAGGATCGTTGTCGTGCACTAGTTCCCATTAAATTCTAGCTCAAAGTAGTGTTTTTGGGTTTTACCCCTAGGTAGATTTGTGCCAGAGCCACCTCTACCTTCTTATATCCAAACAGGGATGTATTACTCAGAAAACTCACAAAATCTCTATAGTACAAAAATTGTAGGATATTTATCTAAACATATCCTCATATTATATCATAAGGTGATGTTCTCTAATAAATGTTTTTCTAAATCTTGTTTCCATGGTTTGTACTAAACTTCCTCTAATACCAAATGTAACTCCCCAACCCCAGTTACCTAAAATTTGTGGTTTATTACATATAATTGGAATGATACGAGGAATCATGTCCTGAAATACCGACCAGTTTAGAATTATTGGAAACATGATATATACATAAGTTCGACATTACAACTTCAAAAGAAATTGAACACTAATTTTTTCCATTAGAAACATCCAAGCCTCCTAGATTATGCCTGCATGTTACTCATAAATAACTTATTCATATCTTGTGTAAATAAATCATAAGATAGGGGGGAGCTTAAATTCTCAGTATGTGTAAGCAATACAAAAGAAGAAAACATAAACATTAAGCTTATAGAATAATTAAAAACACATTTTGTTACAAATAATAAATATGAGATCTTTAAAAAAAGAATATGAGTTAGGTAAATAATTCCATAATAAAAAAAAGTCATTTGTATTCTACTAGTAGAATAACCTCAAAAACCATCATTCTCATTTTGATAATGAGGGAATGTATAATTCCTGACATTCTGAAACTTCTAATCAAGGCCTTCACCAAGATGTCTAAAAATGATTTTGGCCTTGAACAAAACCATATATCAAATTGGGAATGGACTCGAGAAATTCCATGTCTAATTGTCTAATGAGACCTACTGATGCACCGAGGAGCTATAGCGGGCTCCACCCGTCACATTATAAGTCCAATAAATTCCACATATGAAAAGGTTTAAACATAACATTAACATCTGTAGTAAAACTAGCATACAAAATGTCAATACATTAACTATAAACCATTAATGGTAAAAAAATAACACATCCATAGTCAAAAATATCAAAAAACATTTAGTACAAAATGGAAGATTTGTATCATAAAAAATCATCTTCTAACAATTTTAAAATCCATCAAAGGATGTTTACATAGATAAAATGAAATCAATTTGAAGGAAATACATCATTATATATTGAAACCATTTAAAGGGCACATAATTATAAATGAAAACATGTTTTTGGAAAATATTCGTATAAGCTTGTAAGGGAAGCTTCAATGATGTTATAACGGCAGAAAATAATCATACCGGCCATATAAGTTAAAAAACATTCATTCCTTGAATTTGTCAAAATGGTCACAAAGTACCATGTGTGGAAAACGACGGAAAGTTACCTTTTGAAACATATTAAGGAAAATAAGCGTATAAATGAATTTAACCTATAGTTTATTAAATAGTTAAAATGTTTCGAAATATATTTTTTAGAAAATCCTGGATGTGGATGAAAAAGAGGTCCCATTAGATACTTACATAAAAACAACCTCATATAATAATTATTTTGTGAAATTGACCCTTAGATTTTACTTTTCCATAGTCAATGGTATGTTAACCTCCTTTATAATAGATAAAACATTGTTATTAAAAAATAAAAGAACTATATACATAAATATGATATCATATAAGATTTTCTAATATTGTTCTGTTAATAATATTTCATTAGTATCATCGTTTCTGTTGATGACTGATTAATTTTACATTATATTCATGGTTTCATAAGCTATTTTTGTTATTGATAGGATGTATTTGATTCATATAAATAATGAAATTATGTTCATAAAAATCATTTTTAATCATAAAATGAAAATTATTCTTGAATGATTATGATGGGGAATGAATCTAATCACCTTCATGGAGACAGTAATCTGTACGTACGCATGAGAGACAATATCATTATATTGATGGTGAAATTTTATGTAATAGAATGGTATGTCATTTATAAAAAATCATTAACATATTTTATATGTTATTTAAATCAGTTATTCTATTTATTATACATATCCAAATAATAAAATGTTTGAATAAAAAACTACACCACGACGTGGAGATGCTAAGCCGTACGTACACATGTATATTGAATTTGACATTAATATGATGTAAAGAATAATTAATATGTTGAACCATTTTTATAATAACATCATTGTATATAGAAGATACTGGAATTTTTATTTTTGAATGGAAACCTCAAAAAAAAGAGGAAGTGGAAAAAGAAAAGAACATGAAAGAGGTGATGAAATATTTACCTCTTTATTGGGTTCTACCTATTGATTTGATCAAAAGGGCTACGTTGGTTTGTTTTTTGACAAAAGGATTCCCTCTAGGATGAAGGGAGAATAGGTGGGAGAAGATTTGGGAATAGTTTGTCTGAGAAAATTTATTTGGAGGTGTGACTTTGGGAGAAGGTGATGTACCGTTTTATTAGAGACGTGACAATCACTTTAGGAAAATCATGAAATATTATTCTGTTAAAAACCAATTTCGATTTATAATGGCTCCTAAATGATTTATATAGTGGATAAGGTGGTTATTCATCGATAACCTCCCAACCAATAGATTTTAGGTAGGTTTTGGTCACCATATTAACCTTATCTTTTAGATTTAACTATTAGTTAAATAGTGTGACCTTTACAATGTCTCTTTGTATATGGAAAATAAAAATACTATAACAAGACAAGGGAACCACCAAGTGGTTAATTGTTAAAATATATTACCATATATATTTACATTGGATGAAACTTATATTTTTATTAATATTTTTTCAATTAATAGTATTGTATTTGTTTTAAAAACTCAATTATGTCAATTTCGAGACTATTTAGTATTTGGTTTGTGTGAAAATCATAACAACATTATTACTTCAAAAAAAATTATTTAATCAACACAAACATGTCATATTAACATATAATTTATTTTGAATTCATCAAAAGTCGCTAATTACATTTATTTGGATATTTATAATATCTATTTTTTTATTCTTTCATTAATAAGGTAATTACTGCATCATCGTTGTGTCATAAATAAATTAAATTATTTAATGTCTAAATATTACAAATATAAAATAATTATATAGGAAATTTTCTTATATTTATAATGAATATATATAGTTAAATTTATTTTATGTGTATCCCTATATTAAAAATTGTTTTGTTATTAAACTTTGAATTTAACTCTTTTTAATCTTCTTTAAATAAATTAATAATAAAAGTCCTAAATTATTCCAAGTGGACAAAAATATATCATATTTTATTACTAAGGTTGCCTTTAGTCTAATTATACTTTTCCAATATAATTAGTACACATGTTAAGATAATTATGATATCATTTTTACCATTAATTATCCTATTTACTTTTAACCGTGGTTTATAACGTCTAAAGTTACTATTCAACCCAAATTATTTTAATCTTATATAACCACATTTCAATTATTTTTTTAACCAATTCCCTCAAATTTTTGATATTTATCTCATAGAAGCGGTAAAATTATGTTTTCAGAAAATTTTCAAATGCTCCTAGTAAGTGGGTAAAAGACGGTAAAAAGTTCAATAAAATATTTATTTATCTAATAATATTGGAATATGACTCCAATGTATTACATGGAACATATATAGGTATTATGTATCTATTTTGACACAAAATTAATTTAAATAAAATAAATAATTATTTAAATAAAAAAGTTTGGTTTAACCAATAATATAGTGTTATTCACTATTCATCAAAATTGAATATTTTCAGAAATATACCAAAAATTAAACCTCAGGTAATTTTGAAAATCCTAATTCAAAAATCAGGCATTTTTATGAAATAAAATTAAATAAATTTCAAAATGTGGGTATTACTATTCAAAATATCTAGTTTGATTGTTCATGGTGTGTTAGAATCTCAATGTTGCATACAATGAAAATTATTGCATTATTCAAATGGAAATATACCATGTAAGATTGGGGTGTTAATACCGTAGGACCATAAAATGATCCATTTTTATCTACTTGGATTTTATTAGGAAATTTATAGTATTTTATTTAAAGAAAATTGAAAACTATTAAATTCAAATTTTAATAATTAGACCATTTTTAATATAAGGTTATAAGTAAGATACATATCAATATATGTATTCATTATAATGGTAAAATTATTTACTACATCATTATATTTTATTTATAATATTTAAATAGTAAATAATTATATTTATTTATGACACTATAATGATGCATTACTTAACATATTAATCACTCATTGACATAATTAATGTAATAAATATTAAAGTAAAAGTAAATTGAAACATTTTATGCCATACACGAATTTTATAGTTGAATATCAAATGCTAGGGTTGATTTAATATATTGTATTATAATAAATTATGTTTTTATGTCTTTCACAAAAACCAAATACTTAATAGTGTTAAAATAGACATAAATATGTTTGTAAAAAAATGTATTTATTTTAATGATATAATATTCCTAAAAATAAAAGATTCTGGAAAAAAGACTTTAATAATATTATATATGTCATTAATTAACAACTTTATGTTCTATAGTAATTTTATTGTTATTTTATGAACAATATAGGTCAAGAATACTAGAAGACATGTTAAGAGTTTAACTGTCTAACTCAGGATTAAATGTAAAAGATAAATTTAATATTGTGACATAAAATGGTATAAAACCTATTAGTTGAGTGTATTTATACTCAACATCACCTTGTAATCTAACTAAATCCATTTGTATCTATTAGAAACCAAAAATTATTTTTTAATAAAATAATATTTCAAGATTTTCCTAAT
Organism: Viscum album; assembly: GCA_963277665.1. Taxonomy (NCBI): domain Eukaryota; kingdom Viridiplantae; phylum Streptophyta; class Magnoliopsida; order Santalales; family Viscaceae; genus Viscum; species Viscum album. The sequence goes on from OY728125.1 coordinate 1,030,148,396, forward strand.
TTGCATGTCACCTCTCTTATAAAAGGTTATTTCACCTTCACATAAATTCACACATACAAATTCATTTAGAACAGAAAAACCATACTCAAATATTCTCCCAACTACCCTAAAATCATTATAGGGGCCTTAATTTTATCATAATTTCAAACTATGGACCCCTTTTGTTCAAATTAAAAGGAATCACCTCCAAAGTGGTTATTATTTCATCACCACTTTTAATGTTTCTTTCAACTTACACATCATATTTATTTGTCAATTCAAAAAGAAATATAATAAATCCATGACCATATAACTACTAATATGTTATTATAATTATTATAAAACCATATTCATTATTCTATTCATCCTATGAATTATAAAGTCACCATACATAGGAACAAACGGCTTACCATCTCCACATCGTTGTGTTGATTTTATATTCAACACTGAATTATTTGGAAAGGTATAATAATGAGTATAATTGATGTAGATAATAAATATAAAATTTTAATCATATTTTATATTTAATAAATAATCCTATTGAATAAAATGTCACTATCAATAAAATGATATTGTTGCTCATGCATCTGTACGACTTCCCATCTCCATGACACGATCAGATTCATTTCCACATTCACCATTCAACTATGATTATAAAATATATATTATTAATAAGTATGTAATATGTCAAATAATAATTCTACCATATATATATATATATATATATGTTTATATGTATTTACTTATATATCTCATTCACATACTTCCATTCAATACGATAGGAAAACAGAAACAACGTTTATGCATACGTACGACATATTGTCTCTATAAACGTTGTTTTCCATTTCATATATCTATCAATTATACAGAATTATATTTTTTTAAAATATGATACCCAAATAATGTATTATATTTTTGAATAAATTAAAACTTTTTATAAGTGTTACGATCAATAATAACAAGTTAAAACACATATGAAAAATATAGCGATTATTATTCGAAGTGTTATTTTAACATGGAAATTATTATTAAATAGTTATTATAAATTCATAAATGAATCATGAATGATATCGTAAATATGTATCTAGTTATGGTATAATTTAAAAACATACTATCTTAGTATACAATAGGTTAAACATACCCTTGACCAAAGTAAAGTACTAGGTAAGGGTTAATTTTCCAATTCATTATTATCTGTGGATGTTTATATGTGAGTATCTATTGGGACCTCTTTATCATCCACAACTATGTTTTATAAAAAATTATTTGTAAATATTTTATTTATTTAACTGGACTATGGGTTAATGTAATTTATACCATTTTTTACTTTTTAAAAAATGTAATGAAAAGAATCATTTCATCGCCTTCCAAACTAGGTACTTTGTGACATTTTCAAAAAATTAAGGAAATAACTTTTTTAACTTATATGGTGGATGTGGATAATTTAATCCATTATAAACCATAACAGCATCACTTATAAGATTATATGAATATTTTTAAAATAAATTTTTTCTTTAAATTTACATGATTTCAAAATAGAATATGATATTTCACTCAAATTGTTTTTTGGATTTATTTCATATATGTCAACTTCGTTCTTTGGATTGTACATTTGATTGATATTGATTTATTATGATACAATCCAGAATATTTTATTAAAGTATTTGTGATATTTTTTACTGGGGATGTTCTATTTTTATACGAATATTGGTTTATGGATAAAGTATTGAAATTTTGTATTCTAGATTTAATAAGAATATTTATATTATGTTTCTAAAATTTCATATGAACAATGTATTGGATGTAGTAAGTGATTTGTGTGGCCCACTATAGCCCCACAATGAATTGGTAGGTCTTATTAGACAAATTATTGTTTGGAACAATTCCTTGAAAAAAAAATTATTTATATTCATGTCATCAGGCCTTGACTAAGTGGTTATGATGCTCGACATTATGCATTCCCTCATTATGAAATTATCTATAACATGTTATTAATCTACTATTATAATATATATATGTGCATATTTATATGGAAATGTTTTATTTATTTTTGTCATATTATGTTCATGTATATTTTTAAAAGGCTATTGTTTTTATTACACATCTTACCTTAAATGATTATAACTTTTTATGAATTTTTTACCCTTAGTATGAATCTAAACTCATCCCTTTATTATGTGTTTTTTTACCAGGATTCAAATATATGGATTATGATTGATATACAGGGTTAATATAGGGTAATAATCGTGTTATGAATATATTATTTATGTTGTGTTTTATTTTTGAATGTCTAATGTAATATTCATGTATGTAATATATATTCCTGGACTACTAAACTGATCGGTCCTTCAGGACTTGATTTCTTATAATAATAAAAATTTATTAAAATAATGCCCCAACTCTCGGTAACTCAGGTTGGAGAATTACATTAGGGTAGTTTAATATTATTATAATAAAAATATTTACCCTTATTTAACTGATTTTCCAATTAACCATTGTAAAAAATTAATTACAAAAGATAGTATTCATGGTTTTAAAAAATTAAAGGTTCCTATTTGTATAATTTTGAACTTCTAATTCCTTATATGGAATTCACATTTCTAAATTCAAAACAAATAAATGTCATATATTTATTTGACTTAATTCCCATTTTAAAAAACAGATAACAGGTTTTTCAGAAGTAAAAACTATCCAAAGATTGACATGTGTTAATGTCGAATTAAATTGTGAAATTACATCTAATGACTATCATTAGATAATACCATTAAAACATAATCCAATTAAACATTAAAAACAATTAAAATTATAATATAGCTAATAAATAAATTATACAATAATGAAGTTAGGATTTAAAATCCATATAATCTACCTAAAATCACAAATCATGTATCAAAATAAATCATTTCTAAATTTTTGGTCATGTACATAATCGATAAAAAATATATGTACATTGGTATAGATTATATTGTTCATTTTACTAAATCATGGGCATGTGATTTCAAGTCCAAAATTCTTAAAAATGTATTTAGAGTGTCTTTAATGACATCCAAAACCATCATTATGTAACTCCATGTAAATGTTTCTCAACCACGGTTGTGGATAAGATTTTCCGAAATCAGAATCCATACATGTGGACCACCATGTCAAACATTCAAAACCACATAAAATCTATTTAACAACTCAATCATTACATTATGTGTAGATATATATTGTCTCAACTTCTAGACCTTGCATTATGTACAAATAAATAAAAATTAACCCTTACCACCACTATTTTGAAAAATATTTGTTATCACCTATTTATTTGAAATGATTTGGAATCCAGTCATAAAGAATGAATCCTCCCCTTTAATTTCCATGATAATAAAAATGTATCACTTTCCATAAATCCCACATAAAATATCCATAAAATAGTTTTTCCAAAATATTAACCACAGACAAATATATAAAATAAAAATTTCAAATTCTTCTAAAAACAATTTTCAAAAATCATTGTTTTCAACTTCTCATTTTAAAACTATAACTACATTATTATGTTGTTTTAACCAAATGAATCCCAAATAAATAATTAATTCCATGACAGATAATTAAAATCATATCAAAATTCTCATTTTCATTTCATCATTTCCTAATACATGAAAATATCCCAATTAAATTTCTTAATGTATAGAAATCATTATTTTCAAACCATTACAAATATCCATTGTTAACCTGCAACAAAAATATCTATAGAGAATAACCAATATAAGCTCAATTCTCATCATTTTTTTTCATTTTATAAGCCCTATACCATTTAATGGAAAAAGAAAACCCCTTGTACAACTGTGGTATTTGTCTCATTATAACAAAAAAGTCTAACAGGAACTATTAATTGTTTATAAAATAAAATAAAATCCAAAATTACATATACAAAAAAATATGTTAATATGATTTTTGGTTAATACCATAGAACTCATACCACATAATAGAAAAATTATATAACATTTTTAAATTCTCATGGCTTATCCCCTCCATGCATCATCCAAAATCCTTATATCCCAAGCATGCTCATCTCAAGATACCAAATTATAACATTATAAAAAGAATCAAAAATGTAATTTAATATACAGATTATTATTAATTAAATAATCACATACAAATACTTCATAATTTTGCTCTACTAATTGAATCATTTAACAAAATTAAAACTGAATCCATGCACTCACTAAAGTCCAAAAACAAAACTCTAACAATATTCAGAGCAAAAACTGTATGTGGTGACACTATTTAAATGTTTAAATAAACCAAAAAATGATGGAAAACAAATGAAATTTCATAATGGTCTTATACAATAATGAAATCCCATGAAATATCATACTAATTTTGTCTTAGGATCTATACCATTATATTCCACTAAATTTCCAATATAAAATTAATGATTTCATCATTATTCGATGGAACCATCGAAATAAATATTAACTACTGAAAATTAGAGAGTAAGAATAATGAATATAGATGAATTTTTTGTTGGTTGATGCCAGGATCTCTATAAACACAACTTCATATCAATAGTTAGAGAAGGAATATGGAGTTCAAGGTATTCACGATATGAATCCATCTATTGGGTGAGTAAGTAGATTGAGTGGAAAATAATAACAACTAGGTGATCTATTAATTTACAATTTTTTATGAAATTATGTGTAGTATCATGGTTAAAAATTACATTCTTTCAAACGGTGCAACAGTCTTGTACAATTAATCAGGCTTTACAAAATTCCTAACATGGATATGACTTCTTATTAGATAAACATTGCACTAACTATGTTTTCATCACTACCTCCCCCTATATCAATTGAAACAGTCTTTCTAAAATAATGAAATTACCATGTGTCATAACTCAAAACATTTGATGTTTCAATAGGTGGTTCACTATCAATTTATATTTTTAATTCATGACTTTTTTGAATGAAAAACCTAACACCATCCCTAGATTTCTATGTGTTTAAGTGTATCACATATAGTATTGGGTAATCTTCAATTAATGTTTTTTATATTTTTCCATTAATTATGATTTTATAATAAAACTGAATGTAAAACTACAAAAAAACCAATAACCATTATATAATTTGCATATTAATTTTGGGATGATTCGACATATATTTTATAAGATTGTTAACCGTCCATAATTGATAATTATGATATTACATATCATCACAAAAAATTTAAATAATTATTATCAATGTGAACAAAATATTCATCATGAGGGTGTATATTAATTTATCCTTTAACTCTATTTTGTTAAGGTAGTAAACTATATTCAAAATACCTTTTATTTTTTTTTGGTGAGGAAAGACTTAATCTAGTACAAAAAATATTAAAAGGAAAATAAGATTGGATTTGTATTAATGGAAATATTGTGATATTAGGGTGTAAGATGTGTTTCATGTTATTATTTAATTATATTTATTCATACCCATCATGTAGATAAATTATAAATATTTTCTTAAAAACATATTATTGAGAACACAACCCAATGAGATTCATGATTAAAAAACTGATCTATGATATAAATCCTTGGAATAATCTTAATTATTATTTATTACATGAAGTGTCTATTTAAATAATTTCTATGGTTTTATTAGGTTAATTTGTAATAATTGAATAAGATTCCATGAATCAGTTAAAACAGTATAATATAACTATAAACATTCATGTTGGTAGGTTCATTTTTTTACACAATCACTACATGTTAAATAAATATTTGATATTTTTCATAACACCTAAAAAATATAAAAACAAATTTATCTACATATTTCAAAATGATATTTCTTAGGAGGAACATAAATTTATTGTTTATTTTTCATTTACATGTATCTCTTATAAAAATAAGATGAAATTTTATAACTTTCATGAATTTTTTCTAATTGAAATCTATGAATGACGTATCTCCATTATCTTTTAGTTCCATAAATATTTGATTATTATTAGAGTAATTTACCTTAATGTAGAATGATAATAAAATATGATGTAAAATTATTCTTTTGTTATATGATTAAGATTTATCTCTTCGGGTAGTGGTTATTGAGATAACAATTTTTTTTATGAAATATGAAATTTTCATTATTTTTTTGGATTATATAATTTTATCTTACTATTATAGAAAGTGAACATCTATGATTATTTTTTAATCTAAAAATATTATCTTATTTTACATACACCATTCAAATATTAGATTGTTTTATCACTTTTAATGAAATTTTTTAATCATGGTGTTTAATGATTATATTGAAGTAGTGAAGAAAATTTTAACAATAAATTACTTTACACTAAATGTAGTAGTATATGAAAAGTTTATACAGACTATTTGGAAACATGATTTACTAATTGGAAATTTTGATTTGTATAGTTTCATTGATATTTTTAAGACATAATTATAGTATGATGTCTATGTTTAGTAGCCTATGTTTATTTATTATGGTCGAAACAACATACATGATGGTGGTAGGTTAATTATCAAATTTTTACTCATCAAAATTTAGAAGGATATTTCATTTTTATACCTTATAAAAAATGGATGTTTTATTAATTCATTTATTAAATATATTTTTTAAATAATAAGAAGGGGAAGGTACCAAACACATTAGTATCCTTAATATCATATCAGTGGATATCATATTTCGTTTTGACTAAAACTTATTTTAACACTCATACATCATAGTAACTAGCCTTCATTAGATAGATATGATTTCAATCATACATATGTTTTGGTATACAAATTTTAGGCAAGGACTGATTCATGTATAGAACATAGGTGGGATCCAATTTTATTATTTATATTATGTTTTTATGAAATTTGAATATTGTATTTCATAATAGTATAATATTTTTGGGATTTATAACCCATCTCTATTAGAGCTATGTGATTATCTAGGTCTTCAGTATAACATTGATTCATGGTTGTGATGTAGACAACTATCATTTAGAGTGTTATAATGATAAGATAATAGGCCACTAATATATTTTTGTATAAATATTATTAATCATTTTTAATTATTACCCTTCCATACTAAATCCATTATATAATTTTTATAACTCCATCATATGTTATAAGTTGAAGTTTTCAATATATCTTTCTTCTATGTTCATTAATGAATAATCTAAAACATTAAGGTTATATTAATGAAATTTTAATTTTTACGTGAATCTATGATCATATGAGAAGGTCACTGAATATAATATGTTGACTAACCTCCATTAGCTCAATTTTTTATCATATATATTTGATTTATTTATTTAAATAGTTTTTCTTATGTATTTTATTTTATTTTGTCATTTACATAAATATATGTGTTCTAAAATACCAATTTATTTTTAAGTACCTATATAACTAGAGTGTTTATCATAGCTTGGGGATAATATATGAATATATATTTAAATTCTCTTGATTTATATCTATATCATTGAAAAATTGTGAGATATAAATTGGTTTAGGTTTCCTTATATACAATATTACAGCATTTACATAAAAATGAATTATTATTATACTTTTTATAGCATTGTATTTTCTATAATATTCCATAGGGATAACCACTTATTCCTCAACTCATGATGGTTTTATAGGAATTTAATAACAAATAACCATTGATCACTAAAATAATTATGGGAATATATTATGGAGATTCATGAATGAAAAATCCTAAGGTGAATCAGCATATGATATATTTTCCCAATGATTTATATTTTCCAATATTATTTTTTTAATTCCTTATAGATTACAGATAATATGTGATTGTAAAAATAATATATCTTTGGATTTTTTACACATTTCAATATTTCCCAAAGTGAAAACTGAGAAATCCCCATAAAATATTTTTTTCTTATATAAATGATTTTTAGAAAATAATTCAAGAAAATTAATTGGAGTAGAGTGATTATTAATTGTTTATATGTTAGACTATCAACTTTCATAATAAAATAATAAATTTTCTCTTTTTTTATATTTCGTAGTTTTAAAATGGATCCCTAAATAAATGTTATATTCGGGGTATATATACCATTAATATGAAAGATTATTGTTTATAAAAATCACCCATATTCATTCAATAATTATTTTATAATTGAATTAAATTTTTAGAATAAAATCATACTACATCAATGGAAGAGTGTATAGATTGTTCAGATGGTTCTCATCCACCTCTATTTAAGGTGTGATTTCAATAAGATCAGTAGTCGCTAGGATAGTTAATTTTTATCCATGATTTGTAATTAATGATTTCATGTTATCTTGTAAACTCAAAAGAAACATCTATGATATCAAGACATTGAATTTTATTATAATTTTATTATAAAAATTCTTGTACTTTTCGTCTTTACTTGGAAGAGTGGAAGAAAAATAATTAATCTTATGTATGTAAATAACTATTTTAGGAATAATGAGAAAACAGACGATAGAATAATAACTACCAATAAAATGATATTACTGAACAATAATATAAAATAATAGACTTTTAATATAGGTGGAACTGGATGCAATTTTCATTATCAATCCTAGATCCCTAATAATCCAGTTAACCCATTTGAATATATAAGTTACCTATTAGGATATATCCTATGATGTCCCTAAAAATCATCCATGATAACATATAATAGATACATGACATTGAATTCAACATAGTTAAAAAATAAGATACAAAAGTATATAATTCCTATGTGAAAAAGGGAACCCCTGAGCATTGAAATAATAACATCGCTAAGATAAAAATTTTACAAACAAGGTAATCGAAGGGAATCCCCCATGGAATGTACCATCTATTGAAAACATCAGAAACCCTAATAACTATATTTTAAATAAGAATAATACCTAAAGGAAAATCAAAATGCAATTATAGAATACTATTACACCTATAGAATAGGATGAAGGTATCCTAGTGGGATGAAACTCATGAAATTCATCTAAAAAATATGATATACACACAAAAATAAACATAAATCATAGTCCCAAACCGTGAAATAAAACCTAACCTCAAACAAATGGGATCAAATCATGTAAGAGAATTTATAAGGAAATATATATACTAAAACTCAAAAAACATTTTCAAAAGAAACATCATCCCATTAAAAGCCTACCAATTTCATGTCAAAACATTATTTCATGTATAATAATGGAAAGGACACCATGAAAACATTACTGATTATCTTTAAAATAAATAAAACATACCCAACAAGCATTTGATTTAAATATAAAATAAACTAAATATATATTTCTCATTCCCATTATGATGAAATTTCTATGTTCACCCATAAAAATAGAATTTGTTAAAACTAAATAATTTATTATGAATTTAACTTTTAGTAAAAAAATATTTCTTATAAACCATTTTATGTGCTTTATTTAAAATTTAAAAAACTATTATTTTAAATTAACATCATGTTTTCATTTATGAGAAGAAAAAACCTCCCCTAAAGAGACATCAAATCATTATTAAAAATCAACTTTAAAATTACTAAACCATATATCTCTCATATTAAATCAAATCACTATTTATTTATGAAAAACCCATTACAAAATTATTTCCAATGTAATTTTTTCAAAACCATCAAAAAAATTACAATGAGAACACCTTATAAATTTAAAAACATAACCATATAAATTTTATTACCATATTATTATAATCCCCAAAAATATATGTTTCTAAATTAAATTTACTAATTTTTTATCTTATATTAATAACTAAAAACTTCTCCAATTAATGATACATTTTTAAAATTAAAATAGATGTTTTTTTAGAATACATGAACATGAAAATTTAAAAAACAAATTAATGAAACAGAATGCCCAAAAAATAATTTAAAGGTGAAATAGCCCATGTTTTTTTTCTAGATACACTGTTTTTCAAGCATTGTGACAACCAAAAAACTACCTCCATGTGAAATTTTGAACAATGTATACAGCCTCTACATGGAGTTCCAAGCCTTATGATCTCACCGAGTTCTGAGAGTTTACTCTTTTTATCTATAAAAAATTTAAAAAATAACTATATAGATCACATATCTCTTTAAACTATATAAAAATTTTTCCTAAGTCACAAACCCTCACTTCCCATGGAATATTTTGAATCTAATAAATAATGATTTTGGTTAAAATTTATATTTATACAATATGAGTATCACATTTCCTATGTATAATCCATAATTAATAACTAATTAAATATGGTCATTATGACTCGTATGAAGACATAAGAACCTATTCTTAGATAAACTAATTCCATTGACTAACTCTTATCCCACCCTGGATTGGGTGGTCAAGCTGGCTCTCTACATACATAGTGTGTGTCTTAGATTACCACTTGCATGAAACTAGTTCTTTTGAATAAATGTATAGTTGGGTGGAATATTTTAATATCTTAGATCAAGGTGTCTCCCAATGGTTCCCTATACCAGGTGGGTCACAAGACCTTCTGAACATTTCCTTGAACACTAAAAGTCACTGACTTGTGGCGAGGGGATTAGGTGTGATAGTGGAGAAACTATTAACTCATTGGCAGAATAACACAACAAAATATAGTTAATAGTAATAGAAAAAGATATATCATACAAAACTAAACATTATAAGAAGGATAGTACAAAAAACTACAACATATATATAAAGATATGATGCATGTCACTTTTATCTAGGAAATCGTCCAAACGTGTCAAAATGCTAGATATACAATATTAAAACCAATGTACAAAAAAGTATGTAAACTCCAATAGCATCACAAGCCTCAACGTGGTCCCTTTCTCTCACACTCCAATAGTAATCAAGTACATAATGAAGAAGGTAACATTCCAAAATCTTTAACAAAAAACGTCTAATATGATTGGGTGCAAATGAATTACCCAAATAAGGTGTGAGACGAATACTAGTAGGTAACCACCAAAAGTCTTGTTCCTAACTGTGAATGAATATATATGTATATATATATATATATCTAGTAATATTAAGGAATAAAGTAATGATCAAGGATGTACTAATATGTAAAAAATCATATAGTTTCTAATTACATTCATTTACATTTACAAAATATTAAAACCATTGAATAATGTAAAATTGAGATCAAGCCAATTATATGAACCCCCTTGTAAAAAAATATCAAATAGACGTCTAAAAATACCATCCAATAGTTATGTTCGACAGATTCCAAGCCTATGATTTTCCTTTACAGGCTCGTCACAAAATTCAAAATAACACATTGACCATATGGGTTCCACACATAGTCTAACCGCTATGATCCAATGTTATAAAAAAGACTATGTAATAAGAACTCATTATCAATTCCATCATGTGGTATTTTAATGATAAAATACACCCTCTCTAAGGAAGCACTCAACATAAATTCCCCATTATGTCTCATAATGGTATAATATAGACACTCTAAGGAGGAACTCACCATCAATTCAATGTACGGTCTTGATAAATAAATCTAACAGACACTCTGGGGAGGCCCGCAACATCAATTACCCCTATGGTCTAACAACACCAACTTCTCACAGTCCAGTGTAATACAATCATTCAAAAATGATATTCAGTAGCCTAAAGAATGCTAAAAAATAGCAAGTAAAAGTAGCTACAATGCATAACACGGGAATTTAACAGGAAACAATTATGAAATTAATTAAAACCTAACAATCAAGGCAAGGAAACATGGTATGACTCATAGGAAACATGGAAAAAACAACGATAAACATTAAAATATGGAATTGCACTGACGGGGTGTCCCCTAAACATGAAATTTAATATAATATATCAACAAAAACACTTAATCTATCGACCAATCGATGTATGATGATATCTTGTTCACCTCCATAACAGGAAATACTTGAATCAGGGGAAATAGGCACTTCAGCATATATAACTCAAAGAATAACTCTGAAAGGACACTAACCCCCTACCATGGCATTGAATGGTGAAAAATATTGAACTCTAGCAGTTTAATTGTATTAGGATGTTCTAGATAAACAAAAAAGTTAAAATCGTTCAACCATGAATAACTCAGGAGAGAGAAGAAATCATGAAGAAAGGCCCTAGGGAATGAGAGAATTCATCAGTGGGAATCCAAATCACCTCGAGGAACCACAATCAGAGCTTGGATGGAGGAATATGAGCTGCTCGATGATTATTTGAAGTACACCTCTCTCTTGTACGAGACACAGAAAATAGAAACACGTTTTGGAGATGAGTCGTGACCCTGGTCCGATTAGTCAAATAAAAAGAAAAGTACAGGAGCTGTTCATTTAAAAATATGCTATGTGCATGCCCCAATAGGCCCTAGATTTTTTTAGTCCACATGCCCATGTACTCAGCATTCACAATATCAGTACACAGCAACATGTGAAAACCGGGTACATGGTGTGTACTCTAGAGTACACATTGTATACCTATAAAATTTCCAAATACATCATTTTCATCAAAAACACCCAAAATAAAGTCCAATAATAGAAATGAAGATCCAGATTATTACAAAATACCCCTATAAAAAATTCCACCCTAGAATTCCCTTCAAATAGTGGTAAAGAAGAAACCTCAAATAACTTTTGAAACTATGCCTGTACATCGACCTTTATCTCCAAAATCCTGTCATGTACTCACCCATGCATCTATAGCACCCATACAAGAGGAACATATCATACATGGATAACTATAATGTTGTGATCCAAATGTCTTATAGGGTGATCCTCAAAAGATAAATCAACCTTAAACTCATCCTCCATGGGTTTAATATAATGATATGAGTTAGAAAAGAAATTTCATAGTAGAGAAACATTATAGACATCATGTGCAGCCCAGTACCCTTGAGGTAAGTGCAACCAGTAATGAACAAGCCCGAATATCTCCAAAACCTCATATTTTCCAATGTATCTTGGTTAAATCTTTCAATTTATCATAAACCTCTTGTGTCCCATGTATAGTGTGACAATCACGATAACCTTGTCTCCATCATCAAAGACGTCATTTCTTCTTCGTTGATCAGAATTTGATTTCTAGAGATGTTGTGTAGTTGCAATAATTTTCTGAAACAACTACACCTACCAAGTAGTCACTTGGACAAGAACAGAGACCCTCATTGATTCATATCTTATCTTCGGCCAACAGAGTGGTGATTAGAATCACCTACCAAACAATTCATTATGAGGTTCCATCTGAATCGTCACCATAAAACTATTATTGTATGGAAACTCAATTTGTTGTATATATATTTCCCAATAAACCCTAAAATACAAGACACATTTTCATATCATGTCTTCTAACACCTGATTTGTGCACTTAGACTTGACATCTTTATATGGATGTTATGTTGTACTCATAAGTACCTATGTACCCAAATCTCTCTGTAGTATTTTATAATACCGAAAAGTAAAACAGAAATTTTTGTATGAAATGATTGAGAGAGGAACCCCATTAAAACATAAAATATCTCAAATGTACAACCTTCCAAGCTCATCAACACTTAGGGTCTCATTGATTGGAATGAAATGTGAAACCTTCACGTGTATTTTAACAATGATCCAAACCACATAATTCACTCTAGGTGACCTCCATAATCCCATCATGAATTATATCGCGACATCATTCCACATACACTTGGGAATGGGTAACTACTATAAATTACCCACCAGTCATTGATGCTCTGCCTTCACCTGCTGATAGGTGGAACATCTCATGATGAAACTAGCTACATCCCTCTTCATACCTGGACACCAATTCTAATGGTGTATACTTCGATACATATTGGTGACACCATGTTAATCTATCCAAACTAAGAGATGATAATCTTAAATCAACTCCTCACATATGTCTGCTAACACCCATACGCATCCTTGAAAATGAAAGATCTCATCATGACCTACAATCCAACAAGTAGTAGGGTCCTCTCCTAACACACCCTCCTATATGACTAGGACTTCGTAATCTGATTGATGTATCATTTTCACATTATCATGAATAGTAGAGGTAACATTTATAGAAGAAATAAATGCATGTCCCTATCTATCGTGAAACTTGAATGTCTTCTCAGAGAATTGATCCACATACTTCCACTCACAACTATCCTCTGGAACTACTTGTATTTACGTCCTACTCCTTAAAGAATCACCCATTTAATTTCAATTCCTAGTCATTTAGGCAATAACAATGTAAAAATACTAAAGATACTTAACCCACCTTAGCTATCTCAAATTCAGTTCACGCTGAGTAAATATAAACATGAATATTTTTTGGTCATTGAACTTCAAAGAATACTCTCCCAAAAGATTAGGTCTCCAAAAGTTCAAATCATGCACAAATATAGCTAACATGAGATAATGTGTCTGGTAGTTCTTCTCATGTGGTCTAAACATATGAGTCCCATACACAACAAATACATCTCCTCACAAAACCATTTCCACAAGCCTCATAACATAACCCATCGGAGGAAATGGTGCAACTCTTGCCTAGCTCTGGAAAAACCTATATCGTTGCTGATGTCAATCACCCTTTTAGCTACTGAGAGTGTGAATCATAATAATCTAACCAAATGATCTTACACCCTTCTTAGATGAGACTGTAAATGGTGATTCTAAGCGTGATATGTCATGTATAATGCATTTATAGTATCCAACCATCCCCAATAAACAATGTAACTTAAAAGGGATCATCAAATACTTCTAGGAAACTACTGCTCTCACATTTTTAGGGTCTACTAATACTTTTGTCTCTGAGATTACATGACCTATGAGGTGATTCTAGTGCATCCAAGAAATTGAATTTTGTGAACTTAGAATATAATTTATGCCTTCTCAGTGTACTCAAAAACATCTCAATATGGATGGAATATTTGTTTCATGTGTGAGAGTACACCAATATTTCATCCAAAAAAACAACAAAAGAATAGTCCCCATAAGGATAGAATAGTTATTTCATCATTTTCAGGAAAATTACTAGGATGTTCATGAGACTGAATAGCATAAACCCACACTCGTAAGACCATACCTACACTAAAAGATCCTAAAATATATTTTTGATGGACTAACATGGAACTGATGATAACCAAATATCAATTTAATCTTTGATAACACATGTGATCCCCAAAGATGATCAAAATATCATCAATACTTGACATGGGATATCAATTCTTAACCATAAATTGGTTCATCATCTGATAATCCACACGTAGTCTAAGGGTACCATCCACCTTCTTCGCAAATATGATAGGTGAACCCCAAGGAAAAGTGATGGTTCAGATGAAACACATTTCATTCCAATCCTCTAACAACTTCTTGATCTCTTAAAATTCATGTTCATCCATCATATACAGAGGAATGGACACTGGTGCAACTCCAAACACAATCTCAATAGGGAAAATAATCTCTTGCTCCTGAGTTAAACATGAAAATTCATCTAGAAAAACATAACTGAAATTCTCCAACACTAGAGGATAGTCCATTTGAGAAGTCCCCTATTCACCCAGATATAAATATTCAATTTGGGATGTAATTTATCCCATACCAAGATGCTCGAGTCCCATTATACTATCCTAGACATTACATTCACCATTGGGTAGAAAATACCATCCCTCTAGTGATGTGAATATCACCCTACGACGATCGTAGTCAACAAATATCCAGAAGTAGACAAACTAGTCCATTCCAAAAAATAAATTGAAGCCTATCATCTCTAAGACATAAGGATCCCACAAGAAGTGACCCCCACCAACCTCAAGAGGTAACTCCTTGCAATGACTTAAAATAGCTATTCAAAACCCCAATTGAGTGTCTAGTGTCGTTAAATCTTCATAAGTTAGGATAGAGACCCAAATGATCTATACAACAGTGATAGATATAAAACTATGGGAATCACCTGTATCAAAATTTGAAGAATATAAAAATGAAGAATCTAGTTTTGTACCTATAACTGTATAGGGTATAGGATCCATAAACTACTAGATTTTCTCAATCATAAAAGTCTTACATGTGTTGCGGCCCTACAGAGCTATTTGAGATCCCTGAGCTGAAAAACCATGTAGACGATAAAAACCCTATGTATGACCATTGTTCCCATGATGACCACCCTAGCCTAAATTCCCAAAAGGACTCCATCCCCCCCATCTAATATGGAACTGGTAGTACTACTCATGTACGATGAGTCGAAACAAATAATCCTCCACTAGTTGTAAGAAGGATGGTCTTGAAGAAATTCTAAAATTGACTCATCTTGTTGGAGGATCATCACTCAACTAGTTCCTTTGGGAATTGGGGATTCTTATGTACGATATTACCATATTGGTAGAACACCACCTGAATACTTAAAATATTATCCTGCATACTCGGATCTTTTCCTGTAGACTCTCTACTGTGATTCCTACTATCCATAGGAGGAGTAAAAACACTAGATGTCGAACACCCCAAGCTCACATATTTATACTCCCTAAAATTATGATACGTGATCATCTTCTAATTTACATTAGAAGATATTGAATTCAACTTAATGATGTTATCATAGGATCATATGATATATCTACAACCAACCTCAAACATCATGGAACTAAATAATGAATCACCACTGAAATAGGAGTCATGCACTACCAATCTGTGAAACGAGATGAATAATCCATAACTGAAAGAGTACCTTGTTCCTGACCAATGATCACTCGTGCTCAGGGGCCTCACGGTCTCTGGGTATAAATAGTCATTGAAGGCCAGCTGTAACTCATCCCAATCCATAACTCATTGGTGTCACGTATGTGATATCTCATTACATCATCTCTTGGTAGAATCTTAATGAATATAGGTTGTGAGATTTACCCTCCACAAAAGAGGTGTCTCGAGATGTTCGATAATTGATATAATGGCTTCTAACCATGAATCTAAAACCTAAGGTCCTCTATCCCTAACGAAAGTGGGACGATGCTCTTCTGAAGAACCCTCAACCACTCTGCCATAGATGGGGAACCATGTGGTTCTCTCTAGTTGGTCTACATTAACATAATTAATCCTTCTTATAACTATGAATCATCACCTCATTCCAGTATTATAGGTTTTTCTAAGATAGGTAGGAAGGGAGGATCTACTAGTAATCCCTGATATACAATTTTTAGTGTCTAATTGTATCCCTGTTTCTCACATACAACCAGAGGATGTCTCAGTAACATGAATCTGTATGGTCAAGCACCCATCGCAGTTCAAGATTATAAATGAAGAAAACATACAATAAAAAAAGGAAGAAGAGATTAAATACAATAATTATTTAAAAAATAGGGTTACATAGTGTGTATAACCCCTATAAGGTTTGTTCCTTTAATCTTTTAACATGGGCATTTAACTATGCCAAAATTGTCGAGTCACACCCCTAAAAACGGAGTGTTCCTCCAGTGAAATGGAATGTACATGAATTATCCCTCAGGACCATGTCCTTATACAAGGATAAACACCACAGTTCTCTACTGGGTAACACTACATAGTGTGTTCACCAATTATATTTTGTGTAACAACTATGTTCTAACAACCCGTGTCATTAGTCACAAAGTATGAACCATGGTCAATTTTGAGAAGGCGAGTTCATTATGGACATTGCGTGTACTATCGTAACATCATCCACCTCTATCATTAGTCACACGATTGGAAACATGGACACTTCAAGATGAGGTGTACTCCCCATATACGGTGTCTACTGCCCGTGTTTTCTAAACCCTCAGTCACTAGTCACATAGTCATTCACACGGTTGAAGACTACACTGGGTGTACAAATAATAGACCATATGTACAAAAGAAATATTTTTTCTTACAGAACAGAATAAGCCATGGAATGTGTTCATAACATCACATGTCCAGTTTTCAAGGTTTTCAGATAGTAGGACTCTAAAAATTTTCTGTAACCCTTAATGAAATTAAATTTCATCCATTTAATGTCATATTCTGACCTTTGAGAGTGCATAATCCCCATAAACAATGATAGGAAACCTTATTCAAATCATAACATAAAAATTTTAAATTAATAGTTCAAACATGATCCACAAAATGTTGACCAAGAGGTCCCATAAACCTCAAAGAAAAACATTGGGAATCCACCCTATTGAATCATTAAAAATTCTAATACCTTATAACAATAGTTGGTATTCTATATCAACATCAATCACCATAACTTGAATATCTAGCACGACATCTATCACAACAACAAGAAATCTGTAATGCACCCCAAATGGCATAACAAGAATGCAGGGCATGTGATATCTAAAAAGTTATTATATGATGCATTATATGACATACCCTCATCCGATCAGATTTAAACATAAATAAAATCTCAATACTATCAACGATTACAACAAAAAACAAGTGAATCACCCAATGGAAAAAATCAAATCAACTGTAATAATTGTAAAACAAAAAAATTGAAATCATCGATTAAACATGGATTTTCCCCTATACACGGTTGCTACTCCTAGTCATGACTTATTAAAAATAACCTAATCATTACTATACATGTCATTAGGCTCCAAACATTAAGATAATGTAGAAAATAATACTCTTTTGATACCACTTAGTAACAACCGAGATCTGGGTACCGCCCAACGTTTTCCCGTATCTATTGGGTCACATGGCCTCAAGTACATTTCCTCGAATTAAAAAGGATACTTACTAGTAGTGAGGGCCTTAGGTGTGATTGTGGGGAATCTATTCCCTCTTTTTCAGAATAACATAGATGAAAATGTTGTAAAAAATAATGAATGCAGTAATACCATACAACAAGAAAACATGGAAATACCAATAGTATTATAAAACTACAACTTATATATAAACAAATGATGCATATAACATGTATCTAGGAAAGCAACCAAACATGTCAGGATGATGGATATACAATACTGAAACCAATGTATAGAAATGTAAGTACACATCAATAGCTTTCGCAAGCCTCAACATCTTCCCATGCTATCCAGCTATGACAACACTCAAGTACCTAATAAAGAAGGTATCTTTCCCATATCTATACCAATAACCGTATAGTATATTTTGGACTAAAATCATGTCCCAAGTAGGATGTGAGAAAAATCTTATTAAGAAACCACCAAATGATTTGTGCCTAACTATCAATGAATATATATATATATATATATTTATATTTAAAATGTAAAATGTAGTAATGAAGTAATTAACATCAAAGTAATAAAAATTAAACAATCCTAAAGTTTCCAATTACATTCATTTACATTTAGAAATTATTCAACCCATTTTATAATGTTACTTCGGGATCTATCCTATGGGATTTATTCCCTTGTAAACCAATATAATTCAGACGTCTCAAATTACCATCTAACAATTAAGTTTGACAATTTCAATGCTTGTGCTCTGCCTTAGCAGGCACTTCACAACATTAAAAATATCTCCTAGACCCTCTGGTGGCTCACATAGTCAAACACCTATGATCAACTGCTAAATGAAAAACAAATAATACATGAGGATGCACTCACCACCAATTCCCCTCGTGGTCTTTTAACATAAAACAATAGAATCTCATTGAATGCACTCAAAATCAATTCCTCCTCTAGTCTCGTAATTATATACTTTAGACACACTTAAGAAGAAATCACCATCAATTACCCCTATGGTATCACTATGTAAATATAACAGGAACTCTGGGGAAGTATTTAATGTCTATTCCCCCATTTGGCCAACTACACCAGGTTCTCACATACATGTGTAATAAAATCAGGCATAAAAGATATCCACCAGCCCATAGTTCTCTTAAATACTATGAGGATAAGCATCAAAAATATATAAAAATTGAATTTAACAAGCATCGATTAAGTAATAAATTCTATCATAACAACCCTGGAATGAAAACATTGTCTTCCTCATACGTAACTGAGACTAAATGAACATCATCATTCAAACTATAAACCACACGCATGGGGTATCCCCTAAAAATGAAATATAGTATAATATATCAATGGAAGACCTTAATCTATCAATAAAACTATAATAGGCGATACCATGTTTAACTCCTTAACAAGAAATACATGAATCATGGTTAATCGACACCTAAGAATATATAACATAAAGATAAACTCTGAAAGGAAATAAACCATTTACTTTGATGTTGTACGATGATGAATTATGAACTTTGACCCTTGAATTAGCCTAAAAAATCATAGATATAAAAAAAGACCAAAAATTTTAACCCATTAATAACACAAATGAGGTGAGAAATCAAGAAAAGATGCCCTAGAGAAAGAGAGAATGCACCGGTGGGAATCTAACACACTAGGTAGCACCTCAATCGGGGCTCATCGATGATTATCAGTCCTATATTTCTCCCTTGTATGAGACACAGAATAAATAAACACATTTTAGTGATAGGATGCGACCCTGGTCTAATTAGTCAAATAAAACGAAAAGTACATGAAATGTTTATTTAATGTACTTGCAGTGTACATGCCTCAACCAACCCCTTAATTAGGTGGTCCACCTGGCCATGTGATCGACTATTACACATACATTACATGGCTACACACAGTAACCAGATACATGGCATGTTCATAGAAAATTTCCAAATTCATCCTTTTTTTCTCAAAAACAACCAAATTCCTTATCTGTACCTAAAAAAATAAGATTTGGGTTCTTAAAAATATAATCACTCAAAAAATAGTTATAATAAGTGATAAACAATCATTGGAAATTCCAATATTACCCATTTCATGACCCCTCCCCACAAAGTTTACCCCTCTTGGGCCGGTAATGTGAGAAGGGAGATAATCACCCCCATGTACGGCCTCTAGTAGGCCTCAAGATGGTGACATTCACCAAGGGTATAAAAAACACACGAATGGGCGGCATTACCCTCTAAGAGAACACATGTGGAAGACAAACATAAGATAGAAACCAACCAACTCCAACTAAACATGTATGATAAAAGAAAACCCAAGTACACATATGGAATTTCTTGCAAAACTGCTACATCTGAAAGGGAAAAAACGTCTTGTACACCAAAGAATGTAAAACAGCTACAACCACTTTCCTGAACAGCTCCTGCAACCCCAAGCTAGTGACCACCATCCATATCTCCAACATGATCCAAGTAACCTGAAAAATAGTTTATACATATACATTGGGTGAGTATAACAGTATACTCAGAAGGATCCTCTCTGAAGTCACTGGTTGAAATGTAATGAATGCATGCTAAATCACATTGAACAATACGTGAAACTAACTCATCACCTAAACAGGTATACTAAGTCCCCAACCTCACTATGGAAACTCTCACCAAGTGGCACATAAAAACATATATCATATAATAATGAATATGGAGGGTACCTGCTACTATTTCCCCACTAGTTTGTAGCTTTTACCCAAAGTCGCACGTCATAAGCACCCCTCTCTAAAAATGCTTGCCCACAAACACATGGGTGAAGAACCACAATATGCACCTCATTCAACAAAACAATTATGTCCACGTAAGCAAAGTAACCATGAAGTTTCTGGGATCCCCCATAGCTCGCATAAAGTGTATCATACATTGGGTATTATACCTCGAGCCATTATTACCCATAGATAGAGTAAGGATCCCCAATCCATCATAGACTATACACATTACACATATAGAATTCCATAGGAAAATATATCCAGAATATATGTGTGTTAATAGCTACATGCCATTACAAACCTCTATACACATATATGGGAAGACTAACCATTATTCCTACCAGCACAAGTAAATTTTATGAGAGGAGAGTGGGGGAAAATGGGATAGTCATCCATTGATCCCACAACCAGAATGTTGGGGAAAAAACCACACAGGGCTCAGAATCCCCAGTGTGTCATTTTACCTTGCAAACAGGGTGGAGTAGTGTATAGAAACACAAAAAAATATAGAATATACAATACCTCACAACCACACTATGGCCATAACCTGGTCATAGACTCAACTGCAGCTAATGTCTCTCGGAATCATTGCTTCTTCTTCTAAGACAAGGTATCCTATAAGAACACAACCTTTTAAATAACCTTAATACATTATTTCATTCCCTTTTTATCAGTTGGACTTTATGTTAATAAATTATTTAAACATTAATTAACCATTAACAATTCCACATTAAATTTCATTAGCATCACATGGCAATTCCTCTTTCCCATTAATATTACATCCTCATCATTATGTTCTCGTAAACTCCAACCCCATGGGTTAACATCATTTATTCAATTATTAATTAGATAATTACTTTCCCACATTCCAATCCATTCTAGAAAGACATTCTATGCTACTAAACACAAGGGGGGTCAACACGGTGAGTATATGTACTACCCGTCAAGTCATTGCCTCCAATATCAATTGAATAGACCCATACTCCCTTGAGAAGCTAAACATGGAAATCATGTAGCGAACCTCTTTCATCGTGGCCTCTTTCGGAAGAAGTGTGTGTCTGATCAGCTGCCTTGAGAATTGGGGAAATGTAATGTAGAAAACCGACCTCTAAGAATCAGGAAGCAACCAACAATTCCATCCATCCATTCCATCATCCTTCGTGTCCTCCTCGACACCCAAATGAATAAACTAATGCATATCGACACTCTAGGCATCATCTGCTACCACAACCAAAGGTCTTCATGCCCCTCACATTTCACAACAGCCATCCATGCTCACATTACAAAACAATCCGCCAGAAAACACACATCTTAACAATTGAGATCTTGGCCCTTTAACAATAAAGATGGTAACTCAGAACCCTTACAGGAATTATTAATCAATTTGTTCATTAATCCATCATGAAATAAACGATTTAGTATTCATAGGTTCTATATTCGGGAAACCTAATCAGTAAGCTATAAAAAAAATTAAACATTCTTACTATGCCAATTTGATTAATATCAAATTACAAAATGGAGAAACAGATTCATTTAAATTCCACTTTATCATTAGACAAACAATTATCAATTAATTCGGGTTTATGTTCTTTACCAATTTATGTCAAAAATGAACAGTTAAACGATGAAATCCTAAATTTCACTCTATCTTGCAAACCAAGAGTCAATAACATACGATCGAAATCAATTTATTAAACTAGTTCAAATATTTACTATTTCAATTCAATTGTCATTGAGTGGGATAAAACATGCTCACAATATAGTTTCACATAAAAGAAAATGGAATCAACGAATCCCCTACCTTAAACAGTTCTTGATGTTCTTTATCCACACAACGTGTCTCAATTCTCCTATTTCGACAACTGCATCCACCCGAGGATGCCACGATACGGCCGCACAAACCAAACCCCAAGAAAAATCCATTAGAAGAATGTATATTACATTCTATAAAATGGAAAGGAGAAACAGGAGCAGATGAACCCCAAAAGAACTATGATAAATCATACCTTATATCGAAGATTGATCAATACTGCTTGGTGGCATAAAAAACATAGTGGAACTAATCCTAGGATTAAGTTAGATTATGAAACTCATATAGAATAGAATGAATGGTTATAGAGTCTCATTGCTGAGAAAAAAGGGAAGAATAAGGGGTTAAGATATCTTGTCCCTTTAGAAGATTTTACAGAGCCGCAATTTAGGATACGCTTGAATTCCCATTATTAGACGATCGCGTTAAACCAGGAAGTTTGGCCTTGAATGAAAACTTCTTGATACTTAGGAATAATTTATATTGGATTTATGGCCTTTGAATTGGCCTTAGAGTCCTTAAAATGAGGCTTTAAATTATTTTTATGTCAATGGAAAATGCTAATGGGGGGAATCTGTAAGATGCTGGAAACACTGTTCCTGAACTCAGAATATGGAAAAGGAAAAACACGATTCATGAACCTCACCATTAGAACCTCACTGATAGAACACTATTCATGAACCTCACCGATTGAATGATGTTCATGACCCACACCATTACAACACTATTCATGAACCTCCTCATTAGAACCTCACTGATAGAACATTGTTCAAGAACCTCACCATTAGAACACTATTCTTGAACCTCACCAATAGAACATTGTTCATTAACCTCACGGTTAGAACCTCACCAATAGAAAATTGTACACCTACCATTCTGGAAACACTATACACCTACCATTAGAGGTTACCGATAGAACTGTTCACCAATAGAACAGTTCATAGAATTGAAAAATTAGCATAGGAAAGACAGGTTACCATTAGAGGTTACTGAAAAAATTGTTCACCAAAAGAACTGTTCATAGAATTGGAAATTTGGAAAAGAAAATAGATGTTACCAGTAGAACTATTCATAGTATTGGAAATTTGTAAAAGGAAATAGAGTTTTGTATAAGATGTTACAGATAGAACTATTCACCAATAGAACTGTTCATAGAATTGGAAATTTGGCTAAGGAAAGAGAGGATACCTTTAATGGTTACCGATCGAATTGTTCACTGATGAAACTATTCATAGAATTGGAAATTGGGAAAGGAAATGAGAGGTTACCATTAGAAGTTTCCAATAGAACTGTTCAATGATGGAACTATTCACAGAACACAAAATTTTGCAAAAGAATGAGAGGTTACTGATAGAAATGTTCACTGATGGAACTGTTCAATGAATTGTAAAATTGGAAAATGAAAGAGAGGTTATCATTAGAACTCATCATTGGAACTATTCACAACAGTCTACCATTGGAACTTTTCATCGAGGGTCACCGATGCTACTGTTCACAGAATGGGAAAATTGGAAATGTGTTGGAGATGATTCATCTTGACATCCCGGAACACCTCAAACACCAGATTCTCACAATGGAATAGACCAGAGAGGTCTGGGCCATTACATCATATACCTCTCAAAATATTCTCGTCCTCAAGAATTCAAATCCCACCTAATGGGAAAATGAAACGGGGTCCGAACAACTGCCCAGATAGATACCTCTCAAAAGAGAGCCAGCCAGAAGAAGCAACAAAAGAAATTCATTATATAAACATGAAATGACTAACCATAAAGAGGAGATCATTACATGAAATTATTTAAAAATCAAACAACTATTGGTATTGAGAACATTTCTGTGACTCACATTCTCATGTACTTTCCTCCTTTCAAACGTGTCACAAAAAGACACGAATCAAGTGGATATAATGCCTATGAAAAACCTTCTCCTTGCGGTTTTGGATCTCCACATTTCACTCCTCGAAGGTTGCATCATCATCAACATCAATTTCTCCCCCATCGATGATGTGAGAGTAATCATGAAGTTAACAATGAGGTTGTGATACATGGAAGAAATCATGTATCCAACTCATTAGTAGGGGAAGTGCTACTCGATACGCCATAGCTCCAACATGAGCTAACATGTCGAAAGGTCCAAAAAACTAGAGAGAAAGCTTACTCCCACGACCATACCTTTGTTGCCCACGACGGGGAGTCAACATCAGAAACACATGATCCCCCACATTAAACTATAATGGTCTCCTTATTTGATCATCATAGGATTTATGTTGATCTTGTGCGGTCTTCATCCTCCGACGAATCACATGTACCTTCTCTTTTGTATTATGTACTAGTTCATGTCCCTAAATTTATGACTCTCTAACCCCAATCTAGTACAATGTCGAACGACAAGGCCGGGCATACAAGGCTTCAAATAGTGCCATACCGATGGAGGGGTGAAAACTATTATTGTATGAGAACTCCATAAAGTTTATGATCCTCATCCATGAACCTCCAATATCAAGAACATAAGAGTGTAAGTGTTCTTCAAGATTCGGGATGGTTCGCTCTGTTTGACCATCTGTTTGACTATGAAAAGAAGTGTTAAGGCATAGTTAGGAACCAAAATCATGTTGGACCCCTCCACACACCATGGAGGTAAAATGAGGATCTCTATCAGAAATTATTTTCCTTGGTACTCCATGAAGTTTCACCACCTCCTCTAGATACGGCCTTGAAAAAACTTCCACTGAGCTCGACTCCTTGATTTCTATGAAGTAGGAATTTTTTGTTAAGAGATTAAC
Organism: Viscum album; assembly: GCA_963277665.1. Classification (NCBI taxonomy): domain Eukaryota; kingdom Viridiplantae; phylum Streptophyta; class Magnoliopsida; order Santalales; family Viscaceae; genus Viscum; species Viscum album. The sequence goes on from OY728125.1 coordinate 1,030,174,318, forward strand.
TACCACCCAAATAACATCATGTCCTCTCAGAGCTCGAGGTAAAGCAGTATGAATGTCCATTTAGATGTCCAACCACATTTACTATGTAATATCTAAAGGCTGGTGAAGACCACTAGGAACACGGTGTTCGACCGTCATCTTCTGGAAGACCAAACATCGAGACACAAACTCCATAACTGAATGCTTCAGCCCAGGCCACTAAAAATGGTTCCTCCAGACTCGGTACATCTTTGTGACACAAAGATTCACTACAAAAAGTGAACTATTAAACTCTTTGAGAACTATCTTTCACATTTCCAATGGAACAAAAAGTCTTTCATGATACAACACTCTTTGTGGTTCCTCCTCTCACCAACCATCAGGGGCCGCACCACAATCAACTCGGTCTCTCCACACCTCCACCTCAAGATCACCCAAATGGGAATCTTCCACTTGAATGACGAGATATTAATGCACCAACATCTTAAAAAGACACCCTATACCTGCAACATCTCCCATATCAATATGTAATGCTGATAGTTCTTCCATTACTCTCCAAGAATCACTAGATTTACGCATTAGATCACTATGTGACTTTCAACTCTGCGCATCAGCTAGAAAATTCACTTTTCCTGGTGTATACGATATCTCTAAGTCATATTCTTATAAGAACTCCATTCACCTACACTGTATCAAGTTCAAGCCATGCTGAGAGAAAAAATTCCTCAAACTCTTATGATCGGTGAAAACCACAAAGTGATCACTAATGAGGTAATGTATCCACAACTTTAGAGAAAACACCATGGATGCCAGTTCAAGATCATTAGTGGAATTTTTATGTTCATGAAGATGTAACTGTTGAGACCCATAAGAAACATCTGATGTTTTATACATTAGATCACACCCTAACTCCAGATATGAAGCGTCGTAGAAAACATCAAACTGAACTCTCCCTGCTGGAAGACAAAGAACTGGAGCACTTACTAGCTTATCCTTTAGATAATAGAAAGCTTCCGGACAATGAACAGTACATATGAATGCCTGATCCATACTATTCAAATATATTAGAGGATTCACAACTCATGAGAAATCAACAACGAACTTCCTGTAGTAGCCTTTGAGACCAAAGAAACTTCGCCCCTCTGACACTATCTGGGGGGGCTTCCCAAGACACAAATTCATCTATCTTCGATGGATCCACAACTACTCCCTACTAGGACACTACATTCCCCAATAAACATAATTCATTGACCCAAAATCACACTTCAACAACTTCCCAAATAGCTGATGTTGATGAAGAACTTTCAAAACAGCTTGTAGAGTCTCTGGATGCTCCTCCTCAGACGTGGTGTACACAAGGATGTCGTCATTGGAAACCACCATGAACATGTCCAGGAATTCATGGAACACAACATTCATAAATCCCATGAACACATATATATATCATTCTTCATGCCAAACGACATTACAAAAATTCCATAATGGCCATGAAGACAAAAGAAAGCATTCTTTAGGATATCCTCATCCTTAACACGCATTTGTTGACATCCTGACAACAAGTCTATCTTTGAGAACCATCTTGCACCCTTCAGTTGATCAAATAAATCATAAATCCATAGAAGATGATAGAGATTCATTATTTTCACATTGTTAATGAAATGATTATCGACACATAACTGCAAACTTCTGATAGCCGTCTTCATGAACAACACTGTTGCACCCCACGATCACAAAGATGGCTATACAAAACCGCACTATAACAGACAATCGAGCTATATAGGTAGCACTCATAAATCATAAGGGTCCATCTTATATGGTGACATAGAGATAAGAGATTCTCCTAGTTGTAGCTTGAGCCCAACTCGATCTCTCGCCCAGGGGGTAATTCTACAACCTCTTCTAAAAAGACATTAGGGTACTCTTCTATGACCCCAGAAAACGCCAGCTACTAAACCTCTGAAGAAATTGAATATATCCCATCCATCATGGATGATAAGAATGGAATGCACCTATGATCCATCTGAGGATCTTGCTCACCAACAAACACTACCGACTCTGTATCTGCACCAAAGAAAAGGACCATCTTCTTGAAGTAATCCATGATAGCCTGCACTGAATACAAAAAATCCATGCTGAGGATGACATCATATGGTTGTATTCGTAAACATAAAAAATCTACCCAAGAGCGGTTCTACCACAACACTAGCTCACATTATCTACATACTTCTTAAAAGTCAGCTCGACCTCCAACTGGCCTTGTCAACGCCAAGGGCACTGGAAGCCTCTCTACCTCAAGTCCCAAAGCATAGACAAGGGTAGGTGATATATAAGAGTGTGTATCTCATGAATCAATCAAGGCATAGAACAAGGTAGAAAACACGAAAAGGGTCCTCGATTGACATCTGGCTCACCTGGAGCTAGAAACACTACAGCATGAAGCTGACCACGACCACCCCCATAGCCTCTCTGACATTGATGATGACCACCACCACAGCTTCACTCTACTATCTGAGGACGGAGAGTATTATGGGACATTCTTATGCCTACACCATCTACCATCTACAAATCTAAGGATGGAGAAACCTTTTGTTGATACCTTGGACAAAACTGCCTCAATGGAGGAACCTGGAGTGTAGCACCTGGTGCACGATGACTACTTTGGAAGGTCAGGAACTCCTGCTGCTGATGGCCACGACCACCACAATAAAAAAGTGCATAATCTCTTGGCATAGTCCTGAGGGTTGATACCTCTAGAGAAACAATATTTGAAGGTTTGGGACCTACCCCCGGCTGAACGGAAACACTTCTTCCCTGAAAACTGGGAACCCTAGACCACAACTCTGCTTCATGTGGAATCATGATGAATTCCCTTATATTGATGATCCGGTTCTGGCCAATGTCCCCCTGACAAACACTGCCATCACCAACACCTCAAAATATGTCTTCCGAATAAATGGGGTGTCTGGGAAATGGATCTCTATATGCAAATCCTCCTTGAAATGCCTCGCCCTGGCCTCCTCATCTTGCAACAAGTCCGAAGCATATAGTAAAAGGTTTTTGAAACAGACTCCAAACTCTCAAACAATGGAACTCTCCTGTAATAGGGTAAGAATCTCATTGAGATTGGCCTCATTCATAGTTGAGGAATGAAACTCGATGCCCAACATGTCTTGGAACTCCTCCCATGTGATCGATGACTCCTCGTGATACCTGAATATGATGAACCACCACTGCCTCGCTGCACTACGTAGCATCGTCACAACCAAGGACACCCAATGCTTCTTCCATGAATGGATCAAACTGAAGCCTATCTCGAACTCCTCCAACAAATATTTGATGACTACATCTTAAATGGATCCCTCATACTTCTGAAGAATCTAGCGCTGAATATCTCAGTGTGTTTTCCTCTATGTGTCGTCGTTATCAACCTCTACCCTGTGATGATCTTCTAGAACATCCTTTTTGATGTTTTCTGTGCAATCCTGACAAGGACATCGACCTGGAGCCAAACCAGTAAAATAAAAAATCATTAGAGCTCCAAAACCTGGAATATGGAAGACTCAACATTAATTAATTAATTGTTTTCATTCATTGATTTTAGGTTAAACTATCCCAAGGTATACCCTTTCAAACAAATTCCCAAATAATAATGATGCATGATCCATTCCTAGGTCTCTACCCTACAACAAGAATCACCTTTTTTCATAGTCATTGTAAACATAAAGGTCCTCACATCAGATCATAGGAGGCCCTTCAATATTATGTATCAGTCGGTCTGTGATGATTACATCACATGATAAATATGAATGACATTGTTTCCCTACCAACCCATGCAACCTCACATGTGCCTAACTCCAAATTCCATCCTATCCCTTAACCGGACCTTCGGTACCACTCTATCACGACCCACACCCCACAATGTGTACCCCTCCTAGGCCAACAATGTGAGAAGGAAGATTGTGACCCCCGATTCTCACCTCCAGTAGACCCTGGGATGGCGACTAGAACCGAGTGTATAGAAAACACACAAATGGGAGGCATTTCCCTCTAAGAGACACATGCCTAAGAGAGAGATAAGATAGACCCCAACCAACTCCAACCAAACCAGTAATATAAAATAAATCCCATGTACACATTTGAAATGTCAGTAAAAACTCCTTCAACTAAAAGGGAAAAAACTACAAGTACCTAAAAGAAAGTAAAAGAGCATCAACCACATGCCCAGACTGCTCCTGAAACACCAAGCTAGTAAACACCTGCCTTATCTCCAACCACCTCAATGTGACCTAAAAAATATTTTTTATATATACATAGGGTGAGTATAAAAATATAATCAGTATAATACTCCCTAAATCCTCTAGTGAAAAGGTAAAGAAGGCACACTAAAGCACAGTGAACAATAAGTGAAACTAACTCCTCACCTAAAAATGTATAATAAGTTCCCAACCTCACCATCGCTACTCTAACCAAGTAATGTATACAGGAATATATCATATAATAATGAATATCAAGCATACCTCACTACTACTTCCCCACTAGTTTTCCGCTTTTCCCCAACATCACACGTCCTAAGCATCACTCTCCAAAAAGGATCGCCTGCAAACACCAGGGTAAAGCACCAAAACATGCACATTGTGCAGCAAAACCACCATATCCTCATAATTAATGTAACCAGGATGTTTTTGGGAGCCGCCATAGCTTTCATAATATGTATCATACATCGGTTATTATACCTCAAGACAATACAACCCGTACACCGAGTAAGGACCCTTAATCCATCACATCCAATAAGGTTTACACCAATAACAGTCCATAGGAATGTATATCCAGAATATATGTTTGTGAATAACCACAAGCCATTACAGCCCTCTACACACAAATATGGGAAGACTAACCGCTGTGCCTATGAGGACAAGTAACTACCATGAGAAGAGAACGGGGCTAGAGTGGGTAGTCATCCATTAATCCTGCCACCAGAATGTTGGGGAAAATTCCATGTACAGCTCAGAATCCCTAGGGTGTCTGCCCTTACTGAATGGGTGGTGAATCATATAGAAAAAAAAGTACAGAATATACTATACCTCATTACCACACTATAGGGATAACCTAATCTTAGACTCAACTATAGCTAATGTCTATTAGAATCCTGGCTTCTACTTCTAAGATTAGGTATCCTAATTTAACCCAACCATTTAAAGATCATTAATTAATTATTTCATTCTCTTTTAATCAGTTCCACTATAGGTTACTTAATTATTTAAAAATCAATTAACCAATAAAAATTCCAAATTACATTTCATTAGCATCACACCCAAAAGTCCATTATCCCTTTAAAATTACAACATCATCATTTTGTTCTATCAAACTCCAACCCTATGGGTTAACATCATTTATTCAATTATTCATTATAGAATTACTTTTCCAAATTCCCATGAAATCTAGAAAAACTTTATATACTACTAAGCACATGGGGTCTCAACACGGTGACTATATGTACTACTCGTTGACTCTTTGATTCCTATAAGAAGAGAGTAGACCCATTATCCCTTGAGAAGCTAGTCACAGAAAGCACGTGTCATACCCCACGCGTCTTCACCTCTTTTTGAATAAGGGTAAGCAAGAAAAGATGCCTTGAGAAGTGGTGAAAAGTAAAGAAGATAATCAACTAATAAGAATCAATAAGCATACAACAATCACATCCATCCCATTCCGTCATCCATGGTGTCCTCCCCGACATCCACATTCATAAACTACTACATCTCCCACTCTAGGAATCATCTGCTCCCACTACCAAAGGTCTCAATGCCCCCACATATCACAATATCCAACCAGGATCACTATACAACATAATCAGTAGGAAAACAAACATATTAACTATTGGGCTCTTATACCTTTATCAATCAAGAGGGTAACTCAAAACCCTTCAAGGAATTATCAAACAATAATTTGTTTAATCCATCATTATTTAACCTATTTTTTATTCATAGGTTCCAAATTTGAGCAACCTAATCAGTAAGCTATAAAAAATAATTAAACATGCTTACTGTGACATTTTTATTAAAATAAAATTACATGAAGGAGAACCAGATTCATTCACATGCATCTTTATCTGTAGCCAAACAATTATGAATTAATTAAAATCTATGTTTATTAAAAAAAATTCCATGAAATAAAATCTATATGAAGCAAGAATATATATAAAAAAATCTAGAAAACAAGAGGCAATAACATACGATTGATATCAATTTATTTATTCAGTTCAAATATTTATTATGTTAATTCCATTTTCATCCAGTGGGATAAAACATGCTAACAATATAGTTGCATGTAAAATAAAATAGAAGTAAATAATCCCCTAACTCAAACAGTTATTGAAGTTATTTATCAAAATAACGGGTCACAATCCTCCTCTTGCGACAATTGCATCCACCCAAGGATGCCACAGTACGATCGCACCTGCCGAACCCCAAGAAAACTCCATTAGAAGCATAGAGATTAAAAGCTATAAAATTGAAAGGTGAAGCTGGGGAAGATGAACCCCGAAAGAACATTGATAAAACAAACATTATATCAAAGATTGATCGATACTACATGGTTGCATAAAAAATAGAGCAGAACTCATCCTAGTATTAAGTTCGATTAGGAAACTCCTATAGAATAGAGGGAAAGGTTCTAGCGTCTCATAGCTGAGAACAAAGAGTAAAGGTTATAGCGACCAAGCCCTAAGAATAATTAATATATGATTTATGGATTATGAATCGCCCTTAGAGTCCTTAAAATAAGGCTTAAAATTCATTTTACATCAAAGTAAAATGCTAAAGGGGTGAAACTATAGGAAGCTAGAAACATTGTTCACGAACTAAAAAATTCCAATGGAAAAACATTGTTCACAAACCTCACCGTTAGAACATCACCGATAGAACAATGTTCCTGAACCTCATCGATAGAACACTATTCATGAACCTCACCATTAGAACATTGTTCATGAAAATCACCATTAGAACATCACCGATAATACAATGTATACCTACTATTCTGGAAACATTGTACACCTACCATTAGAGGATAATGATAGAACTGTTCCCTGAAAAGAATGTTCATAGAATTGAAAATTTTGCAATGGAAAGAGAGGTTACCGTTAAAGGATACCAATAGATGTTAACCAATAGAACTATTCATAGAATTGTAAATTTGGAAATGAAAATAGTGGTTACCGTTATAGGATAACAATAGAACTATTCACTGATAGAACAGTTTATAGAATTTTGAAATTTGGCAAAGAAAATAGTTGTTACCGTTAAAGGTTACAGATTGTATAGTTCACCGATAGAAATCATCATGCAATTTGAAATTTGGAAAAGGAAAGAGAGGTTACCGTTATAGGTTACTAATGGAATTGTACACTAATGGAACTGTTCATAGAATTGTTAATTTTTTAAAGGAAAGAGAGGTTACCATTAGAGGTTACTAATAGAACTATTAAACGATGGAACTATTCACAAAACTCAAAATTTGGCAATCAAAAGAGAGGTTATCATTAGAGGTTGCTGATAAAACTGTTCACTGATGGATATATTAATAAAATATTAAATTTGGTAAAGGAAAGAGAGGTTACCATTAGACCTCACCATTAGAACTGTTCAAAACTGTCTACTATTGGAAATGTTCTGTGAGGGTCAACGATGGTACTTTTCACAGAAAGGGAAATTTGGGAAAGTGTTGGGGATGAGTCACCTTAACCTCCAAGAACACCTCAAACTCCATACATTCGCAAAGTAATGGACTAGAGAGGTTCGGGCCATTACACCCTAATTGTAATTCATATGTCGTTGCATAAATAAATAAATAAAAACTACATTTTTTTCTGAAATGTAGTTTTTTAAATGAAATTCTTCTATCAAATAACCTCCAACTCCACCACAATGAAAAAATTAAATTAATTATACATCTACAACTACAACTATATAGCGCACCACCAGAAAGAAAATTAAATGAATAAACATTTTGATTTGTCCTATCCTATAAGTAAATCTAAATATACCAAAATAAACAAAATTCTATGTATGTGTCTCTAGGAGTCACTGTCCAACAATAACTAACCATTCATAAAGAGAAATCAATATATGATCTAAAATATAAAATAAAATTCCATTTTAGAAAATATTCCAGTATTTATCCTAGAGAAAAAAACCCCTTTCATAGTCTCTTTGTAAATCATCAATTCTATACCAGTTTGAAATAAATTATTATTCATATTTTTTTCAAGATTAACCATATAAACTTTTATACAATTTAAATTATAAAATTATAAAAATTAATATTTTTTAAAATAAAATTATTCATAATAACATTATTTCACGGATAAATCTTACACTACAAAAAACACCCTACCTAAAAAAACATTAAAATAACATATAATGAAATTTTTATAATGAATATTGTAAATCTATTTTTATAAATTTGAATTAAAATTATTGAATGAATAGGGAGGATAATAAATTTGGAAATATAATTTACGGTGAGATGATGATAAATATACTCATTTAATAATATAAAATAATCATTATTGTAATGAAACCTAAAATTCACCAATTCTTGTTTCGCATAAAACATATACATTTCCAATTAGGGTTACCATAATTAGATGTATGTTACTAATATTAGGACATTGGATAGTTGAAATTCCACATCCATGTCACAAGCAAAGCTAGTAGTAGGGGAATCTCATCCCGATAATGGGTTTTATTCCCAACTATCGGGGAATCTAAAGATGTTGTAATAATAACAAAAAGCAAAAAATTGAGAACATACAAACAACAAGGAGATTAGATGAACATAAGCAAAATAAATTAATAATAAACAACAAATTGTTGTTTCAAATTACAGTCCCACATCATTTTGTATTGAATTACCATATGCCCCCATATATCATTGATTGAATGTTAATTAGTGGTTCAATAACTTATATAATGGTTCTAACCATTATATCCAATCGTACATTAAAATAAATATTTGTTAATCCATTATAAAATAACTTCACATGATAATATGTAATGTTTAATGTAGTTTATTAAATGAAAAATACTATTTAAAATATTAGTAACAATCATGAAAACAATGTTGTTTTAATAATTAATCTCTAAAAATTTATTTTGGATTTTGAAATCCCTATATAAATTTACATTGAGAAATTTTCCAAAAAAAATTTGTTTGTGGGTAGTTCAAAAATATGTGTATCGTGTTTTCATCTAGATATAATCAATTTAATGTAAATGGATTTCAATTAAGATATCAATATTGTATTTAAAAAATTGTAAATCCGTATTATTAATATTATTTCATATCCAAAAAAATAAAATTTAATACATAATATATTATGGTTTGTGAAATAGAATTCAATTATATGCGGAAATATTCCATAAAACAAGTGGAGATGTTATAAAATATCCCTGAATAAAGAGATTAGGGGAATATATGAATCTACAAACCATAGTAAACCATAAACACATGAATTTAGAACCAATAAAAACCTATATATTTGAATACAATTATATATAGTAATAAAGAAATTAAAAATAGAAATAATGTATTAGACTGGGGTAAAGAAGGGTAGGAACCAAAAAAATAATGATTTTACTCTATTTCACAAGTTTAATCACTATAAATAGAAATGGTGATATTGGGAGGGTCATACACAGTAGAATCTTGGCTGTACTGATTTTCATGTGAGAGAATCATATGAGGGGGTTATATTTGGGTAAAATAAAGGGATGGGTATTTTGGTTAATCTATAAATTTTTAATGTGGGATACGTAACAACATATTAGTTCACAATATAAATAATTATATATTTATTTGGCATCCATAATTATCCAACATGGGATTTTACAAGGTGTTCCCGGCCAATTGAGAACACTACACGCTAACATTACTAAGTGGTTCTATAATAATGGAGACTCCAACCAAATGGTTAACACTCAGTTTAGGAAATTGGGTGGCTAAACAATACGACATGCATAATTCAAAACGAAATTTAATAGTTCCAAAATAAAAATACATGATCCACTAACAATATAATAAAATTACTAAATAAATTTGAAAACTAAAAAATATGGTTGTGAAGTGAAATTCATGCTGATTAAAAAACATTAATGCATTCTCAAATGATATAGTCATCATATTGATGATTAATGCAACAAGATAATATATATATATATATATTGAAATAGTTTTAGGGATTTTAAGGTCATATCATAAATGTTTGGAATATTGAAAAATGATATTAAATTTATTTCTCTGACCCCCTGATGATTACTTTTGGAGAAGTTTCTTCACTTATAGAATATAATACCATTAGGATTTCATTGTTGAGAAATTGATTTAATTTTGACTGAATATTGAATCTTATGTACTGTGTAATTTAATATAGAATATTCTAAAATGGTTAAAACAAGTCAATAAGTTTATTTATGTTCTTGGATAAAAAAGGATATTATGTATCATTAGTGAAATTTGTTGGATAATTACTATATGGTCTTATAAAATAATTAAATATAATATATATCTATTGGTTTTTTTATAACATAGTAGCGATTATAACAATGCTAATACATCACTGGTATTTTTTCCTCTAACAAATACCCCAATAATCTATTGATAATAGATACATTTTAAATTGGGAATTAGTCTATAACATCTAACTTATTGGAATTTTTTTAATTTATAAAATTTGAATAGATCATTTCATTTAAAAACATTATGGTTGATAAAATAATTAAATGAAATAGAATGTGATGGAATAATATTGACCATAATTTTTTACAACCATTGATATTGTAACATGTCTTAAAAAATAGAGAATTTAATGAGGTCAACACTAGTCCTCATAATTCATTTTAGAATGTGTGTACTCTAAAGATGATTCGGTAATCAAATTTTTTTGGTTGATACTCTACACTTGTGTTATTTATGGGACTTGGGTTAACTTCGATTAAAATTATGGGTGCTCAATTACACTAGATAAATGAACAAACCAAAAAATCTAGATAATTATATGGTACAAGATGATATATATACCCCAATGTAAATATATTATTAGAGTAGAACCCCACAAATTGATGGTCTGCCTCTTGGATGATGTATGAAAAATAAATAATTACACCCACTTTGATATAGGCATTTTTTATATTGTGTAAAAAATATAATTAATCAATCTATTCCTCTTATAATATTTCCCTTATTAGTTGGTAACTAACACATAGAGAAATATTTTCCCTATTAAGGGGGTTTTATTCAACAAAGTATCATAAAAATGATGGTTTTATAATTTATCATGTAGAGGACCTATATTTTCATGTATATATAATTTTCATGAAACAATTCCATCATTTTGACTTATTTAAACAATAGAATATGATGGGACTCAATGAAATTAATTTAACAGTTTTTATTCTCATTAATTGAAGAGGATTTAGTTGGAAAAGATGTAAAATGATTCATAATGGCATATTGTGGTTTCCTAACTCCTATCTATCATGAAAGTATAATTTTATTTTAATTATGATTTATACGAATTTATTAATATTTAAAATAATATGGTTCTATCTTCCAATGAGTATGTGAGGGAGAATTATCAAGAAATTAATAAATTTTATTAGGTCAACATGAAATGTGTTTTCAAGTATATAATGATTATAATTATATAACGAATAGAACCAAAATAATATTCAAGATAAAATAATTCCAAATATTCATATATTGAATAAAAATAAATAAAAATTAAAAATATATATTTAATAAGATAAATAACATAAAGAATTAATGATTATTAAATAAAAAAAAATTATTATATAGAAAAAAAATAGTTACATGTTTATTATATCCATTACCAAATTAAAAAAGATCAATGAATCTAGGAAAAACTCTAGATAAATTTAAAAAATTGGTTAATAAATTACAAGATACATGAAAAAAGTACACTAAATAGATGTCAAATATATCAGTGTATGATAAGATATGTTAGTTTTAATTTTCAATTTGATATTAATGATTCTAAATTTTTAGTGTTTTATTATTACAACCATTATTTAATCCATTATATGTACATTCATCTATTAATAATTTTTTCCCAATGACGATTCAACAATAATAACATATTTTTTATATTTTATATAGTTTTTATAGGTATAAAATTATAGTTAAGATCAGTAGATATAGTTATATTGAATAAAATATTTTATGGATAGGACATGTTGCTGACCCTAAAAAATAATATTTTGATTATAAGTGTTTTATTCTTAACATCTATTCAATATGGCATACATTTTTTATCCCTTTTTCCCTATGGTCTAGGTACCAATCCCAGATTACCCATGGATAGAAAATAAGAGTTCATGGAAAGTAAATTATTTTTTCTTTTAATAAAATGTTTTTATAGTTTATAGATGGTTATAAAATACTCCATCACATTATTGTATTGATTATGTTGTTCATTATATTCTTGTCAGATTGTATTGTTATTTTATTGGGTTATGTTGTATCTTTTAAATTCATTATATTTTCGTTGATTTTATTATTAGTAATAATATAACATAATATAACATTAATAATTTTAACACAACATTTCCTAGTGAGTGACATTTAATTTGTCTCAACCCTTCCTCGGGACCCATGTCGCGACTACCCGAAGCTCGCCTTCCATAGGCCAAGGTCTGGCAACTAGCACCAAATGTGTAAATCCCCAAAATTGGGAAAGCATTGCCTTGATAAAATATAATCACACAAAACATAGTATAAGCTGGAAGAAAAACATTATGTAAAATTGTATACAAAAGGATTGCTAAAAGTAAAGGGGCCAGAAATACAACCCCAACAGTAAAGTACAAGTACAACTGTAAGGAACAAAAACAACTGAAATGTGTAAAGCTACTCCTGGATCATCCACCACATATCCTACTTGAATGGTAGGTACATATTGACTCCACAACACTCTACATCCGTCTGTCCCTTCCTTGTACAGTCACGCCATGTAGTCCACCTCCGGGTACCATCCAGTCCTGCTCCCTCAGCCTCAATCAGCGCTTCCTGTCATCTATAATCAACACAATGAGGTGCGGGAAAATCTTGTGTATGGATGAGTATAACGATACTCAGTAGGTAACCCGAGACCACCATGGTCTCTCAAAATCCACCAATAATAAACCAAAAAGTATGAAATCAATGGAAAGCCATTACATAGGTATATGCCCATACATATACCTAAGTTATCTAGTAATCCAACTCTTTCATGAGGTAAAAAAAGGAACCAACACAGATCAAACTAGAATTGTATTCTATGGTTAGTAACATGTTACACTCCCAGTCAACCTGTTGAAAACTCAGCTACTAGAGTACTCCTCCTCTATAGAGTACTATGGGCCTGCCACATAACACAGAGGCACTTCCCACATTCCTAGAATGTTGAGGTACTCCTCCTGTCAATTATCGTGGGTCTACTACGTCACATAGAGGTGATCACCACTGTGGGTCTATTGTGTCACACGGAGGCACTCCAGCTCGTATCCTGCTGAGGTACTCCTATTGTCAAGTATCGTGGGTTTGATGCGTCATACAGAGGCACTCCCTACTGTGGGTATGCTGCGCCACCAAGGCTCTCCCCACTGGGCCAGTCAAAACACTCCGAGTCGAATTGGTCAGCAATATGTAGGTCTCGTCCAGCAACTACGTCCCCACACTATGCCCGCTCGTCTCTGGAAGGATCCACTCCACGAGCTACTTTTCTATGCTCCAACATCAACGAATTCCCATGAAAAATGTATCTTAATGATTCTCCACGTCATAGGGGGAGAATCCATGCAATATGTGCCCAAGACTCAGAGACTAGATGACCAATCCATTTTCTAAAAAGTACACAGCATGTTGGTTTGGTTACACATAGTGTCTTCAGACCTCAGGTACTGCACGTTTACAATGGCCCTTTTCGAAGGGATGGTTGTGTGGAAAAGAAAGTACATGGCGTGTGGTATAGTGACATGCCATATCCTAGAATCTGGGGCAGGGCTCTGTGTACGCTGGCCATGTGCCCATACACCGCATCAACCCGTGTTCTCCAACCCATGTGTTTGGTAAACACAGTAGCACATTCCACTGGCCATGTCTGGACGTGTAGTGGAGTACATGCTCGTGTACTCCACCCCATGTCGGTGTATTCCTAGGATACACACCGTGTCTCGCGAAGCTACTTCTCGCATGGTGCGTAGAGAGTACACACCATGCCTCTTGGCTGTGTAATTATTCCCATGTATGTGTATTTCCTAGAATACATACCAAGCCTCACGAAGCCGCTTCTACCATTCTATGCAAAGAAGATATGCCGTGTGACCGGGGTCACAAGCCGTGTGTTACTTGTCCAACATCCAAAACTCAAGCTGCAGAATGCCCGTACTACATGGTGTGTTCATCATAATTACATGCCGTTTATTCTAGAATTCTATAGAAATGGATCCTCGGGCCAGCACACATCTTGTGAAGTCCGTTATTCATTCTTATGGTCTTTTCATCATGAAACATCAGATTCTAGGTCTCTCTGATGTCCCATAGTCATCTCTGGTGGGTTTGGGCCTCTGATTAGCTCTGAAAACAAGATTTGATTCACCCACTTGATGAATGGTCATGGAATGGTCCTGCCCATTCTGATATGATATGTCACACGCTATTGTCATCTCACCTATTCTAGGTCGTTGTGATGTTGGGTCTTCAATTTGGGATCATTGTGTAGGACAAAAAACTCAAAACAATCCGTTGTTCGTCACCCATGAAGAACACAAATAAAACACCAAATATTCACTAGAACAACGGAGGAATCATGCTGTTTTTGTTTGTCCCAGTCCCTCTGCATTATTATGGTAGCAAGAGGGTCAAGAGAAACAATCTTGGAAGGAAGAATCAATATTGGTCAAATAAAATCACACCCCTACCTCATATACTTTGTCATCGGAATGGAAGATGAAGATGTCGAGAATGACATCGTCGGCATTTTTCAAGGATGACACTTCCTCTCTTGTTTCGGTTAGAGATCAAAGAAAAAAGATGTCTGCCATCAGCGGATGAAGCGTTCTTCATTCTCTGATGGTTTTTTTTTCATTGGGAGGATCATTCTTCATTGGGAGCATTCTTCCAATAATCATCCTATCAAATTACCCAAGTGAATAGACATGCCAAATAATATATTATATTAACTATTATTTTGATGGCATGAAACTCAAACAGAATCCCTAAACACTTGGCTTGAACAATTAATTTGAAGTGTGGTGGCCCCATTATGTGGGGAGCTCAACTGGTGTATCCCCACTTAATGGGGTGTTCAAGAGTTTAAGTGGTCTCAGGTGGTCCCCAAAACATTAACCCCACATGAAGAGGGGTTTTAGACCACGGGTGGGCCCCACCACCATAACCTCTCATGGGAGGTAATGTTGTGGTGGCCCCACACATTCAACCTCTATGAGGAGATTTTAAACGGCAAATAAAAATAAAGCCACGCACTTTTTTTATTTAATTCAATCTCTAAAAACCCCAAAAATAATCTTTTATTCTTGATCAACTAATGTCGAGGTGAAAGTATTCGTATGTTAATACTAGAACTGCGAGATCAACGGTGCCAACATATTTTTATTCTGAGCACCGGTTCAAATTCTATAAAAACTAGCTCATACATTTACTGAACGCACCGGAAAAAATTTCATAAATTGATTCTGGGCACACCGAGCCTCAAAATAATGCGATGCAAATTTTCGTGAACTCGTAATTTTACCATGTATTTATGAAAAAAATACATAGATATTTCTGGGACTTTACATTATCCCCACCTCAAGAATTTATGTCCTTGTATGTTGCAACTCACAGTAGGGAAACATGTGGGGGTACTGAGCACGCATCTGACCCTCTTGCTCCCATGTGCTCTCCTGGCAGTTCCTGTGCTGCCAGCGTACGTGCACCAGAGGTATCGACTGTCCATGTAGGCCTCGCTATGGTTGATCCTCAATATTTACTAGAACCTCTATGAATGTCACCCCATAATCGATTTCCATCTCTCCATGGTCGATGATGTGATATTGGTCATGCACGTATCTCCTCAGCCGAGATATGTAGAAGATTTCATGCACCCAGTGTAACTAAGGTGGAAGAGCCAGGTGGTATGCCACCTCGCCTACTCTACGGAGGACCTGAAAGGGTCTAATGACTCACCGAGAAAACTTGTTGCCTCAGCCAAATCTCCATATACCTCATCGTGTTGAGACCCATATGAAGATGTGGTCACCATCCTTGAACTCCAGAGGTCTCCGTCTTTTATCAGCATATGACTTATGCCTACTCTGTACTGTCTTCATCTGCTCCTAGATGATCTGCACCTTCATTGTGGTAGCTCATACCATCTCTGGTCCCACCAGTGCTGACTCCTCAGTGTCTGTCCAGCACTAGGGGGATCTGCATGGTCGCTCATACAATGCTTCAAAAGGTTCCATGCCTATGGTGGAGTGATAGATGTTCTTGTAGGAAAACTCCCCAAATAGTAAGTGATCATCCCAATTGTGACCAAAGTCGAGGAAACATGCATGAAGCATGTCCTCTATAGTCTAAATGGTTCACTTAGTCTGACCATTTTTCTATGTAATGAAGGCGGTGCTCATGCGAAGTTGTGTTTTGAAAGCCTCCTGCAACCCATTACATAGCTAGGAAGTAAACCATGTGTCACGATTGGAGACAATATAAGAATGTACTCTATGTATCCATATAATCTTCAGCATATAGAGGTGTCCCACTTCCACTCTAGAACCTCTAAATAATGAACCAAGCCTTCTGGTACCTGGTGCTCTACCTTAACTTGCTGAAAAGTGATGCATCGAGAGACAAACTCCGCTACTTCCTTCTTTATACCTGGCCACCAGTGATGTCCTCAAATGTCTTGGTACATCTTCACCACTCCTTGATATACTGATAGAGGGGTCGTGTGAAACTCCCTCAACACATCCTCCTGAAGTGACTCTGGTACCATAGTACATCCTCTAAAGAAGATGATGTGCTCCCCACCTTCATAAAATTCATCTGGTGACTGCCCTGTGCATATCTGAACATGATGTGTCTCACAGTCAGCATCCTCATGTTTTTCTTCCCTAACAAGCTGAAGGAGTGGGGGACTTACCGTAATATACTATAGAAGGATGCTCTGTCTCTATCCATGAAGGATATCTGCAAAGCGTCTAGCTACTCTGTCGCCTCTCTAAGCAGCTATATAACAGACCCCCTACTGAGTGCATATGCAACAACGTTCCCCTTCCAAGGAGTATATTCTATATCAAAGTCATAGTACTAGAGGAACTCAATCCATCAGCATAGTCTTAGATTCAGGTCCTTCTGAGAGAAAATATAGATGAGACTCTTGTGATCAGAGTACACGGTAAAATGATCGACCGTCAGATAGTGTCTCCACATAATCAAGGTGAAGACCAATGTTGCTAACTCCAGGTCATGGGTAGCATAGTTCTACTCATTGTGTCTTATCTTTCGAGAACCATACGCAATCACAACATTCTCATGCATCATGACACACTCGATTCTGGTCCCTAATGTGTCGTAGTAAACTACGTACCCTACTCCTTCCTCAGGAATCCCCAAGATGGGGGCAGTAGTCTTTCATTTCTTCAGCTACAAAAAGAACTGCGAGAATCTCTCCGACCACACAAATGGTTTCCACTTCTTTGTCATGTATGACATTGGTTCTGCAACTCTGGATAATTTTATAAGGAATATATGGTAGTATCCAGCCAAACCTAGGGAACTTCGTACCTCCGTCACACTCCTAGGTGGCTGCCAAGGAAGTACTGCCTCAATCTTCATAGGATCCACTGCATCTCCATCCACCGAGATGGCGTGACCCATTAACTGAACCTATTGGATCCAAAATTGGAACATCGATAGATTACCATAAATAAAGTTATCTCAGAGTGTTTCCAGTACTACCCACAAATGGTAGGCATGCTCCTCCTTAGTAGTCGAGTAGATCAGAATGTCATTAATGAAAACTATGAAAAAGTGATCGAGGAATGGCTGTAATATCCTATTCATGAGTCCCTTGAACACTGTTGGAGCATTAGTTATACTGAAGGGAATAACCAAGAACTCGTAGTAGCTATCCCAACACCAAATGTCTGTTTTCTGGACATCCTCATCTCTAACTCTGACCTGGTGATAGCCTGATCTGAGGTCTATCTTCAAGAACCATCATACTCTCTTCATCGGATCAAAGAGGTCATAAATCATTGGAAGTTGGTATTGTTCTTCAAGGTTTTCTAGTTCAAGATATGGTAGTCGACACAAATATAAAGCTCCCATCAGCATTCTTGGAAAACAGAATCGGGGCTACCTAGGGAGAAACACTGGGCCTGATGAATCCCCTCCCCTGCAAGTCATCCAGCTATACCCGTAGTTCACGAGGCTCAACGGGAGCCATCGGATATGTTGGTGTAGATATCGGTGCCATCCCAGGATACAGGTCAATTTTGAAGTCCACCTTTGTGTGAGGATGTAGTCATGGAACATTGTCAGGAAAAAAATTCATGTACTGGTATATTACTACAGGTTAGGTTGGATTCTCCCAATCAATTGCACCGAGGGTAAGTCAGGACAACTGATAAGTGATTGGCTGCACCCTCCTTCGAGTAAGTCTTTCTTGTGCTGTAAATCCTCACTTCTCACTGGTTAAAGTGATCCTTGTCCCATCCTTGTGGGCACACCACAATTTTCACCTAATACAGTCAATCTGAGAATGGAATATAGATAACCAGTCCATACCCAAGATTACATCGTAAGGCCTCGATGCCGCAATGAGGAGATCTGATCTAATGATCTCGTCTCCGAGAGTAAGCTCACACTATAGGCACTGGTGATTAATCATCGAGTCTGCTCCGGTAGGTGTCTCTAGCTGTAAGGATCAAGCCAACGGCTCCGTCGGAATCTCCGATCTCGGAATGAGGGTAGTGGCAATGAAAGAGTGAATATAACATTTGTCTATAAGAACTGCAGCAATGGTGGAGTAGACACCGATCATACCTCGTATCTTCTTTGGAGCACCACGGTCGTATGCTTCAGCAGTCTAAATCTGGGCTCTCACTTGTCCACATGCTCCCTACAGGTGGGAGTGGACCTCCTAGAAGGGGTGGCGGTAACACCTCAAAAAGTCATCCACCATGAGGTGTAGGGCCATCTAATCTACCATGTACTCCTCCCCCCTATAGACCACCTCGATCGAACCTTTTCCTCTGCCTGGTAGGTCCCTTAACTGTCTACTGATCATCCAAACAGCGGGTCGGACAGTCATGATCCATGTGACCCTGCCCGCCGCATGAGTAACACTGTCTGCTCCTGGCATGTATTTTACTACCCCAGGTTCCCTGCACAACTGATCTTTAGTCATGTGGTCATCCACCCATGTGTCTGATCCTCTTAGACCTCTGCCTCATCTGTCAACTTCCAACTACAGAAGACCCCGCTGCATATTGACTATTGGTGGGTCCCGCTGCTAGAGACTTCTCATCAAGGAAATTCTACACCAAGAGGGATCTCCCTAGCACCCCATCCTGAGTTGGGATACTAAGTGAGATCATAGAAGACCTGATCTCTCTCCTGATCCCCTTCTCAGAGGACCGGGCCCTAAAGAATGGGTCACGTACCATATATGTGGAGTAGTGTGGGAGGTCGGTGAACCTCATGGAATAATGGGATACTGTCATGCTGCCCTACTGTAGTTGCTATAGCTCATTTATTCACACCGCACGAAGGGTGGCTAGGAGAGACTCTGACCGATTCAGTCTCTCGATGTCTCTCCATAGTAGTGTCACCTCGAAATGCACCTGGAGCATCAGGGTCCACCATCTGCCTATTGCTGCCTGAAGGAGACTCGCAGGAAGGATCACTATAAGTTATGCTGGTGCCTCTACCTGTTAGAAGACTCTCACTATAGACTCCATCCAATCCTCAGCCACATGTGGGTTTGTCTCACCCCTGAACCTGGGCGGCCTTTGGCACTGGAACTCATGAAATACGCTCAAAAGGTGTGCAATATTTTGTTACTGTGGCTAGTGGTATTAGTGGCCCAATGGGTAGTGGTACTGCTGGTGCCTCCGCTGGAAGAGCACCCAGCATTGTGGAATCATCGATCAGTGGGATATCTGTGTGTAAGACTCTCGGGGATCAAACTGGACATATGTGGGGAGGCATCCTGAAGGAAACAAATACAACATGGTCAAAAGATTATTCCTACTGAGCTGGCCAAGTTCAGATGACTTAAAAGAAAAATTTTGAAAACACAAACGCAATCAGTGTTTTAGTGCACTGAGTTGGAAATCAAAATTTAGGTTCTTGGTGTATGGATATGTCAGCCGCTGCACCAACACTGGACTCCCTGATATATCACATGCTATTGTCGTCGCACCTCTACTAGGTCATTGTGATGTTCAGTCTTCAATTTGGGATTGTTGTGTTTCACAACGAACTCACAACAATCTGTTGTTCGTCACCTAGGAAGAACGCGAAGAATACACCATACATTGATAAGAACGATAGAGTAATCAGGCCATGATCATTTTTCCTAGTCCTTCCGCATTAGTTTCATAGAATACGGGTCAAGAGAAACAATCATGGAAGAAAGAATCAATGTTTCTCAAATAAAAACACACCCCTACCGTGGATTTGTTGTCATCGGAAAGGATGTTGAAGAAGTCAAGGATGATGTAATTAGTGTTCTTCAAGGATGGCACTTCTTCCCTTGTTCCGGTTGGAGATCAAAGAAGAAGATGTACGTCATCAGCAAATGAAGAGTTCTTCATTCTTCGATGGTAATTCTTCATTTGGAGGAGCATTCTTCTTTATGAGCTTTCTTCCAATAATCCTCCTCTCAAATTACCAAATTGAATAGATGTTCCAAATAATAGATTATATTTTATATTATTTTTTTGGGAATAAATTTTAAAATAATCCCTAAACACTTGGTTGGAACAATTAATGTGAAGGGAGGTGGCACCATTAAGTGGGGAGCTCAAGAGGTTTCTCCCCACTTAATGGGGAGTTTAAGAGTTTAAGTGGTCTTGGGTGGTCCCCACCACATTAATCCTACAAGAAGAGGGGTTTACACCTCAGGTGGGCCCCACCACCATATCCTCTCATGGGTGGTTAAGGTGTGGATGCCCCCCCACCTCCAACCTCCATGACCATATTTTAACTGTCAAATAAAAATAAATACACACACTTTATTTTTATTTAATTCAATCTCTAAAAACCCAAAAAACTAACCTCTATTCTCAACCATCTTCCATCGAGGTGAACATATTCCTAAGAGAATACCAGCACTCTGAGTTCAACAGTGCCCTCAGATATCAATTTTGAGCACCAATTCAAAAGTTATAAAAAACCCGCTCGTACGTTTACTGAACATACCTGAAAAAAATTCAGAAATTGATCCAGGTCACACCAGGCCTCGGAATCATGCGCCGTACATTTTTGCGCACTCGTAAATTTCCAATTTATTTAAGAAAAAAAATTTCCAGAAAATCTATGGGTCTTTACATAATTATTCCTAGAATGTATCAAGTCATATCGTGTTTAAAAAATACATACTTAGAAAATAATTGTTTTTAATGAATTTCTATTAATATTTTTCATCTATTAATTTTAATGTTGAGAAAATGGTTATGAATAATATTAGTTTTTCCTATTACAATATTAGATAATTTTAATCCTAATCCTTATCTCATTTGAAATTGATCTGATATTATGTTTTAGAGGGAAAATAAAGCATTTCTATGGATATAAGGATAGATGAATATCATATTATGGGAATTCATTATAAAATTATAATATTTGAAAAAATATGAAAATACTAATTAAGTAGAGTATCAGGAAGGTTATAATCTAATAAATATGATTTATTGTTGAGTTTTATGGATTATATATATGTGAAT
Source organism: Viscum album (assembly GCA_963277665.1). NCBI lineage: Eukaryota > Viridiplantae > Streptophyta > Magnoliopsida > Santalales > Viscaceae > Viscum > Viscum album. The sequence goes on from OY728125.1 coordinate 1,030,196,307, forward strand.
TACACCAATAGACATAATAAATAATATTAAAAAATATAATGTTTCAATATATTAAAAATCAATGTTTTGGAGTTTATAATATCTATATTATATATTTTTTAAATAGATTATTCTTTTTATACTTATTATTCAATTTCAAAAATGTACCAGTGGTTTGTGAATATTTTCTACAATGTACAATATAGAGGCTAAAATGGAAGGATAAATGATTAATTTTTTGAAAATATTTTCTTTATCTATCAAAATAAATAATACTAAAATAGGATGGTTATTAATGATATGTACAATCATATGGTTTTATTTCAGGAAAATATCATTAAAATAGTAATTAAATATAAAAATTTATTGAACCAGTATACAAGACATGAGAAATGGAATAATACAATTTTTTATGACCAAATTTATTCAAATATACTATATCAATTTTTAATTAAAAACATATTTTCATTAATTAATATTATGATAATATAAATATGTTGATAATTATTGGATAATATCCTTTTATTTCATTGATCATTAAAATAACATATCTCATGGAGAATCCATTAAATAAAAACTAAAAATGGAAAAATGAAAGATCTGGAAGAATGATAATATGAATGATTATGGTGATGTGATATAATATGAAATTATGTCAAAATTTGTTTTCCTACTTAGACAATGAAATATAAGGGCTCTATAAGGTCACTAATTCATAATGTAATGATGATACAAAAAATATGGGATACATATATTTATAGAGACTATATATTATTTGATATTAATTTTTATAGTAATGATAAAATTAGGATAACTATATTTTATACTTTTTTTTCACATTGTGGAACATTATATATGGGAAAATTTATAATAATCCATAGGAAACCACACATCTAGTTTTTAAATTTCGTAATTCTTATAATCATGAAGAAGATACTCTACAGTTCTGAATAAATTAAACAATATTTCAGATAACTACCTAAAAAATTTGGTATTATATTAAAGAGAGGTTATTAGGATATATTTTAAATTATTAATGCTAATGATATTATTTCAATAATAACCTCTAGGATAAATATTAAGTAAATTTAAATTTCATTACATATAAATAATATAATTTATATCGTAACATTAAAATTTTATGTTGAACATATTATAATGACACCTTATAAATTATTTTAGTGATTTTAAAACATCAATAAACATCAATTCATTATGATATCCTCTTCAAATTTAACCAAATTTCCATATTCATCTTCTAAAAAGTGACATTTTAAACTATTTTTAGTATACAACATACACTATTTATAATATAATGAGTTGTGTCAAATGAAAAAATGTATGATTAGAGAATAAGATTAAAAAATATTTAACATCAATAGAGTTTATAAATAATTATACAATAACTACTTAACACATGATATTGTTTTTGATGTGGGTAACTATTTTTTTATTCGGTAGTGCGATTATACCCAAACATGTATGTGTATTGTATTTATTATTGTACTTTTGTATAAAAAGATTAGTATAAGTAGATGAAAACATAGTACATAGAATATTTATGATTATATTTCTTAATGGATGCATAATATCATGAATATATTAATAAGACTAATTTTTTTCTATAATGATAAATTGAAAAGTATTGGTGGCTTGACGAATTAGATTATCAATAAATAGTAGTGTTCTTTGTAATATAGTTTTATATTTATATTTTTCATATTTAATTTAAATTCATTAGATGGAAATATAATAGAATATAATGTTCTATTATATATATCTTCTATAAAATTTTTCATAAAATAGTTTATAACTCATATATTTTCAGTAATTCCCTTCAATGGATGTTTTTTAGAAAAATTTAGAACTGATCAATATTATGTTATTTGTTTTATATATATCTACATTACCTGTTGATTAATATTTTATTTTTTTAAGATAAAATTCATATTTTTTCTTTTTTTTTTGAATATTATACTTTTGGGATATAAAAATTCATTTATTTTTTAATAAATAAATAAATAATTTTATGGATATTGAGATATGTAATTCATTATCTTCATATTTTTATATTAAATTATTTGTGCACCAAAATATTATATCATCATTAATTTTTTAATCCAATCAAAATTTGATCATGATTAGCTATGTTGTGTATGATCTAACTGTTGCCCCATGCAAAGAGGAGATCAGAGACGCCCTCCTCTCTCTCAACCTGGAGAGTGCCCCGGGCCCTGATGTATTTAAAAACGAGTTATTCTTGTTCTAATGGGAAATTTTTCAAAATGATATAGTGTAGGACACGAAGGACTTCTTCTCTCATTATTACATGACACATGGTATGAACTCATGCTTTATTGCGCTCATCCCCAAGAAAGAGAATGCCCTTGACATCAAGGACATCCGACCGGTTAATCTTGGGAATACAATACCCAAACATTTCAGTAAGATCTTGGTGAGAAGGTAGGGTGGGATGGTTGATGGAATGATCACCTTGAACCAATTTGGATTCATCCCTAGGAGGAACATCCAAAAGTTCCTATTCATCGCCTCTTAGAGTGTCATCCTCCGAAGTAGGGAATCAAAGGAGGGGAACATTGCGATCAAGATTGAAATATCCAAGGGTTTTGACACGTTGAAATGGGATTTTATCATGGATTTCCTCAGGCGGTATGGCTTCCCTTATAGATTTTTGAACATGATTTGCATAATTTTTAATTCTACAAGGCTGTCAATTCATGTGAATGGGTTCCCGAGGGGATTTTTCCTTGTGCCCAGGAGGTAAGGCAAGGTGATCATCTTTCTGGAATTGTTTTTGCGCTTTCAAAGGATTATCTAAGTAGTTTCATCAATGATCATGGTCATATGGGATGGTACAAGCAGATCAGGGCTGGTGTGAGTGGGTAGGCTACATCCCACCTATTATACGCAGACGACATCTTATTATTTGTACAAGCATCAAGGAGAACCATACATTCAATTAAGGCCCTCTTCAGTCATTTGGAGGAGGTGGCTGGCCAAGCCATTAGCTGGGACAAATCTTCAATCGTTTTTGGGAATGGGGTTCCGGTTGGTAAAGAGAACATGATTGTAAGGTATCTTGGGGTGAGGAGAGGATCATTTCCTTTCCAATATCTTGGGGTCCCAATGTTTTGGGGAAGGGTGAATAGGCAGTATTTGGACGGCATATCGGCTGGTATTATACATCAGCTGGCCAGTTGGAAGGGGGAGGCTATGTCACTAGCTGGGAGGGTAAGCTTGGTGAATTCAGTGATCACATCTACGTTCATTTATTCATTCTCCCTTTATAGATGGATGAGAGGACTTATTAATGAGCTTCAAAGCATGGTCCATAACATCATATGGATGGGGTCACCACATGAAAAGAAGCTGATTACAATGGCATGTATGGAATTCATAAAGCCTGTAGAGATGGGAGGCATTGGGGTAAAGGACCTCCACACCTTCAATGATGGCATGATTGGAAAATTCACTTGGAAACTGATCACACATGAGGCCGATGATGATTTCCTTTCAAATAGAATTAAAAGGATGCTCCTTAATGGTTATAAATACTATCTTGCCTCATCGGTTTGGGCTTCTCTCAAGCATGCATATGGGAAGATAGTGCGGGATACTAAATGGTTGGTTTGAAGGGGATTCAAACATGAATTTCTGGACAACAAAGTGGCTCACATATCCCATGGCTGATCTGAATGTTCCAATAGATACATCCCATATGTCCATATCAGACTTTATTTCACAAATGCATAATCCTGATTTTGATATTCCTGTGCAGGTGGAAGCTGAAATTAATGGCTATGATTTTATGGATGTGGATGCTTTGATTTGGGTTCATTTAAAAACCAGGCTATATAAGTCTAAGGACTTTTACCGAATAGCCTGTGGGGGGTCATCTACTACACCGACATGGCTGTTGCGCTTAAAGGCTGGATTCATCTTGCTGGCCAAGTTCTTCTTGATATCGAGATTGTGGAGGAATATGAGTCCAATAGCCGACCTGCTCAAGTGGACTGGCCTGCAAATGGCATTGATGTGTTCCATCTGTATGGTGGAGGAGGATTCGATGCAACATGTGTTTGTGTATTTTAGGCACGCCAAGAAGCTTTGGGCCTACATTGAATATCTATTCGGGATTGTGGTTGATACAGGAAGGCCGGTCTTTCACCTGCTGTCCGGAATGGTGCATCCTCAATGTAGTGAACAAATACAGACTCTGCTTTTGGTGGCAGTAGTGGTTGTAATTGCAGATTGCTGGGAATCCTGGAACTGCATGTTTTTTGGAGATGCTCACTCCATTGTACAACAGGATATGATGGCTATCCATAGGGATGTGTATACAGCCTCCATGGTCCAGGATGGTGCCATGTATAACACTGTTGATGATATCCAAATTCTGAGAAATCTTGGTCTTTCGAGTAGGTCGTGCTAGCCTCAAATATTGGAGCATATTCGGTGGATTCCACCCATTGCGCCTTCTCTCAAGGTGAATGTTGATGGGGCTTCGTCGGGAGAAACAGGTATGTTGGGGTGTGGTGGAGTGTTCTAGACCTATCGAGGGTTTGTCAAAGGGTGCTTCCGCCACACCATTTGAATTGGAAACGCATTAAAAGCTGAAATATGGGCCATGATATATGGTGTCAGGTATGCTGTCTTATTTAATTGGAGGTTCATATGGATTGAATCTGATTCCCAGTCTGCGGATTATGCATTGAAGATTAAGACATGTAATGTGCCTTGGTGCATGCTACCTCAATGGGTTGATTTTCTTAACAAGGTATCACAAATGTGTCTAGAGGTCTCACATGTCTATCGAGAGGCCAACCAGGTGGCAGATGCTCTGGCAAAGCGAGCACTTATTGATCCTGGTGGAATGTGGTCTTTCACAACGCCCGATTATTGTGCCCCACATGTGTAAGCTGATAGATGTGGGGTATTTTACAATCGATTATGTAATAGTCCCTTGTATGCCTAACTCTCCAACTTTTTTATTTTAATTTTTTTAGGGCTGGCTTCCACCAGTTTTTGGTCATTTTTCTAAATAAAGAATAGTTTTAGAACATTTATTAATATTAAGCGAGTTGATATATTAATCATGGTAAAAAAAATAATATAATAGATAAAATTGAACTAAAATTATAAATATTTATTATTGTAATCATGACTATTTACATATTTTTATATGAGATGGTGAAAATGAAAATTTATGACGTCTAAATTATTTAATTTCTCAATTGGATTAAGAAATTTTGTGTTATTATATTTTAGTGGGATTAATGTTAGTCCCAATGCACTAGTTTTTAAATGGTAAAATTCAATATATAATAAAATACATTGAATCATATCTTGGACATTACATTAGATAATGTAGTGGAGACGTTATTTTGAACCCCTATAAGGTCTTTGAATATTAAAATAAATGTTGATACTATTACAGTGATGAAGCTAGTTTTTATTATGTTGAGCATTTGATTGTTTATAATATAATTTATTTAATAGATTTTATTGAAAAATATAAATATATAATTACATGTAAAACAATTATTCTATAAATATTAAAATGTGTATGAAAAATGAGGTATTTACACCTATAATTTCTAAAAATATGAAACGATATCATATAAATACTCTTAACAGAATACAAAACATTATAACATGTAAGAATTTTGAAAATGTTTAGATATTTAAAAATTTATTCATATTAAAAATATTAAAATGAGATGTCTGTTTCAAATTTTTCAATTACTAATGTAGTATTTATGGAATTATTATAAGGTAAATAATAAAAGAATTAAAATATGAGACAGAAAAAAATACATTATGTCAACTAAAATGTGGGTAATATTTCCACTACAATGTCTTTATATGTCTAGTAATAATGAAAAAATAATTCCACTAATATAGATGATTATCAATTATTATTTGACTTCTAACGAGATAAACATGATTATTGGTGATGGAGTATAGCACTTTTCCAAATCTATTTGACCATCTCCTGTTTAATATGGATAGAAACAATTCTAATGAGAACCACCCATTTTGGTTGAAATAAAATATAGATGTTATATTGTTCATAATATTATATTTGGAATGATAATACAAATTGAATACATTTTAAGAGACAAATATTTGTGAATCATAAAAATAAGGGATTTGATGAATTTTTTAATGTAGAATTAATTGTGTGAAATTAAACTTTTAGTAATTTTGATCTTTTTAAAAAAATATATAATTTTTTAAAATATAATTATAAAAATAAAATATATGGATAATAAATAAAATGTGATATGGTTATATTTAGTTGTAAATAACAAATTCTATATTTTATAGGAAAAATGTAATGGGTATTATTCGTTTTTCCAAAAAATTATATTCTGGAATAGTAAGAGTGGATGATGAATTATATGATAAAATTCAAATATATGTAAAAAATAATAATATATAACATGAAAAGGATTTTATTGTACATAAAAGACCCAATGGATAATTGATTACTACTTCAAACTGTGTATGAATATATTAAGTACAAACAAAATACAAAGAGGAAAAACAGAAAATGAATCATAAATGAAATTAAAATTTAGAAAAGATAGAATAATTCACTAATTTAATTATAATATAACATATAATCAAATAATGGAAGAATATTATATATTTTTTCAACTATTTCTTGTAAAAATATTATTATCATTTATTTCATTTAGAAATATTGGATGTGGATGAAATTTCCATTATAGTGAGATGCAATATCTACTCTTTATTGGAGAAGTTACCTTATTGTATATTTTTTTGTAAGGGGATAATATTTTAAATAATTTAGAGTTAATTACATGGGGGTGGGGTGTAAGAGCTGTTTTGAATGCTGTAGATGTTTTACATTATTCCAATTAACATTACTTTTCATATTGATTTTTATTATTAAAAAGGTAATATATTTTAGTAATTTTTAGAAATTAAAACTTACATACATTTATTTTTATGAATCAGAATAAAAATCTAATTTTATATAATTATAAAAAAAAATTTATTTCCATCCATAATTTCAACACTTTAGTTATAAAAATATATCATATTCAACGAAATGTGATTAAAAAATATTATTATGTGAGAATCCTATGGAGATTTACCATAAAAAAGAATTAAATTGGAAAAGATATTGAATCAAAAAAGATTCTTAGAAATTATATTTTTATGACTAAATATCAATGAGATTAATTTATACATATTTACACTTATCGCTAGTAATTAGAGGATTGATAACATAGAGACTAGATTCTATAATGAACACTAATAATATAAAATTGGTGCTGAGAGGGATGAAATGAATATTATCAATCATTATTCATTATGATGGAAATTTAGGACCTCCATTATATCTTTATTATTATTATTATTAATGATGTGGTGATATTTTCATTAAATTATTTTTTATATCCTTATGTGGAAATATATTAATTCTATATTCTATAATGAGATATAATTAAAGAATTTATTAAAATTATTTAAGTAATGTTGAATTTGATATACATTTATTTTATGATAATTTTTTAGTTTTTTCGTTTTTAAATGGTAATTAATTGATATTTAATTGTTCCATCGATTATTTTAAAACATTTTATATTAATTTTTAAAAAAAAAATTATACACATAATTGTGATATATCATACATTTATGTAGGGAATCGTCTTTTATTCAGGAATAGATAAAGAAGGAATCTATCAATAATGATTTTCCAAGATTATCGTAAGCCTTTAGAACTAAGGATTATGCTATACTAGACTCCACATAATAATATTTACAAGAGTTAAATGTGTTATAAATCTTCATAAGGATTCATGAAATTTCTATTTCTACAATGCTTTATACCATATGACATCATAGCCACAAGAAAAAACTATTGACTATATAACCACATTCAATTTATAAGATTCATCCTAGTATTGAGGACCTCAAGGACCATCATATCTAAGTCTATCTCTAAAAAAATATCATTGAACCTGCATATATAAACATTTAGGGTTAATGGGGATACAATAATGAAAAATATCAATTTATATTTTTTAAAATGGGAATTTTCATGAGATTGACCAAGGAAAAATGATATGGCCATGTTTAGGAAATTATGTTTTGTTATGAAGGATATAATATTGTCAGGAATGAGGTGAATCATTTATAGTGAATGTGACCAATATATTATATGTGTTTGATTTTAAATATATTAATATGAATTTTATGTATGTATTATGTCACTCAAAATTATTAAGAGTAGTTTCATTATAGATTATTTGAGTGGGGGATCACCATAAAGGTATATGAGAGGTCAATCAGGGTTACTGGAGAATAAATAATTGGATTTATCTAGAAAGTGATAGTGGACATGCCAAAATTTTAGAATAAATTGGACATCATCAATATGGTATGCTTCTACATACTATCAATATTCATTCCCATTCAAAATTTTAATGGATTTCATTAAAAAGAATTTATTATTTATTATTTAGTAAAATAAAATATTTTGATAAAAATTCCATAGGGAATGATTTTTTAATGGAAAATAATTTTACATTGTGTATTAAACTATTCTTGTAGAAGAAACTCTAATAATAATAATGTACAAATATTATCTTTAAAAATTTAGGTATATGGTAAAATTAATATTAAATGAATCCATATTGAAAATAATTGACTATATGATTTTCAAATTGAATATTTAAAATCAAGTGAGTTTAATACATTTAGTTCATCTAATATCATGGGTTTATTGAAAATTTATTTCCTTACAGAGTTATTGAGTGCGTTTTGGGGTTAAAATCCCCAAATATTCATTCACTCAAATGGTTTCATGTCAAATATAATCACTGGCCTCCATCAATTCTATTACTATGTGTTTAATTGAAAAGCATGAATGAAAGAAGAAAAGATAAAAATTAACCAATAAAATTACCATATCTCATCATTTTATTGTTCATGATAATTTCTAATATATTTCATCTATACTAACATTTCATTTTTTCATTATTATCCACTATCTAATGTAACATTCACTCACACAATTATATCACCAAAACATGTTTTTCTCCACTAATGGGATATTTTTATTACGAGATTGAGATTTTTATATAATTATTTATAAGCATATAAAAATTCCACCATTGAACCTATTATGTATAGAATCAATGGAACGATTTGAGAGACAACAAAAATGTTGTTTCCACTCATATATATTAGAATGGGTATAAATGATACTCTACTGTAAATAAATTTAAATAGAATTGTTTAGGAAATTGACATGAAAAAATTCACAATCCTTGACAATAATATTGATATCTATCAATAAGTTCCATAATATATAAACCATGCTATATGGATTAATTGAAAAATGATTAATATTAGCCTTGTTAAAAAATTAAAAAAAATTGAAATTCCATCATAGAATGAAGGATAATATTAATAGGATAATGATCATGCATAGATATCATCAATAAACATATTAAAGAAGTCTAATGTCCTATAATATTATTAGTGAATTATTTTATCATTTAAATGGGGAATATTTTAATTGTAAATTTTATAGTTATTGAAAAACTAAATTATAAACATTCCATAATGATTTTATTTTTTATATAGTTGATTCTTTTTTGATATAGAGTACACAACATGTTAAAAATAGTGAAACAAGGTTCCAATAGCTACTATGGAATGATCATAATAAAATTTGGATGAGAAATCATGTATAAAATATTTTACTTGAAATGGAAGTGGGTCGTTGGTATCCTTTAAATTGTTATGTTTAAACAAATTTGGGGAATCAGAGGAATGTGAATTGGATAAGTAATGAAAACTAATCTCTTTTGTATGAATATAAATTTTTTTCTTCATCATACATATATTTTATATAGTTATTGTAATTTTTTATCCTGATTCAAATGTTTTATATTTTATACTATGTTTTATATTCATCACAAATCAATAAAAATAAATTTTTCATATTAATTCCATAAGACTCGCTTTTTTTACAAAAATGTAAAAAAACAATTTCCATTTGAATGTATAAAACATGAATAGATATTCATCATATCCATTGTTTTCTTAATCAAGATTATTATTTTTCTTGTATCATTTGGTTTTAATCTAAAATTTTATTCTCATTGTCGAAGGAATATTTAGTTTTCATATGATATCAAAAAATAATATATTTATCCTTATTTTTCAATGAGTGTGTTAAATTCATGAATAAAATTATTTTTCAACAATGTCATCAAACATTGATAATTATTCTAATTCATTATAGATATTCTATTGTGAAACCATCTACCTTTTTTCATTGTTCATACAATAATTATGTCTTTTTAATTTTCTCATGAATCTCATTTCCTTTAATGGGTTAATTAAATGATGATGAAATCATGAAGGTAATGTTATTTGAGAACACATGTCAAGAGTTTATCATTATTTATTAGTGAGTGAATTAGAACCCTAAAATTGATTAATTAATTTAATTATCTTTTGGGTATACTATTTAAAATTTTTAATAACATTTTATCCAATATACTATGGGATAATTGTAAAAATACATGATCTATTACACTAAGAAACTATGGTGGTGTGAGATGCTCTATTATGATATAGAATGTAACTTCCTGTTAAACTTTTGTGGTGTAAAAAACCCCTTATCATTTTTTATCAATTTTTTGGTCTCATTTGGATATTATTTGGGTTAAAAGTTTATTAGTTTTGAAACATATTATCTATTGCACGGTTGGCACACTATTTGCCAAAATTGAGCGCAATTTTAGAGAAAACTGTGAAACCATAGGTAGTGGTTTTTTTACATTTGGTTCTTGGATTTTCAAGTCATGATTCCTCTTAGTATAATCCCTAATAAAATTTAAATGGGTTCAAGGTCACTCCACTAAATGTTTGTATAACTTTTCAGGTATGCCCAAAAAACCATGGGTTTTTTATTTCAAGAGATTTAAATTTTTACTAAAAAATTATAAACCCATATTTTAGGATCTTGGTAGACCTACATCAACCCAAATAAATTTCTCACTTCTTTAGAGTTCTAATGTATGATTTTATTCCCCTCACATCCCTTTCAAATGTGACCCACCAATATAGGAATGTCCTTTTATCTCTTAATGATTAGTTTTCTTATCACGATCTCATTCTATTGTGGTCAATATTCTTCTCTATAGGGTTCCTAATAAACCCATATTGATTCATGGATCTAAAACCAATTGTTTTGGATTCATAATAGATGGTTTGATTTCATTTTTTGTGATCTTTTTTTATTCTGTGACCTTTATTGGGGATTGGAGTTGTGAGATCTGTTGTTTTCTGTAGGTGGTTCGGTTACGATTCCAATTTTTATTAACCATAATTGATTTATTTACTTTAAAAATTTTTAAATAAATTAAATTCTCAAGTTTGGGATTTAATGGATTTAAATCACATTTTCCAAAAACCTCCAATTCATATGAATCCTTGTTTTTAAGAAATAAGGGGTTTTGGCTCGGAATTGGAAAACCCTAAATTCAATGGAATTGGTGTGTGTTTTTAATTAAATATTGTGAGATTTAAATTGTATAATTTAAATTGTGTATTATAGGGAAATTTTGTATCAAATAAATTATACAATTTTATTGGTGAAATAATAATTTTATGCAATTTTTTGAAAACCCCCAATTCAAGTGAATTTTAGCCTTGTGATGGCATTGATGGGATTTTATAAAAATTAATGTGACCTATTGAACTATAAAATTTTATATGAAATTTCATGAATAGAATTCAAATCCTAATTATTGAATCACTTCTCAAACATAATTTCATTTAAACAATAGAGTTTCATATTGGGGAAATTCATTATTTTTATTACAATCATGTAGTGATTTATAAAGAGAAAATTGGAATATTTAAAATAGGGTAAAAGATTTAATTGTATTTAGTGAAGTCATGAAATAAATTTCTTGTCATTGTCTATACATGAGAACATGGACGCCTTAAGTAGTTAGTGTATTATATTGGAAATCACTTTTTGAATTAAAATGATCTAAAACCTCATATAAGCACATCGTCATTATTTTTGTGATGGTGATAAGTCCCCTTTGTGTTAGGATGAATGGGGAGTATGTGCATATTTTCTATTTCATAATGATGCATCCATATAAGCTGGAACTATTAGACTTATTTGGAACATGACCATGTTTATTTATTGTTCACATTTAAAATGTATTTTCCATTGTTATAAAATGTTTTATATTCTTGGAGAATTAATATAAATTTATTTCTAAAAATGTTTTTATTTAATTAATTTTTTGAAACGTTTAATTTGTGTAACGAACCCTTTTATTAAAGATAAATTCCATTTTTTCATAATTATTTCCATCATTTGAAATGTTAACCATGAATTGATAATCTGATTCTATGGGTATCTAAGGGTCGAGATGGGTTGGGTCCATGGATATTTTGGTGCTGACCCAAGAAAAATACATTGGGTCTGGTCGGATCTAGTCACAAACATTTATCTACAATGACCTACATGACATGACCCCTTGTGAGTCGAGTTGGTTTGAGTTGGGTTAGTCGAGTCATAAAAAAATTAAATACTAGTAAAAGTAAAACTATTGATTACACTATAACTAATATACTAAAAAAAATAAATATTGGTTGATAAATTTAATAAAATTATAAAAAATATATTTTATTATGACATTTTATAAAGTAAAATAAACATTATATAACATAAAAATAATTATAAATTTATGTTATATAACATTATATGTTAATAATTGAAATGTTACATATTATCAATATAACATACCATAATATTAATATAATATAATATAATGTCAATATAACATAATTTAATGTAAATATAACCCAAATATCATATAAATATAATCTAATACAATTTTATATTTAGGTTATATGAACATATTATTTATTATTAACTATTATTAATTATTAGTACTAATAGTTATTACCTAGTAAAAAAAATTATTATTTATAATAAATTAATTCAAATTAATACAAATTATTTAAAAATTAGATGATAATTTTTATTTATTATTTATCAATAAATATAAATTTTTTATTATTATGAATTATATATATACTTATTTTTTGGTTGGTTGGGTAGGGATGGATCATAATGCTTCCACCCATAACCCGACCTGACCCAACCTCATCCCAACCAAACCTATCCCGACTTGACCATTCTGCTTGTGTAAACCAATAAATCTAGACACGACCCTAGGGGGTAAAGTCTAGTTGGATTGTTTGGGATGGGTTTTTAAACCCCGGTGTATTTCCATCTTTTGAATTATAATCCATGATTTTTTTAAATATGCTTTTGAAATGTTAAGCCTTTTTATTTTTAAAATTGAAGCACATTATTTGTTAATTATGAATGTGCATCCTATTATAGAATGTTTGGTGAAATTTTCATGGGATTTGGATCATACCCTACTTTTCCTTCGGGTGTTTGTAGATTATCTCCATCTAGGTTCGGGCAAGGGAGGATGGTCTCTTAGTGGTGGATCCACATGTAAATAATAGGACATGGTGTGTCATTCCCAATGGTAAATGGATGATTTTCCATATTTTGGTTCTTTGGTAGTTTTACTTTGGGAATTAATACTTTTTCGAATTCTGTTACAATAGTCTTAGTGGATTTTATTTTTATATTCATATTGTCTACTCTCTTTTAATTCTACATTATTAGTGGAATAAAAATTCCCATTTTTCAGTTTTTCTAATTCCATGTGTTAACTACTAACTTATGGGAATTGGAAAACCCCATGATCTATTTTATGATGGGGGCAGTTATTAGGTTACCAGGGAACCTTGCTTGGTTCCTGGAGAAGTGGTATCAGAGGTTCATGACATTCTTTGTCTTTAATTCACAATGCCTTTGTTAAACTTTATCGTGACATATGAGGTATTTTATATTGACCGCCTATCCAGATATCACTAGAATAAATATTACGCCAACATGAATGGTTAGGGAAGTTGATCATGTGGATTAGTTATAGTATTTTCCATCTTATTATTTGTATGTATTGAAATCATAATTTTAGTTGTTCTACATATTAGTATTAGTTTCCCACATCGATCATTCTATGTAATATATGATTTATTATTTTTTGTCTTTTGATATTTTTTTCATCATGATTCATATAATATATGAAACTAAAATCTTGAAGGAAGCTTCTTAAAAACATTTTTGAGTGAATCTTATTTTTGATCCAACTCTGGTTGAGGTGATTTTTTGTACTGTCCATGCTCTGGGATTGGCACCACGTATAGTACCCATTCTGTACACAGATTTGAATCCTCAAAAGAAATATTCAGTAATTAGTTATCATGTGTTAATTTTATAGAATCTAGATCTTTTTAATAGATATAATGATCATAAAGAAGCATAAAAATGGTCATGTTGTTTAGAATCCTTATTAGTGTTCAAGGAAAAATTAGATTAGATAAAATTGGTGTTTTCCACTTTCATGATAGAATGACTCAGAGGAGGTGGTGGGACACTACGGTGGTAAATAAGAATCATTGGGACTAGTATATTATACCAAAAATGTTATTTTCATTTTCCAATTATATCTTGAATTGATATTTTTAGCCATGTGTTTTGAGTTCTTGAGGCAAGAGAATTCATACAAGACTATGACTATGTATGAAAATTTGTATGCTGATCTCATGCATTTCATGCCTAAATCTACATCGAATGATGATATTAAAGATCTCAAGATAATTTTGTGACGTCCTCAATATTTTTATTATTTGGTTTTATTTCAAAATAGGCAATCTTTAGCAGATGTAATGGATATAGTTTTTATGGTCATGATGGACATGGCTTGAAAGTAATGGATTTTAGGAGTGTATTTCTATCCAAGTGGTTGTCTTAATTACTATAAGGAAAAGTAAATTTGTGATGATTATTATGGTATTAATCAATATTAGGTTCATTCTAGAACTCTCACAATGCTTATTAGAGGTCCTTTGGTCTGTTGTGATTGTGAAAAACTATGAAATTCAATGAGGGGTTACACTGAGGCACCCAACAACTATGGCTATTATTGATTCTTTGGAAACTTGCAATGTTCCTTACATATTTATTATACTCTTCATTATGGCATTATATTGACTACAAATTCTAAAATTGTGGTGCAATATTATGGTCCACGTGAGAAAGGGTTCCGGCCATAGGCATCCAGAACGAAGCTACTTTAAATATTGGAAGAATCTATTCATGGAATTAATATGATTTAAAAAATTTGAGAGGATCAGTAACTATAGAATCATCATTAGAGTCTATTTATTTTATACTACCTTATTTCATTTATTTATTTCAACATGTATTTTTAATATGGTAAACGTTCCTATAAATATTTTATGTTGTCCAATGGATATAACTACACTCCTTGTTACTAAGAGAGAGGTGTGCCACTGTAGTCCCACTTGTGTCTTCTATATTTTATATATTTAGAATTCATGAAGCTTTCTACTTCATAACATGATTCCTCTTAACATAATATTCTGTATGGATTTTCTCATTTCCAATAATGCACAGATTTTTTATTATCTTTGGAGTGTCTCCATTATTACACCGATTGTGTGACTAGTGTTTTTCTAGGATAATGTGACCGAATATAGACTAAGTTTATACCCTCTTATATAGAAATGGGGAAATAAATTTATTTTTTTCTTTTCATACAGAGTAAGAATATATGAGTGGGTATTACACTCCAGCAGTTTTTATGTTTCCCAATGTTTTTTCTTCTATTTGAACTAGTTTTAAACTTATAAGGGTGGTTGAGTTTTCCATTGACATAATGCATGTTACTTAACTAGTTTTAATCCCTTTAATTTAATTAAAGATGATGAATTGAAATAGATGAAGTCCCAGTTGGATGATATTCTTGTGAGTGGATTTTTATTCCTTTGTTTCTCACATTGGGTGGCACAATCCTATTTTCCATGAAATTTGATGGCTCACATCACCTATGTGTTCATTACCAAATGCACAATTGAGTTAAAATGTAAAAATATATCCATTGTAACTTATTGATGAAAAGATTGATTATTTGAGGAAGGAAAAGTGGTTCTCAAATATTTTACATCACTATCATTACTATAATCTTCATATAAAGTATTCTAGCATTCAAAAAACTACACATCAGAGTAGGTACAATCATTATAAATTCATTTATATGCCCTCTGGTCTAACCATTACTCCAGAAGTTTTCATAGAATTAATAATATGTATTTTCCATGATATTCTTTAAACTACAATTATAGTCATTATGAATGATGTATATTTTTACTCTATGACCGATGATGATCATGTGCATCATCTGAATATAGTTCTGAATTTGATAAGAAATAATTGATTCTATGATAAAAATGAAAATTGAGATTATAGATTTGGGATGTTAAATTATTTGGAAACATAATTTTAAAACATGGTATATTATTGCCCTTATGAAGGTGAAAGTTGTTCAGAAATGCGAACAACCACATAATGTTTTCAATATTCATAGATTCTTGGCTTTTGGACGGTTATTATATCTAGTACATTAAGGACTTATAAAATTTGGCTTCTCTGATGTGTACACTAATTCAAAAGGGAGTAATTTTTTTAATAATGATAATTAAAAATGTTATTTGGTCATGTTAAAATTTCATTTAACTACCATGTCACTGTTGAAACGTCTATATTCTAGGTAGGGCTCTGTGGTCTTATATCATGCATCATGTCTAGGTTTGGGTGATGTTCTTATACAATTTGATCACCTTAATTCATATGGATCTCATCATCTTAGCCCACACGAGAAGAATTATCCAACATATGATATTCCAATCACTATTTTGATGAACACTCATAAGAGTTGGCAGAATTACTTTTATGGATACAGGTTTACAATGTTTCCATAATATAGATGATTCAGTTATATCTTCTATAAAAATTATTTGATTCTCCACTAGAGGCATTGGATTTAAAACCTATAATATTTCAACTAAGACATATCATACACCCCGTGTAAAGGGAACTTCATTTCAAGCGATTTATGTAGGAAACTTATGACTCGGGTAGTGAATGAATCTTCAAAAGAGAGTAATTTGATGGCTCTCATTTCACAGTTTCATATTGAAGTTTTGGAGAAATGGATCTGGTTTCATTGACCAACATTCAAATGAAATATTCTCTTCATAGAATCATTATTTAGAATCATCCTCTTGATGATGAATTCCATAGAACAGGATACTCATTTTATGGTTCAATGATAGTTTCATTTGGTTATTCTCTAATGAGGTAATTCTATGAATCCAAAATAATTTTTTAGTACTATCATTGGTAATGAAATATGTGGTGGGGTATTGGAATAATTCCCAATGGGTTGTGTAATTAGGAATAAAATGATTTTTTATTACATGTGATGATAACATTTGTGTAAAAGTATGATATGGGTCATTGATGAGTTTTTTTCTAATTTCTATACAAGACAGTAGGTGAAGTTTGAGCACCAGAAGCCTCTTGGTTTACAATAGCCACAACATGTCCCTATATGGAAGTAGTATGATATATCTATGAAATTATGGTTTAGTGTCCTTATACCAAGATAAGGAGGAATGTTATATGTTTTGTGATTGATATACAGACCAGGTCATAGAACTTTCAAACCATATATGATTAATCCAATGATATGGAATTGGGAAATCTCTATGTGAATGTGATTTCTTGTTTCATGGAGTTACATCTACAATATTATCTAATAGGGATCCTTTATTCATCTCTTATATTTTGAGAGGCCTTCATGAGTTATTGGGATCTAACATCTATATTAGTATGGAATACTATCTACATTCAAATGGCTAGATATAAATAGTTATGCATCTTATATAGGATATGCTACATGCTTCTGTCCATGACATTGGTGGGGATTTGTATGATCATTTTTCGATGTTTTATTTTTTATGACAAAAAACTTTACTAGTCCACCATAAGGATGGATCCATCTTATCCCTTGTATGGATGACCCTAGGAATCTTTATTGGTTTGGTTAGAGATTGGTAAAAGTTCTTTGTTTGGATCATGTTTGGTGAAAGATTGGACATTAATATTTAGTTGATTTTAAAAAAAATGTTGAAATCCCATAGATGATATAATTATTCTACTGATCATCATCATATAACTTGGAAGTTTTCAGTTGGTGACTTGGTATTGTATAATGATTCACCCTGGTTGGGTCTTCAATGGTTTGGGAGGAAAGGGAAGTTATAACCTCATTTTTCTGGATCTTTCAAGGTTATTAAGAAGGTGGAGAAATTTGCAGACCATTTATCACATCCAAATCACTTGATGACAATATATAATATATTTCAATCGTCTCATCTATAAAAGTATTCATCTTATCCATCTCATGTTCTGAGCTACTATGATCTTGAAGTATATCATGATTTATTTGCGACTGAATGATGAATAAGGATAGTTGATTCTGAAACCAATGTACTTCATGGAATAAATATACGAGCAGTATTTTTTTATTATAGCATAGTTTGTTTTCTCATGTTATGTGGGAGAGGGAGTTACTGATGAGAGATCTTAGACCTCATAATTTTGACATGGAGGCTTCATCATAGTATTTCTAGGAATACGATTTTTTTATGGTGTGGAGTTTATAGATTCCTGTTACTATTTTAAATAAATTACTAAAAACACATTATTATTGATCTATTTTTGGAATTCATATTGGGTCTTTCTAGTTAAATAATTTATGAGTTTGGAAAATTCTTGACTACTTCATAGTTAGTTCACGATTTTTCTAAACCATGTTCCCTATCATAGAAAAATATTTAACAGAAGGTAGTGGGATTTTTCATGGCTAAATCACGGTTATTTGATGGACATTCCATTTTATTAGAGACCATGTGATCTATTTTAAATGGGAACATGTTCAATCCACACCCATTGGTCTAACTGTGTGGGTCTTATAAGGAAAACATGTGAATGAGATATTAAAATTTTTGATTTATTTTTAATTTTTCTTTAACACCTATTCTCGGTACCTGATGGAATTTTATAGATGAAAAATTAGTTATCCTTTCCTCAAATTTCCCATCGAGGATTCTTGATCCCTCATATAACTTCTTGATCTGATCTAAAGCTATATGAACACCCTTTGATCATTTTATAGTAAGTTTTATTATCTCGATCTCATTATCCCAAGGACTATATTCTTCCCTATAGGGTTCCGTGGATCCCTAGATCGATTTTTTATATAATAAAATCTATTTGAAATATTAATCCAAAGTTTGATGCCCTTTTTTGTTTATCATTTTTTAAGGACAAATACCGATTACGGTTTGGCTTTGTGAGATATGCTCTTTTCGGTAAGTTGTTATGTTTCGATGCCTAAATATTTATTACCCTAATTACATTCTTTATTTTCAATTGTTTTAATTAAATTGATATCTTTACATTTTTTATGGATTTCAGTGGTGTTTTTTGAAAATTCCAATTCCAGTGAAATTAGGTTATTAAAAAAAGTGGGTTTTCTAATGGATTTGAATACACACAATTTCATTGAATTGGGGTGTGTGTTTATGAAACATTAGTGATAATAAAATTGTATAATTTAAAATAGGGATTTTATGGAAATTATTAAACAATTAAATTCTAGAATTGAACTGTGTAAAATTTGATTTCATGGAAAATTATGAAAATCCCTTATTCTAATGAATTATGGTGTTTGTGTTTAAATTGTGGGAATATTATGAAAATTAAATTGTTGGATATAATTTTGAAATGTATTGTGAAATTTATGATTTTTATGTCTTTATTTATGAAAAAATGGGTTAAAAACATTTTGATAGAATACTTAGGGTTCCATCTTATTGAAAAGGGATGTCTCAAATAAAAAATTCTTTATGGTCTTGAATTAGTTAAATAGACAATTTCAAATGGGGGATGGGATTTAATATTATTTTTAGAATCCTCCAAATAAATTTCCCATCATTGATTGCACTTGAGAAAATGAAATCCTTAGGTATTTAGTGTGTTATATTGAAGAAAACATTATGACATATAACATTCCAAACCCTCGATATCATCATTCCTTAGGTTATGATGATGTTACCCATTAACATTATGCACAATGTGGAGGGTGTACATATTTTTCATTTCAAGGTGTTAGATCCCTATATCATGGAACTGTAGTACCTATTTGGAACATGAAAATGTTGCTCGCTTTTCTATATTTCAAATTTACCTGATGTTGTTATAAACTATTTCACATACCATGTAAATTTATATAAACCCTTTTATATAAATGTTTTTACTTAATACATTATATGTAAATTTAAATTATTGTAACACTCCCTTTGATTAATTCTAAATTCAAGCATTTGAAAATTAATTACAAAATTTGAAATGTGAAGGGTGAATTTATAATGTATTTCTATATTTTGAATAATAAATATTGCTTTGTTTAAATATTATATAGAAAATACAAAGCTATTTATTTGAATATTAAAATCACATTATTGGAAAATTTGATTCTTGAATCTTGTTATGGAATATTTTGTGAAATCCTATAGGGATTTTTCTCACACCCGCTTGTTCTTTCATGTGTTTTTACATTCTCTCCTTATAGGTTCCATTAAGGGAAGGGTATCTCTCAGTGGTGGATCTAGCTGTTGAACATTGGAAGTAGTCAGTTATATCTTTTAAGGAATAAGTTTTTTCCCTATTTGGGTACTTTTGTTTTAGTAATTCTGAATTTTTTGCTTTTTTTACTTCTGGTACATTATTCCCAATGGATTTTCATATATACAAATACTATATTTTCACTTTTAGTTGCACATTTATAGTGGAAAATACATTCACACATATAGTTTATATGGTTATGAGTGCTAATTAGAGACCCTTGGGGTTTGAGAATACACTTTGATATATGTCAAGATGTGCATGGTTATTGGGTTACCAGGCTACCCTTGTTGGTTCATGACAGGGGATATATAGGAAATTTCATTTTCCATAATGTTATTTTATTTTCGTAATGATTAATGATACAAAATGTTATATTTTTATGTTTTTAAGATTATTTCACATTCATATGTTTCTCAACATGGTTATATTATGTCTTTTATGGATTATTATAATTGATAATTTTGATACCCATGATTCTGTTTATGCAAATGTTTATCCCATTACACTTAATTTGTGACATATATTATTCTAGTTTTCATTATCTTATGATTCCCCCTAATTTTTATCTAACTCCCTTTTGATAATATGATTATCACTTATGATCATCTATTTATAATGACTTTGTTTTCCATAAATGATAAGTTCTTTCCACACATCATTTGTTTCTATTTCCAGATGTTATGAAGAATGATATTGTAAAGGATATTCCTATAATTGGGTCATGTGTGGATTGTTTTGCTGGATATGTTGAATATCTACTGTGAAATTTTATTTTCATGGTATAAAGTGAAAAATTATAACATGATGAGAAAACAAGTGTATCTCTATGTATATGGGTTTCCAATTTCTCTATAGATCAGTACATAAATGATCTTGGAAATATAAGTGACTCAATATTTTTTATATTGTAATTATATAAGAATATGTTTGTGTTTTTTAAGTTTGTATCAATGAAAAATGTAATGAATATGTCTTCAGTATCAGGATTTGGAGGGTAGGTCTCGGGTTTTTTTTTAGTTATGTTATTAGTGTGAGTATTTCTTATTGTTTTTCTTTTTAAATATAATATTTTTTACATGTAAATTTCCTGGTAATAATATATTATATATGAGTTTATATTTTAGTTAAATTTTATATTTTGTGTGTATGCTTCTCAATAATTGGGAATTTTTTATGAGTAAGATTTTATTTAACAGTATTGTTTCTTTGATTATGGTTTCTAGTATTTTTGTGTTTTATAAAGAAAAGGTACAAAATATAATTAAAATTTTAATGATTAGGGTTCCTAGTGTTGTAAAATTCTAACTATGGATTTATTTTTATGATTTTCAATCATTTAAAATTTTTTTGGTTGGTAAAACATTATAAAATGAATGTAAATGTTAATTTTCAATACTAAAATTAGATGAACATCCTTAACAATCTCATTATTTTGATCATATCCATATGATATATATATATTTTATATGAATGGATTAATGAACAATTTGATCCATGTTATTTATGATGGATAATAAATCACTTTTTGTCTAGTCATTCTTAGTTTAATGCCTAATATATATCATTTGAATGTTGATTGTGAATGTTAATGTCTGATTAAATGGTTTTAAGGGTAGGTCCTAAATTTATATTATTGAGGGTCTATTTAAAAACATGTATTCATTGAGTAACTACGTTATAGAGGAGGTTTATTATCCATAGGTTACCCAGAATGATCATTATATTTATCCTTATGGTTAGGATGTGTGTTCATTCTAATATTGTATTCAATTGAACAAAAAAATAAATTGACGATATATATTTGGCTTCACTATAGAAAATTTCCCCCAAACTATCAACATATTTTTTTTAGATGAAATTTGCATCCTTGTGAACAAAAATAAGTTATATATTTTTACATAAAAGGTGATTCTAGAGTATACCATATGTGTTCCATAAAATATAAGTAAATCAATTCAAAATTTAAAACATGGGTTCCAAAAAAAGAGATGGCTTTCTGTGTAAATAACTATGAAAATACATATTTTGGGAAATCATAAATAATAATTATAAGGGTTATAGGGTATAAATTGTTTGTTATTATTATGATATTACCTTGGTTTTGTTAGAAAATATGGAATTCCATTGGTGATATTATTATTGTTTCATATCAATATGTTGATCTATTTTGAGTGCAATTAACTTTGATATATGGCTAGAATTTGATACACCTTAGTATTATTCTCATGGTTTTAGGGATTCCCATAAATAATTTATTTTTTTATTATATTTATCTTTAAGTCTACGCATGGATACCCTAGAATTATATTCTATAAATTCATAATATTTTTGTGGATCACCAGAGTGATATTCTCTTGTTATTTGGAATAGAAATGGATCCACGATACTGATATTCTTCTCGTTCTAGAGAGGAATGTGTATTCACCTTGGCTTTTTTAACTAGTATAAATCCATCTAGAACCAGTAGAATAATTTATATCAATTATTAATATTATTTAAGAACAAAGAGGTTGCACATTTATTTATTAATTATGATTTCAGTTATTATTTCTATAGATATTTCACATTAATTTTATTTTGTACTTTATATATTTTTGGGCATTATTGGGGGATGAAAAGTGATTTTTACTCATGCCTAGCCATTAGCATAGTGGTTTCTTGACAAGTAGTTCGGATTATAGAATTGGACAAGTGTAATGAAAATGTGGTTGATCATGGATATAGATTAATATAATAGAGCATATGAAATTGAACTATTTTATGATTCCCAATCTGTTTTACAAATTTACCAAATTTTATGTTTTAGTTCCTTTTTGTTTTTATGATTATGATTTTCATTTATGTTATGATGATAAGGTATATATTATTTTTATTGCATTTATTGAATATATTTATACATATAATATGATGATTTCATGATTTTTCAGAAATTTTCAATGAATATATTATATTTAATCTTACCATAAGTATATAGGCATAATTATTCCTAATAATTTTTATGGTGGATTGTGGGAATAGAATAATGAGTTAGGACTATTAGAAATTATGTATTTATATTATCATTTTTTCCTTTCTCCTCATTACTAGATAAATATAACCAAATTATAACTGAGATCGAATATCTATCAAATTCTTTATAGTTAATATATTTATTTATATAATGTTGTAATTCATTATTTATTATAAATTATATGGATTAATATTATCATACCATCATTATACTGAATTTTCCATAGATAAAATCCCTATCATGGTGTTCCAAACATTCAATAACACCTTATTTATTCTTCATTGAATTATAGGGTTAAATAATCGGTGTTCATGATCACTTTTTTCATTGTTGATTGATTATAAAATGAATCACTTTTTATGTATTGGGATTCGTCATGTTCAATTATATAAATGAGAGGGGGAGGTGGTTCAATGCTCTGGGTGGCTTTGATATTTTTATTTATTCTTCCTTATATTGAAAATAGAGTTATCAATAGTTTATAATTTATGAAAAGTTGTGTCTAACTCTATAAATGATATAGAAATAATTATATAGTTTGGATAAAAACTATAATTTAGCACAAGCCCTTATCCAATGACATAATTATTAGTAAAATAAACATACAATAAAAATATAAATTAAATTATAATATCATTAACTCATAAAATACCTGAAGATTGTATAAATACAAATTATTATATAAATAAATTACTACATACTTAAATGATATTTAATCAATTATTTATTACTTGAATATTTCCTTATTTTATTAATCCTCCTGATAACTTTTTTAATGAATAATGGAAAAGTATTTACAAATTTAATATCATGATATTAATAATTGATAAATAAAAAAATTAATTATAGTTTACCCTAAAATTCATGAATTGGTATTTATGTTATTTGAAATAAAATATTTAGTCAATAAAATAACTCGAGATACAATCATTTGGATCTGGCAATCCTAAATTATTATTATACCATAATCCATGAATAATATTTTTTCAAACAAGGTAATTTTAAATTGAATTTAATTGAGTTTCTATATACACATAATATATGACACTCTAGGAACCATTCTCAGTAGCATTAGCTTAAGAAAGTCTAAGGTCCACCATATATGCCTAGAAATGCATCATCTATCACATAAAGAAATTACATAACGTCAAATTAGAAATGAACAATTATGAATTCTCATCATGTAATATAATTATATTCCTTATTTTCCTCTTAAACAGGTCTCAATATATAACTTATCAAAAAATATTATTTATATTTTATTTTATGAATTCTTACATATTTATATTTTTATATAAAATTTATTACTAGACACTTATAAAAACATTCAATTAACATAAAATAGGAAGGGAGAAATCAAATTTTAGAATATTTAAAAATCTCATACCACTCATGAAACACCTATCATAGGATACCAAGTAATTATCATATAACCTAATCATATTATTAAATTTATTAATTTTTGAAAAACGATATATTAATTGACAAAAAAATAAAGTCTAAAAACCATTATAAATATTTACAAAATATAATATTCAGTAAAATAAAAACCATGTAATATTATTATAGGTTTTTCCAATCTAATATCATCCAATCTAAAATAATACAAATGGGAAATGTCATGTGATGAACTATCAATGACTTATTAACCATGTTCCCTACTAGAATAATTTTTTTACCGCATAAAATAATTTCATCTATATATTTAACATATATTTATTTATTTCATCATAACACTTCAATAATCACAACCTTTCAGGTATATACTATAGAATTTTAGAGTGATAGATTATCCAAGGGAAATATCAAAAAAAAAATTACATAGAAAAAAACAAATTATGTTATATGATATTAAATAACATTCATTACTAGAATATATAGTTAGTCTATTTGAAAAATTATTTGGTTCTTTAGAACTAACTCAAAAAATATCCATCTTGAATTGGATCCCACTTTTTCTAAGATAATGTTCACTAGGTCTCACATAATCTTCTTGGTTCCAATGAACTAATAATTTAGACAACATATTTTATGAAAAACATAAAATGGAATATATAATCATATAAACCTCAAACCTAAATGAAAGATACATGAATAGTTGAATAATATAATTAATATAATCTTTCCATTAATTTAACCATGGTTTATTGAAAGAACCACTACTGTATTTTTATCATAATACAATTTGATAAGGATCCTAATTCTTCGTATGAATCCAATATCATAGATGATTTTTATTATCAATAATTCTTCATTATAAACATCATATATAGTATTATGCTGAACTATATTTATATAATTGGAAAACATCAGCTGCATTGATCTCATATTTCTCATAACACATCCTTAGGGACTAACGACATACCCTATGTGTGCCATATGACTATTATGATATATATGGTCTCTAGAATATAAATATTCCAATACAAAAAAACATTATCTCCTTAAATACATAGAATATATCCTTATTACACAACACATACATATGAATTGCCTTTATTACACTATAATTTATTCCCCATGGTTCCTTGTTGTAACAGTCTTCCACAATCAATGCATACAAAGCATAAATCACAGTACATATAATCGAATATATGAAGGCATTGATCGTATAATTCTAATGTCTCTCTCCATATATATTTTTTAAATTTTATATTTTTTGACATATGTATAGAATGATACACTAAAAATTGTATATTTTATTATTGAATACTTAATCTCTTATTTTTATTGTCATTATATTCCCCTTGAAAAACTCCATGGAGCCTTATAGATCTATCATGAATGATCATTATGCCTATAATTTGTTCTAATTACCCTATAAAATATAGGGAGATATACATCATCAAATATGACTTATCTAAATATATGATCATTCTCACATTTTTAATTAGAAATATAAAAATAACATATTCTATTAAGAGAATAATTTTTCTCTCATTATACTATATTTAAATATAATGATAACACAAATTATTTGTGAAAAAATATTATTCATTGATTCATCAATGAGAATAATCATAGACCATTATTCTCCATTAATTAATCTATATATATTTCATACAGTATTGTAATTACCTAGAGTTACAAAACTGTTTTAGTTCTACTAACTATACATATTTGAAAATATTATATGTTTGGAAAGTGGTTTTTATATCAATCTAGAAAATCATATAGTCATGGAAATATAGTATTTCCTATAGAATAATAATAGATTTATGCATAAAAACATTAATTAAAGGTTCATCATTTCCTTTTCTATGAAATTCAATAGACTAGTTATACTCTATCCATGGATAATTGGTACTAACAACACCTTATATGTACATATACATCATTAAATCCCATTTACACATAATTGGATTGACATTTACATATGGATATGTGGAAATATACAGAGAATTTTGGTATATGTATTCCATATAGTATTTCAAAGAATATTTTAACAAGGTAGCTTCTGAGCAATTTAATTCCACGTTAGAAGAGACATACACATTATTATACTCTAGTAATGAGTTTTTATCCTTAGTAACTAGCAAACAATACCTTTCATGTTATATTAATTTCATTGTGAAAATATGTACTACATTTTTCAATGGATACACGTCATCAATAATGACAAATAATTTTTCTTTTTACATATCTTCTCTATCATTAAGACCAACTTATTTAAAGTTACTACTTCAAGCACTTTTTTATTTCAAAATGTGCTACCTCTAAAATAATACTAGATAACTAGAAAAAACTAACTTATTGACTATGTGGATTTATTTGTAACATCTAATCATTTCGTTGGGGTATCCAATGAAGATCCATATCAAGAACCGACATGCTAGTTAAACTATTTCCTTTTTTGGATATCAATCCTTTGATGTGACCATGATTAAGACATACAAAAAAATTATTTAAAACACCCTAATATTTAAATACACCATATAATGGTAGTGAAATTATCACTGAACTATGATTTCATCATTTCAAAATTAATGGATGACTATGTCCACTTAATAATTTAACAAATGGATTTTTGTCATTATATCTAAATATTTTTTATTTAATCATCTTAAATAAGATTAAATTGAAACACAAACTATTACAGTGACTTTATTTTTTATTGTTATGTTAGGGAATGTTTAATTTGAATATATTATTTATTTATTTTTATTTATTATCAATAAAAATAGTATGATCAGGAATTGAAAAAGTAATCAAAATACCAAAACAAATAGGGGCTTCCATCAATGCATGATTTCTCATATATTGTTTTGTTATGAACCATGACGATATAATTACATAGATGGTTCCATAGTTTATATTTTAATGGAAATAACATACTTTTACCAGTATATCGTGGTTTGAGGAAATACTTATCAAAAATATTTGAACAGAACATGAATTCTATTAATATATTTTTAAATTATTCATTTTCATGTTTTTTGTAATGGCTATTGTATTTAATTATCATATACATCTCCCTCATTAATATTGTACAAACATTATATATCAAAATAGGTTTTCCCTCACCTGAATCATTCGATTTATCTAATATATCCATTGATTTCATGTGATTTCATATGGTAATCATACCACATTCACATCAATTATTTTCCTCTTCCCTATATGTCTATTTATACTCGGTTTTCCCATACTCTACAAACACTGTTTAAAATTAAATGATTGTTTTTGGTATCATGGTGGATCAAACATAAGGTTTTTATATCATGGGTATGTATATAGAATTTACTTCCCAAATTAGGCATTTTCCTTGGATAGTGATATTTGTTATATAGATCATATTTCTATTTTATGAGACTTTTTTAGAAATAATTTTACATTATAAATTCTGTACTTTTTATATTTATTATATATATTTTAAATTATGTTATATTGTATATTATCTTTACATTTAAATTATTCACCATTTTTTAGGAGAGTTGGTTTTGATAAATGGATTTTACTATGGATATTTTAATATTGATTTTGGATTAATTGTTTTATACCAAGATTTATTAAAATTTATCATGGGGATAATTAAATTGATATAATTGAAGTATCATCATTGGGATATATTTGGGATTTGAAATTAAAATGATCACAATTTAAAGCATTATGTTTTTAATTTTTTTATATAAATGAAGAATAATTTTTTTAATTAGTATAATTATATTGAAAATGAATCATCATGGAATTTGAATAATTTTTTCAAGATAAGGTTTCTTTGATACATAGTAAAGAAAATGGTCTGAAATGGTTAGCCTATTATCACTTCTTCCTCCTGTATGATTAACTTTTTATGAGTTCTTTTGATTAATTTTTTATTGTATGATGTGGATAGGTCTTTTCTATGATATTGTGTTTGAGTTATGGTGTGATATATTGTTATTTATAATTATGTTGTTTTAATTATATCATATTTTCATCCACTATAAGATACACAAGTAATCATAGGATCAATGTTAGATATCGATGAACATGATCCCGAATTTGGTACAATCATTTTTGGGTCCCCACTTTTAGAAAATATGGATTGGATGGGCGCGGCTCACAATTATTAGGTTATGGGAATGTCAGAAAGATGGTATAATATTTTGGGAAAAAATAGGATGATATTAGGTATTGTGTCATTATTTATGTCATGGATTATCTCAATTAATGACCAATAGATTTTCATGTGACATGTATCCATTGATAATTTTTTCTACGTAAATGAATTCATGATTTATTATAATGATATATTCCTTTTATAAACATTATTTTAGTATTTATTACATAATGACACATATAATATAATCCTCAAATAATTAGTGGTCTATTTTATTGGAGAAGTTAGGTATATATAACACTAATATAAAATATGGATATGAATACATTATTTAAAAACATTTAAAAATATCCTTAAAATATCATTTTTATTCTCCAACTGGATGGGATAACATGTGGAAGTAAATAACAATATGGTAAGCTATAATTACCAAAAATATAAATATAATATTGATAAATTAATAATGTAATATGTGTTATTAATGCATCATATCTAGGAGATATAAATGGTTTAAAATCATAATAATGATCATTGAGTAATGATATAATATTATAACGTTAAGGAAACATATGAATTTTAAAATGACATACAACATTACATTATAATCATATTTTTAGGATAACCACTAATTAATCATATCATTTGTGTGACTTTTATAACCTCAAAATTCCCATAAATAAAAACATTACCTAGTTCATTAGTGGGCAATATAATTTGTGTCCAACCTATCACATTCAAATTATGAATATGAATTTCTGTAACACATTGATAAATCAAAAAAAAAAATTCATCACATTTTATATCATGATTACTGATTTTTTGGGTTCATAAATGGATGTTTCAAAAAAATGAATGATTATTACATCTATGGGAATACACTTGAGTAGAAATGAGTATGAATATTTACTACACAAATGATTGACCTTGAAAACTTATAAGATAATTTTAACAAAACAACATGTGTACATAACGATTCATGTAAGGGATTAATGTGAGTTAACTGTGGTCTATAATAACTTGTAAATTATATCTAATATAAAAATGACCTGTTAAAAAATAATTTATTGTGAAAAAATTGAATTAACATTGCATAATATTAGGAAACTTCTTGAATGAAAAGGTGGAAGAGATAGTCGCCTTTCTTTGAGAGGGCTCTTCAAAATAATAGGGCATTGCTATTAAGAAACTTGGGATGCCTTAATATGGATTTAGAGAGTGTTAGGGAGATTATTTTATTTCACAATGAGTACTAAGTGATGTTTAGAGAGCGTATGGGTTGGTATTGATAGAAAAATATGCGGAAATTAGTTATTAATTCCTAAACATTGGGTTTTGACTCTATATAATAAAATAATTAAAACAGAAAACCCTCTAAGGGGTTTTTCAATGGTTTATTCTAAATTGGAGTGCATTATAATTTTGTATATTTTCGTGAACCAAGTTTTATAATATAATACATTTCTGGTTGGGAAAGTGAGTCATGGTTAAAAGGAATTGATTTAAAATCATAATTTATATATTGGTTGTGGAAGATTTATTAAGGGTTTATAAATTTAATAAAATAACATCAAAACATTGTATTTTTTAGTAAAACATATTTTTGTCCATGAATTAAATTTATACTATTAATTATGTTACATGTGTTTCATTATGATTTAATAATACATACATTATATTTAATCCATATTTAATTTTTAGCCAAAATTTTTACTGTTAAAGAAAAATATAAAAATTTCCCCACTAAATAATTTTGAATTGATGATTTCAAAAATAATATTTACCTTATCAAAATAGTTATCTTAATATGTGAATTTACACTTTTAAATAAGATTTACTCAGTTATTGAAAATTACTATGTTTCAAGAGGATAATATTTTTATGACCCATATATAATTTATATTTTACATCACTAAATTAAATTATAGTATTTATAATTGAATTATTTAAAATCAAAATTACACTAAATTAGAAATTATCCCTAAATTAAGTTTTTATGAAGAATTTGTTTTTAATTAAAATCCTATATTTTCTTGTAATACAATTTTCATTTAATTATATCAAAATCTTCTTTTCATCAACAAGTAAGAAATTTTAATAATGAAAAGTGGTAAATATAATATTTCTTAATTAATAGGGAAAATATAATATTAATAATACTATGTTATAGATACATAACAAAATATAAAATTATAATATACTCTATGGGTAAGATGTTTAAAGGTTGGGCATTATTGGGATAGTTTACTGAACAAGGTTTGGGATGCAATCATGATATGTTCGATCATGTCCTATAAATGGTTTCATCTGTTAATTAAGTTTAGAGTTTTGGCATATAATTGGTCATGTTAAAATTATTATTATTCTGTCTCCATAGAGAGCTCTATTATTTTGGCATCATACTGTACAATCCTATTGATCAAAGATGTCCCTACAACAATTTTTCTCAATTAGAATTTATCTGAACCCGTAATATATACTACTCTTAATGGTCTCCATAAAACAAGAATATTATAAAATTGTAATATGATTAATTGTATTCTAAATCCAATATGTTAAATAATTATAAAATAAAATATTCAATGTATATTTTTTCTATAACTATAATGAATTAAATCTATCAAAAAAGAACCTCAATTAAATTTTTTTTGGTAATTTTGTTCATCCCCCAATCAGAAATATTTCCCTAAAATTTACATTTCTTACACTAAAATAGATGAGGTTGAATATATTCCATCATATCAGTAAGTTCATACATTACATATTTAATTACATTGTCCTACCACAACACTTTTGGTAGGGGATCATTATTTATTTTTAGAACATTTTCTATTTTATATAAGATATTCAGTAGAAAATCTAGAAATGTAAGACAATTCTATAATGACACCACATATATATTCAATACATGTGATGGTTTTGATATATACTTTCTCAAGATGTATATTTGCAATGAATCATATTCTTGATACATTTTTGGAGGTATTTCTAGTTGATATCACATTGAACTAACGTGATAATGGATTTTAAAGGACCCAATGTATCATGGAATAATATTTTCTTTTTTCCAAATCCACGTGAATTTTTTAGTCAATAATTTATGAGGGAATAATTTATATCTAACACAAAACTCTTGGTCTTATTAAATAATTTCTAGATATATTTTCAAATTATGTTGTAGAGATTTTAAATAAAATTTAATCAATTTAACCTTATATATAATCTTTAATATTATAATGTTTTATAATATTTTACAATCAATATTTTTCCTAGAGTGTTGAAGTATTCACTTTTTCCCATACATATCCTCAAAATGTGGAATTTTAATAATCGAATGGAAACTATTTTTATATTAGAATTATATTAGCGGCAAATATTGATACCATTATAAATTAATTTCAAATGATCAATATATCATCAGGTAATATAATATTTTTATGGTTTTCAAATAATTACTTTCTATCTAAGGGTGAAATAAAGTAATTAAACTCATCCTTATATACAATACATGCAATGGTATTATCCAAAAAGTCATGTCATCCCATTGGTATTGATCAGATATAATGTGGGAATGGTACTCTATAGAGTCACACCACATCCTACAGGAATAACTTGTCATGTTGTTAAAAATAGATATATATTTTTACAGATATAAGATACACTGAATTAATGATGATATCGACTACTATCAGGATGGGTTTTTTACAATTACATGAAAAACGAATTCATATGATGAAATTCATTGTTTTTTCCCATCTCTGTAAATGACTATGAACTGTTTTCTTAATACCCTTATTATTTCATAATTCATCCTTAAATTATTGGAATTCCATGAATCGAGATAAAAAATTTGATGTATCCATCTTCGTGATATCACAATAGATATTTTTATTCAGATATTTAAACATATTAGTTCTTCTTTTATGAATATATATGTATAATTTGTTAGTATCATATAGATATTTTATCTTTAGTTTTTTATGGTACTCATATATAGGATCCAACGTGTATACCTCTATATTTAGAAACTTTTAGCTCCTAAATAGTGTCTAACATTTTATTTATCAACTCACAATCTTTTTGAGATTTAATAATACTCTCATGAAACCTAGAGACGATGTATTATTTTAATACAATGGAATAATTATAAGGAATCAAATAACAATGTACAGAGTAGTTAAGTAGATTTGGAAAATAATATACATATAATGTTTCAACATTACCACTTGAGAATAAATATAATATATATGTTTTATTTTGAACGTCAACAATTTTATGTTTATCCCTACATATCATTCATAAAAAAATTTCATGTCATGGGAAAATGAATCCTAAGAAATTGGTGAGTTCATATGCATAGTAATGGTAAACAATTGAGTGGAAGATCTCAAAAAATAATCATTAGGCATGGTGAATAACTAAAAACACATTCCATTAGAAATAAACATGAACATAATATTGAAGGAATACAATCGATGTAAATATCTAAATATTAAAACATAATCATGGGTATTCTTCTAGATGAAAAACCATATGAACTTTCAATTAATAGTTTCATAATTATGGAATAGATAATGTTGAGCAACATAACCATACCGATAAGGCCTCGTTCGAGGACTATAAATAGCCATTTTTTCATGTCCCCATGCCACGACCATAGAGTGTCTCATGAGATCTACCATTTCATCAAGGGGATATAGTAGGTCACACCCATAACATACTATGTCCAATGAATCTATAATATGAATAGGGTGTAGATAATAAACATAAAATTTCATATTGAAATTAACATATGAAATGTAAATATATTTCTCTAATCATTAAACATAAATACTAACCATTTAGAGTAATATGGATAACAGTATCCTGATAGAACATCCATTTAAAAACTATTCAGAACCCCATCAACAATATTTTTTTGACGATATCATAATTTATAAACAAAAGTTATGTACAATATTCTTTTTTTTTACATAGATGAAGATACATTTAAATGAGACCATTGAATTTTTTTGTGGTAATAATCCTTAAACATCCCAAAGTGACCCATATAACCTTGAAACATTAAAATAATAATCCCTTATATTATCATGAGAATAAAGAGAATCATTATATGATATTTAGGGGGGAATTACATACACTAGATTCTTGTAATAATTGGTGAACATGGAATATATCACATAAAATTTAATGTGACATGTGAAAAATCCATTTTTACATTGGAAATATGATTTTTTTTTTGAAAAATAATTTGTATTTGACATTAAATATGAATTCATACATATATATCCTAGAAAATTGAAGTCTAGGGAATTAAATTTATATTTTTGGCATAAAATATTTCCTAATGATATGAAATCATGTAAAAAGGGTTCTTAAGAATCATTAGAAATAAAACATTTTAGGGCATTTTAATGAATGTATTGAAGGTGATTTTATTGTGTAAAGACATGTTTGTTTTCATAATAACAAAGACAAACCAAGATAATTATTCATGTAAAATTAGTGTTTTATGAAATTATTGGTGGAATAAAACACAATTTTGTGTTCACTTGAAAATGATTATGAATTTGAGATGTTCTCTTAAATCAGGATTGTTTATCGGGATGAAATTTTAAATGATCCTTTTAATACATGTAAATACCCATTAAATAAAGTTGGATTATATTTGGAAAAAATATATAGAACAAATAATAATATTTTATGTTGAGTAGCTAAAAATAAAATTTAAATTTCATTATGATAGGTAGAGTGTATGTGTAACCCAAATAAAAATGGAAGTTTGGGTCGAATTCCCTTGCAACCATATAATCAATCGATTTGTATACCCACAAATTAATAATCATGAAATTATAAATTAAAAAAAATAGAAATAAAAAAATTCTTTATATGATACATTAATGGTTAGTATAAATAGACCATACACAAGTAATATTATTGAATAAATAATATCTCACAAAAACAATGAGAGATGTGGAAACCCTTATATGGTGTATGATCTAGTTTTTCACTTGATCTTAGTGTCCTGGATAACCAAATTAAATAAATTAATTAATATTTCCAAAACAAAATATTTATATATTTTATTTATTATATCTTCATTACTTTCATTCATGACAATTATAATGGGGTTTAGAGGTTCAATTTTATTTTTTAAGTGCATTTTTTTCCTTGGAATTCATAACTAGCTTACTTATTTACATGTAATGATAAACATGTAATATGAGAATGGTAGTCTAGAATAGATGTTGTATTTTATTTTATAATATCGATAATATTACATGGTTATGAAATTTATTTTTTTTTATAAGGAGTGAATATGAGTCATTATATAATACTTTTATGATAATTGTTTGCGATAATTGGCATTTTCTTATCACAACGAAATCATTTTAATTTATAAATTAATTTCATGTGTGAAAAAATGTTCCTGAAAATTAAGTAAGTTATTATAAATATATTATAGTCTGGTTAAACCATAAAAATTATGTCATAACCAAAATTGAAGATGGAAATATAAATTGAAGATAAGTCAACCATGAATGTGATAAATTAACAAATCTCAGATGGTGCTTCCATTTCTATTATAAAAGAAGGGGAAAGGGGAGATGGTTATGAATTATTACATCATAAAAACAAAAATACAATACATTTATTCTAATAGAGTTTTTATAACATTATTATTGAAGTACATGAGGAAAGAAAAATAAATTAAATGAACATAAAATAAAGTAAAAGATTAGAAATCCACTATGAAAATTTGGAAGCCTGACAGATTTACATTAAAATGCTTCAAATAAATTGATTTGAGAAAAGAGAGTCTCTCATAATTCATAAATAATATGGAATTTAATTGGTATAAGTAATGAAATATCCCAAATTATTATGATATAATTTATAAGGTAATAATATAATATGAGTCATTGAAAAAGAGAGAGTTTTTTAGAAGAAAATTTTGCGGCATAACAGCTATGCTACATGGATTTAGAAAACATTAAAAATATAAGTGATATGGGTAAACCATTCATAAAATAATCATAATATAGTATATGCACAGAATAATGTCTAAATAAGGTCTTGGTATGGAATCATAAAATATATACCACATAAAATAGAACTTGAATGGACAGGAGATATTGAGAATTCCTTTACCTAGTAGAGTAACTCCTAAAACATTAAGTTTGGGACATTGGTGTATGAGTAATCATTGTGAGGAATAAAATGAATGTAAAACAACAACATATTATATGATGAATTATTTTTTATAAAAAAACATATTAATGGGTTTGTATTTATAGTAAAAGAGAGATAGGTTTTTATTAATTTCCAATGACTCCTCATTATCGAATTTGAAAAACTATTGTATTTTCCAAGGTATTTTCCCATGGTTTTGGACAATTGGGAAACATAATATAATATTTTTTTTCTGAAGTGTCTACAACAATTATTTAATCAATATTACATCATATATTATATTATTAGAAGCACCGATAACACAAAACTGTTTTTTTTATTCACTAAAAATTAATGTATCTTATAAAACTATCATAAATTCAAGGTTACCTAATATAAACCTTATCAATTCAAAAATGAAAATTAATTTATCATAATAAATATCTATATATATAAATTTTTTCTTTTAACTACAAAATTACTTATTTATTAAAAATAATAGGAGGTATAAAATTCATAGTAAAATGCATAGTAAAATTTTTGACACTTAGGAAAATATAATATTATTTTACCATTTGTAACTAAATAATAGTGTTTTGATAATACTATTTAAATATTATAAAAATTAATTAAACCTTATTTTAATATAATAATTTAATCTATTGGAAATGCACAATTTTTACATGAAAACTCAATTTATCAAATTCATCATATTTTTTAGACAAAACTAAACTCAAAAGTGATATGATGGAACAAAAAATATAATTGATACATTATATGGATTGGTTACTACTAAATTGTTCATATTAATATTCCTATGGGTATGTTACTATTCATAAGTGTAATCTACTTTTCACCAAAAATTAATTTTGTCATATTAGTCTCTATATATCATACTCTGTGCAAACATATATGTCAGTTTTTTTGTAATTCAAATCCCAATGGTGGAAAATTTTTGTTTATTAGGTAGGTTATAACAATGCAGTTTTTTTAAAGATTTGATATTTTATGCTTTCTATATAAAATTTATTTTCAAATTCTATTGGGTGATACAATATGAACTTGGTATTAATCATACGTAAATATTATTATTCCCTGGTGAACCATACCTAGATTGTAATAAAGGGATTTCATTGTTATCATCATTTTGTAATCATTCATGAATCTGTAGTTAGATGGGTCTAAATGATTTTATAATGGAATGTCTAAAATGATCATGATACAACTTACATATTTATACATAACCATTTTAATTACCACTAATTCAAATATATGCTTCACATTCTCCTCGTAAGATTTTCAAAGTTGAGAAAACATGTAAAATCATTGATGTACTAATGATTGTATCAAGAAAAAAAGTCAAGAATTGATTATTTAATTTAGATAAAACAATAATATTTTATATACATGAGTCTCATGTAATAATATTTTACACCCCCTCTCATGATGTGGATTAATAAGAATTGCTGACACCATCCCCTTGTATTATCTATGTAGAATTTGAACAACCACAAGTACTACTGTGGGAAAATCATGCTTCTTTTGGAAATTAACTTTGTCCAATAGTTATCACAGTTTATTTGTGTTATTACATGTCATTTTCTAGAAAACTATAATATAAAAGCTTTTTTCATTTATTTTAATTACCATTTTTGAAATTTTTGATTAATTAATTAAATAATTAATTGTATCTGACAATTTTATCAAACCATAGAATCCCACATCACTTGAATGGAAATAATATGTCGATTAGTTATTCTAGTGGTAATTATCATTAAACAACCACTGATATTATACGAATTTGTCTATTATATTTCTCTAAGAGATCATGGTAGGTGTTTTGTTGTCCAGCCACATTAAATTGGGGATCCACGATCTGCTGAGTGAATTCTCACCTTCTAAAACTGTAAATATGATTTACTCAATGATTGCCCCTAATGTTGATGCAAGATATATATGTGTACATATTTATTTCTAACTTTAGTGATGTTGTCCCACCACTATGATAAGAACTTCTTCACATTAGAAGGCACCATCAACTTTGGCTAATCAAGAACCCAATACACCTGGTTTTTTTCAAATCCAACTTAGAGACGGAATTTCACGAGTTAATATTTAAATGAGGGGATTTAATGTTTTCTTGATAAATATTATCGATTTATATTAATATATCCATATATTCATATCACACTAAAAACTGATAATTAATAGAAAAGAATCCATAACAATTTTATGGATTTTTTATCTTTAATTATTTTATTTTTTTCCCATTATCCTGAAAATGAATAAAAAAATATTAATGAAAATAAATACTAAACTGAACATGAGAATCTAATTTTTTTTCGATCAATTTAATAATCATGGGAGAACCATGACCTAGGGTAATCATTCTAGAGTCATATCATTACATATGACTATGCTAATCCCCATCTAGTTTGACCACTAATCATCTAATTTTCACCAGATATCATAATTTTCTACACATACACCATTAGTTTCATAACACAAAAATAAATGCATTCTGGTGATGGGGTATCCGGAGTACAAAATAAAAAAGATAAAATGGATATTCAGCCCCATATACATATTAAATGACAAAAATATGTACTGAATATAATTTAATTACATACTAATTAAAACCATTGAATGTATATTTTAATTAATTAAAATAATTGACCCAAAAATATATAGGTATGACCACTCACTGAAGACCTGTCAGTATAAAACATAACACGTAAAAGAAATAAATTATACTACATTTAGTATGAGAGAATTTAAATATATTAAATGAATTATATAAATTCAAATAATTTTTCTAAACTCTACCTTCATTAATATATTTTTGATTACGAACATTATGTTAATTAATTAGTAACAATTAATACTAAAATTAAAATAAATTATTTTACCAAATATAAAATAAAATTTCAGGAAATTTTTTTTAAATTATTTCCATATAATACTAATTTAAATTTATTAAATTAATAAATTAACTATTATATTAATTTAATTCAAACCCTAATAACCCTTACCTAGACCATTTCGTGACTAAGGCAGGCCACACAGATCCATTTGGTTCTATTTAGACTCTGTACATTGGTGTTCATGTATAGGTAGGCCCTCCCAAACCTATTTGGGGTTGGGTTAACATGCACCAAACTATTGCAGGGCATATGAAGTCCAATAGAACCGAATAGGGGATTTACCTCATTTTACATGGGATTTTTGGGAACGCATTATCAAGAGAGAGAAAATAATAATGATGTTTTCTACATTCATTTATACACAATCTAGTGACAGAATGTGGTGAAACCCTACCATTTATTCACTCATTTAATTGGGTAACAATAATTTAATTGTGGGGATACAAAAAAACTGTAGATGTATGCTATAAAATGCGATCTCCTTCACCAGTTTTCATCATAAGATTTAGAATTAATGCATCTTTCATCCCTGAGTGTAGTATTTTATTAAGGGATTCTCCATATATTCAAGAGATGGTTTCTTGAGTGTTTTCTCATTATAATTGAGAGATTGTTTTTACACACATTTCACTATATTGGAATCCATCAATTTGACCCTTTTTTCAATTTTACATGGGGTTTTTCCATATTACATCTGGGGTTCACTTTAATTATTCACTTTTTCAATTTATTTTTAATCTCACAATTATCATTGAATTGGAGGGACATTCATTTACAATCCTTACAATTTGTATAAGTGGGGGTGGTTTTAGCATGAGGAAATTCTGGACCGACGACATCTCCAAATGACTGTGAAATTCTTGATTGAAAAATTCAGTAGAAATTATTTTTTATAGTGGATAATGAATATGAATTTGACGATGCTGATAGATAATTGCCTTCATGCAACTAAAGAGAAACTAGTAGGTGTGTTGTAGGATAAATTGAAAGAAGTGAATGGTAATATTATTTCCAACAACCATTTTGTTTTGAAATAATGGGTCATATCATGAATTTTATTAAAAAAGATGGTAAAATAAATTGGGGATAAGCTGATAATGTTGTACGAGGTAATGTCAAAACACAACAAATTTTATTTAAAAGAAAATTTTACCCTCATTTAACAGATGATTCATCATCTTTGATAGACCATATCAACACCCTAATTACCATTTTTTCTTACCATATAGTATTGGTCAACAATATTGTGGATACTAAACTTGTAGAGACTCTACTCCAAAGAATGCCCATTTTATATTATCAAATTATCATAAAACTCACCAATAATATCCTAATGGATATGTTTCTATTAAAAAATGATGCATATACTTTTCTTGATGAATATATTCAGCCCAAGAAAAAGTAATATCAGCTGAAAAATTCACACAAAGTGGAAGATCTGTCAATGGAAAGAGGAAGAATGATGGAGCATGGTTCCAGTCATAGCCAGAATCATGGAAGATCCAAATCAATAAGCAAGAAAAAAACCTCCAATATTAAAATTGTTGTAATAGGGGGAATTACATCAATGACTAATGGAATAATAAGGGTTTTGATAGTAACTCTCAATGAATAGTGTATAGAAATTCATGAAATAGAGACGTAGTAGTCAGTTATGTGGTGGCGACTACAAAAGGAAGAAAGGATCTCGACAACGCCATGATTATTGACTAAAATATAGCATGGGACATGACATCTCAACCAGAATTGTGTGACCAATATAAAACTATATTGGATGTACTTTTATACATGAGGAATTATCATACATTGATGATATTTTTATTCGGAACCATCAAACTGAAAATTCATGAGAACAAAGTCTGAACCGTCCAAGGAGTATGCTTTGTGGATGGTCTCAAGAAGATCATTATTTTCTTGGGGACAATTTCA
Organism: Viscum album; assembly: GCA_963277665.1. Classification (NCBI taxonomy): domain Eukaryota; kingdom Viridiplantae; phylum Streptophyta; class Magnoliopsida; order Santalales; family Viscaceae; genus Viscum; species Viscum album. Next base: position 1,030,237,604 of record OY728125.1, read on the forward strand.
TTATATCAGATGAAAGTCTCACACTGATAAAAGGATAATGAATATTATTAAGGTAGAACATGTGGTGATAAACAAATATAATATATCAAATAATCTGTACGTGCTTATGGGTGAATCTTATAAAGATGTGGAGATAGATGTCATATAACTTACCTCGAAAGATGATTTGAAAATGTTATAACATAAGATTCATGGCCATATGTCTAAATGTGACATGATAAATCTTTCAAAATATATGTTTTTTCCTGCCATTTGGAAGTTATCCATACAATTTTTTAAAAATGTTGTTTGAGTAAGATTCATTGGTTGATGTTTGGAACATCAACAATGAGGATCAAGGGGATATTGGAGTTGATTATTTTCAATGTTTGGAAAGCTCCAATTATATCCCTAGGAGGATAAATATACATTTCCACTTTAATTGATAAAAATTCTAGGAGATTTTTTTATTGCTTCCAATCAGGAATAAATTATATCATCGAAGTCTTCAAAACACTCAAAGAACCAATGGATCCTGAATCCTAAATGAAGATAATGTGTTTGAGGACTGAAAATGGTGGAGAATATATATGCGATAAGTATGAATATTTCTTCAAAAATCAAGTCATTAAGAGGAACTTCAAAGTTGAAAACACTCCACAATATAATGGAGTGGTCGAGATGATTAATATAAACATGATGGAAAGAAAAAGGTTGATGCTAAAGACTAATAGAGTTTCCAAGATGTTTGGATAAGAAGCAGTAAATACAGATTGCTATGTGATCGATCAATCCCATTTAGTTAAAATAGATTTGATGACTCTAATAGAGATGTGAACTAGTAAACTTTCAAATTATTCTTAATTGGTTACTTTTGAAAGTCATGTATATGCACTAGTTCATGACCAAGAAAAATCAAAGTTGGACTCAGGATTTGGGTAATATATCTTTGTCGGATATCCTGAGTGTGTGAAGGGGTATCAGTTGGGGGATACTGATCCCTAAAAACTTATCATCAGTAGATATTTCATATTTTCCAATAACTATGTGAAAATAATGATTTATAAATACATAGAGAAATGGATTCAATGAACTATGACAGTCGAGGTGAATGATGAAATATAGGAACACCCATTTTCCTCTAAGGAATTAAAATACATGATGAATGAGTACTAAATGATCTTCAACTACAATGGTAAAATCAGGAGAAAATATAGACAATATGGCACTCATATTATATCACTGAGATCGTTGATGTTTATTTCATATTGCTAGAAGATGAGGAGCTATTATCTATTTTGGATGTGACATAGAGTCCATATATATATATATATTCATAAATGGATGTGAAATAGGAGGAATTTGAATCCCTACTCAAGAACATGATAAGGGATATTTTTCCATTACCTCATTGACGGAAGGTAATTTAGAAAAAAATGGTCTATAATATCAAGAGAGGTGAAACACACCATGATAAAAGATATCGTTAGAGACTTGTATTTAAATGATATCCTCAAAATGAAGGTATATATTTCAAGGAAATATTGTCTCCTCTTATTTGACAGATTATTATAAAGATAGTTCTGGCGATGTGTTCTGCATACACGCTACATCTAGATAATCTAGATATTAAAACAAAATTTCTACATGGTGATCTTGATAAATAATTATATAAGCTCCAACTAGAAGGTTTTTTTGAAAAATGTAAAGAGAACACGGTTTATAGGTTGAAAACTTTTATGTATGTGTCTCAAACAGTCGTCAAGCAGTTGGTACAAGAGATTTGATTCCTATATCAAGATCATAGGATATAATAGACATAACTCAGAACATTGTTCATATTTCAAGGGTTTAGATGGTAATGATTTTATAATTTTATTATTTTATGTAGATTACATATTGGATGTAGACCCCAACAATTATCGAATCTGGGAGACGAGGTCACCGTTGGCTAGAATGATTGATATGAAGGACTTGGGAAGTGAAAACAATATTCATGGGATGATAATTTTACAAATAAAAAATAATTGATAGATTTGGAAATCTTATAAGAATTATCATAATAGATTCACGAAACACTTCAACATGCAAGACTGTAATCCAATTTTTACCCATATTTCAATTAATTCTATGTTATCCTTCATGATGAGTCCTAGAAGTGAAGTAGAGTGTACGGAAATGTCTCGACTTCTATACACAACAACAATGGAGTTTCTAATGATATCTTTATTTTGTACAATAATAGACATTTCACATGCAAGGGGAGTAGTTACTCAGTACGTGGAGAATCAAAGATGAGATCATTTGAGCATGGTGAAGAGCATAAATTGATATATCAATTAAACATCATATGATGTATTATGTTATGTAGGACCATATTTCACTATCATATGATATGTTTATTTAGATAATACAAGTGATTATGATTAGATAAAATACACTTATGATTATGTCTATACTCTTGAAGGATGAACTGTGAGATGTATTTCCATGATACAATTAGTGGTTGATTTATCCATAGCTTAGAAAAACTACATGGATACCACACTAGACTTCAATAAAGTGATTTGGATGGGAATGTTTTTAGTGGATCTCATGTATAAAAAGGATTATATTTCATTGTTTTTTGATTGATAGATCCCCTTCCACCTTGTAAAAATCCATATTTTTATTCTAGTACAAAACATGTTGGTGTAAAAATTCATTTTGATTTAGATTAGGTGGAAGAAATAAGTGTAGACATCAGAACAATTACACTAAATAAAATCAGGAAGATTTGCTGACGAAGGCAATTGGATATCAATATATAAAACAGTATAGATCCTTTAATAGTTTTGAAGATACATGAAAAGAAGGTTTCAGATATGGAAAGGATGTGTCGATATGGGATTAGAACTTAATCGAATATATATGTGTGATATTTTTTTGGAATAAGTTAGGCAGACAGAGAGAAAAAATGATGGTTGCAGCATTCATTTTGACACATCGTGGTGAAATGTCATAGTGAAACCCAACCATTGATTCCTACATTTAATTTGGTAACAAAAATTTAATTGAGTTTGGACCAAAAGAGTGTAAAGATGGGCTATAAAAGGGTTTCTCCTCCAATATTTTTCACAATAATTTTTGGAATAAACACATCACCATCCTATAGTGTAGTATTTTGTGAGGTGATTATCCATATTTAAACAATAAAATTTATTGTGTGTTTTATCCTTCTAATTGTGAAAGCGTTTGTACTCAATTTTTACCATAGTGAATACTTTTTATTTTCCTTTGATTTTCCCCATACTTTTTGTCGGTTTTCCTCATTACATAAAATTTTAATATTAATTATTATCTTTATTACATTATTTTTAATCTCTCAAATATAATTATAAAAAAGGACCAATCATTTATGATCATAACATGCATCAAATTTAGTGGGTGGTCAATCCACCCAAACGGGCAATGATAAACATGTAACTGATATACTGGAGGGTAGATATCTAACATAAGAGGGAGCATCGTTGGTTGGGGTTCAGTGATTATAGGCATGAAGGTATTTGGAATGACAGGGTTGGTTGTCGGAGGCGGAGGTTAGTCATTTGATGAGGAGTTCACTCAGACTAGTGAAGCATAACAACAAATGGGTAATGGGGGACCATTGGTTTTAGATGATCGTGCAGGGGAAGCTGTGGCCAATGTGGGATTAGGAATGGTATGAGTTCAATGAGTTGAATTTGGGATAGATGTTTCATATCTCGAGGGAAGCAACAACACTTCTCTAGGAGGGACTGCTGAAGGGTTATAGTGTATGAAACATTGCAGGTTGGACATGGGTATGTAGGGAGAACCATAAATACACAACTTCTTGGAAATGGGGAAGAAGGGGGATTGAAAACTGTGGTCTCATGTGTATCAATATTATGAAGGAGAAGATGGGTTGGGATTACTTCATACTAGTGGAGGCTGCTATTGTTGGAGGTCACCCCCTATAGAGAAGCTAGAGGTAGCACACAGGTATCATTTCTATGATAGCTCATGGAGAGTGATGGTCAGGTTATTTATCAAAAATAAATAGTATAGTGTTGTTTTATCACCATTGTTCCACCCAGTTTTAAATTTCACTAGAATAAAACTAATTATTTATTTTGGATCGTACCTCAAATATCCATTTCCAAATTACAACATTCAAAAAAATCTAATGGAAATTTTAATTAAAGAATAAATTATGTTATTTAAATCTAAATGATAATTTTTTATTATTTTAAAAAAAAATACAACCCCCCTTTAGAATTTTGGGATAGACAAAAAATGTATTTTGGCCCTTTTCCTACAACCAAAAAATGAGGAAAATTCCATAAAATGATTGTTATAACAAAAATTAACCTCAGCCACTGAGTTGGACTTAATGCTCATATAAAAATATGTTTTCCCAAATTTTAGACTCTATGATAAACATTTTTTCAATATTAATACTTTTTATTATCATATATTTTCATATTATGCTATATCTGAATTCAGTATAATATTCAAAATCTATACTTAAATTTAAATCACTTTTAGTTTCCTTTGCTCAATAAATTTTATTTGATTACTGTGATAGAAATTCATGGTACTATGGCATGTAGTAGAATCCAATGGGATGGGTAATTTGTAAATTCTATCACCAGAGTGATGGAACTTCTTGTCTCTGGTTATCCGAGCCCTGATTCAGTTTGGGGATCACACATGAATTAAATATATCACATAAAATAAAATCAAATGCTTACCGCTTTCTAAATATTATATGTTGTTTGGACACTGTGAGTAGCCAAGGAATTGTATTGTTACACAATGATATAAATATGAAACCCTTGAGATCATCCACACACTCTCAAATATTCTTCATTAATTTGGTCCAATGAATTTTGTGTGCTAATGGGGAGCCACGACAATATCTTAGATAACATGATGATCACCATGATCTTGTGTCTTTGATCGATCTAAATTTTCATAGATCTATTTCATTGAAGAGGTTGTCTATCTATAAAACATGGGATGAAAGAGAGTCTCTAATCCTGAATGAATGACCGATGAATAGACTGATCATCTCCCCAATCTTATATAGTGGTTAGAGAAAATACCCCAAAAGCTTCCCTCAGCTCATGATAATTGAACATCCAATAAATAATCCATAATTATATATATAAGATGGAATAATTGAATTGAAAATATAATTTATATTTTACCACATAACATTAATATATATTAAATATATTATTTGATAATCTTGATTCACTAACTTGACCTGAATTTACCACGAATATAAAATAAACTGTGAATATTAGAATAATAAATTTTTTATAATATTATTCATCATATTCTCATAAAAACATGTAAATACGTTGAACTGATAAATTGAAACTATTTATTTTTAACATAAATAAAAATGAATTTATTTATTTATCGGTGATGGATAATGCCTAGACAACACTCAGACCCCATAGTGGGTCCAACAATGTCATGTATACCTATTCACACGAATAGGTTGGATTCTTGAATGAAATATTTTGAGTGACCCACTGGCCCATATCTCGATATTTGTTCATATTATTCAAATACCAAGAGTGCAATCTACCAACTCTTTAAGTCCCCTAATGATAAAATGAATACATATATAATAACAATAATCCTATGAACATGAATTGATTAATATAATCTCTTTGTCTATATATATATATATATATCATAATGAATGATGCACAATTATGACATAATCCTTTATTTCTTTATTATTTTATTTATCTAATTATACTAATTTACCATTATCTACCACAAAAATGGACTTATAAAGGTATTACAATCCAGATAAACTAAACCCTAGAAGTTATTTAATTAACCCGATAGTGAAAAAATGTATCTTTACCATTCAACCAATTCCATACCACAAATGACCCACCAAACACAGGCTACCTCAACACAATTTCATTATCATGGATGATTTCTTCCATCAATGTACACAATAAAATGGAATACATGGATAATGGAAGAAATCTAGGAAACCAATACAAATGTTTATAGATATGAACTATCAATGAAATCCAAATCATTTGTTGTTCTTATTTGCAGGTATGTACCTATGATCTCAACTACTAGACATCACTATATGTAAACATTATAAAAATAATACTCAATGATTATGATCCCCATGTACCTATATTCAAACATAAAATTAGTTCTGTCAGTAAAATGTATCTAGAATACAAGAAATATTTTTATGATTAATGTCACAGTTTCTTGATGTTCTAATTATAGAATGTGATCTTCTATTACTTTTTCATGGAAAACATTATCTATGGGAATTTCCATTAAATATTTTGTACAAGAATGTATACAATATACTTTTATGTGTTCATCATTAATATATCAATGTATATATGAAATGGTAATTTAAAATTACTATTTATTTTGGTCTACATCACCTACGATTAAAATAGAATGAAGGAAACTTATCTGTAAAATGATTATGATAGAAACCCAAAAATGTTATTGGGTAAATTAATATTTCATTCAACCATAAAACTATTAAAAAATATTGAAACTATAAAAAATAAGGATTCTATGTGAATCAATCCACTATTCCAAAGGTTATTGATGATAATAGATGCCAAAAACCTCCATGACCTAGAGAGAAAGGGAGATCTTATTCCCTCACAACTACGAAGGTGAATCTAAAAAATTATGTGGCAATATAAATATTTGTTATTCATTCAATAAAAGATAATTAACATATTGATTATCTTTTGATAAATTTTTTATATTTTATATGTTATGTGGAACAATTCTAACACCACCTCAATAACTTGATGTAGATATTTTTGTGAAAATGGGATGTTAGATAGTTATTAAACACAACATATATAACTTCACATATATCCATATTTAATTCCTTATCAACCTAGTGAATATTGGGATACTAACATTCATTGCAATGTATTCAATTCTGGATATTAAATTTATTTCATTAAATAAAGACAACATAAATTTCCAAAAGATAGAAATTACCATCCATTTTGTGAGTCAACCTTTTATTCTATACATGTTCAAGTAGAATGATGAGTCTCATTTGGTATTATCATCTCAAGCAAGGATATTTTTTTCTATGTTATTTTTTATATATATGAATTTATTTAGACTATGTATAATATACTCAATGATGAAATTCTCATTGAATGAATAATGTTGATGTTTTTCAAATTAATTTTTTAGTCTCTGTCCTATCCATGGGATGAGTTATTGATCAAACATATACCTGAGGAATTAGAATTATAAAATATATTTTTAGTGGGTAATCTAGAATCATCTACATTATATATATTTATTACCATTAAATGTATGAATTTTGATATATGCACGTCCTTATTCTAGGAATAATAGTGTTGATAAATATGCATCCAATATTTACATGGTAATGTCTTTTGATTATGTGTTATATTAAATATTTACTATAGTGATCAGTTATAATGAAATCCTTGAGATACTATGACAGTAATTTTCATTATATATCATATTTTTTAGATACATCATACTGTTGGGACACATATGATATCAAACTATCAGGTGTTGGGGGCATATAATATTTTTGATTACTTCTCCTATTGTTCTGAAATGATGATCACAAGTACACAAGATCTTAATAACTGGCCTTCCAATAGGAACACCACATGTTTAAAGTGTACTTGGTGATTTATATCAATGAACATATGTATTATCTCCAGACATAAGATTTTTCTTGATGTGTCTTATTTGATCACGTACAAAGATTCAATGATAAATACAAGGAATTGAAGAGCTGGAAATGTATCTTGTGTTGGTTGAATCATTGGTCGTTTGAAATTGAGAGACTGATTGATATAGAATTTATCACCTTTCTTGTTGATGAATAGATATCACAGATGACTAGGTTGATTAAGATGTTAATAACATTATTTAATCCATAGCTATGGTATAAGAAATTATGTCCATCTAGAAAGGTCATAAAATATATAAATGAATACATTTATGTTGACATAAGTTTTCATCCTAATGTATTAGATACCAGAAGAAAAAATGTTTATATTACACAGAGTGTAATCATATGAGGTAGTCATAGCTATGAAAGACTTTATCTCCATAGTGGAAATAATGGGTCTCTAGACTACACATCATATTTATGTCTTAGTCTCACTACTATTGAGATAAATACCATGAGATACACACACTGAGTGTATCCACATTTTCAACCTATTCATTTGAATATGAGTATACTATTATGTGGGCCACATGTACTGGGGCCGATGAACATCCGGTATTGATTTGTTGAATTTGAAAATAATGAAATTTTATTATTAATTTTTATAATAATTATTAACGGTTTTATTTCTCAAGTAATCCACATATTTTTTCATCATAAGGGTTAATATGAGAAAATATAATTCCCTAAATGATTATTGGATCTTCAAGGTCTGTCAAACTCATTAGATAGATTATAGTCCAATTTAGCTGTTTGTATTTTATCATGTAAAATATTACATTTTTATAAGTAGGTGATAAATTATTAGTGACATTTCTATAAAATTTGTTAAGAAAAATCTATGGAAACAATTAAAATCAATGTACTTAGTTTCCATAGAACAATGTGGAATTTTGGAAAGTTTAACCAATGAATAAATAATAATTTCTTATCATAAATACCAATATAATCCATTTGGATTATTGTACTGTGATATGATCTATAATATCATCCTATCAATCTATTTTATAGAAATTAAAATGATGGAATAAGGTTACATTGATCTTTCATCCTCGATCGACTCCTTTTTCTTCAGGTGATCAAAGGGATATACTTGAGGTCTTTGATTTCCTATTATAGCTCCAAGGAATCACTTATCAATGATCAAAAAATCATTGGTTTATGTGTGAATGATCAAGATAATGCTTATATATGTTCCTTTGGGAAATGTTAGATTGATGTTTTGTTAATAAATCATATGATTTCAAATGAATAATCTATCATTTATGCTTTCATTCATTTTTATTATTTCATCATAAATAGAATAACATGAGATATTATAAGAAATATGATCTTGGGGTATTGTTGATTTAGTGTATTTAACAATATTATGAACCCAAAATTATAATTTTTGCATCATGTTCATGTATTTACTACATTATAGGTTCTTTTAATTAGTATATGTGAAAATGTGAAAATATATATGTCAAAAAATTTGAAACATCAGTAAAATAATATATGATTTTGGAAAAAGGATTCAATATGGTCCCAAAAATATTGATGTTATATCAATAAATGTTTGTATCTTGAAGATATGGTCAATAAAATATTGATGAATTTTGAATAAAAAATTTATATAGAAATTTGTGTTATGATTTGTTCACCGATTTGATGGCTAATAGTGTTAATGAATTTTAGTCATATTATGATGTAATTATTATTTTTAATTCATTAGAGATTCTAGAAATTGGTTGGGGTATTATGTTGGAAATATAATATAATTTTCAATGCATAATTAAATATCCCAAACAATTAAAAAAATAACAGAAAGATTCTATTATAAGATTATAAAAATCAAAAAGTCCCACCCCATTTTTAAGAGTTTGGTTGAATAGGTATAGCCTAGTTACAAACTGAACGACCCATCAAACCTATCAGAAGATCAAAATTAATTTATATCTTCTTATTTTATAACAAAATGAGCCTATGATATTATAAAATATTAAAAAAAATTATCATCAACAGTTTTACATTTTACAAAACTATATTTTTTGTTGTAGGGAGTATTTATAAAATATAAAAATTATATTAATTCAAGTGATACCAAATAAAAAAATATTAGTTTTAATTTTAAATATTTGAATTTTTCTTATGAAATATAATTTAATGGTAACATATCATGAGATGAGAAAGAACAATTAATGTTTGTTATATTATTTTTTTTATTGCTTTATATTATTTAACTTATAATGTGTAATATTTATTTACTTTTTTTTTCAGTAAATCATCTCTAAAAATTTATATTGTATAAGGGCCTGAATTTCCTTATTTAAATGATAAATTAAATTTTCCAATTTATACATCCCAATACATATGTGCTAGTACACATTTTAATGATCTAATTAGTTCATAAAAATGACATCCGAGTCAAGAGCTAGCACAAAATATGCATGTTAAGCGTATGGGAGTTGTGGAGTGATGTAACTTATGTTTTTTATTGACTTAAGGATTCTCCTAGGGTCTCAATTAATCCAACAGTCATTCGATGTATTAAAAAATATTTAGTGGCTCATGATTTTGATTTTATTTATTTATTTTTTTATATTCATGATTTATTATATTTTAAATGAAAATTAATTATGTATGATCACATACTATAATGATAAATAAGAGTTCAAAAGAAAAATTAATATTTTTACTGAATGTTCTCTGATTAAAATTGATGTTTGATTATGAATAAAATCATATAGAACAAAAAAATTAAATAGAACATTTAACAATCCAAACATTTTTTAATGGAAATTTTTATTGATCTAACTATTATTTTTATTATGTAAAATGATTATATAAAATATTCACATATTTGGTTTTATATTTTTTGATTTTAAAATAATATTATGAATTGTGATTGTTAATAATGTATTCATTGAGAATTGATCACATGATTAGTATAAATATAAGGCTTTAGAAAATACAATATACTCAGACAAAGGAAGCGGTAACATCATCCAGTAGACTTGAACCTTATGAAACCCATTTTTCAGAGCATGGAATGAGGGTGGCATCATTGGCCTTCTCTCTTGAGAAAGCCCAAGCCGAGCAACAACATGTTAAGCTCGAACAGAACCACCTATGAGAGAAGTGGAATTCAATATAGATTACTACACCTGCGATGTTATCAAAGACACCCAAAGGTCTATCACCATCACACACCTTACTCGTCAGTCTTATGTGGGTGTTATAAGGGGTTATGTAACAAGACTATATCACTATGATTATGTGAATTATTTTCGTATATTATAATGAATATACATTCAATTTGTTATTGATACTTTGTAAATAGTTTTTAAAGTCCAGATAATATTTTTTTTAATATTCTTCAAAGAAATGTATTTTGATAAATTAATGGATTTTTGAATTAAATATTATTTTAAAAAATTATTATTATTATTAAATTACTTTTTATTATGTATAAATGACCGTATTATTTATATGAATACAATTGTAATTTTTATTAAGGTATTAATGATTTTTTTCTCAAACCCCATGATTTTTTTATAAATGTAATTTTTTATTTTAATAGTTAAAATTCACATATATAGAAAATTATTTATATAAAATTAATATTATTTTTGGAATCCAAATGTTGAAAATATCCAATGGTTAATTTTTCATAATTTTTTAATATAGATGAATTTTTGGATAAAAATTCAACATCGTTTAAATATATTATATGTTTTATGTCATTATAATGACTCAATATTGATGGAATAAAATATTATAAACATTATGTTCCAAAATATATGTTTTACCATTAATATAATGTGATTATATGTTTTTTAATTTATTTTACAAAGCCTTAGTGGACCCTCCAAGAATTATAAAACATTTTAGCTTTTAAATTTTGATTTCATTAAACATGTGACTCAGATCCACATAAGCAACCCAAATATTTTATTAAGATCAGCCATTGATCAAACAAAAAAAATTACACTCACCTTTGAAAAAAACCATGGGCAAAAACAATGGGAAGGATTGTGGTTTTTGATAAGTTTAATGTGTGGTGTCCCAAACATAAATAATAAATAATTTCCACTTCTTTACAATATAAACCCACACAAGCTCTCACTTCCTCTTCAGTCAATGCCTTTGGTGTTCATACATCCTATTCCCCTCCTATTTCTATAATCCTTAAATTGTTCCCTAAGATCCCACAAAGACTCTCTTCGGCCTCTCCAATGCCTTTGGGAACACACATCCAAGTAAGGGATTCCTTCCTTTCTCATTTTATCCATGTTTATTAATATCGTTATTCCATTTTATATTAAATTATAAATATTTTTGTATGATTTAGAACCTCCCCCATAACATCCTCTTAACATTTTAATGACAAGAGACCCATTTCATCCCTTATTAATCCATTCTATGACCACTCGTTACCATTCTGAATTTCTATATGGAATTTCTCTCACCTCATTTATGTTCATACAATTCTATTGTATTATAAATTTAAATTCCATTAATTAAGTAGGTACATGAAACTATATTACTCCATTACTGTCAATTTCATTTATATATTATTACAAACACTTTTATCTCTCATTTAAATATTTTATGAATTATTATGTCAAGCTGTTATGCTGCCAGAATTTCACTTCGATTTTACAAGCCAAAGTTATTTTGTTTAGAATACCATGCTCATTTCTCTGTAGAGGGTATTCACATTTATTCTCATTTACATATTTATTATAGAGTTTCATGTAATAATTAGACGTTATTTTATTATGGAATAAATGATGATGTTTAATGAATATATGTTTTATGATCCATGTGGCACACTTATGCATGAAATGAAATGATTATGAAGGGTGCACCTAAAAGCACTCCAATTCATTAGGTATAGATTAATATCATGATACATCAAGTGAAATGAGGGTTTACGCATGCTAATACATGTGAAATTAGTGTTTATTAATGCTAATTATTTTGAAATAAGGGTTTACTAATGCTCCAAGTGCAATGAGCCTTGTCACATTCAAAAACCATGGTAAGTGTCATTTCCACATTTCCATGTTATGATAATCATGATATATCTTGACTATATGTTCATGTTTCATTTATTCTCCATCGATATTCCACTTCCTATCATTTATTTTATTTTTATAGTTATTCCCAGTTTACTCAATTATAGGGCTTTATATGTCAACTTTTTTATGCATGTCCTCAGGTTATCCCATACAATACTAATTAAAAAGGTATTGTAGTGGTCATGAAAAAGATGTTTTCAATAAATATGTTGAGTTTCACATTTTATGTCATTATTTAATGTTTATACTCCTCAATTACAATAGTCCTCTCAATATTCTATGTTGTATCAAGTGATGTTTTTATGTATTAAATCATGTTTAAGAATGTAAGAAAGAGTTGGGTTGTCAAAGAAAAGGACTTCATTAAGTGAGATTAAATTAATAAAACCCTTAATTTATATATTATATCATTAAGTTTCTCCCACCACTGTAATTTGTATAGAACTGATTCTTCATGGTTATCGTTAACTATATTAGCTGGTTTCTTTTACTACAATTGAGTTATTATAGGAGAAATGTGTGAACATAACTACTGTTTTCATCAATGGAATATCTATACATATATTGTTTCAAAATTAGCTTAAAACAATTAAAAATGAAAAGTAATTCAATGTAGGAGATGATTATCTAATCATTAAATCATGTAGCCATATGTTAATTTGGTTGGCCAGTCGAAACAACCGAAGACTCTCAGAGTAGTGTAAATTATATAGATCATTATATGTAGAGAGGACTGATAAATATTTCCACTAAAATACCATAGTGAATAATTATTTTCATACTAGTTGTTGTTGGATAATTGGCTATGATATAAAAATTTGAAAATTTTAAAAATGATAATTTTAAAATTTTAACTAGTAATCAATTTAAATGTTACAATCTATAAATGATTGTCTTTATATAAACATTGAATGTAAATACTTATATAAAATGTTATTATTTTGTACAAATAAAATTTCTTCACCTATATGAATTCATATGAGTATTTTAGGTTCTTTCCAAATGAACTATGATATGGTAAATTCTATGTATTGATGTCCCGACAACCTGTTGACCCACCTTAAGAATTAAGAGTGAGAAAATTTATATTGAAGACACATGTATATCACATTTTAGGTTTTCTTCATAATTAAATCATCAATGATTAAAGGTTGTGGATACATTATAAGTATATGGATGGTTACACATCTTCTCTCATCTCTATGAATCATGAACGGTGAAATTGAAAAAACCAATGAATGGGTAAGTATAAAACATGATACATTTAAATTGGAAGATAGATCGTGGTATTTTGATAAATCTCTTTCTAACATATTTATCCCAAAAATTAATTTAGTTTCATTTAAGATTAAAAAATGAGCAGTAAAAGAGATAATGCTTCATTATCATTAGGGTATGGTTAGAGAAGTGGATATGAAATTAATAAAAAATTTACCATTAGACTATTTGGTGAACATGTAAAAAAACAATGAAGTTACTCAAATGGAATGTGTAATGACAATGAAAAACATCTTAGAATCCTTCTAAGAATAGTGTATGATCATTACAATGGAGGATTTTGTCATAGCATGTCACAAGAAAATTTTATGGATTGTAAAAATTAATTAATAGAATTTATGTAGAATGTAGTCTATTCCACTTCAGGAATAATCATCATTGTAAATATTGTTTCTACTTTACTATATAGCTATTAAATACACCATTCTTATCACATATGTGTATATAAATTCAAGAACCAATTACGTATTGATATATTAAAATATGTATGGTGAATTTTCCAAGAATCTGTGAAATGGTGAGTCATAATTCCTCATTGAGATGTTTAAAACATATAATTTAAAAATTTAGTTTTTTAATTTGATGTTTTATTGAGAAAAAATAAAATCATTTATCTCACATGTCCTTTAAAAGGTGGCACTATTCATTTTTTAGACTAAATTTTATTTATGATTTCTAATACTCAACTAATTTTTCATTAATGCTCGAATCATAGGATGTACACGATGAATATAAAATGAAAGACACAGTTTAATCCATATGTCTCAAGATAATTATTTTTCAATTAAAACTACAATTATTCATCAAGGATAAAAAAACATGGTATACAAACTCTAAAATGCCAACTATATTAGGTATTATAAACTACTTGATTTATACTATTTTTTACTTAGTAACAATTAGCAATAAATGTATTTCAGAATGCTTTTGGTGTTTTCTCGATTATAGAGTTTGAACTATTAAGAGGTTACTCAAGAGAAGAATATGCATCATTAGATTAAATTAAGTGTTATTATGGATTTTAAAAATGAATTTTGATATGTTAATAGTTATAAGATATGAGTTCTAATGGGACTATATAGATGAAAATATCTATACCATAAATTCATCATAATTCAATGTAGATAATATTTATTCTAAAAAAATCATTTCATTATACAAATAAATGAAATAGTGATAGTAAGGATGATACATGATGTGACTTTGATGAGAATATTAATCAACAAAAGCTAGTTAGTTGTTCTTCCAAAATGATATTTATCTTATAGTCATCATATTCATGATGTAAATAATAGATCACCATTTTTTACAGTATTTTTCATTAAAAAGACATCTATTATATTTAAGACATATTTCTCTTATAGTAGAATTATCCCATAATGATATTCCAACCATAATAAAAAATGGATATCTTATAGGTTATAGTATGATATTAATCCATTATTTCATATCAATAATTTTTAGATACAATGTGTTTGTTAAAAACACAAAAATAGTCCTTAAACAAAAAAAATGTCTATCTAAATATGTTATCCACGTGGATTCTAATGATATTACAAAAATCCATGATAATGAATAGTGATAGTCAAGTAATAGAATATTATTCTATAAAAGGGCTCACATATCTAATTAAGACAGTGGTGGAATGATTGACTTGGATTTTTTCGTTTCCAAAAATTCAAAAACAATTAGTCTAGGAATATGTTCCACACAATATAATGGAACAAATGTTCTAGATAAAAAAAATTCATAGCGAGGTTCATTCCATAGTGGTGGTTCCACAATCACCATGTATGATGACACATTATTCATTATGAATAATCAATACATAATATAACTTGTATATGGAATTTATCTAAGAAAAAAATGTTTTATTAAAAATAAATAATGGATTTGAGTTATCAAGGTATACCCTATTTTTATTTTAAATGAATGAAATATTGTTTCTATGGTGGTTTTCATAGAAATAATACATGGGTGGTATAGGTGTCATATAAATATGATGAGACTGGTTACACCAAGTCATCATGCCTGAATAAATTTGAATTTTACATGTCTTAAAAATTTTATATGATCATTTATTTTTGGAAAATGGATGACAAGGCCACAAACCATTGAATGTTTCTACAAAAAACTATAAATTGTTGTGACACAATAAAATGAAAATTTAGTTTTTGGGTTAATAAAATCCGGGTTTGGATTAAATTGAAATAAAATATTATATATCATTATAGGGAATATGTTTTTTTCCAAGTCTCTATTAGAGGAAAGTTGAAATGACACATTATTTCAAAGAAAAATATTATTGATAATATAGGGAAATTTTCCCTTGTATAATATTGTGTAAGAATGGAATTAATGTATCTCTCCCAATATTAAATTTACGTAGAAACCAATATATTAAGGAAAAATAATGATTAAGGTATATATAATGGGTTTTTTATAAAATTCTACTGTATATATACTGACATGGAATTTAAAAATATAGCTATAACCATTCAATTGAAAACTATTAGCACTATCTATGACATAAATATCTCTATGAAATATTATGTGAAAAATATGAGGATATTAATGTGGTAAGAAAATTACATATATTATTCTATAGTGAATCAATCAAATATGTATTCTTATGTACCATATATTATATTTATAAAATATAGTTTACCTTTGAGAAATATCAGTTAAATATAGGACTATTATACGAGATGTAGTTAGAATTATCTAATTGTTCTTCAGAAATTGCAAGGGATGTATACCTTGTATTTAGAGTTTAAGGGACACGAATATTAATGGGACACTAACTATTATTTTTTTAGATGAATAAGAACTAATATCATATCCATCAATATATAATGGTAATGTGAATATCCTTAAACAAAGTGGTAGCCGTATCATTAAAGGATGATTATATTGGGAGTTTAGATGTAGCTAAAAAAGCATTGTAAAAATGAAATGATTTATTCTAGTTCAGGAAATGTTTTCTATTAACCAATTGTTTTATAATTATGATAATATATTCAATGTTATTAACAAATATGTTTAGTTTTTTCGTAGTTGATGAAATTGATACATTAGGGGATATGTTCTATTGAGGTATTTTGGTATGAGATATAATGTCTCAATTAGAAGAGTATCCATAGGGGATCAAGTGGATGACCCCCAAAATAAATCCATATATCAATAGAATAATGTTTCACATGGTATTGGTAGTTAGTTGTAAATTGTTATTAGTTTGATCTAGTGTGACTGTGGGTGTTATGATTTGGTTACCTTGACATATATCCATATTATAATTTGATTACCATTACATGTATATAGATTGATATATTCATGTGTTTATTCTTACCATAATAGTGTTAATAGTTAAATATTCTATTTGTATATGGTAATGTCTTTATATAACTTTTCATTTCAAAATTTTATATCATCTCAAAACTATAATGATAACCTTGAGATATAATGCTGCAAATCTTAAATACATGTCATCAACAATAGATACATTATACTGACTGGAAATAGACGATGTATGAC
This sequence comes from Viscum album, assembly GCA_963277665.1. Taxonomy (NCBI): domain Eukaryota; kingdom Viridiplantae; phylum Streptophyta; class Magnoliopsida; order Santalales; family Viscaceae; genus Viscum; species Viscum album. The sequence goes on from OY728125.1 coordinate 1,030,255,217, forward strand.
TATCATGTATTGGGGATCATAAGCAATGAGAATTTTTCTCGAAATGCTTTTTTATAGTGATATTGATAACAATATATCGTGACAAATAACCATACCAATAATAACACAAATTTTGTCATGTTTCATTGGTTGCTTCAATCTATGAACTTGTTTATTGGTCTCCATGATTGAGATCCATTTTTTTGTGTGCCATTGATCACAAACATTGATAAAAGGAAGAAACCATGGCATTGAAGGCATGGTTAGGTATATTTATTGAGGTTCATTGTGGTGGTATGAAATTACATGAGTGATCAAAGAGAATTTTTCACATCTGAGTTGAGGTATAGATATATCATCGGACCATAGTGTCTAGTATGGTAGTAATATTATTCAATCCATGGCCTTGGTACTAGAAATTATTTCCATCAATTATGGTCATGAAATATATTAATCAATAGATTTATAATGACACTTTTGCTTCACATTCCTTATGAGATATCATCATACAATGTCATTATATTAGATATATTTTTTTCATAAGAGATTGTCATAGCTATCAAATTCATTATCTCGTTAGTGTATATTTTGGGTTTTCTAGTCACCAATAATTATCTATGGTTTATAATCAATACTATAGAGTTAGGTATATATTAAGGAGGAAATAGATTTAATCTATATGTTTGACTTACTCTTTTGATTAGGATTTTAGGATGATGTGGACCCACATGCAGGGGTGGGAAAAAAATCAAGTGTGATCAATCTAAAGTAAAATTAATTCAATTAAATTATTCATATTTATTATAGTTTTGATTTAATTTATTTTTCAATTTATTCATTGGCTTTCTATCAAAATTGTGAATATGAGAAAATATGATTTTCCGAATGAATACTAGATGTTCAATGAATGTAATAATATTTTAGGAGATTATGGGATGAGTTAGTGGTTTTTATTTTGTCTGGAATCCTGTTAATGTGTAATCAGCAAGTGATAAAATATTTTTTACATTTATAATAGGTTTATTAGGTCATAAGTGTTTTCAATGGTCTAAAATTATGTTAATTTCATTCTAAGGAATAAATTTATATTTTAGAAATTATAACCTTTATATAAAAGATAATTATATCATTGTTAATAGTAAATTCTGTCATTTGGGAAAATTAATAGTGATATTATATCATCTAACCTCATCTCAAAATGATTCAGATATCTTCTAAATAAATAACAAATTCGGATTGATCCTAATTTTTGATCAAGTCGCCATTCTTCACACAATCATAGAGACATTGTAAAGCTATTATATTTCAAACACTAACACATAGGATCCATATATTTATGAACCATTAGATATAGTGAATTTGTGTATCAACAAGAGGATTTAAATATTCTAAACATTAATCAATGTCCCACTAATGGTGATAGAATTAAATTGGTTTCTTAAAACAAACATGGTTTCAATTACTCATTCTTTCATTTTTATTTTTTTAGTAAATTAAATTTCCTCAAATACATTTGGAAATATGGTAATGGGTTTTTGTGGATTTTGTGTTATTAATATGAATATAAATGTAAAATTATATATTCTTCATTCTTAGGCATCTTTTGTGCCCAGAGTTCATTCAAATGACTTTAAGTTGATATGTCACTATTTAACATGAATATCTAAAAATCAAAATATAGGGTAATAGGAATAAATGTTTTATATGACCATGTTGTTCAATGTGGGTCACAATATTCCATTTTATTAATAATACAGAAGATTTAATTCACCACTCTATTTATTTTCATATGATTAATAATATCACGATTAAGAAAAATGATCATCTTTTTGTAGATTTAAGTCTTATTAGATTAGATATATTGAGTATACGAAATCACTAATGAGGAACCGAAGGCCATATATTATGATTACTCAACCATTAAATTCCTATGAATGAATGAAAAGTATCAGATTATTTATGTAGAAAGAATCCCAAAACCCTTTACATGAAGAGGATTGATTGAGATCCAATATTATTTTTCAGAAAAGGATATAAATGGGAATAATAAATTCATCTTGATTGTTCATTTGTCAAATAAGTTATCAAACATAAATTATTAGGAATTTCATTGAGGCATAATAATATGGTGTGGTTCAACAGTAAATAATAGTGAATATTCTGGAGTTCACCTTTACTAATGATAGGGCTATAAGGATTGGAACCCCGATATGTGTCCCATATAAACTGGAACTAAAGAAGGATGTTCTATATTATTCATATAGGTTTTTCTTTTTCTAATAATCATGGAATCACTAACACGTTTAAATATATAAGGAAAATCTTTTGAAGGGATAACATATGATGGATATTGTAGAATATGTATCTTGATGATCATTATTCCAACAAGTCATGGAAAAACAGTTTAATTATAATTGTATGATGAATCCATTTTCAAAAATAAAATGGAGAAGGGAAAACTTGTACATATATTTCATTGTATGAATACCTATAATTATATGAGGGAATAATTCTATCTAGGTAGTAGTTGATAATCATAGAATTTCAGGGCACATTATTACTGACAAGGGATATATCACTATTGAAATATTCGCCAACATATACATAAGGTATGTGGTAAGATGTCATGGGGTACCAATCTACATTAAATATAATAGGGGTATTTCGTTTTAATATAGTTCTTAAAGAATCCTCAAACAATTATTGGATAATGATCAATGTTTCAGTACTAATTGTCACCCATTAACGTATAGTTAATCTGTGATAATCATCCAATCTTAATGGATATGATGAGATAGTGTTCAATGAATATTCGAGAATGTTTTGGAAAACACCTACACCATGTGGATTTCTCATATAAATATAGATTCCATTATATAATTTTAATGACACCATATTTGGATCATTATGTGAATATGTTTTAGAATCCCACATGTAGGGATGGAGATGGAACGTAGGAGATTATTGGGGATGATGTTATCTATGATAAAATAGGGAATGTTCAACCCCATCAATTTAATACGAAATCCTAAAAATTTTGTAGAAAAAATATATATATAATTAAAAAAAATTCATTGAAAATGTGGTTTGATAAATTTTTTTATTATATATATCTCTATGGAACAAATTCACGTGGTTTCAAAATAAAGGAAAGATTGGTCCATGATTCATCATCCCATTTAATATCTCAGATTATATTCGAGTAATGGCCTATACAATAGCACTCAATCATAACATTTTCCTTAAACATGATTTTTTTAATGTATCCCTCTTATGGTTCAACATTCCAAATACCATACATGTTCTTGATCCCAAGGTGATACCCTTATATAATGAGTGTTCAGATGAGTATCATACAAATATGATCTTGGATTTTAAATAAATAGTTTTTTGAAACACAAAAAAAATAACATAGTCAATGTTATTTAGAGGATCATGAATATTTAGTAAGGAACATGGTAACTCAAAAAAATGGTGAAATATAAATATCATCATCTATTTGGGTATATGAAATGAACATTTGAGTGTTTCATGGCTGATGGTGGGATGAATTTAATGAACAAAACTTTTATAAATGAAATTTCTTTTTGACTATGTACATTCATTTTGGTTTTAGATAAAACAAGTACTACCTTGATTATTTTCAAGATATATATCATGTTGAATAAAAAGTACAATTAATTATGTTAAGGACATATATTATATCCATTTTGAAGTGACCATTATGTTTTTTATATATTAAGTGTTTTAATACAATATAATTGAAATATAATGAAAAAGTGATAGAATCAACTAGTAGGATCGTATCATATAATTCATTCTTATCAGATGTTTTGAGGGAGATGAAGTTACCATGAATTAACCTTGACCATGCCTGATATTAAATTCAATAACTATGTCCAAAAAACCTTTTATGAGAAATGTTCAACCATATCATGATCATGGATAAAACCATGTTTTTTGAACTACCCCCTAAAATCCCCCAATCATATACCTCTCTTTTAGGGCATACACTTGTGTAATAAGTGGTTATGTATGTATACCCTAGTAGTTAGAATTTTTTTATTATATTTTTTAATAAAATAATTTTTATATTTATCCATTTTAATTAATTATATTTTATGTGAGTTATTGAAAACTAGATATTGAATTAATGAAACCAAAATTTTATTTTTGAAAAGATAATGTTATTATTTATAAATAAGTTATGAAAAATAAAGACATATTAAAAAGTTTTATTTTAATTTAATATTATAAACAAATAATATATATATATAATATAAATTTGTGAATTTTAATGTATTATTTATAAGGGCCAAAGAAAATTTTTATTTTGAAAGTCAAAATATTCAATAAAATAGTATTTTCATTTAAAAGTGAAAATTTTATATTTAGATAATTATTATTTAAATATAAATATGATTTTTGGAATAATCATGTGCATAAAATTCAAATGGTGAATTTCTCATATTTTTCTAATAAGATATTTTCATTATTAAAATTTCATATAGTGTAAATATACCATATGTATAATAACATAATAATAGTCCAAACGTGGGTTAATATTTAGTATAAAGGATTTAAAATATCAAGAAATATATTTATCCATCTTATTTTTATATAATTTTTTATTAATTTTAATAAAAATAAATGAATCCACCAAAACCTACATTAAATTTTGTGGTTTAAAAATCAATTCTTTATGAAGACAACTCACTTCCACATCACCAAAGTTATTATTTAAAAACAATTTGGTTCATTTCATTAAAAAATATTTAAAAACACTCTTCTATGGGGAAAACCCATGGAAAAACACATATTAATATTTTTGGTTTTAATTATTTTTAAATATATAGTCCAAAAACATTGTATATAAATTTATACAAAATTCCCCCCTCTTTTCTTATAAATAAAAACCAATCCTACCACTCCCCTTCACTAATAAAACATTTACCATTAATTAAAACTATTTATCCATCTCTAAAGACCCATTTAGTTCTTCTCAGGACCATATGACGCTCATATGAAGCAATTAAGATGCTCCTCCCAGGATTTTTGAATAACCCCTCTCAATGTAAGGGGATTCTCTCCTAATCCTCATTATTCATGAAATTTATTTTATTATTTCTAATAATTTACAATTGTTTTGGAAAAAAATTTGTTTTTCAAACATACCTTAAATTATCAATATGATTTCCATGAATTTATGTACCCCCTTCCACTCTCATTAAATCCTTACATGAATCATTATATTCACATTTTGTGATGCTAAAATTGTCCTACAATTTTTCAATTCTAAACGAATATGTAGTGAATAACCATCCCCATTTCATAACATAAGTGTTCTCCTAGATGTACATAGAATTAATTTTTTTGGGACATCATATTTTTAACAAAAACACTATAATGATGGGATTAAATGTGATGAAATATGTTCCTATATTTAATGATATATGAGGCACAGAAATTAATGGACATATTATGGTTATAACAGGTGGTAAAATAATTATATAGCTCTAAGAGGAATTTTGTAGTGTTTTTACATATTACGAAACAATGTATGATTAATTAGAGGTTATCCAAATAATGTTATGTTTTAATGTATCTTAATTTATCCATTAGTTAGGCTTATTATTTTTTGTTATATATTATTTCCACATTCTTATATTCCCATGAATTTATCTGCATATAAATTTTTTTTATACACATTTTTATAATTCTCACCCATTTCTTGTGACAAATATATTTTTACTGACTATCCTGTATTACATTTATCCTGTTATTCAATGATTATTCCATTCTTGTAATTTATATATCCCGCCATTATTATATTTTTCCATTGGAATGTCAACAGAGTTTTAGAATTATGATATAATATTAAGTGCAAGTTGTTTTGTTCTTGAATAAATTCATCATATCTTTTACTATTTTAATATACTATATAACTAATTTTAAAAATACACTAAACCCTTATATTTGTTGGTTATTTTTTATGTTTGATGTTATAAAATAAATATTTAAGTAACATGTATAAAACACATGTTCCGTCACATTCGAAATGTAATACCATGAGACCAAACTATAAAAATTTCTCTAACTATATTGGTTTTTTCCCTCTATGTTTTAGTTTTTTAAAAATGGTCTCCCACATATGGAATATTTAATTTAATAGTATTTTTTATAGTGTTTTATATTTTTAATGTGGGGATTATATATATTTATTCATCATGTAATTTTGTACCTATTGTGTATTTAATGATTTGATGCTTTTTGGAATGAAAATTGAGAATTTGATAAAATGATTTAATAGGAAATTGGTTTTTTTGAGTTTTATTGAGAAATATACATTTTTAATTGGATAATATTATAAAATTCATAATTTTAAAGTGGTATTTTGAAAATTTTTCTACAATAAAATTATCATTCTAGAAAAATATATTTAATAAGGATCACATTTTTTTGGGAATGGTATAAACAATTTATAAAACTATAAAATGAAATTTTTTAAATATAATTTGAATTGCGGTGTTATAACATAGTTGATTTATTTTTAGAGATGTTGTTTCCTTTTATCAGGTCTGTTCATTGGTGATTATGGTTCCAAAAACCTTTATTAATAAATTATTTTGTTCTAAGAAAAAGATATATTATTATTCATGCTTCATGTATTTTTTTAAGGGATTATTATTTTGGTCTTTTTTCAATGGTTTTTTGGGGTCATTTTATATATTAATAATGTATGAAATCAATGATTATATATATAGTTCTATTAGAATGCCTCATATAATGGTCAACAAACAATGTAAAATTATTGCCTTTTATTTTTAACTAAAATTTAATATTCTCATTGCTTTTATTAATTTACTCATATTATAGAAATCACTTCAACACAAAATAGTGTGGTTGAATCTCAATTTTCCCTCTAATTAGATTCAGTCTATGAATTGTTTCCTTAGGATTTTTAGTCCATATCATTATATAATCAACTATTATTAATCAGTATTTATATATTAATGGAAATACTCTTGTATATTTAAGTATTTTTTTATTATATCTCCATATATTACTCTTATGAATTTACTAAGCCAATATAGTAATCTCATCCTAAATGGTTTTTCATTTTATGTTTTTCATTTTTATGATGTCATTTCGAGTTAAATATTTTGTGGTATATTGGGTTGGGTTTATTCTATGTGTGTAACCATTAGCATTTATTATGATGTTATAAATTTTATGGTTTTATGGTTGTGCATTTTTTGTTATATTCATGGTGGATTTGGATGTGGTCTATTAGAGGTTAATGTTTTCTAGTTAAACATAAGAGACCATTGGTTCAACACACAATTAAGTAGGACAACAATTATCTCTCAATGATCACCTAGGGGTTTTGGTTTAGTATTGATTGTTTAGAATGATATGATGTACAATAATATAGGTCCTACTATAACCATGTGATGTATTGGACAAAAGGTATTTAATACGTTTTTACTTCTTTACAGAAGTGTATTGAGTATTACCATATATATAAATGGATGGTATTACGTCAATATATTATTTAACTGTTTTATGAGATCATTTTGGGGACATTTCAATGATTTTATGGTTGTAAATCTTTGAAATTTATATAATATTCCCTATAGTTGTAAAATATTATTATTGATGAGGATTTTATTTTTTGATGTAATTATCTTTGTAGTGTTTCCTTTTGGTCACTATTATATAATAATTTTAATTTATGGAGATGACTAAATGGGTCTTCATCATCATCCATCATATAGGATGATTGTTGTGGGTTGTTAAATAGTTGAGGTTGGTTTTAATTTATTTAGGAATTAAATTCCAATAATCATGTATAGTCATCATCTATTTTTGATGTAGGTAATTATAAATACATAAGGAATTATTGTATGGTGATTATTTAACCCTGTGTAACTATAGATCAATTTAAAAAATTTATTTATGGTATGTTAACAAAAAATTTGGGTAGGTATTAAATTATTATATTTTCTAAAAAAGTAACCGTTATAGAATTTTCACATTCACTGAACCATTTGAAAAACCCTATAGATGTATCTAAAATAGTGTTTTCCCTCTATTCATGGTTTAATTAAAACATTATCTATAACATTAAAAATTGGGAACTATATTCCCTATTTAATTTGAATGGTTCATGTAAATGGGATACATGTGGTTTGAGGTGAGTCTTAGGTGAACCAAGAAATATTCTATCTCAGAAGAGAATACAAAAGGGTAGTGGCACTTTTTTTCAAAGTATTATTATAAATTTTTAGTGTCTTTTTTGTATTATAAAATATCCTAGATTGTTTCATCCATACTATTACCCAATGGTTTGGTAAAATGAGCATTCAAACCATATTTTCTCTCTATATTATATTTAATGATCAATTTTTCATATTTAAAATCCCGATTTTAGAACACGTATCTCCACTTATCCTCACATAAACATTTTTATAATTCTTGGTATTTTAAAAGAGAGTATCCCCCAACTCCATACATCAATTCATGACAATTTTCCATGGTTTCCATGTGATTTCATATGGTAATCATTCATCTTTATCTTTCACTCTTATCTTAATTACTTTTTATATACCTTTCATACATTTATCCTTCCATAAAAAACTGTATATCATGTATTAATCAATGATCCATGTTTAAAATGGTTCTAACATAGAGTTTTTCTTACTATTTCTTATAAACGGTGTTTCCATGTATGATTAGGTGTTTTCTATGAATATTGATTCATTTTTAAATTATTCTAATTTCATTGAGGCAAGTGCCAATATTAATTTCTATAATTTCATTATTTATTGAATACATGAATTTTAAATATCCATTATTAATAAAATTAATGTTATATATTGTTTTTCATTATTATATAATAATTTTCAAAAAAAAATCATGTTATAAAAGCATTTATCAACGGACTGTTGTATATTTCTTTTCAAATGATTGATTTGATATGTATTTTGTTATTGTAACTTTATATAAATATTTTAATCGTGAATTAATTAATAATAATGGAAATAATATTTTCAAAAATAAATTTCAAAATTTTTTATTTTTGTGTTTCAGAAATGGGTGTGTTTTGAGATTTCAATATTGAATTGAATTATTTTAATTTTAATTAAAAGGGGCAGTATTAGAAGTCAATTATTTTTACGTTAAGGAAAATTTATCACATTTTGAAGTAAATGGTTTCATTTATGGGAAATTCATTACATTAACCAGTTTTTTAACATGCTATGTGATATTGATGACTTGGAGATGAATATATGATGTCAAAATTTCTATTCATTTAGTAGGTGTTAGAGGCTAGTTAAGAGATATTTTAATATTTTATTGATGTTACATTCATTTCATACTCACCTAAAATTTTGATTAGCATGAGAACTATAGAAATATGTTTTATATATACATTAATGTTATTCTCTATAGTAAAAACACAACTAGTGTACCTTTACGTGTATAATATTAAAAGTTTGTAGTGTTATCTCGAGGAATCTGGTATGGGATATCAAGGTGACTTCAATATTTTTTTTGACAGAATACATGACTATAGTTAGCCATAATTAATTTTTAAATTCTATTATAATCTTAATATATTTTCTAAGAAGTTTCTCATAAAAATTATTTATTGATCAGTTTCCTATTTAATGGATTTATTTATTTCATGTATCATTTTCTACAAGTTTTTCTAGTTGAAGAATTTAATGTTTCATATAATATATTTAATCAATAACATTTCATGATATAAATATTTTCCATATATCATTTTATAGGTGTGTTTATAAAGAGGGATTTCCAATGTGGTTTTGAAATGTATTTTTTATTCAAGTAATTTGGTTTCCATTAATGTTTTGAAATAATTCAAAATGAGGATTTAGTTGTTTTTCTAAGAAATCATGGATTGTCTACTAAGATTCAAAATAAGCAATTCGTGGTTTTCCAAAAACTATTAGTTTCCATAATTATGGTATGAATATCAAATTATCATTAATTATGTTTTCTATATTAGAAAACCTTATTCAATACTAAATTATAATAAATTAGTCATATTATGTTTAGTTAAATGAATTATTGAGAATCCACAGTGAGATCTTATTAGTCATGTTTTCTCATACCCTGCACACACAAAACCATGTATTCTTGTATGAAACTATTATAAAAAATATTTGTTTAATTTTTATTCCCATTTTTCATATATATCTATTATTATAATAATTTTGAGATTATATTTAGAGATAAATCATGGGTTTATTAAAAGTGTTTAGATGGTTTTTATAAGTATTTTATTAATTCTGATTATTGATTTATCAACCAAAATGATCTTCTTATATTTTCATTACGATTAATTATCAATACAATTTATACATTGTTTATGAATGTTGTGAGCATGATTTTATAAATATATTGTACCCATTTTATCGGTTATAACTCATTTATTTCTTTTTATTTAGTTTTTGTTCAAAATTTTCAAAGACATACATGGTAGTGTATGACCAGAAAGATTTTAAAAAAATAGTCCATTATTTATTAACTCAGATTTGATAAAAAATCATATCCATGGAGATTCATATATTTCCAAGGAATTATATCCTAGATCATGGTGACTAATAATATATTTTTACATGCGTGGTGAGTCGGGTTTGGTGGATTATTGGCATTTTCCTATATAGTTAGTAAAATTAATGTTACAAGGATTGTAAATTTATAAGAAAATAATTAAACAAAATAATTTACATATATCCCGGTTATTTTATTCCATATTTTAGGATTCTTATTTTAATTTTATTTCTATTCATGTTCATGAATTCATTTTTAAAAAGTTATTAATTAACTTTAAAAAATAAATTAAATAACATGGAATGATAATAATATTTATGAAGGTTGTAATATCATATGGCTAATAAAATAACCCTCAAAATGAGGGGATTAATATCATAAACCAACCAGATTGGTATGAGTTGTAGAATTCCACTAATCCTCATATATATATATATATATATATATATTAATGGTTTCACCTCAACTCCATCTTGGATAGCCTCACAATTCCCTGGATATCCTTTATTTAAATTTTATATAATGAAACCTAGGTGAGGGGGAAAATTTCAATGGTTTTTGAATTTTTTATAACATAACATAATGACATGAAATTTCATATGTAATAAAAAGGATGTGATGAAAACCATGTTATAATTTATTGTTAAGAACCATTATATAATAACACATAAAAAAACAATTTAATTTAAAAAAATAAACAGCATACATGGTTGGGTCAAGCTCAAGGTCTTCCACTCATGCAATTAATACCCAAATATAACATACATAAAATTCATTTTAAATCTAAATTTATTCATAATGAATACCCAAATAATGTTCTAATATTATAAATTAAATTATTTTTGTGACATAATTTTCATAAACAAAATTCATAGAGATATTGACCTATGTTAATATTTTTTTGAGATAAAATATATTTTATTTTATTTTAAATATTCTAATTAAAAAATAAAAATTAAAGGGTGTATTATGTGTATCCTTTTGATAGATATATACTAGATATTACATAATTAAATCATTTTTTACTTACCTAAATGAAATGAATTATTATATACTAAATTGTGAAATATATATAATGTATACTGATCATTATTTACATTTTAAATAAAAAACATATTAGTTAAATGACATGTCATCTTCTAAAACAACATGTAGTTATATATGTTTGTATACTCTACATATGACTAATTCACACAATGTTTTCAACTATTAATTATCGATAATGAACTCGTATGTATAAAATTTATACACATCATACAATTATAATAAAATTAGAAAATAATAATATGATCATTTCATTAATGGATACCCCTTTTCACATGACATGTACACCAACTACCTAATGTGTAGTTTTGATTAACTATGAAATTAATTATTCACATCATGTGTTTGACTAACATTACCCAACTATGATTCAATGTATCTGGGATGAGTTTAAATTTATTTTCTAATGAACCAACTAAGGCCAACTAGACAATCCACCTGAGTCCGCCTACCATTGTGGTTAGAGGGAAATTGAAAACTGAATCAAGTATCAAATATAAAAAACCTTGACATACAACAAGAGTAAAACATGGAATACTATATATACATCAATATCCAAAAAAATCCAAAAAGGTTAAAGAAGTAATGTATAAGTATATGATACCATCATGTATATATGTGACTAATTTCCACAACCAAGCCATCTCGCTATGAATGTTGTTACAATAAGAGAAACTTGTAAGCAATATGATGTCTTTTCTTATACTTGGATACTACAATAAAACATCTACAATAACCCAAAGGAAAAAAGTGTGGTTTGGGAATATAGAACATTATGATTCCAATATAGAATCTATATGATTTATAACATCACGAATTCATTTTTGTAAATTTAAAAAAAATTAATTTTCAAAACAATTTCATAAATCCAAATAGACATGTATATAATTTCCTTTTGTTTCCATAAAATAATTTTATATCAACAAATCCATGAATATGAAATTTATATGAGATAAAACTGTAATGAATATCCACACATGATAATTTTTTAAATTAAACACATATCCATTAAATAATCCATTATGTTAACCCATGTGATATAATATCATGCGAAAACATGTGAGCAACTATCTGTGAAAAAACTCACAATGTTATATACTAACCATAAATTAAAAAAGTACACTTAATTGATTCCTACCTTATAAGTATAAATATTAGATATAAATTAATCCTATAACTGGAATATTTTGGTACTAATAAATATCAAGTCCTATTGTGGTCTATTGATAATTCAAAAGTATCCTCTAATAGTGACACACACAGTAGGTTCAGTAATGTCGTTTTCTAGACACCTTAAAGGTTACCAATGTGCTGTGTTTTCAAAATCCATTTCAAAACCATTCAAACAATTTATAAGAAATATTGAAATTCAATCCAAATATACATCGATTCTTTAAAACTGATGTCCAAATAGAGACCACAATTCAAGAATTTAATCAAACATCTATTGTCCAAATTCCAATTTCTAAAGAAGAAACCATTTAAGACATTAAAATTGACAAATAAATACATTTAAAACAAAATTCAATTAAACTATATTTATATCCTAAATTAATTTCACTAGAAAGATATCCAATTATTATAATTAACCCTTTGTTTTGAAACAACTACCTCAAGAACAAAGGTAGAACTAATCACATTCAACCCCTATGGTCTGTGAAGAGTAGATCATGTCCCAATGATACAAAATCATAAATAAAAACATAATTATACTTTACATTCCCTTATATTTGTTATTAAACTTCCACATAATGTTCCAAAATAATTTATGAGAATGATCCATTGAGGATATATATATATATAAGAGGCAATACCACGTCAAAATACAATAGGCCTTGATATAATTCAAAATGATTGAGGGAATAAATCCATTAATCCAATTTATGAAACCTTTTTACCATTGGAAAGGATTAGTTAGATCCAATATGTTGTTGGGGGTCATTAGATGTTAAACAGGGATCCATGTAATATTTAAGTAATGATTCTTATCATTATAAACACGTGCGCAATGTTTGTTGGAGAGGTCACATGGTTAGTAGTAACTATTTTCTTTAACAGTGTTACACTAATGGAAATGTATTTAGGGTTCATGGTTTCTCCACACAATTAATTTAACTATAATATAACAATTGAAACCCTCTCTATCCAAGGGTTCACTTTTTACAATGGGTTTTTAAATTTTTTGACAAAACCATAAACCCTCTTTTAGTGGCTCAACATAGGCTGCAAGATTAGTTGGTTCAAACTACATAGTGGTCCCCAACCAAAGCTCAATTATTCGCAGCCCCATGGGCCTCCATAGTTTTCTTGAAATCCCAAAAATGACCCCTTTGAAGGACCCAAACAGTGAATGATAAAAACAAGGGTAAATATTAACTTGAAAAAACTTACCTGAATGTTAAAATCATTCCACCATAAAATATGTTTTTCCATTTAATGTGATTAAAATACTAGAATCACAAAAGAGAAGTAAAATGTTTAAATATAAATGATTTACACTCCCACATATCAATTCTATCTTTTCTATACTGCCAAGTACATGAACCAAAGGAATCTTTTAACCACATCATATCTTATCCTAACAATCCATAATCTAAATTGGTTACTGAATAATGGTGGTATCATGTTTATGATCGATATCCTTATATTCAATCCCATGGGAAGGATATCTATTATACATCATTACATAGGAATCATTAAACACATCATGGATCAAAGAAAAAAATAGACATTAATTCCAACCAATATGCCACCATTCTATGTCACTCCATGATCTGAATAAGGAAAGACCCATATTTCCTGCTTACTCATCTTATTCATCAGATGATGTCCCACATAAGGTAAAAAACTAAGAAAAAATGATCACCAACTTAAAACTCAAAGATTTGATGATGATGGTCTATATAATATTTCCAACATCTCTATATTGTGAAAAAAAATATTCCATATTAACAGTACATTTTCATTCAACTTCCAAATGAGACATCACCAAAACAAGGACTAATCCATCAACTCTACCTATAAAAACCCTAAAAAATTAAAAGGAAACCAACTTTATCAAATCCTGATGACTGTTGTTATAGGAAAATTTAACTAGAAGAAAATTATTTTCCCATTATCCAGTGAAATCAAGCATGGTGGCCCGTAGAATATCCTCATGAACCAGGATAGATCTCCATATCTATCCATATATTTGTAGAGTATATGTTATGCTCAATTTCAATTAATAAGACATTACTACATAAAAACCATTCTAGAACAGTGATGTAAACCACAGATCCCTACTAGATACTAATATTATTGGATCCTTATGATGTTTCAAAATCTCTTAGATATATAAGTCCCATGGCTATTCCACCATCATCGTCTCTATGAACTGTATAAAATGAGTCGATTTTTTATTTCAATCAATGATCACTCAAATACCAACCTTCTAACAAGGATTTCATGGTAAACGTATAAATAATTCCATATAATTCCCATAACAATATGTGAATAGGTTATAAAAAACCAGTATGTCTCTAGGGTTCTGCCATAAATTTATGAAATGTATGACACCATGAAACAAATTAGTAATTGGATACCTTATCTACAAAAAAATATTTAAGTATGAAGTTTTGATTAAACCTTCTATCCATAGGGTGTAAAAACCTACAAGATTAGATTCCACTATCCTTCCACTTAAACATCAGTGAAAATGGTGTGATCGAACTACTAAAGAAGCACAAAGCTCCACTAGGATACAGATACTACTCACCCAAGGTCTCAACATCATAAAGGCTTTTACTGAAGAATTGGAACACGATTTTTACCACCTTGTCAAGAAAAACCCTAACATTAAATAAGATTAATATTTCATAAAATCCATGAACACTTTTTTAAAACCACTTACACGGCCAACATCATCTTAGAAAAAAAACCAATTTTGATCACTCCTCAATCGATTCATTCAAATATTGTGTCAGTAATTTTTTTTTCAACAAAATAAAAACCACATATTCTTTACCAGGAGAGTATGAAATATAAAAAATCATTGTATGAATATTCCCCATAAAATTTCACTTTTTTATGTTCATATCCCAGTCAATAAAAATATATTTTAGGAACTTATGTTTAGAATAAACTATAAAATGCCACCCAAACACAATGTGATGCCTTTTTTCGACTGAATTTGTCACTACTTCCATCTCAAGATTCATGGTAGTGTACATTTTCTCATGATTTTATAACATACATGATCCATAGGCCACCAATGTTTTACCCTACATCAAGACACATACCAAACAAAAACCATAAGCATCACAAGAAACACCATAACTCAAACATTATTTTAGAGGATTCAAAACTGGTGATATAGGCAACCTCTCCTTCACAAACATAATGGATCTATAAAAACTGTAATTACATTCAAACATTACACCCTTGTTGGATAAATCTATAATTGATGATTCGATCATGGAGAAATCCTGAAAAAACTACCTATAGTAACCATCAAAACCGAACATTATTTAGATTTGAAACACATTTCGAGGATAATTCTAGGACCTAAAATCATATAATTTCTCAGGGTCTAATAAGACTCTCCTCTGAGATATCATATTCAAAGGAAATTTAACTTCTTATTTCCCAAACTAGAATTTGAAAATATTACCTTAACGACGATGTTCTATTTGGGATCAAAGAATGATGTCAAAATGGTCCATATGCTTCGCATCTAACATAGAGTAAATAAAAATTTCATACATGAACATAGAAATGTAATAGTCCAAGAATCAATAAATTATTTGGTTCATTTGAGCCATTAATACTATAGTTGAGTTAGTGATACTGAATTTTATAGCTATAAATACTATAAGAGAGATAGTTATACTAAATGTCCTTACCATAAATTCAAAATTCCCATACCATATCATAAATGTTATTTTATTTATATCTGCTTCCTAGAATCCCAACTGGTGGTAACCTATCCAAATTTAAATCCTTGAAAACTAACCTTCCCCAAAATGTATTATAAAAATATTATTAATCCCTGGTGAAAAATAGTTGTTGTTTAAAGTCTTCTAATTTTTCGTTCGATAATCCATGCATAGTCTATGAGATCTGCCTAATATTATATAAATAAGAACATGTGAAGACCATGGTGACATGCTCAGCTGAAAAAATCTGTTCACCGTAAGGTATAAAAGTTGAACTACATGATCGACCAACTCAATAACATTAATTATACATGATGTCATTCAAATGTTAATCACACCTAGGAGTAGGTTAATAGCATACTCGACCACTATATATTATTGTATTCTATGAAATTCATCTAGAAATTCCTCAGAGAATGTACACACTTCCATAATAAGAGGACGATCCAAAAAAGGTTAAATAAAATTAAGAAATATATCTTAAAAATGAAACATGATTACCCCAGAATAGAAAAAAGAGGAACACCATTCCCAATATATATTCCCACTAACCCTAAAAAACATGTGCGACCCCAATGGAAGATAGAAACAGAACCTAAAGATGATAATAATATATCTGATATTTAATGATAATTTCTTAATCCATTATATGTATTATGTCTATAATGTCCATATCCGGAACAAAAAATTCCTATATCACCACATATTTGAGTATCATCACATGAAATGTTTGAAAATTGAAACCTTGTTTGGACATATTTCCCAAATACACAGAATAATCCAACAAGTACAGAAAAGGTTACGAATGTAATCCCAATATTCCAACTAACATTAATTATATAAAAGGATGTGTATAACCTATAACAAATAAATATAACATAATATAATATTAAATAAGCATTGTACCTCTAACATTAGATATCCCTAATTCACATCCATCTAGTGGAAACTCTTCCACATAATTTCAAAAGTTCATTAGTACAAAGACATCTTCTTATCCTTAGGATTAGTCCCACCACCTTTGAAAGCATTTTTCAAAACCTTATAACACTTACTAAGATAGGATCTCATCATAATTACAAACTGAATTGTTTCACCAAAACACATTATATGCCCTCACAATATACAAAATTGACAATTTGTAAGAGTCTTTATAATGTTAAGCATGGTATGATAACAAACATCCACACCAATAGTAGATGAACTTATAATATCCTTTAAAATCCCCTAAAACCATTCCTAACGAAAATTAACCACCATTATGCTTCATTTTTTGTCTTGAATACACACCCAAGATAAAAACGTCACCAACTAAAGCTTCAACAAATCTAGTCATTCCAAATATTTCTACATCATCTAGGGATTCATTATCTAATAACTCTATAAAGTATAGAAGACATGTGAGAATCAACATTGACTAAATATTATACCTCATTCCTAGCTTAATCCTAGAATCATTTAGGTACACATCGGTG
Organism: Viscum album; assembly: GCA_963277665.1. Taxonomy (NCBI): domain Eukaryota; kingdom Viridiplantae; phylum Streptophyta; class Magnoliopsida; order Santalales; family Viscaceae; genus Viscum; species Viscum album. The sequence goes on from OY728125.1 coordinate 1,030,273,215, forward strand.
AATTCCTCTAGTTATATATGTACAACCAATGAAAAATTGGCGAAATACTCAGTAATAGTTTTCTCTCATTTCTCTACGGTAAAAAACTCCTAGGTCTTTGTTGAATGTAATGTCTATGGGTTAAAATATTGAATGAATAATTTCAAGAAATGGTTCGCTGTAAATTTTACAAGGAACATAGTTTCCATATTAAAATAATACAATGTGCTTAAAAATCCTTCATGAATATACATGAAAAACTGACCGTTGAGTCCTCATGTGTCTTCAAAAAGTTGAAAAACCTCTCAATCTTCTCAACCCACGCCTCAGATTCATGGGGTCCCATATCACTACAGAATATGGGTGTATTATTCTTATTATATTTATATCTCTGAACCACCAAACATTCGAGGTTCTTAACATCCACTATACCCAATATATAAATTTTATGGAATACATCTTCAACCAATGAGGGGTCCACTCGAGGATTTGATAATGGATCCCACCTTGTAGCTTCTTCTATATGATTTATAAGTAATGTTATTGAATTCATTTTCCATTAAGAAAAAGGATATTACAATATTCTTTGCACCATGTTTCAATATTAGAGTAGAAACATCATGTTTTCTCAACCATGATATATAATATCATAAATTTACATAGTTTGTAAATTCAATGAATAAAATATGGGAAATTAGAAAGAAAAAGTTTCATTTAAATAAAATAATCATTTAGTTTATTCAAATGAACTCAAACATCAAGTAAAAACCTTGTAAAAATTTTATAAAATGCCATTATAACTCATGTATAGACATGAAATTGAGCTGGCTAGGCACCCAACAATATTTACTAACTAACTTTTTTTGGTTCTATATATCTTCTAGCAATGAAAAATAACAAAAATTGGGTTGGTTAAACTCATATTAGTCTGATAATTCAATATGATATCATTAAATAATTATTTAACATTGGGAAACTAGAAAATTCACTCAAGCTATAATTCCATGGTCGTTTGGGGAAGAATGATAATGTGAAAAGTATTAAATATAAAAACATTGCATACAACAAAAGTAAAATTCAGAAGAATATTGATACATCAAGATCTAATTAAAACAATCCAAATTGGATAATATGGTACATTATAACCATATGATACCCACAATTCTCCATTTGAGAAATATTCACAACCAATCCATCCTCCTATTAAATAGTGAAATTTATAGAAACTTGGAAACTACATGATTCCCTTTCTATTACATGTTTCATAAGACAAAAAATCTACAACCCCAAATGAAAAATTAGGGTCTCTGAGAAAAAAATAATGTGATACCATAATATATTCTATATGAGTTATAATATCAATAATAAATTAGTTATATCTTTAAACAAAATTATAATAAATAACTATTTTAAATCCAAACCCATTTATAAATCATTCCAATTGGTTTTTATAAAATCTCATAATATCTAAAAATCAAGGTATATGTGAATTAAAAGTGATTAAACTAAATATTTTATCCAAAATCTATAAGATAATAACGTTATCATATATCCATGAAATAATACATCATGTGAAACCAAGTGATATATCCTCATGTGAAAACATGTGACCAACTATCTCCGAAAAAATCCACCATGTGATAACCATATTGTAAATGAAAAATAAATTTGTATTTGTCCTTGCCATATGAATATTCATAATAGATATAATATAATCCAATACTAAACATATGTTTGTAAAACTCAAAATATTGTTCTTCGGTTTATTTTCAATATCTGAAAAGTATACAGTAATGGCGCCACAAATAGTAGTTTCACTTATGTCCCTTTATAGATGCACTCAATGTTCCTAATGTGAAATGTTTTAAATAATAAATGTAAAAAACCATGATCAATGTTTTTAAAACATTTATGAAGCTAGGAAATATAATCTACATTTTTTGATAACCCATTTCTAAATCAGAATCACCAATCAAGCATGTAATCAAATAATTGGAGTCAAAACCCCATTTTTAAACGAAAAACATCATAAAGACATGTTCTTATCTCTAAAATAATTTTAAAACAAAAAAACAATTTCATGAATATGTAAACGAATTTTATAAGAACAATATTCAATTAATATAATTAACCCTTTTACAGAATCAGTTACCTCAATAACATGCGGTAAATCTATTATTCATAAACAAAGGAGAGTGAGAAATTGTAGATAGGTTCCTAATGATCCAAGATCAACTAAAAAATATCAATATACATTAAAACCTCTTATATATAACATAAAAAACCATTTGTTTTCCACAAAATAATTAGATATGATATCCAACTAGGATATATGAAGAAGAGGAAAAATCGAATAAAAAATGAAACAATCCTTGAGATGAACCATCCAGAATGAAATTAATCAACCTAGAATCTAAAGGTAGTATCTTATAGACTTATAAGGATTCATTTGTTATCGGAAATACTATTTTAGGGGGTAATTAGAGTTAAAATGGGATTTCTAGGAAATTTTATTTAAAAATTGGGAGCATTAATAACCCATGCACATGGTTTTCTGAAGAACCTACCTGGTTAAGAGTAATTGTGTTCCTATAAAGGAATTATTTTAGGCTGCATGGTTTAGTCACATTGTCACATTAACAAGGAACATACTGTGCATACCCCCTCTATCAAAATATATGTTATTTTAATTGGGTGGATTAATTGTTTGGAAAAATCATGTCCCCTCTTCTATAGGCTCCACACTAGTTTGTAGACAGATGTTCCAAACCGCATAGTCCTCCCAAAAAAATACACCATCAATTTATAGCCATGTGGGTCTTATTTTTTTTGAAAACTCTTAATACAACCTCGATGAAAGTCTAATCCAATACAAAGTAAAAAACAAGTTTCAATTAGTATGTGTAAAAAAATAATAGAAGATTATAGATTGAATATCATGTATAAGATGAATACACATCATAAAAATGATTCTTTCCATCTAATATCACATGGATTGGAAAAAACTATATATATTATTTTGGAATTATAGTGGTATATGTTTTCTAATAGATGATTACAAAACATTTAAACCTTATTGACCAATGTAATATTATTTGACTGCCTCAAATCTTCTTTTTTAGTTACAATATTCCATATTTTACCATACTAGTTTAGTGAGTTTCATTAGAAATCCACGTAGGAATACACTATATGTAAACCTCTAGTTATAATTAAATCAAATCAAATAAATTTTCATTTAGAAGATGATTACTTCAAATGTATTGAAAACATGGTGAATAAAGAACCCAATATGGACTATTACATATTGTATGATTGTTCCTTCTATAATTTATGACACATTGCAATATGAATATTTACCTTACAAACAATATAATCATGTGATCTATCTTTAATATTTTTCTAAACTTGATGAAATCACTAATTATTCATCATCTATTCAGAGATTATTTTAGGACATTTGAAAGAAAATGATCATGTCAAAGAAAAAATTTAGAATAATGAAAAAATTCACTACAAATGATGAATTAAGAATAATATTGGAGATTAATAAATTATTAGTCATTAATTATAAATTAATATGTTACCGAAATGATTCTACATGAATGTTCAGTGGTTCAATAGGTGGTTTTAATATCTTCCTCAATAAGGTATTTTCATTACCTTCAATTTTTCCCCAAGAACAATATGACTTCTACCCTAGAATCCATGGAAATAGGTCCATTACAATAAAATGCATCATATTTGATAGGGATAATAAACCACATTATGTTATAATTATGATTTTCATGATGAATTAATTGACCACACCTTTAGTTACATCATTGTGAAATATGATTCAGTGGTATAATCCATTTAGTGTAATTCCATATGTTTAAAATAACCTAGATACATAGTCATATAGTCACAAGAAGCTAGTTTGGTTAATCCTTATTTGTTGTATTGTCTGGTTTTGATCAAGAAAAGAATCACTTCTAATAAATAAATATAATTTTAGTTTACTTAATGAAACGAGATAGAGGAGTATTTATAATCATAGTGAATGAGAGAATTATAGACATACAATTATGTTAGTTTTCTATAAATGATTTATTATTGAATATAATCTATAACACTAGATATTATATAAATTTATTATATAACTAGATTTTAAATTAGTAATTATTTATTTTCTCTAGATCATTGTCTTAATTCATTATAAACACCATATTTATTAATTTTATAAATAATATAATTATTTTAATGACCATTTAAACCATTTTAGACAGTATAAATAAATTTTCATAAATAATTATATCAATATATACATATATATTATTTAATTTACCATTTCCTTCAGAACCCATGACATTTTCCATCAATCCATCACAATATTTATCAAACATTAAAGATGTACTATTTACATAATAAATAACTATAAATACATTAATCATCATTAAATATATAAAATTTATATCCACAAAAACTAATTTATAAATATTTATTTAATATTAAACATACATATTCTTCTCAGGGAATTACGTGTGACGGAATATCAACAACCAACCAACCTCGAATAATTATTAAATCATATGTTTTGAATAATATTTGTTAATTTTTTTAAATACAAATATATATAACCTATTACTACAGATACATAAAATATGTGACCTTATAGTCTCCTTCTTATGTGGAATTAATCATTAATTTCTAAATTCCAACAATTTTGTTAAAGAAACTTGTTTTGGAACCCATAAACAAATTGGATTTTTGGAAAAAATAAGAACTACCTAAAATATATCATAGTGGAATATTATATATTCGTCTCAATATATCATCAATCAGGTCATATTAGATTTTTCAATAATATAATTTCTTGATATGTATTTCATTTATATTTATAAAAGTAAATTCATTGATATAAATTCCATGACAATGGACTTATTAGATAGTTTAATTTCACTAACGTATGATGATATTTTCAAACAAAAAAATAGTATGGGAAAAATATTACATTGGTTTATCTTTATAAGACCATAAAACTTTTGGATAATGAACTGTTCCCTATAATTATATGATCCTATAGAATCATGTTTTTCATCAATACATTAGTATTGTAGACCTATATTATGGATTAATAATATTCTACATAAAATTGACTATAAAACATGACCAAATATATGAATATAAACTGACAAATATATTTATTTATTTTGTATATTCTAATGTGTTGTTTTTTCTCTAAATGTCTATTGATAGATATTATCACAAGAAAAAATTATGATAATAAGTTTCAATTTCATAAATACCTCATCCCCTAAAAATTGTTATCATCTACATTCCATCAAATGATTTCATATGACTATAAAAAATTTACATAGTAACACCATCATATAACTAAAATGATCAAATAAATTTGTTAAAATATTTCTCCCTTTTGTTGTGTTGTGTAATCCATGTATAATAACACAACAATAATTTAATATAGTAATATTTGATAATAATTGATTAATTAATTACTATTATAATAAATATTATTCTTGAAATATAATTAATATTGATTTTGGTTTAAGGTAATGAACTTTAATTTTCTAGTCACATGGATATGGGCATATAATCACCATATTGTATCACTATTTACACTTTTTACAAATAAAAAAACCCAAAATTTTGGAATAATGGATGAGGAAATATAACTATATTTTCATGGTAGTGTATATTGATTTGGTTGGGGAATGTTTGTAAATGGTATTATAATGTTATTCATCTTCTTTTGTATTATTATGTGTGGATGGAATATATGAGATAAGTGATTGTTGAAACATGATAATTATCATGTTTTTAAGAGTACGTCATCCATGTGGTGTATAATTTACCAAGTTTGGGAATGTTTTTCCTTGAAACTGTGTCTATGGTTCAGATATGTCATTAGTTATGAAGAAATTTGAGTCATGGATTTTTTATATTTGAAATTTTTACATTAATCCCATAATTATATAATCTTTTGCACTCATGTATAATATTAGGATTGTAGGAATTCAAAAAATATTAGATTTCTGGTTTGAGATTTTTTATATTCAATGTGATATCTATATCTCCTCTTTAATTATGTATGTACAATCTTAAAAGGAATTTTCCAAAATAAAATATTATTTGAAACATATCTACATAACTCCTTAAAATGAATCCATATATTTAACATTGATTAAATCCTATTTATAGATGGTTTTAATTAGTTAAAAATAAAAGGTAAACTTATAATTGTTTTCCTCTAAACCATTTTTATTTCATTAAATATAATCAATCCATGATAATGATATACCTAATAATGGAAAAATACAATTAATGGAAATTTCCCAAATAGATATAATGTAGTTATAATGATGAAACTATTCATTGGAAGACTACACATGAGAGGGAGAACCTAGGTATTGAGTTCTAAATGATATTAGATATATAAGAGAGAGGAATTTAATGTCTATTACAAATTTCCCTATGTGTGATATTTATAACTATTATATATATTTATTTTGATGAAATTATTGGAATTGTATAAAAATTACTCCATAATGGCCTCTAATTGAGTTCCAAGATGATGGGGATAAATATTCCATACCATTTTCTAGAGAAAATTTTACTATGATATGTAGACCATCTATAGATGATTAGTGTTATGTGGGAGTGATATGGTTTTTTGAATCCATGGTATGATAGGTTCAATGTCAAGTATTATTACATAGAATCATGTCTAAATATAAAATATTCAAATCCTAAATTTATTCACGGTTGTGGGTGGCCACCATGAAGCTTCACATTATGTTGTATTAGGTCATACAAATTATGATAAATTATACACACCCCTATAATGGGGGTATACAATATAATATATGTTACCAGGGAAGTTGATGTACTAGTGGGATAATATATTATAGTATTACCATCATGATTTGTTGTATTAGATGGATTTTTAGACATTCTTTTTTATAACTTTTTTATAGTTATTATGAAGTATGATATATACTGAGAGACTATTCATCAATCATAGAGATTGATAATATAAAGAAACTATAAAAAATAAATTCTTAAGATATATTTTCTTTCAATAATGATGGTTATAAAATTAGAGGAATGGTCATGGTGAGTCATGAATGGTTATTTTTCTTCTATTGTTTCAGATTATTTAGATAAACGGAAGAAAAAAGTTATCTATATGGTGATCATATTATATGAGGTTTTTCTTAATTAATCATCATGATTTAAACTTGTGCATGACGTTTATATTTTGATCAATCACAGGATATATTCATATTAAATATCAATTTCTATTCAGATTATGTATCTAAAAATCATTGATAGTTTAATTATTATTTAGTGGAAATTATTGAAATAAATGTCCAACAGTTGATTACATATGTTTTGAGTCCACCATTTTATGCACCCTGATGTTAGATGGCTTGATGTGATTATATGTACATTATTAAAATTAGACCCTACTGTGAGTAAGGAACAAATTTAAACATATTTATATTGATAATTTATTTGAACAAAATAGTGGATCTGTGGAATTATCTAGGATTTAATTGAAACCATTAGTACTTTTTCTAACAATGAGGCCTTTTAATATTCCTCAAACTTCATTCAAGAGTATGTATGGTGAAAATGTGTACATGTAGATTCCATTGTAATTTATGAATATATTAGTATTTTTAATCATTATATTTCATTTATTTTTTGATCTAAATTTGGGTTAATTCATATTCAACATCATTGGTGATATTTTCATGTACTTCATTTGATTTAAAGAGAACGTTTGACATTCTATGATCATTATTTGAACACAATGGGATAATCATATATCAGATAAGTATTACAATGATATGTTTTTTTAAAATGGATTTCCTCATTGAAAATTCTATATTAGAAGTTGGATAATCGTAGAACCATATATGATCAAAGATATGGTAGATGAATTTTTAGAATATTGATATATTACCAGAGATTTCTCCAGTACATCTCCCATTTGGTAGTACTGATGATATTCTTGACCATGGTGTGGTTTATTTTAATTTTTTATATGCCTATGAGAGTTCATTTAATGTCTTAATTGTATGATTGAAAAAGGTTCCAATCCTAACAAAACATAATCCATGTATCCAGTATAACATATATTATAATGTATTTGGGATCAGACATAGTTATGTTCTTATAATAAAATGGCCATGTGGTATCTTTTGGGCCCATGAATATATATACTAGACTAAAAGTAGTGAAAATATGATCATGATAATTGAATAGTGGTGAATTCCATGAGAAACATGTGGCAATACCTTTTTGGTGAGCTAATTATGGTATAAACTATACCCAATACCCTAAATTTTTTTATACATAACAATGAATAATCAGTTGGTTTCAAATGGAAGAGTTCGATATGTACATTGAATTTGAGTAACATTAAATCTCTATAAAGTGAAAAATAATTATTGTTACACGAAATAGTAATACATAGACAGTTATTGTATAAGAGTAGTTCTATGAGTTACAAATGATATCCCTCATTGTGTACTGTCATATTAATGACTATGAGTACTATTAGAGAGTAACACTTATTGAATTATGTAATATCTCTTGACTAGTGAGTATGTTTAAGGTGGTTTAGGTACCAAATAAAGACTTCTGGGTTATGAGGTAGAAAATATTCGGTAGGGAGATGACACCAAAATGGTCTCACAATGAGGCTGAAGTTATTTATGGTTGAGGATATATTGAAGACACAATGAATATGTTTGATGCACTACTGAGGTACTAACACATATCAATATGATATATATATATATATATTAGTTTGGAAATGACGTAGAAAAATATAAATAAGCACTTTCAATGGTCTATAAGAAAGTGATTCCATGATGTTTTATTCAAGTAGTGGTACACATATCATTATGAAAAGGTAGAGAACTAATATCCCACATGAATACTTTAGTTACTACTTATTTTCTCTTGGATGTATCATAATGTGACTATAGTTTCATTGATGAGGTTTTTTAATAAATCTTGTTACAATCATATGGCATGTGTTATTTTGGGCCAGTGAAAATGTAGATAATTTCCTACTAGTCTAGATAAATTATCTATTTTTTATATGGTACAGATCAATGCCTTGGAGACAAAGCATTTATAAGGCGTACTAGAGATTGTTGTCTTATATTTATATGCCTATGTTATATTTCCATTCAATACTTAATTATATAATTCTCTTGGTACGAATGATTTTCTTAGCACTTCTTATATCGAAATAACGAATGTGATGTTGTATAATTATACTAAACATTTGGAGGGAATAATTAGGGAATATTTTATGGATTTTGGGGTTTCGTTGAAAAATGATTATGAACAAATTAACTATTCTATAGTTATAGTTATTAGATATCGATCTAGATAGGTCCATTGGATTCCTCATGTAGAAGGATATTTTTATCATTATTTTACTTGTTTAAAACATGTCATTCATAAATTATCGATCATAATCTTATAATAAAGACATCCAAGATTATTCTACTAATTATGAAGTGGTTAGGAAAAAATAAATGTTGGAAAATATTTTATTCTAATTAGTGACATAATCATATTTAATTTTAGTATAGTGAATGTGAATTTTGAATGTGGTCAACTAGGATAGAACATCTCTATATCCAGATTCATGTAAAGTTGGCACCCTAGTTAATTGTTCCATTTAAAAATTATGATATGATTGAATAATTCTAATATAAACTAGATATCATAAAATAATTAATTACTATTAATGAAATATTACTGGTATTGAAACATGTATTATATTATTATGAACCTTCTCATGTGATCATTTTAAATGATTTTTAACAATTGGTTGATTCATAATTTGATTGTTGTTTAGTATGTAAAGTAGACAAAGGAGAAAGTATACTATTTGGGAATATGATTCATCAAGTTTATATGAATTAGGAGTAGTAAAATATCATATAAGTGGAATTAAAATGTAGTTTATAATTCATGTAAAATGGGTTGAATTTTTAATTGATGATAATCAGTGATGTTCAGGAATGGAGCTCAAGGATGATGATTTATATGATTAGTATGTTATAATATCTTGTAATATTTTTGTAATCAACAAATTTAAAATACTAACTAATAAATAATCCTAACTTTAATTATATTTTATAAATATTATTTTAATGTAGAAGTGTATTTTAATTTTTTTTAATTTTGCATTTGATTTTGGAGAAAAAGTTTCATGTATGATTTCAATTTTTTGTACATGAAGACACGATAAATGGTTGTTAGTTATCATAATGAGACAAGGATCAAGGATTGTGAGTTGGTTTATATTTTGGAAAAAAAATTAGGGTAGGATAAAATACAACAACTGAAATTATTGTATGTATTATAGTTTATGTATTTTAGGAGTTTTAGTTTCAATATAGGGTAGAATAAAATATTAAAATGTGACGTGAATATCCATTTTATAAAATTTCATTTTTTTCATTATGTAATGTAGTTTTAGAATATTTGGATACACTTGATAGTATGTATGATCATTGGAGTAATGATTTTGGTGTTATATAGGTTTCTATTATATATAGAGAATCTATTTAATGTAATTTTTTTTGAAATAAATTTGGTTTTTGGTGTGACTATTATTTTTCTTGTGAGTTATGATTCTATTGAATACAACATTACAAGTATATGTAATGAAAATTTTGTTATCTGAGTAATGTTTTCATATTTTTGATTAATTTTATCATGATGTTTATCTCATTTAGAGTATGGTTTTCAGTAAAGTTAAATTTCTTGAATGTATGTTTCTATGTATTATAAACATCTCTTTGAGTCAGGTTCATGTTATAGTTAACTCTTTCAAGTGTAATGATCTTTGAAGAGAATAATTTTCAATATGTAAGTCTCACTGTATAATTATATTCTATATGAGTAATGTTCACAGTGTTTGTCAAATTTTGAATATGATCTTTTATTTTTATTTTTACAAGAATTCCATAAATTACTATTTATTTTATTAAACAATATAATAGTGAATCAAGAACATATTTTGAATAGAACATAGAAAATACATCATAAACCATATATGGTAATAAAAATATTTTACATATAAATTCTATTTCATTCATAGTTAATTCCCAACTGAAAATATTTGGGTGACAATGAATGGTGAATATATAGTCATTTTCCCTCTCATTCTTAAATTCCTATTATGTTTCACTGTATTATTCTAATAGAAAATTTATAAGAAAAAATTTAGTTCTTCATAGAATTTAGAATTATTATAATTTGATCTATGATTAGGAATAAATATTTTCCTAGAATAAAACATTTGATTATAATTTAGGTCATGATAAATCTATTCCTAAAATTTTTACACTAGTTCATTCTGTGTAAGAATTTTTATCGTGATGGAAAAATGTGAGCATTAGAAAAATCATTAATGGATGATTAATATTTTAATTTTTATAATAAAACTGATACATTAAAATATTTTTAACCAATATATCTAGGAATTTATTTCCACAGAAACAATGTGAGGAACAAATTTGTTAAGAGAAAATGGTAATATAATATTTAACCTAATGGTTAAAATATATAAAATGAGATTCCATATAAAGGTAATACATGGGGTTATTTATGTATAAGTGAGATATATTAATGTGTAATGAACTATTAAATTTAATGATGGTTTATGTATACAATATTGAATGTAATGATTCAATATTAAGATATTGATTCACCTTGGTAATATTTTCTTGGTTGAGGGGATTGATAAGGATACACAATGGTGATATTATTTTAGTTCTATGGATGAAAATAAATCACCATTAGTCGTACTGTCTAGTTATATTGTTTTAAATGCATCTTCCATTTATATATTTTTCTTATTCTCTAGGATGGATAAAGATCACATATGAAATTTTATAATTGTTTTAGGCTAAGATTTGGGTTAACTTATGTTATTTTCTCATAATGCCAATGTTTGATGTTGATAACCCTTATGCTACTAAAAAACGCCTTGAACAATGCTCACCATTATCAGTGCTAGAAAAAAGCTCTACTAAAGCATATATTTTATCATTTCCTTTTTGGTGGTAATAAAAACAACCCTTTAACCGTTCATTTTTTACTAATGATATTGGGCGCCCTTTATCTGAGCCTTATTTTTACCAATAATAAAGGTAACCCTTTATCAATTATTTTTTTTCCTCATCCATAAGATAATAATTTATCCCAATTTTTCAGCCATTGTAAAGGTTTAAATAAAAATAATAATTAAATAATTTAAAAAATGAAATTTTTAAAACATATTTCAAATTTTATTAAACAATTAATTATTAATAAAAATGAATCAATTGATTATACTATATAAATTTAATAAATACAAATAAATAATATATATTAAATATATAAATATATGTATATTGAAGAATAAAAAATAAAAATTACAAATATGGAAATTCAGAATAATATTTATTACTTTATTAAGTAATTAATTATTTATAATGTTAATAAATAATACATATTAAAAAAATAGATCTATATTAATGTTTATATATATGATTTATATTATAAAAATATTTATTCTATACAATAAATTGTAATATATATAATGAATAATGTTTTATAATTAAACATTAATATAAATTTTTAATATTCACTAATTGCTTCGAGTAATGGGCATAATTGAATGTTGTTTATTTTTTCAATTTAACACATATCATCCACATGTTATATTTATTTCTCATATATGTAATTAATGTATTTTTAAATACAGCATAGAGGAAATTATAATTTTTGGGGAATTTAATCATTTTCTATTATTATATATATATATATATTGATCATTATTTAATATTTTCCATATATAGTTATCATTATTTAAATATTTATCCTTCATTAAATAATTAAAATTTAATTAATCAAACTTATCCATTTTTTGAATATTTTTAATGTGTATCCATTTTTAATTACTTAACATCACCCATTTTTAGTATGCATACACTTAAGATTAAATATTCATTAATAATGTTATAAAAATATATGTAAAAATTATTTATAAAAAAATTATTTATAAAGGTATATTTAAATTTATTATACATTTATATAATTATAATTATAAAGAAATGTAAACTAATTTCTAAAATTATATTTATATATTTTTAAATAAAAAATTATATATTAAGATATAAATATTATTATTCATTAAAAAATAACAATATAATAATTAATATATATATATAATAATAAAATTATAATTAGAATATTTAAATAAATAATATATTAAATATATTTATATTTATATTTATTTATTAATTATATATATTATTATAAAAATATTATTTAAAAAAATTATAATTATAATTATAAACCCTTTATCAGTGCTAATTATTCTTGCACTAATAATATGGATATTTATCTATGATTTTGTGGACACATTTATAAATGTTTCCAGATCTATTTAAATTAACCCTAACAATTCGTGAACTCAACACGATGTTTAATGCCTTCAATAGAAACCACAGTCTGTCATCCCTCATCCTCGGTGAGTTGAATATTAGATCAAGGAATGAATCAAGGTTTGAAAATATTCAAAACTCAAACCCAATTATCGAACAATTCATGTTTTGAACGAATCAAGGGCTCCAAAACATTAATTTTTTTTAATATCTATACTTTATCTCGAATGATCCAAATCATTAATCCAAGGTACCACATTTTCTTCTCATTCTCACTAGTGGATTGATTTTATGGAGATATCAATTAAGGGTTTTATCATCATTATTGATTTATGTCAGTATATCCCTATGATGAATAATTTTTATCGGGGTTGTTTGGTTTAAAAAATATTTGGCTATCATTCCTTGAACTCCTGACCCTCACCACTTGTTGATTACGTGAAAAAATCCCACCCCAACACCATAGAATGAAGTAATTGTTCATTATTGAATCTAAACATTCCATTGGAATCCAGTATCATTAATTTGGAGGCAGCATTCCACTATATATCCAAGATGGGATTCATTGATTATTATGTATTTAATTTATTAGGAAATTCAATGAGAAAGTTATCTAGATTATGTGGTAGCTTATTGTTAAGGATGATAATTCATATGAATGTTACATTAACTTTGAATGTTTTTGACACATACCATTTTTATTTTTTATCATAATTTTCGGTGGTCTATTGTACGTAGTAGGATTTTGAAATGGTTCATGAATAAATAGTGGAGAGTACTCGAGGTTCCTTAGTTTTGAATAGGGATGTAAAATATTAGAATATATATATTCACAACCAAACATGTATATTTTAAAAATACACACAAATATAATATATATATATATATACTATAAAAATACATTATGAAAATATATATAATATTCAAATGTAAATATATATTATACTATAAAAATATATATTATACTAATATATTATTTTAATACATTATGGGAATATTATATATATATATATATTATACATTTATATTATAAGAATATATATTATACAAATCTATTATAAAAAATTGTTTTGAAAATATATTAAACAAATTTATATGTATACAATTTAAAAATGCATATTTGATTTATATTTTTTATATATTTTAATTATATGTAATATATATATATATAATATTATACATTTATGTTTATTAAAATTATTTTATACAAATATATATATTATACAAATACAAATATTTAATATATTAAAAAAATAATAGTAAAAATATATATTATAAAAATATATAGTACAAAAGTATATTATAAAAATATATCTTAAAAATATATTATAAAAATTTATTTTAAAAGATTCCATTCAAAGGTTGAAATTTATCATCGATTGTTAATTACAATGATTTATCTCACTTCAAAACTATTTTTATAAGAGAGGGTCATCTCTTATTTAACCTGAAAACCTCTATATCGTCAATAATTTCAATTATTTATTTCATTGGGACTAAAATTTTATATTATGTTCCCAATATCACCATAAAATCCATAATGTCCATGGAAATGAAATTTTCTTTTAATGAATACTCTTTATCTACTTAGAAATAATTCTGTATTTCAATATATATAGACATAATTATATAAAAATAATTAAAATAATAATTTTAGGATTTATAAAACATTTAAAATTATTTGGTATAATTTTATCCTAAAATAATTTTTTCAATTCATTATGTATTTTTAATTCATATTATAATATTCTGATGTTTTCAAATATTTAATATGCCATTAATATTAAATCTAATATATACATAGGTAGTTATATCATTTGATCTAGAAAAACATTAAATAAACGTTATAAAATTTAATATATGTTTGAATAAATATTATAATTCATTTTTATGTATTCGTCATTTTAGGTATACATGCATTAGTTTCGACCCTTATAATCTATGATTAGCCTCAATGTTTGTGAAAAAATTCCTTTTTTATTAAAATGATTTATAAACACATTTTTATTTTATAGTTGATCAAAGGATAGTTTATTATTATTATTTTATCATAGTGTGGTTTCATATTACTCATTAATTTTATATATTATATTTTAAATTGTTAATGGGATTTAAGAAAAACATGATTTACAATTTTAATAGATGTAGGACTAGTTTTATATATAAGATAAAAAGTATTAAAAGTGAGGGCTCTCTTGTAAATATAGAATTCATATAGGACATAGAGATTCATATATCATAACATGTCTCCAATGATACGCCTTGAATGATATAAAATTATCTTTATACCCCCCCCCATAATTATAGCTTTAGTAGTCCATGAGTTAATAACTAGTGAAAATAGTGTAATTCTCACTAATGGAAGGCATTATCCCTTTTAGAGTACACAATGATTTAAAATTATCATCCTCGTTAACATTTTATCCCAAATAGTTATTATTTAATTTTATATCCTTAATATTAAACACCCATCTCTATTATGATTCATGATATACTATGGTAATTGGTCATCCCATGGATGACTACATATTTGATTATTTCATGAAACATAGGGGCATTTTCAGAATGGATGAAGGAATTGTCACAAAAAAACTAATCACTAATAAAATTTTGATGATGATACTATGAGGATGATAGTGGTATATAACATTCACCAATGAATGAACTCAAATTATAACATCTACCATAGTGGGGTAATTATTTTCTTATATTCAGTAATCTATTTTCATTAAAGCATACACAAATTCTTAACAACAATCAACTGTGCAATTAAATTAAATTTTAATCAAGAATGACCCTTTTATTAGGAGATCACTACCTGTTCATATTGGTCCTAATATTGAAAATTAATTTTACATTTTAGGGGCCTAAAAATATGGTATTTTTATTCTTGATAGAGGAACCAAAACCCTAAACCCATTTAAAATTAAGTTTATTTTCTTAATATACTATGTTTTTTATTATAATATTATATATTCTCTATCACATTAACATAATCCAAATTGAATTTTTGTCGACTCATGAAAACATTATCTTCATGATATGATGATTCTAACAATCCTTATGAAGAACAAACTATAATTAATTAATCCAGTCAAGAATATGTAAATTAAATTTTAGGATATACATTTTCTATTTCTCTAAAAAATTATATAAGGAAAAATTTATTCAATTTTTAGTATTCCATATAGATATCATTTATTTTAAAATATTTCATTCCATATTTATTTATTCTTTACACCAAACCATCCATATACTAATTCTCCCACAACATCGTTTCATGCCTACAGTGTTTCATTTATAACTTTCAATCGTGTTCCATATACTACAATTATAGGAAGAGAAACAATGTTTCATCTACTCAATAATAGTGATAATAATGATATTTTCAAAGAAAAATCATTTTCATGAAAATTAAATTGTTGTATAACTTTCAATCGTGTTCCATATGCTACAATTATAGGAAGAGAAACAATGTTGCATCTACTCAATAATAGTGATAATAAGGATGTTTTCAAAGAAAAATCATTTTCATGAAAATTAAATTGTTGTTAAATATTTTTTATTAATAATTTTATTTTATTATGACTCATAGAATAATTGTTTTCATATATAGGTGGATTATTATGTTCATGTTTGGGTGTTATGTATTTATTTCATCCCTTTAAACCCCAAAACATCTATAGACTTCTTCGACCTAAATACCTTTAAACCCCTATAGTGTTGTCATTTATTATATTCATTATAGTTCCCTCCTATGGTAAATAGCATATGTATTCTTCATGCTTCCACAATAAAATAATTTTCCATACAATTTATGTATTTGTTTTATTTATGTTTAATTTATTTATTTCTATAATTACACAAATAATAATTTTTTTATTATACATCTTGATTTTTTTTGTGTTGGGGTTGGGTTTTTAAATTTGGAAAATTATTGTTAGATATTAGACCTAATGCCATTAACTTGGATAATAATAATAATAAAATTCATAAAAAAGTCACACAACCAACCTGAAAAGGTAAAATCATAATACTTATTTAATTTTATTTTTCATAATTTCTCCACTATTTGTAAGATATTTACCGTATCATTTTTATCTAATTATTATTTGTTTGTTCCTATTATATTGGGGGAATTTATATTCTTATTTATACTATATGATAAAATACAAAAAATAGATTAAATGTTCATAACTGTCAATGTTATTATTATTTTCATTACCTTTGATTATCTTATTCCCAAATCTGCATATTAAATTAATGTTCATAGCAGAAAAACCAATCTCTTTGTCGAAATTGTGAAGATTATTTGAAGCTAATGTTCCCATTTTAGTGACATCTAGAGATATAATGGGTACATGAGGTTAATATACACTTCTTTATTTTAATAATGAGAATGAATTTCAATCCAACAATATCAATTCAATATGTATTTTTGGTATTTTGAAAAATAAAAAAAAATAAGAATCACATTAAAATCGAATGTTTGTATTTTTTTGATTCACTAAAATGTATAGAAATCAGTCGCACCTTGATCTGACACATGGTGTGACAGGTATAATTCCAATTAATTATTTCTATTTAAAATTGAAATTAATTTTTGTAAAACGATAACCAACAGACTAAATAACAAGAAAAAAATATTTAGATTAGTTTTATAAGTTATGATAATGATCTATAAGTCTTTTTGGATATATAGGAATTAGACCAACCTTAGTATCATATATGATGTTTCCAGAATGACTCAAAGTTCCAATTATCAATTTAAAATTGATATTTTTGTTCAAAATCTGTCAATCACTGAAAGAAAATAAAACATGCAATTATTTTCATGATAATTTAATAAAATGATTCATAATTTTATTTTTTTGTGATTAATATTTCTCATGTAAAATTGATACACAATGTATTAGTATGTCTCGAAGTATGTGTTTCTATTTTAATATTAAATTTTAGAGAAAAAAATCTTGTGATGTACTCAAAACTGAGAAAATGCATTAGGGGTGTTTTGATAAATTATGAAAATTATCCATAAGTCATTTATGATGTTTATGAATTATTTTATCATCTATATGATGCACAGTGTGACCGGTTTGACTCTATGTGAATCTTTTTATTTTATATTGACATCAATTTTAGTATAAATGATAACTAAACTACATAGAATTTAGAAAAAATATTCTTATTGTTTTGATACATTAGTATAATAATATATAAGTAATTTTGGATGTGTAGTAATCATCCAGACACCAATATGGTAAATTATGATCCTAATGTTATTTTATATGTCCATTATCAGTTTAAAATTGAAATTTTGGTTCCAAATGTTCCACTCACTGAAAACAAATAAAATGTTCCCATAATTTCATGATATTCATGAAAAAGATTCGAAATTAATTATTGATGTTCTTTAATTGGTTTCATTTCAAACTAATACATTATTAAATTCTTATGGGTCAAAGTACATGTTTCTGGTGTGAAATGAAATTTAATGAAAAAGACAGGTGATATACTCAAAACTGGGAAAATGATTTCTGATTGTGTTGGATCATTGGAAAATGATTAATAAGTAATTTAAGAAGTGTCAGAACCATCCAAACCACAATCCAAAAAAATTGTGAAATACATAACTCTAAATTCACTTTTTTATTTAAAACTAATATCATTTTTAGTAAAAAGTAAAAATGGGAAACTGAAAACAAATAAAAGGTATTGTGATTAATTTATACATTAGTAAATTCTTTCCATAACTGTAACACCCCTGGTAAATAAAGAATATGACATTTCATATTTATCCATATTTGGGAATAAAATATTTAAATGACTTTAAAGGGGACGCTAAGCTCGATGGCGTACCCAACACGCAACAACGAGTTTCTTGGGAATCTTACGTTGCACTCTAATAATAAAATAATATTATTTTAAATGGTAGTTAACATGTAGCCGTTGTAATGGCGGTAATGGATATAAATAACTAAAATATGATTATATATGTTTTTAAATGTTTTTACATTTATCCAATAAAATCTAAAGTCTTAAAATACGGAAAAGAATTCAATTTTAGGCGTATATGCCCTAGTTTTCACTAAAGGTTCACTTATCGCCTTTTAATGGAGAACCATCATTAAATATAGTTTTGTTCACTCTTATAAATTCTTTTGGACCAAATAAAACTCTTCTTAAGAATCGGGACATCAAAATTTACTTTGTGTAAATTTTTTGTATCTTTCCGATAATGTTCATTTTTTTAATGAATAGTGTAAAATGTTGTATTTTAATTCAAAGCCTCTTTTTAATATAATTTATTTATATGATTAGATTATATTTTGAATTGGTTTTAAAGTTAAATTAAAAAATATTTTTACCATTAAATCCAATAGTGGTCGTTGGAATTAATTTCACTTTGAAATCAGACTTAAACTAGTGTCAATCTTTTGATACTTATTGTTTTATAAAAACACGCTATTTGCTCTGACAGCGGGAATTAATTATTAAATTAATTAATGTGACTAATATGTTTTGATTTTTGTAAAACGGACTTCATTTTTGAATTCGGAATATCAAATATAGCTTAGGGTGAAGTTTTGGTATTTTTCTGAAAAACTCCAATTTTTTATGAATAGTGAAACCACTAAGTGGTAATCAAGCAAACTGATTTTTCAGTTAAATGAAAGTTTACCACTAATGTGTATTGAATTTTGAAAATCCGACATACATGGTTGTCATTAGTATGAAAAATGTGGTTCAATGGGATGAAAATAATTTTTTGGTGAATAGTAACTTATTAAGTTTTTAATCGCGATTAGTGGTAATTAGTGTCATTTAAGGTAAAAATGATATTATAAGAATGTGAAAACACCATGAAACTTGTCCTACACCTATTGGGTGAGTCATGGCCGACCAATACAAGCCATGGGCCAACATGGGGACCCCATGTATCCACATTGGTTGGGAAATGACATAAATAACGTTTTATTTAATGTAAAAGTAAAAATGACACAAAACATGATATGTTCTACTAAAACAATTTTTAAGTGGGGTTACACAAGTCCAAATTTTGTTTATAAATAGTAATTGGAAAGATAAAAAGATTTCCTACATCATAGTATTTTTCTTATAATTTTTAGACATTAAATAAATTAAATTATCTATTACATAATAATGATGCAGCGATAACATCATTATTTGACGATTTAAATAAAATGGAAAGATAATGTAAAATTTATGAACTACACATGTCCAAAACTTATTGGATTAGTGGATTTCGAATCCTTATCACCTTATCCACGAATTATATCAATATGGGACCTTTTTAAACTGAAACACATTTTCAAATAAAGTAATATTTCTTTACTTTCCAAAAGTGCCCTTCCTCTCCTCTTATAAAAGGCCCCCACCTCTACCTCATTTAACACACTCCTCAAGACATTGGCTCGGCCAACCCCTGCCCATTTACTCTATGCACATCCCTCTCCTCATCCTATAGGATTCCCTTTGGGAATAATCCTTTCAAAAGAAGCCTTTAGGCTCAAATCAAAAGGAGTTACACTTTTAAAGGTAATTCATTCTCTCATTTTCATTTGTTTTATTTTGCTTCTCCAACCCCCTAAACTCTTTTTATTTATTTCTTTTGTAACAAAAAAATTATATTAAATATACTAGGATGTTGTTATAAGATTTATTCGAGCTACACTCTCACACAACTACATCAAATGGTTAAAGAACATACGGTTTCCGTGGATGGCGAATTTCTGCCTCCCGAAACGATGATTGTTCAACATTCTTTTAACACCTTCAAAGGTGGAAATTATGATGTCACTATTTTTTATATATGATATATAATATGTTTATGTTTTACTTATGCTTCTGTATTTTTCATTTGTGTCTTACCTTTATGGCTTCCATTATGGGTATACGCGATATCTTCATTTTAGGAAGTGCGGACTACCGCCCCCTCAAAGTGATGTGATTCGTTAATACCATATGTGGGATGTATAAAGGATGGAACTATGATATTATATATGATATTATACTGGAATTATAATATACCTTTATATCATTATTATTCCATTATATAAAATACAAAATAGAAATGAAAGTAGTGTTCATGCGTACGTACGGCTTACCGTCTCCATGAACGGTGCATTTCATTTCTTACCTCTAAATGATTATGTAACGTTATAAATTAATGAATGTACTGGATATATATGAAATATATGATATATACATCATGAATACAATTCTGGATAAAATAAACATTTGGCCACACGAACAACATGTAATTGTAAGAAGTCCACTTTCGACTTAGGAACCAAACATCGGCAAAACAAATATTATTAACTTAAATGATTACATAATGTTTATGACATGGTAATAAGTGATATAAAAGGAATAATGAACTTGAAAAATTTTCTTAAGGAAGTATAAATTAACTCAAGTTTATTATTCAGGATATTAAAGAACGATCGAGTCAAGTCGGACCCGAAGTAAGGGATCCTACAACTCTCTTTCTTTTTAAGTACACTCTTTTATGTCATTTATTTTAAATCTCATATTTATTATGATTGGGATGTTCTTTTATATTAAATTTACTGTAATTTTTATGTTCATGTGATTAGAGACCCTATTCTCTCTCATCAATCCATTTTGGAAGTTTTGAGTGGCGCCGTTAGGCTGCCGAACTTTCGTAAGAGATCTAACCCCTCTCTTTCTTTTTAAGTACTCTCCTTTATGTCACTTCTTTTAAACTCCTCCTTGAAATGTTGGGGGATTTTATTTTATATTCAACTTTCTGTAAATTCTATTGTAATATGATGGGATACTCTATTTGATCTCATCAATCCATATTCGGAAGTTTTATGTGGCGCCGTTAGGCTGCCGAGTTTCCGTAAGGGATTTTTCATCTCACTTTTATTCCCATGAGATTTATGCTACATTTGCCACAAATTCCATTGAGTGGTGTATGTACTGCCCATTATTCTACTATTTGTGTAATATAATTTCGTTTATGAGTATTTACATCAATGACCTATTGTCTTTCTTTCATGGGGTGTATGTTTTGAAAGATACCCAAGTCGGTAAGGGAACCTTTCACCCTCCTCTTTTTTTAAAAGACTTCTTTTATTGGGTCTTTTAATTTACATATTTTTATGTTGGGATATGTTATCATACATCCTTATTGATGTAAATTTTATGTCCAAGTGATGAGATACACTTTTTATCTCTCATCAACTCATTTTGATGTGATGTCGTTAGGCTGTCAAGGGAACTTTTTAACCCAATTTCGATTTCTTTGGGTTCAACTTGTAGTCATTGAATATGTCATCCATTGAATATGTGTGAATGACCTTTTATTGTTTTACACTTAATATCCACTTATATTGGGTGTATATATATTTGTCACACATATTTTTTTGAGATCTATTTGTCCTTAATTTAATGATACCTTCTTTATAAGGGATTTCATCACATTTGACATTTCTATTGAGGGTTCATTGTTGTTATGCACCAATTCACTCTTATATGGTGTATATACTGTCCTTTGGAGTATTATATCATGAATCCTTTTATTCTCATGATATTATAAAGTTCTGACTAAATGTTATTCCTCGATTATTGTATTCAAGTGTCTCTAATTTTGGTAAAACCCCTTTAACCAAAATATCGTTTTAAATGTTTTAATTATTTGTTCTTATTACTATCCATGTTTTCAAAATGGTTTTAAGGATTTATTTATATAGATATTAATTGTTTAAAATGTTAAAAGCTTCAAGGTGGTATGGGACTTCGTCTCAAACTCCTTTCTTTGAGGCATATTATATTTTATACACAACTTTCTTTTATACGGTGTATAAACCCCTTTGACTTTTACGTTTATTCAAAAGGAATCTTTTTTATACGAATCGTTTACTAAACGAAAAAAGAGAATGTTTTTGTCGTACGTATGCGGCGACAACGACTTCTCCGCCGTCGTAACCATTATTTGAGTTTCGGCTTCCTCTACAAGCCATACCTTTTTTTTAAAAAAAGAAAAATAAATACCATGTTTTACTTTGGTATTGAAAATGGTTTTCATAATGTTTTTATTATATCAATGTGTTGTATTGATATCTCGTGATTGAAATGTGGAAATGTTATGTTTCCTTTATGCATGTTTTATGTGATATGATTATGTTATGGTTCTTGGGCATTATTATGAAGACGGGTGGTTCCGTGATAAAATAAGGGCGGGTGAGCCCGTTATAGCTCTCCAATGCATTGGGTAACGCGAAGGAGTGAAACGTTAAGGTTTCTCCGAAGAGATTTAGGGAATATACTGTGATGGGTATTCCAAACGTAACCAAGAGGGTTACTCCCCACGTAAGAATGTTATGAATGCCTCAAGTTACCTTTATGTCTTATGATTTCTATGATTTATTCATGATTTGATATGCCTATGTTTTATGGGTAAAGTATGATTTCATTCTTATGTATACATGTACTCATGTTTTCTTTCCATATCTATATATCCCTTATTGAGCTTTTTATGCTCATCCCAAGTTTTTGAAATGTTTTTCACAGGTCAAGGGAAGGGTACATGATGTGATGATAGTGTCAAGGATGTGTCAAGAAAGAATCCATGTTTTATTTTAAATATGGTTCCATTGATGGGAAGAATGAATACTGTCTTTTATGTAGACACTTTGTTTAAATGTGGAATGTAATGCAAGTTTCATGATCTAATTCTCTAAAACTCTAAACCTGAAAAGATCCTCAATGTGTAATCTTGTAATAACTCAAGATTAAGTAAGGTTTAAGGCTGGGGCCTTATAGTTGGTATCAAAGGTCGGTTTAGATAACTTTAGAGGTTAGGGTATTCTTTAAGCATAAGTGATATTACCATAATGGTTAGGATTTCAGAAAGAGTCCTAGTTTTAGATAAAATGAATGATTAAGTGTATCTTAGTGTTTACCTTCCTCATTAGTACATGATGGTTTTGTTGATATACTCACACTGACATTTCTATTTTTAGTGAATGGATGGATCTAGCAGGCACCAAAGAGACAACAGGTTTGAAGGAAACTATGGTGGTTCTCTGATTAAGATACTAGATAAAATGGAGGATTCAATGAGGAAACTCGTGGTTGTTCTAAACCAAATATCAAGGAGTCATGATCAACCACTTCAACCTTGGTGAGTTCTCTAATGAATCATGTACTAGATGGCCAACTCTATGTGGAAATTCAGGTAATAATTATTAAGGTAACCATTAGGGTTTATATGATACTTAATTTTTAGGTAATTATGGGTTACTCTATGATATGATGGAAAATGAAAGGAATGAGATAAAATTGAGGTTAAAATATGTTATGATTATTCTTGAAGATTTTTTTCTAATTTTGGGGAATGTTTTAAGAATTATATAGTTTTGGAAAAAGGACAACACGCAGACCGTGTGACTACCCGTCGCGTCGGACAAAGCTGCGGGAATCGAACCCACAACCAAAGTGCGATTGGTATTTATCGCCTACCACTGGACTACGTGAAGTCCCTGGTTAGATTGGCTGATTATTTCTAGTTATATGATTTTATGAATTAAGAGTAAGTTTATTTTGGGTTATTTATGAAAATGATTAACCTATTTTGGAGGATATGTGATTAGGATAATTACTTTTCAATGTGAGACTTTAGGAGAAACTGATGTTGTTTGGAGATAAATGTTACGATTTAACTTGGAAGACTATGTGACTAAATCCTTAAAATATTTGGGTTTCAATCTTATATTGGTTTACTTTGAAGAATTTTATGGACAAATTGTTTATCGGATGGTCCTCGTTGAACTTTGGGTTTTGTTGGACAAATTTTGGAGATTAAGAATAGATTTTCTTTTTATAAGGGGTTATCCTTTTCTGGATTATCTGATCTTGTACTAACCTTTTTGGTTTTGGTTTTGGTTAAAGCCTAAATACATGGGATGTATATAGTTATCTTTTGGGGATTAGGTGATTCTCTAGAAGTTGATTATAGTACTCTTAATGCGAACAAGTCTCCCTAAATACTCGTCTTTTGGAAAAAAATATGAGTTTGACTAAGGAATCTAGTAAAAGTTGAGAGTCAACATGATAAGTGATTATGTTTCCTTATGAATAAATTCCTCAATAAAAAGTAACTTAAAACAAAAAATGTTGTCTATTAACTTTTCCTACTGGGGAATCAAATACCGTTTAACCCATCACAAGTTTGTGATTTTCTCATGGTTAACTTTCTCCTAAACATGTTTTCTATCACTCTCCATCAGAACATGACCCTTTTTTTTCCTCCATGTCCATATTTTCATACTTGGAATCCTAGTATGGGTTAACTCGGGTGACCTTTGTACTTATCTTTCTTTATTTTAAAGTGTTTGTTTTACCGACTTTTGTTCCGATGTGGGACTTTCAAGGATGTTTCCAAGCGCAATTTTAAAATTGCGAGGACGCAATTCCCAAAAGGGGGAAGGATGTAACACCCCAGGTAAATAAAGAATATGACATTTCATATTTATCCATATTTGTGAATAAAATATTTAAATGACTTTAAAGGGGATGCTATGCTCGATGGCGTACCCAACACGCAACAACGAGTTTCTTGGAATCTTACGTTGCACTCTAATAATAAAATAATATTATTTTAAATGGTAGTTAACATGTAGCCGTTGTAATGGCGGGAATGGATATAAATAACTAAAATATGATTATATATGTTTTTAAATGTTTTTACATTTATCCAATAAAATCTAAAGTCTTAAAATACGGAAAGAATTCAATTTTAGGCGTATATGCCCTAGTTTTCACTAAAGGTTCACTTATCGCCTTTTAATGGAGAACCATCATTAAATATAGTTTTTTTCACTCTTATAAATTATATTGGACCAAATAAAACTCTTCTTAAGAATCAGGACATCAAAATTTACTTTGTGTAAATTTTTGGTATCTTTCCGATAATGTTCATTTTTTTAATGAATAGTGTAAAATGTTGTATTTTAATTCAAAACCTCTTTTTAATATAATTTATTTATATGATTAGATTATATTTTTAATTGGTTTTAAAGTGAAATAAGAAAATATTTTTACCATTAAATCCAATAGTGGTCGTTGGAATTAATTTCACTTTGAAATCAGACTTAAACTAGTGTCAATCTTTTGATACTTATTGTTTTATAAAAACACGCTATTTTCTCTGACAGCGGGAATTAATTATTAAATTAATTAATGTGACTAATATGTTTTGATTTTTGTAAAACGGACTTCATTTTTGAATTCGGAATATCAAATATAGCTTAGGGTGAAGTTTTGGTATTTTTCTGAAAAACTCCAATTTTTGATGAATAATGAAACCACTAAGTGGTAATCAAGCAAACTGATTTTTCAGTTAAATGAAAGTTTACCACTAATGTGTATTGAATTTTGAAAATCCGACATACATGGTTGTCATTAGTATGAAAAATGTGGTTCAATGGGATGAAAATAATTTTTTGGTGAATAGTAACTTATTAAGTTTTTAATCGCGATTAGTGGTAATTAGTGTAATTTAAGGTAAAAATGATATTATAAGAATGTGAAAACACCTTGACACTTGTCCTACACCTATTTGGTGAGTCATGGCCGACAAAGACAAGCCATAGGCCAACTTGGGGACCCCATGGATCCACTTTGGTTGGGAAATGACATAAATAACTTTTTATTTAATGTAAAAGTAAAAATGACACAAAACATGATATGTTCTACTAAAACAATTTTTAAGTGGGGTTACACAAGTCCAAATTTTGATTATAAATAGTCATTGGAAAGATAAAAAGCTTTCCTACATCATAGTAGTTTTATTATAATTTTTAGACATTAAATAAATTAAATTATCTATGACATAATAATGATGCAGCGATGACATCATTATTTGACGATTTAAATAAAATGGAAAGATAATGTAAAATTTATGAACTACACATGTCCAAAACTTATTGGATGAGTGGATTTCGAAGACTTATCACCTTATCCACGAATTATATCAATATGGGACCTTTTTAAACCGAAACACATTTTCAAATAAAGTAATATTTCTTTACTTTCCAAAAGTGCCCCTCCTCTCCTCTTATAAAAGGCCCCCACCTCTACCTCATTTAACACACTCCTCAAGACTTTGGCTCGGCCAAACCCTGCCCATTTACTCTCTCCACATCCCTCTCCTCATCCTAGAGGATTCCCATTGGGCATAATCCTCTCAAAGGAATCCTTTAGGCTCAAATCAAAAGGAGTTACACTTTTAAAGGTAATTCATTCTCTAATGTTCATTTGTTTTATTTTGCTTCTCCAACCCCCTAAGCTCTTTTTATTTATTTCTTTTGTAACAACACAAGTATCTTAAATATACTAGGATGTTGTTATAATATTTATTCGAGCTACACTCTCACACAACTACATCAAATGGTTAAAGAACATACGGTTTCCGTGGATGGCGAATTTCTGCCTCCCGAAACGATGATTGTTCAACATTCTTTTAACACCTTCAAAGGTGTCCATTATGATGTCACTATTTTTTATATATGATATATAATATGTTTATGTTTTACTTATGCTTCTGTATTTTTCATTTGTGTCTTACCTTTATGGCTTCCATTATGGGTATACGCGATATCTTCATTTTAGGAAGTGCGGACTACCGCCCCCTCAAAGTGATGTGATTCGTTAATACCATATGTTTGATGTATAAAGGATGGAACTATGATATTATATATGATATTATACTGGAATTATAATATACCTTTATATCATTATTATTCCATTATATAAAATAAAAAATAGAAATGAAAGTAGCGTTCATGCGTACGTACGGCTTACCGTCTCCATGAACGGTGCATTTCATTTCTTACCTCTAAATGATTATGTAACGTTATAAATTAATGAATGTACTGGATATATATGAAATATATGATATCTACATAATGAATACAATTCTGGATATAATAAACATTTGGCCACACTAACAACATGTAATTTTAAGAAGTCCACTTTCGACTTAGGAACCAAACATCGGCAAAACAAATATTATTAACTTAAATGATTACATAAAGTTTATGACATGGTAATAAGTGATATAAAAGGAATAATGAACTTGAAAAATGTTCTTAAGGAAGTATAAATTAACTCAAGTTTATTATTCAGGATATTAAAGAACGATCGAGTCAAGTCGGACCCGAGGTAAGGGATCCTACAACTCTCTTTCTTTTTAAGTACACTCTTTTATGTCATTTATTTTAAAGCTCATCTTTATTATGATTGGGATGTTATTTTATATTACATTTACTGTAATTTTTATGTTCATGTGATGAGAGACCCTATTCTCTCTCATCAATACATTTTGGAAGTTTTGAGTGGCGCCGTTAGGCTGCCGAACTTTCATAAGAGATCTAACCCCTCTCTTTCTTTTTAAGTACTCTCCTATATGTCACTTCTTTTAAACTCCTCCTTGCAATGTTGGGGGATTTTATTTTATATTCCACTTTCTATAAATTCTATTTTAATTAGATGGGATACTCTATTCGATCTCATCAATCCATATTCGGAAGTTTTATGTGGCGCCGTTAGGCTGCCGAGTTTCCGTAAGGGATTTTTCATCTCACTTTTATTCCCGTGAGATTTATGCTACATTTGCCACAAATTCCATTGAGTGGTGTATGTACTGCCCATTATTCTACTATTTGTGTAATATAATTTCGTTTATGATTATTTACATAAATGACCTATTGTCTTTCTTTCATGGGGTGTATGTTTTGAAAGATACCCAAGTCGGTAAGGGAACCTTTCACCCTCCTCTTTTTTTAAAAGACTTCTTTTATTGGGTCTTTTAATTTACATATTTTTATGTTGGGATATGTTATCATACATACTTAGTGATGTAAATTTTATGTCCAAGTGATGAGATACACTTTTTATCTCTCATCAACTCATTTTGATGTGATTAGGCTGTCAAGGGAACTTTTTAACCCAATTTCGATTTCTTTGGGTTCAACTTGTAGTCATTGAATATGTCATCCATTGAATATGTGTGAATGACCTTTTATTGTTTTTCACTTAATATCAACTTATATTGGGTGTATATATATTTGTCACACATATTTTTTTGAGATTTATTTGTCCTTAATTTAAGGATACCTTCTTTATAAGGGATTTCATCACATTTGACATTTTTATTGAGGGTTCATTGTTGTTATGCACCAATTCACTCTTATATGGTGTATATACTGTCCTTGGGAGTATTATATCATGAATCCTTTTATTCTCATGATATTATAAAGTTCTGACTAAATGTTATTCCTCGATTATTGTATTCAAGTGTCTCTAATTTTGGTAAAACCCCTTTAACCAAAATATCGTTTTAAATGTTTTAATTATTTGTTCTTATTACTATCCATGTTTTCAAAATGGTTTTAAGGATTTATTTATATGGATATTAATGGTTTAAAATGTTAAAATCTTCAAGGTGGTATGGGACTTCGTCTCAAACTCCTTTCTTTGAGGCATATTTTATTTTATACACAACTTTCTTTTATACGGTGTATAAACCCCTTTGACTTTTACGTTTATTCAAAAGGAATCTTTTTTATACCAAGCGTTTACTAAACGACAAAAGAGAATGTTTTTGTCGTACGTATGCGGCGACAACGACTTCTCCGCCATCGTAACCGTTATTTGAGTTTCGGCTTCCCCTACAAGCCATACCTTTTTTTAAAAAAAAGAAAAATAAATACCATGTTTTACTTTGGTATTGAAAATGGTTTTCATAATGTTTTTATTATATCAATGTGTTGTATTGATATCTCGTGATTGAAATGTGGAAATGTTATGTTTCCTTTATGCATGTTTTATGTGATATGATTATGTTATGGTTCTTGGGCATTATTATGAAGACGGGTGGTTCCGTGATAAAATAAGGGCGGGTGAGCCCGTTATAGCTCTCCAATGCATTGGGTAACGCGAAGGAGTGAAACGTTAAGGTTTCTCCGAAGAGATTTAGGGAATATACTGTGATGGGTATTCCAAACGTAACCAAGAGGGTTACTCCCCATGTAAGAATGTTATGAATGCCTCAAGTTACCTTTATGTCTTATGATTTCTATGATTTATTCATGATTTTATATGCCTATGTTTTATGGGTAAAGTATGATTTCATTCTTATGTATACATATACTCATGTTTTCTTTCCATATCTATATATCCCTTACTGAGCTTTTTATGCTCATCCCAAGTTTTTGAAATTTTTTTCACAGGTCAAGGGAAGGGTACATGATGTGATGATAGTGTCAAGGATGTGTCAAGAAAGAATCCATGTTTTATTTTAATTAAGTTTCCATTGATGGGAAGAATGAATATTGTCTTTTATGTAACCACTTTGTTTAAATGTGGAATGTAATGCAAGTTTCATGATCTAATTCTCTAAAACTCTAAACCTGAAAAGATCCTCAATGTGTAATCTTGTAATAACTCAAGATTAAGTAAGGTTTAAGGCTGGGGCCTTATAATAACTCCTTTTTGATGTGTATGAATTAACCACAACTCAATCTGATACCTGATATGTGTGGTATGACTCAATGTACCATTTATAAGTTTAAAATTTGAATTAGTTAAAAATGTTTCACTAACTAAAAACAAAGGAAAATGTGCTTGTAATTTATTTAACAATTCAGTACGATGATTAGTAAGTCATTTGGGATTTGTAGGAATTAGTCTCATTTCAACCTAATGAATTATGTGATAACTATGATTTTAAGGGTGTGTTTCTTGATTAAATGACATTTTAGTAAAAGAGACATGTGACATGCTCAAAATGGAGAAAACTAATTCTGATTGATTTAATACTTTATTAATATGATATATAAGACATTTTATACATGTATTGATCATTCACTCTTCATTATAGTGCTCTATTGGACTGGTATGAATCTATGTAAATATTTATATTTAAAATTGATATCAATTTTATTATAATGAAAAACTAACATACTCAAAACCAAGAAAAAACATTCAAATTTTTTTATACATTAAGAAAATGATACATAAGTCATATTTAAAATGTATTAATCATCCACTCTTAAATCTAATACACAATGTTCCTGATATGAATCAATGATTTCAGTATATGTTTAAATTCAATATTTTAGGTCCCAAAATGTCTATCATTGAAAACTGAGAAAATAAACATTAATTTTATTGATAATCTAATAAAATGCTTCATAATTCATTTTTAATGTGTAGGAATAAATTTCATATCTGAAAGACACATTATATTACTTGTGTTGAGTCAATTGGTGTGTTTCCAGTATTAAATGACATCTTACTAAAAATAAAATGACATAATCAAAACCTAAAAAATAGATTCAGATTGATTATATAATTTAGAAAAATGATCAATAATTCATTTTTTATGTGTAAGATTCATCCACTCCTTAATAAAATTCATGGAGTGATTTGTATGAATCGAAGGGAATCATTCAATATATTAGTTTAATTTTACTTTAAAACACACATTCGATCACCAAAAATAATCATACAATCCTAGATAGTTTTCTCATTATTATATCTTCTATTATTTAATTGATTTTCTTAATATAATTATTTTGTACATATTTATATTGCACTGGTCAGGGGAGGGGGAATAAACAATTGAAAACCAACCTAAATGTACAATGGATACTCGAAACCAATTCCTCCCATCCACAATTATAGGATGCAAAAACATTGTTGTTCCCATGGTGATTTATCAAATAATTGTTAAATTAATTTTTATATGTATAATGCTTGAATATAAAAAATAGATGGTGTGATGTGTATGAATCAATATCTACTAAATATGATACACATTGTTCCTTGTATGAATTAATATTTAATATTAATTTGATACCTTTTTTTTAATTTATTTAGATATATTATAACAAACATATAAATTTATTTCTTATAATAGTATGTTTTGATGCTTTTGAAGGGGTGGTTTGTTCGAAAATAACATAATTTTTGGTCAGGATCAATGGAAATTAGTAAATTTATATTTTCAAATATATGTAATAATTTTTACTTATAAGTAATTGTATAAAATAATGTTTGAAATGTATATAATATATATTTTTATGTATTTTTTTGAAAATTACATTTCATCTAAATTTTGTTTTAGTGCATGATTATTTTGATATATGGTTCTGTTTCTGGTGCTATAGTGTGTTGATAGGGAACATTCCATTGGTACTTCAATTTTCTATTACAGCATAATAAAATAATCCTTTTTATCCGCTCTTTTAAAAGAACTAATGAATGAATATGGATTTTACTATCACTCTGGTATTCAGTTCTTCTCATGCACTGATAAAGGACATATTTATATTTTTAAAAGTCTTATTTTTTATTTTTTTCTATTAAATTTTCAAGGATTTAGGAATATATCTAGATCCCCACATGTGTGGTTATATTAGTGAGAGAAATAATTTTTAGAAGAAGAATGTATGGGATGTTCTGGGTATTACATGATTGCCTTAGGATCAATGATGATTTATTTATTTTGATAAAAAATATTTTCTAATGGGACTAAATTTTTTCATTATATTTGATTGGATATATTTATTTTAACACATTTTATTTTCTTAATGTGTGGTACCAACATGCTACTAGGGATAATGTGGGTACATGAGAAAAATTCAATATTAAAAGATATCGGAAATGGAAATGTCTTATGATTGATGTGTGATATTTCTCTCTAGAATAGGGAATGTGATATGGTATATATCATTGAATAAATAATTATTTAATGTCTTTTCATGTTCATCTTAATTTGCTTTCTTCTCATACTATCTACACATGTCAAATAATGGTTCAGTTTTTATGATTTTTTTAAAACATATATCATTTCATTTTAATATAACAAGTCAATTGAATACTATTTTTCTATATTTTACCTGAAATAAATTACCATATATTTAATTGGATGTACATTGTTCTCTTTATTTTTTTTCTAATATTAATATAAATATGCTATTATATCCACTCTATGATATAATCATTTTCCTTCACTTCTATTCTGATTCATCTGGCATAATGGAATGTGCATTTAATGTCATTGTACTCCCTAGGACAACTACTCTAAAGTAATCCATACAAGATATTTTATACAAAAAATTTATAGCAGTGGGGAAAAATTATGTTTCCATTTTTTGTAAATAATTTCCACATAGTGGATCCATAATAATCAATCAATTGTTTCAACTAACATACAATATCATCAATTAAATACCATAATGGTGTATTGTAATCTTATGGTTCTCATTGGGATTTTGATTCAATGGTTCTCAAAAATATTAAAACCTTTAATTATTTTACAGTAATGAAAATTCATAACCAAATAGACACTCTAATTATGGTCAGTAATTTTATATCAGGATCATAATTTAATGAATTATAGGTATTATATTAAAATTTTAATGTTTTATAAATAGTTTTTACAAAAATATTAATATGTTAGAAGTTTGACTTGTCCAAAATAATGTCTTTTTTATGTTCTTAGGTTCCTTATTAAATATAGTACAAAATCTTGAAATATTTCTTGAAACCTTCACATTGAATATTTATTATTTTTATTCAAAACTATATTGAAAAATATATTAACATTGAGAAATAGAATAAGTGAGTTCCATGTATTATGATTATGATTAAAGTAAATTCATATTTTCATTAATAAATATTCACCATAAAGTTTAAATAAATCCAAAAATTTATATATTGGATGTTAATGTCAAATATATACCATATCAAACTATATTATCACCAACATATTGATGAGAATATTACTTATTTTTGTATAATGAATATAATGTGGTTTCCCAACTTCTAGAAACCCATACATGAATTTGTATAGGGATTTGATCACTACTCAAAAACCTATTACAAGGAATTGTATTTTTTCCCTAATATAAATATTAAGATGATTGATATATTTTTAATGAAAATATTAATGTTAATTGGAAAGAAAATACATTTATATGTACATTATATATAACTTGTAATGATATGAAAGACACTAGAGAGATTACCATTAACTAATCTATACAATTGTTGCACACATTTATTATTTCCCACAATCACTTCACATAAAAAATTATTCTATTACTCCATTAATAAAAAAATTGGATGGTTTGTGAAGGATAATCTATGTTGTGACTTTTAATATGAGCTTGAAACCATCCAAAAATGTGGTGAGTGTGAATTTTTAACATTAATTTTGATAACATTTGGCAAATGCTTCCTATTTTTTGGGACTATGGGAATCAATACTCATATAAAAAAGTTTTTTTATTAGATTCAGGTTATATCATAATGTAATAACGTTCATGTTTGATAATTATTACTTGACTTTTGAAGAAATTAAATTTGATATAACATGTAATATAAATGTTGTGGTTAATATATAACACTCACCCTTGAAAAAAATGTAGAATAAAATCATTTTATAAGGTGTAACATGAAATTAAAATCCATTAAATAGAATAATTAATATAGTTTTGAGGACTATGAAAACGACCCCATGTTTTTGTAATGATATCAATAATCAATACAAAATAAAAATGAATATATACCATCAATGATCATAATGAAAAATTAAATAATATAATATGAAAATAAATAAATGAAATTGATTTTTTATAAATGTTTATAATATTAAAATTAGAAATTATTTATTGACTTTAATCCATCATAGATGTCTGTTAAAAATGATTCAAGAAAAATATGCGGTGCTATAAAATTTCAATTAATCTAATATTATTCATATAAAAATATAAAGGATGATATAATGGATGATAAAAAACTATATCATGTTTCTAATAAAATTAATAATGAACACTATAAGCCATCATTTTCATTCTCACAAATTATGTAAGACTATAAAACTTATGGTTATTATTTAAAACATTTTCAGTATTCTAAATCATTCATTGAATTTAAATTCATATTAAACTAATGATTAATTTATAAAATTTACTCAATTATATAATCTCTTAAATTATCTAAGGTTCAATACAAAAAAGGGAGGCCCATTAATAATACACTAAATGGGTTTTAACTATAAAAAAAATAAAATGGAGTCATTAGTAAGGGATATGAAATAATCTCATGTAATGATACTTTTTGGGGACCATAGCCTTCAATATACATTATTTTAGAGTTTCTAACATACCATCTATAAAATATATTCTAGGGATCTAGAGATCTATTGCTTTTGTGAGATTTTATATGAACAAACATTATATTAAATAATAGAAAGTAATATTTATTTTAAAACTCCATATAGGTATCCTAAATATCGTATATTTTCTAAAAATAAATAATATGACTCTATTAAAATACATAATTAAATTGGTGACCTAGAAAACACAATAATAGGATAAACATAGTGATAATGCATAACATGAAATTCTAGAGTAATAACATTATATACTAACGAGAATGATCATATTTATGAAAATATGTCTTAAAGAAATAAATTCATAAGATCAAGGAATAATAAAATTTATAGAAACAAAATAAGACATGAAATCATAAACATATGTCAAAGGTAAATCCTTTAACTATAATCATTAAGTGGATAAATACCCAAAGTATATTGGGTTGACTCACCACTCCCATAAAAAGGTAAAAATTTCCTTGGGCGGATTAGGTTTACATTCTAATCATATAGCTATTATATAATTAGATATAAAGAATTACCTAATGTGTATGATGTTTATATAAATCTAGGCACAACCATCACATAAAATATAATTCTTAATATAAATGCATTGGCATTATTCATATTGGATAAATTTTCATAGTGGATTTGGTTCTCTTATTAATCCCATCCATAATATTTCATGAAATATTAAGTCATACATAATGAATTTTAAGGATTGTTAATTTTTTTTTCAATTATCAAAAAATAAAAATAATTTATATGAATGATAGATGAGGAAAAAACTATACATAAATCATTAGAATGATCAGACCTACAAGGAGGAAGTGGGTTTCGTAATTCAAATTTTTTTTTCAGAACCAATTATTATATCATGATTATTCTATAGTGATAGAGTAGTTATATTTTTTTACATTTATAATTGATAAGGGTACATAATTAAAAAACATGGAGTTCAAATATTGAAAATTCATTATAAATACATGGAGATGATAGTGTAAAAATAAAAAAATTAGGCGAAACATTATGAAACCATTGACGAATATTTTAATGTAGAAATACTAATATTTTATTCCATTAAATCATAATTGAACCAAAGGTATTATGAAAAATTTTTGGAGTATTTTTAATATCGATTATTGATTTAAGACCATTGATTGGGATAATGATTTACATGATACACGAAAAGGAAACATCCAATTAATTGAGTTTACAGAAATGTGGGAATTTTGAAGGAAACAAAAAACATGTTTAATCCAAAAAAATATTTAATATTAATATATGAATATTAGTATTATATATGTATTAAAAATGAGATAATATCATGATAATAATATCATGTAAGAAGTAGAAAAAGAATAATCACATTTAACCAATATGTCACTAGGGTTGTATATATGAAATGCTTTTAGGTTTAAAACACCCTTTATAAAATTAGATTTATTAAAATAATATAATATAACATTCTATTGAATATATTATATGTTAAATATGATTTGTATGTGATGATAAAACTAAATTAGGTTTCAAATTAAATATTAAAACCTTGAAAGGATAGAAAATTATGCACAAGGAGGGGAAACCAACATTTTAATGGATTGGAATTATTTATAACATCGATGAATTTTTAAAATGGATTAGAACTATGTATTAAATAATATTTGAGAAAAATTATATTTTCATAATGAAATTTGGTATACCATATTAAATTTAATAACAAACTCAAGGAGGAACAAAATAACTCTATGATGAACATTATTACTCAAGAAAATAGGTTTAGTTAGGAAACACTCTAATATTTTTTGATAGAAATCATTGATTTTATAGAGAAACGAAATATAAAGAATAAGTGGTATGTTTCCAAGTGACATAGAAATTTATGATATTAGTGTCATTGGGGTAAAATTGACACCATGAAAAAGACGACTAGTTCATTATAGAAAAGTATGCATCAATAAAGGGTGATTAAGATAGAAACCTTTATGAAAAAGAAACATTGTAATAAAACCTTTAATATATATATATATATATATTGATGTTAAAATATTAGGAAAAAAATAATAAATGATATCTTATGTCTAATTTATGGTATACACACTATTTAAAATAAATTATGTTCTTAATAAACAATTTTTCTTGGGGTTGATATTTTTTGAAGATACCCATACCCTGTTTCAGAAGGCTCACATTACATGCACATATAAACTAGAATACATAATTTAACATCATTATATATATAATAAATATCCTTATTCACATATATTAAATCTTAAAATTCATATTTTCATTAATTTTTTATCTGTTATTAATATAGTTTCATATTATATCAGTTAGTTGGTTGTTCAATTAACTTCATTGTATCACATTGTATTCATTGAACTTGGAAAAAATTTACGTAAAATAACATCAATATCTAAATAAATTTTATTATTTATATTCTTTGTCTGTATATTATTACTATACTTATATATTATCAAATTCTAACCTAAAATATATCACAATTAGAGATGTTCCTTTAGAATCAAATTTATGGTGGTTAATGTTATTATGCATATTTCATGATAATCACAGATATATAACACAAAAAAATATAATTATTGATTTTTAATGGTGTTGAAAATATAATATTATTTAAATAAATATCCATTTATTATCTACCATTAACGATGGTCATGGAAAATTGAACATGCCATTAATGGAGGGTGTAGTTCACACGGACACATGAAGATGCTTTCAATTTTCAAAAAGATATTGGAGGAAAGTATAAAATTTATATTACATTATTATAATAAAACCTCATAATATTTAAAATAATATAGTTACTATACACTCATGGATAGAGTAGATTGTATGGGTATTGAAGAAGAAAATATCTAGAAAATGTGGTTTGAGTGTATTACCTCTCCATTGGATGTTCTCTCAAAGGTATCTACATACGGCTCTATAAAATGCTAATTTAGTGAGAAAAAGGATACCACTGAATATAGTGGGTGTTTAAGATATACAAAAAAAGTGTTTTGGATGAGATAATTTTTTAGGATTGGTAGATATATTGGGATGATATAATCTCATTTTCTAAGTGATAAGGAGGGATCAATTGTAAATACTCGTTATTTCTAAATAATTTCAACTCGTTGTTAATGAAAGATGGATTCAGAAATAAAAAATAACAGTATTTGGAATTTGATAATCTTAATCCTCCCCCCACATTTTAATAAAATACTTTTTTCCAACTTGTGTTAACAAAACTTTCTAAATCGAACAACTTTTACACTAAATTATGCTTACGGCGGTTATTCAAATTTCACCCTGGAAAAATAGTTTTAATGGGAAAAATTTATGTTTATATTATTTAATAATAGAAAGCGTTTGTTACGAAATAATTAAATAATTTTAAAAAATAAAATTTCTAATATTTAGTGAAATTAATTTTAGTATTAGTGCACAAGACGTGCTAAAAGAATTTAATTGAAAAGTAAATTTTAAGCATTAAATTTTATTATGAGATATTATTTTAAATGTTTTAATTTTAATGAAATTATAAAATTCATTATTAATAAAATATATTTTATTGGTATTTATTATCAATCAAAAAAATAAATTTATTGAATAATGTTTAATATAATGGAATGTCGAAAAATATGTGTTTAGTAATTTTACATTTGTTTTATAATATTAAACAACTATTCTATAAATTTTACAAAAGATTTTTAAAATTAATGAAATTTTACCTATAGTCGTGAAATGTTTTTATAAATTACTATTTGTATTTTATATATTTATATGGTAATAAATGATACTAGTTTGGTAAAATACCTATTTTTCACTAA
This sequence comes from Viscum album, assembly GCA_963277665.1. Classification (NCBI taxonomy): domain Eukaryota; kingdom Viridiplantae; phylum Streptophyta; class Magnoliopsida; order Santalales; family Viscaceae; genus Viscum; species Viscum album. The sequence goes on from OY728125.1 coordinate 1,030,312,718, forward strand.
TCATTAGAAACCCCAATTATTATAGAAAACTACCAAAAAATAATCCTAAGAGACTTTTCTATATATTAATATTAAAAATTATCTTATTTTAATAAATATAATTTATATAACTTAAAAAATAATTTCATAATACTATATTTTTAATAAATAAAATATTTTTTCAGAAAATAATAACTTATGTTCTAAAATGTCAAATAAGGGTTCTTGAATTAAAATAGACATTTTCATAATTATAAATTGGCTTATAAAAAATTTATTTGTTCTATAATAGAGTATTAATTTATTTTCAATTAATAGTTATATTAAATTTTTATTATAAAAATAATTTTATTAATTAAACTGGTATATTGAATTATTCACCCCAAACTAAACCATTCAAAGAAAAAAACTCATATTAAACTATTATTGATGTTAAAAATTGAAAATTTAATTCAATATTAAAAATTAAATTTTTATAATTTTCTATGTAAACTTTTAAATTTAATGATAAATGATTATGAGAAATTATTTTTGTTGAATATTACATTAAAATACTAGTTATTGTTATTCATGGTTTTTATAAAACACTAGTCAAGATATAAATAACAAAAATTTATAAAATTATATAAAAATTATTATTTTAAAATAATACAATTATTTTTCTTTTATAAATATTATAAAACAATAAAATATATATTCATCAACATTATAATGATATTTGATAACCTACATAAAATAACGATTATGTTTATAAATTGATATATTAATTAATTTAGTTATTGAGTAACTCCTAATAATAATTACCAATTAAAATGATCTATTTTAATGACCTAAACTTGTTATGTATTGTTTTTAGTTTAAATTTATGCATTGAAAAGACTATAAAACATATTTAACTTAACTAGAGGAAAAATATATTAAAATCCAATGTGGTTACTTTACCCCCCATATAAAAAAATTGCTTCCCAACAATTTTAATAATTATATGATGGGAGGAATTTCTATATTGAGCTCTAAATTATCCATACACTATTGTTTTATAATTTTCTCAAGTTAATATTTGAAGTGACAGTTCCCTACATGCTGTTTTATTTTAACCCATTAAAAAAAGATATAACATTCCTAATAAAAGTGTAATAAATGAGGAAGAGATAAATCTTTAATGTCTATATTTCCTCAAACTAGAAATAGTATTAATATACCATGTGTATAATAATTATACCACCGAATGATGTTCTATTCATACCATGATATGTAATATGTAAAATCTTAAATGACACCAAAAAATGATAAATCTGTTGTGAGAAATCCTTATCTACCACAACAAAAGTAATTTTATAGGCTTTTCAAATTCACATGATCTAGGAGATTTGTGGGTTTAGTTTCCTACTTCATCCATTTGATTGATGTATTTGGTTTCATAGCATCTAAATTCATCACCTCTAAAACATTGAATCATTAAATGATCCTTATGATTAGTATAATATCCCTTTAATATAATCCTCTTTTTCCCTTGACCAGTTTTTCTTGATAACCTCCATTACATCGTTTAACTCTTTTTTCAGGCACATTGATGGAATTTCATTGGTTCATTTTCCACATTTTTTAATTTTTTTAATATTTCTTATTTCATCATATGAATTTCTATTATTTACATGTTAATTTATCCTTATAATGTTAGTATATCCTTAAAATAATATTTTACATTTCCTAATAATCATATATATTCATTTTAAGCATTCATATAACCATCCATGAATGGTGGTCATAATAAATGAACTTTGTCATTTGTGGAGGCCTTAGTACACACATTTGAACGATTAATAATAACATTTCACAATAAATGGGAAGAATGATGATATATTAAAAATCTTAATTGCCATTTATATTTTTGAAATATAAAAATAGTTTTTTCATATAATCAATTTATACTAACATTAATAATGGATGGTGATTGAATAAAAATGCATCATGTCTTGGAGGCGGTAGTCTAAACAATCATACAATTTATGTTATTTATTTTCATAGTGGATAGAATGTAATAAATATTCTTTTATAAATAATATAATAACATTTTTTTATAATAATGATACATATTTAATTATATTAACTTGTTTACAAGTAATTTTAAGAAGGAATGGAATAAAATAAAGGAATAAGAGATATAAATAATCATAGTGCAACCGTTTGTTTTCTCTTTGAATTATCTGTATAAGTTTAGGCATTATGAAAACATACAGTGACCACAATCATAAGTTTGATGTATAGGGTTATAGTTTGATAATATATGTAAGGTAAATGGTGTAAGTGGTGTCCTTTTAAAAGATAATTAAAAGGGAACTTAATAAAAACCACAATTTTTAATAATTCCTTAATACCATAGATGGTTTAATTGTTAAAACATGGAGAAAGAAGTTTTTTTAGACTATATAAAGTATAAAATACATCTATAAACTCATTTTTATACAATGTATGAGTTATTTATGGCTGTTTTTTTTAATTTTATCATTTTACACTAATTAATGTTTACCTTGAAGAATAAATTTAACATTAGTAATTATAAATTATAGGAATAATTATTGTTGGTTCGTTTTATTAAATTTGAAATATATTATTTAAAATTGGAATATAAATTTAAAACATAAAATTTATAATAGATGATGTTGTTTATTTTAATATAATCATACTTAATTGAGTATAATTATTTTTTAGAATTTTTTTATGCTTTAAAATTATACATAAGATAATATTATATATAATAATTATTTTAATGACATAAATTGATCTATAATTATAATATACAATTTCATAATACAAAAATGAATTAAATATTAAAATTTAACTATTTAGACAAAAATCCATAGAGAAACACCAATAATTGGTTTTTATTAAATTTACATTTTAATTTGGTTTTAAAAACATTAAAGATAATATTTTCAGTTTATAAAATATTATAAAATTCATAACATAATAACTTAGATACATCTAATATTTCTAAAAATGTTTTAAAATATAATTGACTTAGCTTACATAATTTTAATATAATAAAAATTATATTTTTTTTAAAAAAAATGGCATTTTTGAAAAGGAAAAATTTTAAAAAAAACTCCAAAACACATATAAAGTAATTTTATATATGTTGAATTAAAAAGGAATTTTTTTAAAAAAATTTAAATTAAAAAATGATATTATTTTTTATTTAAAATAATATATATAATACAACAAATATGAATTTTATATAAAATAAAATTTTCAATATTAAATCATATTAATTATTTACATTTTTAATATTTAATGGTTTACAATATTACTAATTTTTATAGAAGTTGTATTATTTTTTATATCAATATTTATTAGTTTATTATAATTATCTTTAGCATGTAACACGAGTTATCATACAAAACATCAATTTTACATGTTCTAGAAATTCATGTCATTATCGATAAAAAACTTCATTATTTGAGATACATTGGAATAACAGCTCAGTATATGGTCAGAGAAAACATGGATATGGATCTTCGTGCTAGAGAAACCATGGATTGTGGCTTAGATATGGTTTTATGTTACCTTGAATTATGATCAAGGGTGTTTTACTGTTGGGGGAAAACCCCCCGATGTTGTGATTATTGGTTGGGTATTCCAAAGATTTGGGTTCCACATATTACATAAGAGGATTGTTATTTGTGAAATACCTGCAATATATAAAAATGTTATTATCAATTAGGATCACAAAAATACGCTCAAATAGTAGTTTTTATTACTATAATTTTGTGGAAATATTTTTTTTTCTTTTTAATATATCACATTCACATTACTCTTCATATAATAGTTTGTACGAGACTATTTTTTTTCTCAACTGATTTATGTAATCACACCCTGATTAAAAAACACTACACATGTGTACCCTTCCAGAAATTCACATGGTTTCCATCATAGGATTCATCTAGGGCCTAAGATAACATAATTGTGTTGGATGATGTGGATGATCATGTGGAGCTCAAGATGAGTTGAGGGTTGGGAATATAGTGGAGAAAATTTATTTTATTTCTTTTTTTTATGGTCCTTATATGTAACATGCCTATTTCTAGGGGAGTAGTACGTTTTACATAACTATGTGGGCCCCTATTTTATTTCATTTATTATTATTGTTTTTATATCTATTTATTTAATTGTTAGTTTATTTTTGACGTCTGATATCTAGGTATTTTATTTGTTATTTCTCATTTTAATACATGGTGTATAGTATCCTCATTGAGCCTACATAGATTCATTTTCCTATTTGGAATCCTCTTGTGTATAGCATGCATACATGGGGTCATGCATTATACCACTAGTCACGGTGCTGATCAATGGTCTTTGTGAGTTGGTTGATACAAACTGTTTTGAGAGACATTTATTAGTTTTTCATACCATTATGATATTTTGTATATCGATAATACTACAATTTTTCAAACACTATAATGGATTTTTGGGTAGTACATCTTGAAAAATTATTCCAATATGATTCTCTAGTATCTATGGATCTAGGATTTATATTTTTTGTGATGTGAGGATTCTATAAGATTTTCACCTTGACCATCACACATGGATATTTACGGTTAATGATATTTTATGAATTTGTATTTTTTACCACATTGGATATAAGCTAGTGTTTAGATTTCAAATCATGGTCTATAGAGGATATAGACTAGTGATTAGATTTAGAATCATGGTTTTATAATATATAATCCTCTCACACATAACATCTAGATCATATGATGAATGTGTCATATAGTCCCACTAGTATGTCATTTTTATATTAACTAATCCATAGTTTTAAAAAATATTAGCAACTATTCATACAACCATTTCTTATATAAATAAATGTTTGAATTCTACTCAGCTAGGCCAAAATTCATATGTAAAATCTTTTAATATATTTCTATGTTAATCTATGATTACAATTTCAGTGGTGGTGATGATCGTACATGTTTTCCTCACATGTGGTGTAATGACCCCAAAAGGTTAGATTTCTGGAAATTTAACTCCACATGAGTTTTTATTGATTATTTCAATTATTTAATGATATATTAAATACACGTATTAAGATTTCCAATTTATAATAGAATGTAATTATTCTTAGACCAACCATATGGTATTATTTACATTGATACAGATCATCAATGATGATGTTACCTGTTATGTCAATAGTCATCTGAAGAGAGGTGATCCTCTATAGAGTGTTGTAATATTCATATTCTCAAAGTGGATGATTTCTCTAGTGGTGAAAGGTGGTTTTTTTGTGAAATCATAGTATGATAGACCATTTAGTTTATTTTTTATACTATATGAAGTGGATTAGGATGGGTATGTGGATGATGTCTCATAGGTGATGACAATTTTCATGTTTTTATCTATAACCTACTTGGTCATTCCTAGTGACCATAATGGTAGACATTATTTGGTGGGATAGGGGGAGAGCTAGTGGACCTTATAACACAAATATTATTCATCATATGAGTATTTAGAATGAGGTAACCCATTTTTGGTATAATCACAGGTTGGTGGTTTCTTTTGAGGAATAATAATTTTTATGTGATTCCTTGTATGAGAGTTATATACCAGAAGTACCTGGTGTTTACAACATAAAAAAGAATACTTCTTTGGGATTTATGTAAGAAAATAATTTTATTTGGTATTCATATTTACTTTCTAATGTGTTTATATTCTAGTGACTTATCTTATCGACTAGTTTGTGAACATTTAATATTGTGTTCAGATAATCGATAAACGATAATAACTATAATGGTGTTGTGTGGCTATGGATTAATTAGAGGATAAAAACATGACATATACCAAGGAAGATAAACTATTATTCAAGTATAATTATTCTTACCTGGATGTGTGGGTTGAATAATATCATTGGTATGATTTATGATTTTTCAAAGGAGTTATAAAGATGATCTTGATTTTTAATGGATAATGAATTGTAAATATTGGTTAGATTGGTTTTAGTTGAACAAAACTAGTTGGAGAGTGATTCGGGTTCTAGGATTTATTGGTATTGGAGAATATGATCATTATAATTGTGGAGATATAGGTGGAACAAAATGGTTACACGAAGTGACATTGAATAATAGAATATATGATGTTCATGAATTGGATGATTACCAATGAAATATCAGTGGTTTTGATGTGTTCCTTGTACAATCTATGGAGTATGGGCCAAAAGGGAAGTATTCATGGGTGTATATAAACATATTAGGAATGTGATTTAGGATCGAAGTGAGTAAATCCATATGATGGGAAATGTTCATGTAGAGGATTGTGGGTGGTGACCCTTATTGTGGCTTAAGGGTTCTACGAAACAATTTGAGAAGTTCAAGGGTGTCAATAACAAGTATTACTTTTTGTTTCGTTGGATGGTGCTTGAGAGTGAGTAGGTTTAGGGATGAATGTTATTCTTTGGAGTGATTGAAATAGTGTGTAAATTATTTTATGATCTCTTGCTAATGTTTTGGGAAAAATTAATGTTGATGATGATATAGATATGAAAGGCAAGGACTTGTGGTGGTGATCGGAATGTCTGGTGCAGTTGTGTGACCCTTGAATGAGAAGGGACATGGGGGGTATAATATTTTTCATTGAATGGACTTCATTGAATTTGGATTCAGTTGCATAATGTAAATTGAGTACTACTATATTCCTTATTGAATTCCATATAAATATGTTATTATTGTATCAGGTTGAGTAAGTGTATAGTTATTGGGAATGATATGGATTGTGATGTTCTAGATAAGATGCATGAAGAATAGGGTAGTGAACAAATTTAAAAAAAGATGATGGAATTTTTCAATTTTGGATTCATCCATATAATCACACAAGAAGGTGGTTATAGATTTTAATGGATTTACTTGAATGATCTTTTCATATCATTTTGGTATAAAGGAACCATGATTAGATTTTAGTGATACCTTGATGGATGTAGTTTAGTATTTTAAATGAATATTTAATAAGGTATCATCAACTTATGTCCTCTCATATAGTTAGATGAGGTTAGTTGTAAAATTCATTAGACACATCATTTTGTAACATCATTGGGTTTTTCCTGATTTTTTGGGCCATAGTAAGGGAATTCAAATTTTTCTAAGAACTTGTAAATATGATGTGAGACCCATATGATTTTGTTCAAAAATAAATATATTCGATAAGAATTTACTTGTTATTCGTTGTGTTAGGTTGGGAATCATTCATGGATAGTTTTTGGGATTCTATAGGAATGTTTTATTCTAATATTTGGTTGTAGAGGCACCACCACTCGAAATAAGATTTCACATGATATCCCTCTAATGGGGATCACTATATTCTTATTGATAAATCTTTCTATGATGATAATGTGATTCATGTTTTATGGGATTGATAATGTTTCATCTCATAGTTTTACTATTTTTTTTGTGGTGGATCGATCATAGATCCGTAATCACCATTTTTCTATCTAGCACATTTGATGTGCATTGGGTGATCAAGTACCAGACACAACCATTTCAGCAGACATTTATGACCAAGTTATGTCCAGTTTTTTTGTGGGAATTCCATTAATACTTATCTATAATATTAAGTTCTATTTTTTGGAGGTTGTTAGATGACATACTCTTATATAATGAATATTTCAAAAGGAATTTTAATTGATCATTTATTCGATAGATTATTGTTTTTTAGGAATTCAGATTGGTGTTGAAATGGTTTAAATGGATCCCTGTAAAGATTCATGATATATTATGAGAATTATGTGTTATTTCAAGTATTCAATTGAGCCTTATAAGATATGGGTTATGTTTCATTTCTTTTTAGAGGTTTCTATAGAGGTAACAATATTTTTGGGGTACAGTTTAGGTGGAAATGTGTGGCTCAATGAATCATAGTAAACCTATTTTTCATTTAATATAAATCATGTATTGTTAATAGAATTATAGTATGATTATTTTAAAAATATGTGACATTTAATATGAAAACATTGTGAGGTATTGGAGGGGTTATAGATCCATTTACATTTTTGTTACACAATTTTCTAAATCATGACAAAAAAATGTACGTGGTGGATGGTTTGAAGGAAGAGATGACAACAAGGTTGGATAATTTCCTATCAAAACATATTAAAAAACCTTGTGGATAATTAAAGAGGTAAAATTATTATTTACTCCCCACCCTTAATTCTTAATAGTGTGGTCACCACATCTCCTCTTGTTAGAGCCATGAAGATTTGGGGGTTATTTGTCGTCCTCCTCCACCTTAATGTGGGATGGTGTCCATGGAGTTTTTATTAATATAAGAGGTATTACCTTGAATATGATTGTCCTATACTTCTTCCCACACTATATTTATCTAGTATTATTTTCTATTGAATTAGTTTATGGTTACGATTTCACCACGGAATAGTGGAATTGAAAAAACCTGATTGGTCTTCCATGAAACCCCGGAAGAGGGCATCCTGAGAAGGTTTAAACACTTCACTAAATGCCATTTCATTGAGGAATGTCAATAATATTACTTTTGAATGATTTTAATCTAAAAATAATTTATATTAATGGATTTATTGTCATTTCATGAAATGTATTTTCTATAGAATGGTGTTAGAAGTTTATATAAGTCCTCATATGGGTATTTGGATTTAGTTGTGAAGAAACATGGTGACCCATGGGGTTATCCAACATTATTATGATTTGGAGTTCAATTAAAACATTTTTTATAAAGTATTTAGTTTATTAATTTTTGATGTTGGTCATGATTTTATAACACTAAGATGGTCGTGATTGATAATGGATGATGCTTGAGGAGGTTGAACAGTCTCTGGATTCAACAGACAACCCTCATAAATATATACAAAGTGTTGAAAAAAGGTAGGTGGTATCATGCACTCTCTTTATGACATGTATGATTTCATTAATTTTCATGTTTATGATCTGTCATTCCACTTAGGGTAAAGCCCCTAATTTATTTAATTAATTGAAATGTTATTAATTATACTAAATTGTATTATTAAAATTATTGAGTGAACAGGGTGATGAAAAACCAATGTGTTGTATCATGTCACCTAGGATACCGATGGCTGAGGATAGGACTGTTGAGATAGATGTGGTACTTTAACCTCATTAGGGGTGGGTTTTGACCTAACAATAATGTTTATTCATTGGATATGGGTTGGATACGCCTTTATTTGGGGGGAGAGCATAGTATAAAAGAACAATCAATATGTAGTCCAAATGAGGAACATTCTAGAATTTGAGCTATTGAGATCATTTTGACAAGTGTATGATGTGTGATACACATATATATGATATAAAAAATCCAAGGATGTCTTAAACCATTATAGGTCATTTTCAAATGAGATGGTTATTCTAGCCTATGATATGGCCATATGTGTGTCATCAATTCTCTTAGGTTGATGAAACGTTTCAAGGAATCACAATATGATTTTATGAGTCATATTTCACCTAATAAGAAAAAATATATATAACATGAAACATAGCCAGGAGATTAAAAAATGTATAAACCTAAATTAAACATCAACTGGTAAAGATGCCACATGCTAGAAATAAAAATAACAACTAACTAGAACCAGACCATATATCCTGGTGACCACTATCAACAATACCAACCTCCTCCATGAGAAAATCTCAAAAGATAATGAGCCTTCAAAAAATATCAGGTACACCATGGATATATGATATATATAGGGTTTTAGTATACAAAAACATAATTTCTAATCACTTGTAACATCCAGAACCTACTGACCACTATATCAGTAGCTGGACTGGTGGCCACATGACCTCAATCACATCTCCTCGTATGCCAGAGGATTCAAAATAACAGTGAGGGTGTATGTATTACCAATGAAGAGATTATTCCATCATATTCAGATTTCATGGTTATAATAAGACAGTAAAAAAGATACATTTATATGTAGAAGTACTAAATAGAGGATGTCATTTACAATATTAACATAATATAGAAAATTGCCAATTCTAGTTTATGAAATGCATTCATTTCAATGGGGATACATAATTATAAATTAGTAAATATTTTATCATGAATTTTATCTCTATGAATGATTTAATAAAACACACAAAGCCCCATGGAAATATCTATTAGCATCCTGAGCTCTTAATCTGTCCATTCCTCCTAACTCCCATTACGAGATGAAACAAAACAAGCATAGTTCCATAACATTGAAAAAAAGAAGATTCTACTCTGAACCCTAGTTTAATGGATTCCATTGTAGGGTGTGAGATATAAATCTTAGTAGGATGGCACCAGATATACCTAACCTAACAAATATATGCAACATGTAATTGAAAATTTGTAGGTAAAAATGTTAGCTATAAATACAGACTAATAATGATAATTGAATGTAAACTACTAAAAAAGTTATAAAAAAATTGACCGGAAATGATCCTTACATTTGATATTCAAGCTCCTTTAACAAGGAAGATATAAGCAATTCACAAAATAGACAAATAACACGTCCTAATAATACATCAAATAATTTCATAAGATACCACCGTCAATCCCAATACTCATGCATATCACATGTGTCATGGTCTTTCTTAAGAAATATGTGTAGACCATGAAGGTATGGATCCATGAAAATCATCCAAGGAAACCATAAGGAAATTCTATACCACGAAGGGCTGGATCCATAGAACTCATCCACAGTGTCTGAATCGCGTCCCATTGGAATCATAGTGAGAAAATGGTTTAGGAACTGGTTGTATTCCAATTATCATGTATAATTACATGTCCTATGTGATTCCATGCCATTCAGATCCACAATGCATCAAGGCTCTAGGAATCCCATAGAATGATTACGAAAGGGGCATAATCAACCCATGGCATCCACTACCGTTTTTCCGATCAATGGAGAGAAGACCATGTACTCTATCAAACTATTAATTAATTTCAATCCATTTATCACATTATATCATATATGTATACCAATTCCTATTAACCATTCTATGATGATCCGTGGGTTTACCCACCCACTCGTCCCAATTAATTATAGGGATTAACATAAGCATATGTGTATACCCAACCACATAACTAGAGCATTTCATTTAGTGAGTATACCTACTCAGTAACTCAACCATAACATGTGTATAACCACTCATGTTTCCATTTCCATTTAATCAAGACACATGAGTATACCCAACAATACATCACTATTTGATAATATAATACATCCCAAGTCAACAAAATAGCATACCCTCCATCACTAAAAATTCATATTTAAATACATCTTAAACGTTTAAATACTTTTTAATCCATTTCCCATTTAAGGAAAATGAATTGAAGACTCAAAAATTATACATCATTGTATTTAAATTCATTTGATAAATTTTAATCAATTTACCATTTCTTTAATTTCCATTCGAACCCAAGATAGCAAGGAGTATACCCACCCCATGATATTTTACACACTCATTCCAATCATAGGGCATACCAGCCCATTTAATACCATTTACACTTAATTATTTAACATGGGATTACCCAGCCATTCAATCTCAATCTAAATCATTATATGTATTTAACCCTATTGAACTCACCTATTTTGTTAATCCCAATTATGCTTTCACATACTTTGATAATCCAAATTAATGTTTATCTATATATTAATTCTTTCAATCTATGAAATTCTATTATCAAGATGATAATAATATTAGAATAATATTTGAAATATGTTTATCATTATTTATCTATGTTTATATGAATTTTGATATAATTATAACTCAATCGGATATGTTTTTCATAAATCAGATAAGTGTTTAGTCAATGATATGCTTATAGCTACCAATACAGATCTACCAGTAGTTAGTTTACCGATAGACATAGTCACCAATAATAAAAGGTCATCGATACGCAGAGCTACTGGTATGTATAAGTCCACTGGTAAGCATGTCAATGATTGATCAAGTCCACCGATATTGACAGCTACCAATAGAAGCAGAGATACCAATATAACAATTCTATTGATATACACTTAATCACTGGTATAGAGTCACGGATACAAAATGAGCCAACGATACAAAAGAGCCACTGATACAAGTGATCTACTGATAGACCTAGAGCTTCTGATAGAAGGTGTCACCGGTACATAGAGCTACTAACACACGGATACATGGAGTAGCAGCTACTCATACAAGGATCTACTAGTACAAGCACAAAGAACTACCAATAGGAGCTCACTACTATACAAAGTCCACCGTTACACATATATCGGAAAATTTCTATTGATGAACGACTTCCAGTCAAAGATTCCTAATCTCTAATTTTTATTGAAATTATTATTATATTAAGCAACGGTTACATTTGATGATTTTAATGCATTTAATTTTAATTAATTTTGGTTGTTGGCGTGTTATGGAACCATACCTAGTACCCATGAATATGTAATCATTCCCATTTCCAGATCTGAAAGCATAAAAAGGAAGTACAAATGTTGTACCAAAGTGAGATGAAAAGAGTGTGCAGAAAAAATGGAAAAAAGTTCTATAAAGTGGTGCATATATAATGGCTACATCCATACTCTAAGAACACTGGTCATGCATGAAGATATTTATATAAGAAGAGAACAGAAACTGGACATCATTCAAGGAGTGAAGAACTACAATGAGATGCTCATACACTCATAGTTGATCAAGATGAACCTGAAAACCAATGTTGTAAATGACACTATGTTTTCCAAAAAAACAGATAAGGACTTAGAAGCATTTCTGACAAATCAAATGGAGTCCAGAGCTGTATTTCAAATCACTAGAGCATTCTAAACTCATATCTACTCTCTTAGTGATTCTTGTATTTACATTTCGAGCAGTATGTATACTTTGTATATTTTATTCACACAATGTATCCTGTACTAAACTGGCGGAATCCCAAATCCTCAAACCAACCTCCTACAACTCTTTTCTATCCCACGGATAGTGGTGGGGGTCAAGTAAGACCTGGACAACCATTATGCTATTGTTTTGTTTTCCCATGTATAACTATGGTAGAGGTCTTAGTACCTGGATAGTCTTTGCATTGTTGTTTACCCCAATCCAGGGTGTGGATCAAATTTATATAAATTGTTTGAGAGGACTAAGTCTCGGCTTGAGACTGAACCTCGTGTTTAAAAACTGCTCTGCTAACTAATATTGATTTTAACCTATATTGAATATTCCACTACTAATTAATTTTAAATATAATTTTTTTAAAGTTACTTTGATAGTTAATCTTTACAGTGTTTTTCTGTACTATAATTAATTAGGTTAGCTTAAGAAGTTAATTAATCTTCAGATTAGATTAACTGAGAACTAATCAATCTTTTGAGAATCTAACTTACCCTTTACTGTTTTACAAATTCACTACAGATTATCTTGTTATTCAATTTGGGGGATTTTGATAAGAATGTTTTTAAACAGAAATTTTAATTGGAACTCAATTTACACCCTTCCTGAGTATCCACTCTGAAAAATATTTGGTATCAGAAGTTGTTTATTAAAAAAGTTTTTGAAACAATCTATTTTTCAACTGTGATTTTAGTTGTATCTCAAAGATCTTAAATTTCTATTAGTTATAAATTTTATCTCTTTAAATACATTTTACAAAATCTAACTATGGATAATAGATTATAAGGTGATGCTACCAACATTCCACCTTTCATTAATGGTACAAATTAAGCTAGGGGAAGCTTAAAATTAAAATTCATTTAGAGTGAATGGGATTTGATATCTGGATGGTTATAGAGACTCAATATAAAATTCCAGAAACTGAAAGAACTACTTGGGATAAACCTATAATTACTAATTACAATAATAATTGTAAATTAATGAATGCCATGAACTGTGCTTTAGGTGATGAGGAATTTAATAGAATATCTTCTTGTAAAACTGCTTATGAAATTTGGGACACTTTGGCTATTTCTCTTTAGGGAACAACCAACGTTTATGAAATGAGATTGAATACCTATAATATTAAATATGTTAATTTTAAAATGAAGCCTGAGGAATCCATTTCTGATATGTATCTCAAGTTCAATGATATTTTCAACACTATGATCTCTCTTGGTAAAGTTGTTCCCTCAAAAGAACTTATTATGAGAATACTAAGATGTTTTCAAGAAAGATGGAGAGGAACATATTTCTTCGTAACAGAATCATGTGATATAAGTTCACCCCTGTTAAAGAATTAATTGGTAAGATAATGATGTATGAGGAAGAGCAGAAGGACAACAAAGAAGAGGATGATGAACCAAGGAAGAATTCAGTAGCCTTCAAGACATTTTCTTTAATGAGTAAAGACAAACGAAAAATTAAAAGTGAATTTGATAGTTCAGGTAGTGATGAGAGTGCATCTGACAGTAATGCTAATATGGATCAGATATCCAAGAAGATTTAAGAAGTTCTATAGGGAGAAGAAATTCTTCAGAAAATCCAATTTCAGAAGAATGTATGACAATAAAGGCCTTTGGAAGAAGGATTGGAAGAATCCTGATAAAATTCATGAAATTGTCTGCTATGAATGCAAAAGGAAAGGTCACATTAAAGAAAAATTCCCGAAATTAAAATTCAAGAAGAAACATGACTACAAAGAAAACATGTATAAGAAAGTTATGAAAGCAACATGGAGTGCTTCAGAGGATAGTTCAAGTGATTCTAATTCTACTCACGATGAAAAATATCAAAAATCAAACATGTGTTTTATGAAAAACACATCTGAGGTAACACCGTACACTCCTACATTAAATTCATATTATACTGGAGTTGAATATTATTCTGAATATAAAAGGAAATAGAATGCTTTAACTAGTTCTGTTAAATATTCACTTGATATAGAAAAGGAAAAGAATTCTCAATTACATAATGAAAATACTGAACTAAAATTGTCCAATGATTAATTAAGGAAGGACATAAAAAATTAATAAAATGGAAAAGATACACTTACTCGAATTCTAGGAAAACAAGTGGAACCAAAATATACCTCTGGAATATCCTATCATCCTGGATAGAGATTGTTTATCAAAACTAAATTTATTCCTATGTCTAGACAGAAAGCTGCTAGTTATAGTTCTGTAAATTCATATGCTTCAACTAGTTACTCACATAGTTATAGGTCAAATAATGAATATCTTCAAATTCTATTGATTCTATAAATTATATGATTCCCATAAGACAAATCTGGGTACCTAATGCTTTGATTGCTAACCTATTTAGACCCATGAGAATCTGCGTAACAAAATCATTTTCCATATAAACCTGTTTTGTAGGAAACTTGTTGAAGAGTTACCATAATAAGATATAGTATTTGGACAGTGGATGTTCAAGGAATATGACTGGGGATTACTCATGCTTCAAAAGAATAATCATATATGTTGGAGGCCATGTCACCTTTGGTGATAACTCTAAAGAAAATATAATCGGACTAGTCCAAATTGGTAACACTGATTCAGTTTTAATTTCAAATGTTTTATTTTTTGATGGACATAAATATAATCTATTAAGTATCTATTAGTTATTTGATGATGGATTCAATGTTAAATTTGAGAATTATTCCTGTAATGTTTGTAATTCTAAAAATATTTTAGTACTTTCTTCTTTAAGAAATGAAAATGTTTATGACATTGATTTGAATTCTTTTGATAAACAAAACATTACTTGTTTAAATAGTTTTCAAAAAGAGTCCTGGCTATGGAATAGAAGATTAAGACATGACAATATACATTCAATTAGAAAACTGACTAGGAAAAACTTATTTATTGACCTACCTAAACATGAATTCCCAACATACAATGTTTGTAATCCATGTTAAAAGGGAAAGAAACATAATGATTATTTTAATTAAAAGAATGAAGTTTTAAATTTTCAACCTCTCAAGTTGGCTCACATGGACTTGTTTGGACCTTCTAGAGTTTCTAGTTTAAATGGGAAGCACCATGTCTATGTCTTCTTAGATGAATTTTCTATATATACTTGGGTATACATCTTACTCACAATAGTGAATCTTGTTCTTACTTTATTAAATATTCTAAGTATGTAGAAAACCTCATTGGACATTAGATTAAGACCATGAGAAGTGATTATGGTCGTGAGTTTGAAAATCATGAGTTTGAATCTTACTGATCACACAATGTCTATAGTCACAAATTTTCTACCCCTGGAACCCCTCAACAAAATGGTGTAGTAGAAATAAGATATATAACCCATAATGAAATTGCAAGAACTATGATTAATGAGTATGACCTACCTATTTATTATTGGGATAAAGCTATAAAAACAGCTTGTTAAATTATCAATAGATTCCTTATTAGACTCATTCTCAAGAATACCCCTTATGAGTTGTGGAACTTTTGGAAACCTAATGTTAATTACATTAGTGTTTTTGGTTGCAAAGTCATTATTATAAATATAAAGGATAATCTTGACAAGTTTGCATATAAAAGTGATGAAGGAATTTTTCTTTTATACTTTTTATCTAGAAAAACCTATAGAATCTTTAATAAAATTATCAAATGTGTGGAAGAATATATTCATATCACGTTTGATGAAACTGATCCACATGAACCTAAGTCTTCACTTGAAAATATTGAAGACGACCTATCTATTTTGGACCTTAATGATAAAATCAATGAACTTGTGGTAAAGACAACTAGTTCTGGACATATTCTAGAATCTTCTTATGTAGAACTCGAACTTAGAGAAGAGCCAGAAATTTCTAGTCTTACCTTTACTAGATCAACTAGGATTCTAAAGAATCATCAATGGATGCTGTTGTTGGAAATCTTGATTGAGGGACATAGACTAGAGCTTCTCTATGAAACCAGGTTGAACATCAAGCTATTCTTTTACAGCTAGAACCTAAAAATATCAATGATGCAATAAATGATGCATTTTGGGAAATGGCTCTGCAAGAAAAATTAAATCAATTTGAAAGAAACAATGTCTGCGAATTGGTTGACAGACCTATGGACACATTGACCATATGAACTGAATGGGTTTTTTGAAACAATGATGATGATTATTGAAATATAGTTATAAACAAAGCAAGGCTAGTTGACAAGGTTATTGTCAAGAAGAAGGAATAGACTATGAGGAAACCTTTTCCCCTATAGCTAGATTAGAAACTATTAGGATTTTACTTGCATATCCTACTCATCTGAATTTCAAGTTATATCAAATAGATGTTAAAAGTGCTTTTCTAAATGGTTTTATAATTGAAGATGTTTTTGTTGAACAACCACCTGGATTTTCTAACCCCCATTTTCAAAATCGAGTTTTTAAACTTTCAAAAGCTTTATATGGTCTTAAACAATCTCCAAGAGCTTGGTATGATAGAATTAGTAATTTTCTTATTTCAAATGGTTTTACTAAAGGGATTTCTGACCCAACTCTTTTTCTTATAATAATTTATAAATATGTTTTTATAGTAGATATCTATGTTGATGATATTATTTTTGGATCTTCTAAACATTCTTTATGTACTGACTTTCCAAAGAATATGCAAAATAAATTTTAAATGATTTTAATGGGAGAAGTCAAATATTTTCTTGTATTTCAATATTTTTAAAATGAAAATGGTATTATTTTGAATCAAAGTAAAGATACAAAAGATATTTTAAAACGTTTCATTTTGGATAGTATTAACGAAAGTGATACACCTATGAGTAATGTATGTAAATTGGACATTAATGAAACTGGGAAACCGGTGGATCAAACCAATTACAGAGGTATGATTGGAAGCATAGATTACATTACTACTAGTCGACCAAATATTTTGTTTAGTGTGTGTATGTGTAAAATATTTCAATATAATAATATAGAATTTCATTTTCTTTCTATAAAAATAATTTTTAAGTAACTTAATCGTAATACAAATTTAGTTTTGTTTTATCCTAAAAAAACCTTTCGAATTAATGAGTTATTCAGATGCGGATTTCTAGTTTCATGTTGGATAGAAAAAGTACATTTGGAACATTTAATTTATTGGGAACATCCTTACTATCTTGGTGTAGTAAGAAATAGAATTCTATTTCTTTTTCCACTATTGATGTAGTGTATATAGCTGCTGGTAGTTGCTGTGCACAAATTCTGTGGATGAAACACACTCCTTTGGACTATGGATATGAATTTAGACATGTTTCAATAAACTATGATAAAAATAGTGTAATTAAAATCTCTAATAATCTTGCGTCTCACTATAGGAAAAAACACCTTGATGTAAGGCACCATTTCTTGAAAGATCATTACCAAAAAGATGATATTACTCTTGAATTTATAGTTACTGAACATCAATTATCTGATATTTTCACCAAACCATTATGTTCAGATATGTTAATTTACATTTGACATGAGTTAGGAATGATAGGTCATTGATATACCTCACTGGTATGAAACCTCACCGATATACCTCACCGGTATGAAAACTCACCTATATACCTCACCGGTATGAAACCTCATCGATATACCTCACTGGTATGAGATCTCACGGATATACCTCCCCGGTATGAAACCTAAATGATTAATGGATCGTACCATTAGGAATTCTCACTCTTATAACATACTAATGCATTGTTTTACACTTCTGTCTTCCTCCATAATCTATATCATTTATACTAAATTTATTATATTTTAATTATTTATTTTATGATTCCTAAATTGTAAAACTAAGTCTTAAGTAATTCTCGATCGAAATCAATCCCCTTTCCCTCAAGCCTTAGCTCACTAATCTTGTGAAAAACTTAAGTTCATCGAGCCATAAATGGAAAAAACCAAAATTCCTACTATCAGAGATGACATTGATGAGCCGAATGCAAAGAAGCAGAATTCAAAGACAGTAGGAAGTAACAATGTTAGTAGAACAAGTCCGAGAAGGCAACCAGGGAACCCACATTTACAAAATAGAGTTATTGTGATCGAAAAAGAGCTATTCATGGAATGGAAGTTGTCTAGTAAATCACTAGTTCTAGAGGTTCTGCAATACCAGAAGTGGGTAGACTAATTTTAAAACAACAATGGACCCTACTATCCAAAGCTGGTAAAACAGTTCTATGAGTTTGTGAGTTTTGAGAAATTCTATGAAGATAATAGAATGGTTTCATGGGTAAATGGAAAGGAGATATATTTTTCTTCTATTGAGTAGGTTGGATGCCTGAAGGTTCCACATGAAGGTGTTTGTGGTTATTTATCGAAAATAGTACCACCTAAAAGTGATATTTTTGACTATGAGACTTCCTTAGAGGACCTCATCGGTAGTGGAAAGCAAAGACAGGTAGTGGATGCTTCAATGTATGGAGAGAACATATTGTTTTTCAAGATTGTGCAACATGTTCTAATTCCAAGAAGAGGGGACATTGAAAATTTCAGATATCAAGATATCTATCTGTTACATCTCTTGAGACATGGTGTGAAAGTAAATCTCTGCCTACTTCTAGTGACTCAAATAGAGGATATGATTAGACCAAAGTCAAAGAACAATGTCTTATTCTTTTCCAAGTTGATCTCAGTGATGGTTAAGGTAAAAGGACTAGTTGAGTCTCATGATGAGATAGTGGTTTCAATGAACAATTTCGGTTTTGCAAGTATTGTATGTAAATAAATGAATATAAACTGGAATCCATGGAATGGAGAGTGGGATACTAATGAAAAATTTTATATGATATGTTCAATTTTTTGGATCATCCTTCATGGCCTAAGGATGTGAGGGATCCAGGTCTGGGACCTGATGAAGAAGATTTGTTGTATAGTGATGATTCAGAAGAGGAAGAATCCTCTACAGTAAATGGAGGAGATCCAGACTGGCCTCCTAGCCCAACTCCTAAGATTGTATCATAGAAAAGGGGAAGTACTTCTTTGATCCTACCTAGTACAGAAACTTTTCAGGGTATAAGCAATAAAGAGGCACCTATGATGAGGAAGACCAATAGAGACCAGATCAAGAAGAGGCTATCCCAGAGAATGAGGAAGAATAAAGTGGATCTGAAACTAAAGCATCAGCTTCTGAAACCTTGAACATAAGTCTTTTTATTGGATGTTCTATTATACCTTTAGAGGTTGTTCCTGATGAAGTGGATAGACCTTTACCTATTCATGAGGAACCTTCTATTGTTGCATATATAGAAATGGTTGTGCAAGATTCTTATGAGGAGGACCGAACTAATGAGGGTGTTGTTTATATACAAGAGAATTCACCAGTTGAGTGGGAGAATCCAACTAGGATTGACACTGTTTTAGTTGAAAATGAAATTGAGGACTGGGCATAACACCCAGGTTTTGTGGTTTTTGGATTAGATTATCCCGATTCTGATAATGAGGAATCCCTCAATAGACCAAAAATCAATTATGATATTTAGTCTGAGATATTACTTGATGATGTGGTCAGAACACATGATCTGTATAAGCTCACGTATGATCTCAAAATTAGTTTTGTGGAAGAAATAATTAAAATTAAGCTACACTGGTGTCATCTATTCAATCAACTATGAATGACTCTATGGAAAGTATAGTATCTGAAAGTGCATCTATTGTGGTTGAACCTTCTAATATGATCACTAGTGATGACTTATCATCTTTAAAGGGTGATATGAAAGAGATTTTAAGTGCTTCTGTTACTGAGATAAAGAGTTTCATTGTAAAATAGATGAGCAATTTTGAAAAGTCCTTCGAAATCTCTCTTGGTTGTAATGTGTCAACCTTTGTGGAAGAGATAGTGGATGATATTACAGCTTTCCAGAATCAGGTATCTAGACTGGCAGATACTACTGAAATTCTAATGAAATCGGTTATCTCTCTAGAATCCTATATGAGTTCAAAATCTCAAGCAGACAATGATTTGGTTTATCTGAAGAGTGTAGTGAGCCAAATGCTCTCAGTTTTTGAGGAGTTTAAGAATTATATAACAAATCATGTTAGCACCTAGGATTATCAAGTAAAAAATCTAATCAGTGGGTTGACCAAAAACATCAAGGAAACAGTAACATTTTCTATTGGTTCTCTTGCCTCTATACCTTCAATGGAATAGGATCAGATTAGGGCTTTGATGAAGGAGGAGCTTGGTTCAATATCAACAAGTGGCACTGTGGACTCATCTGATCTGACCAATGTAGTGACTTATACTAGAGATACCACTAGAGATATCATGAATATTGTTCAAGACTATATGAGAGAAGCTTCTGTTCTCAAAAAGATGTGAAAGACAAGTTAGATTATTATTTCCGAAGGTTTTATACCAAGAATCATCTAAACAAGCATTTCAAGCTTATATTAGAAAACATGAAGCTACCTCCAGTCAATCATGCTTTTAGAGTACAATTTTGCAAGCTCAGAGAGTTGACACATGAACTGGGAAAATTCATGTAGAACAAGGACGATTTCATTTATTCTATGGAAAGAGGAGGAGGAATGATTATGGATTTCAGAAATCTATTATTGCCTTTTTTTCATATTGATGCTCGACCAGTGATTATACCTCCAACTATACCTGCATCTGCCTCTACTACTTCTCATTTTATGTTGACTCCAGCCAAATACATCTGAAGCCTTGCTCCGATGATCACTCAAAGATCTACAAATTATATGTCAGGAACAGTTTCAGTAGCTCAGCCACCTCTGATCATCTCTGGTGTTCCTAAGCCTCCACCTAAATCCACCACATCTGCATCCTCTTCAGATCACAAGGGGAAATATCATTATGAGGATGTGGATTGATTAGTGGTTAGGATATTTTGATAGGAATCATCTTTATTTATTTTTGTTTCATTTATTTTTTTCTTTTTTAGTGTTGGCTCCATGGAATATATGTGATCTTACCATCTTTTACTCTCTATTACTTATTTTCTCCTGTTTTTCCTTCTTGTACCGAATTTTGATTATCATAAAGGGGGAGAAATACTATCTAAGGGATACATTTAAGGGGAGAAGTGATATATTTTATTTCTAAGTGGGAGCAATACTATCTTTTATGTGCTTAATTCATTTTCCTCTAGTAAATTTGTTTTATATTTTAGCTTTTCTATATATTTTTTATAATACATTTTTTTCTCTGATATAATTAAATATAATACAATATCCTCTGATACATTACTAATTATTTTTGACTTATAATATCATAATTTGTGATTATCAAAAAGGGGGAGATTGTTGACCACACCTATTTTGATAATCCCAATTATGATTTTGCATACTATGATAATCCCAATTATTCTTCCACATACTTTGATAATCCCAATTAATGTTTATCTATATATTAATTATTTTAATCTATCACATTATATTATCAAGCTGCTAATAATATTAGAATAATCATTGAAATATGTTAATTAATGTTTATCAATGTTTATATGAATTTTAAAATAATTCTAACTCAATCAGATATGTTTTTCATAAAGCAGATAAGTGTTAAATCAATGATATGCTTATAGCTACTTATATAAATCTACCAGTACGTAGTCTACAGATAGACATAGTCACCGATAATCAAAGGTCACCGATACACAGAGCTACCATTTTGTATAAGTCCACCAGTAAGAATGTCACTGATAGATCAAGTACACCGATACAGACTACTACTAATAAAAGTAGATCTACTGATAGAACAAGTCTACCGATATACACTTAATCACTCGTACAAAGTCACAAATAAAAAACTAACCACCGATAAAAAAGATACACCGATACAAGCGAGCTACTGATAGACCAAGAGATACAGATTGAAGGCATCACCGGTACATAGAGCTACTAATACACGGATACATTAAGTAACAACTACTGATACAAGGAGCTACCGGTACAAGGACAAAGAGCTTTCGATAGCAGCTCACTGCTTTACATAGTCCACCGTTACACATATAAAGACTGAAAGATACTGATGAAAGAGTTCCAGTATCTGAATCCTAATCTCTACATTTATCTAAATTATTTATTTATTAATAAACATTCACATTTGATTAATTTAATTCAATTAATGTTAATTAATGTGGGTTGTTGGCATATAAGGGAATCGTACCTAGTACCCATGAAAAGGTATTCATTCCCATTGCCGGACATGAAAGCTATGAAAGGAAGGAAAAATGTCATGCCAAAGTGGGATGAAAAGAGTGAGCATAAAAAAGGGAAATGTGTGTTGTAAAGTGGATCATACAGAAAGACTACATCCATACTCAAAAAACAGAAGACATACATGAAGTGATACATAAAAGAAGTGAACACAACACGAAATTTAGTCAAGGAGTGAAGAAATTCAACGAGTTTCTTATACACAAAGAGCTGATCAAGATGAACCTGAAAATCAAGGAAGAAAATGACACTCTGTTTTCCAAACAAAACCAAAGAAGGACTCAATTGAATTTATGAGAAATCAAAAGGATTCCAGGGCTGCACTGAAAATCACTATAGCATTCTAAACTCATATCTACTCTCTTAGTGATTCTATTATTTAAATTTCAATCATTGTGTATACATTGTATATTTTATACACACATTGTCTCATGTAAGAAACTGGACGATTTAAAAATCCTCACACAAAACATCCATAACTCTTTTGTATCCCAGAGATAGTGGTAGAGGTCATGTAAGACTTGGACAGCCAGTGTGCGGTTCTTTTGTTTTCCCATGTATAACTGTGGTAGAGGTCTTAGTACCTGGAAAGTATTTTCACTATTGTTTACCCCGATCAAGGGTGTGGATAAAATTTATATAAATTGTTTGAGAGGACTAAGCCTCAGCTGGAGACTAAACCTATTATTTTAAAACTGTTTTGCATACTTATATTAATTTTAACCTATATTGAATATCCCACTGCTAATTTTATTGAAATATAAAATTGTTTTAATATTACTTTGATAGTTCATCTAGCTAGTGTTTGAATGTACTATAAAGTATTAGGTTATCTTAGAAGTTAGTTAATCTACAAATTTGATTAACTGAGAACTAATAAATATTTTGAGAATCTAAATGACCCTTTATAGTTTTACAAATTCACTTCATATTATCTTGATATTCAATTTGGGGGATTTTAATAAGAATATTTTTAAACATAAATTTTAATTTGACTCAATTCACCCCCCCCCTTTAGTATCCACTTCAACCAACAAACACAAGTGTGTCAATTATAAAAGGATGAAACACATCACATAGCTTTGAAAACAATGATCCTTTAATTAATCAATCTTTCTCTAACTAGGAAATCATATTAAGAATAACATAACATTATGCTAAGAAACATAAATAGTTTACTCACTATGATTTTAGTTTGAAGAAGTAATCCTAGATTGTGTTGTTTTATTATTAACAGTATTTCACATTCTAAAAAAATCATAGAACCCAAAATTGGATTTTTATTTCATAATTTCAGATCAAATTATATAATGTAGTAAATAAACAACAATTTTACTATTAAATTAAAAATAATGAGGTCTCTACCTCAAAATATAGAAAATATATGATTTCTGACTCAAGAATCATCCTGCACACACACCCAAATTTCCATATATATATATATATATATTCAAAACCCGATGCACGTGTTCCCAAAACCATGAGGAAACATCTGCATAGAATATATATATATATATATTCATACCTGTGAAAAATTATTTTTCTCACACACATGGATAAATATCACAACAGCCTCAAACAGTCCCCCATGATGAATAAAAACCAAAAACCCTAAATAAAGGGTGAAATTAAAAATATATTTATAAAACATTCACTCAAAATGATGACGATGGACAAAATCAACATAAACCACCTCGCCTTCGGCGGCGGTTGTCAGAACATGGACGAATAGGTTCATAAAGGCCCTTTGCATACCCTAAAATAAGAAGAATTTCCTAAATTGGATTAATACCAAACCTATGGTTTTGTTTGAGTTGGTAGGGTGATAAGGAGGCCAACAATCACCAGACAAATGAGAGGAGGTGGGAGATAGTGCCATACCACGATGAATCAGACCACCACTGATAAAAAACAAATAAAAACCAACAACCAGAGAGGTATTTGGGGAGGAGGGGCATTGCTTGTCGAAGTGGGAAACCCCAAGTGGGTGCGTCATGACATTGGAAAAGAGAGGGAGAGGATCGATTTTCTATATATTTTTATTCTATTTTTAATTTAAATTAAAATAATACAAATATTAAAATATATCACTGAACACAATTTATGTCTCTAGGTAAAGAAAATTGTGCACCAACCGTGTGACACCCTCTGTGTAAGAATGTCACCTCTCTCGGTATGTCCTACATAGTTAGACTAACCATGTACAAACTATTCAACAACCTTTTTCCCACAAAAATAAGCCTCATGGTTTCCTACAGTGGACCGTATGGTTTTTCAGACCATGTGAAAGTCGTGTTCCCTCTATATGTCCTTAAAAAACCTTACATTCCTATTCTAACAATCTTGAAACCCATTGAACCACCTTAGAAACTAATCATTCATTTACTCATAGCCTGATAACACTACTTTAAAGATTAAAACATTAGAAACATTACCATGATACTCAGTTTTAAATTTGACCCATCTAGAAATTTCAAAAAATTAAAAAACACTCTAAAAACCACATGGTCCAAAACACTCATTCTTATATCACTCTTGAATCTATACATGTCCTTTCTAAAAATCGATTAAAAATAATTTTTTAATAAAATTAATGGAAATTATTGTTTTATCTTTAAAATAACAAACCATGATTACCTAAATTCAAATATTCAAAAAAACATTACATTCCATTAAAATAGAATCCCATTTCAAAATCTATATTTGAATATAAATATTAAGAAGGAAATCATATCCCATGTATGATTATAAAATATAGGGATCATAAATGATAATAATAAACAAGATATACCAAAATATAAAATTCCAAATAAATAAAATCATCAAATGTGAAAATAGTGTATAACTAAACAAACATTACAAAATTTGAGGAAATAATATGAGTGGTGATTTAAAAAATTACTAGGGAAATAAAAAAATATTCCACAAAAAAATAGTTGAATGTAAAATGTATATAGTCATGGTAATTTCTTAAATATTCATTGAGGTGACCCAAGATGTAATAGCACTGGTGTCATTTTCCATCATAGGTTGTGATCAACTATTTATTACTAGTCGGGCTCCTCAAATATCATAACACCAGTGGAATACCAACTATATACACTTACATAATATGGATGATCTAGTCTATATCATTTGAAACCACATAATAAATTTCTCATAAACCTCTATATGATATCTAGGGTCCCATTATGATAGTGTATGGGGGAAAGTTATAAAAAAATAAAAAAAAATCATATTACATATATCCCATAGATTCAAACATGAATTCCTTTCATTCTTCCTGAAACTAATCATGAGGAGACCCTCTCTAACTACAGGATAACCATGTGGGTAGCCATCACATATAAAATATTTCACATGTTCTAACTAGGTATACACATCATGGGAGTTCAAAACCATTTTCCAAGAAACACCTAGATCTATCAAATGGTCATTAAAATCATCAAAACATAGAATAACTTTCCAAAATAACAAATCAAGTACCAAACAATCCTTAATAATTAAATAATGAAATAATTTCTAGTGGAAACACTATTCCTTAAAAATCATTTTCAATATCAAGGTAACCACCAAAATTTGGTAATTAGGTTTTAAAATAGTCGATTGAATCATGTTAGCATAACATAAAACCTAATTTGGGTGACATATAAAAATTATAAATCCATTTACAAAAACTTTAGAAATCATTAAATCTTTTCATGAAAACAACGTGCTAGAAATAAAAATAATTTAATGTAATTTTTCATTTATATGAATGAAAACCTCTATATGTACATCTTTTGATGCTATGTGTGTGCACATGTCACTCTAGAATATATTGAGACTTCTATATGAATGTTAAATGATCATTCAAATAGAGAAAGGAATCTTAACATCCAAACCCAGAATTCATTATAATATCACTAATACCATATACAGGTAAAAAATAAGTTCATAACACAATTCCACTGGACACCAACTTTTTCAATTTTGAAAACTTCCAAAACTAATTTCAACACCACCAAATTCATTTTGAAATGGACACTTGGAATTTTATCAAACAATAATTGTACATATATATTAATCACATATTCGTATGATCATATAAATCCTTTGAGGAACCCATTTTCATCAAACCACCAACATAAAAATAACATTAAATTAAATTTAATAACACAAAAACACATGAATAAAAATAAAAAATAAAATTTTAATTTCTCAGGAATCATATATCATGATTCAGATAATAAAATTATAGAAACATATATTTCAATGGTGTGAAAAAGAAAAGAAACATATGAATATTAATGAACAAGGCATAAGAGTAAAATTGCACACCAAAACATCAAAAAACACAAATCACATTACCCAAACATCACTTAGGGTTTGAATAAGGGACACCAAACCAAGGGATAATAATGAATTATTATAAAGAAGTAAGGATGAAAATAAAATGATGGAAGTGGTCCAAAATCAAAATAAAACTCACCAATGTTTAGAAGAGTAGCATCAATCCAAGGAGATGAGAAAAATAAGGGGGGATCCCTTTCTTGAGAAAAACCATAATATGGGAGGATATTGTTTTATTGAAGTTATAATTTGTGATGGTATAAATTGGAATGTAATCTTTTGTGTACACTTGTCATGTCATGTAGTTAGGCCATATGGTTTAGAAAACCAAGCCCAAAACATGAGAATCCAATAGAAAGAGAAAGGAAAACTCATATGGGATGGACACATAGTTCGTAAAATGATGAAAATATTCCTATAATGATAGAAGACACCATCATATGATTTATATATAGTTATCATCATACACCTCATGACAGAAACAATTTTTCACCTCTTTATCACTTGGTTTGGGAAAAACCATGTGCTAGTCATGAAAGAATAAAAATACAAGAAAATAATTAATTGAAAAAATACATAGATCAATAGGTAACATGTTTTTCCTACATTTAATGAACACTAATTGTGATCACTCTTAATATAGACCAAAAACACCCAGAACAAAAATATAATATTGGGAACTAAAACCAAAAACCAATGAAAAAATATATATAAATGAAATACATATAATAAATAGGAATACCTTGGTCATGTTGTGATAGTTATCCCTTTCCTGAAAAATTTCTACACCAATAAATTCCACATTCTTATGTAATAATCAAAATAAGAAATCTGAATCTGAAAGAAGGATGCTCCTGAAAAAACCCCCAAACTGAGCATGAAACTGATCAAAACCAAGTGAAACTAGAAGCACTATTGTGACTATTTTTTTCTAAAAGTCACACCTTACCAGTTGTAGAGATAAAAACAAAGAGATCCATATGGATCTCCCCACCATTTAGGAACTAATGATTTGACATAACCCTTTAACCTATGAATATTTCACCTAAATAAACTCAAACAAAAAACAATAAAAATATACAATTCATAATTATACAAGACAAATTTATCTACAAATTTGATCAAGATAATTAATATATTAAATAAACCTGAATATTAATGGTGAAAACAAAAAAAGAGAGAGGAAATGACAAAACAAATACAAGAGTAAAGGCATGAAAATGACCACCTGAGATGATTGTAGATTAAAAAACCCTAGGATACAAAATTGGACTACAATTATTCATCCAAAATCCAACTAACTATAATATATAGATTTTTTCCATCTTGTCCCATTAATAAAAATTAATAATAAAGTTATATAATGTATTCATAGAATTGTAAAATTGACTACAATAGAAGTAAAAAAGGGGATTTGTATTTCTAAGAAGATGTTGAAGCTGAAAATGATTACCCCACAAAAATAGGTTTCACCTATTCACTCTCCATATCAAAAGGGGAACCTTTACACTCTTCAAATAATCAGACTGTCAACCACCATGATCCTCCCTATACATGTAAAATTATATAGAATCCTTTCATCCACCACAATCTTGGACAAAATATAAAAATATGACAGAAAATAATCAGTGATCTTAAGATAGAGACACCACATGAAGTGATGACATTTCAATATATCTCTCAGTGATATTTCTGAAAAACATGGATCAAAATCGTTGAAGTCGTCAGCAAATATGTTTTCTATATGTTAATTATGACATGAATCCATGATATCTTTGACTTTTTTTGTATTCAATTCCTCATTGATAAACCATTGGATGAATGTGGTCTTGAAAATTTCGCAAGCCATCATAACAGGCAAATGAGGGAAGAGTGATCAACTTCCACTAGTCCAAACTTAGTTCCTAAAATAGTTCTAAGATAAATTTCACCCTCAAGACATATAGATTCCCTGATAACATCAAGACACCTTTAATTTTTTCAATCCACTCCATATCTTATATCATAATTAGATAACGATGGAAAATAGGATATTTTTAAAAAAAATAGACTCCACCACTCCACTTGGATTATAGTTAGTGAAAAATCATGAAACTTTTCTTTATAATCATTCATGTCCTTTTAGGGTGATAGACTATAAATTAAATGGAACACCACACCAAATCAATGATGAACCAAAACAAAATAAAGGTAACTACTCAAACCAAATTTCCAACATAAAAAACAATACACATCACACAATATAATCAAAATACCCAAAATTAATAACCCTATTTTCCATTCTAAATACATATCCATTTCAAATTGAAAAATAATTTTTGATCCAACACTTTTAAATTTCAAATCACAATGCCACTTTTCTTATACAAACTAAAATGACATCACAAAATAATAACCCAATTTTACAAGTCTTAAAGTAAAAAACAACTTCCATTTCCAAAAACCCAAATACTTCCATAAATATCAATAAAATAACATTAATCTCAAAAAATTCCCTCAAATTGGGGAATTGTGGTCTTGTATAACTCATACACATTTCTTAGAATACTATTATCTAAGAAGGAAACAACAATTGGGATAGAATTTACAATATAACATGGTCTCTATATGGTTGTATATGCCATGTAATCTCACCATGTGATATTGTAACTCCCTAAACCTTGTTACCCATAGTTGGTGTAGTATTAGATAACTTTGGAATTATCATAAGATATCAAGTCTCAAAAGACTGATTAGTTTTGTACCCTTGTAATTAATAGATACATACATAAGTTTTACATTACATTATGAAAAAAATTGTCTCTCATTTGATCACACTCATTTCCCAAAGCCTATCCCTACAGGTCAATCATAATATTCTTCTTTGCATCTTGGTAAAAATAAAAAATTGAAAGGATTGAGCTCAGACACTCAGTAAATATAATAATATAGAGGAAACTATTATAAATATTCATCAATATTTAAGGCAATGTATAAGACTAAAACAAATGCCTTTTTAACTTAAATGCCAGCATAATATTGCAGAGAGAAATCAAATAATGTCATTTATATATTGACATTGATATTTAACTAGTCGAATAATAACATTTAATATCAATATCCACTTTCATAATGATGGAATAAATAATGATGGAAATCATAACCACATAGTCAAGGCCACATACCAAGAATACAAATAATATTTTTTCAAGGCATTCTGCAAAGACACATGTTAGTCTCATGAGACCTACTGATGTATCTAGGAGCTATATGGGGCCTGACGCATCACTTACTAAGTCCAATTCATTCCTCAAATGAAAAGGTTGAAACATAACATAAACATTCGTATTAAAACAAGCATATGGAATTTTAATACCATAACTATAAACCATGAATAGTATAAAAATAAAATATCTACAGTCAAACATAACAAAAAAACTCCAATACAATATAGAATATTTTATCATAATAAATCAACTTCAAACATGTGAAAAAACCATAAAATAATGCAGAGATGATGAAATAATAACTATTTTAGAGAAATATATCTTTCAATATTGAAATATTTTAAAAGTAACAGAATTATGAAACTAAACATTCATTTATAAAGTATTTTTATAAGATTTTAAGGGAAGATTCTAAAGTATTATAATGGTATAAAATTGCCTCCCCTACCATATACGATAAAAAAACAATCTTACCATAGTTTTTCAAAAAGGTCATACAATACCTTATTTGGAATGCGAAAAAAAGATTCCTTTAAAAACATTTTATAAAAATTAAAAAAAAGTATAAATGAAATTATCCAATTGTCTAGTAAATAGAAATAAATGAAGTACATTTTTAAGAAACAATAATGTGGATGATAATGAGCTCACAGTATATATATACATATAAACAACCTCAGATAATAAAGTGATTTCAAAATTAACCCTTACCTTGTACATTTCATTGGTTGAATATATTTTAACAACCTATATAATTGTTAAATAAATTTTATAATATTATACACTATCCACATACATAAATATAATATCATATATGATCTTTTAATATTGCTTTATTTATAAAATTTTAGTAGTTTTATTGATTTTGTTGATAACTGATTCATTTTCCATTATATGTTATGTTATGTAAGTCATTTTTTTATGGATAGGATGTATTATATTCATATAAATAATTATATTATGTTCTTAATAATTATTTAAATCCTAAAATGGTAATTATTCATGAATATTTATAATGGTTAATTAATCCAATCACGTTTGTGGAGATGATAATCTGTACGTACACATTAGCTACAATAGTGTTCTATTGATGGTGAAATAATATATAATTTGATGGTATAAAATATATAAAGTATCATTAAAATGATATATTTATTATTTAAATCAGTTATACTCATTATTATACCCATCCAAATAATAAAGTGTTGAATAAAAAACTACACTCTGACGTGGAGATGATTAGTAATACATACACACGTATGATGACTTTGTCATTCATATGATGAATAGAATAATGAATATTTTTTTCCATATTTATAATAACATCACAATATTTAAAAGATAATAGAGAAATTATTTTATTATGGAAACAACAATTAAATAGGATGGTTAAGAATAAAATAATGTTGAAAGAGGTGATGAAATTATTTCTTCTTCTTCGGGTGCTTCCTTTTGATTTGATCAAAAGGGTTCCATAGGTTGGACTTATAATAAAAAAAAGGCCTTTAAGTTGAATTGAGGGTAGTTTTAAGGATATTTGAGCTGGGATTGGGTGAGCCAAATGGATTTGGATGTATATTTTCAAGAGAAGGGGAAGTAACCTTTTATAAGAGTGGTGAGGTTCACTTTAGTAAAAGATGAAAATATTATTTAATTATAAAATTATTTTCTTGTCTAATTATTCCAAACAAAATTATTTCAAGGATAAGGTGGGGAGGGGTCGAAAACATCCCAAAGAATAAGTTTCAGTTATGTTTATTTACTACATTACCTTTATATTTCAGATTTATCTCTTAGTTAAATAGTAAGAATTTTACCATATATTCTTGTATTATTATAACAAATGGTTAATACACATACTACAAAATAGAAAGAGGACCTCAAGTGGGTCATTAATGATATATCTATAATTATATACATCCTTTTGCCAAGCCTTATAATTTTAGATATATTTTATCAATTAATAATATATTATTTGATTAAAAAATTCATTTATGTCAATTTGGATACTATATAGTATTTGGTTTTTGTGAAACTCATAAAAACAATTTCACTTCGAACAGAATTTATATTTTCAACTCTAACATATATATGAACCTTGAAAATTCATGTAATAAATCAAGATTCAAAATTTACAAATATATTAATATTTATAATATCAAATATTTTAATCATTAAATAATAAGGTAATTACTACATCATCATTGTTTCATAAATAAATTTAATTACATAATATCTATAAATTATTAATAAAATACCCTTATGGTGGAAATAGTTTTAGATTTTTAATTAATATTTTTAGTCGAATTTATCTTATCTATAACTCTATATTAAAAATGGTTTAGTTATTAAACAATGAATTTAACTCATTTCACTATTCAATAAATATAATAATAATAAATGTCCTAATATAATACATTTAAAAAAATGATCATATATTATTTATATGGTTGATTATTGTTGATATAGACTTATCCATTTGATTTATGACATGATTTAGTGTAATTAAAATATCATTTTTACCTTTAATTACACTATTTAATTTTAACAGTGGTAAACAAAATTGAAATGTTAATATTCAAAAAAAATTATTTTCATATTATGTAAAAACAATTACTTACTGATATCAACTTTATCTCTAAATTTTTTGAAATACATTTCATAGAAGCAGTAAAATTACATTCTATGCAAATTTTTAAATGTTCTTAGGAGGTGGGTAAAAGGTGATAAATAAATCAGTAAAATTTTCTCTATCTAATTTTATTATAAAATGACTCCAATCGATTACATTGGACTAATATAGGTATTATGTATCAATTATAAATGTAATATACATTTCAATTAAAAATAATTATTTAAATAAAAGGTCGGTTTTAAATATTAACACAGTGTTTTTCATTATTCATAAAAAATTGATTGTTTTTAGAAAAATACCAAAATTTCACCCTAAGATAAATTTGATTTTCGAAATCCAATAATGAAGTCTATATTAAAAGGTAAAATTTATAAACTTTCAAAATTTGTTTATTACTATTCATAATGGATAGTTTGATTGGTCTTGGTGTACAACAACTCGAATTTTCATACAACACAAGATATTGTATCTTTCAAAGAGAAGTGTACTATAAAAGAATGGGGTGTTACAATCATACCTCCTTTAAATAATTTCATCCTTAAAATTTATAGAATACTACTATCTAAAATTACTCGTGTTGTTCTTCATCATATGTTTCTCAGGTTACCATGTTGCCTCTTCCATCTCATTGTTTATCCATAAAACTTTTACCAGATGAGTCGTCCGGTTTCACAAATGTTGTTCTCTAGTATCAGGAATATTGACCGGATCTACATAATAATACATATCGGTTTTGAGTTCTAATTATTCATTGGTGAGATCATGTGTGGGTTCAAGAATGTATTTTCTCAACATTGATATGTGGAACACATCATTAAAATTAGAGAGACATAGAGTCATTTACCATTAGAAATCTAAAACTCCAATTCATTCTAGGATTTCGAAAGATCTAATGTACCTAGGGCATAACATACCATTCTTACAGAATCCTATAACACCCTTACATGGATATACCTTCAAGAAAACATGATCTCCTACATAAAATTTCAAATCCTTCATTCAGTTATCGTTACAGCTATCTTGCTTTATTTGAGAATCTTTGATGTGGGGTTGGATAATCATCACCTTTTCCATTGTTTCTTCAACATATTCTAGACCTATGAGTTTTCTTTCAACAACATCATCCCAAAAAGTTGTTGTGTGACATCTATTTCCCTATAAATCTTCATATGGTCCCATCAGATTACTTGAATGAAAGCTATTATTATAGGAATATTTTACCAGAGGTAAATATTGGTCCCACTTACCTTAAAAGTCAAGTGACAAATATCTCAAAATGTCTTCTACTATTTGAATAATCCGTTTTAATTTTCTATCATCTTGAGGATGGTATGAAGTTCTCAAACGAGGTCCAATATCCAGGGCAATCTGAATACTTTTCTCATAAGAAAATTTGTTGACTTGGTAAGATGATCAACAATGACCCATATTGCATCCTTCCATCTAGAATTATTTGGTGGCCCAATGACAAAGTCTATCATAATATCATCCCATTCCCACTCAGGTATGGGAATAGGTTTCATGACTCCTCCATTATTTCGTCTTCTAGTCTTAATATAAGGCCCCATCCTTAAACCTTACTTAATCTTGAGTTATTACAAGATTACACATTGTGTATCTTTTCATGTTTAGAGTTTTAGAGAATTAGATCATGAAACTTTCATTACATTCCACATTTAATCAAAGTGGTTACATAAAAGACAATATTCATTCTTCCCATCAATGAAAACATATTTAAAATAAAACACGGATTCTTTCTTGACACATCCTTGACACTATCATCACATCATGTACCTTTCCCTTGACCTATGAAAAACATTTCAAAAACATGGGATGAGCATAAAAAGCTCAGTAAGGGTTATAAAAATATGGAAATGAAACATGAGTTCATATATACATAAGAATGAAATCATACTTTACCCATAAAACATAGGCACTTTAACATACCTCATCAAACCATGAATAAATCATAGAAATCATAAGACATAAAGGTAACTTGAGGCATTCATAACATTCTTACGTAGGGAGTAACCCTCTTGGTTACATTTGTAATACCCATCACAGTATATTCCCTAAATCTCTTCGGAGAAACCTTAACGTTTCACTCCTTCGCGTTACCCAATGCATTGATGAGCTATATCGGGCTCACCCGCCCTCAGTTTATCACGGAACCACCTGTTTTCATAACAATGCCCAAGAACCATAACATAAATGTATCACATAAAACATGCATAAAGGAAACATAACATTTCCACATTTCAATCACAATATAACATTTTAGTATA
The DNA here is from genome assembly GCA_963277665.1 of Viscum album. NCBI lineage: Eukaryota > Viridiplantae > Streptophyta > Magnoliopsida > Santalales > Viscaceae > Viscum > Viscum album. The sequence goes on from OY728125.1 coordinate 1,030,348,212, forward strand.
TTGAAATAATGAATCCATTCAAAAAGAAACCATTTCCAAAACCATTTAAAACATTTAATAAAGAGATTTTGGAATCAATGTGTCTCATACCACCTTGAAGCTTTTAAAATTTAAAACCATTAATATCCATATAAAAAAATCCTGAAAACAATTCTGAAACATGGATATTAATAAGAATAAATATTTAAAACCTTTAAAGCGATATTTTGGTTAAAGGGATTTTACCAAAATTAGAGACACTTGAATACAATAATTGAGGAATAACATTTAGTCAGAACTTTATAATATCATGAGAATAAATGGATTCAAGATATAATACTCCAAAGGACAGTATATACACCATATAAGAGTGAATTGGTGCATAACAACAAAGAAGTCTCAATAGAAATGTCAAATGTGATGAAATCCCTTATAAAGAAGGTATCCTTAAATTAAGGATAAATCAATCTCAAAATTATGTGTGACAAATATAAATACACCCAATATAAGTGTATATTAACTGTAAAATAATAAAAGGTCATTTACACATATTCAAAGGATGACATATTCAATAACTACATGTTGAACCCAAAGAAATCGAAATTGGGTTAAGAAGTTCTCTTGACAGCCTAACGGCGTCACATCAAAATGAGTTGATGAGAGATATAAAGTGTATCTCATCACTTGGACATTAAAATTTACATCAATAAGGATATATGAGAACATATCCCAACATAAAAATATGTAAATTAAAATACCCAACAAAAGAAGTCTTTTAAAAAAGAGGAGGGTGAAAGGTTCCCTTACTGACTTGGGTATCTTTCAAAACATACACCCCATGAATGAAGGACAATAGATAATTGATGTAAATACTCATAAACGAAAGTATATTACACAAAGAGTAGAATAATGGGCAGTAAATACACCACTCAATGGAATTTGTGGCAAATGTAGCATAAATCTCACAGGAATAAAAGTGAGATGAAAAATCCCTTACGAAAACTTGGCAGCCTAACGGCGCGACATAAAACTTACAAATATGGATTGATGAGATCAAATAGGGTATCTCATCACATTACAATAAAATTTACAGCAAGATTAATATAAAATAACATCCCCCATAATTAAAAATAGGAGCTTAAAAGAAGTGACATAAAGGAGAGTACTTAAAAAAAAGAGAGGTTAGATCTCTTACGAAAGTTCGGCAGCCTAACGGCGCCACTCAAAACTTCAAAAATGGATTGATGAGAGAGAATAGGGTCTCTCCTCACATGAACATAAAAATGACAGTAAGTGTAATATAAAAGATCATCCCAATAACAAGAAATATGAGCTTTAAAAGGAATGACATAAAAGTGTGTACTTAAAAAGAAAGAGAGGAGTAAGATCCCTTACCTCGGTCCGACTTGACTCGGTCGTTCTTTAACATCCTGAATAATAAACTTGAGTTAATTTACACTTTATTAAGAACCTTTTTATAGTTCATTATTCCTTTTATATCACTTATTGTCATGTTATAAACATTATGTAATCATTTAAGTTAACAATGTTTGTTTTGTCGATATTTGGTTCTTAAGTCGAAAGTGGACTTCTTACAATTACATGTTGTTCGTGTGGTCAAAGGTTATTTATATCCATAATGACATTCCTGATTTGGATAGAATATATATCATATATATCCAGCATATACATGTATTTATATTATTACATAATCATTTAGAGGTAAGAAATGAAATGCACCGTTCATGGAGACGGTAAGCCGTACGTACGCATGAACGCTACTTTCATTTCTTTGTCATATTAATGGAATTAAAACTAAATGAGAGGTATGTATATTTTAATTATAGAATTATATTCATCATTTAGGTGTATCATTCATCATATATATCCATTATATACATGTACTTATAATAGTACATTACATTTTGGGATAAGAAATGAAATGCACTGTTCATGGAGACGGTAAGCCGTACGTACGCATGAACGCTACTTTCATTTCTATCTCATAATTTAATGGAAATAAATAATAATGATATATAGGTATATTATAATTCCAGTATAACATCATATATAATAACATTAAATCCATCCTTTATACGTCCCACGTATGGCATTAACGAATCACATCACCTTGAGGGGGCGGTAGTCCGCACTTCCTAAAATGAAGATATCGCGTATACCCATAATGGAATCCATAAAGGTAAGCCACAAATGAAAAATACAGAAGCTTAAGTAAAACATAAACATATTATATATCATATATAAATATAGTGACATCTTAATGGCCACCTTTGAAGGTGTTATATGAGTGTTGAACAATCATTGTTTCGTGAGGCAGAAATTCGCCATCCACGGAAACAGTATGTTCTTTAACCATTAGATGTAGGTATGTGTAAGTGTAGCTCGATTAATTATTATAAAAACATCCTAGTATATTTAATATACTGGAGTTGATACAAAATAAATGAATAAAAAGAGTTTAGGGGGTTGGAGAAGCAAAATAAAACAAATGAACATGAGAGAATGAATTACCTTTAAAAGTGTAACTCCTTTTGATTTGAGCCTAAAGGCTTCCTTTGAAAGGATTCTGCCCAAAGGGAATCCTCTATGATGAGGATAGGGATGTGGAGAGAGTCAATGGGCAGGGTATGGTCGAGCCAAAGGCTTAAGGAGTGTGTGAAATGTGGTAGAGGTGGGGGCCTTTTATAAGAGGAGAGGAGGGGCACTCTTGGAATGTAAAGAAAAGTCACATTATTTTAAAATGGAATTCGGACTTAAGAGGTCCCACATTGATGTATTTATAGGATAAGGTGATAAGGGTTCGAAATCCACTCATTCAATAGGTTTTGGACATGTGTAGGTCTTAGATATTACATTATCTTTCCATTTTATTTAAATCGTTAAATAATGAGGTCATCGCTGCATCATCATGGTGTCATAAATACTTTAATGTATTTAATGTATAAAAATTATAAAAAAATACTATGAGGTAGGAAAACTTTTTACATTTCTAATTAATATTTATAGTCAGAAATCTGACTTGTATAACCCAACTTAAAAATTGTTTTAGTAAAACATATCATGTTTGTGTCATTTTTACTTTTACATTAAATAAAAAGTTATTTATGTCATTTCCCAACCAAAGCGGCTCCATGGGGTCCCCATGTTGACCCATTGCTTTTCTTGGTCGGCCATTACAAATCCAATGAGTTTAGGACATGTGTCAAGTTCATTTCATATTAATAAAACATTATTTTTACCTTAAACTACACTAATTACCTCTAATCGCGATTAAAAACTTAATAAGTTACTATTCACCAAAAAATTATTTTTATCTCATTGAACCATATTTTACATATTAATGAAAACCATGTATGTTGGATTTTTGAAATTCAAAACACAAAGATGGAAAAATTTCATTTAAACGGAAAAATCAGTTTTATAAGTACCCCTTAGTGGTGTCACTATTCATCAAAAATTGATGTTTTTCAGAAAAATCCCAAAAATTCAACCTACGCTATATTTGATATTCCGAATTCAAAAATGAAGTCTATTTTAAAAAATTCAAAACATATAAGTCACATTAATTAATTTAATAATTAATTCCCGCTGTCAGAGCAAATAGCGTGTTTTTATGAAACAATAAGTATCAAAAGATTGACACTGGTTTAAGTCTGATTTCAAAGTGAAATTAATTCCAACGACCACTATTGGATTTAATGGTAAAAATATATTATAATTTAGCTTTAAAACCAATTCAAAAGATAATCTAATCATATAAATAAATTAGATTAAAAAAACGTTTTGAATTAAAATACAACATTTTACACTCTTCATTAAAAAAATGAACTTTATCGGAAAGATACCAAAAATTTACACAAAGTAAATTTTGATGTCTCGATTCTTAATAAGAGTTTTATTTGGTCCAAAATAATGTTTAAGAGTGAACAAAACTATATTTAATGACGGTTCACCATCAAAAGGTGATTAGTGAACCTTTAGTGAAAACAAGGGCATATACGCCTAAAATTGAATTCTTTCCGTATTTTAAGCCTCTATCCTTTATTGGATAAATGTAAAAACATTTAAAAACATATATAATAATATTTTAGTTATTTCTATCCATTCCCGCCAATACAACGGCTACATGTTAACTACCATTTAAAATAATATTATTTTATTATTAGAGTGCAACGTAAGATTCCCAAGAAACTCGTTGTTGCGTGTTGGGTACGCCATCGAGCATAGCATCCCCTTTAAAGTCATATTAATATTTTATTCACAAATATGGATAAATATGAAAATGTCATATTCTTTATTTACCTGGGGTGTTACATCCTTCCCCCTTTTGGGAATTGCATCTTCACAATTTTTAAAATTGAGCTTGGAAATATCCTTGAAAGTCCCACATCAGAACAAGAGTCGGTAAAACAATCACTTTAAAATAATGAAAGATAAGTACAAAGGTCACCCTAGTTAACCCCTAATAGGATTCCGTGTAGGAAAACATGGACATGGAAGAAAAAACAAAGGGTCATGTTCTGATGGAGAGTGATAGAAAACATGTTTAGGAGAAAGTTAACCACAAGAAAATTACAAACTTGTGATGGGTTAAACGGTATTCGATTCCCTAGTAGGAAAAGTTAATAGACAACATTTTTGTTTTAAGATACTTTTTATTGGGGAATTTATTCATAACGAAACATAATAACTTATCATGTTGACTTTCATATTTTATTAGATTCCTTACACAAACTCATATTTTCTCCAAAAGGAGAGTATTTAGGAAGACTTGGTCACATTAAGAGTACTATAATCAACTTTTAGAGAATCACCGAATCCAAAAAAGAGAACTATATACTTCCCATGTCTTTAGACTTTATCCAAAACCAAAACCAAAAACACTAGTACAAGATCAGATAATCCAGAAAAGGATAACCCTTTATAAAAAGAAAATCTATTCTTAACCTCCAAAATTTGTCCAACAAAACCCAAAGTTCAACAAGGACCATTAGATAAACAATTTGTCCATAAAATTCTTCAAAGCAAACCAATCTAAGATTGAAACCCAAATATATGAAGGATTTAGTCACATAGTCTTCCAAGTTAAATCGTAACATTTATCTCCAAACAACATCAATTGCTCCAAAAGTCTCGTATTGAAAAGTAATTAACCAAATCACATATCCTCCATGATAGGTTAATCATTTTCATAAATAACCCAAAATCAAATTACTCTTAATTCATAAAATCATATAACTAGAAAGAATCAGTCAAACTAACCAGGGACTTCACGTAGTCCAGTGGTAGGCGATAAATACCAGTCGCACTTTGGTTGTGGGTTCGATTCCCGCAGCATTGTCTGACGAGACGGGTTGTCACACGGTCTGCGTGTTGTCCTTTTTCCAAAACAATATAATTCTCAAAATATTTCCCAAAATGAGATAAAATCTTCAAAAATAAACATAACATACTTTAACCTCATGTTTATCTCATGCCTTTCATTTTCCATCATAACATATAATAACCCATAATAACCTCAAATGTAAGGATCATATAAACCCTAATGGATACCTTTTTAATTATTACCTGAACTTCCACATCGATTGGTCATCCCGTACATGATGCATTATAGAACATACCAAGGTTCACGTGGTTGATCATGACTCCTTGATAGTTGGTTTAGAACAACCACGAGTTTCCTCATTGAATACCCCATTTCATCGAGTCTCTTAATCAGAGAACCACCACAGTTTCCTTCAAACCAATTGTCACTTTGGTTCCTGCGAGATCCAGCCATTCACTAAAAATAGAAATGCCAGTGTGAGTATATCAACAAAACAATCATGTACTAATGAGGAAGGTAAACACTAAGATATACTTACTCATTCACTTTATCTAAAACTAGGACTCTTTCTGAAATCCTAACCATTATGGTAATTCCACTTATGCTTAAAGAATACCCCAACCTCTAAAGTTATCTAAACCGACCTCTGATACCAACTATAAGGCCCCAGCCTTAAACCTTACTTAATCTTGAGTTATTACAAGATTACACATTGAGGATCTTTTCAGGATTAGAGTTTTAGAGAATTAGATCATGAAACTTGCATTACATTCCACATTTAAACAAAGTGGTTACATAAAAGACAATATTCATTCTTCCCATCAACAGAAACATATTTAAAATAAAACACGGATTCTTTCTTGACACATCCTTGACACTATCATCACATCATGTACCTTTCCCTTGACCTGTGAAAAACATTTCAAAAACTTGGGATGAGCATAAAAAGCTCAGTAAGGGTTATAAAAATATGGAAAGGAAACATGAGTTCATATATACATAAGAATGAAATCATAATTTACCCATAAAATATAGGCACTTTATCATACCTCATCAAACCATGAATAAATAATAGAAATCATAATACATAAAGGTAACTTGAGGCATTTATAACATTCTTACGTAGGGAGTAACCCTCTTGGTTACCTTTGGAATACCCATCACAGTATATTCCCTAAATCTCTTTGGAGAAACCTTAACGTTTCACTTCTTCGCGTTACCCAATGCATTGGAGAGCTATATCGGGCTCACCCGCCCTTAGTTTATCATGAAACCACCCGTTTTCATAACAATTCCCAAGAACCATAACATAACGTATCACATAAAACATGCATAAAGGAAACATAACATTTCCACATTTCAATCACAATATAACATTTTAATATATTGAAATAATGCATCCATTCAAAAAGAAACCATTTCCAAAACCATTTAAAACATTTAATAAAGAGATTTTGGAATCAAAGTGTCCCATACCACCTTGAAGATTTTAAAATTTTATACCATTAATATCCATATAAACAAATCCTTAAAACCATTTTGAAACATGGATATTAATAAGAATAAATATTTAAAACCTTTAAAGTGATATTTTGGTTAAAGGGGTTTTACCAAAATTAGAGACACTTGAATACAATAATTGAGGAATAACATTTAGGTAGAACTTTATAATATCATGAGAATAAATGGATTCATGATATAATACTCCAAAAGATAGTATATACACCATATAAGAGTGAATTGGTGCATAACAACAAATAAGTCTCAATAGAAATGTCAAATGTGATGAAATCCCTTATAAAGAAGGTATCCTTAAATTAAGGATAAATCAATCTCAAAATTATGTGTGACAAATATAAATACACCCAATATAAGTTTATATTAAGTTTAAAACAATAAAATGTCATTCACACATATTCAAAGGATGACATATTCAATAACTATATGTTGAACCCAAAGAAATCGAAATTGGGTTAAGAAGTTCCCTTGACAGCCTAACGGCGTCACATCAAAATGAGTTGATGAGAGATAAAAAGTGTATCTCATCACTTAGACATATAATTTACATCAATAAGGATATATTATAACATATCCCAACATAAAAATATGTAAATTAAAATACCCAACAAAAGAAGTCTTTTAAAAAAGAGGAGGGTGAAAGGTTCCCTTACCGACTTGGGTATCGTTCAAAACATACACCCCATGAAAGAAGGACAATAGATCATTGATGTAAATACTCATAACCGAAAGTATATTACACAAAGAGTAGAATAATGGGCAGTCCATACACCACTCAATGTAATTTTTGGCAAATGTATCATAAATCTCACGGGAATAAAAGTGAGATGAAAAATCCCTTATGAAAACTTGGCAGCCTAACGGCACCACATAAAACTTCCGAATATTGATTAATGAGATCAAACAGGGTATCTCATCACATTAAAATAAAATTTACAGCAAGAGGAATATAAAATAACATCCCACAACATTAAAAAGAGGAGCTTAAAAGAAGTGACATAAAGGAGAGTACTTAAAAAGAAAGAGAGAGGTTAGATCTCTTACGAAAGTTCGGCAGCCTAACGGCGCCATTCAAAACTTCCAAAATGGATTGATGAGAGAGAATAGGGTCTCTCATCACATGAACATAAAAATTACAGTAATTTTAATATAAAAGATCATCCCAATAACAAGAAATATGAGCTTTAAAAGGAATGACATAAAAGTGTGTACTTAAAAAGAAAGAGAGGAGTAAGATCCCTTACCTCGGTCCGACTTGACTCGATCATTCTTTAACGTCCTGAATAATAAACTTGAGTTAATTTCCACTTTATTAAGAACCTTTTTCTAGTTCATTATTCCTTTTATATCACTTATTTTCATGTTATAAAAATTATGTAAACATTTAAGTTAATAATGTTTGTTTTTTCGATATTTGGTTCTTAAGTCGAAAGTGGACTTCTTTCAATTACATGTTGTTCATGTGGTCAAAGTTTCTTTATATCCAGAATGAAATTCCTGATTTGGATAGCATATATATCATATATATCCAGCATATACATGTATTTATATTATTACATAATCATTTAGAGGTAAGAAATGAAATGCATCGTTCATGGAGACGGTAAGCCATACGTACGCATGAACGCTACTTTCATTTCTTTTTCATATTAATGGAATTAAAACTAAATGAGAGGTATGTATATTTTAATTCCAGAATTATATTCATCATTTAGGTGTATCATTAATCATATATATCTATTATACCCATGTACTTATAATAGTACATTACATTTGGGGATAAGAAATGAAATGCACTGTTCATGGAGACGGTAAGCCGTACGTACGCATGAACGCTACTTTCATTTCTATCTCATAATTTAACGGAAAGAAATAATAATTATATATAGGTATATTATAATTCCAGTATAAAATCATATATAATAACATAAAATCCATCCTTTATACGTCCCACGTATGGCATTAACGAATCACATCACTTTGAGGGGGCGGTAGTCCGCACTTCCTAAAATGAAGATATCGCGTATACCCATAATGGAATCCATACAGGTAAGCCACAAATGAAAAATACAGAAGCTTAAGTAAAACATAAAAATATTATATATCATATATAAATATAGTGACATCTTAATGACCACCTTTGAAGGTGTTATATGAGTGTTGAACAATCATCGTTTCGTGAGGCAGAAATTTTCCATCCACGGAAACAGTATGTTCTTTAACCCTTAGATGTAGGTGTGTGTAAGTGTAGCTCGAATAATTATTATAAAAACATCCTAGTATATTGAATATACTAGAGCTGTTACAAAAAAAATGAATAAAAAGTGTTTAGGGGGTTGGAGAAGAAAAATAAAACAAATGAACATGAGAGAATGAATTACCTTTAAAAGTGTAACTCCTTTTGATTTGAGCCTAAAGGCTTCCTTTGAAAGGATTCTGCCCAAAGGTAATCCTCTAGAATGAGGAGAGGGATGTGGAGAGAGTAAATGGGCAGGATATGGCCAAGACAAAGGCTTGATGAGTGTGTGAAATGTGGTAGAGGTGGGGGCCTTCTATAAGAGGAGAGGAGGGGCACTTTTGGAAAGTAAAGAAAAGTCACTTTATTTTAAAATGGAATTCGGACTTAAGAGGTCCCACATTGATTTATTTCCAGGATAAGGTGATAAGGGTTCGAAATCAACTCATCCAATAGGTTTTGGACATGTTTAGGTCTTAGATATTATATTATCTTTCCATTTTATTTAAATCGTTAAATAATGTGGTCATCGCTGCATCATCATGGTGTCATAAATACTTTAATTTATTTAATGTCTAAAAATTATAAAAAAATTACTATGAAGTAGAAAATCTTTATACCTTTCTAATTAATATTTATAGTCTAAAATATGACTTGTATAAACCCACTTAAAAATTGTTTTAGTAAAACATATCATGTTTGTGTCATTTTTACTTATACATTAAATAAAAAGTTATTTATGTCATTTCCCAACCAATGTGGCTCCATGGGGTCCCAAAGTTGACCCATGGATTGTCTTGGTCGGCCATTACACATAAAATGTGGTTAGGACACATGTCAAGTTCATTTCATATTATTAAAACATTATTTTTACCCTAAACTACACTAATTACCTCTAATTGCGATTAAAAACTTAATAAGTTACTATTCACCAAAAAATTATTTTTATCCCATTGAACCACATTTTACATCTTAATTAAAACCATGTATGTCGGATTTTTGAAATTCAAAACACAAAGATGGAAAATTTTCATTTAAACGGAAAAATCAGTTTTTATAAGTACCACTTAGTGGTGTCACTATTCATCAAAAATTGATGTTTTTCAGAAAAATCCCAAAAATTCACCCTAAGCTATATTTGATATTCCGAATTCAAAAATGAAGTCTATTTTACAAAATTCAAAACATATAAGTCACCTTAATTAATTTAATAATTAATTCTTGCTGTCAGTGCAAATAGCGTGTTTTTATGAAACAATAAGTATCAAAAGATTGACACATGTTTAAGTCTGATTTCAAAGTGAAATTAATTCCAACGACCACTATTGGATTTAATGGTAAAAATATATTCTAATTTAACTTTAAAACAAATTCAAAAGATAATCTAATAATATAAATAAATTAGATTAAAAATAGGTTTTGAATTAAAATACAACATTTTACATTATTCATTAAAAAAATGAACTTTATCAGAAAGATACCAAAAATTTACACAAAGTAAATTATGATGTCCCGATTCTTAATAAGAGTTTTATTTGGTCCAAAAGAAATTTTAAGAGTGAACAAAAAAATATTTAATGATGGTTCACTATCAAAAGGTGATAAGTGAACCTTTAGTGAAAACAAGGGCATATACGCCTAAAATTGAATTCTTTCCGTATTTTAAGCCTCTATCCTTTATTGGATAAATGTAAAAACATTTAAAAACATATATAATCATATTTTAGTTATTTCTATCCATTCCCTCCAATACAACGGCTACATGTTAAATACCATTTAAAATAATATTATTTTATTATTAGAGTGCAACGTAAGATTCCCAAGAAACTCGTTGTTGCATGTTGGGTACGCCATCGAGCATAGAGTCCCCTTTAAAGTCCTATTAATATTTTATTCACAAATATGGATAAATATGAAAATGTCATATTCTTTATTTACCAGGGGTGTTACACATAACTTGTTGACAAACTATTCATCTTGACACATAATCACCCGTCTTCCATTTCATGTTGTCCCACCGAAAATGTTCCTTCAAATATCTATACATCTTAGTTATTTCATGGTTTATAGAGAATTTAAAGCAATCAATATGACCCCTAAATTACCATTTTATATCAGGTATATCGGGAACATACTGTATCTTCCCAAATTTCAAAATTCCATATTCATATACAATGTCAATAAATCTCCCATCATTTATGGAATCGGTTTTCATTTGAAACTCCCCAGTATTAGTCTATGTACATTTTATCCATTATAGTAAAGATGGATTGGGAACCATTTGAAAATGTATTGATGTTTCAACTTCCATGATTATTTCCATATCCATATTTATTAGATCCATGTAAATAGGATTCCTTTCAACTCTCATCTTGTTTCAAACTCCATGATCCTTTGGCTCAAAGAATCTTCCACATTATTTTCCTTACCCGGGTGGTTGTGTATAGTGAAATAATAATAATTCAGTAGTTATAGCCATCATATGTGCCTCATGTTGAGTTCTTTGTGTGATAAAATAAACATAAACTATTGTGATCAGTATATATCTCACATTTTTTAACATATAGATAGTGTCTCTACATCATCAAAGAAATTATTATAGCTGCTAACTCAATATTATGAGTGGAATAGTTTTGTTCATTAATTTTAAGCTTAAATTATAAATAATTAATAAATTCATCATTATGCGTAAGGACACAACCATGACATTTCTTTGAATCATCTCTATAAATAACAAACCCATCAATCCCTTATAGTATATTCAATATAGGAGCGTTGACTAATCATCTCTTTAGTTTTAAAAACATTCATCACTCTCTTTTGTCTAAACAAATTTAACCACTTTACATATGATCTTGGTTAATGGGTTAGGAAATCAGGCAATCATTAGGATGAAACGCCAATACTAACGAACTAAACCAAAAAAACCACGTACCTCAGTTATAATCATAAATATTTTCCATTATATTATTTCTCTTGTGATAGAAGGATCAATAGATATTCTATCCCGAGAAACAATATAGCCAAGAAAATAAATCTCCTAAAGCTATAATTCACACTTGCTAAACATCCCATATAATTAATTTCTTCAAAGTGTCTTTTGAATAGTGTGTAAGTGATTTTCATGATCTTTATTTCGATGAGTATACTAAGATATCATCAATAAATACCACTAAAAATTCATCAAGATATTCCTTGAAAACACTATCAATTAGATACATGATGATATAGGGTGATTTAGTCAGTCTTAAAGGCATTAATATTAACTCATAATGCTTGTACCTGGTTCGAAAATCTATTTTCATAAAGTCATCCTTCATCAAACAAAATTGGTGATATCTTGATTGAAGGTCAATCATTGAAAAATATTTAGCTCCATGAAGTTGACTGAATAAATAATCAATTCAAGGTAGGGTATACATTTTCTTTATTGTTGTAGCATTGATCTACCTATTGTCAATGGACAACCTCATAGATCCATCATTATTACTAAAAAATGTAAAGGGGCTCCCCATGGAGAAACACTAGGGTAAATAAATCCTTTGTTACTCAATTTCTATAGGTTTTTCTTTACTTACACTAATTTTATAGTGTCCAATCTATAAGGAGTCTTCTATATGGGCCATGAACTAGAATTAAATCAATGGAAAAATCAATTTTTCTTTCTAGATTATGTACAAGTATATCATCTATAATCACGTCATCATATTTTTGCACAATACGTATATCCTCTATTATAACATTTCATCCCCCACCCATATTTATTTAATTATCTCCCTCCCCAATAATATAATTTAGTGGAGATACTGGGGTGGATCTAGATAATAATCAGTTGGTGATGTTTCTTCTCTAAAGGTTAGGTAATATTTATCCTCATCAAAAAGGGAAACCTCCTTCTTCATACAATAAATTTTTTCATAATGGTATAGAATCCAATCCATATCACGAATTATATCAAATTCAATCATGGGTATGATGATGAGATAAGCAGATAAAGCACGTTTATTTTCCCTAATGGTAACTTATTTAGAAAACATTGTTACAAAGTTACTACCCTTGGGAGTTTTGACTGACAATACCTTTTTTAAATTAAATTGGATATAATATAATTTTCATAGCAAACTAGGTAGATATGAAACAATGCAATGATCCAAAATCAAAAAAAAATCAATGGCTAAATTTGAAGAGACCATTAAATTACCTACCACCATATCATTCAGAGCTTTAACATCAACAGTAGTGATCGCATAATATTTTTATTTCTACCTTAACCTTTTTAATATTAATTTTCATTGAAGATTAGGAAATTAATTTTCATAATGTCTCATTTCTCTACAATTGTAGCATTCAACATTGATATACTCTTTCTTTCCTGAGCAATCACTAGCTCCGTAGCATTTTTCACAACACTTTTAACAGACTCTAATTCTAATTAGGAATGTTCCAATTTGTTTCTTCTAACATTTACCACTAGACGGAAATTTTTTTTCCCCTTCTTCCCCTAATATCTATATCCATATTTTTATGCAGATATATTCTTCTCTTACTTTTCTTTAAAGTTGTAATACATATAGAATTCATTTTCCATCTTGATTGCACATGAGAAAATATCATTGTATGATATGAAAGATTGTTAGAATAATTCTTGAAAAATAAATGGTTTTAACCCATCAAAGAGTTGTTTATTATTACTCCTTGGGCAATGTATATTGTCACACCCCGACCATGCTTTTTTTCATTTAATTATTTCTGGTCTTTCTTTTGAGTTGCGATTTGAATTGGTTATAGTTTAAAAGGGGTTTGGGATCTTATACAGGTGTGTGTCCGTACGTGCGACCGTGCGTAGCGCCAAATCGTATTTTGGACGATGTTTTATTATTAAATGTGTTTTTCTTTTGGGTGCGCGACCTTGCGCCCGACCATGCACTTTGCCAGACCCGACGTGAGTTTTTGCGTTTGATGGTACACGAGTGATTTGGCTTGGTAGTGTCCAGCATACGGGCAAGGAACGGGTGAAGTTGCATGGCTTCGTCAGATGTTCGTGCGACCTACCTGATGCATGGGTAATCAATTAATTAACGAGTTGAATAATACTTTAAGCGCAAAATCAAATATGAAAAATGATTAATTAATTCAAGAATTTTTTTCTATAAAAACAATGATAATTATATTGGGATTATTAATCTTATTTTATTATTTAAGTTAATATTTTAATTGGTTAGATAATATTTAATTAATACAATGGTTGTAAAATTATCTGTGTGTCACTTTTTATGTTATTACTATTATTATTAATTTTGTTAAGATTTTAATTAGGTTGTATCTATTATTATATATGTGTATATATATATATATATTTTAAGTTATTGTTATAAGTTTTTTTAAGGTTTTTATTTCCTTTATTCCCCCCCCCCCTATTTCTCTACCTCTCTTGCGCTACCCTCTCTCCACGCGGATTCCCTTTCCCCCTGCAACCCTAGCCGCCACATCCCTTTTCCCCTTCCCTCGGGCTGGCACCCACCCCTCCTGCTTTGCCGCACCACCCTCTTCCAACAGGTCCGCCGCATCCTCACCGACCACGCTCCACCTCTCCAGCCTCCTCACCCGAATGCAAACCATTCCGCTCCAAGGCCGCATCTCTCCTCCGAACCCTAACCGCAGCCGCAACACCTCTCCCCTTGCTTTCCCATCCAGCACGGACCACCCCCTCCCTTTCCGGCGAACCAAAGCAGCACGACCAGCTGGTCCTGCTCCCATCCGGCGACGCCCCGTCGCCCTCTCGCTCTTGCTCGGCACAACCCCTCTGGCCTCCTCAATGCACACCCCCCTCGCACTGCTTTCCTCTCAGCTGGACCACCCAGAAAAACCAGCGCGCATTGCCCGTCCTTGCGCCGTACCTCCTCTCTAATATTTCCCCTAGCACCCCACCGACCTATTTCGGCACACTGAAACCCCCTGCGCACTTCCCCAGATTCATCCGATGCTTCAGCAACCTCCAATCTTGGTTGCGCCTCTTTCCAGTGGTCCCCCAGTTGCTTTTCCGGCACCGCGCAAACCCCGATGGCCTCCTTGGAGCTCCGACTGGCCTCCCGCAACCCCTTCTGCAGGTACGTCTTTCTTCGAACGGTTCTTTCTTCCCTTGGTAGAATTGTGTATTAGTTCTTCATGTTGTTTGAGATCCTTTTGTGGTGATTTGGGTTCAATGTCTGGTTTTTAGCGTCTAATCTAAGTTGTTGCGATGCGTTTGGCGGGTGGTTGGAGCTTGCGCACCAAGTTGTGATGTTTTTTTCTACATTCCAGGTAGGTGGTTTCGCATGCTTAGGTTGTCTGATTAATTGGGTTGCGGGTTTATTTGAATTAACATTTCAATCATCTAAATTTTGTTGTGAGTGTTTATTTCAGCTGATAGATTTTACTGATTTATCTCACTAGTGGCATGTTTATGTCATTTTGGTTTCAACTAAGTCGTGTCTTTAGTTTTGAATAAATACATCGTTTGAAATTTGTATGCATTTGGTTTCAATGAAAATTTGAGTGGGTTTAGCACTGTTATTACGATGCCTTATTTTCTTTAAAATCACTAAACCAATTTCTCTAATGTTTTATAAATTTTAGTTTGATTCTTGAGATTTTATAGTTTATTAACTTGTGGAATTCCTGCACGTTGTGTTCTGTTTCTGAAAATCTCTGTTGTGCATTAGAACTTTAAATGATTATTTGTTTATTCATTTATATTGAATGTGAAAGTGTGGTTGACTTAGTTTGCATTCAAGTTTGTTATGACTTGAACCTGATGAGTAGGGTGAACTTTGAATATTGAGCACAAAAGGGGAAGCCTGGGTACTAGGTGGGCAGACTAGACTAGTGAGCTAGTGTTCCGGAGATGACTCGGTCCGGTTTCACTGGCGGGATTGACGATTGAAACACTAACTAAACATATGATATCTGAGGGTCGTGGCCTTCTAAGCCACGTGTTCTGAGGGTCGTGGCCTTCTAAGCCACGTTATCTGAGGTTCGTGGCCATCTAAGCCACGTTTCACCGAGACACGACGTTCTAGGGACCCACACAACTTTGGTACTTTAGGGCCTCTCCCACTTTTTTTGCTCCTGTGCATTTATATACTCATCAATGGTTGGTTTTGGTAACTTCTGCGGTTTCAAAATGTGAGAATGTTTCATTTTCTTTCAATACCAAAAATCCCATTTCCTTATTTTAGAACTGTCTTTTTTTCTTTAAAACCCGTTTTCATTAAAGTGTTAGTGCATTTAATTATTTTCTCTAAAACTTGAACCTGTGAACTGTTTTGGTCATCTAACCTTTTCATGCGAAATCTTTTCTTTGGTGCCAACCTATTGAGCGATTGCTCACACCCTACTTACACCCTTGGGTGTAAGTAGATCTGATTCTGTCTGATACAGGGAAAGGCAAAGGTTTTGAGGACGGTGATCCGAGTTATTAGCTGCTACTTCTTGGCGTGGCGTTGAGGTGACAGTTTGAGGGTGCGATCTCTCGTTGGGTGACAATTTCTGGGTTGGTTTTTGGTCTCTACACTTTCCTTCGTGTTGATTGGTTTTTAGTTATACTTATGACTCAAAACATGGTCATGTATAATGGTTTGTTGTCAGCGACCTTTACTTTTGTTTTGGTTTACTTTGTTGGATTTTTATTCGGGTAAATCGTTCCCACTCTTTTATTTTGATACCCAGGCACTTGTGCCAGCCCGTGGGGATCGGGAACGCCCTTCGGGCCTTGCCGCGGACCGGGTCGGGCGTCGGTTCGGATGGCGACCCGTCCTGGTTCGTGACAAAATGGTATCAGAGGTGGTTTTGTTCTTGTTATTTGGGGTATCAGGTAGATCGGAGATAGGATTGTCGGTAGTCGAGTGGTAGGTGCGGGAAGAGCGTCGCGAACTCTTGCTCGTTCCGATCCTCGAGTAACCAGGGGCAGTCAGGGATCTAAGTTTTGGTTCTGGTCTTTGTGGATGGGGGATGACAATAGGAGTAAACCGGTACTGCGCGCGGTCTCACATGGAGTAGCGACCCATGTGATGCCCAAGAGTGCGGTTCGACACTCCTAGTGGTTGGTGCTTACCCAGGGCATGGTCTGCTAAACCATGTAGCCGGGTTAGACACGACCACTAGTCCCCCGCCCAGGTGTTTAACGTTCGTGAAATCTTGCTTCAATTTTGGGATTGACGTGAAATTGTTTTCCTTTAAAAAGTGAAGCGGACTTTGCTGCTGCTCTTATTTGCGGTTGACATGATATTTGGGGTGTGTTTCTCTTGGACCTTGTTTTTGAAATTTGGCGTTGATTTGTCGAAGTTGATTTTTTTTTAAAGAACGTTTTGAGTTATTTGAAATTGAAGTGAGTTATTTTTGAAATGGGAAGCATTTCTAAAATGAGTCTTGAATTTTGGAAATGGTTTGAAAGAAAAAGGTAGTTTCTGATATTGAGAATGTTTTGTTTTGAATGCGGAGTAGCCTTGTTTCTTTCCAGTGGTATTCCTATGGGTGCTCGCATGTGCATATGGACTTGATTAAGGGTTAGTTGATGGATCGTGTGGACGAGTTCTTGAGTGGCACGAAAATGCATAGTTGCGAGGCACCATGGAATATCATTGGTAGTTGATTGATCTCTAAGGTTGCTTCTTGTTTTATAGGAAGTGGGCCTTTTTCTTGAATGGGTTTTGTGCAAAAATGTTTTTGGAAATGGAAAAAAATGACATTGCTTTTAAAGTAAAGAAATATTTTTTTAAAATAGTTTTTGGGCTTATTGTGCATGGCTTGGTCTTTCAAGTGAGTGTATTCTTTAAAAATGAATGGATGTTTGAAATTGGAATTATTGGATTTGTTTCTGGAATGTTGGTGTTTGTTTTGTGATGTGTTTGGATTTGTGGAAGGCTGTTTTGTGTTTCTTGTATGGGATGTGCCCCTAGAAACTTTCCATGGGTTCCGGCAGGTCTCTCTCAGTTCTTGGCCCGACCCAGACTCTCAGTGGAGTGGCAGAGTTGGGTTCTGCTCGGTGGCATCAACTGTTCATAGAAGTCGATGTCAGTTGGATGTCGTTGAGTGATTTGGGAAAGTTGGAAGTGTCTTTGGTTTTGAAGGAACTTCAAATGTTGTGCGGATGTATGATTTTCTCGAGTACGTTTGGTGGAGTGGGACTAAACTAGTGAATGGTGATCGTTCCGTTTTCGATGAAAATGGGGATGTCGTGAGCGATTCTCAAGACTAGCCTCATTTCACGGTTGTACCTAAAGAAGAGAAGGCAAGGAAGGTGGTTGATCTTGTAGGTGCCTGACCAGTCAACAGAGGGTGAAGGAGGTATGTTGACTTTTCTAATGAGCTTGTTTCTTGTTCCCCAGAGGTTGTGTGTAACGATCAGTTTAAAGCTCTTAATAGTTGTCCGTCCCGTTTATACTGTGGTAAATGAATGTTCTTCGTCCGTTGACGAGTGTGAACCAAAAGGACTTTCTCTTGGAGTGCCCCTCTCTTCAGTTTGTGTCGCGCGTTTGACAGAGTGCTCAGTCACCTATCTCTAGTGTGGTCAGTTAGACACTCTAGGTCGTTCGCTGCAATTCTAATTTGGTATGTTAATAGAGTGGCCGCGCGAGACACGAGGAGAAGTATGTAGGCTGATTTTCCAGCGGAGGAAGTTCCAGTTAGAAGTGGTCAGCTTGTGACTGCGAGGCTGGAGATGCTTCAGACATCAGTGCCCCAGCCATAGGTCTCGGGGTGAAGCTTGCGCGTAGTCAGGACTCGTCAGACGTGGGACGGGCTTGGTCCGACTTTAGTCCGCAATGTCGGGACGAGGGAAAACTTAAATTTCCATATTGTGGTACCCTTTCCGAAGGCGTCATTCTTGTTGTCAGGGGAATGGAGCCCTTGTCTACTTGTCGTGGTCTTATTTTATGGGAGTTCCTCTTGGGCATTAATGAGGTTCGAAAAAAAACCCCATATTCTTGTAAAGCTAGTGGATGTGCTTCGTGAACCTTCTTGTGGTCGGAGATGCTCATGTCTTGTGGAATTTTTGTGCGCCTATCTGGTTCACCTCCTGATTAGGGGTTTCTACTATCAAAGCTATCTCATGTGGCGGAGTGTTTTCCACTATACAAATGATCTATGCGGGTCGGCCCGTGTGGTGGGTTCACGATGAAGGGTTCAATCGGTATTGCTTAAAGTAAACTAGGAATGCCCGCGCGGGTTTCGTGGTGTTAGGAAATTTTAAAATGGTGGGGAGACCCTGTGCGGGTCTCACCGATGTCCCGTCTTGTGTTAGTTCAACATAGGGAACTTTGAGGACCAAGCTAGTGTTAGAGGTTGTATGAGTTGTGAGTCATTTTGGTTTGGAGAACAAATGCTTTCCGAGAACCCTAATATGGTGGGGAGACCACCATAAGATGGGCTTGTGGACAGCTCTGTTTCCAAAGTGCGCTTGGCGGAGCAACTCCTTGCTTCTGCTCCGCCCAACCTCGGCCATTTCAGTTGGATAGATTAAGTAGTGGGTCGCTTGACGAGCGTTCTTGAAGATCTCGAGCGGCCCGGGTGATCCCTAAGTCAGGGGTCGGGGTGTTCCATATTGTAGTTCTACTTCGAGGTGAATTCCTTGTTGGTCTTTTTGCTTGGTGATTCTGGTTTTGAGATCATTGATGTTTCAGGTCATGAGTGTTTTGAATACCCAATCGTCAGGTGTTTGAGGTTTTGTTTTAGGTGTCTTCATGGTCTATCTTGGAACCTTTGGTTGACCTGGTATTTTGGGACTTTCTGGGGGCAGAAAGTGTCATGGTGGGGAGAATTGTCACACCCCGACCATGCTTTTTTTTCATTTAATTATTTCTGGTCTTTCTTTTGAGTTGCGATTTGAATTGGTTCTAGTTTAAAAGGGGTTTGGGATCTTATACAGGTGTGTGTCCGTACGCGCGACCGTGCGTAGCGCCAAATCATATTTTGGACGATGTTTTATTATTAAATGTGTTTTTCTTTTGGGTGCGCGACCTTGCGCCCGACCATGCACTTTTCCAGACCCGACGTGAGTTTTTGCGTTTGATGGTACACGAGTCATTTGGCTTGGTAGTGTCCAGCATACGGGCAAGGAACGGGTGAAGTTTCATGGCTTCGTCAGATGTTCGTGCGACCTACCCGATGCATGGGTAATCAATTAATTAACGAGTTGAATAATACTTTAAGCGCAAAATCAAATATGAAAAATGATTAATTAATTAAAGAATTTTTTTCTATAAAAACAATGATAATTATATTGGGATTATTAATCTTATTTTATTATTTAAGTTAATATTTTAATTGGTTAGATAATATTTAATTAATACAATGGTTGTAAAATTATCTGTGTGTCACTTTTTATGTTATTACTATTATTATTAATTTTGTTAAGATTTTAATTAGGTTGTATCTATTATTATATATGTGTATATATATATATATTTTAAGTTATTGTTATAAGTTTTTTTAAGGTTTTTATTTCCTTTATTTCCCCCCCCCCTATTTCTCTACCTCTCTTGCGCTACCCTCTCCCCACGCGGATTCCCTTTCCCCGTGCAACCCTAGCCGCCACATCCCTTTTCCCCTTCCCTCGGGCTGGCACCCTCCCCTCCTGCTTTGCCGCACCACCCTCTTCCAACAGGTCCGCCGCATCCTCACCGACCACGCTCCACCTCTCCAGCCTCCTCACCCGAATGCAAACCATTCCGCTCCAAGGCCGCATCTCTCCTCCGAACCCTAACCGCAGCCGCAACACCTCTCCCCTTGCTTTCCCCTCCAGCGCGGACCACCCCCTCCCTTTCCGGCGAACCAAAGCAGCACGACCAGCTGGTCCTGCTCCCATCCGGCGACGCCCCGTCGCCCTCTCGCTCCTGCTCGGCACAACCCCTCTGGCCTCCTCAATGCACACCCCCCTCGCACTGCTTTCCTCTCAGCTGGACCACCCAGAAAAACCAGCGCGCATTGCCCGTCCTTGCGCCGTACCTCCTCTCTAATAGTTCCCCTAGCACCCCACCGACCTATTTCGGCACACTGAAACCCCCTGCGCACTTCCCCAGATTCATCCGATGCTTCAGCAACGTTCTATCTTGGTTGCGCCTCTTTCCAGTGGTCCCCCAGTTGCTTTTCCGGCACCGCGCAAACCCCGATAGCCTCCTTGGAGCTCCGACTGGCCTCCCGCAACCCCTTCCACAGGTACGTCTTTCTTCGAACGGTTCTTTCTTCCCTTGGTAGAATTGTGTATTAGTTCTTCATGTTGTTTGAGATCCTTTTGTGGTGATTTGGGTTCAATGTCTGGTTTTTAGCGTCTAATCTAAGTTGTTGCGATGCGTTTGGAGGGTGGTTGGAGCTTGCGCACCAAGTTTTGATGTTTTCTTCTACATTCCAGGTAGGTGGTTTCGCATGCTTAGGTTGTCTGATTAATTGGGTTGCGGTTTTATTTGAATTAACATTTCAATCATCTAAATTTTGTTGTGAGTGTTTATTTCAGCTGATTGATTTTATTGATTTATCTCACTAGTGGCATGTTTAGGTCATTTTGGTTTCAACTAAGTCGTGTCTTTAGTTTTGAATAAATACATCATTTGAAATTTGTATGCATTTGGATTCAATGAAAATTTGAGTGGGTTTAGCACTGTTATTACGATGCCTTGTTTTCTTTAAAATCACTAAACCAATTTTTCTAATGTTTTATAAATTTTAGTTTGATTCTTGAGATTGTATAGTTTATTAACTTGTGGAATTCCTGCACGTTGTGTTCTGTTTCTGAAAATCTCTGTTGTGCATTAGACCTTTAAATGATTATTTGTTTATTCATTTATATTGAATGTGCAAGTGTGGTTGACTTAGTTTTCATTCAAGTTTGTTATGACTTGAACCTGATGAGTAGGGTGAACTTTGAATATTGAGCACAAAAGGGGAGGCCTGGGTACTAGGTGGGCAGACTAGACTAGTGAGCTAGTGTTCCGGAGATGACTCGGTCCGGTTTCACTGGCGGGATTGACGATTGCAACACTAACTAAACATATGATATCTGAGGGTCGTGGCCTTCTAAGCCACGTGTTCTGAGGGTCGTGGCCTTCTAAGCCACGTTATTTGAGGGTCGTGGCCATCTAAGCCACGTTTCACCGAGACACGACGTTCTAGGGACCCACACAACTTTGGTACTTTAGGGCCTCTCCCACTTTTGTTGCTCTTGTGCATTTATATACTCATCAATGGTTGGTTTTGGTAACTTCTGCGGTTTCAAAATGTGAGAATGTTTCATTTTCTTTCAATACCAAAAATCCCATTTCCCTATTTTAGAACTGTCTTTCTTTCTTTAAAACCCGTTTTCATTAAAGTGTTAGTGCATTTAATTATTTTCTCTAAAACTTGAACCTGCGAACTGTTTTGGTCATCTAACCTTTTCATGCGAAATCTTTTCTTTGGTGCCAACCTATTGAGCGATTGCTCACACCCTACTTACACCCTTGGGTGTAAGTAGATCTGATTCTGTCTGATACAGGGAAAGGCAAAGGTTTTGAGGACGGTGATCTGAGTTATTAGCTGCTACTTCTTGGCGTGGCGTTGAGGTGACAGTTTGAGGGTGCGATCTCTCGTTGGGTGACAATTTTTGGGTTGGTTTTTGGTCTCTACACTTTCCTTCGTGTTGATTGGTTTTTAGTTATACTTATGACTCAAAACTTGGTCATGTATAATGGTTTGTTGTCAGCGACCTTTACTTTTGTTTTGGTTTACTTTGTTGGATTTTTATTCGGGTAAATCGTTCCCACTCTTTTATTTTGATACCCGGGCACTTGTGCCAGCCCGTGGGGATCGGGAACGCCCTTCGGGCCTTGCCGCGGACCGGGTCGGGCGCCGGGTCGGATGGCGACCCGTCCTGGTTCGTGACATATATAATCTTATACATGCCTTTCTAACCTTGTAATGTTATCCTCGTACTTCGTGATACTCTCATCCTATTTTTTTCCTTATACATATAAATTGACATTCTATATGTTCTCAATGTTCACAAGGAAAGTATTTTTATACAAAAAGCTCATTACAATCCCTTCACTCCATATATGATACTTATTCATCCTTATTTTCGTTTCGAATTAATGACCACCATTGATCTGCATCTTCCATGAAGTGATAAACTACCATGAAATAATTTTCCCTTTCGCTACTCCCCAAAACATGAAATATTTTATCTAAAGAACTTAACCATTTATTTGCTACAAATGGATTTGAAGTCCCATTAAATGTTTTGGTTTGTTAACTCATGAAGCAGTCTAACATTGATCATAAATGTTTTGGATCAGGTTGACCATACGGGTAAGGTTATTATATATAACATGAGTGAGTTTTCCCAGAAAGGTTATAAGTTGTTCAACACCAGCTAAATCACCATATCCTCTATAATAATCTTGTGTATGGGGTAAATTCCTTCAATTATTATGTGCATTGATAAAACATTCATTACTTCCACTTCGCACCATTTCAAAACAATGGGAAACACTATATTAGTATATATATCACAATACATAACTCCAAAATAGTAAAATACCGAACAGAAATTGAAGATTTTATCCATATAATCCATAATCATATAAAAATGTTTTATTTGAGGAGGTATTTAATAGCAGATACTTCATAATGGTTTTTACAAGAAAATATGAATTATCCTAAGCATATCCCCCATGAGTGTTGTAACCAAGAGTGCAGCAAGGCCCATTGTTGTGCACTAGTTCCTGTTTGAGTCTATATCAAACCAGGGTTATCAGGTTGTACCCCTAGATACATATGTGCCAGAGATGCCTATACATTGTCATGTCCAGACATGGATGAATTTCATTGAAAATTCAGAAATTCTATACATTACGAAAATTATAGGATGTTCTTCTATACTGCGCTCAAATTCTATCTTAATGTAATGTTCCCTAATCATAGTTTTTCTAAATCTAGTTTCCAAGTCTTTTACTAAAATTATCTGATACAAACTGTAACGCTCCAACCATAGTTACCCCTGAGTTGGTGAATTATTACCTAACATTGGAATGATAAAAAGAGATCATGTCTTGGAAGACTGGTAAGTTTAGTATCATTATAAGTACTTGACAAATACATAAGTTTTACATTACATTATGAAATAAAAACAACACCATTGTCTCTACTTTGAACACACTCATATCCCATAGCATATCCATACAGGTCAATCACAATATAATTCTTCACATCCTGTGAAAAATAAAATATAGAAAGGGATGAGCTCTAATGCACAATAAGGATAATTATATAGCATAAACTATCATTAATAAGCATAAATATTTAATAAAATATTCAAAATTAAAACAAAAGACTTTTAAACCTAAACTTCAAAATAATATTGAAACGATAAATAAAATAATGCTATATAATTAATCACATGGATATTATACTAGTTGGATAATCACATATAATATCAATATCCAATATCGTAAGTATGGAATGCATAATTCCAGACATCATAACCACATAGTCAAGGCCTCGTGGCAAGACTAAAAATATGATTTTGTTAAGGCATTGTTCAAAGACACTAGTTTGTCTTATTTGGACTACCAATGCTTCGAGGAGCTATAGAGGGCTCCGCTCATCACATACTATGTCTAATGAATTCATCATATGAAAAGGTTGAAACATAATATAAATAATTTTTAAAAAACTAGCATATGAAATGTTAATATTTGAACCATAAACCATGAATGTATAAAAATAACACATCCATAGTCAAAAATTTAGAAACAATTCTATAAAATATGGAAGATTGTATCATAATAAATCAACTTCAAACATGTGTAAAATCTATCAAAGGATGTTGACATAGATGAAATCAAAAATATTGGTGTAAAATATATCATTCAATATTGAAATCATTTAAAAGTCATGTAATTATAAAATAAAAGATTTTTTTAAAAATATTCTTATAATCTTGTAAAAGATTATTTTTAAGTATTATAATTTTGTTAAATATCCCCACTTATGGTATAAGTTAAAAAAACATTCTTACATTAATTTTTTTAAAAGGTCAAAAAGTAACGTGTTTAAAAAGTCACCAAATGATTCCATTCAAAATATTTTATAAAAAGTAAAACAATAGTATAAATTACTTTAACCCACTTACTAATAATTAGTAAATATGTTTTGAATTATATTTTAAGAAACACATATGTTCATGATAAGGAGGTTCCAATATATACTTTGGTATAAAGAACCTCGGATAATAAAGAGATTCTAAAATTAACCCTTACTTTGTAATTTTCCTTGGTAGAGGCTATGTTGACCTCATGTATAGTATTTAAATCATGGTTTCTAAATTAAAAAAGGACCATATACATGAATATGGTATCATATGAGATATTATAATATTGATTTGTTAATAATATTTTAGTAGTATCATTGTTTTGGGTGTTAACTGATTCGTTTTCTTTTACATGATCTGTTATGTAAGCCATGTTAATTGTGGATAATATGTATTTGATTCATATCCAGAATGATATTATGTTCTTAAAAATTATTTTAAATCATAAAATGATAATTATTATTTAATGGTTATGATGGGTAATGAATGTCATCACATTTGTGGAGATGATAATCCCTGCATACGCATGAGCAACAATATCATTCTATTGATGCTGAAATAATATGTAATTGGATGTTATACCATATATAAAGATTAATTAACATGTTATATTTATTATTTTCATCAATTATACTAATTATTATACTCATCCAAATAATTAATTTTCGAATAATAAACTACACCATGACATGGAGATGGTAAGCAGTACATACGCACGTATAGAAACTTTGTCATTCAGAGGATGGATTGAATAATGAATATGGTGGTACCATATTTATAATTAAATCACAGTATGTATAAGGTATTGTAGTTATTATTCAATTATGTAAACACTAATGAAATATGAAGTGGAATAAGAAAATAACGTTTAAAGAGGTGATGAAATTATTACCTCTTCTTCAGGTGATTCCTTTTGATTTGATCAAAAGGGATCCGTAAGATGGTTTTCTGATCAATGTAAGACCTCTTGGATTGACTGAGGGTAGATGGTTGGATATTATTTCAAGTTTTGGCTGATCCAAATGTCTTTAGATGTGTGATTTTTAGTTAGGGATGTACACTTTTATAAGAGAGGCGAGGGTCAGTGTAGAAAATGATTGAAATGTTATTTTATTGTAAAATAATTTTCAGTTTATAATGGATCCAAACAAAATTATTTCATGTCTAAGGTGGTTCTGAGTAGAAAAACTCTCATCCAATAGATTTTATACATGTTATGTCACCATATTAACATTTTCGTTTTTATTTAACTCTCTGTTAAATAGTTTAACATTTAACATATATTATTGTTTTATTATAATAAATGGTTAATAAAAATACTATAAAATTACAAGAGAACATAAAGTGTTTAATTAATGATTTATATATAATTATATAAGTCTTTTGGCTGAACAATATATTTTTAAGAATATTATATCAATTAATAATTTAGTATTATTTTAAAAAGTCATTTATGTCAATATAGATACTATTTTGTATTTGGTTTTTGTGAAAGACATAAAAACATTATCCCTTCAAAATAAATTTATTTAATAAATCCTAACATGACATGTTAACCTTGAAAATGCGTGGAATACATCAAAAGTCTCAATTTACAATTATATTAACATTTATAATATCAATTATTTTAATCTTGCTATAATAGGGAAATTACATCATCATTATTGTGTCAAAACTAAATTTTTTTATTTATTGTATACAAATTATAACTAAAATACAATTGTTTAGAAAATAATTTTATCATTCTAATTAATATTTATAGTCAAATTTATATTAATAATAACACTATATTAAAAATGGGTTAGTTATTAAACTTTGAATTTAACACTTTTAAATCTTCGTTAAATAAAATAACAATAAATGTCTTAATTTAATACATATGGACCAAAAGGATCATATTTTTTTCATAAGTCTTATTTTTTTCAAAATAAAATTATATAATAGAAATATGATATGTTTTATCGTAATTAGAATTTCATTTTTACCTTTAATTACACTATTTACTTTTAAATGTGGTAAATAAAATTCAAATTTTATTATTCAATAAAAATTATTTTCATCTTATAGAACCAAATTTTACTTATTGAATTCAACTCTGTCTCTATGATATATGAAATTCGATTCATAGAAGTGGTAAAATATCCTTTTATGAAAAATTTCAAATGTGCCTAGAAGGTGGTTAAATGACTGTAAATTGCCAGCAAAATTATATATATCTAATCATATTATATAATGACATCAATGAATTACATTGTAATAATATAGTTATTATATATTTTTATTATTAATAAAAATTTTAATTAAAATTTAATATTTACATAAAATGTTTCTTTTATACAGTAATGCAATGTTTTTCACTATTCATCAAAAATTCAATGTTTTTAGAAAATTACAAAAAATTCAGCAAAAGTTAATTTTGATATTACGAATCAAAAAATGAAGTCCATTTGGAAATATAAAATATATAAAATTTCAAAAAATTTGTATTAATATTCATTACTGCTAGTTTGATTGGATAAATTGTGTAAGAAATATATGTTTTGTAATGATCAAGGAATGGTATTATTCAAATATAAGTGTACCAAGGAAGTTTGGGGTGTTAAATACACCATATCACATAAATTTTCTTCCCCTATTGTGATAAATATTATCAAACTTGACAACCACCAATAATATAAACCCAAAATCATAACCAAATACCAAACACTAGGCAATATCTAGAAACATGAGGCTCATGAAGAGTAAGAGCTCGTGACACTCAACCCAATAGAACAAATCAATATTAAATAATCATATCATGGGTTTACCTAAAATAAAAAACAAAAAAAAAGACCCACTGATACTATGATTTCATGAACATTCATGGGTCATCCCCTAACCAGATACCTGATTCAAACTATAAAAAGTCCTAGAGGGTGTCCCCAATCCCCATGGGATAATGAAATGTTTTAAAGAATAATAAGATAAATTATTTAAAAGATTTAAGAAAATAACCACATAAAAAAATAATATAAGAATGAAACACAAAAAGGATGATAACATTATCTATGGATTTGAATAAAACGCCATCAAATCCAGATACAAGATACATAATAAATACAAACACACTGAAATCAAACTCATCATTTTTTGACCACTTGGTCACCACAATAAACAAAAACCATGCCTCTCAAAATGAAAACCTTAATAGAACCCTAAACTGAAAAATGACTCAGGTCTCCAGACACTGATTGGAACAAGTAAGATGTGATTATAAAAAATCATAGTAAGTTTTCACCGTAGAATCTACACATGACCACTACCATAATTTCATATGAAAAAATAGTATAAAAATATAGTTAAAAATCTTTTTTATCTATTAAATAACAAAACAATGTTTTCTTAAAATCTTTCTTCAAAAAATTATTTATTTCCATCAAAATTTTCTCTCATTTCATAATTTAGTGTTGAAACACAATTCCAAAATGAATAACATAAAATGTGTATGCTCTTAAAGAATAAGAATTATAGTTGCACATGAGTAGGAGGGTATATATGATAATAAATTAAAATTTAAATAAAAACATCAAAACTATAACTATTGTTATATATAACAATTATACATAATGATATATTTCTTTCTAATTGAACTCTATCTCGTTTAAATCCAATGATAGAATCAAACCAAGATTATACAAAATGTGAGACTCTATTAAAATATTATTAATTATATATTACCTTGATAACTTATCCATTAAATGGAAAAGTATGAATATGTCTCACATAATTATGAAACATATGTTTTCACATTTATAATATAAATTCAATGGTTATATAAGGATTAGATTTAAATTTAAAATCATTTAAAATAAAAATAAATGTTTTCTAAAAAATATATTTTTTAAATTTTTATTAGTCATGATTTTTAAACATAATATTATATTATTATGGGGTTACTTGAATTCTATCCTGTTAATACATTTGGTGCAAACCAAAATAAGTTGTCCAAATAAGAGTTAATTCCATTAACAAATATTTTATTTTAGTTTTAATCCACTTTCTAAAAATATTCTTAAACCATGATGATATAATAACCTTAGTATCCTAAATATATAGATAATTTTATGACATGGTAATGAGATACAACAATCTCATCCATCCTCAAATGGGAAATAAAACAGATGATCTTGTGTACGGAGGACTAAACCTTGTGAACAAACGAACTTTTTTCCACGTCTTCTTCTCACAATTGGTTATAATGACATATATAAAGTTTATATATGAAATTTATGATATAATTTTCTTCATATAATTACAATATCATTTATATCTTCCAACTCTTTATTCCATAGAGATTATGATAATTTTATTCATTTGAAGGATGGATTGTTGCTTCGTGAAGCTACATAATTATTTATTCACATAATATTTACATGAAAGGTAAAGAGGATTAATTTGATATTTATATAAGATATTAATTACATATTAATAATTTTGATATATATATATATATATTATTCATTTATACCATATCATACTTTTAATTAATCATAACATCGTTCTTCTATTCAGCAGACTACAGTATCACGAAATGATGTGATACAATTTTCACTAACACTATACATAAAAGGTAAAAAGGATAAATTTAATGAGTAAATAATATATAAATGAACATTGTAACCATTTTCCTTTAATCTTCTTTCTTTGAGAAACATGTTCTTGTGTTCACATAATTTCATTGGAATATTGTATGTAATTAACCATATTATAGTATGAGATGAAAAGTTCCTACATTCTAATATTGTATGTTATAATTAATCTACCTTATTCATGGGATGTTTTCAATCAAAATATACCAAACTGATATGGGGTTTTGTTTCAATCTCATTTTAATCAATATTTATGATATGTAAATTTAAATTAAAGGAAATTATTTGATAATTAACTAATAAAACAATTTAATTTTAATTTAATATATTTATTCATAATATTTTTATAAATTAGTAACATTTGACTATATTTGGTTCATAAAGTTAATGGAAAAATGTTTTTGAAAAAATATGACTTTATTTCATTATTCGGTAAAAAATCATTATTCATATAAATCAATGTTTTCTTAAAATGTTACCAAAAAAATTTTTTTGTGCCTACTTAATTTCATTTTCACCCTCAATTTTATTTTAAAATAAATAATTTTAAAATAATCTTCTTTTTATTTTCAAAAAGATATATTTTAAATTTTCTTAAATAATTTGAAAGGAATATTTTATTTGTTTTAACGTATGCAGAATGAACCAAAATCTTATTCCCTCATGACCAAACATATTTTTGAGCTCTATTTATAGTTTCAAATTTTATTTAATAAAAATATTTTATTTTTGTTAATTTTTTATATTTTAAATAAGTGTTTTTAAAATATAAGTGATATATTTCACATGAAATAGTAACAATGATATTTTAAAATCATTTTCCATCTATGAGGAAATATATTAATGTTACTCAATTTTATAAGGATATATTATTAAATATTATATATTTTATAATTATTTCCATTGATGACACTAACTTATGATATAATGTATTTATTAATAAATTTCTATATATATATAAATATCTCTCATATTTTAAAATATTATTCTCTCATCCATTAAGAGGGTAAAACATGTTGTCTCATCATTTCTAAAATGGCCTCATTGTGAAATTTCCATTGAATATGATATTGAGAAAGGTTATGGAACCCCTTTTTTCAATGGTATTACTTATTTTATTATTTATGACCTATTTCCATTATGTCACACACATCGATAAATAACTTTTTATGGTGGTTTTTCAAATATAGTGCGCTAAATGATTTGAAAAAACATTATTCTAATGAGGGGTCATTTATGTTATATGGGAGAAACCAAATCCATTTTTGCATCTTTTTGACAATATGATATTGTCTAGGATGTTTTTATTGATTCATGGTTATGTCATGTTTTCTATTGTTTCCACATTTAAAATGTTACTATTACCTAATAATTCCATGTTATTTATGTTATCCTTCCATGTCATTACTGAAGTGAATTTTATTTTATGTTATATTGGTATATATTTGAATCACATATAAATTTTCCTAATAGTGTTTATTACTTTACATGGAATTCAATATAACCCTTTTATTTTATTTATTTAATAGTTTATCCCATATTGTTTTATGAGATAAAAAGGTTTTAGAAACTCATTAATGAAAAAAATATGGATTCCATGTTTTAGTTCCCTTTAATTTATTATGATCATATTTGTACAAATTCAATGGTCCTTATGATCCTCATGGTGTATTAATGGATATTTATATTTTTGAATCATGTTATAATATGTGTAAAAGGTTTCTGTTTCCATATATATAACAAAAAAATACCTAAATAATATGAAATGGTATGACTGTATATATACAAAAGTAATTGAGAAAGAAACAAAAGTTAAAAGTAATGAAAAAGGAAAATAAAATGTACAGAGTCTATAGAATGTTCTAAAAATCCCTAGAGTCTTCCGAAAACATACTTGATTTTTATGAATATTCCATATTATGATGTTTTCATCATTCTATAACAATCATGGATTCTCCAATAGCCAAACACAAGTTGCAAACCCAACATGTACATTCACCTACAATGGGTGATATAGTCATTCTAATCGCTAACTAGATAGTAACTATCTCATGACCCTATAGGTATTATCTATGATCCCATGGAGACATTATATTCAAACAATGATGAGATTATCCCATGAATGACATTAATTATTTCCCACTGATGCCAATGTGAATTCATTTCACACAAACTGAGACCAAAAATATAAATACCCTCTCATACATGAAGAAAACCAGAGGGTATCCCATCAAATAGAAAATATTTAAAAAATTCTAACAAGGACTACACATTTTGGGAGATCAAAACCATTCTCCATGAAATACTTGTAGGTAATAAAAATTCCATAAAATCATAATAATATAGCATCACATTCAAATTGAACATTTACTGTACAAAATATGACATAAAATTAAAATTTGTATATCTTTTCTATGGTAAGCCCCGAGCATAAAAATTGTTTTTTTCCAAATCAATGTAACAACCCCAAACGCGATCTTCATGGTACTAAATTTTATATTAAAAATAGTCTCAAAATGTTAAAATTAAAACAACTTATCGGAGAAATTTGTAAATCGATAAAACATAATGAAAAACAATAATGAATCAAGAAATCATTTGAGGAAAAAATGGTTTTTTGACATTTTACTTCTATTGAATTTACTACTCATATTCACAGAAAAATATATTTATTTACACATCACAAACATATGGGAATGAACATATCACACAAGAATATATATGTGTGTGTGTGGTCATTGAAATTAATTCCAATGGATTAATAAAACAAACATAAATATGCAACATATTAATACACAAGATTCATAACATTATCCCCAAAACTATAAAAAACCAAACACCCATTCATAATACAAATCAAAAAGACACTAATATTTATCATAAATCTAAAAAGTCCAAACAACTTTGAAACACACTAAAATACAATTAAAAAATCCATATGGTGTATTATATAACACAAAACATATATATATATAGATCACGTATTTTTATAATCTTAGAAATCCTTTTAAACCACCTGTTTAATGAAACTACCAAAAAATTATTTTAGAATTTGAAAGACATGATAATCGCAGCCAAATATTAATTAGAAGAGATCAAGAAACATATATCATGTTTTGGTATTTAAAATGATGGAAAAATCTATCATAATGGAGTGAAAAAGATTCAAAACACTATAATAGGGAGGATCATGTCCCAAACGAAAAATCACACAACCAAACCACAAAAGAAAAAACTCTAATTAGACAACCATCACTCCATGATTTTGATAAGGGAGACCCAAGGCAACAGGGAATAATGAATCTATATAAACAAGGTAAGAGGATGAAATAAATGGGGATGATGTAAGAAATTAAAAAAACACACCACCATTCAAAATAAATGCTTAAATACTAGGTGACATGATGAGGAGGAGGGTTTTGGGTGATCCATAATGCCCTGAAAAATAAATGGGGGAGGGAATAGGTTGGATTTTGTTTTTATTTTAGGAGATTTAAATATGAATTTCATCATTGGGAGTGTTAGGGAATGTCGAACTATTTTCCAAATTTTTCACTCAATATAAAAAACCCTAATGGAAATGTATTGAACACTCACATGGGTTAGCCTCACAATTTGGTAAACCATGTGACAACTATTCATAAACGAACTATCTAAATTATAGAAATCCTCAAATGGTTGTCAAATAGTGTCCACTAATGATTAACCAGTTGTGTTTCTAGCCACAGTGACCCCAAGAATATGTCACAGTCCCAACCTCAAATATGCCATTTAATAGAGCACAAAACATGATTTAATAGTTCTAATAATGTGTTATTTTCCAAATATCCATTAATGTTGGACCCCTTTATCTGCGAAAAAAATTCAGATAAAGGGATATAATTAGCAGTTATATTTATGTGACTAATAAAGTTCCTCCTTTATCTGAACATTTGTTATTACTGATAAAGGGGGGATATTATCAGTGATAGAAATAGTGCTAATAAAGTACCTACATCAATAATGTGATATTTGAATTATTACACACTTTATTAATAACATGTATATTTTAAACACTAATAAAATCTATATTAATTTTTAAAAATTATTTGAGATTATTACGAGTTTGGTAAAATTGACGGAACTCAATTATGAACCCCGGTGTGGCCAAAATGGAATTTTAAAAATTTCATAAGTTACGTTCAGTAAATGTGTGGGTGGAAGTTTCTAACATTTAAACCCATTCTTGAAATTCAAATCTGAGGAAACTGTTGAATCCTAAGCACTGGGGTTCTCTTAAGGGGGGATTCACTTCGACCGCAGTGGGTCAGGATAAAAAGATATTTTTTCAGACTTATAAAAAAATAATAAAATAACATGAAAATTTTATTTTATTTTCCCTCCAGCTATTCATCGGTGTTGGTGGACCACTGAGATTTTAATCCATTTAATGGCTTCACTATTTGTTTTTGTAACCATGATTTTGAACCACTAAATTGTGTTCATAATTGAACCGAATTAATATTTTGAAACATGGACAATTCGTTCATCAAATTTATTGTTTCTCGGGCAAGGGTTTTTTGACACGAATTCATCATGCGTCGAACTGCTTTTGAAGTACGATGGAAACTTCCACCGATGAAGGTTGGAATATTGGGTGGAAATAATCTGGGATCGAAGAACGCTGGAAGCTTCATCAAATGAGGAATCTCCATCCACCGCCACGACGTCTCCAAAGAATCTCATGGTAGGGTTTTTATTATTAAATTTTATCATTGATGGAATATAGAGCTACATCTTATTTTTATGATAACGCAGAGGGAGCAGGCCAAACAAACAACGCATGGACCCTCTGCCACTTCATTCTTATAACTTTTCCGGGGGATGATCATACAATATAGAAGAACCATTAATCCAGGAGTCGCACAGTGACAACGGAATATAGGGAGGCCCATCGAGGTGAGTGGAAGGGAAAAGGGATAACTGAATCGCACCCAATGGCCCATGGAAGATCCTCCAGAGTGACATCGACACGAAGGAACCGGTGACCGGCGGCTGGCACTCACGTGCTACGAAAGCTGGTGGCATTGTGGTGAACCCAAAGGTGGTGGCCAGCACTCCGCTGGGTGCGTTGGCGAGGTGGCACGCTGTTGTGCACTGTATTGAAGGGGCCACGACATTGTTTCTTCGGTGGAGGGGGACCTGCACCACGTAGGTACTGCAGACCACATATCTCCACTAATTGAGATATTCAAATGGCACTTTCAGCTGTTCAGGGAGATGGGAGGCCACCCACCTGGCGAGTCATGCCAGCGCCCCAGGCCACATCACCCAGTGGGATGAGCCGATCCATGGCCTAGCTGGGTGAGCCAGTCCATAGCCTAGTGGGATAATCCCACTGTGGTCCAGCCCAACCGGTCCGCCCCCTACTAGTTCAGGTCGTTTCGGGTCGGGCCGAGCAGGACTGGACCCGGACCCATTCGGGCCCACTTTCACGTAGAGAGATGTATCTTATGAACTTTATGTCCATATGTCGAATCGTCTGCAGTTCATGGATAGATGGAGTGAGACGGTCCATTTGAGATAATACACTTGGGTTTTGGAGAATGATGGAGTATGGTCGTGTTGGATCATACCTGAATCCTACCAGGCCCTCATAAATAAAATGGAAATAACTTATAGACCGAGAGTACGGTTTATATTCCATCTATTTCATTGGAACCCTTATGAAATGATGGCCCTTTGGGTTACTCCTTTTTGGAAATTCATGGAAGTTGATTCATGAATAATATCCATAGGAGAAAATATTATGGAACTGAAGAGTAATGAGTGTGGTGAATCTCGTGGAAAGAAGTCAGTATCATAGATACCTTAAGTGGATCAACATCATTGAGTCTCTGTATGGATCAGCTTCTAATGACCCTATATGGATCATCATCATAGGGACCATGTGTGGATCTCCATCATATAGACCCTGTGTGGATCTTCATCTAACGACCCTATGCAGGTCTACTTCATAACGACCGTGTGTGGATCTGTATTATAGAAACCCTGTATGGATCAACAGTGTGCGACCGGAGGAGAAATATCCTTAGATAATCCCATTGTGAATCAGTGACACATGACCTTATGTGGATTCAGAATGGAAAAATTCTTCATGGTTTAGTTGTGGAATCTTCCTAAAGGAATAAAATGATATTTATTAAGACTAATCTTCTTTATTCCTGATCCTGAGTTGTATACCTAGTTTGAGATGAGTCTTTTTCTTTGTGCCTTCTGTTTAAGATCATTTTTTGTGGTTTTCCATTGTTGAATTCTTAGAGACCATCAAGGGTCTCATGGTCTTACTGGGTATTTTTAAACTCACCCCTTTATAGGCTTCTCCTGTACCTTGTTGTGTCTTGTGAAGATGACAAGAAGCCTTAACTGAGACACGGGGAGCTAGGACCTGACGTTGGATGGTGTTGAAGGATGACATGGAGAGATATAGATACTAGTTGTATCTATACTTCAAGTATAAACCTTGGTAGAAGATTCAAATTTTTTTTTACTATTTTCTATTTTAGTTGTATCTTTCAGTTGGGCCTATATTCATGCCCCTTTACATTTATTGCACACTTTTACTATAGCATTTTTACTTTATGGTTTCATCTTGTTGCGTTCTCGGGTTGTTTTTTTAGGTTTAAATACAATGCCATCTAGTTTTAGGGATACAGCTTTTTGGTGATAGTCGTCAACCACATTCCTATGGAAGGTGGGCTTCGGGTAGTCACAACGTGGGCCTCGGGGGATGGGTCATGACAAAATGGTATCAAAGGGAGGTTCTATCAAAGAACAAGGACATTGATCCTTCCAATGGGAAAATAGAGTTATGTTTTTTTAGTGTGGTTGTCAGTTCAAGGTGTCCATTGTTAGTGCGGTGGCCAATGTATCCATACACGAGGACCCTGAATTCTGATTTCTGAATCGGTGCATGAATACACTAATTGCGTGTGTTATAGAAATGTTTCACTTTGAATCTATTTAATGTCATCTCACTTGGTAAATAGTTTTGACAATGGAGCACCTATTTATTTTCAGGATTCCACCATGTAGACAGATAGCCATGATTCCTGAGAGAATTTAGGATGATGGCCCACCGAGTGACGATGCTTCATTTCAAGGCCCTATTACTATTTTGGCACCATAAGGAGGTGTACCGGAGGCACCACCACTCAAAGGGAAGTAGTTTCCACCATCCCCATAAGATGAATTGCAGGCTGATTGAGTGATTTTCACGGGTTTCAATGGGAGAGGCCTATGAGTTGTCAATGTGAGAAATATCCCTAGGTGGTTGATGATTGGATGGAGGATGTGGAAGTGTTTTCTACTTAGTTTTGAGACCATTACAGCTTATGGTGATCCAATCTGCTAGGATTTTCCAAGGAACAACATGGAGATGGTGGAGTTGGACACTCCTGACGCATGAGGTGGTGACACTCTCCTGGTTAGACTTTGAGAATCTCTTCAGCGCAGAGTTCATACTAGTGACTTTATGATCAGTACATATCCAAGAGCTACTGCACTTACATCAGGGAATCCATTTAGTGGCCCATTACTCTTTGAGATTTACTGGTCTCTCACGCTACTCCATAGAAATTGTATGTTAACCATTTTTAAAGACCCATACCTTAGAGCATGGTCTCCGGTGGGAGATCAGAGTGTCGATGATATTGATAAATATCCCAATGCAGGCTATAGTGCTCGATCAATGATAATTGGTGGAGAGATACTTATCTGAATAGGAACTGACAATAAGATCCACCACATGATGACAAGTAGTTGAGTCATCTACCACATGCTCTAGAAAGATGACAGAGAGTTCTACGTGGATAAGACCCAATGGTGGACAACCCAAGTATATAGGGTCGGGGGTGAAGAGTTTGTGAGGTAGTGGTAGTCAGCATAGAAGAAGACAATGCTTCACGTGCGGGGGGAAGGTCCACATAGATCATGACTACCCAACCCACCTTACCGACGATTTACAGAAGATCGAGGGACTACTGAGGCAGCAGACAAGGTTCGAGTTAGGGGGTCTTCCGGTGGGAGATCAGAGTGTCAATGATATTGATAAATATCCCAATGCAGGCTATAGTGCTCGATCAATGATAATTGGTGCAGAGATACTTATCTGAATAGGAATTGACAATAAGATCCAC
The DNA here is from genome assembly GCA_963277665.1 of Viscum album. NCBI lineage: Eukaryota > Viridiplantae > Streptophyta > Magnoliopsida > Santalales > Viscaceae > Viscum > Viscum album. Next base: position 1,030,386,196 of record OY728125.1, read on the forward strand.
CACATGATGACAAGTAGTTGAGTCATCTACCACATGCTGTAGAAAGATGACAGAGAGTTCTACGTGGGATAGACCCAATGGTGGACAACCCTAGTATATAGGGTCAGGGGTGAAGAGTTTGTGAGGTAGTGGTAGTCAGCATAGAAGAAGACAATGCTTCACGTGCGGTGGGAAGGGCCACATAGATCATGACTACCCAACCCACCTTACCGACGATTTACAGAAGATCGAGGGACTACTGAGGCAGCAGACAAGGTTCGAGTTAGGGGGTCTTCCGGTACGCGGATGTGGTAGAGGTGAAGGTCATGCATAAGGATTGGGATGATGGTTTTAGGTAATACCACAACCACCCCGAGGTGGTCCACTCCAACCACAGAGAGCAGGTGGACATGGGTGAGCTCAACCTCAGGCGTTAGAGGCCTATGAACACGGAACTCCATAGATAAATTGAGGTACGATATGTGTTTATTACACCCTTGCTGAAGTACTTATAGACAAAGTTTCATGTCACTCTTTCATTTCCCCTACACTAGTTCGGAGCTCGGAGATTCTGATGGAGTTTTTTGCTCGATCCTTGCTATTAGAAACTCCTAAGGGTGAAGATTCAAAGATTATGCACTGTTGAAGGTAGGGTGAGATCACCCTAGGAGGTGGGAGCTTAAGTAGGGATATCCTAGTAGCAGTGTCATGTCCTTACAATATCATCTTGGTTATGGACTGGCTATCCACATTCCATCTTCAGATCGACAATTTTAGGCCCAATGTGAAGTATGTTCGTGAGGATGGGATCTATTTTTTCATCACCAATGAGAAAAAATCCTTTTCAGCACAAGATTTTCATTCTCAAAGGAGGGTGCAACCAATCACTCATCAGTTGGCTTGCCTTACCCTTAGAGTTATTGATGTGAGGTGTCCAAGTTATCCTGTAGTGGTGGACCTGTATAATAATGTATTTCCCGATGATGTTCTGGGACAACCACCTCGCAAAGAGGTATAATTCAACATCAACATGTACCCTAGGATGACACTGATATATACTCTAGAATATTATATGTATTAAACTGAGCATCATGTTTCGGGGGTATAGATGGAGTATTTTTCGAGGATGGGGTTCATAAGGCCTAGTGTTTCTACATGGGAATCCCTGAATTTGTTTTCCAAGAAAGAATATGTGTGTTTGAGGCTTTTTATAGACTATTGATGCCTGAACCAGGTGACCGTGTAGAACATGTATCCACTCCCAAGGATTGGTGACCCGTCTGAACAGCTGAAGGGAGCTCGATGGTTTTCAATGATAGACCTCATATCAGGCTATCACCAGATTAGGGTACGGTAAGAGGACGTATAGAATATAGCCTTCAGAAGTCTGTAGGGCCACTACGAGTTATTGGTGATTCCCATCGACATGACCAATGCTCTAAAAAAGTTCATGGGGATAATGAATTGGATCTTCCACACTTACCTCGATCACTTTGTGGTGGACTTCATTGATGAAAACTTGATATACTCGGTGTCAGAGGAGGATCATGCCAAGAACCTACAGATAGTTCTAAATACACTCTTAGAGCACCATATTTACAGAAATTGACAAGATGTTCTAGTTATATATATGGGATGTCCACTTCATAGTGCACATATTCTCCAATGATAGATTTGTAATGGACCCATCAAAGATAGAGGTAGAGCTTTCTTTGGAGCCACACAAATTGTGACTGAGGTGCAGAGTTTCGTGGGATTTTCTAGGTACTACTGGTGATTCGTACCTATCTTTTCCAGATTTTTGGAACCCTTGTCAGCATTGATGAATATGGTTCTGCCATTATTGTGGATCTAAAGATTCCAATAATGTTTACATAAGTTGAGGTAGAGACTAACGAGTTCCCCATCATGAGGATACCAGAAGATGGTGTTGTGTATGTAGTCTACAATAACAAATCAGGGACCAGACTAGGTTGTGTCCTGATGAAGAATCATGAAGTGATCACCTAAAATCCCAGAAGTTGATATAGAATGAGCATAACAACACTACCCATGTCCTAGAGATAGTAGTAGTGGGATTTTTGCTGATGATTTTGCAGCACTACTTGATAGGTGAACAATTTACCATTTACAATGATATCATGAGTCTCAGGTATATATTATCATATAAGGAACTGAATTGAATATAGTGATGATGGATGGTGTTCCTATAGGACTATGAAGTTGAAATTTCCTACACTCATGGGAAGGGGAACACGGTAGTAGACACTCTAAATAAGAGGTATGGTCTACAATTTTTGAGTGAGACGACATTGCAGCTAGCCACGTTGTAGATATCCTTTGTGGATAGAGACAGAGTATCTTATCTCCATTATATGACAGTTACTCCAACACTCCATCAGTGATTCAGGGAGGAAAAACATGGGAACATAGACTGTGAGGCCCTACATGCTCAGATATCCTCAGAACAGGCTTCTGATAGATTTTCAGAATGTGGGGAGAATGTTATTATATTCCATGGATGCACCATGGTACCAGTGATTCTACAAGAATAGGTTTTTAGGGAGTCCCATACATCCCCATTAGCGGTACATCCTTTAGTGAAGAAGATGTACTAGGACCACTGACATTTGTACTGGTTGGCCAGGGATGAAGAAAGCAGTTCCAGAGTTTGTATCCGGATGCCTCACTTGTAAGAAAGTGAAGGTCGATCATGATGTACTCATGGTCTTAGTGCTACCACTTAAGGTACTGGAGTGGGAGTGTGATGGTATATCCATAGACTATTTGACAGGAATACCACGTATGTCCACGGGCCACTATTCCATATGGGTGATCGTTGAATGACTTTCCATGTCATCCTACTTCTTACATATCTGAGAGCAAAAATTAATAAAGAGATTGTGTTGTCTCTACGTACATGAGATTTTACAGCTTCACGAGGTGCCATCAACCATTTTCTCATATCACAAGGCATGTTTTACATCATTCTTGTGGAAGGGATTGCATGGGTCATTGTAAAATCTACTACACTTGATCACCACCATTCATCATAAAATAGATGGTCATATAGAGAAAACCAATGAGACACTCGAGGAAATTCTTCATGCTAGTGTCCTTTATTTTGGCCATAGTTGGGAAGACGACCTACCACTAGTGGATTCCGCATATAACAATAGTTATCACTCCAACATTGGAATGGCTCCATTTGAGGCCCTATAAGGGAGACCCCGAAGATTTCATCTATGTTGGATAGACATAGGGGAGTCAATACTTATTGATCAAGAGTTGTTATAGGCTACGACGGAGAAGGTGAATATCATCTAAGAGTTGATGAAGACTGTATAGAACAAGAACATGTCATATGATGAAAGGAGTCAAAGACACATGGAGTATGAGGAGGGAGACCATATATTCCTATGGGTCTCACCCCAATGTGGATTACAAAGGTTTTTCCAGGGTGGAAAGAAATCTTCTTGGTTCATTATACCCTTCAAAATCCTCTATAGTGTTGGCGAGGTGGCGTACTATCTATATCATCCCCTACAGATGCACCAGGTGCATAATGTTTTCCATGTGTCACAGCTAAGGAGATATGTGCATTATCAATCACATGTTATGGACTGGCGTTAGCTGGATATCAATGATTGGGAAATGTTTGGGGAGATTTACATGGAGATAGAGGATCAAGAGAAGCGGGTCCTTTGTGGGCGGTCGATTCCTCTTGTTCGAGTTCATTGGTAGCACGAGATCCTTTAAGATATAACATGGGAGTAGGAGGCTCAGATATGTGCTCAGTAGCTACATATTTTCCCTAGTTTTGATGTAGCTTTTAGAGAATAAGAACTCTAAAGTTGGTAGAATGCAATGACACAGAAATTTTATATATTTTTTTATAAATTATTTGATATTATTATGAGTTGGAAAAAATTAATGGTACTTGATTCCATATCCCAGTATACTCGGAATGGGATTTTAAACTTTTTTAAAGTATGTTCAGTAAACATGCGAGCGGTTTTTTCTATCATTTGAACTGGGGATCAAAATTGAAATAAGAGGACATAGTTGAATCTTTAGTGCCAAGATTTTCTTAAGAGAGGGTTCAGTTCGGCTGAAGTGGTCATGATAAAATGGTATTTTTTTGACATTTAAATGAATAAAAAAATTACCTAAAATGATATTTTATTTTCTATCCAGCGATTGATTAGTAGTGGAGGGACCACTATGTTGTCAATCCATTTAATTTCTTGATAATTAGTTTTTCTAACCACGATGTTGAAACATTAAATGTCATTCATAAATAAACCACTTTAATGTTGTGCAACACGGTTGATTGTTCCATCTATTTAATTGATTCTCGATTGTGGGTTTTTAACATAGCTTCATATAGTGATGAACCTCTTGAGAAGTTATATGGTAACTTCCTACGGTGGAGGACAGATGCTCAGGTGGAAATGATTCGGGATCAACGAATGGAGGTGGCTTCATCAAATGTGGAATCTTCTTCCACCATCATGACGTCTCAAATGAATCTTGAGGTAGGAGGTTTATTATTAAAGTTTATATTTGATGGATTAATGTTCTATCACATATTATGATTTTATGTTAGAAGGTTTGGTCCAAAAAAAAGGCTTGGAACCTCTTCCTCTTCATTTTTTCTGTGTTCCTCATGGGGTGATCTTACATAATGGCAGAACCATGAATCCGGGAGCCACACAGTGACATCAACTTCCTGGGAGGCTAGTAGGAATGAGAGTATGGGAAAAAGGACCACAAGAGCTCACCAAGTGACCCTCATAAGATCCTATTATTTGGCACCGGTGATCGGCGTTGGCAGCAATGGCAACAGACGAAGCTTTCCGACCGCAGAAGTTGACATCACAACATGGCACCGCAGCGAACCCGAAGGGGGAGGGCAACACTTGGATGACTGCATGGTCATGGAGGCACATCACAATGCACAATAGTGAAGGATTCACTAAATCAAAGTCATGGAAGAGGGGGTCCCGCACACTCTGGGTACTACAGACCACATGGTTCCACTTATTGAAAGAGTTGAACAACTCCTTGGGTCGTTTGGTGTGTTGGACGTCCACCCTAATGGCGATCCCCTCCAGTGGACTAGGCCACGTCTCCAAGTAGGTCGTTCCCCAACAGAGGGTCATGGTAGCGCATGATGGTTCTGGCTGGTTCAGGGTGACCCAGGATGGTACTGGTCAGGCCGGGTCGGCCCGGACATAGACCCATTTGGGCCCAGTTTCGCTTTAAGAGTCGTATCATGCGAACTAGATGTCTATTTTACAAACCGTTTATGGTACTGGGATCCTTAGTGTGAGACAATACTTTCGAAATACTCCACCTGATTTTTGGAGAATGTTTGATTATGGCCAGGATGGATCGTACCTGAATCCAACCAGGCCCATGGTACTAAAATTCCAAAAACTCACAGACTGGCAGTCGGTCGACGCATCGTCTATTATGTTAGATCCTTTATAACATGACAATCCTTTGGTATAATAATTTTAGGAACTTTTTGGTAGGTGAGGAATGACTGATATAAAGAGGAGAAGATACTATGGAACTCATGTACAATGTGTGTGAGGAATCCTATGGATGGTTGTCAACATTATAGCGACCCTGTGTTGATCAGCATCATAGCGACCATGTGTGGATCAGTATCTAGTGACCCTATGTGGATCAGGATCATGGATTACATGTGTGGATCAGCATCATAGAAATCATCTTTGGATCCGCATATAGCATTAAAATGATGGACCACATCATACGAATCCTATGTGGATCAGTATTCTAGTGACCTTGTGTGGATCAACAGTGTGTGACTTGATTAGGACCAGCATTAGAGTAACCCATAATGGATTAACGACACATGACCCTGTGTAGATTGAGAAGGGAGAACCTTTTCGGTGGATTAGTTGTGGAAAAATACTAAAGGAATTAAATGATATAGCTTAAGACTAATCATATCTATCACTAAACATTGAGTTGTATACCAGGTTTGATCTGAGCCTTTTTCTTTTTGCCTTGGGTTTGAGATCATGATTTGTGGTTTTCCTTTGTAGAATTTTGTAAGACATTTATGGGTATCAGGGTCCCTACTAGGTATCACTATACTCACCCTTGCATGGGCATCACCCACACATTGTTTTTTCTTGTGCAGATGACGAGCAGCCTTGATTGAGACTCAAGGAGCTAGGACCACACAGTGGATATGGGTGACTGTAATCTTGGAGAGATTTGGAGAAGAGTTATACATAACCTTCATGTAGGAACCTTCGTGGATGATTCCATGAGCTGTTTACTATTTTATGTTTTATTTTAAACTTATATTTGGGCTTGTATTCCTTCCCCATTACATTCAGTAGAAAATTTTACTACTATAGTTTTACATTGTGGTTGCATTTTGTTGTGTTTTTTTGGCTGTGTTTTTGTACAAGATTAATGGAAATTCCATCCCATTTTAGGGATATTCCATTCTAGTTATAGTTTCCATCCCTTGGATTATGGATGATGGGCTTGGGGTAGTCATATAATGAGCCCCAAGGGATGGGTCTTGACATATATAACAACTACCTATATATGGAATATTCATAATTTAATTGAAAAATAATTAAATAAAAATTACACATAAAAACTATATTATATATTTTTTAAACAATGATTTCAATAATTACATTAATAATCACTATAAAAATTTTCAATAATGTCAATGTTTCATTATCATTGGCACATAAACCCTCTAAAAAGAGCATCAAAATGGTATCAGTTATTGAACACACAACACCAAATCAAATGAAAATATCGACTTATGTATGAAAAGAATTATTATATTAGTAAAACTATAAATATATTAATTAATCCAAAATATGAAATAATATTTTCCAGAAATTTCAATTTTAAAATGAAACCATGAAATTTGACTCATATCGATTATGTCATGTATCGAATTGATGATTGATTTATTCCTACATGTCTCTAATGACATATGGATAAATTTTCAAAAGTATAAAAACAATCTGAATTCATTCTCTTATTTTTTATTATGTCACTTTCTTTTTTTTACTAAAATGTCTTTTTAAATTTTAAACACTCTATTTGTGTTTGAATAATTACATCATTTTTCAGTTTTACATGAGAAACATTACTACACATCAAAATGACTTGTGAATAGTTTTTCTAATTTTGAAGACAATCCGGGCAAGTATTCTCAGTTTATAGTGAGTGTCACATGTTTCAAACTAAAATGTCAAATTAATATTGACAACAACAACTTTGAGTCATACTAAGAACAACATGTATTAAATTGCGTTAAGAATAATTCATAACCATCAAAAATGAATTATAGATCAATTTTATAAATACTCGAAAAAATATGAATGTGTTTTCTCATTTCTGAGTATGAGACTTGATTTTTACAAAAATGCCAATTTCATATAAAAAGAAACACATGGAGTCATAGCGGTCACACTATGTGTTAGATTGAGGCGAGTCTGAATAATGCATGTTAAAAATGACATATAGATCATTTTCATAATGTATTAAAATGATATGAATGTGTTTTAAAGGTTTTGAGTATGTCACGTGTCCTTTTTTACTAAAATATCATTTTAAACTGAAAACACTCGCTTTGAGTCAGACCAGTCTTATAGTGTGTTACTTTGATGTGAGATTGGTTCTTACACATCACAAACAACTTACGAATCATTATCATAAATTATCAAGACCCTCATAGAATTTTTTCATTATTTACAATGAGTTCCAAATATTTTTATATAGAATTTCAATTTTATACTGAAAATGAACACTTGGATTAATACCAAGAACATCATTTATCGGATTGAGGTAAAACTGAATCTTAAACATCATAAATGACATATAGATCATTTTCATGATGTATGAATATAATATTACAATGTTTTATCACAATTGAGTATCCCAAATGTGTATTTTACTAATATGACTAATTATAGTAAAAAAACATACTTAAATTCAAACTATTAAAAAAGATAATATAATTAAGGTGTTGTCAATTACAAAATTTCCCAAATGTATTTTGGATCATTTTCATTACTAATTATAAAAACACGAATTTGTTTTCTTGGTTTTGAGTATCTCACTTGTGTTTTTTCAAAAAAAATCCATTTTAAATTGAAGCATGCATTGTGATTCATATTATTCACATTGTGTTATAGTTTTATGAGATATTTATTATTTCACATTAAAAATGAATTATGAATCATTCTAAAAATGTATCAAGAAAATAATAATACATGTTCCCAATTGTTAGTGAGGGACAAAAATTTTGACCAAGAATATCAATTTTAAACTAATAATAGACATTTTGATTCATTCGAGAACACTGTATATCATATTAAGGTGACATTAATTCCTACACATAAAAACATAATTATTCTTCATTTTAATAATGTATCGAAACATGTTTTATGTGTTTAATCATTTTTTGTAGTACCCCAAACATTTTATGTTATTTTTCTCTATTCAACCCCGAGTGACATTATATTCACCACTATGTTCCTTTGAAACAACACTATATTATTTTGGATATAGTCAAAAACCTAGCCATTAAATATAAATTTTTCATTTCTATCTTTTGAATTTTGAAAAATGGTCATCAAGAGTTGTGATCAGTAAGTCATTTGGAGTCTAATAGAACAAACTTGATTTTTGGTGAATCATAACATAGCCTTATTAATAGTAATATGAATAGTAATATGACCCTTATGAATAGTAAATAATAATAATATTTTATTTTTTTAAGGAAATATGATAATGGGATCTAAATTAATTTTTCAATGTCACATAAAACTAACTGCACTTCAAGATTTTTATTTTTCGAATTAACTTTTAACATATTTAAAAACTAAATTAATAATATTTAGAAAATTATTTTTGAAAAATTGATGTCACTTTTAAATTATACACATCGAAAAATGGTAGGGAGAATTTTTGGGATTTTTCTGAAATTCATGAATATTTGATGAATAGCGAAATATGGTAAAATACCTTATATTTAATTTATCTATAAAATACACTATTTAGGACATCATAAGTGATGCAAGGACACTTGGTTCAAAATCACATGCCATTATTACTATTAGTGGTCACATTAAACAATACTATTGGTTGACTAGATGGAAATAATAAAATAATGAAATTAAATATTCAAAATTTACCCCTCTCCTCCACTATAAAAACCCCCGACCACCACCTCTTCTTTTCACTCCTTTATTCCTTGAATCTCCTCAATTTTCTGCCCAATAATACTCCCAAGCCTCTTCCGCATGACCTAGAGCTGCTGTTCTCACCAAAAGAACAAAACCAAATCTCTTATGAAGGATATCAAGGAGAAGAGATCAAGAGGTAAACAACCTCTTTAATTTTATTATTTTCTTTAATTCTATGTTATTTCATTCCTTTCCCTTAGGCTTGTGTTAGGATATTTCATTAAATATTCACCCTTACTGTACATATTATGTATGAATGTTGAGATATTCCACTCCTCTCATCAAACTATTTTTATGAAATTTTAAGAGACTTCGTTAGGCTGCAGAATTTTCGTGAGAAATTTATCAAGTTTTCATTCATTTTATAATTCCTTTCTTTTCTTCTTCTTTCCTCACCTCATATTAACCAAGAGGAATGTATTCTATAGAATTATGTATTTTATTGATGTTATAATTTTTATGGAATATTCTTCACTATTATTCTTCTCCTCTCCCACATATTTAAGTAATATAAACATTGTCTGTGATGTGTCTAATTACCGACATCGTGGACGATGTAATTTCAATTTCCATTAATTATTTCAATTATGGTCATGAAACCAAATATATGGTTGAACTAGGTCATAATAAATTTGTTTTATCTTGATTAATGTTCTGGAATATTTAAAGGATCATAATATGGAATAAAAATACAAAATATGTTTATTTTGCACAAAACTGCCAAGCCAAATTCAAGCATTTATCTTTAACTCATCGAATGTGTCATCATCATCGTATATAAACAGAATCATTATAAGATAATTTATGTCTATTTAATTCCAATAATAATTTACATTAACAATTCTGGATTTTTAACCATATTTCAAACCAACTTCCATTCATGAATACATGTAAACAAAGCGTGAAACCAATTAAGAAAATGCTTCCAAACCAATAAAATGGAATCTCATAAATCCATAAAAAGGCCATTAATGAACTAAATAAGGATAAAAAATTTCAATTAAACATAAAATAGGTTCTATACTTATGAATTAATATCCTGATTTGTTTATTCAAGTCATTAGAAACAAGACAAGAACACCTTCAGGCATAATGTAAGGGATCCTCTCTCTCACTTTTGTTTAATAATATCCCAATTGGTGTGACTAACTTTGTATTGACCACCTAATAATATTTATGTGGTGTACCTACTTCCCATTTGAGATCACATTCCATTTAAAATTATATTTCTATTAAATATCCATAATCTCATGTCGTGGATATGTTTATTGTCTAAAACGAATACCATTTCACATACAGTGTATATTCAGGATGTTATTGATGAATACATATTCTATAATCAATACAGATATTGAAAATGCATATTGATCTTGTATTGAATCATCTTAAGGAGAATTATTTGGATGTAGAGGTGGGTGGGTCACACTAAAACCCCTTGACACATCAGTAGGTCTAATGAGACAAAACAGTTTGGCGACAAACCATTCGAGTTTATTTCCAAAAAAAATCAGACGGGTTTCTACCCACAGCAGCAAACCATTTTTACGGTATTATGGTTTCATGTTCCAGATACATTAATTACAATTAATAAGCATTATCTTTAGTCATTTTCAGTTATATTTATTATCCATGAGGTTTTCACTATGACAAAATCTGTGGATGTAGTTTCATTCTCAATTTATTATTGGCATTAGTTATTGATTTATTCACTATGACCTATTGATTATATCAGATCGATTGTGATTCACTTATTATTCTACACAAGATTCCTCTATTTGTAACCCTTACTTAGCATTTGAGCTCACCCCTTTCATTGTCTACCTTCGACAGGTGATGAAGAGATGGTCTTCTTTTGAGTTCATGTGGTTGTAGTATTTAGTTTTGTTATGTATTGTATTTTGTAACCTTTTCCAATGTAATTTGAGTAACATATATGTATCTAGTTTCTTCAAGACTATTAAACTGATCATTCCTTCAAGATTCTCTTTCCTTCTAACCATGAAAATTTCACAAGTAATGCACCGGCTCCATCCCAGTGGAGACGAGGTGTTACAGTTGGTATCAAAGGATATTTTGTAGGAAACATGGAAACTATAGTAGGAAATATATAGTAGGGATCAAAGCCCTAAGGTAGCATTTTAGGATAAACATACAAGAACGTCCTGGTATTTTATTAAGGAATATATTATTTGGATCTTTTAATCAATACATCCATGTCAGGATATGAGCAGGTAGAGGCGGCTCTGGCACAGATGTATCTAGGTGTAAAACCTAAAAACACCGATTTGGGATAGAATCGAACAGGAACTGGTACACGATAATGGGTCGTGCTGCACACTTGGTTATGACACTCTAGGGGATATGCTTAGGATAATTAATATTTTCTTTACAAGCCATTATGAAGGAGTTTAATGTAAATTTTATCATAGATAAACCATGTTTATTAGATTAGCTATGCATATAATTTAAATATATGTTGAGTACTTTTATATTTAAGAAATGTAAACTAATCTAGTTTATCCCATTATTTAGAAATGGCGTCTAATGAAAGATTGGGAATAAATACTCATGGGAAAGGTAGGGATATCCCTACTAAGAAAGTCAACACAGTCAATGTTGGAGCAGATCAGATCATGACTATATTGGGGCAACTTACTCAAGTTGAAACAAATAACCATTCCACACCTCTGTTGGATCTTTCATGCATTAGAATCCCCCATCTTTCAGTGGGACAACTAATCCAATTGTAGAGGAGCAATGTATTAATTCACATGAAAAAATATTCATGGCATTAAGATGCAATGAAAATGAGAAGGTGGTGCTGGCAGTATATTGTCTCAAGGGTGATGCTGACCAATGGTGGTCCCTGATTCAGAACACCATGGAGGAAGAAGAAATATAAGATATGGAGTGCAGGACATTTAATGAAATATTCTTTGAGAAATATTTCCCTCATTATCAATGAACTTAAATGAATCAGAAATTCCTTAACTTGAACTATTGGGAAGAAGACAGTGTTGCATAGTATGGGACTACCATCACAAGGCTAGGCAGGTATGTCGTGGATTACATTCGTGACTCGTCGTACAAGATTGATCATTTTGTTGAGGGTCTAAAGCCATGACTTTGAAGGGAACTGGATTCTTAAACATTTTAATCATATGATGGAATTGTATCATGTATGATGAAAAAAGAGAGGGAATTTTCTAGATCAAATTTTTTCAAAGGAATCCAAGATAAGAAGTGGTACTCTGATAACAAAGGAAATGGAGAAGCATCAAAGAAGAGCAAGGGAACGAATAGTTTTCTATTATGCAAGAATTGTGGAAAGAATAATCTTGGGAAATTATTGAAAGTCTTGGGAGTCTACTATAACTGTGGAGAAAAGGGTCATCGATCTGATGAATGCAAGGGGAAGAAACAATTCAATGATGTTCAATGCTACAACTGTAGAAAGATGGGACACAATGAAAATTAGTGTCCTAAATGCCAAGGAAACATGACTCCGAAAGGGCCAAGATATTATGGGAGAGCTTATGTGATTACAACTGTGGAGGTCAATGTTCCTAATGATGTGGTGGTAGGTACTTTAATGGTTTCATCAAACATAGCCAATACTTTATTTGATTCAGGATTATCACATTCATTTATATCCTCTCAGTTTTCCAAGATAATTAGATATATCCAATTTTATTTAACATAAGATTTTTCAGTCAAAACTCACATGGGATGTATCTTTGCAATAGAGGCATGTCGACTAGTCCCCCTCCAAACATGAAAACGTTCTTTAGTTTCTAGCCTTATCATCATACCCATGACTAAACTTGATATAATTCTTGGTATGGATTGGCTATCAAATTATAATGCGAGGATTTATTGTAATAAAAATGAAGTTACAATTTTTGGAAATGATGTAGAATCTCTTGTCTTTAGGGAAGAAACATCGCCACCTGATTCTCATCTAGAACCACCCCCGGTATCTCTATTGAATGGAATACTTGGAGAGGAATATAAACCAATATATATGGGAGGGGAAAGAAATATTCAAATAGAATATGTGCATATAGTGAAAGAGTACATTGATGTGTTTCTGGAGGATTTACCTGGACATCCTCTAGAGTGGAAAATCGAGTTTTCTATTGACTTAATTCCTGGTGAAAGACCTATATCAAAGACCCCATATAGAATGGCCACTATGGAGCTAGTGGAGCTGGAGAAGCAACTAGAAGAGTTTAGTGAAAAAGGATTTATCCGACCTAGTGTTTCCCCATCGGGAACCCTAGTATTGTTTGTAAAAAAGAAATATGGATCCATGATGCTATGCATTTATTACCGAGAAATCAATTCTATTTCAATAAAGAATAAGTATCATCTACCCCAGATTGATGATTTATTTGACCAACTTCAATGATCTCAATTATTTTAACAGATTGACCTTTGATCCAGATATCATCAATTGAATGTGAGGAATGAAGATATTCCAAAGACATCATTTCAAAACAGGTATGGGCATTACGAGTTTACAGTGATGCCTTTTGGGCTGATGAATGAACCATATGTTTTCACTGATTTAATAAATAGTGTTTTCAAGGAATATCATGGTAACTTTGTTGTCATATTCATCAATGATATCCTCGTATACTCAAAAATATATGAACACCATGAGAGTCACTTGCGAGTTATTCTGGGAACTCTTAGAAGAAATCAATTATATGGGATGTTTAGCAAGTGCGAATTCTGGATTCAATCAGTTTCTTTTCTTGGACATATTGTCTCAAAGGATGAAATCCTAGTTGATCCTATGAAGACAAAGGAAATTAATGATTGGCCCATGCCATCATACATAACTGAGGTACGCAGTTTTATTGGCTTAGCAGGTTGTTATCGGTGTTTCGTGCAGAATTTTTCCTAACTGGATAACCCACTAACGATGCTCACTTGAAATGGGGTTAAATATATTAGGACAAAAGATTGTGATGAATGATTTGAAGAACTGAAGATAAGATTAGTCAATTCTGCTATATTGACTCTAACATCGGGGAATGATGGGTTTGTAATTTATAGCGATGCTTTAAAGAAAGGACTTGGTTGCGTCCTTATACAAAATGATAGGGTTATTGCTTATGCATCACAATAGCTAAACATTCATGAGAAAAACTATCCTACTCATGCTCTTGAGTTAGCTGATGTAATCTTTTCTTAGAAGATATGGAGACATTATCACTATGGTAAAAAATATGAGATTTATAATGATTACAAGAGTTTGAAGTATATTTTCACAAAGAAAGAACTCAACATAAGGAAAAGGAGATGGTTAAAATACTCAAGGGTTATGATTTCACGATACACTACCACCTGGGGAAGGAAAATAAGGTGGAAGATGCTTTGAACAGAAAGGATCATGGAGTTTTGAACAAGATGAGAGTTGAAAGGGATCCTATTTTCATGGATCTAATAAAGATGGATATGGGAATATCCTTAGAATGTGAAACATCTATTCTTTTTCAAATGGTTGCCAAACCATCTTTACTAGAAAGGATAAAAAGTTCTCATGCTGATGATGGGGAGTTTCAAAAAAAAGAATAATGATGAGAATGATGGGAGATTGAGTGAATACGTATATGAAGATGGAATATTTAGATTTGGGAAGAGAATTTGTGTTCCCAATATACCTGATATAAAAAGAGAGTTGTTGGATGATGAACATAGGTCAAATTTCATTATACACCCTAGAAGTACTAAGATGTATAGATATTTGAAGGAACATTATTGGTGGGACAACATGAATAGAGAGACTGCAGATTTTGTGTCAAGATGTATGGTTTGTCAACAAGTAAAATCTGGAAGGAAACATCCGGGAGAAGTATTGCAACCTCTTCCCATACCTGAGTGGAAATGGAATAATATCATGATGGAAATTTTCATGGGTCTAACAATGAATCCTAGATGGAACAATGCAATGTGGGTCATTGTTGATCATCTAACCAAGGCATCACATTTTCTTGCTATAATAGAAAATCGACCACTTGGATGTCTAGAAAGACTATATATTAATGATTTTGTGAGACTTCATGGAGTACCCCTATCGATTGTTTCTGATCGTGATCCACATTTTACATCAAGATTCTGGAAAAGTCTTTAGAAGGCCTTAGATACTGATCTTCATTTGAGCACTTCCTACAACCCACAAACTGATGGACAATCATAACAGACTATTCAAACATTGGAAGTCATATTGAGGTCTTGTTCACTTGATTTTAAAGTCATGTGGGATCAGAATGTACCTCTTGTTTAATTTTCCTAAAACAATAGCTACCATTCAAGTATTCAGATGGCACCCTATGAAGCATTGTATTGGAGGAGATGTTGTACACCAACTTATTGGGATGATGTTGGTGAGAGAATGTTTCTAGGCCCAGAACTTGTTGAAGAAACAACAGAGAAGGTAAAGAATATCCAAAACTATATCAAAATAGCTCAATGTTGGAAAAAGAGCTATGCAGATAAATGAAGGAAGTATATGGAGTCTCAAAAAGTTTATCATGTTTTCTTAAAGGTATCTCCATGTAAGGGTACTATATGTTTCGGTAAGAAGGGAAAGTTAAGTCCCAGGTTCATCGGACCTTTTGAAAATCAGAACAGAATTGGATCCATAGCATAGCATTTGGCAATGCTGCCAAGTCTCTCCAAGGTTCACAATGTGTTCCATGTGTTAATGTTAAGAAAGTAAATGACAGACCCAACACATATACTCACTTATGAAGAATTAGATCTTGAGCCAGATCTGTCTTATTGTGAAGAGCCTATCAAGATTCTTGATACTAGAGAACATGTATTGAGAAATCCGACGACTCGTCTGGTAAAGGTTTGATGGAGGAACTATAAGATGGATGAAGAAACATGGGAGCCTGGGGAGACTATGTTAAAGACATACCCGAATATTTTCAGGTAATATTTTATAAATTTCGAGGACTAAATTTTCCGATGGAGGGAATAATGTAGTACCCCAAGCATTTTATGTTAAGTTTCTCTATTAATCACTGAGTGAAATTATATTCATCATTGTTTTACTTTGAAACAGCACTAGTTTATTTAGGATATAGTCAAAACCTAGCCATTAAATATAAATATTCCACTTCTATGTTTTAAATTTTGAAAAATAGTCAACTAGAGTTGTAATGAGTAAGTCTTTTGGAGTCTGATAGAACAAACTTTATTTTTGGTGAATAGTAACATACCCTTAAGATTCGTAATATGAATAGTAATATGACCATTATGAATAGTAAATAAAATTATTATTGTATTTTCTTAAGGCAATATGATAATGGGATCTTAATTAATTTCTCAATGTCACATAAATGTAACTGCACTTCAAGATTGTTATTTTTCGAATTGAATAGGACCTTATTCAAAAATTAAATTAATAATATTTAGAAAATAATTTTTGAAATATGGATTTCACTTTTTAATTCTACACGTCAAAATATGGTAGGGGTGAAATTTTGGGATTTTTATGAAATTCTTAAATTGTTTATGAATAGTGAAATTTGGTAAAATAGAGTATATTCAATTTATCAGTAAAATACACTATTTAAGATAGCATAAGTGACGCAAGGACACTTGATTCGAACCCATGTGCCATTATTACTATTAGGGGTCACATGAAACAATACTATTTGTTTTCTTGATGGAAATAAAAAAATAATGAAATTAAATATTAAAAATTTACCCTCTCCTACACTATAAACCCCCCCCCCCCACCTCTTCTTTCCACTCCTCTAAGAATTGATGCTCCATAATGTTCGGCACAATAATTCTCCCAAGTCTCTTCCCCACGTCCTAGAGCTACTGGTCTGACCAAAAAAAAACCAAATCCCATAAGTAGGATCTCAAGGAGAAGAGATCAAGAGGTAAACAACCAATTTTATTTTTGTTCTTTTCATTCATTTTATGTTATTATCTTCCTTTCCCTTTGTCTTGTGTTGTGATATTTCATTAATTATTCCCCCTTGATTTCCATATTGTCTATGAATGATGAGATATTCCAATCCTCTCATCAGATTATTTTTATGAAATATTAAGAGGAGTCTTTAGGCTGCCGAATTTTCTTGAGAAATTTATCATGTTTTCATTCATTTTAAGATTCTTTTCTTTTCTTCTTCATTCCTCACCTCATCTTAACCGAGAGGCATGTGTGCTCCATAATCTTGTATTTTCTAGACGTTCTATTGTTTATGGAAATTTCTTCATCATTATTCTTCTCCTCTCCCTCTTATTTATGGAATAAAAACATTGTCCACGATGTGTCGAATTACCGACATCATGGACAATATAATTCCAATTTCCATTAATACTTTCAAATCTGGTCATGAAACAAAATATATGGTTGAACCAGGTCATTATAAATTTTTTTTACCTTGATTAATGTTGTGTAATCTTTAAACATTCATAATATGGAATAAAAATACAAAACTAGTATATTTAGCACAAAACTGCCAAGCCAAATTCAATCGTTTATCTTTAACTCATCGAATGAGTCATCATCATGGTATATAACCAGAATCATTATAAGATAATTTAGGTTTATTTAATTTCACTAATAATGTATATTAACAAATATGGATGTTTAACCATATTTCAAACCAACATCCATTCATGAATACAAGTAAAGAAAGCATGAAACCAAGTAAGAAAATGCTTCCAAAACAATAAAATTGAATCTCATAAATCAATCAAAAAGGCCAATAATGAACTAAATAAGGTTATACCATATAAATTAAACATAAAGTAGTTTATGGACTTATGAATTAATAATCCTAATTTTTTTATTTAGGTTTTTAAAAACCAGACAAGAAGACCTGCAAGCATAAGGTAAGGGATCCTCTCTCTCACGTTTGTTCAAGAATATCCCAATTGTTGTGAGTAACTTTGTATTGTGCACCTAACAATAGTTCTGTGGTGTACCTAATGCCCATTTGATATCACATTCCCTTTGAAATTATATTTATATTATATATCCATATTCTCATGTCATGGATATGTATATTGTCTAAAACGTATACCATTTCACATACGGTGTATATTCAGGATGTTATTGATGAATCTGTATTCTATAATCTATGTGGATATTGAAAAGGAATATTGCTATTATATTGAATCATTTTATAGATAATTATTTGGAAGTAGAGGTGGGTGGATCCCACTACAGCCCCTTGACACATTGGTAGGTCTAATGAGACAAAAAAGTTTGGCGACAAACCCTTCGAGTTTGTTTCCAAAAAAATTAGATGGGTTTCTACCCACAACTATAAACCGTTTTACGGTATTATGGTTTCATGTTCTAGATATATGATATCCAATTAAAAAACATTCCCTTTATTCATTATCAGTTATTATTATTATCCAGGAGGTTTTCAATATGAAAAAATCTATCGATGCAGTTTCATTCTTAGTTTATTATTTGCATTAGTTAGTCATTTATTCACTATGACATATTTATTATGTCAAATCGATTGTGATTCACTTATTATTGTACTCATGATACCACTATTTGTAACCATTAATGAGAATTTGAGATCACCCCTTTCATTGTCTACCTTCGACAAATGGTGAAGAGAAGGTCTTCTTTTGAGTTCGTGCGGTTGAAGTTGTTAGTTTTGTTATGTATTGTATTTTGTAACCTTTTCCAATGTAATTTAAGTTACATCTATGTATCTAGTTTCTTCAATACTACTAAAATGATCATTCCCTTGAGATTTTCATTCCTTCTAACCATTACAATTTCACAAGTAATGCACCGATTCCAGCCTAGTGCAGTCGGTGAGTTACAGTTGGTATCAAAGGATGTTTTGTAGGAAACATGGAAACTAGAGTAGGAAATATATAGTAGGGATCAAAGCGCTAATGTAGAATTTGAGGATAAACATACAAGAACATCTTGTTATTTTAATAAGTAATATATTATTTGGATGTTTCAAGAAAAACATCCATGTCAGGATACGATCAGGTAGAGGCAGCTCTGGCACATAGGTATCTAGGGGTAAAACCCGAAAACACCACTTTGGGATAGACTCAAACGGGAACTAGTACACGACAATGGGTCTTGCTGCACTCATGGTTACGAAACTCCAGGGGGATATGCTTAGGATAATTCATATTTTATTTACAGTTCATTATGAAGGAGTTTAATGTAAATTTTACTGTAGAGAAACCTTGTTTATTAGATTATCTATGCATAGAATTTAAATCTATGTTGAGTGATTTTATATTTAAGATTCGTAAACTAATCTAGTTTATCAAATTTTATTATAAATTGCTTCTAATGGAATAAGGGGAATCAATACTCATGGGAAAGGTAGGGATCTCCCTACTGAGCAAGTCAACACAGTCAATGTTGGAGGAGATCAGATCAGGACTATATTGGGACAAATTACTCATGTTGTAACAAATAACCACTCCACACATGTGTTGGATCGTTTCAGGCAGCAGAAGACCCCATCTCTTAGTGGGACTACTAATGCAGTGGTAACTGAGCATTTTATCAAGTCACTTGAAAAAATATTCATGGAATTAAGATGAAATGAAAATGAGAAGGTGGTGCAGGTAGTATATTGTCTCAAGGGTGATGCTAACCAATGGTGGTCCCTGATTCAGAACACCATGGAGGAAGACGAAATAAATGATATGGAGTAGAGGACATTTAAGGAAATATTATTCGTGAAATATTTCCCTCAAGAGTAATGAACTAAAATGAAGCAGAAATTCCGTAGCATGAAACAAAGGGAAGAATCCAGTGTTGCAGAGTATGAGGCTACCTTAACAAGGCTAGCCAGGTATGCCATGGATTACGTTTGTGACTTAGCGGACAAGATTGATAATTTATTTGAAGGTCTTAAGCCAAGTCTTTTAAGGGCACTAGCTTCTCAAACATTTTCATCATATGATGGAATTGTATAAAGTGCCATCAAAATAGAGAGGGAATTTTCAAGATCAATTTTTTTTCAAAGGAATCCAATATAAGAAGCGGTACTCTGATAACAAAGGAAAAGGAGAAGCACAGAATAAGAGAAATATAAGGCCCCAGAATTAAACATTACTTAATCTTGATTTTTTACAATATTACACATTGAGGATATTTTCAGGTTTAGAGTTTTAGATAATTAGATCATAAATCATTCATTTCATTCCATATTTAAACTAGGTGGTTACATAAAAGATAGTATTAATTTTTCTCATCAAAGGATACATAATTAAAATAAAACATGGATTCTTTCATAAAACATCCTTGACACTATCATCACATCATGTACCTTTCCCTTGACCTATGAAAAAAAATTCAATAACTTTGGATGAGCATAAAATGTTCAGTAAGGGATATAAAATAAAAAAAGGAAACATTAGTCCATGTATACATAAAAATTAATAAAAACATACTTTACTCATAAAAAATAACCACTTTAACATACCTCATCAAATCATGAATAAATCATAGAAATCATAAGACATAAAGGTAACTTGAGGCATTCATAACATTCTTACGTAGGGATTAACCCTCATGGTTATGTTTGGAATACCCATCACAATATATTCCCTAAATCTCTTCGGAGAAACCTTAGTATTTAACCCCTTCATGTTACCCAATGAATTGGAGATCTATATCAGGCTCATCTGCCCTTAGTTTATCACAGAACCACCCATCTTCATAACGAATTCCCAAGAACCATAACATAATCGTATCACAGAAAACATGCATATAGGAAACATAACATTTCCACATTTCAATCACAAGATATCAATAACACATTGAAATAATAAATTCATTATCAAAACCATTTTCAATAACAAAATAAAAAAAAATTAAAACACGGTATTTATTTTTCATTTCAAAAAATTCTATGGCTTGTAGAGGAAGCTGAAACTCAAATAATGCTCATGGTGGCGGAGAAGTCATTGTCACCGTATATGTAAGACAAAAACATTCCCTTTTTTCATTTAGTAAAAGGATTAATATAAAAATATTCATTTTGAATAAAAGTAAAATTCAAAGGGTTTTATACACCATATAATAGAAAGTTGTGTATAAAACAAAATATGCTTCAATGAAAGTTGATTGAGACGACGTCCAATATCTCGGGTCCGACTTGACTCGATCGTTCTTTGATCTCTTAAATAATACACTTGAGTTATTTTGTACTTGAATAAGAACCTTTTTCAAGTTCATTATTCCTTTTATATCACTTATTACCATGTTATGAACACTATATAAATTTTATTTAAGTTAATAACGGTCATTTTGTCGGTCATTGCTACTTGAGTCCAAAATGGACTTCTTATAATTACATGTTGTTCATGTGGTCGAAGGTTCATTATATCCAGAATTATATTAATGATTTAGATATCATATAATAAAATATATCCATTATATACATGAATTTATATTATTATATAACATTTAGAGGTAAGAAATGAAATGCACCGTTCATGGAGACGGTAAGCCGTACGTACGCATGAACGCTACTTCCAATTCTATTTCATATTTAATGGAATTAAAACAAAATGATACATAGTAGTATTATAATTCCAGTATGTTATCATATATAATATCATTAAACCTATACTTTATATGTACCACATATGGTATGAATGATTCAAATCACTTTGAGTGGGCGGTAGTCTGCACTTCCAAAAATGAAGATATCGCGTTTACCAATAATGGAAACCATAAAGGTATGCCTTAAATGAAAAATGCAGAATCATAAGGAAGACATAAACAAATTATAGATAATATTTAAATATAGTGAAATCTTAATGGACACCTTTAATGGTGTTGAAAAAATATTGAACAATCATCTTTTCGTGAGGCAGAAATTTGCCAACCAAAGAAATAATATGTTCTTTAACCATTAGACGGAGGTGTGTGTATGTGTAGCGCGAATAATTCTTATAAAAAAATCCTAGTATAATGAAGATAATGGTTTTTTTACAAAATTAAAGAATAAAAAAAGTTTAGGGGGTTGGACAAGACAAATAAAACAACATAACATTAGAGAAGTTTTTACCATTAAATCGGGTAACTCCCCTTAGATTGAACCAAAAGGGTTTTGTGAATTGCTTCATTCCTAAGTTAAGGCTTCTATGATGAATACAGGGAAGTGGAGAGATAAAATGAGAATATTTTGGACTATAAAATGGCTTGAGAGGTGTGGCTATAGAGGTAGATGTGGGTGCCTTTTATAAGAGGGAGGAGGGGCACTCTTGGAAAGTCAAGAAATGTTTATTGATATTAAAATGAATTTCGGATATTAAAGGTCTCAAATTGATATATTTCTAGGATAAGGTGATAAGGGTTAGAAATATACTCATACAATAGGTTTTTGACAAGATTATGTCTTATATTTTACATTATCTTTTCATTTAATTTAAATCGTTCATTAATAAGGTAATTGCTGCATCATCATGGTGTCATAAAAATTTTAATTTCTTTAATGTCTAAACATTATAAAAATTATACTATGATGTAGTAAATAAATTTATCATTCCAAGGACTATTTATATTCAAATAGATCATTTAATTAGACAAAATTAAAATTGTTTTACTTAGGTTTTACATACTTTTGTAATATTCTCTTTTCTTTAAAAATAAAATGATAATGTGTCACTATCACTCAAACGTTATTCCACGGTGTCCCAAGATTTGCACATGGCATCCCATGGTCGGACATGACACAAACAGTAGCATTAGGACACATATTGGGGTCATTTGTCAGTATTATGATATTATTTTATTACCCTTAACTACCAGATTACTAATTAATCACGGTAATTAAAGATAATTATTGTCGTTACTATTCATAATGTCCAAAAAACAAAAGAGACTTAATTAGATAATTTAGAACTTATGATTCCAAATATGGAATCCATTTTACAGAATTCCTACCACAAAATTCCAATAATTAATTTGAAAATAATTTCTGTTGTCAAAACAAATAGCGGGTTTTTTTAAAACAATATCTATGAAAATTTTGGCACTTGTTTATGACCAATTCCAAATTTAAACTAATTCTATTGACCACTATTGGATTAAATGGTAAAAATATATTCTAATTACACTTTAAAACCAATTATAAAAAAAATCTAACCATATAATTAAATTAGATGAAAAGACAGTTTTGAAGTAAAATAATGTATTTTTCACTATTCATTAAAAAATGAACATTGTTAGAAAAATACCAAAAATTAATCCAAAGTAAATTTCAATGTCGCAATTCTAATTAATAAGTTTATTTTGTCAAATAGAGGTTATAAAATTTTCAAAAGTTTTATTTAAAAATGGTTTTCCAACAGAATGCAATAAAACAATCTTTTAAAAATATTAAAGAAGTCTATGCTTAGGATTTGATTTATTCTCATTTTAAACCTCTAAAACACTATATAATTCATAAATAGACATAGATATGAAAATACATAATTCTTTACTTACTTTGGATGTTACATCCTTCCCCCCTTTAGAAAATTACATCCCTGTAATTTATTTACTTATCGAATAAGTGGGGGTATCAATCCCTCATTGCATTTTCTGATTTCCATGTTGCCTCTTCAATCATGTGGGTTTTCCACAAAACCTTTACATGATGAATTTACTTATTTAGTAACACTTAATCCTTATTGTAAAGAATATATATAGGTTGTTCCTCATAATATAGGTTATCTTCTAACTGAACTACCTCTAGACTCAAAACATTAGATTGAACTGGCATGTACTTCCTTAACATTGAAACATGAAAAACATTGTGTACCTGGGATAAACTCAAAGGTAAAGCCACTCGGTATGCAATTGAAACAACTCTCCCTATAATTTCATATTGTCCAATGAACCTTGGACTTAGCATTCCTTTCATACCAAATCACATCACACTTTTCCATGGTGAAACATTGGAGAAGACATGATCACCTACCTCAAAAGAGAGATCCTTTCTCTAATTGTCTGCATAACTTTTCTGCCTGCTCTGAGCTATTCTCATGTGTTTCTGTATTAGTTGAACTTTTTCTACCAACTGTTCTACCAATTCTGGTCCCATCAACTTCCATTCACCCACTTTATCCCAAAAATCTGGAGTTCGACACCACGTCCCATATAATGCCTCAAATGGATCCATCTGTATACTAGAATGAAAAACGTTATTATAAGAAAACTCAACCAAAGAAAGATGTTGGTCCCAACATCCCTGATAATCCATAGAACAAGCACGTATAATATCCTCCAAAGTCTGAATTGTTCATTCGGACTACCCATCTGATTGGGGATGAAAAGTTGTACTAAAATTTAATTCAATACCCAATGACTTGTGAAGGCCTTTACAAAAGTTAGAAGTAATCTTGGGATCACGATCAGGTACAATGAAAAGGGGAAATCCATGTAACCTAACTATCTCTTTAAGATACAAATGAGAAAGTTGATCTTGGGAAAAAGTATCTCGTATATAAAGGAAATGAGCAGATTTAGTCAAGCGATCAACAATAACTCAGATTGCATTATTACCTTGAGGTGTCTTCGGCAATCCCACAACGAAGTCCATGGATATATTCTCCAATTTCCACTTTGGCACTGGTAAAGGCTGAAGCATCCCATTCGGTAACTGCCACTCTGTTTTAACCTATTGACTATTCAAACACTTCACAGTAAAATCAGCAATATCTCTTTTCATTCCATCCCACAAGTAATACTCCCGAAGATCCATATACATCTTAGTACTAACAGGATGGACTGAAAACGGAGAACTATGAGCTTCACATAACAACACTATCTTCAACTGTGAATCACACGGCACACAAAACCTCTTACCAAATCTCAAAACACAATCATTATCAATGTAAAATTCCGACAACTTACCATTCTGAACCGACTCTACCATTTTCTGCAACTCACTGTCTTGCTTCTGCGCTTGCTTAATTATGTCTGATAGAGAAGATTTCATGGATACCAGAAACAAAAAAGTAGAAAATCTGACACCAAAAACATATATGCCAATGTTCATCAAATCTTTAACCAAATAATCACATTCCAAATGTAACATTGTTAATGAAGCATTACTTTTTTGACTCAAAGCATCAACAACTTTATTTTCTTTTCCCATATGGTAATAAATTGTACAATCATAATCCTTGATTAATTATAGCTATCTCTTATGTATCATGTTCAATTCATTCTGAGTGAATATATACATTAAACATTTGTGATTAGTATATATTTCACACATTACACCATAAAAATGATGGATCCAAATTTTTAAAGAGAAAACAACATCAACTAATTCCAAATCATGTGTAGGGTAATTTACCACATGAGTTTTCAACTAACATGAAGCATAATCAATTACCTGATCATTCTTCATTAGGACGCAACCAAGTCCTTTCAATGAACCATCACTGTAAATAAAAAACACACCATTATTGGATGGTAGTGCCAAAACTGGAGTATTGACTAATCTTCTTTTCAATTCCTAAAAACAATCATCAAATTCTTTCGTCTAGATAAACTTATCACTCTTCCGAGTTAGCATAGCCATGGACTAGATAACTGTGAAATTTTTTTAAAAACCTTTTAGTAATAGCCTACCAAACCAAAAAAAACTACAAATATCAGTTACATTTGGGGATCTTTTCCATTCTTCAAAAACTTTTGTTTTTGCAGGATCAACGGTTATTCCATCTTTAGAAACAATCTGACCACAGAATGAAATTTTTTGCAACCAAACTCACACTTGCTAAGTTTCCCAAACAATTTCTTTTCCTTTAGGGTTTGAAAAACAACCCTTAAATGACTTTCAATCTCCTCTTTACTTTTATAAAAAACCAAAATATGATCAATGAAAACAACCACAAACTTATCCAAGAACTCGTGGAAAATTATATTCATAAGGTCCATTAATAAAGCAGGTGTATTGGTTAGAAAAAAAGGAATTACTACAAATTCATAATGGTCGTATCTTGCATGAAAAGTGGTCTTCAGAATAGCTGATTCATTTACCTTCAACTGATGGTACCCTGATCTCAGTTCAATCATTGAAAAATACTGAGCTCCCTGGAGCTTATTAAACAAATCATCAATACGAGGCAAAGGATATGTGTTCTTAACAGTGATGTTATTCAAGGCTATATAATCAATGAAAAGTCTCTTTGAACCATCTTTCTTTTTATCAAATAAGACAGGAGTACCCCATGGTGATGTACTAGGTCGAATTAAAACATTTCTCTAATAAATCTTGCAATTGCTCCTTCAACTCTAAAAGCCCAATTTGACCCATTTGATAAGGGGGTTTTGAAATTGGCTTAGCATCAGGAATTATGCCAACAGTAAATTCAACTTCCCGATATGGATTATTCCAGGCAACTCATCAGGAAAAACATCAGGATACTCATTTACCACTGGCACATCATTAATATGAACGGTTCCATTGTTTCCAATAATATGTGCAAGGTAACATTCATTTCCATCTTTTACATGTTCCTCAACCTCTGGATATGTTATCAACAGTAAGGGTTCATTCTTGTACACAAATTTAAAGTATTTCTGAGAAGAAACTTCATTAGCTCTACAATCAATCATAGCATGATAAACAGAGAGCCAATCCATACCCAGGATAACATCGAACTCTACTAGTGGTAACACAATAAGGTTTGAATGTAGGTTCTTTCCACAGATAATGATATGAAGACTCTTATAAATTCTTTTTGCCTCAACATTTCCTCAGGTGTTTTTACCACAAGTTCAAGAGTCATTTCTTGATATGGAATTACCAATTTACCTTAAATGATTTCAGAGATGAAAGAATGTGTAGACCCCGAATCAAAAAACACATTAACATAATCTGAGAAAACAAAAAAAGTACCTGATACCACTTCATTTGATTCCCAACATCTACCGAAGTAGTTGAAAAGGATTTCACCACACCTTTCTGCTTGTATGACTACTTCCCCTCATTTGAGCTCTTTTTCAAACACTCATTTTCTTAATGACTCATCTCATTGAACTTGAAACGTTTCCCTAACTATAAATCAAATTTGATCTTACCATCAACCTGATCTTTTTCAGTGCAATCACGAGCCTTATGTCCCATATTACCACATCAGTAGCACTTTCTAGATTTTAGAAAAAATTCCCCAACATTCCTTTTACCACATTTATCACAAACTAAAAACATAGTTTTCTTACCATCAGACCTTTTTGAAGGATTCTTTCCTTTCTCCTGCCACTTTGGTCTCTTCTTCTTGTCGATTTTATAGAAAACTTGATCATCGGCAAACTCCATTTCCATCTTCTCATCACATCAAACAAGCATTTTATAACTCTTGAACTCGCAACAATCTAAATCCCTTCAATATTTTAGCTTTATTCTTGAGTAAAAACAATTTATTTTACCATCAAGGTCTCGGATAAAATTCGGAGTATACCTTTCCAATTGAGTGAACCTTTCTTCATAAGCAGCCACTGAGTCGTCCTCTTGAAAAAATTCCAAGAATTGTTTTTCCATCCTATGTTGAATAGCCTTAGGAAAATATTTCTCCAGAAACATACCTTTGAATTAATCCCAGTCAAGAGCATCAATCTCATCAGCATCCCTGATATTTTTATCGATAAACCACCACTAATCTGCTTCAACCTCCAAATAGTAAATAGAAAGACTAACCTTTTGATTGTATGAACACCCCATGACATCAAAAATCTTCTCCAGTGCATTAATCCACCGATCAGCTAACACTGGGTCAGATGAACCTCTGATTTATGGGGGATGTTGCCTCATGAAATGTTCCACCACTAACATGTTCCTCTGCGGTTGATCTAGCTGATCTCATGCATGGATACCACCACCATTTATCGCTTGATTCAACTACGCCATTACTGAATCAAACTGCTCAGTTCCAATTATGACCATCTCAGGATGATAATTCGTAAGGTCATTTCCTTCTGTATGCCTTCCTAGCACTGCTTCCCTATTTCTTCTGTAGAAAACCATTCTGAATTAACATGTCCTTGATAAAGCAACATGGTAATCTTCAAATGATATATCATTTCAATTTGACCATAAAATTATATTTTTGGATAATCATTTAATATAATTCTAACTCCTAAAGTAATCTAAAACGACCTTTGATACCAACTAGAAGGCCCTAGCCTTAAACATTACTTAATCTTGAGTTATTACAAAATTACACATTGAGGATATTTTCAGGTTTATAGTTTTAGATAATTAGATAAGAAACCATGCATTTCATTCCACATTTCAACTAGGTGTTAACATAAAAGAGAGTATTCATTTTTCTCATCAAAAGAGACATATTTAAAATAAAAAATGGATTCTTTCTTGACACTTCCTTGACACTATCATCACATCATGTACCTTTCCCTTGACCTGTGAAAAACATTTCAAAAACTTGGGATGAGCATAAAAAGCTCAGTAAGTGATATAAAAATACGGAAAGGAAACATTAGTCCATGTATAAATAAGAATTAATGAAAACAAACATTACTCATAAAACATAAGCACTTTAACATAACTCATAAAATCATGAATAAATCATAGAAATCATAAGACATAATGGTAACTTGAGGCATTAATAACATTCTTACATAGGGAGTAACCCTCATGGTTACATTTGGAATACCCATCACAGTATATTCCATAAATATCATCGGACAAACCTTAGCGTTTAACCCCTTCGCATTATCCAATGCATTGGAGAGCTATATCAGGCTCACCCTCCCTTAGTATATCTCAGAACCACTCGTCTTCCTAAACAATTCACATGAACCATAACATAATCGTTTCACATAAAACATGCATAAAGGAAACATAACATTTCCACATATCAATCACAAGATATCTATAACCCATTGATATAATATAATAATTATCAATACCATTTTCATTACAAAAATAAAAGAAAAGAAAAACCTGGTATTTATTTTTCATTTAAAAAGATGTTATGGCCTGTAGAATAAGTCGAAACTGAAATAATGGTCACGGCGGTAGAGAAGTCATTGTCGCTGCATACGTAAGACAAAAAAATTCCATTTTGTCATTTATTAAAATGCTTCATCTAAAAATATTCCTTTTGAATAAAATAAAATGTCAAATTGGTATATACACTGTACAAAAGAAATTTGTGTATAAAAAAAATATGCCTCAATGAAAGGATATTGAGACGAAGTCCCATATCTCAGGTTCGACTAGACTTGATCGTTCTTTAATCTCCTGAATAATAAACATGAGTTAATTTATACTTGATTAAGAACCTTTTTCAAGTTCATTATTCCTTTTATATCACTTATTACCATGTTATTAACACAATGTAATTTTATTTACGTTAATAACGGGCGTATTGTCGGTCATTGTTACTTGAGTCAAAAATGGACTTCTTATAATTACATGTTGTTCATGTGGTAAAAGGTTCATTATATCCAGAATTATATTCTTGATGTAGATATTTTATATATCATATATATCCAGTATATACATGCATTTATAATATTACATAACATTTAGAGGTAAGAAATGAAATGCACCATTCATGGAGACGGTAAGCCGTACGTACGCATTAACGCTACTTCTATTTCTATTTCATATTTAATGGAATTAAAACATAATGATACATAGTAGTATTATAATTACAGTATGGTATCATTTATAATATCATTTAATATACCCTTTATATGTACCACATATGGTATGAAAGATTCAAATCACATTGATGGGGGCGGTAGTCCGCACTTCCAAAAATGAAGATATCACGTTTACCCATAATGGAAACCATAAAGGTATGATATAAATGAAAAATTCAGAATCATAAGGAATAAATAAACATATTATATATCATATATAAATATTGTTACATCTTAATGGCCACCTTAAAAGGTGTTAAAAGAATATTGAACAATCATCGTTTTGTGAGGCAGAAATCCACCAACCACTAAAATAGTATGTTCTTTAACCATTAGACGGAGGTGTGTGTATGTTTAGATCAAACCCCTCTTATAGAAACATCCTAGTATACATTATAAATTGTGTTGTTACAAAATAAAATTATAATAAAATTTTATGGGGTTGGAGAAGAAAAATAAAACAAAATAACATTAGAGAAGACTTTAACTTTAAATCGGGTAACTTCATTTGGATTGAACCAAAAGGGTTTCTTGAAGAGCTTCGTGCTTAAGGTGAGGCTTATATTATGAATAGATCGATGTGGATAGATAAAATTAGAAGCTTTTGGCTGAGACAATGGCTTGAGAGTTGTGGGTAAGGAGGTAGAGGTGGGGGCCTTTTATAATAGAAAGGAGGGGCGCTCTTGGAATGTCAAGAAATGATACATTATATTAAAATGAGTTTTGGATTTTAAAGGTCCATAATTGATATATTTCAAGGATAAGGTGATAAGGGTTATAAATATACCCATACAATAGGTTTTTGACAAGTTTATGTCGTATAATTTACATTATCTTTTTATTTTATTTAAATCGTTCATTAATGAGATAATCGCTGCATCATCATGGTGTCATAAAAAATTTGATTTATTTAATGTATAAAAATTATAAAAAAATACTATGATGTAGTAAATCTATTTATATTTCTAGGGCTTATTTATAATCTAATAGATCATTTATTTAGACAATATTAAAATTGTTTTACTTAGGTGTTACATACTTTTGTGATATTCCCCTTTCTTTAAAAATAAAATGATAAAGTGTCACTATCACCCCAAAGTGATTCCATGGGGTCCCAAAGATTAGCACAAGGAATCCCACAGTCTCCCATGACACAAACAGTATCTTTAGGAAACATTTTAGGATCATTTTTTGTTATTTTGATATTATTTTATTACCCTTAACTACATGATTATTAATTAATCACGATAATTAAAGATAATTACTGTCTTTACTATTTATAATGTCGAATAACAAAAGAGTCTTAATAACATAATTTGGACCTTCTGATTCCAGATATTTAATCCATTTTACCTAATTCTAAACATAGAAATTTAAATAATTAATATAAAAATAATTCAAGTTGTCAAACAAAATAGCGGGTTTTTTTTAAGCAATATCTATGAAAAGTTTGGCACTTGTTTATGCCCAATTCCAAAGTGAAACTAATTATAATGACCACCAATGGATTAAATGGTAAACATATATTCTTATTAAACATTAAATCCAATTATAAAGATAATCTATCCACATAATTAAATTAGATTAAAAAGCAGTTTTGAATTAAAATGCAGTATTTTTCACTATTCATTAAAAAATGAGCATTGTCAGAAAAATACAAAAAATATATCCAAAGTAAATTTAAATGTAACAATTATAATGAATATGTTTATTTTGACAAATATAACTTATAATATTGTCAAAATTTTTATTTAAAAATGTTTTTCCATCAAAATGCTGTAAAATAATCTTTTATAAATATTATAGAATTCTACGCTTAGGATTGGATTTATTCTCATATTAAACCTCTAAAACAATATCTAATTCATATATAGTAATATATAACAAAATCCATAATTCATTAATTACTTGGGATTTTACAAGCAAAGGAACAAATATTTTTCCATTATGTGATAATTGTGGAAAGAATCATCTCGGTAAATGATTGAAAGGCATGGGAGTATGCTATAACTATAGAGAAAAGGGTCATAGATCTGATGAATGCAAGGGGAAGAAGCAATTAAATGATGTTCAATTATAAAATTTCAGATATATGGGACACTATTCAAATAAGTATCTTAAACACCAATTAATCTTGACTCAGAAAAGGCCAAGAGATCAAGGGAGAGCATATGCGATTACAACTACAGAGGTCGAAGATACTAATGATGTGGTGGCAGGTACTTTAATTGTTTCCTCAAACATAGAAAATAATTTATTTCATTCTGTATCATTGCATTCATTTATATCCTCTCAGTTTTCCATGAAAATTAGATATGTCCAATTTAATTTAAGAAAGGAGTTGTCAGTCAAAACCCCCATTGGATGTATCATTACAATGAAGGCATGTCGACTAGTCCCCCTCCAAACAACAAAAAGTGATTTGGATTATAGCATTATCATCATACCCATGACTGAATTTGATATAATTATTTGTATGAATTGGCTATCAAATTATGATGCGAGGATTTATTTCAAGAAAATGGAAGATACAATTTTTAGAAATGGTGTACAATCACTTGCCTTTAGGGAAGAAAATTTTCCACCTGATTCTTATCTAGAACCACCCCTGATAGCTCTATTGAATGAAATACTTGGAGAAGACAATAAACCAATATCTATGAGAGAGGAATGAAATATTAAAATTGATGATGTGCACATAGAAAAAGAGTACATTGATGTATTTCTAGATGATATACCTTGACATCCTTCGGAGAGGGAAATTGAGTTTTCTATTGACTTAATTCCTGGTGAAAGACCTATATCAAAGAACCCATATAGAATGACCATTGTGGAGCTAGTGGATCTGAAGAAACAACTAGAAGAGTTGAGTGACAAAGGATTTATTCGACCTAGTGTTTCTCCATGGGGAGCCCCAACCTTGTTTGTAAGGAAGAAAGATGGATCCATGAGGATATGCATTGATTATAGATAAATCAATGCTATTAAAATAAAGAATAAGTATCATGTACCCAAGATTGATGATTTATTTGACCAACTCCATGGTTTTAAATACTTTTCAAAGATTGAACTTTGATCTGGATATCATCAATTGAGTGTGAGGAAGGAAGATATTCCGAAGACATCGTTTCAAACCAGCTATGGGAATTATGAGTTTACAGTGATGCCTTTTGGACTGAGGAATGCACCTTCTATTTTCATGGATTTAATGAATAGTGTTTTAAAGGATTATATTGATAACTTTGTTGTGATATTCATTGATGATATCCTCGTATACTCAAAAATATATGAAGACCATGAGAGTCACTTGCAAGTTATTTTGGTAACTCTTAGAAGAAATGAATTTTATGGGAAGTTTATCAATAGTGAATTCTGGCTTCAGTTAGTTTCTTTTATTGGACATATTTCTTCAAAGGATGGAATCCTTGTTGTTCCTTTAAAGACAAAGGAAATAAATGATTGTCCCATGCCAACAAACATAACTGAGGTACACAGTTTTACTGTCTTAGTAGGTTATTATCGGCATTTCGTGGAGAATTTTTCCCAACTGGATAACCTGCTAACGAATCTCACCTGAAAAGGGGTAAAATTTGTCTGAAAAAAATATGTTTAATAATGTTTTGATTAACTGACGAGAAGATTATTAAATGCTCCTATATTGACTCTACCATCGGGGAATGACGGGTTTTTTATTTATAGTGACCCTTCAAAGAAATGACTTGGTTGTGTCCTTATGCAAAATGATAGGATTATTTATTATGCATCACAATAGCTAATAGTTCAGGAGAAAAACTATCCTACTAATGATCTTGAGTTAGCTACTGTAATCTTTTCTTTGAAGATATAGAGACATTATCTCTATGGTGAAAATTTTGAGATTTATTCTGATCACAAGAAAATGAAGTATATTTTCTTACAAAAATAACTCAACATGAGGCAATGAATATGTATTGAAATAGTCAAGGATTATGATTGCATGATACACTACCACCCAGGGAAGGCAAATAAGGTGGCAGATGCTTTGAGATGAAAGGATCATGGAGTTTTGAACAAGATGAGAGTTGAAAGGGAACCAATTTTCATGGATCTAATAAAGATGGATATGGGAATATCCATGGAATGTGAATAATCAATTCTTTTTCAAATGTTTTCCTAACCATCTTTACTAGAAAGGATATATAGTTCTCAAGCTAATGATGGTGTGTTTCAAAAGTAGATTAAAGCTGTGAATGATGGGAGATTGAGTGAATTCGTATATGAAGATGGAATTTTGAGATTTTGGAAGAGACTTTGTGTTCCCAATATACCTGATCTAAAAAGGGAATTGTTGGATGATTCACATAGTTACAATTTCTCTATACACCCTGGTAGAACTAAGATGTATAGATATTTGAAGGAAAATTTTTGCAGGACTACATGAAGAGAGAGATTGTTGATTTTGTGTCATGATGTATGGTTTTTCAACAAGTGAAATTTGGAAGGCAACATCCTGGAGGATTATTGCAACCTCTTCCCATACCTGAGTGGAAATGGGATAATATCATGATGGGATTTTTCATGAGACTACCAAAGTCTCCTAGAAGGAATGATGCAATATGAGTCATTTTTGATCATCTAACCATGTCAGCATATTATCATTATATAAGAGAAGATCTACCACTTGAACGTCTAGAAAGACTATGTATTAATGAAGTTGTGAGACTTCATGGAGTACCCCTATTAATTGTTTCTGATCGTGATCCACATTTTATTTCAAGATTCTGGAAAATTCATCAGAAGTCCACAGATAATGATCTTCATTTGAGCACTGCCTACAACCAACAAACTGATGGACAATCATAATGGACTATTAAAGCATTGGAAGACATGTTGAGGTCTTGCACACTTGATTTTGAAAGCACATGGGATCAATATTTACCTCTCGTAGAATTTTCCAACAGAAATAGCTTCCATTCATGTAATCAGATAGAACCCTATGAAGTATTGTATGGGATGATATGTCATACACCAACATGCTGGGATGATGTTGGTGAATGAAAGCTAGTGGGCCCATAACTTGTTGAAGAAATAATAGATAAGGTGAATAATACACAGAACCATATCAAAATAGCTGAAAGTAGGCAAAAGAGCTATGAGGATCACCTAAGGAAGGATTTGGACTTTCAAGAAGGTGATCACATTTTCTTAAAGGTATCTCCATGGAAAGGTATTATGCGTTTCGGTAAGAAGGGAAATTTAAGTCCCAGGTACATCAGACCTTTTGAAATTTGGAACCGAATTGGAGCCCTATCTTACTGTTTGAAAATGCCACCAAGTCTCTCAAAGGTTCACAATTTCATCCATGTGTCAATGTTAAGTATGTACATGCCACCCAACACATGTACTCACTTACGAAGAAGTATAACTTGAGACCTATCTATCTTATTGTGAAGAGCCTATCATGATTCTTCATACTAGAGAACAAGTACTGAGAAATCGGATGACTCCTTCGGTAAAGGTTATATAGAGGAACCATAAGATGGAGGATGCAACATGGGAGCCTGAGGAGCTTATGTTAAAGTCATATCTGAATCTTTTTAGGTAATATTTTGTAAATTTCAAGGATGAAATTTTCCAAAGGAGTGAATAATGTAGTACCCCAATAATTTTATGTTATGTTTCTCTATTCATAACTTAGTGACATTATATTAATCACTATGTACCTTTGAAATAACACTATGTTATATTGGATATAGTCAAAACCTAGCGATTAAATATAAATTTTCCACTTCTATCTTTTGAATTTTGAAAAATGGTCATCTAGAGTTGTGATCAGTAAGTCATTTGGAGCCTGATAGAAAAAACATGATATTTCGTGAATAGTAACATACCCCTATGAAGAGTAATATGAATAGTAATATGACCCTTATGAATAGTAAATAATTATATTATATTATTTTCTTAACGAAATATGATAATGGGATCTTAATTAATTTTTCAATGTCACATAAAACTACTTGTACTTCCAGATTGTTATTTTTCAAATTAACTATGAACTTATTTAAAAATTAAATTAATAATATTTAGAATATTATTTTTGAAAAATGGTTTTCACTTTTGAATTCTACAGGTTGAAAAATGGTAGGGGTGAAGTTTTGGGATTTTTCTAAAATTCTTGAATTTTTGATGAATAGGGAAATACCGTAAAATACCGTATATTCAATTTATCAGTAAAATACACTATTTAAGACATCATAAGTGATGCAAGACCACATGGTTCGAACTCAAATTCCATTATTACTATTAGGGGTCACATTAAACAATACTATTGGTTTCCTAGATGGAATTAATAAAATAATGAAATTAAATATTCAAATTTACCCCTCTCCTCCACTATAAAACCCCCAACCACCACCTCTTCTATTCACTCCTCTAAGCCTTGAAGCTCCTCAATGATCTACCCAACAATACTCCCAAACCTCTTCCCAACGTCCTAGATCTTATGTTCTCCCCAAAAGACCAAAATCAAAGCCCTTAAGAAGGATCTCAAGGAGAAGAGATCAAGAGGTAAACAACCTCTTTAATTTTAATTATTTTCTTTCATTTTATGTTATTCTCTTACTTTACCTTAGGCTTGTGTTGGGATATTTCGTTTAATATTCCCCTTACTGTCAATATTATGTGTGAATGTTGAGATATTCCATTCCTTTCATCAAACTATTTTTATTTAATTTTAAGAGACGTCGTTAGGCTGCTGAATATTCGTGAAAAATTTATCAAGTTTTCATTCATTTTATGATACCTTTATTTTCTTCTTATTTACTCACATCATCTTAACCAAGAGGCATGTATGATCCAGAATATTTTATTTTCTGGATTTTCAAATATTTATGGAATATTCTTCATCATTATTCTTCTCCTCTCCCACTTATTTAAGGAATAAAAACAATGTCTGTGATTTGTCGAATTACCGACATCGTGGATGATGTAATTCCAATTTCCATTAATTCTTTAAAGTCTGGTCATAAAACCAAATATATGGTTGAAACAGGTCATAATAAATGTGTTTTATCTTGATTAATGTTCTGTAATATTTAAACATTCATAATATGGAATAAAAATACAAAATATGTTTATTTTGCACAAAACTGCCAAGCCAAATTCAAGCGTTTATCTTTAACTCATCGAATGGGTCATCATCATGGTATATAACCAGAATCATTATAAGATAATTTATGTCTCATTAATTTCACTAATAATGTATATTAAAAATTCTGGATGTCTAACCATATTTTAAACCAACTTCCATTCATGAATACAAGTAAACAAAGCCTGAAACCAAGTAAGAAAATTCTTCCAAACCAATAAAATTGTTTCTCATAAATCCATAAAAAAAATCCATTAATGAACTAAAAAAGGTTAAAAAATATCAATTAAACATAAAAGTGGTTCTATAATTATGAATTAATAATCCTAATTTGTTTATTCAGATCATGAAAAACAATACAAGAACACCTTCAAGCATAATGTAAGGGATCCTTTCTCTCACTTTTGTTGAAGTATATCCCCTTTGTTGTGACTAAATTTGTATTGTGCACCTAATAATAGTTATGTGGTGTACCTACTGCCCATTTGAGAGCACATTACATTTGAAATTATATTTCTACTAAATATCCATAATTTCATTTCGTGGATATGTTTATTGTCTAAACCGTATACCATTTCACATACAGTGTATATTTGGGATGTTATTGATGAATCTGTATTCTATACTCTATACGGATATTGAAAAGCCATATTTCTCTTTAATTGAATCATTTTATAATGAATTATTTGGATTTATAGGTGGGTGGGGTCCACTATAGACCCTCGATGCATCGGTAGGTCTCATGAGACAAAACATTTTGGTGACAAACCCTTCGAGTTTGTTTCCAAAAAAAAAATCTTACAGGTTTATACCCACAGCAGTAAGTAGTTTTTACGGTATTATGGTTTCATGTTCCAGATACATGAATTCCAATTAATAAGAATTCACTTTATTCATTATTATTTGTTATTATTATCCATGAGGTTTTCACTATGATAAAATCTATGGATTCAGTTTCATTCTCAGTATATTATTGGCATTAGTTATTCATTTATTCATTAGTCCATATTGATTATGTCAGATGGATTGTGATACACTTAAAATTATACTCATACTTACACTATTTGTAACCCTTTCAAAGAATTTTATCTCACCCCTTTTATTTTCTAACTTCGATAGGTGATGAAGAGAAGGTCTCTGTTTCAGTTCGTGTGGTTTCAGTTTTTTTTGTTATGTATTGTATTTTTTATCCTTTTCCATTGTAATTTGAGTTACATATATGTATCTAGTTTCTTCAAGACTACTCAACTGATCATTCCTTCGGGATTTTCATTTCTTCGGACCATGATAATATCACATGTAATGCACCGGATCTAGCCTATTTGAGTCGGGGTGTTACAGTTTTGGGTATGCCACTTTTCCTTTTTAATAAAATTAATGTCAATTTTAAAGAAAAAACACACTTGGATTCGTATCTATCACACCGTACATTTTATTGATGTAAATATTATTCATAAACAAGAAAAATGACTTATAGATATTTTTATAAGGTATCCAAACAATATAAATGTGTTTTATCATTTTTGAGTATGACTTTTTTTTTCTAAAATGCCATTTTAAACAAGAAATGCACACTTTGAGTCAAACTAGTCACATAATGAGTATGTGTGACATGAGACTGATTCCTACATGTCCTGAATGACTTCTGAATCACTTTCATAAATTAGCAATTTAATATATACAATTTTTCTTTTTTTTTCAGATGGTATCACACATTTTGAACTAATATGTCAGTTTTAAACTGATAATGGACACATTGAAACATATTGAGAACACTATGTATCTGATTGATCCATGGATAATTCATAATCATTAAAAAATAAATAATTTGTTTCCATAATGTATATAAAATAATATAAATGTGTTTTCTTAATTTTGAGTATGTCAGCTATATTTTTTACTAAAATGTCAATTAAAAAACAGACACACATGGAGTCAAACCGGTCACATTGTGCATCATATTTAGGTGAGAATAATCCCCACATATCAAAAATTATTTATGGGTAGTTTTTCAAAAGTATCAAAAAATTATAAATTATTACTCTATGATTTGAGTATGTCAGTTTTATTTTTTACTAACATTCCATTTTAAATTGGAATGATGTGCTTTGATTCATATAGGTCATATCATAAATTGGTTTGATATGAGACTAATTCCCAAACATAAAAGATGAAATAAGGATATTATTTATAATTTATAAAGACTATAAATGTATGATTTTTAGGCTTTTACATAGTTTATGACATTTTCAACATAAATGTTAATTTTAAACTCATAATAGACACAATGAGTCATACCAGGAATATCATGTATTTGAATGAGGTGTGGAAGATTTATATATGTCAAAAATTACATATGTATAATTATAATAAAGTTGAAATATAATATTAATTTTTCCTTATTTTTTAGTATGTAGATTATCTTTTTTACTAAAATGTAAATTTTCAATAAAATGATACACTTAGAGTCATACAAGTCACACTATTCATCATATTGAGGTGGGGATCAATCTTAAACATCAAAAATAATTTGTGGATAATTTACATACAGAATTACAAAAATATGACAATGTTTTCTTGGTTTTGAATATGTCACCTGCCTTTTTTAACTAAAATTTCATTTTAAACTAGAATCATGAAAATCAAGTCATATCGGTCACATTTTTTTTCATTTTTATATAAGAATAAGTCTTACATATCATAAATTATTTATGAATAGTTTTCATAAATTATCATGAAAAATAAAGTCTTTTTTATATGTTTTTAGTGAGTTTCACATTTTTTGAAAAACAAAATGTCAATTTTAAAATAATAATGGACACTTTGAGTCATACTAGGAAAAAAATATATGATTAAATTGTAATTGATTCCTATAAATCAAAAATTACTAATAGTTCATTGTTATAATATAACAAAACAATACGAAAACATTTTAACTATTTTTAGTAAGTCACATGTCTTTTTTACTAAAATATTAATTTTAAATAAAAAGAAACACATGGAGTTATACTAGGCACACTGTGTGTCCGATTGGGGGATGGTTGATTCCTCGACATCAAAAATGTCTTATAGATATTTTTTATAATGTATAAAAATAATATAAATTTTTTTTGATCGTTTTTAGTATGTGATGGGTTTTAAATCTAAAATCTAAA
Organism: Viscum album; assembly: GCA_963277665.1. Lineage (NCBI taxonomy): Eukaryota > Viridiplantae > Streptophyta > Magnoliopsida > Santalales > Viscaceae > Viscum > Viscum album. The sequence continues at coordinate 1,030,426,378 of OY728125.1, forward strand.
TTATAAACTAAAAAAACATAGTTCAAGTCATACCAAGAACACTGTATATTAGATTGAGTTGTGGTTGATTGAAAAATTTATTTATTTTTCATTATTATTGTTGCATTATCAATGTCCAATCCCTAAAAATTAGGATAATATTAAAAAAACCAAATTTGAGTAAAATAATCCACCTATATAAAACCCAATTATTAAGTTTTTTTATAATATATTTCATTACATTTAACATAAATATGAAACAATATATTAATAAATGTATATTCTAAATTGAAACCACAAAATTTTAGTCATGTTGGATACACCATGTATTATATTGAATTATGGTTGATTCCATTAAGTATTTTTATCTTGAAATAATTTCACTATTACAGTTTATATAATAGTATTATTATTTTATATCCTTGATTATTGGATTCTTTAGAAAAGAAAAATAAATTTGCATCATCATAAGTGATTCATCCTTATTGAGTCCATGATCATAATCCATTAGTGATTCATAATTTTTAATGAATTCATTTGATCATGACAATTTTGAAAATTGAGAAATCAAGTATCAGATATAAACAAAGAGGTAATTAAATATTATTGATTAATGATTATAAAATCAACTAATATTTTAAAAATAAGTCACATATTAATGATATATGTGTACATTATAACACTATATATTCTTCCTAATTATGTCAAAACGTATCTATTTTACCTTGTGAATATGATGAATTTTGAAATTCATGTTATAATTTGAAAAATATAAATACTTGAAGGAATATAATATATTTTAAATTAAATAGTAATTATCTTAGGAAATAAATTTTCGAGGATGGTATTTTGTTGATGGTATAGGATATCCCTCATAAATTATCAACCATAATAACCAAAATGTGGTCATTTGTTTTTTCAAACAGTGAATAATCATTATGATAAATAAATAATTCGTTTTAATATGTGTTTTTTAGTGAAATTTTATTATATATACCATAATACTTAACCAATTGTATAATTCTACTAGATCGGTGTATGCATGGACTATCCTCATTCCATGATATTGATAACATTTAAACACCATCCTATCATTACATAATTTTCATTAAATTATAAAAATAAAATATATAATTATAATTTCAATTCAAAAACATTGGATATAGATTAATAAAAATTGGAAACCATCATCATGTGTTGTTGGTTTAATGGTTATTCATATATTGAATCTAAAAACTAAAATTTTGGTTTATCCAAATTGAGTGTAATGAGTAACAACTGTTTCATAAAAAAAATAAGTAACTAGAGGTATAAAAAATATTTTATATGATTAAATTTCATATTTGTACCCTATATCATTGGTAATAAGAAGATTCAGTCATCCTTGTGTTTTAATTCAAAAATATTATCCATTTTTCCATCGTTTTCATCTATTTGTTCTAAATCCAATGAGTTTATTTCTTTAGAATTGATGTTATGTATAATCCGACTATTTTTATGTTCATTGGGGTTTAACTTAAAATAATATTGATATAGTCTTCTAGAATAAAATATGAATTTTATTTAGTCATAATTAACATGATAAATTGGCTTTTCGAAAAAAATCAAGAATACACACCTCATGTATTCTTTTACAACTAAGACACATTTCTAGTCACACATGAGGATTTAATTTACATTCTCAGGAGAAATGTAGTTTGTAATTTCCTCTCTACACATTTTTTTCAAAAAATTCAACTATGATATTACTACCACATTGTAACCATTTATCCACCAGAACAATCACTATTAGTAAATGTGATAATTGACTGGGTGGGGTATATGTTCATTATTAAGATATTTTCATCTAGGTGGATAATACATTAGATATTTTTTATTTGATATTTTTTATCACCCCTTCTCTTTGACCATTTGTAAAAACAGTCATCAATTTAGATAATTTCCATTATTTGTCAAATGTTTTTCTTGAGAAATATAATGGAAATGAAATAATTCTTATCGACATCCATTATAAGAATGTTTCAATAGCTTGATTTGATATAACAATATCTATATCATCAATTGGATTCAGTAGATCAATGCTCAAAAAATGAGATACGATAGTATCTACTCTCACATGATTTGTTAGATGTTCTCTATTGTGTAACATATGTTATTGTATATTGAACATGGTATTGCTCACAACTAGGTGATGGGTGTGTTGTGAAAGATATAAATAACAATTATTTTCACCATATATAAAATTAGTGCAGAAATTTAATAGGTGTCTTCTAGAGTAACGTTTCATAGAACAAAATATGATAATATTTCATACATTATATAATAAAGCTCTTAGAGGGTAATTACTTTCCACAAAGGTGGTGGTGCATGTGGGATCATCACATACTGGTTTCTCAAAAGTTTATTCTTATATTTTCTTCCTTCCTAAAACACTTTCCACAAACATAGACTTACAATTATATTTTTAGTCAATAATATATAATTTAATCTGAATTTCTTCAATTTTTTTATCTTTATCCCAATGTTCAATTCGTTTATGAAAATATGTTTGGGATGTCAACACTAATCTCGAACCTTTGAGATGGCCACAATGTTCATTCTAAGTTGAGGACATTAATAATATCATTTCATCCATTATAGCTGATGATGATTCATTTGTCTAGGTTGTATAAAAATTATGAGAAAATAAGTAATAATAGTTGTTTAAAACCATTTTGATGATTTTTTTATTATGTTTCACATACACATGCATCCCAAAATTTCTGTTTTTTTCATCTATTTGTATCCAATATTAATTTACATGTGCCTATTTTCATAGAAAATAATGTGGCATATATGTTTTTTTTATTTGGATTATTAAATCTATATATAAATAGAGGAATTTAATTATTTTTTTTTTCATGTAACACAAAAGAATTATATTATATTTAAAATAAATATATTTTTTATCTAAGTGAATCATACCCCTTCATTTCATTATGGAAGTTGGATGTTGATTCTTCTTCCCATAACATATTTTTAGCACTCATATGATGTTATATAAATTAAAAATTCCTAACCAAAGTGATTAGTGAATTTATTTTGAAACAATGTATTACCAACCACAATGTACCCCAAATGATAACTCTTCATGATGGCTTGTAAACACATCTAATGATTCATAGACTATCAGGTGTGCCTATATCTATTGTAGGTGTAAATTTATTTTCCCTTAAACATATTTGATAGGAAACATCATTATAATTCTGTGAGATCCTATCTAATCCATTTTAGGAATCATTAATACAAATTTTATTTGGGATTCATCCATTATAAGTTCAATCTATAAGGGATAATGAAGACTGTGTCAATGTTTCTTTATTTGTTTAGTAAAATAAATATTTTATATCATAATGTTACACTAATATCTTTCCAAATAAATTTCTTATTCCGGAAAACAACATTATTCTATAAATCTATATAAATTATATCATGATGTTAAGGGGTGATCCCAATGAAACTAATATACATGGCCTTGTTGGAATTGACATTCTGGTTATGTGCATTTCATATATCCTCAAATATGATTCCATTGTTTCTCACATTAATAAATGTTTATAAAAATTTCATGCTAATACACTCCATTTTTTTATAGCACATTGATTGCTTGGTGTATACTATTTCCTCAGGTTTATTACCATTAATTTGTTGTTACTCTTTATTTTTATAATAATCATGTGTAAGAGGATGTTGTTTTTCTACATTGGGACCACTAGTTGGTTGAAAAACCTGTTACTCCTCATGGCTATGAAAATATGCTCATCCAGAAGTCATTATATAAAAATGTGGTTAAACATTTTATTTAGACTATATTAATGTAGTAGTGAATGAGTTATAATATGAGTTAACACAGTGTAAATTACAAAAAATATAATTTATTATTAAAATATATTTTTTATGGTTGATGGGATTTGACCCATATATAGATCATCCAGAACCCTCCGTTGTGATCTCTTATGGTATACAAGACCAAATCTACTTTAGAATCACTGTAAAATATATTCAATGTCTCTATGAAATGGTAACCCTCTATGGTATTTTCATATGGCCCTTCATTTGTTTTTGTTGATAATAGAACAAGTGACAACATTCAGTTTGCTGGATTTGGAACATAAAATAATTGTTCTATGTATGATTATATCATAAAAGGTTTTTCATTTTACCCTTAATTACTAAGATAATCTTTAAGGAATCCCAATTCATCTATTTTTACAACACCCCCATTATAATCCAACATAAATTGAAAAATTGAAACATGTAATATTTTATAATCTAACTCTCATATCTAATTAATCATTCCCATGTATTAAATATTTGCATAAATTATAAACATTCTTCAGTATCTAATACATGGATCACATTAGATACAACTATAACCCCACTATTTTTATAGTACTTCATTAATCATGTTCATTTTTATGCAACATATATCGATTAATTATATTAAAAATATAAGATAATAAATTCACAGTTTTTCCTCAAGAAAGCTATAAAATACATTTTGAGATTGAATTCATATTTTTAGTTGAATTTATAATAAATGATCTTGAATCAACCATATAAACTACTGATTATGTGTATTTAATATCAATATTTCATCCCTTTATGGATTATAATTATGATGAGTTTCTTTTTGGGTTTTAACATGTAGGGAATCCTTAATATTTTTTAAAACAATGTAATGTGGTCCAGATATCACTCTATAATAGTTACTATTACAACATCTAATACAAAAATTACATCACTCGTATGCCACCCAATGTGACTTGATATTGGTAGACCAATGCATTCCACACCAGACTAGTAATTCGTACATAATTCAATGGTTCGCTCAATAATATATTTCCCTATAAAAAATCATTATAATGACATTGATTTGGGGCACACCATTTCAAAATCATCATATATCTTTCAATGAGGTACTTTTATCTCTAATGTATAGCACCACAAAATTGAATGTCTCTTACAATTTGAACCATGATATCAAAGATTTTTTATGGGAAGCACATTTCCCATTCAGATAATATGATGAAAATTTCCATTTCAGTAGTTAAAATATACATTATGTCAATAAATTATCTATATATAGATTTTAAAATGAAAAGCGCATGGTTTATGTATGACATACATTATGGGGGAAATGCAATATAATGTCAAAAAAATTAGATATTGCATCAAAATAAGAAAAACATGTAATTACAGACCAGTTAACATTAAATCAATCAATGAGAATATATTCTTGATATTAAATTAATACCCATCAAGAACCCTTATATCATTAATGATGATTCAAAACTGGTAAATATCTTTTATAGAAGGATTGTAAGAAGCTGAACGAAGAAAAGTCCATTTTCACCCACAATTGGCTCAAACACTTCCCATATTCCCATTTCAATCGTGTAAATCGTAGTCTTAATTCCATCCTTTATTTTTCCATGTGTAGTATGTAATGTTCTAATTGAACAAACACATTCATTTTTCCAACTTGCATAACATTACAAAAATTCATTACATTAAAAAACATCCACTTTAGAAATTCCAAAAAAATATCCTTTTCCAACTTGTTTTAAAATGGTTTTTTTTGAAAGGGTTTACCAAAACAAATGTCCAAATATTGTAATTTATAAAACATTTTATCACCTAATAGTGGAGATATTGTTGTATATTCTTCTAAAAAATCATCAAATGATGTTTTCCCAGATAAATACATATTTCATCAGGGTAGAAATATGTGATATCCTAGAAACACAGTCTTAGAGAAATGATTCATCATATTTAACTCTGTACCATGTTCAAAATTTGGACACCCTTGGGTACCTTTAACTCTACATCCAAAAAAAATTTCATAACCAGTACAATCATTTATCATACCATACAACATGGATCTCAAAGTGAAATCTTCATTTATGTAAGTATTATATAACATAACACCTAAATCCCATAATAATTACAAATATTTGAACAATGTATCCAAATAATAATTAATATCATTACCCAGTTATTTTTGGTCCAAATATCACTATTGATAAGATTATATTTTTTCCATTATTTCATTACCATACTGGTTAGTTATAATTTTCCAACATAATAGTCCTTTTCCTATGATTTCATCCTTGAAAACCAAAAGTATTCATCCCATTAGTTGACTGTTCTAGGAAAAGTATTCACAAAGTTTTTACAAATTTACAATACTCATGACCAATTCTCTAACACTGAGCAGATCCTCTCAAGGTAGAATGTTTCCTAAATTAATTTATTATAACTGCATGGCATGTCAATTTCCTTTTAGTCTCATATCTTCCATATAGGCTAAAAATAATGGAATTATTGGAATGTACCATATAACGTTCACATGACTTGATTAGTCTTTCTATTATCAACAAGAAGTAATATATGGAAATTATTTTAGTGATTTAATGTCCATGTCAAACAATATACAATCATTTGGGCATGAGTATATTTTATATGATATAATAACCTTTGAATGTAATTTTTTATTGTCATTTGTTCATCATAGAAGATCATCAGCTTATGGGAGTATATTATTAAAGTGAGAAAGTAGATCAGTACCCCTAGATTCACTCCATCCATTTCTAGAAATTAAATTTTACAGCTGTAGTTTGGATAAAATTCTGTATAATTACTACATCAAGCATAAAATGTCATTTTTACAAAACCAATTATCTTCTCAAACAAGTTTTTATAATAACAATGTCCATCATCAACTATCATAGTCAGTTACTTGATATTATCTTCTTCATAATTCACAAAAATAATCACATTCTTCATACAATATTCTTCATATTAAATACTTGTAATTATATCAGATGATCAATAAAATGCGTTTTTATCCCTATCAATAAATACATTAAATTTTTCCTCAGTTTGATCCAACATTTATAACATTGATCTATTCTGTGATAGATCAACTATTCTTACAACTCCTCTAGGATAATTAGTCTTGAATTTTAATATCATAAATAGTGAAAAAATATTTTAAAAGGGTTTTATGGATGAACATTTTTCAACTTGATGGCCTCTTACACCCCTTATTCGAACTCGTTTTTCTTATAATTGGAATCCCACGATTTTTTATTCAAATCAAAACTATTACATTTTTTAATATTAATATTAAAGATAATATATAAATAAAAAATTGTGACTTTAAAAGAAGGAATTTTTTTAATATTTCAATAATTTTATCATGTATTGATGGAATTGGGTATCTGAATTTAAGAAAATAATTATTCAACATGTGGAATGTTTAATTCTATGAATTCATCAACAAATATCACTAGCATCTGTTATTGGATAACTAATTTTAATTATATTTCAAGAAACATAATAATATATCCCCAAGACATGGGGGATGAGTCTTAAAAAATTTGAATAAAAAGGATTCATAAGATAAATATAACGAGGATGACACTTGTCTCCTTAAATCAAAATGACCTCATGTTTAGGAGTAAACAAAGTACTTGACAACGTTTTTTACATTACATTATAATGTTGAAAAAAGAAGCTGCACTAGTATGTTCTCTACATAGGGCCCAATGATTAGTGTGATAATGAGAAGGGTTAGCTTGATGGTCTTACAAAAACTCATGTTGAGATAGTCTGTTTAGTTTTAGTATACAAATAAATCCTTCCTTTACTCCGTGACAAGGAAAAAGGCATTTGGTATAAGGACAGAATTTCAGTAGTTATTATCTTTATATGGGGCCAAGGTTTTGAGAGTAGGGTCATGATGGATATCATATGGGTTGGATGTATTTAGTGAAATTTCCTTTTAATGGTGTTATTATAAATATATATTATATTGTATATGATATTCTGTGTATCTAGGAGGTCTCTATAATTTAAAATGATCATACAGAATATTGAAACCACCCTTTTTCATTACACTGGTTTGTATTTATAAATATAGATGACACTCATCCCATTGAACAATAAATATAGATACCACTAATATTTTTGATACACATGTTATGTAGTGCTCATAATGGAACTGAAATTAGTTAGTGACTTGATCGTGATTTTAATCAATAAAATATGTAATTTTATAAAGAGAAATAACAAAATAATAAGTGTATCTCTTATTTATCCCCCGTGATTATTCACAAATTACCACTTCCAAAGAATATTCAATAAGGGTTATTCCTCATAATGGTAACCCAAATTGATCTACAAAAATTTTCCTTCAATATTTTCTTTTTTACATTATCTCTATACATTCCAATCTTATTTTAGGCTAATGATTTCTTTTGTATCCTTCAATGTTTTTTCAGATTAGTTGTAGTAGATGGTTTTCTAGGATGATTCCAAAGTAATACATTGTTTTCCTTTTCTATTTTCATACATAGGAAAAAATCCATAAATTTATGGTTGTATTTTGATACATGGTTAGTGCTAGAAGTGAATATCTAATTCAATTGGATGATGTAGGAAATTAAATCTATTTATGTCTTATCATGAGAATCTAATTAAAAAATAGACATCTTAATGATTAAATTCTAAAACATGTGTAGGATCTTAGAAGGAGAAATGTTTTTTCACAGACCAATACTAAAATGGGAAAGGGATATGATGTTCTAAAGATCCCTTAAAGGAAATAATTCATAACTATTCATAGAATAATTTTGAGATACAATCTAACCAATAATAGATGATCATTTTTATATAATTGAGAGACAATGATAATGTAATAAAAAAATAGAGAGATGTATATTATTTATATTATTGAATATTTATCGTGAATTAAATATATTTTCTTGTGAGATATAATTTGCAAGATCAAAATAAGTTTTAATGTGTTAGAATAATGTTTAAAAGGATTGTAATTTCTCCTTGTAGATGATCCATATAGATTATTGTATTAAATTTTTAAGGGTATCAATTGATGATTATTTTTTGAAACATTATATTAACCATGAACATAGTGTACAAAAAAATAATATGTTATTTTTCAATAGAATTTTAAAATGTTAGTTGACATGGATAAATCACTTATTAAGGAGCATATAATATTATAAAATAAAAATGATTAATCTATTTCATCTAATTCCAAATAAAAAAGTTATATTTAAAGTTAATGTGAAAATTAAAATATCCTATATTGAGATCATCATTCACATCCAAAATTTCATTCAAATTATGAAACATCATAACAATATAATTTATTAACATTAAACCCAATCATATATCATTAAAATAACATTAAATTGAAATAATATAATGAATATTATTCTAATAAATAATTGAAACTTTTTTTATTAGTTTTAAAAAATTAATTTCACCCCTAAAAAGAATGCCATCCATTATTTGAAATCACTTTTTTACAAATTTTTTATACATTCTAAAACATTTTTATTGAAAATCATACCTCGAATTCATTTTCAATGTTCCTTAGAAATCACACTCACTATTTTCAAAACAAATACCTTTCAATTTTGAACTATTATTTTAAAATTTTAACTATATAAAACCCCATTTGGGAAGATTTGCACACCTATTATACATTATAATATGTATAATAATTCACACACACATAGATATATATATATATACATATTTACATAAAAATATAACAAATTAAAGCTATATTATTTGACCACTATTTTATTAACAAAAGTATAGTTTTTATGTCATAATGGATTCAAAATAATAAAAATAAATTATTATATTATTTAAAATATTTTCAACACTTAAAACAAATATAAATAATATAATATGATTAATGGTTCCAAAGAACATTTTCAATAAAAATATCACTATTATAGAATAAAAAACTAATGGAAAGGTACTCAAGAAAATTCATTCTAAATTATTTATAACTGGAAAACATACTAATGATATAGGTTCATCTAAAAACTGAATTAAAAATCAAAATATAATAAATTGTTAAATTTAATTTAATATAATCATTCAAACTAAAATTATGTCACTCAATTCTAAATATTAGTTTAAAATATTTAGAATATCAAAAGAGTATAAAATAAGAAAAAATATAAATTTTTTTTAACCAAACTAGAATGGAAAAAACCAATTTTTATTCATTTTTTTTGAAAAAAAATATTTTCCAAGATATACATCTTGGTCAAAAAAGAGCTTCTTATGATGATGAAATTCCACACTTGATGTGGTGGATGTTGTGGTGGGGGTGAAAAGTCGACAAGAATAATCATATGCGACATATGGATTGTTGGGTCAAAAAACAAGAGGATACACTGAGACCGAGTTGAATTTTGGAGTTTGTTACCTAAAAAACCAAGAAGGGCCAAATTGAGACTCTGAGCTCAAAGAAGATGGGATGATGATGTAAAAACACAAAATAACTGAGTGCATTCAAATGTGCTAACAAAATAAATCAGCACATAACATAGATTTGTATAGGATTGATTCCCCCATTGAGTTAATGATTACTGAGAGAGGTGACAGTAGTAGGTTTCAATGAGATATGTGTCAGTAGTCAGGCTCTAAAATAGATTGTGCAAGAGATGATACTCTGTTTTGTTTTTTAATAATATTAGAAAAATATTTTACCCATGATTACAAAAAATGAAGAAAAAGATTAGTCTTTCAGTTTAAGAATAGAAAGTTCTAATAAAACTAAAATTTATATGTACATTTATTGTACTGATGAATCTACCATTTTATCAGCAATAAAAATGAATCGATAAAATGATTCTTTTTCAGTGCTAAAATAAAAGCACTAATATAAAAGTTTTATCTGCACTTTTTTATCAATAAAATAGATATATAATTATTAGTTCTAAAAAAGAACTGATAAAGATTTAATTTAAATAATAATTTTATTTTCTATAATTATAACTATAAATGAATATATATATATAAATATTTATAATTATTTATAAAAATAATTATATAATATATATTTAAATATTTTATTATATTATTATTCTATATATTATATATATTATTATATATATTATTTATAAATGTAGTTGGGGTCTTACACAAGTTGTAAATGGTCTATGTAATTCTTCATCGGACCAAGGTTTAAATCTGGGTGGGAAAAATTTTCCACATGCAAGCAGGGACGTAGGGATGTTGCATGACGTAGATAGGTGGTGACGTAGGCATGACCCTTTCCTAATGACACATCCATTATAATGTAGGCATGATGCTTCACTAGGTCTTTAGGCTAGTTTGTGGGCCTTTGAACTATGTAATGGGCTTTGTCCTGCATAGATCTTCGTGCCATGTATTGAATTAATAAGACATGATGAGTGGGTTTTCTAGGGGGTGGGTTATGGCCTACCATTCTAGGTTTTCTATGTTGTATGTCTTTGTTTAATGTCATTTTACCCCCAAGCATCTAATTGATATATTTAAAAATTATAAATGTAGTAAATATATGTGTTATTTAAATATATTTGTTATAATTTTTAAATTTTTTAAATATAAATATTTATATTTATAAATAATAATATTTATAAATATTTGAATATAATTGAAAGTATACTTATATATATATATATATTCTTAAAATTATAATAAATATATTTATTATTTAAATTATATTTTTTAAAATTTTAAAATTATTAATTTATATATATATTTTTTCAATTAATAATTATAAATAAATATATTTCTTTCTATATATATAATAAAATATATAATAACAATATTTCTTATTTAAATATGCTAAATATATATTTATAATTATTTTAGTATATATATTTATTTATAATTATGTTTATAAATAAATATATTTAAAAAGTATTTATATATAATTTTAAATATAAAAAATATATATAATTTTTTAATATATTTATTATAATTGTCTTATTTTTTAAATAATTATTTATTTATTTATAAATATATTTATAAATACATATATTTAAAATGGTTTTATATGTAATTATTAATATATTTATATAAATATATATTTATTAGTATATAATTTTATTTATAATAAATATATTTATTATTTAATAATATTTATTATATTTTAATAATTATTTTAATAAATATTTATTTAGTTATAATTTCTTAAATAAATTTACAAAAATTTTACATATTTATAATTTTATAAAAAAAATTATTTTAAATTTTTTTTTAAAAATCATATAAATATATAAATAAAATAAATTTCAAAATTATTATAGAAGTTAAAATATAATAAATCAAAATGAATAAATATTATTCAAAAAAATTACAAACACAAAAAAATATTACATGTATATTAAATAAATATTTGTATAAATAAATATTACAAAATCTTTAAATATATATTTAGCATTATTAATGAATATATAATTATAAATGATTCAATAAAAATGAATAACAACAAAATTTATTAAAAAGTAAATACATAACATTTATTTGGATTACATATGTACATATGTCAACATACACATCCACAGACCCGGATACACAAATGTATATAGAAGAATACAAATACATACATGCATTAATACATGTACATATATCTTAAATTATTTAATATCAATATAAATATATATCGAAATAAATATAATCATTTATATAATATATTTTTTTTAAATAAAATATTAATGTATTATATTCATTCAAATTTTATACACATTTTTTAATTTATATATATAAATAAACTGTTAAAAATTTTGACTAATATAAATTTTATAATTATATATATCTGATAATTAATATAATATTCATTTCTGAGTAAATTTTATAAAAAATATATTTACATATTACAATAAATAAAAATATATATATATATTTTAATGGTGAGGCTTTGAGAAACCTTTATTAAATAAAATACAAAATATAGGAGGAACATTCAAAACAAAAAATCTGACAATAAGAGAAAGAAAAATCATAACAAATAAAGCAGTCTTTGACCAAGTGCCCATGCAGTGCTTAAAGGCGTATCAACCATGTACAATAGGATGTCATACACTTCTCCATGTTTTTAACCTGTTACCATGGACCACCATTATAATTGTGAATTCCAACATAATCTTCTTCCATATACTCCACTACTGTAACTACATAATCATTATTTTGTCGATCCTCGTAACATCTACAAGATGTAAGTATCTGAAATGAATTTTTCATACAAACATTTTATTTCAAATTATTTATAAAATTTTATGAGAAGACTATGACCACAAAAGAAGCATCAATTTCATTATTATCAATTTGAAGGTTGCCAAAATTTGAAATTAGAACCTTCATAGTAGAATAAGAATGAGAGCCTAGATTATGCTTTCTAGAAACAATGATAGCTTTTGACCCATCTCTATCAACATGAATCTTTGGAACCAAATAAACAGCTTGTGTATACCTTTAATAGCATAAAATTTTACCAAAGTGTGTCCCTTCTAGACATACATATCTCAAAGTATATTGGGTCATATCATTCCACTAAAAGGGGTCAAATAATTTCCATACATTTTATATACAACCATCCTTAAGGATGGTCATTTTAAATCATTGTAGGGTCATAAAAAAATCTGCAGAAGGGAGAAAACATACTCCCCTAAATATAGTTTAAGAATATACCCAATATTCATCAATAATTTTGGAATAATATGAATAATGTTCAGAAGAAATATTAAAGGACCTAACCAATTCGTGTACTGGTTCATCATCAGTGTTACGCAGCCTGTTCGGTGAACTGTGACTCCAACGGGTGTTGTCGTTCATGTAACGTAGGAGGATCTCTTATATAGGTGTGAACCAAGTGATCGAAAAAGTGTGACTGGACCGGTTGGTAGTTGCGAACTACTCCAGCTGCGAACTAGGATGATCAGCCCCCCGTCATGCACCGTGTTGTTCGCGAAATAGAGGCGGATTCCTGCACAGTAGAAAAGAACCCTCATGATCGAGTAGATTTGCGGTTGAGGAGCATTCAATATTCCACGCAAACCCTGTGTTGAATAAGTATTCGGTAGTTTGGGTTTTCTGTAATGGGACTCCACAAAATGTGATGGATGACCATAGATTCAACCCATTCCCTCATTTATAAAAGGACATCAAGGGGAAGAAATAAGGGTTTAGCTGATTTAGGATCATATTATAAGAAATCAACTATTTGAACCAAGGAATCCGACTATAGGAGAAGGAAGACAATTTCTAGAGCTTAGGATTTTCATACCGCAATGTAAAGATTCACGAACTAGAAACAGGTATAAAATAGGGAATAATTGTTAAGAAACAAAGAATTCATAATTAAATTTGTAAAACGTTAACATAAAATTGGTAAACCGCAAACCATGGCACGAATGTGGATGCACTCCCTACGAACAAGGGATAATATTCCTTTTCTTTAATCTAGATCACCACGTAGTAACCCCCCCCCCCCACATTGGAAAATCTGTAAATGGTGATACCCCCAGCAGCCACCGCTCGAATAGACTCATGTACCATGTACACATTCGGTATACAAATAAAATGCAATCTTGCATACCACTCTAATATGCTGGATTCCCCTTAGTCGCCATAGCACACTAGTATGCAGATGACCTCTCCATCCAGGTAGCACGTACATACATGAATGGGGCCACTCCTCAAATTCCATATGTTCTTCCAAGGCCATCGATATTTTCATCCCCCAAGTGTAGAGACCCGAAGCTTGACGTACATGGACATTACATTACTTTTGTGGAATAATTAATACATAACAAAAATAGACACACAAGGACCGGTATAGTTTAGTGTCTTTGGAAACTTGGAACGTAATCTTCTAATCATGGTGAAAGATCTTCAACATCTCCCATAAAGATCTTCCCCTTTTTTTCTTACCTAAAATCTTTCTTTATATCCTGGGGAAAAGAAAACATAAAAAGGGTGAGCTCAAATGCTCAGTAAGGGTAAGCATGCATAAAATAAAACATACCTTATACATTTGAACTTAAAAACATGAACATAATGTTTAAACATCAAAATCTTGAGAAATGACATAAAACATGGAAGTATGTAAGGCATAGATCATAAAGAAACATTAAGAATGATAAAATAGCATGGGAATAAAACATGTAATTTGTGCCAACCATTAAGAACATGATATGATTTCCATATTTTCCAAGGCATTTCTGTCAATACCATCTTAGTGGACAAATTCCCTTTCTGAATCGAGTTCACTTCTCGTTCCAATCCTGTATTACTGAACTAGTTTAACTTTCCATTCCAGCCATGTTTATCTCATGAGATATAAATCTTTACCCAATGCATTGTATGGAGATATAGGTCCCACCCATCTCATAGTGAAATCATTCTTACGTGTGCCACAAAATAAACTTAAAACATTCATCATAACCCAAAGAATAAAATGGGTTTCATAAACATCATCCCATCATCACATAATCCATATAAAAGAAATGGATATTTCATCATAGTAAAATTAAAACCATGTAAATCATAGAGACATTATACTTGAAACATACACATATGAAATAATTTCATCTTCAATAGAAAATGGTTTTGATAAAACACTTGAAATGAATTCTTGAGGAAAATATCATTTCTTCTTGAAAATCAATTTATTTTCACAAAAAATCATGCAATTTTAAATGAAAATGATTTTTTTGAAAATAGTCATGAAATCCTTTGTAGGAAGCTTCATGAAAATAAGGCTTTATAAAATTTTAAAAATCTGTTCGTGTTGTATATGTTAAAAAAAACATTATTCCCGTACTTTTGCCTGAAAAGTCAAAACGTACCTCGTAACGTAAACAAAAGAAAGATTCCTTACATACAATGTAGTAAAATTCAAGAATGGGTTAAAATTACATTAAATATACATGAAAACACTTTTATAAAACATGTACATGGATGATAGAAATAACCCCAGTAAATACTTACGAATAAGCAATCTCGAATGAAAATAAGATTTGCAAAATTATCCCTTACCTTAGGTCTGATATGATTCATACGTATCTGAACCTCCTGTATAATGATTTAAATAATGTCATTGACTTATTACAGAATAATATTCATTGTTATGATATCATATATGGTTCACTTATGACTTTATATTACCCGTTATTTTGTAAGTTCCATGTTAAAGCATCGTTTTGGGTAAAATCATTTTATTTATCGTATGTGTTTCGACTTGTCGTTCTTGATATTATTACTTATATCCTGATTTACATAATTATAGAATGTAAAAAATTATTTATATGTAATATATATTCATCATATACATATATATTATAGATCAATAAAAGGAATTAAATACACCATACATGGAGACGGTAGGCCGTACGTACGCATGAACGATGTTTTAATTTCCTTATTGAATTGAATGAAACTAAATAGATTAAATACATATATATATATAAATAAATCGAATAAAATTATTATTTAATATATTTCATTATTATTCATTATATAAACATTATGATCATTCATGTATGGTTAACATGGAGAATGAATCTCATCGCATCGTGGAGACGGTAGTCCGTACGTACGCACGAGCGATGATATCATTCCCATAATTATTGAATAGAATTGGAGTGGATGGTATAATATATCATAATTAGTATGATGTTATAATAACCATATATAGATATTATTTTTACCATTATACCCATCCATGTAAGGTGTTGGTGGAAAAACATATTACACCACGGCGTGGAGACGGTATTCCGTATGTACGCATGCGCGGTGATTTTGTTTTCCATATGATGGATAGAAGGTGAAATAGGCTTGTTTCATATTCATAATAACATATTAGTATATGAGGGATACTGATGTTGTTACTTCATAATGAAACAACTAATTAAGAAGAAGTTGAAGAAGAAAGAAAAGTGAAAGAATCGGTAACAGATATTACCTATTCTTTGACACGACTCTTTGAATCCTCCTATTAGGGTAATAAATTGGTCTTTGAAGAAGACTGGGACCTCTAGGATGTTTCTAGTGAAGTTGAGAAGGGAAATGGGCAGGGTTTTTCCGAGCTTAAAGGCTCAAATCGGTGTGAGGAAGAGAGGGAGGAGGTGCCCTTTTATAAGGGATGAGAGGGGCACCTTTGGGAATCTTAAAAATATTAATTTATAATAAATATAATCCCACTTAAAAACCTCCAAAAATGACTCATGTTCGAATATTAGATGATATAGGGTTGTAATATGATCAAAAAATAAAATTTAGACATGTTAGGAATTTATTTTATACATTATCAACTTGATTTATCATTATTTAATCAATTTAATTTTATTTGTGGTAATAACATTCTATATTTTAAATTATGACAAATAATTATATATTTGTTGTGAATTTTCCATAATTGTATACTTTATAAAAGTTTCTACCATATAAATTTAAATTTATAATTCTTATATTTTTTTGTGATTTTTAAACAATTTTATAATATGTTATTTTTATAAAATAACAATAGTGTCAATTTTGACAATATTAATTTATTTGAATTTAAATAAATTATATACAGAAGATATGTTCGAACTAAAAGATTTAATAGATTTAGAAAATGTCATATGTATCTAGAAAATTAGTGTAGAACACTAAATAATTCATATAATATTTGTTTTATTATTTTTAATACCATTTAATTGGTTTATCTCTTAATAAAATAATTACTGCATAATTTTTGTATAATTATTTAATATACTTATATGTTGCATAACAATTACAAATAAAATCCTATGATGAAGATAAATCTATTACCTTTCACAATAATACTTTTACTCGAATTTATCATCTTAAAATCACAATATTTAAATTGTTATATTTTTTAAATTATGAAGGTGACAACTTTGGCATCATTTAAAATAAAATAATATAAGTGTCATAATCGATTTTATAAGAATAGAAATGGTCAAATATTAGACAATTGGATGGTTATGGTTTATATTTACATGACCAATAAGTTTTTGTTAGGGTTTTGTGCCTTTTATGATCACTATTAGTTTAATAAAAACTATATTCTTGATTTTTCACTAGATAAACATTTCCTGCATCACTATTGTACCACAATTAATGATAATTATTTAATCCCTAAAAATTATAAATAAATTTATATGATGTATATAATTTTATTATCTTTCTGGAGACTATTCATGATCAATGTTTCATGACGTTTATCACTAAATTATAAGTAATATACTTATAAGATTTAAGAGAGTGACATGTTGTCAGTTTCTTTGATTTTAATAATAATTAAGTTATTTTCATGGACAAAAGTCCATTAAATGATTCTAATACGACCCTTAGGTGATATGGGTCGACTTTTAGTCATTAAATAATATTTTTGTTGGTGTTATGGTAATTTTATAATCTTATATTTACCCTTAATTACCTGATTTACCTTTAACTATGGTAAATAAAATTTACGGTAGTTACTATTCATAATGCCCAAAAATAAAAAGTAGTCTATTAATATAATTTGGACCCACTGATTCCAATATGGAATCCATTTTTCCAAATTTGATACACAGAAGTTGCATAAATTAAATTAAAATTAATCCTGTTGTCGAAAGAAAACGGGTTTTTGTTTAAAACATTACAAAAGATTGAATTGATTTAACCTACAAATTAAAGGTAAAATAAATGCTAATGACATAAATTATATTAAATGGTAAAAATATATTCTATTTATACTTTAATACCATTCAATATTATAATTTAACCACATAAATTATTATGATGAAAAAAGTTTTTTTTAATTAAAATATACCGTGTTTTTACTATTCATTAAAATATGAAAGTTATCAGAATAACATGAAAATTTTATCCAAGGTAAAATTTTATATCCTTATTCCAAATAATAATTTTATTTTGTAAAATTTAACTTATAAACATGTCAAAAACTAGATTTAATGTGTGTGCGTCATCAAAAGGCGGCAAAACTGCATTTTTTGAAAAATACATATTTTACATGAAAAAATTTATTTTCTTCACATAAAATGTTTTAGACAATTTATAAGATTAATAATAATGTTATAAAATTCAAAATGTGGTTAATTATATTCATAACGGCTAGTTTGTGACAATATTATGACCATATATCGTTGTTTAGTGAAACTCGGTATTGCGTACAACACACGCTATCGACGAAGGTTGTGATTGCGTGTAATGAAAGCCAAGTCAGGGTTGCATGTAGTGCAAGACTTTTTTGTTGTTTCGTATAACAAAATCCAACCATATTTCGTTTATACATTGAATATATATATATATATATATATATATATATATATATATATATATATATATTTATACACTCAATGTTGCGTAGAATAACTTCTATCAAATGAACTTGAAATTGTGTGTAACACGATCCAAGAATTGTGTTACGTATACTGAAAGCTAATACGGTGTTGCGTATAGCAGAAGATAATCTTGGTTTAGCATAAAAAAACAAGACATCAAATAAATTAAAAATAAAACTTATCATAAAATCTCAGGGTGTTACATTCTACCCCCTTAAAATGAATTTCTCCCTAGAAATTCTTCAGGGTTATAAATGGTTTGTTACTTGAGAATTTCTTTCATAGAAACCCACATCGTAAAAAGGAATGCTAAAACTTAATTTTAAAAAGTGAAGTATGAAACATAACGGTTACCCAAATTAACTCATCACTAGTATTCCACATATGAGATCATAGGTGAAAATATGGATATGGAGGATAAATCTAACCATCATGTTCTGATGGAGAGTGGTAGAGAACATGGCTATGAAAAAGCCAACAATCACAAAGCCATAAATTTGTGATGATCTAAGGTATCATCTGACTCATCGGATATAAGAGCACTAGGACAACATTTTTGTTTTTCAATATCATTTCCCTAAAGTTGAAAATTTGAATTAGAAGAAATACTTTCTTGATTTTGGTACAATCTCACTGTTGTTCATGCTTTGAACAATTTCCACTTCATCTCTTAAAGAAATGAGGTTGAATTTGTTATTCGTGAAGTGTTAACAAATCATGTGATAGAATGATGGTTCATTCCATCCATTTCAAACAAAAGGTTAGAAAAAGTTATAAGTCCATCTTATGGTGAGGTTAATCTTATGTGGTTCCAAAAATGGACTTATACTTTATTTATCATATCGCTTAATAAAATAAAACTACTTTACACTAACCAGGGACTTCCTGTAGGCTAGTGGTTGGCGATAAAGGCATGTCGCACTTCGGTTGTGGCTTCGATTTCCATATCCTTGTCTGACTTGATGGGTTATCGCCCATCCTGTAGGTTATCCTTCTTCTAAAACTACATTACTATATCATCCCATCAATAATATCGAAAAAGGTTCTATCCTTAAACAATACTAACATATGTCCAACATAATCCATTCCAATCTTTAGGCCTATCCACAATATTGCAGTCTATTGTCATATTATAGTGAAAACGATTGCCAAAGATTTCATATAACAAGCATGTTAATACCATCGTTGACCCCATATATCATAAGATATGTCTTTTTGGTCACATTCCAAACGTTCGAAGGCCTTAATCATGTATTCTCTTGAAAAATGAATACCCATTGATTCTTAGTGAAAACATGAGTGCTGTAAAAAGTTATCTCTTTCCACATAACAAAGCCCCATAATTCTATATACTCAAACCATGATATAACTATTTCCTTATATCAGTCATGAGCTCATTAATACTTTAAAACATTTCATTTTATCCTTATCCCTTCATTATGCACATATAATCTTCTTTCCAAAAATATCTCAATCACTTTACATGGTTACTGATGCCATATTCTTATGGAAAACCACAATGGACCAATATATAGGTATTCCAATATACCATAAAATTACCTGAACAACATTATTTTTGAATACCAATACATAAAAACTTCAAACCATCCTCTTCAATGATTGTCATGGAATAAGTCCTTCCTTGATTTAGATGTAACCTCTTAGGTCAGGGCATTGAGTTGGGTATAGCCCATGTTCTCCACAGATAAGACATTGAACTACATAACAGTCTATCACTCTATGACCCTTTTCTCCAAACAGATTACATTTGTCCCTCCATTTGAGGTATTCTTCAAGGTTCTTCTTCTATTCTTTATAAATCTCAATCTTCCTTCCTTTATGCTCCACACTATGTGAACATGCATAAAATTCCATCTTCTTCTTATTTGATGACTTAGTAATACCACTAAATTTCACCTTGTTAATCATATATCGTGATGACTGATTCAGCATAATCACAATATCTTTCTCTCTATGCATTTAAAAATTTCGTTGCTCACAGTCACCAATTTTTTCATTGGATTCAATGTTAACCGAATTCCTTTGGGTTCCCTCCATTGACTAAAATATAAAAAGAATTTTGTGAGATGCAAAAATCATGCTAGGGAAAACAACACAATAAAGGGGGAGTACCATCAATATCTAACATCTTAGGTTTAATTCTAAGATCATTAGCACAATTCTAGGACTATAACCAATACGTATACTTAACCTTAGGGACATCCCTAGACATACCATAGAAATATCTCTAGGGATCTCACTAAAGTTCTCACATCCTAGTTTCCAAAGGTTGACTAAACCTTTCCTCTAATACCAACTGTAGAGACCCTAAGCTTGACGTACATGGACATTAGATTACTTTTGGGGAATAATTAATACATAAAAAAACAGACACTCAAGGACCGTAATAGTTTAGTGTCTTTGGAAACTTGGAATGTAATCTTCTAATCATGATGAAAGATCTTCAACATCTCCCATAATGATCTTCCCCTTTTTTCTTACATAAAACCTTTTTTTATATCCTGGGGAAAAGAAAACATAAAAAGGGTGAGCACAAATGCTCAGTAAGGGTAAGTATGGATAAAATAAAACATACCATATACATTTGAACATAAAAACATGAACATAATTTTTAAACATCAAAAGCTTGAGCAATGACATAAAACATGGATGTACGTAAGGCATAGATCATAAAGAAATATTAAGAATGATAAAATAGCATGGGAATAAAACATGTAATTTGTGGCAACCATTAAGCACATGATATGATTTTCATATTAGCCAAGGAATTGCTGCCAAGACCATCTTAGTGGACAAAGTCCCTTTCTGAATCGAGTTCACTCCTCGTTCCAGTCCTGTATTACTGAACCGATTTAACTTGTCATTCCAGCCATGTCCATCTCATGAGATATAAATCTTTACCCAATGAATTTGAGGGAGATATAGGTCCCACCCATCTCATAGTGAAATCATTCTTACTTGTGCCACAAAATAAACTTAAAACATTCATCATAACCCAAAGAATAAAATGGGTTTCATAAATATCATCCCATCATCACATAATCCATATAAAAGAAACGGATATTGCATCATATGAAAATTAAAACAATGTAAATCATAGAGACATTATACTTGAAACATATAGATACGAAATAATTTCATCTTCTATAGAAAATGGTTTTGATAAAACACTTGAAATTAATTCTTGAAGAAAATATCCTTTATTCTTCAAAAATAATTTCTTTTCACAAAACATCATGCAATTTTAAAAGAAAATGATTTTGTTGAAAATAGTCATGAAATATTTTGGAGGAATCTTCATGAAAATAAGGATTTTTAAGATCGTAAAAATCCGTTCATTCCGTATAAGTTAAAGAAACATTCTTCTCGTACTTTTGCCAAAAAAGTCAAAAAGTACCTCACAGCGTAAACAAAAGAAAGATTCCTTACATACCATGTAGTAAAAGTCAAGAATCGGTAAAAACGAATTTAATCATAGATGAAAACACTTTTATAAAACATGGATTTGGATGATAGAAATAACCCCACTATATACTTACGAATAAGCAATCTCGGATAAAATTGAGATTTGAAAAATTATCCCTTACCCTAGGTCTGATATGCTTCGTACATATCCGAACCTCTTGTATAATGATATAAATAATGTCATTGACATATTACAGAATCATATTCATTGTTATGATATCATATGTGGTTCACTTATGACTTTATATTACCTGTTCTTTTGTAAGTTCCATGTTAAATCATCGTTTTGGGTAAAATCATTTTATTTATCATATGTGTTTCGACTTTTCGTTCTTGATATTATTACTTATATCCTGATTTAAATAATTCCAAAAT
Organism: Viscum album; assembly: GCA_963277665.1. Lineage (NCBI taxonomy): Eukaryota > Viridiplantae > Streptophyta > Magnoliopsida > Santalales > Viscaceae > Viscum > Viscum album. Next base: position 1,030,449,435 of record OY728125.1, read on the forward strand.
GTAAAACATGATTTAAATGTAATATATATTCATCATATACATATATATTATAGATCAATAAAATGAATTAAATACACCGTTCATGGAGAAGGTAGGTCGTACGTTTGCATGAACGATGTTTTCGTTTCCTTATTAAATTGAATGAAACTAAATTGATGACATACATATATATATAAATAAATCCAGTAGAATTATTATTTAATATATTTCATTATTATTCATTATATAAACTTTATGATCATTCATGTATGGTTAACATGGAGAATGAATATCATCGCGCAGTGGAGACGGTAGTCCGTACGTACGCACGAGCGATTATATCGTTCCCCTAATTATTGAATATAATTGGAGTGGATGGTATAATATATCAGAATCCGTATGATGTTATAATAACAATATATAGTTATTCTTTTCACCATTATACCCATCCATGTAAGGTGTTGGTGGAAAAACATATTACACCACGGTGTGGAAACGGTATTCCATACGTACGCATGTGCGGTGATTTTGTTTTCCGTAGGATGGATAGAAGTTTAAATAGGATAGTTTCATATTTATAATAACATATCATTATATGAGGGATACTGATGTTATTACATCATAATGAAGCAACTAAAGAAGAAGAAGTTGAAGAAGAAAGAAAAGTGAAAGAATCGGTAATGGATATTACCTCTTCTTTGACACGCCTCTTTGAATCCTCCTCTAACGATAATAAATTGGTCTTTGAAGAAGACTAGGACCTCTAAGATGTTGCTATAGAATTTGATAAGGGAAATAGTCCGGGTTTTTTTGAGCTTAAAGGCTCAAATTGGTGTGATGAAGAGAGGGAGGAGGTGCCCTTTTATAAGAGAGGAGAGGGGCACCTTCGGAAATCTTAAAAATATTAATTTATAATAAATATAACCCCATATAAAAATCTCCAAAAATGACTCATATTCGAATATAAGATGAGATAGGGTTTTAATCTCATCAACCAATAAAATTTATACATGTTAGGAATTTATTTTAGACATTATCAACTTGATTTATCCTTATTTAATCAATTTAATTTTATTTGTGGTAATAACATTCTATATTTTAAATTATAACAAATAATTATATATTTTTTTTGAATTTTACATAATGGGATACTTTATAACATTATATACCATATAAATTTAAATTTAAAATTATTATATATTTTTGTGGTTTTTAAAAAAATTTATAATATGTTATTTTTATAAAATAACAATAGTGTCAATTTTGACACTATTAATTTATTTGAATTTAAATAAAATATATACAGAAATATGTTCAAAATAAAAGATTTAATAGATTTATAAAAGGTCATATGTATATAGAAAATTATTGGAGAACATTAAATAGTTCATATAATATTTATTTTATTATTTTTAAAACTATTTATTTGGTTTATCTCTTAATAAAATAAATACTACATCATTTTTGTATAATTATTTAATATATGTATTTGTTGTATAAAAATAAAAAATAAACTCCTATGATGAAGATAAATCTATTAAATTATAAAATAATACTTTTACTCGAATTTTTCATCTTAAAATCACAATATTTAAATTGTTATATTTATTAAATTATGAAGGTGACAACTTTGGCATCATTTAAAATAAAATAAAATAAGTGTCATAATCACTTTTATAAGGCTCCAAATGGTAAAATATTTGACCATTGGATGGTTATGGTTTAAATATACATGACCAATATGTTTTGGTTAGGGTTTTGTGCCTTTTATGATCACTATTAGTTTAATAAAAACTATATTCTTGATTTTTCACTAGATAAACAATTTCTGCATCACTATTGTGTCACAAATAATGATAATTATTTAATCCTTAAAAATTATAAATAAATTCATATGATGTATATAATTTCATTATATTTCTGGATACTATTCATTTTTAAAGTTTCATTTAGTTTATCACTAAAATAAAATTAATATACTTATAAGATTTAAGAGAGTGACATGTTGTCACTTTCTTTGGTTTTAATAATAATTAAATTATTTTCATGGAAAAAAGTCTATTAAATGATTATAATCCGACCCTTAGGTGATATGGGTCGATTTGTAGTCATCCAATAGGATATTAGCTGGTGTTAAGGTAATTTTATAATCTTATATTTACCCTTAATTACCCGATTTACCTTTAACTATGGTAAATAAAATTTTCCGTAGTTACTATTCATAATGCCCAAAAATAAAAAGTAGTCTATTAATATAATTTGGACCCAGTGATTCCAAATATGGAATCCATTTTTCCAAATTCAATACACATAATTTTCAGAAATTTAATTAATATTAATCCTGTTGTCGAAAGAAAAAGGGGTTTTGTTTAAAACATTACAAAAGATTAAATTGATTTAACCTACGAATTCAAGGTAAAATAAATGATAATGACATACATTATATTAAATGGTAAAAATATATTCTATTTATACTTTAATACAATTCAATATTATAATTTAACCACATAAATTATTATGATGAAAAATGTTGTTTTTAATTAAAATATAGTGTGTTTTTACTATAAATTAAAATATGAAAGTTATCAGAATAACATGAAAATTTTATCCAAGGTAAAATTTTATATCCGTATTCCAAAGAATAATTTTATTTTGTAAAATTGAACTTATAAAAATGTCAAAAACTAGATTTAAAGTGGGTGCGCCATCAAAAGGCAGCAAAACTGCATTTCATGAAAAATACTTATTTTACCCGAAAAAATTTATTTTGTTCACATAAAGTGTCTTAGAAAATTTATAAGATGAATAATAATGTTATAAAATTCAAAATGTGGTTAATTATATTCATAACTGCTAGTTCGTGATAATATTATAACCATATATCGTTGTTTAGTGAAACTCGGTATTGCGTACAACACACGCTATCGAGGAAGGTCGCGATTGCGTGTAATGAAAACCAAGTCAGGGTTGCATGTAGTGCAAGACTCATTTTTTGTTGCGTATAACAAAATCCAACCATATTTCATTTATAAATTGAATATATATATATATATACACTCAATGTTGCGTAGAATAACTTCTATCAAATGAACATGAAATTGTGTGTAACACGATCCAAGAATTGTGTTGTGTATACTGAAAGCTAATACGGTGTTGCATATAGCACAAGATAATCTTGGAGTAGCATAAAACACATGACATCAAATAAAATTTAAAATAATACTTATCTTAAAATCTCGGGGTGTTACACCAAGTCATATAAGGACCTTCTTATTTAGTACAATCCTCCAAAATCCTTTTAGTAGCCTATCAATCGACCCTAAGCCATGTCCTCTGGCAAAGCCACTAGAATGGCATGCTGAAACCTTCAAGAGCATAAGCACACCCTCTTGAGTTCACATACCCATGGTAGGTAGAGTCAAAGGGGTTACCCCTTCCATTGAACGGATAGCTAGAGCATTCATGGGTTCAGATACACAACTTAGTCCAAAGTCTGAGCCTGGGAACCCCTTTGTCCCTCTCCACTCTTTATGATTGAGGGATCCCTCTTGCTTTTTCATTCAATGAGACCCATGGTGAGGTCTTCTCCAATACCCTAAAGAGAGTAACAGAGCATCCCTTTGGGAGTAAGCCCCACACCATACTCACTGGATGACAATAGCATTTTCCCTTTCACCTATGAAGGTTCTTTGTTATATGCCTTTTACCACTATACCACAGCCTCCACTGATGTGTCTTCTATATTAATTACCTACTCAAAACTAGGGAGAATGAAAGTCTTATGGTACTGGACCTCCCCATCTTCTATCTTATTCCTCTTCTCCAATTAATAATGAAATGGTTTGTGGCCTGCCAAATCTTTCACATCTCTTGTTTCTCACACCGATCAAGACTCATGTGTGCATAGACATTTGTGATTGTCACAACGCCCATACAATGATGATGATAGAAAAACCTGTGTGGGATTAGATTTTTGTCTCCATAGAAGGGTATGTAGGACACCTCCCTAGGGTTCAATCCCAAATTGGGCCACCAACCACATGTATGCCCCAACCATGCCCCAACATGGGCTATCAATCACCCCAACAACATGTGACCATCGCGTGTAATCCATGACCTTCTTGAACATAAAATACTGTGATTTCCAATAAATAGGGACACACAAGATATCTCTCTAAGTAATAATCCCAACTTTCAATTTTAATACCCATCTATCTTTATTAGAATGTGTCCTCATTCCCCTAGTAGAACCATTCTCGGGCATAGGAAATATTTTTCCTGAGGGTCCTCTGGGCTGATTCTGTGTAATTCCTGCAACAACCATTACTAGGATATTGTCACATAGAAATCTATGCCACATGAAGTTAAATTGTACGGTTGGGCCCTTGTCACATGGCCTTAAAAGGTTATGTGTCCCATTAATTAGATGTGAACTATGTAGATTCCGAATCCTTTCCCAAGGATAGGTAGGAAGCCTATATTACGAGTTCAATCCTGACGCTATTGTCAGTCTATGCCCCCCCCCCCCCCCGAGATGACAATGAACTCTAGAACACCCAATAATAATACTTTAGATGAGTGCTATCTGACGAAACTCAAACATTCCAACAATCGTTAATCCAATAAGGGATAAAAAACCCCATATGTGGATAGTTAAGAATCCCTGTGTATACTTGTGACTTTAAACCCATGAGTAATCCATGGATACTATGCTTGTGTATAAACCATAGATTCCCATACATATGAACAAATATTAAATCAATAAGAGATCCCAGAATATGAAATAAATGCCCACAAAATGGTGAAATGAGACTGAATTCCCATCCTCTCGACTAATATATGTTCTTAACTATCATTGGTCATATCACCCAATGAGTGTCTACATTTGGAAAGAATTTTCATGGATCATTTGATACAAGGACCTTTTGGCATTTTTGGATCTTCGAATAAACTCTTTGGAGACCAGGTGAAGCCACAAAGATAGGGAACTTAGTTGAAATGATTTAAAAGCACCGAATCCTTTTAATCAGACACCGGAACTAATCACAACACATTTGTTGTGAAAAAAATGGTGAAACTGACATGAATCATTAACAAGCATGACAAATTTACCATAATATGAAAATCTCAATAACACTAAAGGGATGATTAATATCTGAAGTTCCATTTTGTTTGTTCTCCAACTAAAACAGAAATGGACCCGGTCGTGATCCTTCAGGTGAGGTGGAGAAATAATCACACATTTTTCCCCCATTAATGATCAAAAGGAGGGCCATGAAAGGTCATTAATTATTCATGGTATTATGAGAATATATGTTGATGAGTTTTACTATTTTTAAATTCCAAATGTTCTATAGGTATCCATCAGATATTTGTTCAATCCAATGGCATCACAATGGAATTCACAGACACACATCATGATCAGCGTGCAGACTGAGCCTCTCAATCAGACGAAGACCCCCTCTCCCACCCAACATCATAAACATTGGGTCACAGATGTACTTATCTGAGAGTACTACCTGAACAGAACAGTCATGACTGTATAGGCGGCTATTTACACCCTCCAATTGGCTATGTCCCATCAGTCGTTGGCCCAACAACGACTAATGGAGAAGACCTAGGTGACCTCTGTAGCCATCTAAAACCATTTCGAGAGCCTGTCCCCAGAACGAGACAATGAATACCACCCATTTCTTAGGGAGGTGGATGAGGTCCATGATGATGACTTCATACCTACTGGAATGGGGTTCCGCTCCAAGGCCCCCACTAGAATACGTCACCACTACTACGCCGTGACCTTGAATCCTCACCCAGGAGGGGATACCACTCTGAGGATCTATGAAAATTCTCCCTGAGATCTAGCCACTCAGACCGCCCACCTAGGGAGGAAATCATACATCTTGGAAGAGGTCCTAGACCTAATTCATAAGGGAGAACTCTATTTCTCAAACACTAAGACATATCACGGGTAGGCCCATACACAAGTCTGTTCTTACAAAGCCCATAATCTCGATAAGGTAGAAACCTACGGGCAGTCATGAACCCCCCCTAAGCCTCGTCAAGCCTATCTCCCACATCATATGGCACCTAATCGGTAGGTGCCTCTCCCTCCATAGGATCATGACACCCAGCCACCAGACTGGTGGAAATTCAATGCCAGTAGGACCATCTCCTCATAGATTCTCATGATACCCACCATCTCGATATGGTGGCGATAAAAAGACGGGCATGTATCCCAACCAACAGAGGCCACTGAATAGATATGGTGGGACACCAACATATGCAGGGCCAACACCATGTAGGTGCATGTGAAATTCATCATCCCGATGAAAGGAAAACAAAGAAGTAAGTTGTCATATCTTGTATAGGGGTAAAATCATTAACCTACCATAACATAGGAGAATATTTATTATCCACTAACCACTGGTGGACCAGAGCAGGACATTCTTACCCAGACAGTGGAATGGGCCATCATACCCATTCCAGCCAAGGATGCATCTCTACATATTATGGAAATGATGGAGGTGCAGGAATAAATCTGAGATTATATCATACAGACATTCCATAATGTAATTTCATCTATGGAAACAACATGGAATTGAGCCAGTGAGTTTGTCTCCCCAATTGAGGTGACTCATCTAAGAGATAAGATAACCACCTCAAAGAAGATATTCTTCCCTTCTTCAATCCATCTGGGCCGTTGTCTATATCCTGCGTTACAGAGGCACCCAGATTGAGTATACTCAATCGTTCCAACTGGGGGACAACCATCCATCATAGTGGATGTTCTAGAAAAGGAATATATCTCTTCCAAAACTCAATATGTTCTTAGGAATATCCTTTTAGCATCACATGAAGCAATTAGATAGGGACCCAGAGGTGACAGTCATTAGCTACAGTTGACAGTCCCCGCTACCCACAAGAGAGTTCCTAAAATGTTCTAAAGGTATACAGTAAATTTAGAGGGGGTCCATGACTCCGCTCAACTGGAAGATGGGGGTATCAATGCATCCAAAAATGTCTCAAAGTCTCAAGATCCTTCCAACCCATTACCATACTATGGGAGTGGTAGTATTAGTTGTGATGTTCGTCCTCGCAATTTTGCTACAATCGGCTCTGAAGGTCAACCCAAGAGGACCAATGAGGGCCACCCTCATGGGAATATAATGATTTTTCATGAGAGTTCCTCTATTTATGCGAGTCATGGAGTCCCTCCTCGTGACCAGAAGATCAAGTAGTAATAAGGTACTCCACTTGCTGCAATCCACTATGAAGGTCATCCCTATTCTCTTCACTATGGATTTATTTAAGGTAGTCAGACTCCCTGCCATGATGGTAGTGATCGCCACAACGACGCTAACTGCAGAGGTCCTCCTAACTGTTACATATCATAGTGATACGATGGTCCTCCCACAGACGAACCAAATATTGAAATCCCTTCCTATGTTGATTCCCTTAGAAGGAGAGAATCGAGCATGTCATATTCCCAGTCAACTATAAATGAAATCCTCCGTCAATTAGGAGACGGTCCAGGACCACTTTCATCCTCTAGGACACCTTGGAGCCACCCACAAAACAATTAGATCCCTACCAACCCCGCTACCACCTATCATACTATCAAGGATAATCTCATCTAGTATGATCATGTAGTGGAATCGCTATCGGAGTAATGTGATGATGTATTTCACCTGAGGAAATAGCTACCCAGGGAAGATATACTAGTATTGTTTTGTCCAACATTCACCTCTCAATTCGACATACATGGAGAGTTTCTAGAAGGAAGAGTACATGACATCAGCTCCCATATTTTCACAACCCTTCACCAGTAGAAATTAAACTTCCAACCATATGAATGGTATGTGGATCATGTTAAGACAATGGGAGAGCTCATGCATCACATTCACCACAAAATCCCTTCCATTGGTGCAGATACCATGATTTGAGAAGTTAAAAAGGGACCTTGATTAAACCTTCCACCATGCACATCACAAACTGTGTCACCTTATTAATGATGGTCTAATGAGAGTTCATTACTGTGGATGGGGAGAACATGGGGATCTGCATTTCACACAACATTTCTTCCATTGGGACCCACTTGGTGTAAGGTCATGCAATTTATTCACATCATGATGAAAATCAATGACAGTACCTATTAATGAGAGGCATCACATCTAATAGAAACATGGAATGAGTAAGTATCAAATGTGTCTGGCCTGACAAAAGAGACCCATTCACAAACACTTGAATCATGCTACCAAAAACGTTCGGCAGCCAAATCTCCTATGAAAATCCAAACAATTATTAGTGATCTCCTCCCTAGTGGGAATTCATTCACAGGTGAACTCGACAACAGCTCTGGCTCACCCTCAAATGGGAGCATGAGAGATCAGTTTGGAAGAGATAGCAGTAGTAGCTATCGCAATACGAGATAAAACCCAGCCGGTTGGACTAGGGGCATTTTTAACTACAAATTCCCAAGTTATACCAACAAAAAATGGAGAGAGGTTCAACACCAATGTAATGGATCCAACACTATCCCCTGGGGATGAGGGCATTTTTACCTCAACAACAACCATCGCCACGAGAATCAATATTCTCTCGTTTGTGGAGGATTGTCAGAAGAGGAGGTTCATGACCATTCCAATAATTTGAAACATCATCCTCTCCAAGTGGAAGGGGTTCCATAAGGTCACACAAAGGATCCTTCCATGTCACCCTTCATCAATAGACCTGAAGACAATCCTATGATAGAAGGGGGAAACAGTATGAGGTGTGGAAGGTCCTCTCCCTACATGGAACATGACACCTCCTCCACCCTTTATTACTCATCTGTCAACATCGTGGATGTTAAACCCATAGGTGCACCAATGATGATGCAAATCCTGATGGATCAGGATAAGATGGTTTCATTCAGGTTGTGATTCATAATGAGCCATCAAGCATGCACATCCGGAACTAGAGGGCCTCCCTTAACCAATCCACTCCAGCAAATCCCCCAACACTTCCCCAGTAAGTCTCCAATTGAGATCGGAACAAAGGTTATCTTTTCCCCAACCAACCTATTTATCTCATCAAAAATGAGCCTCTCATGCTTGAAAAGTGGTTCACTCGGTAGGAGGAGGAAATGGAAGAATTAAGGCTGATTAATGCAGAGCTAGTCCATAGGAACTGCCCTATCAAATATTTTCCCCAAGATGAGTAAGAATATGCACATCTAGAAAGAGTTCCTCAACACCATTGGTGTTCTATATTCAATGAAACAATGTCAAGGATCCTACCCAGTGCTACACCTAGCCCATACAAAAACTTTATCATGGATTTAGAAGCCTACCAAGACTTCCCTTCACTCATGAAGAAACCCGAGAGAGTACATCTAAATCCTCTGAAGGTATCACTGATGGTATATACGCCTCAGGTACCAACCGATCCAACACCTCAAGTAGTACCCCATGATGTCCCTGTTTGGGATCGGGCCCAATAGGATGTAAAATAGGGTCTCGTCAATACCATCAAAGCACTGAGAGCTCAATTTTTAGCAATGGAATACTGGTGCACTCCGATACAGCCAGAGTGAAAGCCTTACCCAGACTGGGTGATCACCACACCACGTCCACCATATTTTGGGAGCCATGTATTCCCTATATTCAATGGATAAGTTGATCCAAAAAAAAATTTGATGTAATAAGAGACTTATTGTTACCCTATAATGGGAACACTAGGGCAACAAGAAGTAGTGAAACTCTGATGCTTCTTTCAAACCATACAAGGTTCGGATTTTTTCTAGTATTCATGTTTCCATCTCAATCAATAAAAGGATGGGAGGACCATAAGCATAATTCTTGTTCCACTTCAGAGAAACGCTACCTAAGATGATGGTTAGTGCTATTATGAATTGAAAACAAAGGGAGAATGATAGGGTCTTAGACCTTATTACTAGATAGAAGGGTCTGACCTACTCTCTGAATAATCCACTACACTAGGATGAGTTGCATTTTATATGCATCGACAACCTCCATGATGAGATGAGAATGCAAATCATACCAATGAAATTCACCACCAAATTCCTAGATTTTTGTTCTATTGCATAGAGAATCAAAGACTCATTGTAGTGGACAATCCTCAAGTCCTGAATTGTCACACAAACTCCTAAAAATATATTAGGTTGAGCCAAAGTTTCTGTTCTCATGCTCAAGACATCCCCTGCAACTGCTCCAATGCCAAGGCCTCTTCCAAATCACTAAGGGCCTCTGGCGTATCAATGCCTTCCTGCACCCTGGTGAGACGATCATAGAGGACCCAGGGGAAGGAAATATGAGTAAGGATGAAATAATGTTTACTCATTCCAAGAGGACTGAGCCAGTGGCTATTTCATAGCCTTCATGAATTGAATCTTTCTCCTATTACCATATCCATGAATTAATGATTTCTTATGCCTAAAAAATTGACCTGATTATTGTCGAAACCATCAGATGTTGGGATTGAGTATTCAATATTTCATCATCTTCAATGACCTCCTGCAAAGGATGGTAGAATCGGGGTAGGTCGAGCATGGACCGCCCTCGACACACATAGCATATGTTTTTCCACCGACCCAGATGAGGGGGGGAGTGGAAGAAATTAATTTGAAAAATAGAGCATAAATTTGATGGTTGGATGAATCAGATGACGGTCAACTGAATTCATGGAATACTCCGAGATCAATTGAAGAAAATGGTTGTACCTCAAACAACACCTAATGCAACACATATGTTATCCTAAGCCCCACAACCCTCTACAAGCTAGTTATCTAGGAATAATCACAGAGGGATGAAACACGTTCAAGAGGAGAAGTCTTTGATAGGGAAAAATCTATCCATGACAAATTTAGATTTCATACCCTCATTATTGATAAAACGGCCACCGACCCACTAAACAGTGCCATTAGAGGCATCCAACCATGCTAATCTATCATCAAATGAGGAACTAATCTTCGGTTCCATGAACATCACCCCATTAATGGAACCATTCTTTGATGAATTGTTTCTTATGAACCCGAGATCCCAACACCGATTAGGGGACCAGAAGGAGGAATCCTAGAAACAGGGCATACAAAGGTAGACAAAGCCATGGCCAGAAACAACCCTATTTTTATACCCCATCTCAAAACATCAATATTGATTAAACTCACAAGATATCCCTTCAATGAATTTATTAAGATCATGAATATTCCCCTAACCCCATAAACATCGACTCTTGTACCATTTTTTTGTGGCAAACATAAGACGAGGAACATATGTCTAGCCACCTAGGGTGTATTGGTAAACTGACTAGCTCCGATCCCCAGAACGTAAGAGGGCCACCAACTCTTTCCTTTATGACTGGTCCTTCCCGATCTCATTCAACAGCCCCTAAGGTGCCCATTTAATATCTCCATCAAATTCAGAAATGTCGGACTATAGAGCAAAGGTATGATTTCCTAAGGAAGTTGGCCTTTATACTAGCCATGCAATCAATCCGGGATTCCTTGAGATTGTCATCAGACCACAAGAAGGAACTCATAGAAGCCCTACACAGCACCTAGGAATTTAATTTTGAAGATGTTGCCACTGATATATATCAAACATAGACTAGCCCAACTGAATTTAATACCTTGATTTTCTTCACTGACCAGGACGAAGATTCCACCATGAAAGGACACATCAATCCCCTATATGTGTCTGACATGCTTAATGACATTGAAGTCTAGAAAGTCTTCATAGATAATGGCTTCAGGGTCAACCTTCTCCCACTGAAATCACATCGTATTTTGTGCTACAGTTAGGAAAATATAACCCCCAAAGTCACAACTCTATTGGGTTAGGAAAAGAGTGAAAAGAAGCCAGTGGGACAAATCAATATTAGAACCCATTTTGGTGACTTTATGGCCCATTCAATGTTCCTGGTGGTTCGATAGAATATGACATTAAACACCTTGTAATGAAGGACATGGATGCATCAACACGTGTACATTTCATCCACCTTCCATCATTATATAAAAAATTGCGTAAACAGACAATGTGGCACATTGCATACTAATAAGTCACTTTTCGAGCTCTCCTAGTCGTATAAAATCGACGATGTATTTTATAATAAAAAGTATAATATATCAGCAATTGTTTGTATTGATTGGTTCCCTACAACAAATAATCTGGAAGTGTTTCTCAATGACACATTCATGAATCTTGATGAAGAGTACGTACAACATATCATCCCTGTTGAGAGAAGATTCTGATTCCAGGTGCGTATTCAGTTGTTCTCATGATCTCGATCATGAAATCTGAGTATGACAATGCAGAATCAACTGATCACCCTCAATATGTGGAATAATTCTTGATCAAGGGTTCCCATTCCCCATCAATGGAATCACAAGATAACCCTACTGCACTATATGAAGCAGCATAAGGAAAAGATGCTTTTCATCCCCATTATTCTCCCCCTCTAGAGGTTTACTCACTACCAATTGAGTTATAAGAAGACATTTCATCCAGAGAGAGTCTATGAAACATCATACATCCTGGATCCAGAGGGCCCACATCAAGATTTCTCTCTCCGACATAAAGAGAAGAGGAAAAGGATTTTGGGGATGAAGAGGAATATGACATTATAGATGCCCCTACTGCATTAGAAGACCTTTTCTTGATGACTATTGATGAACTCAGGGAAATAAACATGGGTATTGAATAAGAGTCGAGACCCACTCTCATTAGTGCAGCCATGACTTCTGAGGAAAATGAGGTATATACCTCTTTCTTGAGACATCATCGAGAGGTTTTCTCCTTGAATTACATGGAAATTACAAGACATGATATTGAGGTTGTGATACCCCACCTAGCCCTTTCATAATATCATCGAGGACATAATAAAGTCACCAGAAAGACGAACCACAAAAATACAAAAATGATAGTGGCCGATGTTGAAAAGATCATCAAAGAAGACTTTATTCCGGATGTCCAATATCCCATTGGGTTGGACAACATTTTCCCAGTCAAAAATAAGAATAGACATATCTACATATGCATCGATTTTATAGATCTCAATTGGCATAGCCTGAGAGATGATTTCTCAGTACCGATCACCGATCAATTGATCAATGTGATTGATGGATATGTGGCTCTCTCTAAAATGGAAGGTTACACTAGATGTTATCAAATCAGAATGGCCCATGATGATGAAGAAGCTACTTCCTTTAGGGGCCTGGGGAGTATTTTTTTACAAGTTCATTCCCTTTTTTCTGAAAAACACTGGATCCAATTATCAACGTTCCTTGAATCACATTTTCAAACTATTCCTGGGTAATTTTTTCTAATGATATATAGATTAATTGCTGTTAAAATAATTATAGTGCTCAGATTACATATCAGACCTTGAAACCTTCTTTATCAAGCTTCGACAACACAACATAAAGTCAAACCCCATGAAATATTCCTTTGGGGTTACCTTAGGAAAATTTCATAGCTTCTTTGTACACCTTCATTGCATTGAAATTGACCATAAAGAGACAAAGACTATCCTTGGTTTGTCACCTCCCCACAAACTCAAAATGCTAAGGGGACTCCAATGAAAAATGGCCTATATCAAGTGTTTATAGCCTACCTGGCGGGAAACATTCTCCCCTTTAGTATGTTGATAGAGAAGGGAGTTACCTACCAATGTATAGATGATTTCCAAGAGGCATTCGATAAACATAAGAAGTACCTCTTGAGTCTACCATTGTGCATATTTTCGGTTAAAGGATGGCCATTTATCTTGTTTATTAAGACATTACTACCATCAATAGGATCCTTCCGTGTGTAGAAAAATTAGGTGAGTTGTGAAAACATCCTTTATTATCTCTTCTGATCCATGACTGATGCTGAGACCCGGTATTCAAATATTGTGGAGAGATGTTTGGCACATGAATTTGCATTCTAGAAGTTACTACATTATATGCCGCATCATGAAGTCAATCTGATCTCGTGCAGTAATCTGCTGAAGTACATCCTTATCAATCGAATGCTGACAGGACACCTATCCCAATGGGAAGTCATCCTACAATAGTTTGTCATCTGGTTTGAGCCTCAAAATTCTCTCAAGGGGAAAGTGTTGGATGATTTTATGGTATAGAATCCCTCAACATAGATTGCCTCATCAAACATCACACACCCCGATGAAGACATATTCTCAATGGAAAAAGAATCTAGAACATGCGAATTGTACTATAATGGTGCATCTAGAATCCCAACAAGTAAAAGAATGGAAGAACCCATTTTTATCAATCTAGGTCATGGATTCATACTCATATCCCCAGATCAGGAAGTTTCCTGCTATTCATTCCTCTTGTTAAAATGATTCACAAACAATGAAGAGGAATACATGGTCCTCATTTCATATCTAGAGCTCTCACTCCAGGTTCAAGTGCAACACCTTAATGTAAAATTCATCTCGGAATTGGTAATCAATCATGTCAATGTGACTATGCTAATAAGAAGGATGTGATGGCCCCCCTATTCGACTACGTCCAAGGGTCAATGGAAGAGTTCCCCACAAAACCGACATTGACCAATGTTCCTCAATATCAAAATGTCAAGGTCGATGTGTTACCATTGTTGAAACAACCCTAGCTGACTCAGACTGGGATGAAACAGTTATAATCATTGCTCAACGTTGAATGGACATATCATTTGTTTAAAATAATGTGGAAGAAATTGATGAAGTCAGCCCTGTACTTGAGCTATATTATCCTACTACTAGCTGGATTACCCCCATTATTATCTAACTTTAGAGGAAATATCATCCATCAGACAAGGATGGAAGAAAGTAAATATAGATAAGGGAAATCAGTTCTTTCATGTACGACAATACTAACCAGAAGAAGGTCCTCTACAAGTGAGGCATTGACATATTCCTTCTCAAATACATTGATGAAGAAGATAGTGTTGTTGTCATTAATGAAGTGCAAGTGGTAGTGTGTGGACCACATCAATCAAGATCTAATGTTTCTCATAATGTTCGAAGGGTAGGATAATGTTGGCCCACCCAGGCAAGGGATTACCTGAACATTACCACGAAATGTCACCCAAGCCAAATTCATACCAGCTTCATTCAACATCCCCCTTAGCTACATCACCAAGATGAGTACTCATGGACATTCTCCATCAAATGGAATCGATGTTGTGGGACTATATCCTACCACCCTAGTCAAAAAATTAAAATATATTCTCATTGCAACCAACTTCTTTTCCAAGTGGGAAAGAAGCTACACCCCTTAATGATTTCATATCAAGAAGAATCATCACCTTCGTGAAAGTCAATATTGTCAGTAGATTTTGTGTCCCTCATACAATAATGATGGAAAATGGCACCAACATTTGCTCTTCCGAATCAGAGAAAATATAAAAAGAATATGGTATCAAGACCAATCGTGAATCCCGCTACTACACAGAATCCAACAGACTAATAGAGTCATTCAACAAGACCTTATATTATATAATCTATAAAATGGTGGGAAAATAAAAAAATTCATTACCAGAAAAACTATTTCATACCTCATGGTCCTATCAAACAACAACTCGCACCGTTACCCAGGATACACAATTCTCATTAGTATAAATAACATAAGAAATTATTCTCTTTGATCACCAATTTTCGTTACTTCATGTTTCCATTTGTGATCAAATGTCCGATTACGAGCAAGCATAAAAGTGATTTGATGAATTGGAGAGACTGGATGAGAATAAGTTGAACACTTTGCACCACCTATATGTATATCTTAATTGGATTACATGAGCATTCAATAAAACAGTTTGTATTTGATCTTTCCTCGAAGGAGAATTGTTATTGGTCCTGTAGACCCTCATGATATCTGGAAAAAATCCACCGAAGCTGGAGCCAAAGATGGAGGGACCATATATCATACATAAGGTCCACTCAAATAGAAAATATTCCATGATATAAAACGATGGGAATTTCACTGCCACTCCTACAAAAAAAATTATGAAATATTACTTGTAACCATAAGGGAAACAATCGTCCGTGCTATAGGATGTTAAACTAACAAGCCCAGAATGTCCTTACTACATGACAAAAAACCGTATATTAGATTTTCCTTACTGCATGACAATAATCTACATCGTAAATTGTCCGTGTTGTTGGACGTTTAACTGCCAAGACCGAAATATCCATACTCAATGACAACAAACTATATTGTAGAGTATATTTATTTCATTGAAATAAACGACATAGTAAATTTATTGATATTATTGATGTTAAATTAAAAATTCCCCTCGTCCTTACCGCACATTGTTAAATAGCACAGTAAATCATCTCTATAACCTGACAATAAGTTGTGTCGTTCTGGTCCGAACTCTGGGATCCTAATATAAGAGAATAATTTCCTAGTTGCATGACATAAAACTGCATCAAGAGACTGTGTCTTCACATAAGAAGACATTGATCTCCCGAAATTCGTCATCTATCACGCCATGACCAATGAAATACATATGGTTGGATTACTGACCTTGTAGGATACGTAGCGATGTTAGGATTTCTACATCCCAGCCCAGCCACCGTGAAAACAATTTCCCCACTTCTGCATATGAATCAGATTTCCACAAGAAACCACTTTGAATTACAATGGAATTGTGAATGATGTGCAGCTTGATTCCTTCCCTTGCATGATACGTAGTGATGTCGGGATTTCTTTATCTTCACCCAACCACCCACAAAAAAATGAAGCTCATCATCCTTACAACATGACACTAAACGGTATGGAGCTCATCCTTACCACATGGAGTTAAACAGTATGAATCCATTTATTATATTTTCATGTTAGTTCAACACCATACTTACCACATGACGATAAGCTTCACAAAAATTGTTCCTACTGCATGACAAAAAACAACATAGAAATCATCCTTACTGGATGACAACAAACTACACATCAATCTTCCTTACCACATGTCGAAAAACTACACTACATTTTTCCTCACCACATGACGATAAACATCACAGTAATTCCCCTTAACTCATGATGATAAACTACATGACAATCGTCTTTACCGCATTATGATAAACTGCATGGAAATCCTCCTTACCACACAATAGTAAAAAAATGGAACAAGTCAAAATACACTCATGATAATGGGTAAACCATTGCCGGAACACTCCTTGCATGTTCAGATGCATCCTCCCATGCAACAGACTCTAGGACCCGTAGGATTGCAGATCCTCATAATCACCAATGGACATCGGAAGTGGATGGTCATCAAACTAAGGACACCATTTCATGGCTATGCATACCATTCCCTCAGCAACTCTGCATGTTGATCTCCCTTGGCGTATCTACCAAATACAGTCTTCCTTAGGAGGCACTCTTCTTATCTATGTAATCTTACCGACCCAAAATCCCCCATATCAAATTTCTCGATCCAAAAAAAATCTGGAGAAATGGTTTAAATATGTGCTCCCTTCACATTCAGACATTTCTAGGGTGCCGATATCTGATTATCTTAGGTATCCACCAGTGGTTCTAATGACGGTCTGTATCCACAACTTAATGCCAGAGATGTGCTACTTTATCACAATAGATAGTTTCAATATGGTTGTTTCTCATATGCTCAAAGAAATCTATCCCCATCTAGCAGACATCAGGTCATGAGAAATCCCATATCTTTATAATCATTCATGTCCATCGGAAGTGGAAGTTCATATACCTGCATACACATTTTCATGAAAATGCATAACATTTCCTCAACAGCTCTTCATAATGAGGCCCATAGCCCATCTATCAAAGAAAAGTCTTCCTCTAGAGACACTCAAACTATATCTATATTCATTATAGCTTTAGATCCCTCAAAACACATCTTCTAATTTGAAAGACCCTAGGATTATAGTTTACACCATCATCCCCCTTTCTGAGTAGTTCACGATAGAACAACCTAATTTTATTATCCCATAACTAAACGTAGAATCATCCAATAGTGGTCTAAACTCTATGACCTTTAAACTAAGAACAGATCGTCCTTACCACACGATAATAAATAGCATAAAGTAAAAGTGTACCCCATGCTTAGCGTAAATATGTGTAGGGAACTTCTTAAGTATCAAAGAAAACTGTAGCCTAATATCTCTCACATGAATAGACATAACTTTTCTACACCTTAGACTATGTGACCGGGATTATCATGGATCCTCATTAAACATCAAGTCCAAAGGACATTGAATTCCATCGACCTTCAGACACCTTTTAATGACTATGCTTACCATTCCCTCATTGGCTCTGCATATTGATCTCCTCTAGCCAGTCTACCAATGGAATGTAATCCTTAGGAAACACTCTTCTTACCCCTATATTCTCAATGGCCCTAGAGCCCTCACATTATTTCTACTAATCTAAGAGGCCCCAGAATTATATTTTACACAATCTGTATCCTCCCCACATCTTGGACATGTCAGGGTATTCATATCCAGTTACATTCTAGTAAATTATAATTTGCACAGAGCTTGTCCTTAGTGCATGACATTAAACTACACAAAGACTGTCTATACTGCATGACCTTAAGCTTCACAATATCTTAAAAAAATTAAAACAAACACTTCCACATTTCTGGAAAGACATTAAACTGCATGGTATTAAAAAAACTCTTCGTGAGTTTAGTCAGGAATGAAGGATTCCCTCTCATCATCGTTTCACATGTCAAACATGCAC
Organism: Viscum album; assembly: GCA_963277665.1. Classification (NCBI taxonomy): domain Eukaryota; kingdom Viridiplantae; phylum Streptophyta; class Magnoliopsida; order Santalales; family Viscaceae; genus Viscum; species Viscum album. Next base: position 1,030,468,117 of record OY728125.1, read on the forward strand.
AGATCATTATCTTACATCTGCATGAGAGGGATGAATCACCCATTCCTGCGATATCTTATCCCAAAATGCCTCTCTTGTGTCCAGAAATACCCACCTCATGAATCATATTATGTATCTATAAAAAAAGTACTCCCATAAACCAACCCTAGTGGTTTTAAATCTCAGATTCATGATGTTTCTCGGCTATCAGGAGATTACAAACATTTACCTAAGGATAACACTGAACTACAATGCAAACCATGCCCCCTATAGCTCTACATAATGTTTCTAATGGACTGTCTAGAAATGGAATGTATTCCTTTTGCAATTGTTTTTTCTAAATGCCTCATGCCCTCAAAGCCCTCATATCTATCCAGAGATTTAGAAACTATATGAGCTGCGGTTTACAGACTATTCCAAAATCACGTCTGAGTTTGGTGATTTTTTATGGTTAAATTCCCGAGAACTAGGGAAAGAATTCCCATTTTGAAATAATTTCCCATCTATAGGACTTTGCGTCATGATCTAACCCTCATCCACAACAACCAAGTGCCTGTAAGAGTTGTCTTTTCTCAATATCCATGATTAATATGAATATCCCCAAACCCTTAAAACAACATTTCCATTTTGAGCCACCCCTAGTGGTCTTCATAATGTCTACATCGATGAAGTTACTGGGCCATAAATAATAGACAATCATTATCATAAGGAAACCATTGTACAACCAAGCATACCATGACCTCAGTGGAATCTCATAATGAGGCTCATTACCCATCTACAAAACGAAATTCTTCCTTAGACGATGATTTTCCTACCTCTATATGCCCATATGGATTCTATTCCACATGGAATGCTCTGTGTGTTGTTCAAACATGAGTAAAAAAATCACCCCATATACGTCTGAAAGGTATTAAGGAATCCACAATCATTAAAAACCCCATTGTTTCCCTCACCCCACCACATTTGGTCAAAAAAGTTCAACCTAAAATATCAGCAATGGTGGTCTTATCTGTGGGTCTTTAAACCACTCACTAAAATAGGTATAAAACTCGCCAAAATGAAAAACCCCAAAGGGAGTCTTTGGAAAATGCTGAGTGTCAGCTCGCCTGGACTACACCTTGTTTGGCCTCTACAAAACATTGGGCAATAATAACTCAAAAGGTACAATGACCATTAGGCCAAAAAACCCACAAAGGGCGGTCAAAGAAAAAGCCGAGATATACCTACTTTGTCAACACTAAATGGGCCTAGGAAAATAGTATAATGTCATTATAAGATACAAAATGTTTATAGGGTTTTTTTATGAAACCCTTGCAATAGTCAAATAATTATGGTTGAGTCTCTTGGGTCAGGAAAAAAATAAGATCATAATTCGATTATCTCACTTTCCTAGTTTCAATCCATGGTTTAAAAATTAACAGTTGATTGAAAAAATTATGACAGGAAGGATGAAGAAATGACATTTAAAACCCAAATATTCTTCTTCTAGTTCATAATAATTGGTGGAACATCCACAATTGAGAGACTCTCCAGAGTACAAAAAATTAAATAAGGGGAGTACATGTCATAATATTTAGACAGAACAAAAACAGGTCCCAGTTCTCCATTTACAAAAGGATAGTGAGTTATTGTCATGGCCCCACGATGGTCTATTCCAAGGTATCACTACCCTCCATTTTGGATTTGACCGTCAGACACAACTTCTCTATGAAATCTTTATAGTCTCTCCCATTCTTCAAGACAACATCATATTTGGCATGTGAAGAGTCCAATTGCTCCCTCAACCTTGCTACATGGGCTTCATATTCCTCCAACTCTTCCTCTCGGGCCACAACCAAATCACATTCCATTACCTCCTCAGTCGTTATATGATCAAATTCTTCTGAAACATCTTGGAATGTTTCCACATGGTTATGAGAAATATTATCCAGGAATTCATATCCTCTTAGGAGGTGAGTTATTCCAAGGAAATGGAGATGTGGTGAATAAGTATGTAAAGGTGTTGATAGTCATAACCTCTAAAACCTAGCTCACCAATTAACCGCTGAAAATTTTCACCCTCATCAGCTAAATTTGCCAGGGGTGTCTCCACGGTGAGAGAACATAACTAGCACCCAACCTCTTTGTGCACTTCCTAGTGTCTTGCCGCTACAATGGAACATTGGTCCTCCCCTGTTTCCATGTGTGTATATGCAGGAAGCATCACCATAAGAGTAAAAGGGGACCTAATACTAATCACCAATGGAGAGAGTCCCTCATTTCCTTCGGATGGTCAATCCATTTGATCCAGATGCGAATGACTAACTGCAACCTCTAAGATGATTGGTAATGCTTGACTAGTTCTAGTCTCATCCAGATCATGGGAAATATTTTCAGGAAAGGATCAGTCTGAATTTCTCCCCACTAAAATGGGTTGCACTATTAGAATCCTTCCCCGATGATTTTGTTGATGGACTGAGATCCTTCTATCAAAGAGAGCGGGAGTAGTAGGTGTATCCATCTAGGTTACTAAAGGGACGGAAGAAGAAGGCATTACTATTTCACCTGTTGTGATGAAGGTAATGTGTGTTGTTGTTATCGGTGCAGGGACAAGACATGAAATGATCAATGGTTTCTATACTCGCCAAACTGGATCTTTCAATATCCCTGTAGGGTACCAATCAACCCATAGTTGTGCATAGTACATAAATTAGAATGTGGGACCTGTTTTCTTAGGAATAATAATTTTCCTAGTGGTGCTATCATGGATCATCATAGGCCACAATTGGTGGTGAACCACAATATGAGACTCTCCACTTAATTGAACAACCAAAAGTAGCAAAGTCTATTGGGTACACCCAAACTGTATCTAAAACTAGTAGGGAAGGTATGGTTCACAAATAACTCCGCGTTCTGCATGATTAGTGATCATCTTGTCGCAATTTTTGATAAGGTGTGATAATTACTCCAAGGAACTGCCCATGTCTCCCCTTAATGACCCACTAGAGGATGGATGTGGTACCCAACATGAAATGAGAGGTGTATTTCAACCTCCAAACTACATCGGTATTGTTCATAGTACTGGGATGAAAAAACAAATTTTAATGAAGATTTGGATGAATGTCAGAATGGGGAACCTGTGTGGTACGTCAGTATTCATTACATGGTAAGTGTTATTCCATCTAACTGTACCTGAATTGGAATGTTCTAATTAGATGACGTGGAGACCTGCCTTCTTGAATCTATCCCAGTAATTCATAAAACCAGGTGAGGGTAGGAAGGGCCAAATTAATAGGTTGGCTCTCAGCTAGCATGGATTCCATCATCATGGTGTAGGCCTGCACCCCGTTGTATGTGTCATGGGATGGGAATATCCATCCACCTATGAACATGGTGAAGACACCTTCTAGAATAAGAATATGTGAATAGTTTTTCTGAAGCTCATATATCCATGAGTAATACTACCCTACTTCAACGGTAGCACTGTATAACCATGGTGTTTTGTGGTATTGATGGGTTGGGTGAGTTTAATTACGGCATGTCTTCAGCCTATAATAGTTCGTCTATAATAATAACCATATCCATGATTTGAACGGTATGAGGTTGTGGACATCGAGAGGAAAACCCAGTAATCCCTCCACCACAACCAATAATCTCCTTGACAAATGATAGACATGATCGGTATCATTCCATATGGCAGCTGTTGTGAGAACCTCATCATACATTTCACCAAGGATAGGGATACCTCAATGTTGGTTTATGTCCCATAGATTGATCCCCACATCTCGATATTGTAGTTGAATTGTATTGGTAATAGAACACCAGTGGCTCAACTACTCTAGAAGAATTTATCCCAGAGAGAATATTACAATCAGTGACACCCAGGTTACCTGGTACAAGCCCACTGCCTTCAGGTGGTCAGGGCACTCTAGATAGGTTTGATACACCCATAATGCCTAGGCCCACACATCAGAGAAGCATCCTCTGACCCGAAAAATCCCATTTAGTTATACATATTCCACTAGGATTTTATCAGGAGGTGTTGATAATTTATTGGTACTCTCATGCATCTAGTATCGGGACATCATCACGACACACACGGTTTCCCTGAGATCATGACGAGCCTTTCTGTATGAAGATGTTCTCCTCAATCTGAGTGAAGATGATTTCTCTAACTATGTAAATGAAGATGCGGTCATGACATTGCGATGACTTTAAATGGATGAAAGGGAGGTCAAGGTCAGTAAGATACTAAGGTACGACAGTGGGAAGACCAAAACCGTAAAGCGGCAACTTTATGGATAATGGGTAAGCAAAGAGATCTGGTGTTAGAAAGACCATTAGAATTTTATCCTGGGGAATGACGTGGGATTGAATATTATCAATGTTATTCCTTTCCATGACAACCCTCTTCTTAATTAATTCTTTAGAAGATCATGGAGGAACAATTTTTTCCTCATTATTCAGTAAATAATAACAATTTTTAGTCCAAAAGATAATATTAATCCAACGTCTAAATATATAGAAAAGGGTCCACATAGGGTCTGTATTGTACTCCCTGTGTACTGACCCCATAGTCGGTTCACAGTGCCCATATTCTGAGAACTAGCAGTACACAAATGATTTCAATGTTATCCTGGCCCAAAGAGCGATTTCCAACAGATCGTGTTCCAAGACCCTACAAGGGTTCACATTATTCTGGACTTATGTGAAGTTATAATGATTTAAGGATAATTCCAGTCCCCAGACCACTGAACCACGTAGCGTTTTCCATATGCGGCCCTTTGTGACTTACTTTTTAATGTTGATTGAGTTTAGTTAACAGCTATGAAATTAGTTTGTGAGTTTGGGACAACAAGGATAAGGATCAGTTCTGTAACACCCCAAGCATCCACGATATGCTTCTCTTTGAATAATATAGTAGCGTGTGTTGTACGCAACTTCGAGATTCTAATACATTGCGACCAATCAATGAAGCCGTTATGAATAGTAATACCCAATTTTTTGAAATTTTATAAATTTTATCTCTCAAAATAGACTTCATTTTTTGATTCAGAATATCAAAATTATACTAGGATGAATTTTTGGTACTTTTCGAATAACTTTTATATTTTGATAAATAGTGAAATTACTAAATTTTTATTAAAAAATTTTTTTTAATCAAAATAATTAGTAGTGATAAATTTTGAATTTGAATGGTTTTAATTTATATTTAGAATATATTTTCACCATTTAATACAATTTTGGTCATTGGACATAATTTAACAATTAAACCGAACATAAACAAGTATCAATCTTTTGATAGTTATTATTTCATAAAAACTCGCTTTTTATTTTGACAGTGGGAATTGATTTTAAATTAATTTCTAACACTTTTAGGTTTTGAATTTGAAAAAATGGATTCCATATTTGCAATCATTATGTACAAATTGTGTAAATAGGTAACATTCATTTTTAGACATTTTTAATAATTACTTTGGTAAATATTTTATTTACCATGGTTAAATGGTAAAATCCAGTAAATAAGGGTAAAAACTAATATTATTATAATAATAAATTATCCTAAAATGTGTCCTAACTTTATTGGTGGATACATTTCCAACCATGTTAATCATTGAGTCGATTTTGGGACCCCATGGAGCCACTTTTAGATGTTAGGGATACATTATCTTAATTAAGTTAAAGTAAATACAAAAATGACATAAGCATATATCTTTTACCAAAACAATATTTACATAGGGTTATATATCATATAATTTCGACTATAAATATTCATTATAAATCTAAAAATATTTAATACATAATGGTATTTTATATATAATTTTTAGTCATTAAATAATAAAATTTATTTATGACACAATGATGATGTAGTAATTACCGTATTAATGAACGATTAAGATAATTCAAATTATAAATTCCCAAATAAATATAATTTGAGGCTTTTTATAAATTCCAATAATTTTCTAGGTTACTATGACATATTAGGATTGTTAATATATATATTTTTCGAATTAATAATGTTTTTATGAATTTATCAAAAACAAAATACCCAATAGTGTCCAAATTGACATAAAAGAGTTTTTAAAACAAATATTATATTATTAATTTATATTCAATTCATAAAAATATAAGGTTCGGCCAAGAGACTTATATCATGATTGGTGTATCATTAATGGACCAATTGGGTGTCTTTTGGAGGTATATAGTATGTTTTTTAACTTTATAATATAAAAATACAAAGTGACATGGTAAGTGTCAAACTAATTAACTAAGAGTTAAAAATAAAATATAAGGTTAATATAATGACCCAAACCTATATAAATTATATTGGTTGAGTGATGTTTGACCCATAACCACCATAATATTTAACTAATCCACTTTGGATCCATTAGAAACCGAATATGAATTTATAAAAAAATAATATTTCTCACTTTTCCAAAGGTTCCCATCACCCCTCTTATAAAAGGGAACTCCCGCTTCTCACTAATTCACACATTAAAATCCTTTTTTTCGGCCAAAACCTGCCTAAAATACTCTCCCAACTTCTATCAATTCATCCTAGAGGCCTTAGTTTGATCATAAATCCACCCTATGGATCCCTTTTGATCAAATCAAAAGGAAGAACCCAAAGAAGAGGTAATGTTTTCACCACCCTTTTTCAAGTTCATTTCTTCTTCAACTTCTTCTTTTGTTTTTTTTACCATTCTAAAATACTAAATCCAGTATCTTGTATATACTATGAAGTTATTGTAAACATTTTACAACCATATTTAGTATTCTATCAATCCTTTGAATGACATGTCACCATACGTGTGTATGTATGGCTTACCGTCTCCATGTCGTGGTGTAATTGTTATTCAAAACATTATTATTTGGATAGGTATAATAATGATGTGTAATTATTGTAAATAATATATATAACATGATAATGATTCGGTATATATGATATACTATCCAATTAAATGTTAAATTTTATCAAAAGAATGACATTGTCGCTCATGCGTACGTACAGACTACCGTCTCCAGGAACGTGATGTGATTCATTCCCCATCATATCCATTAAAGACTAATTCTCATTTGATAATGAAATGAAATGTTTAAGAACATTATGTAATTATGGATATGAATAATATGCAACATATACATAGCAAACATGACTTATGTAAAAAAACATATAAAATAAAACGAGTAAGTTAACACCTGAAACGATGATAATACTAAAGTATTATTAACAATGATTTATTAGAAGATCATATATGATATCATAATTATATATATGGTTCTTGTATAATTTAATTACAATGTTTTAACTATTATATAGGAGGTTAAAATACCATAAACTAATGAAAATTACAAGGTAAGGGGTTTTTCATCTCACTCCATATTCTCATGAGATTCATGTCATATTGCCACTATTACATTTTGTGTGGTGTATGTACTGCCCATAATTGTATTCTTTATGTAATACACTTTAATTTATGTGTATTTACAGATTCAACATATGATAAATCTTTCATGGGGTGTATGTTTCGTAAGTTACCAAATTGGTAAGGGTTTATTTCACAATGTCTCAATTATCTGATGTTGTTTATAGGTAATTATCTAATGGGATCTCTTTATCATTCACATCCATGATTCAAAAAAAAAGTATTTCAAATCATTCTTACTATATTAAAGACTATGGTTTAATTTCATGTTTACCCTTTTTGACTTTTTATAAGATGTTTATAAAGGAATATTTCCATCATTTTCCAAACAAGGTCCATTTTATCCTTTTTGACAGAGTTAAGTTAAGAATTCCTTTTTTAACTTGTACGGTGGGTGTGTCTATTTTCCACCATTATAAAATATTCAAAGATTCCCTTATAATATAATAAGAATATTTTTTATTTAAATGTTTTATTTTATAGTTATTTTACTTTTAAATGATTTAAAAAAAGATATTTCTCTCAAATAGTTTTGATTTCTTCTATGTCAACATACTTTAATAAATTTTACACTTATTTGAAGATGATTTATTATGATAAAAATAATCCATATTGTATGTAAGGTTTTGTGATATGTTTGACTATGGATGAGTTATTTTTATGTCATGAATGGTATATGATAAATGTTTTCGCATTTCATATGCTAGTTTTAATAAAAATGTTTATTTTATATTCATCCTCTTCTAATAATGAATGTGTTAGACTAGTATGTTCTGGGTTGGGGACCGGTAAATTTAATCCCTCTAGGTTGGGGTTTGGTTATTACAGACCCTCCAGGTTGGTGTTTGGTTATTAGAGGCACTCCAGGTTGGTGTCCGGTTATTAGAGGCACTCCGGGTTGGTGTCCGGTTATTAGAGGCACTATGGGTTGGAATCCAGTTACAGAGGATCTCTGGGATGGGTTCCGGTTATAGTTATCCCTTAGGACATGGCCCGAGGCCTTGACATAGAAACTAATGTTCAACATTATGCATTACATCATTATGAAAGTGTTTATTGATATTGCATTTCATTATTCGACTAGTAGAATATCCATGTGAATATGTAAATGGAATTGTTTCATTTTATCTTTACCATATTATGCAGAAGTTCATGTTTAAAAGGATTCTATTTTATCTATACATTGCCTTAAATGTTTATGATTATTTATGAATGTTCCCTCTATATTGTTATCCTTACTGAGCATCTGATCTCACCCCTTTATATGTTTTATTTTTTCCAGGATGTGAAGAAGTATTTTATGAATGGCCTGCATGGATAGTATAAGGGGATATGAGTGTGGAGAAAAGATGTTGTTGTATTTTTTTTACTTTATGATTTAATTTAAGATTGATGAATGTATCTAGTTATTCAAAGGCTACCAAACTAATCGGTCTTCCGAGACTTGATCTTTCTTGTGATCATGCCAATGTTATGTAATAATACATCGAATCTGGGCAACTGGGGTATGGGCATTACAGTTGGTATCAGAGGATTTTTAGTACAAATCATGGAAGCTTTATTTAGATAAACTATGATTAGAGCACATAGACCTAAGATTGACTTTGAGGATTATTATAGAAGAACATCCTAGAATTTTGGTATTGTAGACATTTTGTGAGTTCTCCGAGAAATACATCCCAGTCTGGATACGGTCAGGTAGAGGCAACTCTGGCACAGATGTACCTAGGGGTAAAACCTGAAAACTCCACTTTTAGCTAGACTTGAATGGGAACTGGTGCACAACGGGCCTTGCAGCACTCTTTATTACGACACTCCTGGGGGATATGCTTAGGATAATTCTCATTTTATTTACGAACCATTATAAAGGGTTTATGAGAATATACTTCCTCAAAGAAAACATTTTTATGATTATGCATTGTATCCATAAACTGTTCAACTTATGTTAAGTGTTTTACAAGTATAGAATTATGTATTTTGATTCATAAACTGATCTGGTTTATGCTATTGTTTAGAGATGGCGCCTAGTAGAAGAAATGGAAACCATATCAATGCACACACTCCATGTAGTGATTTCCCTCCAGCTCAAGATAATTATAGTGGAGTTGGTGATGTAACTGGTCCTGATCAGTTTATCACCATACTAGGACAACTCACTCATGTTATGAATAATAACCTTACCTGTATGGAGGACCATGATCCACAATGTGGAGGATCAATTTTAGATCGCTTCATGAGGCAACGACCACCAATATTCAATGGGAGTACAAATCCATTGGTAGCTGAGAAATGGATAAGTTCCCTAGAGAAAATATTTCTGACTTCAGGGAGTAGTGAAAGGGAAAAGGTTATCATGGCAATTTACCGCCTCAATGGAGATGCTGATCAATGGTGGTCATTGATTCAAAACATAAAGTAAGATGATAAAGTATCAAATATATAATGGATCGAGTTCAAATATCTATTTTTAGAAAAATACATTTCTCATGACCATCGAGCAGATATGGAAAGGAAATTTCTTAGTCTGAGGCTAAAGGAGGATGAGAATGTCGCAAGGAGTGAGGCTAAATTTACAAGGTTAGAAAGGTATTCTAGAGATTATATAAATAACCAACGAAATAGGATTGATCTTTTCATTGATGGGTTAAAACCATTTCTTTGTCTATAATTAGTCTCACAATCCTTCTCGTCGTATGAAGACATTGTCTCATGTGCTATCAAAACAGAAATGGAATTCTCTAAGTCTTATTACTTTAAAGAAAAGAAAGAGAAGAAGAGATCTGCTGATCAATCTGGAAATGGAAATAAGGGGAAGAAGAGAAAATTTGAAAAACCCTCCTGCAGTAAATGTGGGAAGAAACACCCCGGTACTTACTTAAAAGGAATGGGAGTCTGTTAAAAGTGTGGTGAAAAGGGCCACAAAGCTCATGATTGCAAGGGAAATAGAGTTTTTGTCAACATGGAATGATATAATTGTAGAGATATGGGACATTATGAAAATGAATGTCTTTTTCTTCAAGGGAACATGCCTCAGAAGAGGCCAAGGGATCAAGTCCAAGCTTATTCTATCACTACTGATGAGGTAGAAGCTCCGAAAGATACGATGGTAGGTAAATTAATGGTTTCCTCAAGTTTAGAAAATGATTTATTTGATTCTGGATCATCGCATTGTTTCATATCTTCCGAGTTTTCTAAGAAAATTAGATATTTTAAATTTTATTTAACAAAGTAGTTTTCAGTTAAAACTCCAAAGGGAAGTATCATTGCAACACAGTTTTGTGAATCAGTCCCCATTAGAGCACATAGATGTTCTGTATCTGCTGATCTCATCGTCATACCTATGATTGAGTTTGATATAATCCTCTGTATGGATTGGCTTTAGTACCATGATGTGAAGATTTATTGTAAGAAGAAAGAGGTTACTATTTTTGATGATGATGATAAGGAACACATTATCTTTAGAGAAGAATCATCACCACCTAATTCTTATCTAGATCCACCCCTAGTAGCTCAACTAAATTCAATTTTCGGGGAGGAAGAGAATGAAATAACTGTGGGTGAGGAAAGGAATTTTCAAATAGAGGATGTACCTATTGTGAGAGAATATTTAGATGTGTTTCCGGAAGAATTACATGGACATTCTCTAGAATGAGAAGTTGATTTTTCCATTGATTTAATTCTTGGATGAAGACCTATATCGAAGACCCCTTATAGAATGGAAACATTAGAATTAGTGGAACTAAAGAAACAACTAGAGGAATTGAGTAATAAGGGATTTATTCACCTTAGTGTTTCTCCATGGGGATCCCCTGTTATTTTTGATAAAAAGAAAGATGGATCTATGAGGTTATGTATCGACTACAGGGATATCAATGCTATAACAATAAAGAACAAGTATCACCTACCTCACATTGATGATTTATTTGACCAACTACATGGAGATCAATACTTTTCAAAGATTGAAATTTGATCTGGATACCATCAGTTGATTGTGAAGAAGGAAGACATTCCAAAGACAGAATTTCGAACTAGGTATGGGCATTACGAGTTTACAGTAATGCCTTTTGGGCTAACTAATGCACCCTCTGTATTCATGGATCAAATGAATATAATTTTGAAGGAGTATCTTGATGATTTTATGGTGGTATTTATTGATTATATCTTAGTATACTCTAAAAGATATGAAGATCATGAAAATCACTTGCGCATTATCATGTAGACTCTGAGAAGACATGAATTATATGGGAAGTTTAGCAAGTGTGAATTCTGGCTTTAGGAGATTTCTTTTCATGGAAATATTTTCTCTAAAGATGGAATCTCAATTGATCATTCTATGACTAAGGCAATCCAAGAATGGCCTTCATCGACGAGTATAACTGAAGTACGTAGTTTTATTGGTTTACCAGGTTATTTTCAACATTTCGTCTAGAATTTTTCCTGGTTGGCTAACCCATTAACAAAGATCACACGTAAAGGGGTTAAATTTGTTTGGAAAAAAGAGTGTGAAGAATGTCACTACTAAAAATAAGGGTATTACCGACCGCCATTGGCGGTCGCTATAGGGCTATAGAGACCACCCAGCGACCGCCATTGGCGGTCGCATCTGCTCCGTTGGTGTAGGGCAATAGCGACCATCATTGAAGGTTTCTAAAGGTGCCCCCGGCAGCCTATAGAGACCGCCACTGGCGGTCGGTAATGCTACCCGGCAGGCAGCCTATAGCGACCACCAAAGGCGGTCGCTAAACTGGAAATGTTTTTTTTTTTAAAATCATACTGAAAGAAATATATATATATATTTTTATGAAATAATATATATATATATATATATATATTAATGAAAATATTTATATATATAATATTAAATAAAATATTTTAATATATATATATATATATTAAAGAAATATATATATATATAATATTCAATAAACTATTTTTCATTTTTATATATATTTATTAAATAAAATATTTTAATATATATATATATATATATTAAATAAAATATTTTTCATTTTTTTAATGAAATGTACGAATTCTGTTTTTTTTCTTCACAGTGCAAAATCAGAGATAAAACATGATAACAATCATAAAAAATGGAAAACAATTTCAAACATCATGAACACAAAGATCATCATAAACGATAAATGTGCTTCAACGATCCGAGCAGGTCCATCTATTTCAATCTTCTGTTTCAATAAACCTACAATAAGACAAAAAAAACAAATCAAAACAAACGTAAATTAAAAATTATTATTTAGTTATTATATACATATAATAAAATTAAATTTGACATAAAATCATCATTCTATAATAATTTAAAACCCCCAATTTAAGAAATGCTATCATTTCAGGTCATTCGGACGTTTTTGGTGTTTTATGACACCGGAAACGCATTTCCGATCACCGCGGTCAAATGGAACCTCCGATTGACATGCTGTCTGCACAAACATTTCTCAAATCGCGCAATGGCTGTTGTTGTACGGTTTCATGGCATTCTGAGGTCATTTGGGTGGTTTTGACCCCCCTAATGCGCCGTTTTAGCGCGCACCGAGCAGCTGAAAACGACACACTCGGACGTAACGCGTGCACCACACCTCCGATGGGCGCTCTGTCTCCTCTTACATGTCATGAATAATATTCATAATGTTTTCGTGTGGTTTCAGGTCATTCGGAGCACGTTTGCTCCGAATTCGACCGTATCGCGCCGTTTTTGGTCTTTTATAACACCGGAAATGCGTTTCCAGTCACCGCAGTCAAAAGACACCTCCGATTGACGTGATGTCTGCACGACCATTTCAAAAATTTCACAACGGCTATTGTCGTACGATTTCATGGCATTCTGAGGTAATTTGGGTGGTTTTGAACCCCCAACGTTTCATTTTAGCGCGTGGCGAGCTGCTGAAAATGACACACTCGGACGTAACGCGTGCACCGCACCTTCGATGGGCGCTCCGTCTCCTCCTACATATCAGGAATAATATTCCTAATGTTTTTGTGTGGTTTCAAGTCATTCGGAGCACGTTTTCTCCGAATTCGACGGTCTCGCGCCGTTTTTGGTCTTTTATGACACCAGAAATGCGTTTCCGGTCACCGCGGTCAAACGGCACCTCCGATTGACGTGTCGTCCACCCGACCATTTCAAAAATAGCACAACGGCTGTTTTCGTATGGTTTAAATGCATTCCGAGGTCATTCGGGTGGTTTTGACCCCCCAACGCGTCGTTTTAGTGTGCGCCGAGCTGCTGAAAACGACACACTCGGACGTAACGCGCACACCGCACCTCCGATGGGCGTTCTATCTCCTCCTACATGTCAAGAATAATATTCCTAATGTTTTCGTGTGGTTTTAGGTCATTCGGAGTACATTTGATCCGAATTCAACCATGTCGCGACGTTTTTGGTCTTTTATAACACCAGAAACGTGTTTCCAGTCACCGCGGTCAAACTGCACCTCCGATTGACGTGCTGTCTACCCGACCATTTCAATAATCGCACAACGGCTATTGTCGTATGGTTTCATTTCATTCTGAGGTCATTCTGGTGGTTTTGACCCCCCAACACGCCGTTTTAGCGCGCGCCGAGCTGCTGAAAACGACACACTCGGACGTAACGCGCGCACCGCACCTCCGATGGGCGCATCGTCTCCTCCTACACGTAACGAATAATATTCATAATGTTTTCTTGTGGTTTCAGGTTATTTGAAGCACGTTTGCTCTGAATTCGACCGTCTCGCGCCGTTTTTGGTCTTTTATGACACCGGAAACGCGTTTCCGGTCACCGCGGTCAAACGGCAACTCCGATTGACGTGCCGTCTACCCGACCATTTTATAAATCGCACAACGGCTATTGTCGTACGGTTTCATGGCATTCTGAGGTCGTTCGGGTTGTTTTTACCCCCCAACGCGTCGTTTTAGTGCGCGCAGAGCTACTGAAAACGACACACTCAGACGTAACGCGCGCACCGCACCACCAATGGGCGTGTCGTCTCCTTTTACATGTCACGAATAAAATTTCTAATTTTTTCATGTGGTTTCAGGTCATTAGAAGCATGTTTGCTCCGAATTCGACCGTCTCATGCCGTTTTTGGTCTTTTATGACACCAGAAATGTGTTTCCGGTCACCGCGGTCAAACATCACCTCCGATTGACGTTCCGTCTGCCTGACCATTTCACAAATCGCACAAAGGCTTTTTTTTGTATGGTTTCATGGCATTCCGAGGTCGTTTGGGTGGTTTTGACCCCCCAACGCGACGTTTTAGTGTGCGCCGAGCTGCTGAAAACGACACACTCGGACGTAACATGCACACCACACCTTCGATGGGCGCACCGTCTCCTCTTACATGTCACAAATAATATTCCAAATGTTTTCGTGTGGTTTCAGGTCATTCGGAGCACGTTTGCTCTGAAATCGACCGTCTCATGCCGTTTTTGGTGTTTTATGACACCGAAAACGCGTTTCTGGTCACTACGGTCAAACGAAACCTCCGATTGACGTACCGTCTACCCTAACATTTCAAAAATAGCACAGCGGCTGTTGTCGTACGGTTTCATGGAATTCAGAGGTCGTTCGGGTGGTTTTGACCCCCCAACGCGTCGTTTTAGCGCGCGCTGAGCTGCTGAACGACACACTCGGACGTAACGTGCGCACTGTACCTCCGATGGGTGATTTGTCTCCTCCTACACATCACGAATAATATTCCTAATGTTTTCATGTGGTTTCAGGTCATTTGAAGCACGTTTGCTCTGAATTCGACAGTCTCGCGCCGTTTTTGGTCTTTTATGACACTGGAAACGCGTTTCCGGTCACCGCGGTCAAAAGGCACCTCCGATTGATGTGCTGTCTACCCGACCATTTCGAGAATCGTACAACGGCTGTTGTCGTATGGTTTCATGGCATTCCGAGGTCGTTTGGGTGGTTTTGACCCCCCAACGCGTCGTTTTAACGCGCGCCGAGCTGCTGAAAACGACACACTCGGACATAACGCATGCACTGCACCTCTTATGGGCGCGTCGTGTCATCCTACACGTCAAGAATAATATTCCTAATGTTTTCATGTGGTTTCAGGTCATTCAGAGCATGTTTTCTCTGAATTCGACCGTCTCGCGCCGTTTTTGGTCTTTTATGACACCGGAAACGCGTTTCTGGTCACCGTGGTCTAACGGCACCTCTGATTGACGTGTCGTCAACCCGACCATATCCCAAATCGCACAATGGATGTTTTCGTACGGTTTCATGGCATTCCGAGGTCGTTTGGGTGGTTTTGACCCCCCAACGCGCCGTTTTAGCGCGCGCCGAGCTGCTGAAAACGACACACTCGGATGTAACGCGAGCACCGCACCTCTGATGGGCGCTCCGTCTCCTCCTACATGTCACGAATAATATTTCTAACGTTTTTGTGTGGTTTCAGGTCATTCGGAGCACGTTTTCCCTGAATTCGACCGTCTCGTGCCATTTTTGGTCTTTTATGCCACCGAAAATGTGTTTCCGGTCACCGCGGTCAAACAGAACTTCCGATTGACGTGTTGTCTGCCCGACCATTTCACAAATCACACAACGGATGTTTTCGTACAGTTTCATGGCATTCCAAGGTCGTTCGGGTGGTTTTGACCCCCCAACGCGTCGTTTTAGCGTGCGTCAAGCTGCTAAAAACGACACAGTCGGACGTAACATGCGCACCGCACCTCCGATGGGAGTTTCGTCTCCTTATTCACATCACGAATAATATTCAGAATGTTTTCGTGTGGTTTCAGGTCATTCGGAGCACGTTTTCTCCGAAATCGACCGTCTCGCGCCGTTTTTGGTCTTTTTTGACACCAGAAATGTGTTTCCAGTCACTGCGGTCAAACAGCACCACCGTTTGACGTGCCTTCTACCCGACTATTTCAAAAATTGCACAACGGCTGTTGTCGTACGGTTTCATGGCATTCCGAGGTCATTCGCTTGGTTTTGACCCCCCAGCGTGCTGTTTTAGCGCGCGCCGAGTTGCTGAAAACGACACAGTCAGATGTAACGCGCACCCCGCTCCTCCGATGGGCGCTTCGTCTCCTCCTAAATGTCACGAATAATATTACTAATGTTTTCGTGTGGTTTCAGGTCATTTGGCGCACGTTTTCTCCAAATTCGACCATCTCGCGCCGTTTTTTGGTCTTTTATGACACTGAAAACGCATTTCCGATCACCGCGGTCAAACGGAACCTCCGATTGACGTTCCGTCTGCCTGACCATTTCACAAATCGCACAATGGCTATTGTCGTACGGTTTCATGACATTCTGAGGTCATTGAAGTTGTTTTGACCACCCAACGCGCTGTTTTAGTGCGCGTCGAGCTGCTGAAAACGACACACTCATACGTAACACTCGCACCGCACCTCCGATGGTCGCGCCATCTCCTCCTACACATCACAAATAATATTCCTAATTTTTTCGTGTGGTTTCATGTCATTCGGAGAACGTTTTCTCCGAATTCGACCGTCTCGCGCCGTTTTTGGTCTTTTATGACACCGGAAACGCGTTTCCGGTCACCGCGGTCAAACAGATCCTCCGATTGATGTGTCGTTTACCCAACCATTTCACAAATCGCACAATGGATTTTTTTTCGTACGGTTTCAAGGCATTCTGAGGACGTTCGGGTGGTTTTGACCCCCCAATGCGTCGTTTTAGCGTGCGCCGAGCTGCTAAAAACGACACACTCAGACGTAACACATGCACCGCACCTCCGATGGGTGCTCTGTCTTCTCCTACACATCACGAATAATATTCCTAATGTTTTCGTGTGGTTTCAAGTCATTCGGAACACGTTTTCGCCGAATTCGACCATCTCGCGCCCTTTTTTTCTTTTATGACACCGGAAACGCATTTCTGGTCACCACGGTCAAACTGTACCTCCGATTGACGTGTCGTTTGCCCGACCATTTCACAAATCGCACAACGGCTATTGTCGTATGGTTTCATGGAATTTCGAGGTCATTCAGGTGGTTTTGACCCCCCAACGCGCCGTTTTAGCACGCGTGGAGCTGCTGAAAACGACACACTCGGACGTAACGTGCGCACCGCACCTCCGATGGGTGCGTCGTCTCCTCCTACACGTCACGAATAATATTCCTAATGTTTTCGTGTGGTTTCAGGTCATTTGGAGCACGTTTAATCCGAATTCGACCATCCCGCACCATTTTTGGTGCGGGGAGGGCTGTCCGGGCTGCGGGAGGGTTGTTCGGGGTGCGGGAGGGCTGTCCTGGGTGCGGGGAGGGCTGTCCGGAGTGCGGGAAAGGTTGTCTGGGGTGCAGTAGGGCTGTCCGGGGTACGGGGAGGGCTGTTCGGAGTGCAGGGAGGGTTGTTCGGGGTGCGGGGGGGGCTGTCCGGGGTGGGGGGGCTTGTCCAGGGTGCGGGGAGGGCTGTTCGGAGTGCGGGGAGGGTTGTCCGGGGTGCGGGAGGGCTGTTCAGGGTGCTGGGAGGGATGTCCGGAGTGCGGGGAGGGCTGTCTGGGGTGGGGGGGATTTTTCGTGGTGCGGGGGGGGGGGGGCTGTCCGGAGTGTGGGGAGGGCTATCCGGGGTAGGTCGGGGACTAGAAATAGTGAACTCAGTTCATTCATTAAAAACATGTTTAATGATTTATATTAGGAATCACATATTTTTTTCAAAAATATTATAGAACATTCAATTCTAAACATTGAAAATTAAATTAACAAAAAATATCCAAATCAATAATCGGTTTCATGGCTACTTCCATTCGTGCACACAAACATTTCATGAGGCCAAAACACACATGATACCCCCAAATCACAAAAAAAAACTTAGTAGAAACCCATCATAAATATCAATAACATCCCCATCATTAAAAGCAGAAACACAGCTCGTGAATATGATGTGTCATGCATGTTCCTCACTGACCTCCATCGGGTGGGCCAGGGGCCTAAACAAATAAACATTATGAATATTTTCATAACAAAAATAATTTAAATTAAATAAATAAATACAGTATAAACCTGCGTCGTGTGATCCCCTGCACCACCTGGACGCACATATTCCCGCATTTCTCTAACCTCAGCAGCCAATTGCGCATTTTCCTCCTCGGAAGCCCGCAGTCGTGCCTTGAACTCTAACAACTGCAGTGTCATATAAGCAACAGGAGGACCGACAACCGCAACGTGTGACACTACAGAATGAGGAATCCTAGTTCCATAGGTCAATCTATATCCATGCCCATCCCGACCAATGATGTGATGAAAGATCTCATCCCTTCGCATGGGAAGCTGTCGCTGGTCCTCTGGAAGATGTTCTAATTCAACTTCAAATTGAGCCTGTGAAATATTTAAATATATATACATATATTAATATAAAAATTTTATGTAAGTATTGGTAATGATTACAAGCACTTACTATCAATGCTGCAGCCTCTGGATCATTGCGATCACGAGTCCTCATCCACACCGACATTTTATCAGTTGGTGCACCTTGCTCCCGCAACTATATATGAATAGAATATAAACCCAAAACCGTATTAATTAAAAAAATAAAAAAATGAATAATAAATACCTCATGTCAGATCTGAGACACGTGACGAGTCCCGAGCCTGTGAGGTGGTCCCTGGAATGCTCGATTCTCAGAATGGCGTGTAGACACCTCCTACATTCAATTCATTCAAATATCAAACAAATCACACATTCTTGAAAATATACATACCAAAATAAATATACAAACCGCAACACCCCCAGTAGACCAATATGCAACTAAATCACGCGACTGATCTAGGAGGACACCTCTCGGGACTTTTTCCAGAATGTCTGGGGCACCCACATTTGGTACCCAGTGGTCCCTCTTGACTTTGCCTTTATAGTCTTTCCACATCTTTCGACATTTTCTCATACACACTGGCTGAAACTCATCGGGACATACTGTCAAATGATTAGTATATGTTGTGTACTTTTATGTATTGAAAAATACCATGATGACATCTATTTGTGGTGAGGTAGGATGCGTTGGGTAAGTCATAAATAAACTTTTATTACTGAATAATGAAAAAAAGGATTTATCTCATATATTATTTTACATATGTTGATATATTGGGAAAATTTATGGAAATTATAAAGCATAAATATATATACTTTTTGGGTGTTATATAAGAAATTTCAATTACCTATTTTTCAAAAAGGAGACATCAAGCATAATGGTTTATAGAACCATCATGAAACAAGATAGATTGAAGATATCATGACAATGTGATTATATTACTTATTTAGAATCTATATAAGGTATTATTTCATATAAGTATAAACTCTATTATCTAGGATAATATTTTCATGTTTATAGATGCCAACCATGAATATTAGGTTGCTTCAACTAATTCCCCCAAGAAAGAGACCTAGAGTGTAACACACTAAGTGTATCTAAAATATTAGTTAAAATATATATTATTCATTACTATTTATGATGATGAATAAATATTATTCCTACTCATGGTTTTATAACCATTCCAGTTTTCTTGATCTCATATATTCTATCACCAGTTATTTTAGAGAATATTTTGTGAGCGGAATATTTAATATATATTTATTTTCTATTTTGTTAATATAATATTTATTAATTTACTTTTGATTAATTTTTTGAAATTTTTTCTATATATATAAATTGACATTTCTAAATAGACGATTAATATTGATGATGAATGGAATAATGAGTTTAATGGTGTTGTGATAAATAATATTGTTTGAATATTATTAGAATAAATACTATTTTATTTAGATTATAATGTTAAAAAAAGTCATGAAATAAACATAATATTATTATTATAGAAAGGGGGTTCATTACGGATTAATTATATATTAAAGGAAACATATGGATTTTTGTATCTCTAATCCCTAGTGGTATAAAAACCTAATTATATTAATTTTCCATAGAACCAGTGACATTTCTATGGTGCATAATGAAAATCAGATAGAATAATGTCATGTTTTAGAGAGATTCCGCTCCAATAATTCATCCAAGGAAGGTTAGATATCTTCCTCCACTATCTACTCACATGTACAGAGTGATGAAGTGGTATCCTTTGGAAGCAATTATCGAGGCTATAAAAAGAAAATAATTCAATCATTATGATCTGTTGCACTAGCACTCAATGATTCCTATGGCGATATTTGGAGATTTTTGGAATATGTGTGGATCATTGTTAGATGCAATATTCCCCTGATTCCAACAAATGTATATCCATTTTATATCCATTAATTAATAAAAAATATCATGAAATTTAATTATTTATTTTCTAAAATAAATAATAAATAATATGTGATGATCCTATACTTGGTTCTTTATTTTTATCGATTATCTATTTTTATTGATCTTATTCCATTCATCATGATGTTCATTATCATTTAAATCATTAAGTATTAATTGATAATGATATAAGAAAATGGTTGGCATGACCCATTTTATTTATCCACTGTTCGCAGTAACAAAAACAGTATCACAACATTCTCATAATTATTTAAAATTAAATAAAGACCATCTATTGATTTAATCACTAGTATTTTAGTAATCAATTCGAGATTAATCATTGTTATAGTAGAGTTTCAATATTATCTAGTTTATATTTCATTTCTTTAAAATATAATCAAATATATTAATTTCAAGAATTAACCTAAAATATATTATCTCATCAGGAAGGGATAGTTAATCTATCCAAATAACAGAAGAGTACATTCCATGTAACATAGAGGTACAAGATGTGTACTAGTTCTCAATACAGTAAGAAATAATGCATAAGTAATTCAAGGAATGTAAATTTATTACATGTGGTGCATTTAATTTTACACCATATGTAGATTGACCCATCTAATAGCATGATCAATTGGAGTACTCACTAGGTAACCTCAATTCACAATGCGTAGAATTTTATTCATAAAAGGGATGTGTATCTTCTTACATGGCCTACCTAATTGGTGACCATGTAATTCAGAGACCACACTATGTGTAACACATGTATAACCCATGTACTCCAACATTTATATATGGCACCATTGACACACCGATTCCCTAGTCATGTGCCTCATATGTACAATGAAAATAGTACATTCCATGTAGCTAGCTTATTTAGACAATGACCTTTTTTCCAAATTTCATAGTATTAAAATTTAAATTATTATACTTTTAAATCCTTATCAAGTTTTTCTTGCATGTCATAATTATTTTGATAGGCCACATCAAGTGCTGGTTTTAATAAATATAAAATTTTAATTGATTTCTATTTATTGTCTGAATATGTATGTCATGTATGAGTCGTATTACAATAATTACTCTATGTACATTAAATCATAACATGTTATTGAAAAAACAAGTAATTGATGTAATAATTCAATTGAATGTACACATTATTAATGTATGTGATATTTCATGTATGAAAACATGTCATAAGAGTTAATAGTATAAAAATATTATACATATTGGGAATTTTTAATGGGTACTCACTGTCATTCCTCTTGGGTACATTAATTGTGCATAGTTAATTTTAAATAAATTTGTCTAATTTGTTTAAAATTTTGGTAGAATAAAATCTCAATGAAATTCATATGAGATTTATTCTATATGGGTATATTAATTAATTAAAGCAATTAATTGATTTCGATCACAATTTATCATAAATAAAAATTATAAGAGATGAATACTAATTTAAATAAATGTGTAATTTATTGGATGTATGTGGACGATAATGTGATTATAACAGACCACTGTATGTGATTGGTTTTATTTAATATTATTTCAGTTTGTTCCATTAATCCATTTCTTATGTAATGGACTACATGACCACATTTTCTTTTATTTAAAATCATTCCACCCACACATGTGTGAGTAAATGAATATGTAATGTATGGATCTCTCAATCATGGCTGGTGGTTCATGTATAGAGCCAAGGAGAACCTAATTTAAGAGATATATATGTGTAATGGTTGAAATCAATAACATGAACCATAATTGTGTCAATGTGTTTTCCCTTATGTTGATGGAAATTTTATAATCCTCTAGATAAATTAACCATTAGAAACTATCATGATAATTCCACTTTATTATTTTATTTATATAAAGTTTAATGGAATTTTCATTTTGAATTTTTTTTAACAATAACATAAATCATTGAAATAATCAACCATCCATGATTGAACTAAAATAAATTGGTTTATGTGTAAATATAAAGTAACATGTGGTTGTTCACCTAATTATATTCACTTAGCATTATTAACAATTTGATAAAGACAAATAATGTTAAAGTTATTAATATGTGATGAAATTCCTCAATTAGAAATATTATGTCAGCATAACCATCAACTATATTAGTTAATATCAGCCCATATTTTAATGTTCTTGACTTGCCAATGTTTTGGTGCTCTAAATTATCACAAAATTTAACAACAAGTTTTTGGTTCAATTAACACAGTTCACATCAAGGGTTGACTAACAAATAACTAATTTTTGTATCTGATAGGAAGGGGATGAGGAAATACAATTTATGGAATTGGGGATTGGGTAGTCCACTGAACAGATCATTAATCTGTATTTAATTTAGTTGGAATTTGGAATGCCAACCGAAATCTATTTATGTTTCTTGAACAAACAATTTTGGGATAATTTATAGGGTAATGTGGATATTCTCCACTAGAATGTAAATGTTACAACATATTATAAATTTAATTGTGAGGGAAATTATTTTTTTATAAAATTTGGGGGTAATAATAAATATAATATTTATATATTTGTGTATATTTTATCAAATAAAGTTCCATAATTATGATTATATTTTTTTAGAAACAATAATAAATGACTTTAAACATATCATTGTGATTTATACATAAGAAAGATAACATTCTCACCAGCACAAGTTCCCACGAGGTGAAAAGGATTTTATGTTTTATCCATCAACATGAAAAGAAAGATTATGTTCTGGAAGAGACTATTCCCAATGTGCAAGGTATAACGGCTAGTAAGGAACTTTTTTCTCTCTATGAGAAACATTTTTATGATTCTACACATTTACAATGATTCATGCAATCATCCACGACCAATTAAATTTTGAATCAAATTGATGACATGGATTCATATATCATGTTGTATCACCATTGGGATCTCTATTAAGATATGTAGTTCTAAGAAAGATATGATATCTTCAATGAACTATTTACAAATAATCATAGAGTTTCTGTACCAACATGGCCTTATGTGTTAAAGATTAATGTTTACATTGAATCCTTAGAAATCATTGGGATGTAATTACCAGATGACTTTGGAAAAATCTAATAATTTACTTACATTCATTGACCATCTCTAGTTTTATTGTTTATATAATATAGGAAATAATAATAAGAGTCGTTGGGAACATATTACTATGATTATCTATTTCGATAAAAACATAGTGGATAAAAAACTCACGTTCCTTATAGTGAATAATAAAATGAACGACAAGGATAAGGTCACCAAGACTCATAAGAACTCTAAAACTATTAAGAACTATATTTTTATGAAGAGGAAGATCCAGTTCAAGGGAATGGAATGGGTGGTAGTGTGTTTCATATGTGTCATGCCAAGACACTTGAATAGGAACTCTACCCATAAAAAATGTGAAGCTAAATCTTCATTTTCCAAAGATTTTAATATTTCAATATATACACATTAGGTATTTGATAAAATATTTCATGCTCAAATTTATATCCAAATGCAGGAACCATTTTGATTTCAAAAGTTTTCTATAGGATAGTCATATCAACAAGATACAAATTATGTGTGGCTAGCTAATATTTCTATAGGTGACTACCACTATTTATTTCGAATGGGAATAATATAATAGTTTTAAATTAATTTTATTATATAATACCTATCACTAATAAAATAATTTCTATACAATTCCCTGATGAAGATGGATTTATTTTCATGTTTGGAAATAATATTTTTTCCCATTATAAATTAAAAATATGTTCTGGTTTGACACATATAAATAATGATATTTATGTACTAAATTATTAAAACCATGTCTCGGAAATCTACAATGAATCAGGATTACATGACTAATATAACCCCTAGATATGTCATCACCATCTTGTTCATACAAATGAGAGGCATCTAAAAAATATTTTTCACTGTGTTTATTCATAAACTTCTATGATAAAAGTACATAAATGATTTTATTATTGTTTACAAGGAAAAATGAATAAACGTCCATTTTGTGGATTTGGGGAAAGGTCACAAATTTTCTATGCATTATACACACTGATGTGGGTGGACTATTTTTATTAGATGTTGGATGTGTGTATTATTACATTGTGACTTATACTGATGACATGATTAGATATCACTATGTCTACATGATGGGGTATAAGTATTTTTCCTTTGGTAAATTAAATAAATTCATGTATTATGTAGATAATAAACCTAAAAATAAGATAAAGGTAATTTTATTAGATCGAAGTGGTGAATATCTTAACCAATATTTTATCAAAATTTTATGGGAGTATGGGATTCTATCTCAACTAACCCCACCTTACACACCACAGTGTAATGGTGTTAGAGAATGGAGAAAAATAACACATGTAGAAATGCTAGGGTTGATGATGAGTCATGCATATCATCCATTATAAATTTGGAGACACGTATTACTAGCAATGACATATACAATAAATGAGTATCAACTAAAGAGGAAAATATTATTCCCCCCATGTTAGGGAGTGGAATGAAACCCGTTTTGTTATATACATGGTTATAGTGTTATGAGGAAATTTTTAAGGCCCTTTTATGTAACAAAATAGTACCTCTGGGATTAAAATATATCATTATAGGGTATTATAAAAAAAATATAGGCATACTACAAATAATACCCTCAGAAAAAATTGATGGTCTCCAGAAAATATTTCTTTCTTGAGAGGGATCACGTCCTTAAAAAGATATTAGAAGAAAGATTGAATTAAATGAGCTTGATGCTCAAGATACACAAGAGTGGGTAGAGGAATATATTCTCTAGGTCCATATAAATTAATTAGTTCCAAAACATTTATTGGGAGTACTACAACGGTATGATAACAAGGGAGATATGGTTTTCTTGTCACTAAATATGGTGAATAATTATTGATTTACAATGATAAATCTATCTATAATAAAGAGGTGGTAGAGAACATATAAAATACAATAAGTAAATAATATACAAATTTTGGAATAGATTCCAAGTATTATAAATATTTTTTGGTTCTGGTTGATGATCTTGTTTATGTAAATAATATAGGGTGAAAATGGGTATTCAAGTGAAAATAGGATATTGATGGTAATGTAAATACTAATAAAGAATGGATAGTGGATATGGGGTTTTAACAGCATCATGGAGATAACTAGGATGAAAAAATTCACCAGTGTACTTTTTTAAATCCATAATAATTATACTTTATTTAACTGCTTAACAAGACTATGAAATTTGGAAGATAGACATCAAATTTTTTTAAATAGTAACTTTTATGAAGATGTCTATAAATCACAACCAGAAGGGTTTGTGGATCTTGGTGATTCCAAATAGATTTTTAGGTTTCATAGATAAATTTTTGTATTGAAGTAGGCTTCCAGGTTAGGGAATATTCAACTCAATGAACAAATAAATTAATTTTTATTCATTAAGAATGAATTTAAGACATGTTTATATAAAATAATTAGTTGAAAAATTATTATTATTTTTGTATTATATGATTTTGGAATATTAATTTTTTGGAAATGAAATAACAATATTTCAATATATTAAGGATTCGTTGAAAAAGTGTTTCACCATGAAGGACATAGGTGAAGAAACCAATATTATAGGGATCATGATAATTCTTGATAGATCAAAGAGGCATCTAAAACAAAGTTAAGGTGAATACATAGACTAGATACTAAAGTCATTTTTTTAAACAATCCATGATGGGATTAAATCTACGGTAACATGGAATAAATATTTTAAGAAAATGTTTCCTTAAACACAATATTTGGAAAATAGAATGATTAACATACTATAATCATCAATGATAAGATCAATCATGTATTCAATGTTGCATACTAGACTAGACGGTTCATATGCATTGATAATGGTAGATAGCTATCATGAAGATCAAAGTTAATGAAAAAATATTTCTATTAAGGTTATCCTTATGTATCTTAGAAAAACAAGGGTTATTTTCCTGGTACTTGGAAGATATGAGAATATGGCCATTTGGGATTTTACTGATGGTCATTTTCAAAAATATTTTAATGATGTAAAGTTACAGTCTAGATATGTTTTCCAACTCAATAGAGGAGCTATGTGCTATAGGAGTTCATATCATCATGTTGTTACTATTTATTTAGTAGATATTGAGTATATAACATATTATAATTTAGCTAAGGAAGCCTTTTGGAGACAAAAAATGGTGTCTATTGCAAAAGAGGCAAGGTCACACCAATGGAAAAAGAACATACTCTAAAAATTCACCAATTGATGGATTTAATTAAAATTGGTGAAGATATAGTATGTAGAGTTCCTATTGAATATAATTTGATAGAACCATCAACTAAAGGCATATCTGAGCAAAAGCATGGGTATAATGTGATAGTCAGCGGACTAATGGTTTTTAGAAAATAAATCTAGTATATGTTAGAGTCTATTAGAATTTTTTCCCTATACCAAAATATTAAGTACATTATGAAAACCTGTATTCATATCATTTAATAAGTAGAAACTCATTATAAAATCATGATTTTTCTCCTATATAATATAGTATATGATAATGTCCTAAGTGTAAATTTCACCAAAAAACTTCACAGTAGTTCCCACTAGGACGATAACCAATAATTGACAAGAATGTATTATTAAATATATATTATACATATGAATGAAATAATTTTGGGGATATAAATTATTGTGGAAAAAAGGGATGACATTCATAGAAAATTAAATCACTTTTAATGGTGTACACCATTGGTAATATCCAGTGTAGGTTATTATTAGAACGAGTTGCACTAGTATAAAATATAAATTTACAGGATTCATTGATTGATCATATCATTAGACAAGTGTGTTGATCCATAAAAATTAATATTATTATTAATGATTATTATAAGATGCATACATTTATGTATTGATAAAAAATGTGATGATAAATCTTATCAGAATTGTAGGATACGTTGGGTGTTTCCTGAGTAATTATTCATTAATGAATAATGAGAGAATGGATTTATCCAAACCATTCTTTAAAAAAAGTTGATATCATTGGCCCTTTGATGGAAATTATAAATCCTAAAAAAATTACTTACCATGGTTTTCTATATAAATGATTAATTTTATGAAAATCAATAAACGATACATCGAGTATATTGGATTATCAAACAAACATGCAACCAACATGATTAGATATATCATGATAAAGATAATTTATTACATAGTAAGCTTCCGGATGATGTATAAAATTGTTGCATAATTAGCTTTATTCTTTATATGTTCCAAGGCATGTTTCTAGATGTTAACCTTGGATATAAGGCTACTTCTCAAACTTCCATAGTGAAAAAGACATATAGTGTCACACACACTGAGTTTACCTAGAATATCAATTAAATAATATATTATTTTTTCAATTTTAATAAATATAATTCCAATATATGGTTTAATAATTAGTCTTGTTCATTTATCACATATATTTTTTAACCAGTTATTTGAGAGAATATTATGTGATAAGAATATTGAATAAATGGTTATAATTTTTATTAAATATAATATTTATTTAATTTTTTTTGAACAATACAGTGATATTTATTCAACAAATAAATATACATTATTCAAGGACCTATAAATATTGTGGATGAATGGAGAACCGAGTTTAATGGTAGGGTGAGAAATAGTATATATTGAATATTATTTGAAAAAATAATATGTAATTTTAATTTTAAATTGAAGTAATTTTCGAGAAATAATAAAAAAATATTATCATGTCCATGGGGTTATAAATGATATAAATAAATAATAATGTGAAATAGTGAAAATATCTAGTTCTAAACTCAAGCATTATAAAATACCGATTATATTATTTTTCAAGGGGAAAATTTCATTTGTTTTGGAAACAATGAAAATTGTAGAGAGTCCCCTCATGCCATAACGAGATCCAACTACTAGAATGATTATATGAACAGATTGAAATCATCCTCCACCATCCACTATCAAGCCATTAGAGATCAATTATAATCCATTAGATGTGATTTTTGAGCTGATCAAATGTGATTGATGTAGGTGTTATGATCTTTTACGTATGAACCCAATGATTTATATGGAGGAATTCTATGATTTTTAGAACAATTTCGATCACCACTATAGGGAATATTCTATTGATTTCTATTTGGAAATGATAGTTTGACATTGATTTATTTTCAACTCCATCGATAATTAAATAATTTCTCAAAAGGTAATTCATTAATTTATTAAATTAAGTATATATAATATGCGATTTTCCAATGATTGGTTTTTTAGTTTTATCTGTTGTTTTTTTATTTGATTCAATTACATTGAGAATTTTGTTCATCATTGTGTAAATATCGTATTAATCATCGATTAGGGAAAAAAATGAAGTCCGGAATGACCCATCACTTAGTTCTTCTCCACATTGAAACATCAAAATATTCTCATTACCGTTTATTAAATTATATTTCACTATCTATTGAGTACTGGAAATGTGAGCCATTTTTATCTTATATTTCATTGAGGTGGAAGCCTCCAACATAGCCGTCCATTTTTTGGTATTTAGAAGATATCACAATTTGTTCCTTCTATAATATGCAACCTACATCAGTTCGATTATAGTTATCCTTATGAACTTGATTATCATCAGATTTGACATCATCCTAATCTTTTATTATTCCCTATGATAAAACATCCTTGAAAGAAACCCCATTATAAGGTAATTGATTTTCCATTTCAATATTAGTCTATGAATTGATTGTCTTATCATTTATTAAAGCTATATTACGATAACTAGATTTATTTTGAGGATAGAGAATGAGTCCAAACTTATAAATTTCTATGCATCTGATGGGTTATGTTATTGTAGAAGTAATAGGTATAGGACTATAACATTTTGGGCATATATTTAATTGAGGAATAAATTTATCATTAGGAAATTTGGATCCATCAACCACAGCTTGATCATTATCTTGATTAAAAATACCCTAGATATCCACATTACTTTTCCCTCTACAGAAATTATGCAAGTCATGTCCCTTTAAAAGAGAAACAGAATAGAAAAGATCTCTCCAACAGTTGGATCTGATGTGTCCAATAACATGTAAATAATTGAAAAATAATAAGGAGAGTATAGGAAAATCTTATCAGCCAAAAAATAGATCAAGTCAAATTCTACCATGAACCTTTAAAAATTTCAAAATCATTCCATTTCTGTGGTCATATCCATCCATATTGGGTTTTCGATTGTATAAGCAATGTCATATAAAATATAAACATGGCATAAGACCCATTTTATACAATGGATTTTAATCCAAACATCTATAAAGTGTATTAGAATTAATTGAGATTGGTATTTTGATCCCTCTAGGGTACCCGATCATAAATTGATCTAACCTAGACTCTATGCTTTTATTTTAGAATTCGCCAAAGGGAAAAATAAATAAATAAAACCACGAAAAAGTGATTCAAATTTGAAATCATAGAATCACCATTTTGAGGCTAAATGAGATACCATGTTGATAACCTTACAATGTTTAATACCTTTCAAGAGTTAAAAATAAGATATTAAAGAATGAATACAGAGATCGGTTCTTTCTGAGATGGAACCATTTAATGCTTATAAATGAAACGTTTTACCCTTTTAGATAATTAATTGTGCATCCAGGATCATTGGTAGGACAATGGTTCCTCCCAAAAAACAAGACATTGAATAAAAGCCTAGTAAGACATCCACTAATACCTCATTTATTTTCAAAATAGATGAATCCTGTTAAATATCAGTATGATTGGAGACATAAGAAAAAAATTCACACTCCTTTGTGGAATAGGGCACAAAGATCACTGGGGTTTTATAGGTTTAACATATCTCATTCCTCCACTAATTAAATATATACTTTTAAAAAATAGCCTTATTTATATATATACAAAAAATATAATTCTAGTTATAATTATAAATAAACATATTTATAAATATATGTTTATAATTATAAATATATTTATTTAATTATAAATATATTCCTATAATTATATATATAATAATATAAATTTATTAATATATATGTATTTATAATTATAAATATAATAAATAGATTTATTATTTAAATAAATTTGTTATAATTTTATAATAATTTAAATATATATATATTTATAATAATTTTTTTTATAAATAACTAAATAAATAAATATTTTTATATAATTAGAAACAGTATTATCTTATTATATATACATATATAAATATATATTCACAGAATGGTCCATGGACCAAACAATTGGGCCTACGAGCCATGTAATGGGCAACATGCCCATTGGGCCTTTAGGCTATGTAATGAGTCTCCTACTACCCAGTTAAAAAAATATATTTTATATTCATTAATCATAAAATGTGGCATCACCCAAAATTTTAAATATATACATATATATTTATTTATTTATAAATAATTATATTTATAACTATTTATCTATAATTATAAATATATTTATATAAATATATATATATATATATATATATTTATGAATATATGTAAATATATATATATATAATTATATATGTTAATATAGATGGAGATATTCTCTCTCATGAATGGAGAGGTTCTATTTCTTAAATAATGGTACTACTCCGGTGACCTACTACTCTCAATTATAAGAGTTATTGATAAAATATATTGACATTTAAAGATGATTGCAGCATGTGATGGTGTGCGATGTCAGCCTAACATCACGTTGAGATTATATGGAAGTGATTATCTTGATAATTTCTTGGTGTTAATGCTTATTACCTCAGTTGAAAAAGAAGGGCAGTTTATAAAAAAATTGCCCATCAAATTAATTAATAATGCAATAAATTATTGTAGAATATAATAAATGGTCCAACAATTAATATTGAACATTATTAATAAATGTTCCATCAAAAAATATGGTACATTATCATAAATATGATAACTTATTATACATGTATTTAATGTGATATATCTAGTTTGAATAATTTATTTATTACATTGATGAAAAATCAATCTCCATTAATACTCATTGTTAACGGAGTTATTTGTGATGGGTTCTTGATGGTAGAATCCCCTTTAAATATATGCCCCCTTCACTCAGTAGAATAATGAATCACACAACATCTGCATCCCCATGCATAGTATAGAAGGAATTGTGTTTTTAATTCAATCATTTTTGGATTTTTCAATTTTTGGAGAAATGTTTCATGTTTTATTTGTTTAGGAAAATTTTCTGATCCTAGAATTATATATTCTTTAAAATTTATAAAATTATGTATTAGAGGTATTATTACCTCTTTCTTGTAAAATAACATCTTACACTATTTTTTATCAAAAACTCATTTATTTTATCATATTTGGAAATGACATATTTCTTTCTCTGCCTTCATCCTCTACATTTCTTTATTTTGGAATATTACTGATGTTTTACAAATTGATAATTTATTAGTCGAGATTTTTCATACATTTTATTAAATTTGGGGTTTTAAATAGCATTACTAAATAAATATAATTCCCATATTAAATAAAATATCAAAAAAATGTACATGAACATGTTGTAATTATAGTAATCAATGATATATATATATATATATATATATATTATCATTAGATGAAATAAAACATTTAATTTTTCTAAATTTCCCACATGTATTATTAAAATTATAAAAATTATTATTTTTTCATATGGTTTTTTGAATTAACTAATAATAATTCAATAATTTATTTGTTAAATTGTAAATTAATAATTCTATGATTTTTGTAAATTTTATAAAAAATTTGGTTTTTCAACAACATTCTTGATTTAAATTAAAATTACAAATTCATTAAATCACATTAAAAGTTATATGATCAATATAAAAAATTATATCGCTTAAGAATTTTTATTATATTCTTAGATGAAATATTAAATTTAATTTTTATATTTTTCCCACATGTATTATAATAAATAAAATTTTAATATTTCTTCTTGTGGTTTGTGGAATTATAAAATTAAAATTCAATTAATTGATTAAAATATTACTTGAAAATTCTTTACTGGTTCCATGAAAGTATTAAATTAAAAATTTTCTTATAGGGAATTTTATATTATTTAGACTCATGTTGAAATTATATTCTATTTAGATTATGTAATACAGACTAACAAGAATGTATTCAACTGGCCGTTATGCCATCAGGATTTTCTTATATTCACTTAGACATTCCTGAATTAAAGTGTGAAAAAAATAAAACATGGAAGTAGATAATTCTTATTCATCTAGTATGGATGGACATTGATTATGGTATTCTAAAATAAGAAATGCATGTATTTAATAATTAATGATTACTATATGATATATCAAATTATGAACATTGGGGGCAGTCAAACCGTCTTAGTAAAATTTTTGTAAAAAAACTATGTGCTAGCATTCCCAGTTGAGTCTATGTGCATAATAATGTTCTCATATTTATGAAAGCTATAGATGCGATTCTCATCTCATTAGATAAAGCATTAGAAATATCATTAATCAGGAAGTTATAATCTATGAGACTCACCACCACGAATGTTGTGTGCCAGCATAATATTCTGCTGAGGGGTATTGCGTCTGAACATAATAATCTTTAGGTTGATATATCTGATATGTTTTTGTGAATTATATTCTTAAAATTCTTCCACATCATTATGTTCCATTTAAAATCTATTATAACACACGTAATGATAAATGGTCAATTAATGAATAAATGGATTTTTTAGTTTAGGAGGAGGAAATGTTTGTGGTGGAAATGGGAGAAACCAATATGCTAAAAATTCACCAAAAACATAAGGGTCATAAATATCAATACAATAAAAAATGGGAAAGATAAATTACTTTCTCAACCTAATATTAAGAAGTATGTCATTTTTTATGAAGGAAAAGGACACAAAATGAAATTTTTTCCTAAATTTTAAAAAACGGCATAAAAAGAAAGGTATTTCAATCTCATTAGTTTGTTATGAATCAAATACGGTTTATAAAAATTTATAACACTTAATGGATTGAATTTGGTTCTATAATCCATATTGTGAATACCTTGTAGGGTATGAAAAACCTGATGAAGAAAGTGGATAGTGATCATGGCATGTATTCAGGAAACAAGATCTGGTCACACGTGGAAGCTGTGGGCACATTAACAATAGTATTATCTACTTGTATTACTTTTCTTTTGGAAAAGACATTTTATTTTCTATTTTTCTCCACAATATTGATTTCAGTTTCAAAACATGTACCTTTAGATTTTACTTTCTATTTTTTTGAATCTAATTTTTCCCTTGTTTATGGAAATGATGTCACTAGATGTGGTACATTAAAGGATAGGCTTTTATCTATGGTTTTTAAAAAATAATTGATAAAAATAACATGTATGTTCACTCTACCTCTAAAATAAAGTTTATAAGTGAGAAATCATCTATGTTATGGAACTAGAGATTAGGTCATATCTCAAAATAAATGATTCAATGAATTGTTAAGAATGGAGTATATTGTAATCTTGATTTCACTAATTTTTTAAAACTATGTCGATTTCATTAAGGGAAACCAAACCAATAAATCAAAGATAGGGAAAAACATTTGTTTATCCATATTAGAAATCATACATACATACATATGAATCACTGATATGGATGTAAATAATCATAAATTCTCTATTTAATTAATTGATGAATATTCACTATATATGTATCTCTATATTATTCCCCAATAATGCACCAACTTGATTTCTTTTAAATTTTTTAGGCTAAAGTAGATAAAAAATGTGGTAATAAAATTATTATTATAAGGTTAGATTGTGGTGGATAATATTATGTGAGATACACCGAGAATGGAAAATTTCTTGTCCCATTGGCATTTTTTTATGAAAATGGAATAGTTTCATAGTACACTATGTCAGGTTCACAAGAATAAAATGGTGTAGCAGAATGATGAAACCAAACATTAATGGACATGGTATGAATTATGCTCAATAACTCTAAGTTACCTAAATACTTTTTGGATATATGCACTTAATTTGAATCATACATTTTAAAATGTGTTCCAATAAAGGTAGTTTCAAAAACACCTTTTGAATTGTTTAAGGGATGGAAATTGAGATTGCGACATATGTGTATTTGGGGATGACCTTAAATAAATACTATAAATTATCATAAATATGATAATTTATTATACATGTATCGATTATATTAAATTTAGTTGGAATAATTTATTAATTACATTAATGGCATTCAATATCCATTAATAATCCTTGACAACGAAGTAAATTGTGGTGGGTTGTTGATGGTAGAACCTCCTATAAATATAGACCCCTTCACTCGGTGTATTGTAGAAACATACACCATCTTCATACCCATTCAGAGTATAGACGGAATTCAGGTATTAATTTGATCATTTGTGGTTTTTACAATGGCCGGAGGTACGTAACATGGTTCATTTATTTGAGAAATATTTTGGATCTGATAATTATGAATTCTCTAAAATTTCTAGCATTTTATGATTTAAAATGATGAAATCCCCAAATCACATATTGTATCCATGCAAATGGTCACAACATGGGAGAGGGGTCTGTTGGTGGGGCAAATATGTTTTAGCATCAACATGAATTGTGGTTAGATATTTTTTTATGCCACCCAAATGATAAATATGAAGGAGGATTCGTTGTTTCATGGATGTGATGAATAATATTCTTACGCCACTAAGGGGGGATGGAGACTATGGGGTTTTTTTCTAATAGTAAAAGGTGGGATCTTGGTAAATGCAAAAATAGTGGTCGGACAATAAGTTTTCTTAGGAATTGGCATTGACGATTGGATGTGCAAGGGTTTTTTATATATGTTTTCTGAATTTTTTATGTCATAGGTTAATTATTAAAAAACATATGTTCTAAAGGGGGAATCCACCCTACTACCTTTCGTCTGAACCAGAAATGCAGCAACCCAGTTGCTGAGTTTTCATGAAAAGATTTTTTTACTTTTATAGTATATTAAAATTATTTTTTTGCATGTATTTGTTTATATATATATATATAACAAAAAAATCCTTATAATTTATATGATATTTTATATCGTGTAGTAGTTCGATTACAATAGTCTGGATTTTGACAGAAGCTCTCACCTAGTACTCACTTTTATAAGAGGGGTTTCCCATGAAATCATTTTGAATTTCCAATGTGGTATTCTGGTTCTCTTTTTCCAGCACAGAACATTCTAAATTTACAATGTGTGATTTAGAATAGATCCAAGTATGTGTCATTGAAAAATTATAAAATATAAACAATATGACCAATATAAATAAAACCTATAACATGGACTATACATAAAACAAATAGATGAAAATAAAAATCATTTTGTGACAAATTTTGATCAAAAATAATTTATTATCTTTCAAAAGCAGACACTGGAGTCTTAAAATGTTTCAAGTATATGAATTTAGAATCCTATAAAATTTAAATTTTACATTGATTATAAATGAAATATAAAACAAATATTAAATATTTAAGAAATAGATGAAAATAAAAATAATTTCGTAACAAATGTGGATGAAAAAAAATTATAAACTTTGAAATCCACCAACATAAAACATAAAAATGTTTCAACGTTGTGACATTAGAGGCCTATAATATATAAACTATTGTAAATAAATAAATGAAAATTAGACCAAGGATTAAAAAAATAAAAAATATTAAAATATAAATAATTTCATAACAAATGCTGATGAAAATTAATTTAAAGCATTAAAACATCATATTTGAAACATAAAAATGTTTCAAATATGTGGCCTTGCAAGAATATAAAATATAAACTATAAGATGAATATAAATTAAATGAAAAATTTTAAATAAAAATACAATTAATAGTTGAAAATAAAAATAATTGTGTATTAAATATTGATGGAAAATGTTTTATATGCTTTAATAACCACCTACTTGAAACATAGAAAAGTTTCACGTATGTTTCTTTATAAGACTATAAAAGAAACTTTCAGAAAAATGTATATGAAACTTCATACATGGATTAAACATATAAAAATTAGTTAAAAAATAATTTGTTAATTAGTAATATAAGTATTCATTATATAATAATTTATTATTTAATTAGTAAAATAATTATTAATTATTAACTAATAATCATATAATTACATAATTAATTATTAATATCATAATAAATTATATAATAATTAATTAGTAATATAATTATTTATTGTAATTATTCATTATATTTTTTAATTTTTAATTATTAATAATAATATAATTAATTATTAATTATTAATTATTAATTTAATAATAAATTATGTAAAATTAATTTTTTAATTTGTAATATTATTTTTACTTTTATTTATTAATTATCCATTATATAATTAATAATTATATTCTAAATAACTAATTAAAAGTTATATAATAAATAATTAATTAACTAATTAATATATTACTAAATAAAAAATAAATTATTATATATTTGAAAATAAATAACTATTAATTATTAATTATTATTAATAATTATATTATTAATGAACTTATTTTGAAAGGAAAATTACTAATGAACTAATTAATAATTATATTATTAATTAACTAATTATTATATAATTAATAATTATATTACTAATTAACTACTCAATTATTATACTATTCACAATTAAATTAATAATTAACAAATTAATTATTAATATTATGATATAATTAATAATTATATAACCACTTTATTATTTTATAATTTTTAATTATATAATTAATAAAATAATTAATTATTATAAATAATAATTATATTACTAAATAACTAAATAAATTTTAGATAATTAATAATTATGTTACTAATTAACTAATTAATTATTATATAATTAATACATATATTGTTGATTAACTAATTAGTTATTATATAATTAATTATTATATAATTAATTATGAATAATTAACAATGAATAATTACAATGAATAATTATAATTAAAAATTATATTACTAATTAACTAATTAACAATATTATAATTAATAAATATATTTATTATTAACTAATTAGTTTTTATATAAGAAATAATTATATTTCTAATTAACTAAAAAATTATTATATAATTAATAGTTATATTAATAAATAAATATTACATAAATAATAATTATATTACTAACTAAAATATTAGTCATATAAATATAATTTAATAATTAATAAATTATTAAATATATTACTAATTAACTAATTAATTATTAATGACTATATAATTAATTAAAATTGAGAGGTATCTTTCAAAAAATTGGATCCCCTTGCTCTATTTTATGGGGATTGCTCATCCAATCAGATTGTTGTGTTCTCAATCCATCTAAGTGGATGTGATGAAGAGATCGTTAGAATATGTGAACTCTTCACTACATGTAACAATAGAGCTAAGTTGCTTCAAGCATGCAGCGATTGGCATCGTCCATGACCGACGTTCACTTGATTGTTGGTGGAAGATGTCAAAAATGTTTTGTCTGCTAGAGACAACATCTTGATGAAGGGTGATGGCACCTTGACAGTCACAATTTTTGATGGAGACCTCATAAATGTGGTTTTTATGGTGAATAGATGGTGGTGGTGGATGATGGATCCTTGATGGGGGTCGTTGTCGAATAATGTTATTAAGGTCATCTATGGATTGGGTTACTATTATGTGAACCATGTTTTGGGGGGCTGATGGACAGAGATCCATCTCGATGGAAGATCTAGCTTCGAAGGATATGTGGGAAGCACGCTGATAGGAGTTATTTACTCATGGTGGTGTCAATGGTAGCCCCACCTATTGATAGGGAGAGAGAATTTTTTTTGCAGTGTGCTTTGGGATACAGGTGCGTGTTTTACTACAATGTTGCATTGTAATATGCCATAGAGAGCCATAGATATGTTACCTATCCAATTGACTTATGAAATTGGTCAGAGTTGTGAACCATCATGGAGGAGTTGTGTTGAACTTTTGTAGAGTAGGAATCTATTGCGAGTTGGATCTGACACCTCTAGAGAAAGTGGGGTGACATGGGAATGGAAATATATAGTTAGGAGGGGAGGGTGCAGGGTTAAGGTGGCACAGGGATGGGTTTTGATGGGCTGTTTATAGGCTAGATGTAACTAGTATTGTCTGCAGCCTTTACTTTGGGGTGATGTATTCTGTTTTTTGGTTGTGTGTTGGACGAGGAGTGTGATTAGGGGTCTAGATCAAGCGTCCCTTATATCTTATTAGGCATATGGCCCTCTTTTCCTCTGTGGGGTCACTTGGATTTGGAATGCATTGGGCTTGTGTTATATTCATCAATTTGATATTTTTTAGCATTATATTTGTGATATGTTTGTGGGTTTTATTCCATTTTATTTTTGTATTCATGGATTTTTATTGGCCTAGGTATTTTCTTTTCTTTGAGTGGTGAGTTTTCTACATTCATTTTTTCTTTGTATTTTAAGTGTCACATTCTTTATACTTATTGTACTTTTATTTTAGTAAATAAATTATTACAATCAGGCATGCTCGATACCTTTGGTTTCCTGATATTATATAGTAAATTAATATATAATTAATAATTATATTATTAATTAACAATTATATAATTAATAGTGATATTACTAATTAACATATTAATTATATAATTAATAACTAATATTTATTAATTAAAAAATATATTAATTATTGAATTTTTTAATTATTATATAATTAATAATAATATAATTAATAATTATACTACATATTAACTAATTGATTTTCAACTATTTATTATATTTTTAATCCATGTTTTATGGTTCATTTATATTCGCCTTAAATTTATCACTTATAGTCTTTCAATGACCCATATTTGATAAATTTTTCGATTTTAAAAATGATTTTTTGATGTATTATAAATTATTTTTCATGAAAATGTTTTAAAAAATTCAATTTATTTTCAACTATTCCTTATTTTTTTAATCCACGCCTTAATTTTCATTTATATTTGTCTACTTATTTATAATCTATAGGCTTTCAATGTCAAATATTTAAGTCATTTTTATGTTTCATTTTGGTTGATTTCAATGATTATAAATTATTTTTTATCAACATTTTTTATGTACTAATTTTTTAATTCCACTATATTTTATTTTTTTAATCCATGTATTATGTTTCATTTATATTGGTCTTATAGTATATATTTTATAGGATTTTAATTTCAAAATCCTGAAACATTTTTATGTTTCATGTTGGTGCCTTTGAAAGCATATAAAGTATTTTTAGTCAACATTTTTTATTTTTTTATTTTCAAGTATTTATTATATGTTTAATCCATGATTTATGTTTCATATATGTTGGTCTTATAGTTTATCTTTTATAGTCTTTCAATTATACGTACATGAAACAGTTCTGAATCCTACATTGAAAATGAAAAATGTTCTCCAAAGGAATGGGAGAACTAGAATCCAAAATCAGGAATGTGAAATGAATTCCAGGGAAAGCCTTCTTATAAAAGGGAGCCCTGGGTGAGAGCATCTATCAGAAATTAGACTGTTGTAATGGAAGAACTTCTAGATATTAAATAGAAGATAAAATCCTATAATTTTTTTGGTTTTATTTATATATATATGAACAAAAAAATTAAATTAAAAGAATATTCATTTTTTCATTTAGTGGAATGGTGAAAAAGGTACTTCCTTCGTTTGGGTTAAACTGAATGGTAGTAGCACTGTTTCCACCATTCACCTGAAACCTAAATGCGACTGTAGATATGTCACCTTTATTACACATTTTTAAAAAAAATTAACATATTCATTTTGATTTTTTTATCAAAAATCATATATATAAAAACATAGATGTGGGGTGATCATAGACAACAAGGAACACCATTGACATAACATAATGATGCTTATATATAGACCTTGGATCCTAATGGGTGCACTTATTATTGTTTTTCTATATAGTCTACTAGATCTAATGACGATACTGGTTATAATTATTCAAATAGTGGAAGAAACCATGGGGTTTGTTCATGGTTGGTGATTCTATTTTGGTGCTTCCGGTTACGTTCACTGAGGGTGGCCTGTGGGACAAGCTGATAGGGAACATGTTCATTGGTTCATGGTACTGATTCTTTGGAAAACATGAAGACCATTGGATGTGTGGACCCTTAGTTTAAGAACATGTCCTTGGGTTGTGTTTATGGGTAATATTGTTAAGGGATAGTGTGTCATTTTCTTTTCATGTACTGAAGAG
Source organism: Viscum album (assembly GCA_963277665.1). Classification (NCBI taxonomy): domain Eukaryota; kingdom Viridiplantae; phylum Streptophyta; class Magnoliopsida; order Santalales; family Viscaceae; genus Viscum; species Viscum album. The sequence goes on from OY728125.1 coordinate 1,030,508,885, forward strand.
CCTCCTTCAGTTTGTGGGAGTGTCATGGTCCTCAGGCTATGACAAAATTGGATTTTAGGTATTTGTGTTATTGTTTCTTGATTTTTATAAGGGATGATCATTGGGGCTACTAGACAACAGACAGTGGTATTAGACTCCATTGGGCGTCACATCCATGGGTTACACACGCTGTTGGTGGCATGGTATGCTGACGATGTCTAAATCCTGTTGATGAACTGATGATTGAAACCTCTAACAGAGGACCTCTAGGATGACCATTATTAAATGATTATGAAAACAAGGACAAAAACACATTCCATCAGTGAATGTCGATTCTTCCATGATGATGACCCTGTGTAGATTTTTGTTGGTCAACCTCATCATTGTAGTTAGGTGTGTGAGGTATTAATGGTAAGCAGATATCGGCTGATCATGGATGAATCAGTGGGATACATGTTTTAACTAAATTTTGATCTATAGGCCCTGATTAATTGATTTTCATATCAAAATATTTCCTTTCGATATCATTTATTTTCACATTCTTGGTTTGGTAGTGGTTTCCATGCTTCAAACATACCGATTCTTTAATTTTAATTTAATTTTCCTTAATAATTTTTAATGTCAAGTATGCTAAGCACCCGATCCTTCCTGAATATTTATATTAATATATATGTATATACAATTATAAATTTAATAATTTTATTTATTCTTTAATTATATTTATAATTTTTTTATTATTAAATATATATTGATAAAAAAATTTGTATAATCCTAACTATATTTAAATAATTATACATAATTTTTAATATATATGTATATATAATTTTAAATATTGTAAATATATTTTTTATGTAAATATATTTATTAGAATCCAACGTTTATTTAAGTAAATAAATATATTCATATTTATATTCATAAATGTTACCCAATATATTTATAAATAATCATATAATATTATAAATATATTTATATAATTTTATATTAGTATATGATTATATATATTTATTTATAATTATATATATTTATTAATTTATAATTATATATAATTAAAAATATTATTAATAAATTTATTATATTTATATAATTATTTAAATAATTTTATATTTATTCATAAGAATAGAGGGATCTATGGATATCCTATGGTGTGATTGCCATGGTGATTAGTGTTCCCTTATGGTTTCATCGTTGCTTCACTCGCCTATAAATCTCTTTATGTGTGGTAAATTTTACACTCATAGGTATGTGGATATACTTCGGATGGACGAGATCATGCAGGTAGAAAAGGAAAATTGACTAGTATTGAGGTTTTTCCTCCAAATTTAATCTCATTTTTAAAAGTATTAGTGGTCACTAGATTTCAATAAAAATGTAACATTTCCCTTCTAAGGAATGATCCAATGGTTGTCAATGAACTAATAGATATTAGGGAACACTCGATGATTGGTTCTCTATTAATTTTCAAAAGGATCAATATTATGGAATTTCAGAGACCTAATTGAGAGGATTTTGATTATTTGGGGATTAAAATATTAGATATGCATCTTGATAGGATGGGGAATCTCACATTTTCTATTCCATAATATGGAATTAAAGATTAATTTCTTGGGATATGGATCATTCTCTCTCAAGATAAGATTTATTCATATCCATGAATGAGACAACACAGTCACCTCGTTTGAAGTAGGTTGTTCATTTAAACAGGTTAGGGATAATGTTTTTGGTTTTTATTGGATCCTTTGGAAACTCTAGAACCTAAATGACTTTTGTATGTCCATTAGACTAACAATTAAATTGAACAAAGAAATTAAAATTTCAAGATTCCAAAATAATATATGATTCTGGGATGATTTTGACCTAGCATCTATTATAGTGGATCATGTGTTTGTTTTAATATATCATGATGAAATTGAATTGAGAAATAATTATGAAAAGATATCGTATTTCTTCATGAATCGTATGATTATTTTCATGATGGTCCAAAATGTTGGAAAATGGATATACATGATGAGACCTCAGATTCAAAGGGACCAGAACTGTGAAAAAATGTAGTACATAGATACTGGGGGGAGCTGGTAAGGTGATACATTAAAATGGAATGATTTTTTAGGATGATGGAATTGATATTGTTCTTGTATCTGGGGTAAAATATGGTGGTCCTACTAATATTTTTTATACTACTTGTGTTTTAAATAGTTATATAGCTGATAACAATGTTACCAAACCTAGTTAGGCCAGTAGTTGGAAATGTACAAAAACATGGGTTGAAATTATAGAGGGTCTTGCAGAATATGACCCTAGTGATCATGTTTTTGGTCTTCTAGAGGCACATTAAATGTTATTTTTAAATTAATATGACAAGATATTGATTCACGGTGAGGTTGGGGTTCTACATGTAGAACAAATGTCTCAGATGGTGGACATGAGGTGACATCAATGGATGTCCAATCCAATGTTAGATATGTTTTTAATGAATCAGATGAAAAATACTAAAAGAAAGTGTTTTTGGTTGCTTTGTGATCTCCCAAAAGTACGAGAACCCAAGTGGATGCAGAAATCTTCTAATTGGAAATCCATCCAAAATTAATAACAAATGGGTCACATCAACCCTCGTTGGTATAATTTGTCCTACGTCATATATAGATTGGCCCATTAGGTATTTCTCAAGACTTCTAATGTATATTGTTAATCAATGAGATAGTGTAAACAAGGAATTTGTGTATTCAACAGTATTTAAAAATTTAATGAAAATGGAATATGATTTGATTGGAAATGAATATGTTGATGAGTTTCTTGTTCCATGAGGAAGGAATTACACTATTATTCCACTAGAATACTATGAAGGGGAATGACCCATGGAAGTTAACAATGAAGCTTTATAATGGGGTTTCTCATAGCCTGAAGTTACAAACACTTTGATGGATAATTTTTTTTGGGTTAAATGTTTATGTAATAGTTAGAAAGCTATTATCAAATAACATTGAAGATGGTTTCTACACTGATTCGGAGATGAATATTCATTATATGTATCATTAATTCATTATTTTCACTATCTTTGAAGAAAACAATAGCTCATCATCAGATGAGGTGTATGCTCCCCCCAAAAAGGTCAAGATATAACATAGAGGTTGAAATCCTATGGTAAGAGAAAGACATCCCAAAAATTTTTATCTAGAGGGGTCAGGAAAGACTAATTCTATGTTTTATGTTTCTTTTTTTATGTGTGCTCTCTATTCCTTGATTTCCTTCTCCATCGTTTTAGGCTCTTCCATATTAATAAATTTTTGGTCATGGATGTTGTCTATAAATCCAAGATCGAGCAGTTATAGTACATATATTTATTTTGAATTCTAATTATAAATTAATATATTTACCAATATTTGAATATAATTAGAAATATAATTAGAAATATAATAATATAATTATATATTATTATATATGTAGATATATTATTATAATTATATATATATTTATATAAAATATTTAGGTAATTAGGGTTTCAATAATGTCAATCAAGGATAACCCCAAACATAATGATTAAACCCAGTCCATAGCACCTTGAACGGATAGATCAAGACCAAAAAAGACCTATTTATAAATTATATATATAATAAAGAACTCATATGCTACCCCACATATGACCCCCATGGTTGGGAGGGGCATCACTGCATATCAGGCACCCATTTACATCGGTCAACCACACATATTGAGCTCTTGACTACGAAGGTCGTTCCATAACTCTCAGCCATTGAGTGGGGCTTTCCCAACTCACTTTTTGATCCATGACCATCACCAGCCATGAGGGAACCCACTTGCAGTCAAAAAATACGATCGCCATCATTATATAGGGGTACCACCAGCTATTTGACACCATTTCCTACCCATGACGCCAACCCCACTATAGTCAGGACCTGAATTGTCTCCAAAAACTACCTCAATCATTCGAAAAAAATATTGTATCCCTTCAGTAACACTCTAAGATCTCCTCTCTCCACTGTTAGATGATTTTGGGGAGACATTTTTCATTCGGAGTCTGGAGTAGCATCAATATCCATGGACATTACTAGAATAGAAAAGACCCACCCACAGGAAGGACTGGGGATCCAGCATGTCCATGCTCCTACACCGACATGAGCCAACATCATTCTCATTCCAAATCACGTCAACCCACATCCAAACACCAAACGATGTGGGAAAATTGGATAGTGGGGGTGGATTGAACACCATATCTAATGCCAACATTGTTAGTTTAATGAACCACTGAATTACGCCATCATGTTAAAATGTGTCATTGGATAACGAGGTAAAGGTGGGTTCCCTAGAACACATGTCCTAGGCCCAGCCCACCACCAATGTGATATACACCCCAATGTAAATCTGAGTGTGGTAGGAATCAATCCTAAACGTGTTCAGTTAAAATGGAGTTTAATCCTTAAATGGTATATTATTAATACATATATATAATTATATATATATATATATATATATATATATTAGGTTCTTTTGGTTACCATTACATTAAAATACACACACAGACACACACATACACATTAACACTAATGGGATGTTCAAAGCCCCTTAATGATATAACCAACACATTAATCACCCAAAGACCCATCAAAATATTTTCTTCTAAGGGCCTGTAATTAATCCATAGATGTCCCATATCACTCTCCACATTCTGTACCATCACTAAGTGCCACATTCAATGTTTATCACCCCCAAACACACCTCCCCTAGAAACCACTGATGGACATAGCCAAACCATGCTAGGGTTGCATGATTTCAAATCCAATGTTACCAAAGCCACCTCCAATTTACTCACTAGAACACCATGTCACTTCCATATATTCCCATAATACCACCACCTCTATAGTTTATTGGGGGTTATCCAATCATGTAATTGGTCCATCAAGTCCTGTCTTCATATCCTAAACACTTGAATCCATTCTATTATGCATGAATTCTATTTCGCTTCATCCAACTTATCTATGTCTGAAAACTTGGTGATTTCATGTATGTGCACACTGTCATCCTTGCTAGACTAATGCTTACGATCATTGCCCACAAGAGTGACTATCTTCACTCCCAATAGTAATTATTAAAAAGAAACACTATTTTACTGTCCTACCTCGATACGTCTTACCCATGCCTAAAGATACATATGATCGGGCAACTAGCTACCCTCGATGTTTGGGAATCCCAATGCCTAAGACAGATTTCCCCAAGGTGACCTCGCTACCCATCACTATCTATCACTCTATGATACATAAATTTGAAGTAGTTAATGTTTACCCTTTTATTAGCGCTATGTGTTTAGAATAAGAAAATGATGATGCTAGGAAAAAATGGATGTGTGGAAGAGATTTTCTCATTTGTCTATCAAGTTTTGGGCCAAACAATAATCTAGGAATGTGAGACAATTCATGAGAGAGAGAAATTGACAAGAAAATACCATTTGATGATGTGGTTTAATAGTTTCCTAAAATAATGAACACTAACTTCGCCTAGTGAAAAAAGTCCAAAAACCATAAAACACAAAATTCTCTATGGATATCAACATGAAAAACAATGAAATAATATAGAAGAGAGAAATAAATAAAATTAAAATGAAGATCATGGATGGGGTATGCCATAGTATTATAGACCACACGAAGACCTAGATTAGGTTTGGTTGAGTAGGAAGATAATAAGCATCCATCAAGACTTGGAGGGACCAAGTGTCATCTCATATTTTTATCTATCATGGAGGTACTCTGTGTACTCAGAATAGATATGTTACCTTATTGAAAATTTCATGTGTAGTGGTGTTCCATGGACATTTGGTCCCGACCTAATATCCTGGTTGTGATCGAGGTCCCATATTACGGTGTCTCTACTGTACATAGAATTATAGGACCCAGAGGTTTCATTATTGACTGCATAACCTAGAGAGAGTGCATGTGATATAGTAGTGGGTGCCATTATGGAACATGAACCAAATAGTTTATCCCAAAAGGCTTTAAATATTGGTTTTGGTTTTGGGAAATCAGATAACATTATTATTTTCTGTTCTGGTGGTTTATGGAATTTGTCCATTGAGTAGAATTAATAAGTTGGGGATTCCATGATTTGGAGCCAGGAATGGGTGGTATCATCGATAGATGTAAGGATAAATGTTTAGAGATAACCTAGATTATGACCACAAAAAATTGGTTTGTTTTTCTATGGATATAAATCTCAATGATTAGATACATATTTTATTAGGATGTCGATATAAATTCAAAGGTACCCTAGAGATGGAAATCAGTGCTGGAGGCTCCATGGATTGGGGATATAATATTTTTTAGATATACCTTGGAATAGAAGCTTGAAGGATTATAATTATAGAGGATGGGATCATGGAGCTGTATGGGTTGGTTGGGGAATCCATGGATTTGTATCCTACATGTTTTATGGGAGGTATAGGCTTTGATACATTCCTAAACACACCTATATAATGGTCGAAATAGGTATAGTTTATTGGGGTCATATACTAATGGATCAAACATGGGTTTATTTATTTATTTATAAAATTAATATTTTATTATTTCATCTAAACATGTTTTTTCCACATGTCGATATATATGATTGTTAGTATGAGACTGCATTGGTGGTGGACTAGAAAGTACTATACTCATACCCAGATTAGTCCATTACTCCACATATATACCTTAGTAGATAGTTAGTTTTATTATTTACATAGTAGTTAAATATCTCATCACATTACCTTTCAAATCATTATTGTTATATACATTTCCTTCCATTATAGATTATTTGTGTGTAATATAATTTTTTTCATCCATTAGAGAAAACATTGATAAATAGGGTATTGAATTCCCATTTTAAAAACTTAGTCCACCCATTAATTGTTTGAAAACCTCTGGAATATGGGGAGGCATAGCTGATGTCACGTAGTCCTCCACCAGTTCATGAGTAGGTATGAGGTCTGAGAAAATAGGGTGTTACAATTTATTCCAAAACCTATTGGTGGGGGGTGTAACAATTTATATAAATAATAACTTATATTCAATATCTAACATCAGAATATATGTTTTAATTGTACTTTGGTTTGATTTTTCTCATTCATATATTTTTTAATATTATTTGGGTTTAATCGTATAATAGTTAATACATCATTCATGTACATCAAATAAATAAGTATTATGATAGGAAAAGATATTTTTCTCCGATAAATATATCTTGTGTATTATCATTTTAATATTTATTGAAATATCATAATATAATATAAATTAACTTATTCTTATAGAAACAACCCTAATTTCATAGGATGTCATAAATTACTCATAATTTAAGGAACAATTGTAAATATGGTTCAATATATTATAGTAGATAATTAAATTAAAAATGTTGAACCATGTGGATTTGTTTGGGATACTATATAAAAAACATGAACATATTCATTAAATTATAGACATAATTAATCTCTATGAAAAAGGTATTTATTTTTTTCAATATTAATTTTAAATTAAAATTTTACATGGTATAAAATTTTAAAATGATTATTATTCATGATTAGAAAGATAATCGTACACAATCCCTGTCAATATCTTAAAAAGACAATTAATTGATGATATCCATCTTTAGATACATTACATATAATACCACATAACTCAAAATGAATAGATAGTAATAAATCAACATCAAATTTTCATTCACATTTGTAAAAAATGATTCAAATAAATCAAATGATTGATAATCATTTCAATCCTATAATAAATCATTACAGATTCAACCAATTCAATTCATCATTATATGGAATGTACGATGTTATATTGGATATGTTGGATGGAAATAAAATATATTTAACCACATTTTATCTAAAATAAATTGAGTAATTCAGTGATCTAATATACATATATATCCATTAAAAAAATTGGATGAAAAACTATTTTAGTCAAATAAATAAACCAATAGATGTTCATTATAATAATCAAAAAACCATTCAGTTCAATGAAATAAATTGAATTAAAATTTATTTTTATTAGTTGTACATGAGAACAATAATATTATAATAATAATTATCCATTATGTCAAAAATTTAATTGGAACTATAGATAATATTACAACTCTTACTCAATACCCAACACATTGGTCTATTTCCACCGTAACCAATTTCCCCTCATTATTTGGATGTTTCACATTACCAAAAACAAAAAATTTTTATATTAATCAGAGTACATTTTATGTAGTGTTAGGGAAATTTATATCTATAACATATATTACACTACCACCATAAATTGTTTATTTCACCTTATTCCATTCAATAATATTCAATGATTTATTATATTCATTTCATTTATAAAACATCAAATCCATGGTAACTATACCTAGATTAATAATGATATATGAATTAATTTATAAATTTTATGAATCATAATTATTTTATATGTTGTAGATTTAAAAATTTAATAAGATGCGATTTTATCAGAAACTGATAATTTCCTCTTCTATTGAGAATAATTTATGAATTTTCATTCCAAGAAATAAAATTATTCCCATTAGTTTTCTTTGTCTCAAATATTTATATCATTAAAAAAATTAAATGTCATTAAATTATATGAATATTTTTTAAAAAATATTTTTCATTATTTGATAATAATTTTAGTCATTGAAAAGATATGATAGCTATTATTTTTTCTACATTATGGGATTTGGAGTGGAAATTTTCATTAGTAAATAGTGATTTCATAGAGGTTAGAAGGTGATATTTTGTAAATATTTGTTATTTAAGTTATTTAAATAAATTCCTCTAAATATAATTAATGGATATTAGATAGTTTATGATAATCCCATATTTGTACTAATGTGTAACTATTTTTTATATAAGATGATTTTTTTTGGAGAAGTTCAATTATAAGTTTGGATGTGAAAAATCATTCTCACATTATATCTGGAGATAGATAATTATATTCTTATGTATGTAGTTTTTTTTCTAGATGATTTATATAATGTACCATCAAAAAAGAGAAATATGGTTTTTATTTTTACAAAAAAAAAATTGTCTACTAAGTTTATATGAAGGTAATGATTTATGAATATTCTAACTTATTTAAAATGTTATACATATTGGATAAAGATAATATTATCTATAATTAAAACAATATCATATTCATTATAAATTATTCAAATTTAACATGTAATATTCAGTATTTCTAATTCCATATAAATAATAATCATATCGAATAACTCTAAAATGATACAAAACATGATTTAAATGATTATTAATTTATTTATGAATACTATTATTGATTATTATATAAATTATACAAATGTGAATTAAATGTTAAATGGGAAATGGTTAATGTTTTTTTGTAACACATACATTTTTATGAAAGTAGTCTTATAATTAAATTAGTTCATGGTTGATTTTAGAATATTATTTATTTTATAATGAGTATATATGTGTATGTGTATCATATTAGACAAATATTTGAATTATTATAAATGATAGTTGTGACAAAAAAATTAATAAAATGTGATTGGAAAAATAAGAATTATTCATTTATATTATTGTGTGGAGTAGTATATTTGTAATGAATTTTGTGACTATCTATTTGATTTTTGTTATATTATAAAAACCCAATCAATCCATTAACCACAATTAATATTTTTATATGAGGGGATAAATGGTTTTTTTGGACATGGTTCCAAAAATTAAGTGTGATGTGAATCCAACAATGTCCCTATTGGTAATTATAAATAAATTTCATTGTTTACTATAAATAATTTGTTATTTATATCTATTAAAAATTCATCAATTATGATGTGGTATTGGAATCATGTATATTTATATTTAATAAATATTTTAAGGTTTTATGTATATTTAAGACTTATTACTTCATGTAAACATAAATTTAAATCATATGAATTTATATTTCATGGTTTAATTAAAAAAATATAGTCTGTTGATATTTATATAATCCATAAATCACTATTTTATAGTAAAAATAGTATCATTGTGTAAATTCATCTTTTAAAAATAAATACTTAGAGAATTTTGTAGCATAATGATATGTAGGGCTGAAAATATGATATTATTTAATTAGAGTATGTATTATAAACCTAATGGGATATGTGCAATTAATTTATCAAATATAAATAATAAATATAACGGTATCATAAACATAAGAATGTTCCTATGAGATATAAATGTTCCATTGATGATTAGATAATGTAATGGTTATAAAATATAATTCAACTTTATATTAATAGGCCATCAAGAATTATAAATATTATAGATAATATAAACTAATGGAATGTATAATTCAATTTATGTATAACAATTAGGCTTAGAGGATTAAAAATCCACTTCAACAGCTAAAATTCCTTTTGGGTAAGTTAGACATTCAAAAGATGATAGAAAATGATGGTAGTGTATAATGATCTATATTGGGAATAATCCCTTCATGGTTAAAAACTCCCCCCCCCCAAATCCATTGGAATATATAATTCTCATCACTCTTATATCCTCACATGATCCAATAGATACTAACCTAGAATATATAATCCTACATTCGGTGATAATAACATTAAATTTACATTTGTGAATTAGATAACAATAAATATGAAGAAATTTAATCTATCCAAAAAATAGAAGACATTAATAATGAATCACATCCATAACCATGGTCCTTTTAGGATTAGGATTTTATAGAATTAGAAAAAACTATTACATAATAATACCCTGGTCATTGAGTTATGATTTTTTCCACTATACAAGGATTTCACTATTCAACATTAAGTCAGCATAATATTTTATAATAATATTCATACATGAATACTTTTTAGATAAAATTATTTTTAAATTAGCCTCCACAGCCATGGGAAATAGAAAATTAGAAAAGGGGGAGCTCAAAGGATCAATAAATTTAAATAGAATCATTAACAATTAAATGTCATAAATCAATATAGAATGAACATAAGGATATGATATCATTGATAATTTTCATGAGAATTAAATAATAGAATTAACAACCATAAAAACCAATATCATTAATCATGTGGAAGGACATAAAACCTTATCAAAGTAATGATTCATAATAATGAACACTCTCATGCCATGTGATTTTAATCTAGATCAAAGGAACCATTTATAACTAATAGAAATAAAAAATAAAGAATGTTGGTATATTAGATATTATCATCAATGAAATTTTACATGAAAACTCATAGATGTGATAAATGTACCTATATAATACCATCAATATTTTAGGATAGTGTTGTTAACAGGTTAAATCCATCATCATTAAGAGTAACAAATATTATGTCAAATATATCTTCATTATCCAATGCATTGTTGTGATACATTGGGCCCACCTGTCATCATGATATATATCCATATCACTCATTAATAAAAAAAAATCATTAATTATAAAATTATAATTAAAAATAAAATATTTCATTTATCACCATAAAAAATAAAGGTTGTTCATTCATTGCATTATTTATCATTGGAAAATAATGAGCTTCCACGGAAATATATTATAGACAATCAATAATGATTAAGAGAAAGAATAAAGTTGATATTATTACAACACATACCAATAATATAATAAAAAAAGTTATTTTTAGAATGATTAATATTAATACCATTAAAATATCACTAAACACATTCTCAAGGGAAATATAATTTGTAAATTGAAAAACACAACTAGGAAAAAAATAATAATATGGAAAAAATTTGTTTCAAAAGAACCATTTAAACATTTATATATGGATTAAATGAATTTATTATTCATGATTTTATTACATTATATAAATTCCATATTCATAGAAACACTGATTATGTTTAAACCAATTATTAATTAAAAAATATTCATAAAATGTAATGTTGTTTTTTTAAAAAAAATTATGAAAATTAAAAAATAGTTAAACGTTCCTTTAAAAATAATTTATTAATTTTCAAAAACATTATAGAAGAAATTTTAGAAAACATTGATATGGGAGAAAATGAGTTCTGAATAAAAAAGGATATGTGCTTTTATCATTTCTTAAAAACAATATATAAAATATATTTTATACCAAATTGATGATCATGGTAATAAAACAACAAAATTCTATAAATTAATATAGGGGATGGTATGTTAATTTAGTTTATCATATATGGATCATGTATATGATTATTGAAAATTCATAGATAAATAATCCCTCTATATAATGGGATTGAAACGTAAACACCTTACCACTTTGGTAACATATGAATCATTATCAATTTGAATGAATAAATTCATTAGTATTGTTAAATATCATGAACATTAGGAGGTTAATGATATACCATTATAAATTGTATTTATATTCACATTATAAAATACAATTACTGAATAACATAAATGTACATCCGTGGAAAATAATTTTGGAGGCAAATAACACCTACCAAGATCATATCATTTAATTGATAATTTATCAATGTTGAGATTAACCGTAAAAAATAAAAATCCAAAAAAAGTTCACATAAAATTTTAATAAAAATAATTCATCTTACAAATAATCTTGGTATAATATAGGAAATTTATAATTGATATAACCCTATGAAATAAGATTGGGTTAAAAACCCATACTGCTTGGTTATTTTCAATTCAAATACCCTAGGATGAAATTATTTTAATAGGAAATTAAAATACCATTATATATTATATATTAATGTAATAACATGAAAATGAAATCTATATACACAATTTAAACTAAATTACTTTTATGAAAATAATAAATTCAACACTAAAGGGAAATTGAGATGAGATCCTTTCACTTGAGTCTGGAACTATTTGGCATGTCCAATAACCCATTTCTAGTAAAAAAATATCAGATATTTAATTTATTAAGAAAATTTTAAAATATTAATACCTTATAATGAAAAAAAATTCATTTATTTTAATTACCAATTTAAATACTTAATTAGTTAATTTTATGTCAGGTGTTTTGAGGGCGATTAGTTTGTAATATTTAAATGACTTCGATATGATGACGGTGGTGAAATGGATATTTGACCCATCCCATAAAAGTAATATTTACTATATAATTATAATTATTAATTATTAATTAAAATCTTTAATGAAAACATTAAATATTATTATGAATAATTAATTATCGTACAATTATGGAGAATTTAAGACGCATACACACACGAGTAACATTATCATTGTTCTATGAACTTGATGGAATGAAGGTAATTATTATGTCATAATTCCATAATTATTATTATTTCATATATATCATATTATATCATTATGTACACTTATATATAACATCCATGTTATTTGGTGATGAAAAATGCATCACATCTCATCATAGATGTGACAATCCACACATATGTTCGAATGAAAATATTATTTTAAATCAATGGAAATGCAATAAATTATAAGATATATTATATTTAAATAATTATAATTATGTCATGAATATAATATAGATACATTATATCCATCATTATTCCTATTGAAGTTAGGTAGTGATAAAAAACGAGGTGAATCAGTTCGTGAGGTTGTACTCTGTCATACACACACATGATGGATACATTTCGCAATAAATGGTATAATAATAAGTATATAGAGTACACTATAAATATAATAAAATCTAAAAATACAATATATAATGATTTTATTCTATGAAAATGTATAGAATATTTTGAAGTAGGAAAAAGAATTAATAAAACTAATTAATTTGGTTAAAATAATAATGTTTTCTTCAAGAAAACTCCTTTACATTAGACCTTAATCCCTCTTATGTTACTAGTATCCCAAAAAAATGTAATATAAAACGTTTAATGGGATTATAGAAGGGTATTTTTTATATTATTGGGAAATATATTGTTCTTGAAATGTGTGAGTAAGGGTAGAAAGTGGGCTTCCTTTTAGAAGGGGGGGGAGAGGGGCACTCATGGAATTACATAATGTATTAAAGTAACATAAATTAAATTTATGTTAAAAGTGAAAAAATAATGATGCTATTATATAATAATATGATAATTATTTTATATATTCTCATTCAATAAAATTTTACATTTTAGTTGATTCTTATATAATTATCTCTTCATTTTAATCCCCCATTAACTCTTTTTATGACTACCACAAGATCAATATTTTTTCTCTTTAATTTCCATTAATGGTACTATAAAAGAATATATGTCCCATTAATAAGAAAAATGATGGTATTTCCAACCATATACCATTAAATTTTATTATTATTTGATTTTATAAAATTTATATTATTTTAAAAAATATTATTCATTTTAAAAAATTATTTCTATTTTTTAGAAAAAAATCATTTAATTAAAATTTAAATTCATTAATATAACAATAGAATTCAATTAGAGAGTTCTAACATATATATAATATGATATGTATATAATATTAATGGTACAAAACAACTCTCAAAAAATAAATTTTATTTTGTATTTTATATATCAAAAGGGGACATTTTTATATTACGATATGATAGTTTAGAAGATATAACTATTTTCTCTATTCCCTAAAAATACCAATCTACTGTAAAAATCGCATGATTTTACCCAAATAAATTATTGATAAACTATATTAATAATTATATCAGTTTTATCTAATAATATTTCTACAAAATATGTTAACAATTTATCATAGTCACAAAAAATATAATTTCTTTTAAGAAAAGATATTTTTGAGGAATATATTGATTTTATTAAAAATTGAGTCCAATTTAGTAACTATTTTTAAATATTTTTAATTAGTTAATACATTTATATAAATTTTAAATTATTATTCCATCCATTCGTTCTCTATAATCTATGATATAATGGTAATATTTAAAATAGAATATATCATGGTTCGTTGAAGATTGGTGTTGTGTTTAATGTACATAATCAAAAATATTTTTATTTTTAAAAAATATGGGTGGTACATCACCCCCCATATATTTAATAAATTGTTTGCTCAAAATTTTTCCATGATCTCTATAATCAAGGTGTTGACATTTGGAAATTCCTCCACTGAAATCCTAAATTGTAATTAGGGTAAATAAAGCATCCTCTAGAAAAGATGGAAATTGAAATATTTTTTTCATCTGAAATTAAAAAAGAATAGGTTTACAAATAGGGGAACATTATTAGAATATTGAAATAAATACATGGAATAAAAAATAATTTAAAAATACAGATATAGTTTTAAAAAAACATTAATCAAAATATGTGAGTGATAACGAGATATATATTAGCCACAAAGCCACAAAACCTAGTGATAGTGAAAAATACCATAAATATATCAAAAAGTAATATAATAAGTTTCAATTTTTTTAATTTACATTTTCATGGTTTTGAGGATTTCCTTTTCCATTGAGAAAAATATCATAAGAAAATATACATACATAAAATGAATACTTTCACCATTTAATAAATATCATCTAGGAAAACAATTTCTCCAAACAATGACCATTCAAGATAAATTTTTCATTCCAAACTAAATTAAATAAACATCTAATATATACAATAATTCCATAGAAGAATAATAAATTATTCCTCCCTTAAAAAGATATTAACCAAAACTAAAATAGCTAACATTGGGTAATATAATATAAAAAAGTATAAAACTTCTTATGATTAAATAATACTTTGATCTCAAAAAATAATCCATAAAACAAAAGGTTCAACATATATAATTCAATAGATAATTATCCCAATATATCTACCAAATTAAATAACCTTAATATTAATGATTTTTTTTACCTTCAATAGTGTCTCATTCCTTTCTTCTTACATATCTAATAATATAATATAATTTTTCTAAAAATTTTCTTATTAATATCTTTTACTTTTATATATACCTCATCCCAATAAAGAATCTCCCAAATTATCATTAGTCACCTTCAAATCATATTTAAAGGGGTTTCAATTTCACTATAAATAAGAAAAACCATAAACATATAAAGATGTTATGGTATCCATTAATATTTGGTTATTATCATATGAAAACAACCTACAATTACATAGTCATATAAACCTATGTTTAAAGTCTACTATAAAATCCATGATCCCACACTCCCAGTTTTAATTCTAAGAACTTAATCACTACATTTATGTATTTGATACCAATAATTGTTTCCCAATTTTATCAATCTATAAAATTCAACATCGAGCATAAATAAAGGATCACATGAATATAAAATGACCATTTAGGTTTTGGGTTTTGTAGAATTAAGAAAACATGTTACATAACTATACCCATTTTAGTAAGAGATACATTTTCAGCGATACATCATTTTTATATTCCACATAATGTTTTCAATATTTCCTATAAAAGTAATCACAAATGAATATATTCTACACCGAATACATTCAACATAAATCTTCATAATTAGGGGAAATAAATAACAAAACAATAGTGATCTCAAACACATAGTAAGGTTAATTGTAACACACAAATACTTTAAAATATTTTTAAATATTGATAAATTTATTTTTGTTTTAAGATTTCTTTATATGACCCATCATGATAATCATATACTACACAAAACAATTATTCGGATTACATAACATGCTAGGACATGTATTCTCAAACAACAAAGCATTATTATATAATATAATAAGATATAACCGAGTTTTTAAGTTGTCAATTTTGAATAGTAATAACTAACATATGTAAATATATGGTCAAATTAATTGGAAATAAATTAATTATAAATGATTATTGGAACCGAATGAAAATTTAAGAAATGTTTTTATATGGATCTTTTTTTATACCCACATAGTCAGTTTACAGTAATAGACTAAATTAATTACAATTATCTAATGAGATTTTTGTAATATATATTCAATCAAATATTTTTATCATTAATATAATATATTTATATTGTGAAAGATAAAAAAATAAATTTTACACATAAAATCCTATATATTATAAAGGCAAAGATAGCCCCTTTTACAAGACAAACTACATTAAATAAAATTTTATAAATTTTATAAATTTTGTTTAATAAAAATTTTATTATGTTAATTCATAATAAAAAACATACTATGTTTATTTTTTTGGTATTTTTCAGATATGTTTCATGTTTTTATGAATAATGGTAAAATATTGTATTTTTTTTTAAAACAACCTTTTTCATCTATAATATTTTTAATGTTAAATTATATTTTTAATTTCTATTAATGTATAATTACAATAGTTATTTATTATTTAATCCAATTTTTGTTATTGGAATCAATTTAAATTTAAATTTTATATATAACATTTCAATATTTTGAACTTTTTCACCTTATAATTTTTTTTCTTATTCAATCAATGAAATTTATTTTAAATTAATTACTAAAAATTATGTTTTTGAATTTGAAAAAATGGATTCAGTATTTTGAATAATTGGATCCATATTATGTAAATAGGTTCCTTTTATATTTTCAAAATAAGATTAATAACATTTGGTATTTTTTTTAAATTACCATGGCTAAGGTTACATTACGCATTCATGGGAGAACCTAATATTATATATATTATAAAATTTCCATAAAATCTTTCATTATTTTATTTTAGGATATATTTTTGGCACAAATAATTATTGGGAAAAAATTTTGGCCTCCTGAATATAGTTGGGTGATTTTAATCATTTATAGATTTTAATTATTAGGAAAGTCCAACATGTTACACTCTAGTTTTTAATAAGTATCACATCATTATATATGGTTATTCAGAAGTAATATTTGAACATAAGAATTCAATTTAAATAAAAAAATTAAATACTGATCTGGATAATTTATTTCATATTAAATGTAAATGAATAATTAATTTAAATGATTTAATAATTCTGATGTAGTAATTTTTTATTTAATAGACATATAAAATAAATTTTACTAAAAATATTAAAATAAATATAATTTGATATAATTAATGATGTTGAAAAATATAATAAATTATGTAGATATATTAGGTATATTTTAAATGTTTTTTTATTTCATCCTCTGTAGGGATATTTTTTTAAAAAGTAAAAAAATAGATTTCTATCAAAATAGTCATTGATGATGTTTTCCAAAAAATAAATTTTTTTAATGATATACAATTCACAAAAAATATAATTTCAATAACTAATTGGAATAATTTTAAATATTCATCTATAACTCATTTATTAATTTTTTTTATTTTTTTTCTAAATATATTAACCTTAAAAGGGTAAAAATCAAAATTGTCACGGTAATGGTAAATGGGTTTAACTAAGGGTTAACAACAAAAGATAAGGGTAAAAATGTAACCTAAAAATTAAAAAAAATAGTTTTTGATATTATTTAGATACATAATTATTTTATATTATAAATAACTCACTATGGATCCATTTAAAATATTAAATTAATTTACATTAATTTAATAGTTTGATAGTTTCTAAAAGTACCTTTTTCTAAAATTATAAAAGGGAACCTCATACTTCACTTCCTCACACCACATTAAGCCTTATAGGTCTACAAAATCCAGAAAAATAATCACCCAACACCCATCCCATAATTCTATATGACTCACTAAAGGTGTAATGAAATCCAATGATGGATTTTTGACTAAACCTAATAGAGTTAAGAAAATAAAATCTAGTATTCTTCAATGATCACTCTTGTTTTATTTTTTACCAACTCAATAATTTATTATTATTACGTGATTATATAATAAAATATGTATCCATAATATACTGATATGTTTTGTTGTTAAGGTTTCTACCTACCCCTACACACACTTATATCAAATGGGTAATGAATTTACCATTCGTGTACACCAAACTACCCCTTATTGAATGATGTCTTTAATTATTCCATTACCACCTCTCATGTTTTTTCCTTATTATAGAAGTAATATTTTTATATCATATATATGATATTAATGTTTTTCTTCATAATTATTTAATTTTAATATAACACATACCTTAATGATTTATGTTATTTGTAAATATGATAACATCATTCAAGGAAGTGTGGTCTACAGCCTCCTCAATGTGATGCATTTCATTCATAGTATAAATAGAAATTATATAGGATGAATTTAATAAAAAAATTATATATATTAAATATATTTATAATTTAATTTTAATTTAAATATATATCATTTACCTTTAATTTTTTTAATATATAAATGAAATTAAACTCACATTCATGCTTACGTACGACATACCATGTATATGAACGATACATTTCATTTCATAACCTAAAATTTTACGCAGTATTAGAAATATATTTAAATAAATAATGAGTTTATATGCTATTTAAATCATATTTTATATTCTTTAGATGATGAAATTGTGATCTATGTAATTGGAAAAACAAATAACATGTAAAATAATACTCGAGAAACTAGACAATTACAACCTGAAATAGTTAATCTGATGAGTTATTTTTAATAAAAATATGATAAAATAATACAAGAAGATAATATATGATATCATAAATATGAATAATATTCTTATATAAGTTAATAACATGATTAATGAAATTATACAAGATATTAACGAATGTTTATTCTACAAGAAACACACGGTATGAGATTTTCATCTCACATTTTATATCTGTGATATAAATGTCATATTCACCACTTTCATCTTTTTGGTGGTGTTTCTATTACATAGTTTGATATATCATATAATGAATAGATTTATCATTATGGTATTAAATATTTCAATTTATAGTTATTTAAAATTATGCGGATTGTGATTAAAATATTTCAATGTGGTATGGGACACTTGGATTTAAAATTAAAATTATAAATCAATTATTCAATATACAAGGAATGATTTATAAATTTAAGACCTGGAATGGTGACCAGTTAATGAAATCCACTCAATTCATCAGTAATATCATGAAACTAAATACTTTGGCTAAAAACTATTTGAGTCTATTTCCATGAATAATTGACAGTTTTATAGCCCGAAACAAAATATATCTTCGTAAATTACTTGATGGTATAGGTTTAGGTTCTATATACATAAATTCTATTAATTAATCATTTAATTTATTTATGTTATTATTTATCCGTGATTTTTTACGTCGAAATATATATGGATTCATAAAATTCACATTTAATTTGTTAAATGGCATGTTTTTTAGTTATTTTCAAGGACATATTGATTATGACTTGTATAGTTATTTAAAGTGAATGTGTTATAAGTTATTTACATTGGCATGTTGATTTATTCTATTTTATTAATTTTTTCTTACACATTAATTACCCTTATAGATAATTTTATCTCAATGTTATTATGCTTCCATTTCATAGTTTGTGATGAATATTCCCTTGAATGAATTTCAAGGATGATGTTTATTTCATTTTACATTTTTTATTGTTTTTCTCTTTTTCAAATATATTATGTGTATCATGTATGTAATAGGGATTTTCAAAACTGCTAAATTGTTTTGAACCATGAGATTGGAAGATTTTATCTATGAAATTCAATAAATTAATTCGCAGTCTCTGGGATTCTAGATTCATTGAATTATAGTTGTTATCAATGAATGTATAACAGTAACATTGAAAACTAGATTTAGAAAGAATATATTAGAGAACATGACCATAAAATAAACATTGAGTATATGTATAGAGAAGAAATTTTTTAAATTTTGTATGGTAGATATTATGTGGGTCTCCTATGAAATTCGTGCATGTCTAGATTATATAATAGGATGTGGTTCTGGTACAAATGTAGCTATGGGTAACACCTCCAACAAGGGGCATCGAGACAGACTCGGAGTAACGTAGTACCTAAAAATGGGCCTTACTATACACCATGGTTGACATTCCTAGGGGATACGAATATGAAAACACATATTTTCATTATAAGCTATTAAAAAGTATTTTAATGTAATAATATATCCAACGAACATATGATTATGACTATAATGTTAGCCTCACATAATCTTTTTTCAATTTTTGTTAGGTATTTCAAATGTTATTGGGTTATACATTATGCTTTATAATGATATAGTCTAATCTATTGTATTCCATTGTTTATAAATTATTTCTAGAAGGACTAATGGAATCAATACTAGTAAAAAATTTGGATATTTACCTATTGAAAAAACTAATACCTCTAGTTTTAGAACTGATGAAATTATATCCATACTAGGGAAGAATAATTAGGCTAAGGAAAATAACCCTTTCCATATTGAGATAACCTGTTCCACAATGAGATTCTCCAATGTTGGATTACATTATGCTACAGTGTCCCACATAGTTTAGTGGAACTATTGACCAAATAGCAGGTGAGCAGTGTATAAAGTCATATAATTATATATTTATGAAATTTAGATGGGGTGGAAAGTAAAATTCTACACACTCTTTTTATTTCCATAATGGATATGTAGATCAATAGTGGATGCAGTCCTATAATAATAGGGTGGAAGATGTAATCGAACTCATGAAATATAGAAAATTTAAGGACATAGTCTTTGATAAAAACATTGGTCGTGAACAACAAAAATTAGATGAAGAGAATGTGACTTATATTAATGAAAAATTATGAATAAAGTGTGGTGTATAATAATCCACACTTTACTGGGTAAGAAACTTGTCCAAAAAAATTCATACGGAATAGAAAATGTATGACTGAACATTTCGCTCAAGGTCATAATCCACATCATTGAAGTGACCCGTTTTGTAAACCTTTTTTCATTAAAATGAATTATTTTTATTTACAATCAAAAATGATAAATAATTCTAAGTGTCATATGGCTTCAAAGGGAATAAAGTGAATAATAGATATGAATATAAGGAAACAGAAAAAGGGAAGAAGGGAAAAAAGTATATTATGACATGTGATAAATATGGAAATAATCATCATAAGAAATTACTTAATGGATAGGTTGTATCTTATATGTGTAAAGAGAATGGTCACTAGGAAAAATAAAATTAATTGGATATTGGAAAATGATTTCATTAAGTGCAACAATTGCAAAGATATGGGGCACTATGAAAACAAATTCCCCAAGCATCAAAGAAATTTATCTATGAAAAAGCTAAGAGATCATGGTTAAGCATATGATCTGGACACAATCTTAGTGTAATTATTAATTTTATTTAGTATTTTGTTCTAATAAATTCATTGTAAATTTATTTTATTGATGATGGTATCATCATAGGAATTATAAAAAGTATAAGGATTACACTACAGTACTTTTTCATCAATGATTTGAAATCTTGTGTTGATTAGTAAAAATAACCATGAAAGTCGATTTATTTTCATGATGATCTTTTTCAAAAACACTTTGTTTTGGGAATGGTAATAAATTAATATGTTAATTATTTTTAGATAATGATGTTGTAATATGAGATGACTCGTATTGATAATTATAATTTCATAATAATAACTTCCTTAGAACTTACTCTAATGTATTGTATCTTAATAATTCGAAGGGACATAAGTATAAACAATTATGAATTCAATTATATAGAACTTTTGAAGAGGATTTTGTATTAATTAACCATGTGTTGAAATCAATGATAAGAATAAAAGTTGAAAGGGTTAATGGCATAAGGATGAGATTGTGCTTATTGAAACATATCAAATGTGTATATTTTCTTATATCCTAATTGGGTGAATGAATTTCTCAAATCATAAAAAATGTTCTTAAGAAAAATATTATCCTATTATAATAATTTATAATGATATCAATAACCTTTATTGACACTGTTGTTTTATGGTTTTTTGGCCAAAAAACATTCTCATTATCATGTTATATATCACCCTCCATATGAACATGATGGTTGGATTACTATTCTATATTTTTAATTTATCTAATGTTCTCATATTTTAAATTTTAGTATTTTGATGACATTCTTATTTAATTTTACCTCTTTTCTCTGAAGATGAGTTATTATACCTATTTATGAGGTAGGATTTTCCACAATTATTTATATTTTAATATTATTCTATAGAATACTGAAATCAAGTTTAAATTGGAAGGAAACAATTTAATTAAGTTGGGGAGAATGTAACAACCTAATAATTTATATTATTTTTAATTTTTAATATATTTTTTATATTACTTTATATGAAACACCATGATAAGCCTACACTTAACACAATAATGAGTTGTCTTGATTTACACGCAGGTCCATGTTTTACTGAACAATAAAATAATATTATTAAATATAATAAGATATATCTTATATATTAATTTGGTGGTTATGTATAGTATTTACTATGTTATGAATATGTATGGTAGAATTAATTCGTATAAAATTAATAATAAATGAAAATATGATCCTATTGAATATATAAGAAATGTTTTCATGGAGAACTATTTTTAGGATCATTAAGATGCTTTATCCTAATGAATTAAATTTATTAAAACTATTGAATTATATTAATTTAATATATAATCAATAAAATAATTGTTTAAATTAATTCAATAGATTTAATAGGTATAATATAAGAACAAACATAGTTTAACACATAAAAACCTATATTTTCCAAGAAGTAGTTTTACCGCCTTTTAATTGTGAACATATTTAAAATCTTATTACTGAAAATGTTATATATACTATTTTAAAAATTAAAATTATTCATGTACTATTAATGATATAAATATACTTTGGTTATCTTTTGTGTGTAATTTTCTAATTACATTCTTGTTTTGATGAATAGTTGTGAAATATGTCATTTTAATTGAATGACAGAACTTTTTTTCTAAATAATTTGATGTATTAAATTAACCATTTAATTTGTTTTAATGTATAATTAGATCATATTATTATCTATTATTATAATATATCCAATTTTAATGAATTTTACAATGAATTTGGATATTAAAAAATTTCAATCATTTTTATGTTCTAACATGAAAAACATGTTTTCTCATTCCATCCATGAGATTAAATTTAAATTAATTACTACAATTTTTTTTGTTATTTTAAAAATCAGATTCTATATTCTGAATACGTGGGTATAAATTATGTAGGTAGGTTCCTTTTATTATTTTGAAATATAAGAATATAATTTTATTAATTATTTAATTTACCCAATTAAGAGTAAATCAGGTAATTGAGCGTAAAAATACAATTCTAAAAATTTTAATATTACCATTACAGTAGTACTAAATTTATTAGATGATATATTATTGGAAAAATACATCCATAGGATGATTTGATGGGCTCCTGCATCCCCTTTAATGACATGATGCCTTTTATTTTATTTTATTCTAAGGATTGTTCAATATTTCACACTCTTGTTTCTCATAAATATTTCAATTTTATATATATTTATTAAAAGTATGTATTTGACAATAAATAATAATTAGAAAGACAGAATTTTATTATTAACCATGAGTTATGATTTTGTATGATGACTTATGATCCTCTTAGGCATGTTTTGGATTCCTTATAGGTTATATTGGATTTAGAGTGTAAACTAAAAGAAGATTCACATTGTGAAGTTGACTTAGATGTTTTGAAAACCCATTATGTGACTAGAAACATGGTTATGGAAGAACTCAATGGTATTTTTCAGGAATATCATGTGGCCTTCATACACATCCTTATGTAATGAATAACTTAACATCGCTTTTTAAAAAAAATTGAAACCAATTACTCTTAGATTCTTTTACTATATATTAATGATGGAAAAAATAAATATTTTTTATAGGATATATTGATATTAACAGTTAGTTATACATATAGTTATGTGATGTTTCTTTAATATATGGAATAACAGGTTTATTATGTGAAAATATATTTCAGTAAAAAAAATATGTTTATAAAATTAAATGTTTTTAATTACCCTTTATATGATTCTTGGTTTTAGAATATGATTATTGATATTGTTTATTATTAACCAAAACATATATAATATTTTTATTTCCAAATCATATAAATATTTTTCATAACAGAATTTAAAAAACATGAAGAATATTTTCAGATGTTTTGAATGTATAAATGAATGTTTAATTTCCATGATATATTAAATGGTGTACTTTAAGATTTATTAAATAATATATTGAAATTTTCATATTATAATCAATTACTTTAAATTATTTTTCAATGTGTATTAATATATAAAATGAAGTTTAACATATTATGGAAAATCCAATATTAACACATTCACTGTGTTTCCCTTTTAAAAGAACATCAAACTTGTATAATGTAGTACATAATGAAAATGAATCCAATTTAGTTATTTCTATTTTAAATCGTGTGTGGTATCATATATAAATTTTTGAATTATTAAATATTTAATTAATTATATCATTTATAAGGTAATGAATGATTTTAACTTACGAAACTGATTATTTTCCAAAATCCATTTAAAATTTTGTCTTGAGGATTTAAAAATAATCTGTTTTTTGAAAGAATTTTAAACCCCATGGGGGGATTAATTTTGTAAAAACAAAAATTTATTTTCTTAAACTGATGTATTATATCTACGGATTTAAAAATTATATTTTTAGTTTTTATATGATATTCTATGAAGGAAAAGGTTGAATAGAAATCCCCTTTTTATAGGTTTGTGTGAGTCTTCCAATGATTGGTACATTTAGACTTTGATGATTTCCTCATGATTTGTCCTTTCTCCAATTTCTACAGTCTTAAAAAATAATTGAATAGATTGGAAATATTTTTGAACCCTTTATGTGTTCTAATGATTTTTTTTCTTGAGTCAAATCAAGATTATGTCTATTTTTAGCCTAAACAGAGGACCGTATATAATATGGTGGGTAGATTAGTCATTAACGACCATTTTATAGGTTCTCTCACATTCATTTGTAATGGTGTAATATTATGTGTGTCGTTTTATTTTTCTATATAACCCTTTGAGAATGAAATATATAGTTTTTGAGTTTTTTACAGTTTTTTTATAGTCTTTTTTAGTTGTGATCATTGTTTTTTTCATTTGGTTCCCATTCAGAGTACTGAGAAACCATGTTACCTTAACGCCTCATTTTTTTCCTTCACTCTATATAAATCAATACATGGGATACGTTTGTTTTGAATGCATTACTAATTGTTTAAAACTTTTTATCTAGACTTGGTGAACCATTAGTATGTTCATGGGTAACTGGATTTAGTTTAAAAACAAGTTTGGTTAAGATTTCCAATGGTGATATTTTAATATAATTTTTATAATGGGGAATACAATATTGATATTTATAAACTTAACATACGGTTGATGTTGTTTTATATCCTATTACTATATTCGTTCAGTTTATTATTGTGTAATTTCATTATTTAAACTCTTTAATGGTTATGAAATATGTGGTAGATCCGGCGT
This sequence comes from Viscum album, assembly GCA_963277665.1. Lineage (NCBI taxonomy): Eukaryota > Viridiplantae > Streptophyta > Magnoliopsida > Santalales > Viscaceae > Viscum > Viscum album. The sequence goes on from OY728125.1 coordinate 1,030,535,090, forward strand.
ATTGGATTATTCATTCCTAATGATATTTTATGCCAATATTTTGGTCATTTCATGGAAAATTTGCTATTTTATAGTCTTAAACTAAATTATGTGGGTTTTTTTTACCCTAGGACAGTTGTTTTATCCCATGTTTAGGAGTACATATTATGTCAGTATTCTTTTGTAATAAATTTGAAACCATATTTTTCTTATTGATTCCCTCTTGTTTGGTGTAGTCGATTAATGTAGAATCACATTTGATTGAATATAAAAAATGGAGAGACCATGGTTTGGTAAATTTTTTAAATAGAGCCTCATGTTGGATAATATTGAACCTCTATCTCTTTTATATTGCTGGGAGTGGGGTTATATTAAACTATATTATAGTTTTATACTAAGATACATTGGTTTTTATTATGTCACACTGATTCTTCATGCATGTATTTTTGATATGTTTTCATGATGGAAAATCAGTGGATGAATGAGGATTATTCAAACTATGCCTACAAGAAAATTTTCTATCTCATGGTGACCTTATGTTGATAGTTTTTTATATTCCCACAGAACATGGTTGAACTACCAACTCTAAGAGAAGTTTATATTATATTTGGAACATAGAATATTAATTTTTTCTTTTAACCTTAGGAAACTAAAAAAATTATATAAATACTAGTTGATTTGATTTCAATGATTTGACATTGAGAGAGTGTAAATAACCAATATAGGTGGTATGGTCACAAACAAATCGATAAGGGGTTTACCATGTGGTCTATGATAAATAATAGAATGATGGATACATATGGAAAATATTTACTGAAAAGAACATGTTTGTGATTGAGTCTCTGATATTCATGTGTGCTCAACTTGTAAGAAAGATGTTTCTTCCTTGGCTTATAATATTTAGCTTTAGAAATTACCATATACTAGCTAGTATCATTTTAATGTAACCATTTATGTTGGGTATACCTTTTGTTTATTGATTTAGTCTTCTGGTGATTCCTGACATCATTAATGGAAGTTGATTGTTCTAATTCATCTCAGATAGGATTATAACTTCATGATCCTAGGATATTTTTGTTATGAACACCGATGTTGACAAGATATCTCATAATATGAGACACCGTTGTTAGTTTCCACACTGATTTTTTCAATTAGAGACATTATGTAGTGACTCCCCACCTAATAGAAATATTTAGTTAAACACCACAAACCAGCCAGTTTGGTATAAAATTATCCATTACATTATAGAAGGTGGAGGATATATCTATGGGCATCGTAATTAGACCATTATTGACTCATTTCATGTGGAATTATAATTGTATAATAATCCTAATTCACCCATGAAATTGTCTTATGTCTTTACAGTCCTAGAACTAGTTATGTTAAAAGGATTTATTGTTATGTTTTGAGATGCTTTGAATCAATATTGTGTACATTCATCAACCATTTCCAATAGACAATATAACCATACATATAAATTTTGGAATAGGTTTCTGAATTAAAATGGTTATCTTTTGAAGTAGAGAATGAAACTCAATTTAAAAGGAAATTATATTCCACAATGCAGATGGGATAGACTTGAGATGTTGGAGTGGGAATCATTTTGAACAAAGTATTGATCGTCCGTATTTGTGAGGTTAGAATCATGATCACATTTTTCGGAAGAAATCATTTATGGTAGTGGGAGTTGTAACACAATCATTTTTTATAGTAAAAATTTATACTTTTGATTTTAATTTTAATCTCTATTAAGTGAAAATACATATTATTTCTATTTAATTTTTACATTTATACATCGCATGTAGCCTACATTTAGGTATGTTCTTTATGTCATTTAGCATGGATATTTTTATTATTTGTGTAAAGTGAAATCCTAATTTACATGAGTAGTGTAAGGGATTGGTGGGGTTTTTATAGGATTTATAAAGTTATATTTGATTTTCCAAAGGGTATGTAAAAGTATACCCATATTTATATGCCTTAATAAGGGTAATGAATTGTTTTTTAATGGAAAATGGAGGTTTTCCTTTATTTAATATTGTTATGTCCCCTTATCTATATTTTTTATAAGGGTAAGAACTAATTTTCAATGGTTTCATAATTGAATCCTCATGTTTTAAAAGACTATATAAGGGTGAAATAAGGAGTAGTGGGAAGGTAGGTTGATATGCATGAGGGTAACCTCTATATTTCAATGGTTAAAAAATGATAAACACTCACTGTATATGTGTTTCCTAGCAAGTATTCAATGAAAAAGCTGAGTTTCTTATGTTTTCATAAGGGTGAGGTTGAGTTGTGTCTAGGAAATTATGACATTATAAGGGAAATTTAAGGGTATCCCATTACCATTACAAGACACTAATAGCACCAGAAAACGCATCGCCAATAAATTCCAAATGCTCTCATACATGATCCAAGATCGTAGCCCATTTCGCAAGCTTTGATTGTTAGGTCGTAGGGCTCAAAAAAATATACAGATTAAGAGTTATGGGCATTTCATGTTGGGTTATAAAACTAGTTCGCAAAGCCCAATAACGAATCACCCTCCATGATCACGGAGCCCTGCCACGGAGCGAGGAGGCATTATAGCTCTGTGAACCACTTTTACCTTCAGGACCCTCCACAAAGCAAGGAGGCGGGATGGCTTCGTGAACCCCTTTGGCATTCATGACCCGCCACAATGTAAGTTTTGTCCTTACGTCGAGTGAGCTTTACATAACATCTCCCCTCCCCTATAAATATCCAGCTCACCCCACATCGCCAGACAGTCACTCTCCGCCCCATGGGCGGCTGATCTCCCAGTTTGCGGAGCTCCTCTTTGCTTCGCAAAGTTTCTCCACAAGTCCATGATCCACAAGTAGCGTCCTTCATGAAGCTGCTCTATGATTACATGATCCGTGAGTAGCTTCCTTCGCGATGATGCTCTCTGAGTCGAAACTCCACAAATAGCTTCCATCAGGAAGATGCTCCATGATTCCATGCTCCGCAACTATCTTCCATCTCAAAGCTGCTCTATTAGTCCTTGCTCCGCGAGCACCTTTCTATCACAATGCTTCTCTGTGTGTACATGCCACGCGAGCCCACCATATGCTCCACAAACTACTTCACGAATACCTATCTTTTTCAAGAATCCTACCTTCGCGAGTCCATGCTACCGTTAGTGACCACATGAAAAATGGAGAGTTACACTATGAACTTTTTAGGCTGGGATGTTGGAATTTTCCATTGCACTATTATGCACACCCTCTATGCACCTATGGAAATCCATATTTTGAGATACTCCACCACACACCATTAAACACCTTTATTCAACATATTCATCTTGGTTAATTTCTCATGTTGTGATTCAAGATTCTCTTCATAAATTCCCCACGTACCTTCAGATGAACCATTCCTCAAGCAACTCATTGAAACCCTATCACTTGGCTCCTATGTAAGGTTGAAATAGAAAGGACCACCCTTGCATAAGTCCCCAAACCATACATATCTAGGTGTCATAATCTTAACAGTCATATCTACATTACTATAAAATGTAGTACACCATATGTTCCAAACATAGGATACCTCTTGCTCCAAACAAGAGATTTCTTATGCTCCAAGCATTATATTCCAATAATCCTATCTACATGACTATAAACTATAAAGAACCATATATTCCAAACATAGGAAACGTCTTGCTCCAAACAAGATATACCTTATACTCCAAGAATGAGTTGCCCAAAGTCCTATATACGTGACTGTAAATAGTAGTTCACCCTATGTTCCAAACATAGGATCCCTTTTGCTCTATACAAGAGATGCCATATGCTCTATGCATAAGACTCTAATAGTCCTATGTACATGACTATAAATTTTAGTACCCCATATGTGACAATCATTGGATACATCATGTTCCAAATAAGAGATGACTTATGTGAAAAGAATATGACACCTCATGCCATGATTATAGTGGAATAATTCCAAGAGCATTGGAATCCGTTCAAACATTCCATCATTACACCTCATGCTTTGGGTGTCCATCATTCAGATCTTTATCCACTTCCATATCTAAAGTGACCCCCTAGAGGCCTAGTCCCATGCCGCATCGGCTTCCCTACTGTCCTGGGCCAATGCACTGGAAGACTTGGGATGGCACTTTGAGTCTAGTCTGGTGTTTAGAACACGTTCAACAGTCAACCATCATTTGTTTTTCCCCATTTCAGGCAAACATGATATGGATGATGTGTTACAAACATAGTCAATATTTATCCTCCATCTCCATGCCACCCTCATTGCTTTCCAAATATCGAGCATGTATTTCACACATTTCATCTCCCTTTGTTCAAACTGATTCCAAAACCCCTTGATGTTATTACTCTAGAGCACTAGTGCATAAGAGAAGGCCTCAAAGCACCAATAGGTTGGGATGCCCTCATGTCCAGACATGAGGTAGACATTACGGGAAACTTCCTTGCATAATCCTCATTCACCTATTGTCGCTTCATAGCGACACTCAAGAAGCTTCCTTGCGTAAGCCCCATTCACCATTATCGTACCATAGAGACACCTGGGAGGCTTCCTTAAGTAAGCCACATTAAAAATTTTCACTCCATAGCAGCACAAATGCATCATCCTTGCGTAAGCCCCATCCACCATTTTTTCTCCATAGTGCCACCCAGACAAATTCCTTGCGTAAGCTCCATCCACAATTTTCGCTCCATAGCGGCACCCGATAAGCTTCCTTATGTAAGCCCCATTCAATATTTCTACTCCATAGCGACACCCAGGAATCTCTCTTGCGTAAGCCACATTCACCATTGTCGCTCCACAATGGAACCTGGTAATCACCATTGCGTAAGCCCCATCTACCATTGTCCCTCAATAGTGGCACTCGGGAAGCATCCGTTTGTAAGCCCCATCCACCATTGTCACTCTATAGCGGCACCTGGGAAACATCCTTTCGTAAACCCCGTGCACTATTATAACTCTATAGTGGAACCCATGCAACTTACTTGCATAAGACCCATCCACCATTGTCGCTCCCAAGGGGCACCCAGGAAGCTTCTTTTCGTAAGCACCATCCACTATTGCTGCTCCATTGAAGCACCCAGGAAAATTCTTTATGTAAGCCGAATCCACCGTTGCTGCTCCATAGCAGCACCCCGGTAGAATCCTTGCATAAGCCCCATTCACCATTTCCATTGTATAGCAACATTAAGGAAGCTTCATTTCAAATGAAGGACCCCGAGACACCCTGAGAGGGGAGGGGTGAATCAGGGTGACAAATTTTTATTTTAATGTGATGGATCTTGTTCCCACGTTGGTAGTAATTTGTGGAACCTGTAAGATGAATATGATCTGAAAGAAAACATTCTCATGCACAGAGAAGACACGTCACTTTTTACTTGATTCACCACTAAGGGCTACGTCCAAGGAGCATACGCCAACAAGTTTTCGGTTGTACCTAATTCCACTATTCTTTACTAGCTGTGGATTACAAAGGTTCGGCCACAGTCACTCTGTCCCAGGATCACTACCTTTACAAAGATTTAGGGATAACTCATTGTGTCCCTCGGGTCACTCTCGTTAAATCCCCCTGGCTCAATGCCGTTGGTGAAGTCCCACTCAGTTTATAGACGTGAAGGTCTCTTCATCATTGCATAAGAATGCATCTTCTATCATATGTAGATGCTCTGTTTAAGTTCAATGTTCATCCACTGATTAATACCCCTTTGTCTCTTAAACGCTGGGCAAACAACCTTTGGAAAGTACCTTCGCAAAGCACCCTAATTCGTGAGGCTCCCAATTTCGAGAAGCTCAAACAAGCCTTCGTGTAGCTCCTTCCTTTTCGCGAAACTCACAATTTCGCGGAGCTCAGACCATTGCAAAGCTCAAGCCTTTGCAATGCTTAGGCCTTCACAGAGCTCAAGTCGTCACAAAGTGACATCCCTTGTGAAGCTTACTGGTCCAACGCGGAGCACACGACTTTCACGGAGTTAGAATAGCCGTCGTGAAGCTCCTCTTTTGTGAAGCACACAACCTTCATGAACATCCTTCGCGAAACGAGAGAAAAGAATTTTCTCTGAAAAATCTCTATTCTTATATCAAGGGGGTCAACCTATATTTATAGGCGATTCCACCGACCCTTGACCCTTCCACACAAAGTCAGCACCACGTCATTGCCTATCGCGAAGCTCCGAAGATTCTGTCGGAATTCTGTCAAAATCGCGAATAACCACGGAAATTTTATAATCGTGGAGCTTGTTGTAATTGCGGAGCATTCCATCATTTACTTCGCACCACCGCCATGAAGCTCCCTCGTGTTTCCTTTCAACGCTTCTATTTGCGAAACTCGTCGTAACCACGAAGCATCACCACCTCCATTTTTCTGGTCTTCGCGAAATCTAATCCATGCATCCCATCTTCACGAAACTAATGTCTTTTCCATATAAAAACATGATCTTCAATAAAATCCTCTTTTCGCAATGCTCACCAAACACCAAATTTTGGGCCCCAAAAATTTGGAAAACACTGGGAAACAACGCCACCTTCAAAACTATTGTCTGCTTGAACTGTATGATCTCTTTGTGGGTACACATTCTGAACTTCCACTGCTGATTGACAACACACACAAACCAGACTCCAAATAATTCAAAGAAGACCATGGTTCCAACAATCTCCCACTTTGGGTTTGTTGGCAATCGGAAAATAAATTCAACAGATCTCTATCCATGTGAACACCAAAAACGAAAGACTCAACTCAGCCAACACTCTAAGTCTACGTGAGAAACGCTCGGTGTAGAAAACAAGAGAGGAGGCTTGAATTGGGTTCCACTGTTTTCCTTCTCATTCTTCTCATCACAGATGTTGCCTGAATTTATTCCTTTCTCCTTTCCCCCCCATTGATAATAAATCCAAAGACCAGTAATTTGTTCAATATTCAACTCAAACCATACTCCTCCTAGATAGTATCTCCCCCATAAACCTGCATCATAGCCTTACACAATTATCACAAATGGGGAGAGGGGTAATGCGTAACCTCCTTATGCACTGGGAGGTGGATAAACACCGAGGTTCAACCAATGCTTCTCAAACACAGCTGCGGACAGTGGTTTGGTCAGGATATCAGCCACTAGCTCATCAGTTCCCACATGATCCATTCTAATCACCCCTTGATCCACATTTTTCTTTGATAACGTGATACTGGATTTCAATATGTTTCGTACGGGAATGATGATCAGGATTCTTCGTAAGATCAATTATTCTCTTGTTATCGCAGTAAATCACCATAGGTTGCTTTACCTCATCACCAATATCTATTAATTGTTGCTTCATCCATAGTAGTTGAGTGCATGAATTTGTGACAGAGATATACTCAGCTTCAACAGTACTAAGAGAAGTACTTTCTTGTTTCTTTCTCAACCAGCCAACACATTTCTGCCAAATATAGAAAGCTCCACCACTAGTATACTTTCTGTCTACTACAACACCAGCTCAGTCAGCATCAGAAAATACTAATAATTCATTGTCCCTGCATGCAGCAAAAAATAACCCGAAGTTATGTGTACCTTGAATCTACCTCATGATTCTTTTCATTGCCGCCATATGTTCCTCCTTTGGATTACTCTGAAAGAGTTCGGCAAGGCATGTGGCAAAGACAATATCTGGACATCTCGATGTCGGGTACAGTAGGCTTCCAATGATCCTATTGTACATGGTGGGATCAACAGAGTACCCATCCTCATGCATTCTAAGTTTAGTTCCAACTGCAATTGGAGTTGACATTGGTTTGTAGTCTTGCATATTAAACTTCTTCAACAGCTCTCTTGCATATTTTTTCTGAGAAGTGAAAGTGTATTCCTTATTTTGAATCACCTGCAGCCCCAAGAAATATGTGAGCTCCCCAATCATAGACATTTCAAATTCTGATTTCATGTGGTTGGAAAATTCGTCCACTGATTTCTGTATGCTGCCACCAAATATGATATCATCAACGTAGACTAGAACCATGAATTGATCTTTTGGTGAATTCTTCACATATAGATTGTGATCAACTCCTCAACTTTTGAATTCCAACTTCTTGAGATATGAATCCAGCCGTGAGTACCATGCCCGTGGTGCCTGCTTCAAACCATATTAAGCTTTCTTCATTTTGCAGACCTTTATTTCATCAGTACCCAAAACAAAGCCCACTGGTTGTTCAATGTAGAATTATTCTTCGAGTACTCCATTCAAGAATGTTGTACTGACATCCATTTGATATACTTTAAATCCTCTTTGTAGTTCCATAGCAAGGAAAAGCCTGATTGACTCTATTATAGCCACTGGAGCAAAGGTTTCTTCAACATCAATGCCTTAAATCTAGGTGTATCCTTTACATACCAATCGTGCCTTGTTTCTGATGACACTTCCATGCTCATCAAACTTATTTTTGAAGATCCATTTGTTACCAATCACATTGTGACCTTCAGGTCTCTGGACAAGATCCCATGTCTGATTCTTGTCAATCTGATCTAATTCATCATTCATGGATTTCACCCAATATTCATCATTTGCAACTTCTTCAAATGAGGATGGCTCTACACCTGATAGAAATGCAGATTGGGTGTTATTCCTCATCCTTCTTGTTTGAGTGGGTGCACTCTTGTCCCCAATTATGTTGGATGGATCAATCTCAGCTCTTCGATTTCTCCTGCGAGGTTCAGTAGAATTCTTTTCATCCATAGTTTCTTCTTCAGATTCTTCTACTAAGTCAACATCATGATGTGACTACTGAGTGTTTTGAACAACTTCCTCTATTTCTGTATTTGTATTTTCTTTACGTTCACTTTCTTCCTAACTTTCTATCACATCATCATATGACTTACTTGAAGCATTAGTGGTTTTATCTTTGATTATCATAACATCACTGCTTTCCACAATCCTTCCTAAATACTTGTTGAAACAATTTTAGGCTTTTCTATTTATTGAGTAACCGAGGAAAATCCATTCATCTGCATTGTCGCCATATTTCCTTTGATTTACCTCTTTGTTCCTAATGAAACATTTACTTCCAAAGACACAATACTATTTTAAAGAAGGCTTCTGTCCATGACACAATTAATATGGTGTCTTCATCTCACCCATATGAAGTCCTGTTCGATTCTGAATGTACACTGCAGCTTGAACAGCCTCTTTCCAGTAATGTCGTGGAATACGACTCTCAATCAGCATAGTTCGTGCCATGTTGTTCACCTGTCGATTCCTACGTTCAACAACTCCATTTTGTTGTGGAGTTCTCACAGCAGCTACCTCATGTTGTATCCCATGCTTCTCGAGATAATTTTCAAATTCAATGGACGTGTATTCTCTTCCATTGTCAGATTGAAACACTTTGATTGTTCGTCCAGTATCATTCTTGGCGATTTGCCGATATGTTTTCATGCATTCAAGGACTTGTAGTTTCCATTGAATGACCATCACACATTCCATTATACTGTAATCATATATTAAAAAGGACAAAGTACCTTTCTCCATGAGTTCTGGCAATATTTATCAGCCCACATACATCTGTATGAATCAGATCAAGAAGGTGAGATGCCCTTCTATTCTTTGGCCGATATGAACTACAGACCGGATTCCCACGAATGCAAGCATCACAACATTTTTCACGCTCACGCTTCAGGTTAGGAATGTCCATGAAAATTCTCAATTTTGATATTTTCTCCATGTCTTGTTGATTGATGTGTCCCAGCCTCTGATGCCACAAATTGTTTTCTTCTTCAATAGTCATGTATCATAAAATTTATTCACTATCAACCTGATACATGTTGCCTTATGTTCTGCATCCCTTCATAAGTGAATTTCCTGTCTTTCCATTGATAGTGCAGCATTTCTGATTAAAAGAAACTATAATTCCTGAATCACAGAGTTGACTCACGCTGAGAAGATTATGACGTAATCCATCTATGTAAAGGACTTCAGTCTTCTTTAGTTCTCCATTAGCTAATTCGGTACTTCCACTCCCTTTTATTTTCAGAGCCCCATCATTACCAAATCGTACTGTACCATCAACCTTCCTTATGATATTCGTTAGTAGGCCGGCATTACCTGTCATATGAGATGAACAATCGCTATCCTGAATCCAGGTACTGTTGTTCGTTGTAGCTTTAAGGGCCACCTCTGCAAGGTTGGATTTATCAATCTTCTTCATTTCCTTCCATGAGACATTGGATTGAGTATATAGAACTGATGGACATTCAATTATCTCTTCCGCATACCTAGGTTCTTCATAGTCGAAATCTTCTTTGAGAGGAGAAAACCTGTTTGAAAGAGAAACACTGTCTTGCTGACGAGACTTGACTTGTCTTGAACTCTGGTATGAGGTGACCATGTCCCTTCTCTGCCTGCAATTAGCGGCCTTATGACCAAGGTTATAACAACGATAACAATATCCATATAAATTGTTTCTTATATAAGAATTAGGATATGAAATTGTTCTCCTTTGTTGAACTTCTATATCTTCTCCATTCAGATTGCTTCTTGCCTCTTCGCAATAAGACATGGTATGGCCCAGATAGCCACAGAACTGACACTTCATGAGAGGAAATGTCTTATCACTTGAATTTATCCTCATACCTTAGTCCTTGGGAGTATAGTTAGACTGTCTGTCATTTCTGAATGTTTGAGGATAATTTTCAGTTCTCCTTTTAGTTTGGATTGAGGGTTCCATTTTCGGAACTTTAGGTAACGTGTCAACATGTTCAACATTCATCTTATATTTATTTTGGATATTTTCACTTCCACAGTTGATGTATCAGCCTCATAGCCAATTCCACTCTTTCCCATGAAAGCGGGTCTTTGATCACTCAAGATTTTTCCAACCCCATCTGAACCACACATGGCTCATACTAGTAATTCTGCATCTGAGAATCTTCCAAACTGTATTTTCTTCCTCGATTCATTCAGAATTGATTCAGTCTCTAGTTTAATACTTAGAGTAACAACTTCCTCCTCAGGACCCTCAACAGTCTTGGATTTTTCATCAAGTCTGGAGGTGAAGTCATTGATGACCTTTGCCTACTCTTTAATTCTCAGCTTCAAATCTACTACATCATCATTGCTTTCAATTATTTTAGATTTTACCTTCAAAAATTCTTCCAGTCGTTCAATTTTAGCTTCATGTTGATCAACGTATTCAGTTGATTCTTCTACAATTGATTTCCACTTATTGAAACTCTTACATTTAATCTTAAGCTTACTAACCGCATCCTTAAGTTTCATCTCGGGATCTACACAAGTTCTCAGTTGTTTTTCTCCACCAATATCTTCTAATTTTTCAACAGTGACCATCATAGAAGCATGGTTACCAGTTTTGAATACTGGTTCTTCTTCATCAGAGAATTCATTATCATATTCTTCCTCTTTAGAGACAAAACTCTTCTTTTTCATTGTCTTTCCAAATTTGAAGTCTCCCTTTTTGAAGAACCTTCTTCGAGGCTTCTCGAAGATTTCATCTTCACTATCTTCATCATTGGTATTTCTTAATCACTGATAGGCAATGTGCCCAACTTTTCCACAACGGAAACATGAGAGAGTTAACTTCCCATTGAATTTCTCTTCCCCCTTCTGGAACTTCATTGCAATGAGAGAAAGAATTTATTTTCTTCGCCATCTTCACCGCTACTATCTTTTGCGCTTTTGAGTTTATACATGGCTTTGAATGCCATTTCCTTGCTCACACGAGTCGTAGCATCTTCTGGTTTGACTCTCATTTCATATGCTACCAAGCTGCTCAGTAAATCATCTAGAGAATGGTTGGAAAGATCTCTTTCCTCAAGAACTGACACCTTTGCATTATACCAAGGTGGAAGTCTTCTTAATATTTTCTTTACAATATCAATGTATTTGATTTCTTCTCCTAGACCACAAATTTCTCCAACCACTTCAGTAATACAATTGAAGAAAGAGTCTGCATTCTCGTCTGGTTGCATCTTCAGATCATCAAACCGATTGTGAAGCACTTGCAGTTTCGCCTCCTTCACTTTGCTATCTCCTTTGTAAATATTCTCGAGTTTATCCCACATGGATTTTTCTGAGGTGAAATTCATCACCTTTAGGTAGATCTGACCAGAAAGGGATGCAGTGAGTGCATTTTGTGATTTAGCATCTGCATCAAGAATTTTTCTGTCTGTTTCAGTCATAGCCAGGCCTGTTGGATCAGTGAATTGTATTCCTTGCATAGAAGAAAAGTGAACTTCCATTCCAAGAGATCATAGATGAGATCTCATTCTTTTATTCCAGATCTGGAAATTACTTCCATCGAAGTGAGGGACTCCCCTGACATTGACTGAATTCTCCATGACGATAAAGGACAGATTCAACTCCAGAAACCTGCCTCTGATACCACTTGAAGAACCCCGGGACACCCAGAGAGGGGAGGGGTGAATCAGGTTGAAAACCTTTTATTTCAATGTGATGGATCATGTTCCCATATTGGTAGGAACTTGTTGAACCTTTAAGAGGAATATGATCAGAAAACAAACATTCACATGCCCAGAGAAGACACAACACTTTTTACTTGGTTCACCACTAAGGGCTACGTCCAAGGATCATATGCCGACAAGTTTTCAGTCGTACCTAACTCCACTAATCTTCTCTAGGTGTGGATTACAAAGGTTCATGCACAGTCACTCTGTCCCAGGCTCATTGCATTTACAAAGATTAAGGGATAGCTCATTGCGTCCCTCGGGTCACTCTCGATGACTCCCCCTGGCTCACTGCCATTGGTGAAGTCCCACTCAGTTTATAGATGTGAAGGTCTCTTCATCATTGCATAAGAATGCATCCTCTATCATATGTAGATGCTCTGTTGATGTTAAATGTTCATCCACCGATGAATACCCCCTTGTCTCTTAAACACCGGGAAAACAACCTTTGGAAAGTACCTTTGCAAAGCACCCTACTTCGCGGGGCTCCCAATTTCGCGAAGCTCAAACAAGCCTTCGCGTAGCTCCTTCCTTTTCATGAAGCTCACAATTTCACGAAGCTCAGACCTTCGCAAAGATCAAGCCTTAGCAATTCTTAGGCCTTCGCGGAGCTCAAGTCGTCACAGAGCGACATCCCTTGCGAAGCTCACTGATCCAACGCGGAGCACACGACTTTCGCGGAGCTAGAATAGCCACCGCGAAGCTCCTCTTTCGCGAAGCACACAACCTTTGTGAACTTTCTTCATGAAACGATAGCAAAGAATTTTCTTTAAAAATCTCTCTTCTCCTCTCGATGGGGTCGACCTGTATTTATAGGCGATTCCACCGACCCTCAACCCTTCCACACGAAGTCAGCGCCACGTCATTGCCTATCGCGAAGCTCTAATGTTTCTGCCAGAATTCTGTCAAAATCGTGATGCACCATGGCAATTTTCCGATTGCAGAGCTTGTTGTAATCGTGGAGCATTCCTTCATTTACTTCGCACCGTCGCCGCGATGGTCCCTCATGTTTCCTTTCAACGCTTTCATTCGCGAAGCTCATCGTAACCGTGAAGCATCACCACCTCCATTTTTCTGGTCTTCGTGAAATCCAATCCATGCATCCCATCTTCACAAAACTCAAGCCTTTTCCATATAAAAATATGATATTCAAGAAAATCATCTTTTCGCGATGCTCACCAAACTCCAAATTTTGGACCCAAAAAATTTGGCAAACAAGGGGAAATGGTGCCACCTTCAAAACTGTTGTCTGCTTGAACTGTATGATCTCTTTGCGGGTACACATTCTGAACTTCCACTGCTGATTGACAACAAACACAAACCAGACTCCAAATCATTCAAAGAATACCATGGTTCCAATAGCAAATGCCCCAGTCACCATTTTTTCTCTGTAGCAGCACCCAGGAAGCTTCCGTGCGTAAACCCCAACCACCGTTTCCACTCCATAGTGGCTCCCAGGAAGCTTATTTGCGTAATCCCCATCCAACATTGCAACTCCATAGCAGAACCCAGGTATCTTTTTTGCATAATCCCCATCCCCCATTACTTATCTATAGCAAAACTTGGGAAACATCCTTGTGTAAGCCCCATCCACCATTGCCTCTCCATAGTGGCACCCGGGCAACATCCTTTCAAAAACCCCATCCCCCATTGCCTCTCCAAAGTGGCACCAGAGCAGCTGCATTGAGTAAGCCACATCCACCATTTTCACTCCACTGCGGCACCTGGGAATCTCCATTGTGTAAGCCCCATTCTCCATTTCCCTTCCATTGCAGAACCCTAGAATCTCGTTTACATAATCCCCATTCTCCATTGTCGCTCCATTGCAGCACCCGAGCAGCTACCTTAAGTAATATTCATTCGCCATTTCTGCTCCATATCGGCACCATGGAAGGTCCCTTGCATAAGCCACATTTTCCATTGTTACTCCATTGCGGCACATAGACAACTCTTTTGTGTATGCCCAATTTCCATTGGTGCTCCATAGCGGCATTGAGGTAGCTCCCTTTAGTAAGCCCCATTCTCCATCGGTGCTCCATATTATCACTCATGCAAATTCATTGTGTAAGCCCATATTCACCACCCTTCATGGACGCACCTTTGCGCCATGATCGTCAGGTCTTTGCTACCTCTGTTTTATCACACCATGCATGGCTCACATGATCTTAGAGTAAGAATTAGTCATGACGTCCTCTCTCGGAATCCTAGAGTGTATTCCCCACACCATACCTGAACTATGAGGTCTTTGATCTATTCCATGGAAAGGTACGTAGGACTCCTCCCAGAGGTTGAAGCCCAATAACTATTGGTTTCGACCACTTTCACGTTGATGCACCAATTCCCCCATCACCTACTACATGGGCTTTAATCATTGCAAAGGGGAGGTACGTAGGAAGCCTCCCTAAGGATTAATCCCAACACCAGTTCTATCTAACCATATTCACGTCTGTTCACCAACACCCCAGGAATCCGAGAGTGTTATCCCAACAACCATACATGAACTACGTGGTCATTGAACCTTTCCAAGGCAAGGTTCCTTTGAAACCTCCCTGTGGTTCACGCCTAACACTCCATTGGTTCTGACCACCTTCATGTTAGTTTTCCCAAACACTTTCTGAACTATGTGGACTTTGATCTTTCCTAATGAAAGGTATGTAAGAAGCCTCCTTAATGTTTAAGCCCCCCATCTATCTGGGGCCCATGTCCTCTTTCAAGTTAGGTCACCCTCATCCAGAATGACATTAAATTGTGGACCTCAATCAACATTAAGCCTTTGTTCTCCCACTCAGCTGTAAGCCATTGTCAACCTCATTCGGTAGTAATCCATTGAAGTCCCCAATCGACAGTATTTCATCGTCAGAAAAACTATACCGACATTGATTCCAGGCCACATGGATATGTAGAAAGCCTCCATGAGGATCAAGCCCAGTACCCTTGTATCATCCAGATCTATCCCTTCATCCCATGTGTTTCAGGAAGATCATACCCCAACCTAGAGGTTCAACTTCCTCCAAGTCCCATCCATGCGTCTATTCTCATAGGCCGCCTCCTTAGGTGTTCCATCATCCCACCGAACTATGTGTACTTTGATTCCCTAAAATGAGGATACGTAGGAAGTCTATTCAAGACTCAAGACCAACATCACTGCCATCCTCACATCGGTTCCATATCATTCTCTTTCCACTTCATTCAACTCCCCATCATCAATCTTGGTTCTATCCTGGGCTACCACATCTCGGTGGGATCATGTCATCCACCTCCTCACTGCTCCTAGCAGCACTTGGGCCGTTATCCTTGTGTATGACCCAACATGTATTCGTGTTTTATACCTCAATGTACACCCTATTTCATCGCCCCATTGATCTATGTGATTTTTTATCCCTGTGGTCTACATAGGGTTTGTAGGAAACCTCCACAGTGTTCAATCTCAGTCAATGGTAAACCTTGGTGTTCCCCCCTTTCTGGGGTACACACTCCCTGATTGGCCGTCAATAATGTCCAGATCATCTTTCACGATGTGACATATCCCTTCTATAAGACATATCACCTATGATCTATCTCTTTGGGATGTTCTCATCACCCTCATTCCATCTCCTCAAGACATTAAACTCACAACCTACCTCGTGATAAACATGAGATGCCTGAGGAAACCCTAGAAAGACCTACCTTTTGTGTAACCGTATTTACTAGACGTTAATGTTGTGTCATGCCATGTGTTAAACATAGGAAGATGAGGAACAACTCAGATAAATGACTGTGGAATTTGATACCCCACAACTAATGCGAAATACCTCCGGTTCTTTGTCCTTGAGATGCCCACTTCTGAGGTTGAATGTAAAGACCCGGAAATTTCAAGGAAATTTTTTTCTTAATTTTTTTGGAATTTTATGAGTCTGGGGCTTTAGACGGAACCTGATTCTGAGGCCTGGTGTTCTCGGAATCAATTTTTTAATTCTAGCTCGGGTACGTTCACTGAACGAGCGAGTGTGTTTTTCTAACATTTGATCTGGTGCTCAAAATTGAAATCTGAGGGCACCGATGAAACTGAAGTGCCGGTAATTTCTTAGGAAGACTTTTTATGGAGTTGTGTTTGCTCGAGATGAGATGTTAAATATGTGAGGAATAAAAATATAGTTGTTTTACAATTATATTTTTATTATGCCTCTAGTGGTTTATGAGTTATGGGAAAGGAAGTTGTGAGGAAGTGTATTAGGGCCCACATGATCCCCCACCTCCTAAAAAATTCCTAACACCCCATTAAACACCCTCTCCCTCATTAATACATGTATACCCCTCATGTTTATGAGGAACCTTCCCTCCCACTCTTTAATTTAATGCCAACATGTTTAATTAATGAGGATCCTTCCTCCCTTCCTAATGCTCCACTACAGTGGATTATGTGAGTGGGGCCCTATGTCCTAAATCCTTCATTTATGAGTTGCGTTCCAATGACAATCCCACCACTCTTATTTAAAGGAGGCCAGGGGGAGGAGTTCTAGATGGCTTCTTCAAGCGGCAGAATGCTAGCAGTAAAGCACGGTGCCCAGTACTTGGAGTGTTTTCCTCTTCCTCCTATGAAGAATGAAAAACGAAGAACACTGACACCACCCTCTGCTTCATCATTCCCGAAGTTGACGGAATGACGTCTTCTACCGTGACACCGTCTACTGCGACACAAACAAACGCCTTCTTTGAGGTAGGGGTTTGGTTTTGTGTTCGTGAATATTCTTTTTCCATCCAACATTTAATTCTTTTGCTACTTGATATCAAATTAATGGGAGGGGTCTGGACCGCATGAACATGGCCAACCCTCCTCCTCCTTTGTTTTTGTACTCATTGCGGCTCGAACGAAGGTGGCGCGGAGCAACGGCACCGCACGGGAATGATGAGGAACGCGGTGAAGGAGCGTGGCGCCGTCGCGCCGCGCTGTTGAGGCCGAAAGAAGTCGTGGCCGGAGTCGGGCCGCGGCGGAGGGGCGCCGCGCCGTCGTGTCGTGCCGGAGAACAACAAAGAGGCCATAGACGGAGTGGGGCCGTGGTGGAGGAGCACGGCGTTGTCACTCCGCACCGGCCGGACAAGGCCACGGTGGTTCAGGGAGCGGCGGCCGGAACTGCCGACCGTCGGCGCATAGAAGGCGGGACCTGCGGGGGTACCGCGGCGGCACACCAGCCGGCCAACTTGGCCGGCAGTTTCGGATATCCAGGGGTCATAACCCCCATTTGGCAAGGTAGTGGGCCCCCCATGCGAGGGTCGTTTCTCAATAAAGGGGGGCAGTGCCCTTCCCCCCTCCCCCCCTTTCCGCGTCCGCTCGGCCAGCGTCAAGCCACCCAGGCCGGGCCGAGCCAGTGGGGCCGGGCTGCGCCAGCCAGGCCGGGCCATGCTCTAATGGGCCGGACCCAGGCCCGGTTCGGGCTGACCCTATTCGGGCTGACCCAAGGGGATTTGGGCCGGGTCGTTCTGGGCCCAAACCTCCACCTAAAAACGGACATATTCATTCAAACGTCTATAGCATGGGCTACGGGCCTCCGATCGATGCACCGTCAGTTGTGATGTGATCCTCAGATTAAGGCAGTCGTTTTGGTATATTAAAATCAAGGTTTCAGAGAACTTTGAGTCTGGCCAGGTTGGTTTGAACACGAAACCAACTGGGCCCTCAGAGCAGAAACACTTATAACATGAGCTCCGGACATCTGATTGACGTGAAGTCGACTTTGATGGATTCCTCTTGGTGAGACGGTTCTTTTGGCTTACTCCGATCAATGTTTTTATGCATTTGGAGTATGGTCGGGGTGGTTTTGACTTATAAACCAACTGGGACCCTAGGACGAAAAAGCCTATAACTCTCAAACCGGGCGCCCGATTGACGCGTCGTCTGTCGCGTTGAGTTTCTATTGTTGAGACGGAACTTTGGGATACATCAAATCCGGACTACGTGTCAGTTGATGTATCAACCCCATTGGATCATCTACCAGACCCTCCCAGAATCGAGCTTGTTGTGTGCGGGAACCCTAGAGCTGGTTGCGATTGTGACGAAGATAATGATTGTACTGGAATCCTATGTGGGTTCGAGGAGGATGACTAATATACTGGATCCTTTGTTGGTTCGACGAGGACGACTACCGTACTGGATCCTCCATGGGTTCGATGAGGAAGACTACCGTACTGGATCCTCTGTGGGTTCGACGAGGATGACTACTGTACTGGGATCCTTCGTGGGTTCGATGAGGTCGACTACCATACCGGATCCTCTATGGGTTCAACGAGGAAGACTACCATACTGGATTCTCTGTGGGTTCGACAGGATGACTACCATATTGGGATCCTCTGTGGGTTTGATGAGGATGACTACCATACTGGGATTCTCCGTGGGGCTGACAAAGAAGTCTATTGTACTGGGATCCTCCGTGGGTTCTACTACCGTCCTGGGATCCTCCATGGGTTCGACGACGATGACTACTATACTTGGATCCTCTGTGGGTTCAGCAGCGACGACTACTAAATTTGGACCCTGCATGGATTTGGCAGAGAAGATGATTCAGCGGCTACATCTAATTATCTCTACCCGTCTTCATGAGTAGTATACCTGTGTGAGCTGATTCTTGACCTTCAATCATTATCTTTGATGTGATTGACTTGACATCCTATGTGGATTGGTTTATGCTTTCCTGTGTGGATTAAGTTTTACTTTCCTCAGTGGACTGGATTGTAATTGAGCTCATGAGTTGGAGCTTTACTGGATTTGATGACTTAGGTATATGTATGGGCATATACCTAAGTAGTGTTAGATGATAGTTCATGATTGTATCCTTCTTCGTGGTTTATCCTTGTGGATTCAGAGAGACCTTAGGGGGTCTCAAGGTCCCTATTGAGTATCGTATACTCACCGCTGCACGGGCTTCGCCCGCACTACGTTGTGTTGGTTGTAGAAAATGGACATTACTGATCGTGGTTGAGGCTTGTAGAGCTCGACGGTACCCGAAGGTGGACTTTACTACAAGACGGTACCTGGAGGTGGACTTGACGAGGAGATGGTACCCAGAGGTGGACTTCACGATGAGAGGGTACCCGGAGGTGGACTTCATGACGAGACGGTACATGGATGTGACAGATAGACGTGGAGAGATGAGGTGGCCATCTGTACCTACCCATTAGGTAGGGACTCTGGAGGACGAACCAGGAGCAGATTGACACCTTCCTTCTGTTTTGTATTTTTCTTGATCTTTACTGTTGGGCTTGTATTTCCGGCCCCCTTTGTACTTTCAGGACACTTGTAATTTTGCTTACTTAGTGTTTTCTTCCTCTTATAATCTGGTTGTGTGTGTGTTTACGTTTCATAAAGGCCATGCCTTTCCAGTTATAGGGATTTATGCATTTGGTTCTTATCACAAGCCCCTGGCCTATGGAAGGCAGGCTTGGGGTAGTTACGACACGGGCCCCAGGGGACGGGTCGTGAAAAATTGGTATCAGAGGAGTTCGGTCCTACCGCAGAACTCAGGACTCTGATCGTTCTTCTATGTAAATAAATAGTGTTATGGGTATTGATTGTGGTTATTAGTCCAGGGAGTCCAGTGTTGGTGCAGCGGCCGATGTATCGATACACCAGGACCCTAACTTCTGATTTCCAACTCGGTGCAGGAAAAAATTGATTGCATGTGTGTTTCAAAAGTTTTCTTTGTGATTACATTATGTCAGCTCACCAGGTATATTGTTTTGACCGTGGTGCATCTGTTCCTTTTCAGGATGGCCGCACGATGGCAGCCAACTAGGGTTCTGAGTGTTGTATGAGCTGGAAGCCCACCGAGCGATGAGGCCTCGGTGCAAGGCCCTATTACAACGGAGGCACCGGCAGTACCTCTACCTTCCGAGCCACCTATGCCACCATCCCAAGCCGCTGAGAGTGCACGTCACCTTAGTTAACTGCACGAGTTTCTGCATCAGAGACCGACTAGGTTCCACGCGGAGGCGGACCCTCGGGCAGCTGAGGATTGGATGGAGGATGTTGTTCGAGTTTTTAGATTGTTAGGGACGCCAGCAGACTTCATGGTGATCCTTGCTGCCAGCCTCCTTCAGGTAGCAGTACGCAGATGGTGGAGCCTGATGCTCCAAGTGCACGATGAGGAATCACATCTATGGGTAGACTTCGAGGGCCTGTTTCGGGAAGAGTTTGTACCAGCCACCCTTCGAACGGTGTGCATACAGGAGCTACTTCATCATCAGTAGGGTAGCATGACGATGGTGCATTATTCAGCGAGGTTCACCGATCTCTCGTGATACTCCACGTATATGGTACGGGACCTGTTCTTCAGGGCTTGAACATTCGTGCAGGGGCTCATACAAGATATTAGAGCTCCAACTATTTCTCACAGCATCCCGATGTAGACAGGGGTGTTGGAGCGAGCCATCTTAGTGGAGAGTTTCCTTACTGAGAAGCCTCCACCAGTAGGACCTACCACTAGCTGGCATGTGCCAGAGTCTTCTACAGTGGGCGGTAGACAGATGACGCAGAGGGCAAAGAGGACCAGGCCTACAGGTGGTCGACCGCATGACATAAGATCATCTATGTGAGGCACCCGTGGTGGAAATGACTTACCAGGAGCAGACATTGTTACTCCTGCGGCGAGGATGGTCACATGGCACGTGACTATCCGACCTGCCATACATATGACTAGCAGATAAACGAAGGACCTCCCAGGTAGAGGCATAGGTTTTATCGGGGCGGATCGTAAGGTGCAGGAGACCGAGGTAGGGGAGCTAGCCGTGCAGCTGGAGGTGGATGACGCTTCGAGGTGTTTCCACCACCACCACCAGGAGTTCCACCCCAACTGCATGGAATAATTGGACAGGAGTAGGACTAGTTCTAGGCCTGGGATCATTCATCTTTGTGCTTCTAGTTTCCTTTTTTTCATTGTTTTGTGTCTTTGTACTTGAGATACAATAATAAAAGACACTTTTCCTTGTGACATTTTCTTCCTCTCTTTTTGTGTACAAAGAGGTTCTGGTTAAAACTGTTGACTCGACCCTAAATTTTGAGATACCTACTAGAGGAGACCTAGTGACCACACACTGATGCCGACAGTGTGACTCAACCCTTGGAGGTGAGAGTAATGGTTGAATATATTGGTAGTAGTGTTTAGGCCTTACGACGTCATCCTTGGTATCGATTAGTATCATCCATGTCGGGATTGACTGTATTAGGCAATGAACGTAGTTAATCCTGGGGATGAGAACAGATTTCACTTATCGGAAAAGAAGAAATATTAGCAGCTCTTGTAGGACCTGAGAAGGTCCAGGTCATCCAAGAGCAGATGAGGACAGCTCAGAGCCGACAAAATTATTTTTTCTCACAGGAGGCGGAGACCACCAGAGTTCGAGTAGGGGACCATGTTTTCCTATGGGTCTCACCTCGACGTGGATTACGGAGATTTGGCAGGGGCGGCAAGTTATCTCTGCGCTTCATCGGAACCTTCTAGGTCCTCAACAGGGTAGGTGAGGTGGTTTACCACTTGACCCATTTACCTCAGTTGTACCAGGTTCATGATGTTTCCCACGTGTCTTAGTGGAGGAGATACATGTACGACCCGACACATATCATAGTTCATGGGGAGATGAACATCAATGATGGGGAAACTTTTGCAGAGGTCCTGGTAGAGATTGAGGATCGACAAAAGTGAGTCCTACGTGGGTAGTCGATTCCTCTAGTGCGCATCAGGTGGCAGCACGGGGACCTAAAGGAGATCACATGGGAGCGGGAGGCTCAGATACATGCTCAGTACCCTCTTTTGTTTCACTAGTTTGTGTTATGGATTTATAGGGACATAAATCCCTGAGGTGGGAGTAATGTAAAGACCCAGAAATTTCATGGAAATTTTTTTCTTAATTTCTTTGGAATTTTGTGAGTCTGTGGCTTCTCACAGCAACTAATTCTGAGGCCCGATGTGCCCAGAATCAATTTTAGAAGTTTATCTTGGGTACATTCAGTGTACAAGAGAGAAGGTTTTTTTAACATTTGATCCAGTGCTCGGAATTGAAATATGAGGGCACCGATGAAACCGCAGTGTCAGTAATTGCTTAGGAAGACTTTTTCTAGAGTTTTGTTTGCTTGGGATGAGATGTTAAAAATGTGAGGATTAAAAATATATTTGTTTTAAAATTATATTTTTATTACGCCTCTAGTGGTTTATGAGTTATGGGAAATGAAGTAGTGAGGATGTGGGGTGGGGCCCACAAGAGCCCCCACCTCTTAGAAAATTCCTAACACCCCATTAAACACCCTCTCCTACTTTAATACATGTTAACCCATCAAGTTTATGAGGAACCTTCCCTCCCACTCTTAAATTAAATGCCAACATGTTTAATTAATGAGGATCCTTCCTCCCTTTTTAATGTTCCACCACAGTGGATTAAGTGAGTGGAGCCATATGTCATAAATCCCCCATTTATGACTTGCGTTCCAATGACAAACCAACCACTCCTATTTAAAGGTGGCCAGGGGGAGGAGCTCTGGATGGCTTCTTCAAGCAGTGGAATGCTAGAATGGAAGCACGACGCCCAGCACTTGGTGTGTTTTCCTCTTCCTCCAACGAAGAACGATGAACGTCAATGCCACCTTAGGCTTCATCCTTCCCGACGTTGATGGAACGACACTCTCTAACACGACGTCGTCTACCGCGACACTGATGAATGCCTTCTTCGAGGTAGGTATATGGTTTTGTGTTCATGAATATTCTTTTTCCATCCAACGTTTAAAATTTCAGCCGGTTGATATCGAATTAACGGGAGGGGGCCGGACTGCATGAACACGGCCGACCCTCCTCCCCCTTTGTTGTTGTACTCATTGCGGCTCAAACGAAGGTGGTGCGGTGCAACTATACCGTGCGGAAATGGGTAAGAACGTGGTGATGGAGTGTGGCGACGTCGCGCCGCGCCGTTGAGGCTGAAAGAATTCGCGACCGGAGTCGGGCCGCGGCGGAGGGGCGCGGTGCCGCCGCGCAGCACTTGAGAACCACGAAGAGGCTTCGGCCGGAGCAGGGCCGCGGTGGAGGTACGCGTTTCCATCGCGTCGTTCCAGTCGGACAAGATCGCGGCTTAAGTCCATGGTAGTGTAGGGAGCGGCGGCTGGAACCGCAAGCGCATGGAAGGCGGGACCTGTGGGGGTCCCGTGGCGGCCCACTGGCCGGCCGTTTCGGAAATCCAGGGGTCATAACCCTTGACTGGCAAGGAGGCGGGCCACCCCAATGTGGGGGCCGTTTCTCATCAAAGGGGGGCAGCCCCCCCCCCCCCCCCCTTTCCGCGTCTGCTCGGCCAGCGTCGAGCCTCCCAGGCCGGACCGGACGCACCGGGCCGGGCCTCCCGTGCCGGGAAAGGCCGCCCGCGCCGGGCTGGGCCGCCCGTGCCGGGCCAGGCCACACCCTAATGGACCGGACCCAGACCTGGTTCGGGCTAACCCGGTTCGGGCCGACCCAGGGGGGTTTGGGCTGGGTCGTTCTGGGCCCAAACCCCCTAAAAATGGATAGATTCGTTCAAATATCTGTAACATGGGCTACGTTCCTTCGATCGACGCACCGTCAGTTGCGATACGATCCTCGGATAGATCCGGTTGTTTTTTTATATTACACAAAGGTTTCTGAGAGATTTGGGTATGGTCGGGTTGGTTCAAACACCAAAACAACCGGGCCCTCAGAGCAGAAATGCTTATAACATGAGCATCGGATGTCCGATTGACGTGATGTCGATTTTGTTGGATTGATCGTAGTGAGACAGTTCTTTTGGGTTACTCTGATCGAAGTTTGTACGCAGTTAGAGTACATTCAGGTTGGTTTTGACTTTAAAACCAACAGGGCCCCTGGGACGAAAAAGCCTTTAACTCATAGACTGGGCGTCTGATTGATACACCATCTGTCACATTGAGTTTCTCTTGTCGAGACAGAACTTTGGGATACATCAACTCTAGACTACGTGTCAGTTTATGTATAGACCCCCATGGCTTTGGAGTGAACCCTCCTGGAATCGATCATGCTATGGGCATGATCCCTAGAGCTGGCTGCGACTATGACGATGACGATGATTGTACTGGAATACTCTATGGGTTCGACGAGGACGACTACTATTCTGGATCCTCCGTGGGTTCAACGAGGATGACTACCATATTGAATCCTCCATGGGTTCAATTAGGATGACTTCCATACTAGATCCTTCGTGGGTTTGATGAGGACGACTACCATACTAGTATCCTTCGTGGGTTCGACGAGGACGACTACTGTACTGGATCCTCCGTGGGTTCGATGAGGACGACTACCTTACTAGATCCTCTGTGGGTTCGATGAGGACAACTACCGTAATGGTATCCTCGATAGGTTCGATGAGGACGACTACCGTACTGGGATCCTCCGTGGGTTCGATGAGGACGACTAATGTGCTAGGATCCTCTGTGGGTTCGACTACCATCCTGGGATCCTCCGTGGGTTCGACGATGATGACTACTATACATGGATCCTCCGTGTGTTCGGCAGCGACGACTACTAAATTTGGACCCTGAATGGGTTCAGTAGAGGATATGATTCAGAGGATACATCTAATCATCTCCACCCGTCTTCTTGAGTACTACACCTCTGTGAGCTGATTCTTGACCTTCAATCATTATCTTCAATGTGATTGACTTGATATCCTGTGTGGATTGGTTTGTGCTTTCTTGTGTGGATTAAGTTTTACTTTCCTAAGTGGACTTGATTGTACTTGAGATCATGAGTTGGATCTGAACTGGATATGATTACTTAGGTATATGTATGGGAATTTACCTAAGTTTTTTTAGATGATACTTCTTGATTATATCTTTCTTCGTGGTTTATCCTTGTTGATTCAGAGAGACCTTAGGGGGTCTTAGGGTCCCTACTGAGTATCATGTACTCACCCCAGCACGGGCTTTGCCGGAACTATGTTGTGTTGGTTGCAGATGACGTACATCACTGATTGTGTTTGAGGCTTGTAGAGCTAGACAGTACCTGGAGGTGGACTTTATGACGAGACGGTACCGAGAGGTGGACTTGATGATGAGATGGTACCCGGAGGTGGACTTCACGACGAGAGGGTACCTGGAGGTGGACTTCATGACGAGACAGTACCTGGAGGTGACAGATGGATGTGGAGAGCTGAGGTGTCCATCTGTACCTACCATTTAGGTAGAGACTCCAGAGGACGAACCAGGAGCAGCTTGATAACTTCCTGCTTTTTTGTCTTTTTCTTGTAATTTACTCTTGGGCTTGTATTTCCGGCCCCCTTTGTACTTTCAGCACACTTGTAATATTTCATACATAGTGTTTTCTTCCGCTTGTACTCTGGTTGTGTGTGTGTTTACATTTCATAAAGGCAATGCCTTCCCAGTTACAGGGATTTACGCCTTTGGTGCTAGTCGACAGCCCCTGGCCTATGGAAGGCGGGTTTGGGGTTGTTACGACACGAGCCCCGAGGGACGGGTCGTGACAATTAATACAGGTTCCCTAATGTCCACTAATACAGATATGCCCCAACATGCCCAATGTTACCATCTACTATGACCGAAGGTTGCTACCATGTGAAGACCACATGTAATGTCCTAGCGGAAGTAGTGTAATTAACCGTCATCCACAAAGATATGGCACTGGGAACAAGATTCACGAACCACAACATAATCATTATGGGAGACATGGAATAGTTAACAATTACCAAAGATGAATCTACAGAAGGAAAAACTTATATCCCATCATCCTATTTAGATCAATGAGTAAACATCCCTGGATAAGGAACGAATGCCGCCACCCTTCGGAAAGCGGAAATGTGGGGGCAACAATGACGCGTCCTCCACAGAAGGATGTGTGTTCCCCCGGAGAAAGCATCAGAAACAGACACATAAGAGTTATATAAGATAAAAATCATGTTACCCTCACATAATATTGTGTTGGGAGAAAAATAAATGAAAACTTGGTTTCTGATATATTATTCTCTAGAACTACTTCATAATGAATAATTTCCATTTAAATATCAAAAAATATTGTAATTTAATTGATTTAGCTCATTATAGTTGATAAAAATATATTATAAAATAATTTTATCCATATTATGTCAATATTCATTTGAAATGAAAAATTAAATAGTATTTGTAATTTTTGGGTCTTAATGATTCATCACCTTTTTTATTTCAATTAAATTACATGAGGGTTTCTCCAATGATATTTTTTTCTCATATTGATAAATTTTTAAGGTATTTAGATCCATCAAGGGATTTCTTATAAAGATGATATTGACCTTGTTTAGGGTATATGACTTTTTACGTTATTAAATAAAATAAGTTCTTGGTAAATTATATTAATTTTTTAAAAAAATTACATGATTGATACAACCATTGTATAAAAATTTGGTTTAAAGGGGTTTTTACATTAGATATATGAATTTTTAAAGTTCTATGAAATTATTGAGTTCTTTTGATTAATATTTTTTTGTTTAATTAAATTCGTTAATTATGAAATACTGGGGTTTATTTTTCTAAAATTCCATTTTAGAAGATTTTAAAAATAACATTAAAGTTATATTTTTTACTTTGTTTGTTAAAACATTTTTAAATATAAATTTAATTTTAAAAGCATTATATTTGTTATAATTCAATTATGAAAATATTTAGTGATGTTTTGATTATTGTTTCTATGATTTTTTTAGAACAAGGAACATGGGAATATTTGAGAACATTGGGCATGGTGGTTATTGGTGCTGCAGAAGTGCCTTTGTGGGATAATAACCATAAAAGATATTTTGATTCAATGGTTCATTCACAATATTGTTGTGATCTTGATTATCCATTATCTATGAAAGAATTTATCACATTCTAGAGGAGTTGAACAGGGAAATTCAAGAGATATGTTTGTTATGCACAACGATAATAAATTCTTGATTAACCCTTCACAAGAAACATATCCGCCTATTTATAGTTCTAGGGTTTAAATTAAAATAATATTTAATTTTTTGATAAACTATAAATAATATTATAATCCTTATCATACCACATTCGGTATAATGAATTTAATAAATTTAATATTTATTATAACACCTAAATTCATATATAATTTAATAGAGATAAAGAGAAACGCATAGTGTGTGACCTTATTGGATTCATTATAATTTTAATTATGTGTGATTTCCTAAAATATAATAAAACAATCTAGAAATGGGCTAAGGAACACAATAAAATGATCTTAATGTCACAACATCAATAACCAAAAAAACACTTATAGTGTAATATAGTCTCATTATCATAATATCTTGTAAAAAATGATGAACATTATGCTCACTAAAAATATAATTTTTAATCCACATCAAGAAATGAATTACATTATGTATGTATTGAGATTGGAATTATAGGGTAATATTATTGTATAAAAATATTAAAATAATGGGGAATAACTCCTATTATGCAATAAAAAATTAGACTATCCAAAAATCTTCCTTTCCTATCATGACAATTCATAGTAAAAGTTCCCTCCATTCACAGGTTTAAAACCTTTGTTTCATTTCCAAGAAATGATTTTAATTTCTGGGTAAAAACATGTTTGATTCTATGGAGTTTTTCCATTTTCTCGAATTGACTCAACCAAGAGGCTAGTGTATGATTAAACCTCAACAATCATGATGTTGTAGAGTTTTCTTAATCCAAGACCACTAAAAAGTGCTCTTGTATATCCCCCTATTGAATTACCATTTCCATAGAAGTAACTGAACATTATGATAACATATCCTCTAGTGTCACAAAAAATTCCTACTCCCTCACAATATTTTATACGCATGACCTGCCCATATTTAATTTATATCCTGAATAATAAGGATTCAACATGATTGGCACACACATTGGATCCAACTGTACATAATGATGTATTTAGGATCTGTGATCACTTCTAACAACCCATATCTCTCCACACAAGATTAATGAACCAAATATTTCCACTAGTGACATCTAAAGAATCTTTTGATTTCAACATCAATAAAAAATACCCCTACTTTTATTTAACTCTTACTCGATCACCCAACAAACCACTACAAACACCATTCTGTGAATTTCAAATGAAAACACAATTAACATAACACCAAATTATTTTAAAATAATAACATTATTCTTATAATAGATGTTACACAGATCACATAACATATACTACCAATGAAATATTTTTTTATAAATTTAATCACTTTGATAGCTTTTGGAACACACAACCCTGACTATACATGAACCGTAATATTGTATACCATTATAAACTAGTTGTTAAATAGGAAGATATTAATATTAAATACTAAATTTTCAATATTATTATTTCCTATTAAATTTAAATAATATTAGAATCACTTAAAATAAAAATTATTTTTTTCCAGAAAAAACTATATTTTTTCTAAATAATTGTTATGTCGCCCTTTGTGCGCATAATTTAAAATTAAATTTATTCTACATTAATTATGTTTATCTTATAAAATAAAACTAATTTTTAAAATCACAATATAAATAATATTTTACATTTATTTTTTAGGATTTTATTGAAATAGTTTATTTTTTGAGGAGTAGTGAAAAGTACTGAATTTTAAATTGAAACTTCCTTTTCATTTAATTTATTTATAATTTTAAATTATATTTTTAATTGGTTATAAATTAAAATTAATTCTATTTTTTATTAGATAATCCTATTTATGTGTTCATAATAATTTTTTTATTTCATTTTGATATTATAATGTTGATAACTTTTGAACATTTTCTCTTCAAAAAATCACTTTGTCATATGGTTTGAGAGATTAATATTAAATTTAAAATTTCTAATAATATTAATTGAATATGGGAAAATTTATTCGATATTTTTAACCATCATAATTTATTCGTGTAATGTTTTCTTGGCAGAGGAGGTGTGCGGATTAGGATTTCATTCTTCTGTTGGTGATTTGGTTCTGATTCTAATTTCCCGGTTTCATATTGGACGTTGTGCTGATGTTGGCTTGCTTTTGAGACTGATGTTTTTGATGTAATGGAGGCTTGTTTCTGCCTTGATGTACCAATGTCGTTTGAAGACGTTTTGCAGGTGATGATGGTGTAGATGAAGGTGTCTCTATTGATGTTTTTTTGATGATATGGCCATCGATTCCGGTGATGTGATGACGAACATGGCTAGATTGCGATTAGGGGTGTGTGGCTTGAGGAAGATCATGGGCTGAGGTGTCTCGTGATCTGTTTTTTGAATTTGAATTTTGAATCTCAATTTGGGTGTTTTAGGGGTGGATTTTGGAGCCTGTTTGTGGTATTTGAATTTTTGTGGCTTGGTATTTGAAATTTGTCTTCTATATTATGAGGTTCCCACTAACCCTTAAAGTGGACTATTCATAAAATGAAAAAAAGGATTTGGCCCCCCAAATAATGAAAAAAATATAAATTAATTATCATGGTTATGGTAAAAATTGTTTTCCAATGGGGGTTAAATGAAATAAATAAGAATTAAAAAAATGAAAACATTTACAAAATATCTTTTATATACATATTTAAATCTTGTAACTTATGGAATAAATATTGGTCAATTATTGTATCCACTTGACACAATGGTAATGGTTGTAGAATTACTTCTTTTAAAAATTACATGTAATACACTAACGTCACTTATCAATGGCCACCCTTATATTTTGTTGTTCACAACATAAAACCTTTATATTTTATTAAAATAATATTCAAGTCCTATTAAAAATTCTATAAACTCATACTATAATCATTATTATTTTTATAATGTCATCATAGGAAGGCTTTGGTGAATACTAAGGATGATATTTGAAGAATAAGTAACATTCATCAACATGAATGATTATTTAATTTATTCCTCCATCTCATTAAAATGTTTTTTAAACAATGATTATTTAATTATATTCATATATTCAATAATATTTTATGTTTCTATTTTATGGTAATGAACTACAACAACCTCCACTTCCATATAATGGGTTATGAAATCGTCATTTGATTGTACAGTGGACTGCCACTTCACAAACTAATGTAATTCATTTCTTCTAGTACCATATATAAAGGTTGGGTAGGATGATGGGTATAAACTATATATAGTATATTTATACCATACTTATAGATATTTATCAATTATATCATTTATTTTTTTTAATATACATTTCATATGAGATATAATAATGTCGCTTGGGTGAATGGAAGACTACTTCCTTGTAAAGAGTTGGGACAAATTATTCAATAATTACTTACAATTACTTATTCATGAATAAAGATAAATAAATTATATAATCTATTTAGACTAATCATTATGTTCATGGAATATATATCATTCTGAAAAAATATTATAGCAATTTCATTTTTACAGTTATTGACGATAACATTGTTCATATATGTTTGGACTGCCACTATTATGAAACGATGTGAAAATATTTTGATCATAACATCACATATATGATATATATATATAAATATATATAATACGGTATTTATTATATAATTTTCTTACTTAAAATATAAAACATTAATTACAACATATCCCTAATGATAATTCAAAAATGGAAACGTTACACATGCATACGTATGGCCTACCATATAAATTATTATTACAAAC
Organism: Viscum album; assembly: GCA_963277665.1. NCBI lineage: Eukaryota > Viridiplantae > Streptophyta > Magnoliopsida > Santalales > Viscaceae > Viscum > Viscum album. The sequence goes on from OY728125.1 coordinate 1,030,566,123, forward strand.
TTAATTTATCAAAAACCAACATTCATTGTTGGTATTAATTTATAATTGATGTATAATAATTATAATTATGAAATGATTATTATTCTATAGGTGATGAAATTATATTTTATTCAAAGGAACTATAACATTCTTGATAATAATCGAAAGATAAAACATGGCCATTAACACCCAAAAAAATAGAAATATAGAAATATTTTTAATAAAACGAAGAAACTATATTATAAGAGGATCATATATGAAATAATAGAAATTAAAAAGGTTCTTTCATAAGTTAATAATATGTTCAGAAACATTATAAATTTGATTATAAAAGATTCACCCAAATGGAAGTGTGAGGTAAGACACTTCCTCTCAATTTCCCTTTATTGAGGAATATTGTAATATTAGAAACCAAATTTATTAATATGATGTATATAAAATCCATTTACATGTACCATCATGATTAGTACATAATTAATGGTTTTTTATGTTCCAATTTTAATTATATCATGAATGGTTTTTTGACTTGAATATTACCATGTGTTAAAATTAAATGTGTAATCTCACTTTCTTTTGTGATTGTTAACATTCTCATGAGACCATCACTTACATTTGATAATTATTCATTACAAAATAAATTAATATTAAGTAAAAAAATTACTATATTAAGTATATAATTATTGACAAAACCATATACCACTTTTAAATACAATGGTTACATTGAATGTTATTTGAATAACTGGAGAAATATTAATATGTATTCATCATTTACTCGTTAAGAATACATGATAACAAGGAAAATTTTCTATGAATTAAATAGTTTATTTGATAAATGAGTAATTGTATAAAAATACAATAAATGAATGGGTACCATTTATAGATATCCCATTAATACATCATTAGTCTTATGATAGGAATCTATAGGGTGAATTAGTTGGATTTTTAGCCAGTTGTTTTGAACATTTATGAGGATAGATCAAAGTTGTAGAGGTATCGTGTTCATAGAAAATATTATGTACATTAATTAAGAATTTTGTTCATTATGAATTAAATAATTATTATTATCCATGATATTGTCTCAATGATATATTCTGTGGATTCATTTCATTCTCAGTATATTGAATAAATTTCATGTGTTTTTAGTTATTTACCTTTCCATATTGATTTTGGCATATATTATTATGATAATTAAAATATTTAAATGTCATGTATGATTAGTTATTTACCATTCCATTTTGGTTATAATTATTTATTCATTATTTGTTCCTCTAGACACAACACATACTTAGAAATTGAGATCAAATATATTTTGTTTCCTATCCATAGGATATAAATGTGAATCTTTATAATGAGTTTTCAAGAGTGCAATTAATTATTTTTGTTTGGTAATAATTTTATATTCTATTACAAAAGTAAAATTGGAATCATGTATGTAAGTTGTTATATAAAACATATAATCTAATAGGTTTTTTAATATTTGGACCTTTATATTTATTCTAGTGTAAGAATGTAGGAAACTATATTTCTGCTAATGGGTTCATGTTCATTATAGTTGGTATAATTTGGTGTTTTGTTGAAACATTGGGAACTAGATTTGGTGAAAAAATATTAGCAGTACAACATATCAGGCCTTTAACAACAATAGGATATTTTATTTATCATCTTTATAGAATATGTAATAATGTAAAATATGTAAAATGTTTAGCATTGACATTGCTTGTAAAAAGAACTGATAATGTCTCTAATGATATAGGGTATAATTTTTTTTAAGCCCCTCTTATCACTGCCCCATCTTTGTTAGCACTTCCCACTTCCCTACATACCACTTTATCAGTGCCTCCCCCACCCTTTCATCAATTTATTAGAATGCACCGCTGCCTCTAGTGGGATTTGAACATTGACCACCAGCTTATATATGAGTGCCTTTTCAACTCCCCTATATTTTTTGTTTTACATTTTATGATATATCTATGTATTTATATATTTTTATTTTTATTTTTTATCCATATATTTTTATATATGAATATAAATATGATTATATATTAAATTATATATATGTAGATATTGATATACATGTATTTTTAAATACATGTTTATTTATATATATTTTCTAAAATGGATATGAACTAAATAAACACTTAAAGAACATAAAAACATTATGAAACTCTAAAAACCCTAAAACCAATAAAACCAATGAAATGAATATAAAATATCATCTATGAGTCCATTTAATTAAAAAATAGTGAAACAAATACTCATTAATTGTTCATTTATATGATATTAGGTACTAGATGAAAAAAATACACCGATTAGATGTTATATCCATTTAAAATTAAATAATGGGGTCAGCGACTAAAAAATCAGTTTTGGAGGTGTCATAATCCTATTGAGGGGGGGTTAGAAATAGTAAAAATATCTTTTACTAATGTCTGAGACCCTTATTGGCACTTATATATTCACATGTTTTGATTTATTTGATGTATATCCCAAATGGACACTCGATTCAATAGTTATTGTCCTTCGATGTTCAAGTTTGATTTATGACTTTTTTGAAGTTCTAATATATATTATTCCATTGATAATATAATGATTTAAATGTAATGTAGTTTTATAACATTTAATAATCTCGTATTGGACTAGTTATGAAGATAAAATGGACCCTAATATTTAATGTCATTATTATTTCATGGGATATTGGATTTTTAGTGATTTTTGGTGTTTTATGGGTTTTTAACATTTTACGGCCTTTCAAAGAGCCATAAGATCTCAATCGGGTTATTTTCCACTAACACATGTCAAATAAATTCATGAATTGATATATAATCCTCTATGGACCTTGATAACAAAAGACCACCACTATTTAGGCAAAAAAATTTCCAGAAGGCCTCCAAATGACCATAACATCTTCTATGATTGTCTATTAAGTAATTATAAGTTTTTTTTATATATAGCCATTATCAGTGTTACAAAATAGTTCTAATGGGGAGGGGACATTATTATTGCATATAAAAAATATCTTACAAAGTTCAACCTTTGACCATTTTTTTTGAATCACTGATAATGCCCCCTTATAACCCCTTTTTTAGAAGCACTGATATATGCATGTTTTGTCTTCTCTTTTATACTAGTGATGATATAGGGGGACTTTACCAACAAATTTTTACAATCACTGATTATTTTCCCCCATTAAATTAATTTTATTTATTACAATTAAATACCCCCTTTAATAGTGCTAAAAAGAACAGTTAAAGTCCCCCTTTAACAATGATTTTCCTAGCACTGAAAAAGGGGGTTTTAATAGCACTTTTAGAGAGCACTATTAAAACACTAGCGCCAGATAAACCTAGTTTTTTAGTAGTGTATGGATCATAACCATATGATAGAATTTTATGATAGGAATATAATAACATCCCAATGTATTGGTATGTACATTATTATATGTGTTTTCATTGTTATATATCTGTGTCAGGATAATACAAGTTGAAATGGTTTTAGAACAGAGGTACTAGGGCATAATAACTAAAACATAGGTTCATTAGGAATGGATCGATCATCTCTTGGTTAATGAAAATTAACTTTACAACACATCTGGAAGGAAACTCCTAGAAGATATGCTTAGGTAAACGAAATTATAATTACAAACAATTTTAAAGGATTAAAAAAAGTGAAATCCCCAATGAAACAAGTATTATGATGATGCTATTTTATCTGTATAAATTTTAGAACTTTGTTAATTATTTCACTAGTTATTTGAATATATATTATGTTTCATAATAATATGATCTAGATTATTTTATTTTATTGTTTTGATATGATGATTAGTATAATGAATGAGAACAAAATTAATAACGATAATTCAAGGAATATGAATGATCATTTTATTGATTGGCTTAATCCATTCATTCAAAGGGGTCTAGTCTTCTATAAATTCTCATCATATGAGGACATAATACCATGTTCTATCAAGACATAGAATTAATTATCTATGAATTATGGATTTTATGGGGATAATTATAAGAATATAATTATAGATAAAATTATTGATATTGGTAATAAGGGAAAGAATAATAATTCTACATGTGATAATTATAGAAGGAATCACCTTGGTATATGCTTAAAAGTAATAGAGTCTTCTTAATGTGTGGAGAGAAAGGGAACCATGGTCATTATTTCATGGAAAATAAAATGTTTTCCAATGATCAATGAATCGACTATATAGATATGTGGAATTAGGGAAATTAATTCCCCAAGTGTTAACGGAATATACCTCAAAAGAAGAAAATTGATCATGGTCAATATTATTCTATTAAAATAGATAAAATGAATGAATGAAAATTTTTTGTATGAAGTAATTATTTTATTTCATTATTTTATCAATGTAATCATGGTTATATGAATTTTAAATTGTATAATATTGGTATTGTAGCTATTTTTCATTAATTATTTTAAATCATATTCTGAATGGTACCAATGAACAATGAAATTGATTTACTTGAATGTTGAGATTCTAGGAAAACATAGGATTAGAGGAAATTTAACTCTTAACATTGTATTTATGTTGTGATAATGTCGTTGGGTTGAATAAATGACTGATATTTATAATGTAAATGTGATAGTAATGACTACCTGGGAGATTATTAATGAATTTCTAACAAGGTGATTTTAGATACCCAAATCTTGGCATACATGGAAATTACATTACTTTTGCAGAATAATTAATACATAACAAAAACAGACACCAAAGGACCCTAATAGTTTAGTGCATTTTGAAACTTGGAACATAATCTTCTAATCTTGGTGAAATATCTTCAACATATCCCATAAAGATCTTACCTTTTTTAACCTAAAACCTTTCTTTATATCTTGGGGAAAGTGAAACATATAAAGGGTGAGCTCAAATGATCAGTAAGGGTAAGCATGGAGAAAATAAAACAAATCATATTCATTTGAACTTCAAAACATGAACATAATATTTAAACATCAAATTCTTGAGCAATTACATAAAACATGGTAGTGCATAAGGCATATATCACAATAGAACATCAATCATGATAAAATGGCATGGGAATAAAACATGTAATTATGGAAACCATTTAGCATTTGTTATGATTACCATAGTAGCAAAGGCATTGCTTCCAAGACCATCTTAGTGACCAAAGTCCCTTTATGAATCGAGTTCACTCCTCGTTTTAGTCCTGTAACACTGAAACAGATTAACTTACCATTCCATACATGTCTATCTCATGAGATATAAATCATTACCCAATGCATTGGAGGGAGATATATGTCCCACCCATATCATAAGCAAATCATTCTTTCTTGTGCCATAAAATCATAAATCATTCATCATAGCATCACCCATGTAATAGAATGGGATTCTCAAACATGATGCCATCATAACATAATCCATATAAAAAAATGGATATCATTTCATCATAAGAAAAATAAAACCATGAAAATAATGGAGACATTATACATGAAACATAAAAATATTAAGTAATGTCTTTTTAGATGGAAAAAAGTTCTGAGAAAACACTTGAAATGAATTCTTGAGGAAAATACCTTTTCTTCTCCAAAATCATTTTCTTTTCACAAAATTCCAGGAAATTTAAATAGAAATGTATTTTTTTGAAGATAATCATGAAATCATGTAGAGGAAGCTTCTAGAAAATAAGGCATTATGAAACAGTAAAAATCTGTTCATGCTGTATAAGTTAAAAAAAAATCACCTCGTACTTTTGTTGAAAAAGTCAAGAAGTTCCTCGTGTGGAAAAAAAGTACGATTCATATCATAACATGTGGTAAAATTCCAAAATGGGTAAAAGGAAATTAAACATACGTGAAAACATCTTTAGAAAACATGGGAATGGATGATAACAATAAACCCAGTAAATACTTATGAATAAACAATCTCGGATAAAAACGAGATTGGAAAAGTTATCCCTTACCTTAGTTCTGATATGCTTCGTACGGATCGGAACCTCCTGTATAATGATTTAAATAATGTCATTGAATTATTACCAAATCATCTTCATCATTACAATTTCACATATGGTTCACTTATGACTTCATATTACCCGTTCTTTTGTAAATTCATGATAAAGTAGTGTTTTGGGTAAAATCGTTTCATTTATTGTCTGTGTTTTGACTTTTAATTATTAATATGATTACTTAGATCATGATTACATAATTCCAGAATATAAAACATGATTTATATATATTATATATATTCATAATATACTTGTATATAATATATCTATAAATGGAAAGAAATACACCGTTGACGGAGACGGTAGGCCGTACGTATGCATGAACGTTGTTTTCATTTCATTATTGAATTGAATGGAATTAAGTAGATGATATACATATATATACATATACATAAATCCAGTAGAATTATTATTTCATATATTTCATGATTACTTATTATATATAGTTTATAATCATTCTTGAATTGTCAACATGGAAAATGAATCTCATCGCGTCGTGGAGACGTTAATCCATAGGTATGCACAAGCGATGATATCATTCCCATATTTATTGAATGGAATTGGAGTGAATTATATTATATCATAGAATAATTATGATGTTATAATATTAATATTCAGATATTATTTACACCATTATACCCATCCAAGTATGGTGGTGGTGAAAAAATAGATTACACCATGGCGTGGAGACGGTATTCTGTACGTACGCACGCACGGTGAATTTGTATTTCTTAGTATGGATAGAAGGTGAAATAGGGTTGTTTAATATTTATAATAACAAATCAGTATATGATTTATACTTATGTTATTAATTCATAATGAAAAAACTAAAGAATAAGAAGTAGAATAAGAAATAAATTTGAAAGAATCGGTAACCGATGTTACGTCTTCTTCGACACAGATCTTTGAAACCTCCTCTCAGGGCACTATAATTGGTCTTTGAAGAAGACCATGACCTCTAGTATGTTTCTAAGAAGGTTTATAATGGAAATGGGCAGGGTTTGGCTGAGCATGAAGACTCAAAAAGGTGTGAGGAGGAGAGGGAGGAGGTTCCCTTTTATAAGGGAGGAGAGGGGCACCTTTGGAATTATAAGAAATATTAATTTATAATAACTTCCAACCCCACTTAAAAACCTCCAAAATGACTCAAATCCGATGATTAGATGAGATAGGGTAGAAATCTCATAAACCAATAAAATTTAGACAAGTTGGGAATTTATTTTAAACATTATCAACTTGATTTGTCCTTAAATAATCTAATTAATTTTATTTGTGGTATTCTAAATTTTAAATCACTATAAATAATTACTTATATGTTGTGAATTGTCCATAATTGTATGATTAATTACATTTTAGACCATATAAATTTTAATTTATAATTTTTAAATATTTTTTTTAATTTTAAACAATTTTATAATATGTAATTTTTATAAAATAACAATAGTGTCAATTTTGACACTATTCATTTATTTGAATTTATATAAAATATATACAGAATATATGTTCGAACTAAAAGATTTAATATATTAATAACATGTCATATTTATCTAGAAAATTAGTGGAGCACATTAAATAGTTCATATAATATTTATTTTAATATTTTTTAAATCATTTATTTGATATTTCAATTAATAAAATAATTTCATCATCACTATTATGTCATAATTAATGATAATTATTTAATCCCTAAAAATTATAAATAAATTTAAATGATGTAGATAATTTTATTATATTTTTAGAGACTATTTATATCTGATGTTTTATGACCTTTATCACTAAATTAAAATTATTACACATATAAGATATAAGAGAGTGACATGTTGTCACTTTCTTTGGTTTTAATAATAAATAAAATATTTCATGGTCTAAAGTCCATGAAATGAATCTATTCCATCCCTTAGGTGATATTGGTCGACTTTTATTCATCCAATAGGATTTTTTCAAGTGTTAAGTAATTTTATAATCTTATTTTTACTCTTATTTACCAGATTTACCTTTAACTGTCGTAAATAAAAATTACTGTCGTTACTATTCATAATATCAAAAAAATAAAAGTAAGCTATTAACATAATTTGGACCCACTGAATTTAAATATAGAATCAATTATTCAAAATTCAAAACACAGAATTTGTATTAATTAATTTAAAATTAATCTCGTTGTTAAGAAAATGTTTTTTAAAAGTTAAAACATTGTAAAAGATTGAAATTAATTTACATATGAATTCAATGTAAAATCAATGATAATGACATAAATTAAATTAAATGGTAAAAATATATTCTATTTATACTTTAAAATCATTCAATATAATAATTAAACCATATAAATTATTTCGATGAAAAAAGTTGTTTTTAATTAAAATATAGCGTGTTTTTAATATTCATTAAAATATGAAAGTTATTAGAATAATAAGAAAAATTTATCCAAAGTAAAATTTTATATCCTGATTCCAATTAAGAATTTTATATTGTCAAATTGAACTTAAAAACATGTCAAAAACTAGATTTAATGTGGGTGTTCCATCAAAAGGCGGCAAAACTGCATTTTTTATAAAAATACCTATTTTACCCGAAATATTTATTTTGTTCACATACCATGTTTTAGAAAATGTGTAAAATGAATAATCATGTTATAAAATTTAAAATGTAGTTAATACTATTCATAGAAACTAGTCTATAATAATATTATAACAATATATCGTTGTTTAGTAAAACCCAATATTGCGTACTACACACGCTATCGAGGAAGGTCGTGATTGCGTGTTACACAAGCCAAGTCAGGTTTGCGTGTAGTGAAAGACTCCTTTATTGTTGCATATAACAGAATCTAACCATATTTCATTTATACATTGAATATATATATATATATATATATATTTATATATATATAGACACTCAATGATGCATAGAATAACTACTTTCAAACGAACTTGAAATTGTGTGTAACACAATCCAAGAATAGTGTTGCATATACTGCAAGCTAATATGGTGTTGCGTATAGTGAAAGATAATCTTGGTGTATCGTACAACAGAATATATGAAAGATATTAAAAAAAATATATCATAAAATATTAGGGTGTTGCATTCTACACCCCTTAAAATGAATTTTGCCCTTGAAATTCATCGGGGTTATAAATGGTTTATTACATGAGAGTTTCTTTCATAGAAACACACATCGTAAAATAGAATACCAAAAATTTTCTTTAAAAACTAATATATGAAACATAACAGTTGCCCAAATTAACTAATCACTGGGTTTCCAAATAGGATAACATAGTTGAAAATATGGATATGGAAGAAAAATTTAACCATCATGTTCTGATGGAGAGTGGTAGAGGACATGGAAATGATAAAAACAACAGTCATAAAGCCATAAATTTGTTATGTTCTAAGGGACCATCAAATTAGTCAGATATGAGGGAACTAGGACAACATTTTTGGTTTTCAAGAAGATTTCTCTAAGTTGATGAATTAAAAGAAATACTTACATGATTTTGGTATAATCTCACTGTTTTTCATGCCTAGAACAGTTTATACTTCATCTCTTAAATAAATGAAGTTGAATTTGTTATTCATGAAGAGTTAGTAGATCATGTGATTGAATGATGGGTCATTAGATCTGTTTCAATCAAATGGTTAGCAAAAGATATCAAATATACATAAGTCCATTTATGGTGAGGTTAATCGTATATGATTCCAAAAATGAACTTATACTTCATCTATCATACCACATAATAAATTATAACTAGTTTCTACTTACCATGGACTTCCTGTAGGCCAATGGTAGGTAATAAAGGCATGTCTCACTTCGGTTTTGGATTCGATTCTCACAACCTTGTCTGACGTGACGGGTCGTCGCTTGTCCTGTGGGTTATCCTTTTTCTAAAACTAAATTATTATAACATCCCATAAATACTATCGAAAAAAAAAGTTCTAGCCTTAAACAATACTGACTTATGTCCATCATAATCCATTCCAATCTTTAGGCTTATACATATGTCCAATCTCATAGTATAAAGTAACTGATTACTAGAAATTTGATCTACCGAGAATGTGAATACCATTATTTATCCCCCATATATCATAAGATATATCTTCTTGGTTAATGTACAAACATGTGAATACCTTAATCATGTATTATTTTGAAACATGAATTACCATAGAACCATAGTAAAAATGTGAGTGCTATCAAAAGTTAACTCTTTCCACCCACAAAAATCTCTAAATTTCTATATAATCAAACCATGATATCACTTTGTTCTTATATCCGTCATGAGCTCATGAATACTATCAAACATTTCATTTTCTCCTTATCCCTTCATTATGAACATATCATCTGATTTCTAAAAATATTTTAATAACCTTTCAGGGTTACCAGTACCATTCATCATATACTTCCAAAACTCAAAAAAAAAAGGCAATAGTGTAACAATCCTTAGATGTTTTCTATATTCCATATTACCATAAATTATTCATGATAAACAAAAAAATCATTACACTACCTTCCTAAACAATTGACCAAGGTTCAACAATTCTTTTATCTCACATATAATTTTTAGTCTCTTCATCATCATTAATATAAATACTACCCAAACGGCCATGATGATTCTCTTCATGAGACATTCCCTTTGTGAATCGGTTTGCATAATGCCCATACATTCCACATTTAAAACATTTAACCGATGTTCATGTCTTAGAAATTCCATTATCCATTTCCATGGTGTTAAATAAACCTTTTCCTTTGCAATTAATGGCTTTGTGTCCTTCGTTTCCACACCCAAATCATCTTCCAGTTCCTTTGAAACATTCTCCCCAATGCCTCTTCCCACATGATTTACATGAGGAGAATTGAACTTTTTTTCTTCTATGATCATCATGAAACTCAATCTTTCTCTTATTAGCTAAGTAAGGATACACACCAATGTTAAGATTATTGATCATATTATGAGATAGCTGATTTTTTATAATAACGATATGTCGACGTCCAGATCCAATTTAATTTGGTTTCTCATGAATAATATCATTCCATTGTCCATCATATCCACCATTATCCTGAATCTTCCGATTTCTAGCAATTTTCTAAAACCCAAAAATGAATAGTGTGAGAGGTATAAATCCTAATCAAGGGGGTGTACCTTCAATATAAAACATCATAGGATTAATTATAATATCGTTACTATAATTATATTACTATAACCTATACGTATACTTATCCTTAGGGACAACGCAAGACATACCTTAGAAATATCTCTGAGGATCTCACTAATGTTTTCGCTTCCTAGTTTCCAAAGGTTAACTAATCCTTTCCTCTGATACCAACTATTGCGACCCAATGTATGACATACACGGACATTACTTTAATATTGGGGAATACTTAATACATAACAAAAACAGACACCAAAGGACTGAAATAGTTTAGTGCCTTTAGAAACATAGAAAATAATCTTCTAATCATGGTGAAAGATCTTCAACATCTCCTATAAAGATCTTCCTTTTTTTCTTACCTAAAACTGTTATTTATATCCTGGGGAAAATAAAACATATAAATTGTGAGCTTAAATGCTCAGAAAAGGTATGCATGGAGAAAATAAAACAAACCATATACATTTGAACTTCAAAACATAAACATAATATTTAAACATCAAATTCTTGAGCAATGACATAAAACATGGCAGTATATAAGGCATAGATCATAATAGGACATCAATAATAATGAAATGGAATGGGAATAAAACATGTAATTGTGGCAACCATTCAGAACATGTTAGGATTTCCATAGTATCCAAGGCATTGTTGCCAAGCCCATCTTAGTGGACAATGTCCCTTTCTGAGCCGAGTTCACTCCTCGTTTCAGTCCTGTAACACTGAACTAGATTAACTTACTATTCTAGAAATATCTATATCATGAGATATAAATATTTACCCAATGAATTGGTGAGAGATATAGGTCCCACCCATCACATAATGAAATCATTATTTCGTGTGCCACAAAATCATAAATCATAAAACATAGTATAACCCATGTAATAGAATGTGATTCTTAAACATCATCCCATCATAACATAATCCAAATAAAAAATAGATATCATTTCATCATAAGAAAAATAAAACCATGTAAATAATAGAGACATTATACATAAAACATAAACATATTAAATAATGTCATTTTAGATGGAAAATAGTTCTGAGAAAACACTTGAAATGAATTCTTGAGGAAATTTCATTTCTTCTTCAAAATCATTTTATTTTCGAAAAATTCCATGAAATTAAAAAATACATGTAATTTGTTGAAATTAATAATGAAATATTATAGAGTAAGCTTCATGAAAATACGGCGTTATGAAATTGTAAAAATCTGTTCACGCCATATAAGTTAAAAAACCATTCTCCTCGTACTTTTGTCGGAAAAGTAAAAACATTACTCGTTGGTAAACAAAAGTAAGATTCCTTTCATAACATGTTGTAAAATTCCAAAATGGGTAAAAAGGAATTTAAACATACATAAAACCATTTTTAGAAAACATGGGCATGGATGATAAAAATAACCCCAGTAAATACTTAAAAATAAACAATCTCAGATAAAAACGAGATTGGAAAAGTTATCCCTTACCATAGTTTTGATATGATTCGTACGTATCTGAATGTCCTGTATAATGATTTAAATGATTTCATTGAATTATTAAAGAATCATATTCATTGTTATGATATCATATATTGTTCACTTATGACTTTATATTACCCATTCTTTTGTAAATTCATGTTAATGTAGCGTTTTGGGTAAAATAGTTTAATTTATCATCCGTGTTTTGACTTGTAATTATTAATATGAATACTTAGATAATGATTAGTTAATTATAGAATATAAAACATGATTTATATATAATATATATTCATAATATAAATATATATAATATATCGATAAATGGAAAGAAATACATTGTTCATGGAGACGGTAGGCCTACGTACGCATGAACGTTGTTTTTGTTTCCTTATTGAATTGAATGGAATTAAGTAGATGAAATATATATATATACATAAATCTGATAGAATTATTATTTCATAAATTTCATTATTACTTATTATATATACTTTAAAATCATTCTTGAATTGTTAACATAGAAAACGAATCTCATCGCGTCGTGGAGACGGTAATCCGTATGTACGCACGAGCGATGATATCATTCCCATATTAATTGAATGGAATTCAAGTGAATGATATAATATATTAGAATCAGTATTTTGTTATAATAATCATATGTAGTTATTATTTACATCATTATACCCATCCAAGTAAGGTGGTGGTGGAAAAAAAGATTACACCACGGCGTGGAGACGGTATTCCGTACGTACATACGCGCGGTGATTTCATTTTCCTTAGGATGGATGGAAGGTGAAATGGGGTTTTTTAATATTTATAATAATATATCAGTGTATTATTGAAACTGATGTTATTAATTCATAATGAAACAAATAAATAAGAATAAGTAGAAGAAGAAATAAATTTAAAAGTATCGGTAACAGATATTACCTCTTCTTCGACACGCCTCTTTGAAACCTCCTCTTATGGCACTGAAATTGGTCTTTGAAAAAGACCAGGACCTCTAGTATGTTTCTAAGGAGGTTGATAATGAAAATGTTCAAGGTTTGGACGAAATTGAAGGCTCAAAAATTTGTGAGTAGGAGAGGGAGGAGGTGCCCTTTTATAAGGGAGGAAAGGGGCACCTTTGGAATTATAAGAAATATTAATTTATAATAAATTCCAACCCCACATAAAAACATCCAAATTGACTGAAATACTAATATTAGATGAGAAAGGGTTGTGATATCATCAAACCATAAAATTTAAACAAGTTAGGAATTTATTTTAAACATTATCAACTTGATTTATCCTTATATAATCTATTTAATTTTATTTGTGGTAATAATATTCTAAATTATAAATCATTATAAATAATTACTTGTGTGTTTTGAATTGTCCTTAATTTTAATATTTATTAAATTATAGACCATATAAATTTTAATTTATATTTTTTTAAATATTTTTTTGATTTTTAAACAATTTTATAATATGTAATTATTATAAAATAACAATAGTGTCAATTTTGACACTATTAATTTATTTCAATTTAAATAAACTATATACAGCAGATATGTTCTAAATAAAAAATTTAATAGATTAAAAACATGTCATATTTATCTAGAAATTATTTAATCACATTAAATAGTTCATATAATATTTATTTTAATACTATTAAAATTATTTATTTGATATTTCAATCAATAAAATAATTTCAACATCACTATTATGTCATAATTAATGATAAATATTTAATCTCTAAAAATAATAAATAAATTCATATGATGTAGTTAATTTTATTATATTTCTAGGTACTATTTATAACCAAATTTTTATGATGTTTATCACTAAATTAAAATTATTACACTTATAAGATTTAAGAGAGTGACATGTTGTCACTTTCTTTGGTTTTAATAATAATTATATTATTTCATGGTCAAAAGTCCATGAAATAAATCTAGTCTGACCCTTATATGATATGGGTAGACTTATATTCATCCAATAATATTTTTTCAAGTGTTAGGGTAATTTTATAATCTTATTGTTATCCTTAATTACCAGATTTACCTTTAACTATAGTAAATAAAAATTACCATAGTTACTATTCATAATATCAAAAAAAATAAAAGTAACTGATTAACATAATTTAGACCCAATGAATTCAAATATGGAATCCATTTTTCAAAATTCAAAACACAAAATCTGCAGTAATTAATTTAAAATTAATTCTGTTGTTAAGAAAACAGGTTTTAAAAGTTAAAACATTGCAAAAGATTGAAATGATTTTACCTATTAATTCAATGTAAAATCAATGATAATGACATATATTATATTAAATGGTAAAAATATATTCTATTTATACTTTAAAATAATTAAATATTATAATTTAACTATATAAATTATTACGATGAAAAAGGTTGTTTTTAATTAAAATATATCATGTTTTTACTAGTCATTAAAATATGAATGTTATCAGAATAATATGGAAAATTTATCTGAAGTAAATTTTTATATCCTGATTCCAAATAAGAAATTTATTTTGTCAAATTGAACTTATAAACATGTCAAAAATTATATTTAATGTGGGTGCGCCATCAAAAGGCCGCAAAACTGCATTTTTTGAAAAATATTTATTTTACCCGAAAAAAATATTTTGTTGACATACCATGTTTTAGAAAATGTGTAAGATGAATAATCATGTTATAAAATTGAAAATTTATCAAATAAAATTCATAGCATCTAGTCTATAATATTATTATAACAATATATCATTGTTTAGTGAAACACGGTATTGCATACTACACACGCTATCGAGGAAGGTCGTGATTGCGTGTAACGCAAGCCAAGTCAGGGTTGCCTGTAGTGAAAGAATCCTTTTTTGTTGCATATAACATAATCCAACCATATTTAATTTATACATTGAATATATATATATATATATACAATCAATTTTTGGTTGAATAACTACTATCAAACGAATTTGAAACTGTGTGTAACACAATCCAAGAATAGTGTTTCATATACTACAAGCTATTATGGTGTTGCGTATTGAAAAAGATAATCTTGGTGTAGCGTACAACAGAAGATATGAAAGAAATTAAAAACAATATTTCTCAGAAAATATTGGGGTGCTACAGTGTTGTATGCTATCATTGAGGGAGTTTAATTTTTATCGGATTTAACGAATATATAAAATAATATGATTTATATTTATGAAAAAAGGATTCATTCTTGTTTTCAATACGGTTTTAGGATAATTCATGTTATTATATTTTTTAAGAGTATACTTGATAAAGGTATTCATATATTAGTATGTAACAATTATGATCTACTTCATGTTGTTTGAGAGATTAATGATATGATCTTTTTGGAATGATAGAAACATTATTTCTATTTTTTTATCTTAATTCATTGGACGGGTCAATATATAAACATTTATAAAATTTTATATGTTGAACTTTGAAGATGTTTTAGAGATTAATGTATTACATCAACAAATGGAGATATATATATTAGATAACCTACACATACCATTTTATTATAATAATAACTTGAGACATAATTAATGGATTATCGTTCTATTATGGATGTTATGATACATTAATATTAAATTTTATTTCCTTAGACATAAAACAATTCATTACTGGTAATTTGTTTCTTATTGTAACAAATAAAGTGGAAAACAACTCAAACACACCAAAAATATGAATTTTTTCTTATAAAATTGAGATATATGATCTATGTAAATTTTAATGTATTATTAGTCTAGATGGAGATTTAATTTCCCAAAATTAAGAATAAGGCATGGAAATAAAATTTTATTCCATTATCCAAATTTTTATGATATCAATGTCCTTTTCCATTATATTATAGATTATGGATTTGTGGTCATTAATCTTCTTTATATCACCCAATTCCTTATGATCAATGTTCTCTATCACACTCCATCAATATTTGGGTACTCTATTTCTATCCTATACCTTTTTAGGAAATATTTTTTATTTATATGAATGATGATAAATTCAAAATTTTAAAGGAAAACTAACTGTTCATTTAAATTATTTATAAGTTAAATTAAATTTTGAGTTGATTTTACATTAAATAATCTCAATTTTATGTCATTTAATTATATTTAGTTCATTGAAGTAATTTGATGTTTATTTTTTTTATAAAAACATTCTAAAATTTTTAACATATTATATTTGAAAACCTACTTTCCTTTCGCATTATCAATATTAATTTATAATTATAATTTGAATCCTATGAAAATTGAATTTGAAAAAATTGATTAATTATTTTTAATAATTATTATTTATAATTTATAATATGGTAAGATAATTTTTTATGAAAATTAATAGTGAAAATAATAATAATTAACTACAATGGTTAAGGTAAAAATGGATTTACTGAGAGGGGAGGGTTGTTAAAAATAAAATATAATCATTGAAATAACATTAAAATTTGTCTAAAATATAATATCATGATATTTTTATATCTAAAATATTATTCCGAATAACTGTTTCATCATTTGAGCCTTGTGGAAATTCAAAAAACATGTATAATACATTCATTTCATCAATTACAAATGTGCCACTCACCTCACCTATAAAAGGCCACGAATCTCGTATTTTTTTATATCTTCAAAGAAATGGGTTTAGAATATATATACCCAAATCACTTCCCATATTAACTAATCTAACTCTATAATCTTTATTTTTGGTAGAAATCCATCCTAGGATCGATTTGGTTAAAACATAAGGATTATATCCAATGAAGAGGTACCGTTCATTAAAATGTGTTTTTATTTTATTTATTCCTCCACTTCATTAAATTATTTTATAAATGATGATGATATAATAGAACTAGTTATATATATATATATATATTTGTATATGTTTTTATAAGAAGTTATTTAACTAAAAAAACTCTACTTCAATCGAATGGTTTATGAAATAATTCGTTGTGTGTAAAAGAATTACTGCCTTAGGAATTGATGTTATTCATTTTTTCAATTACCACCTAAAAAGGTTGGGTATGATGATGGATTTGATATATATATATATATTATGTATAACATAATTATACAAATATACTCATTATATCATATATTATTATGTCACTTTACATTCTGTTGGAAACACAATAATATCAATCATGTGTATGGTGGACTACAGCCCTATGAAGCAATGTCAATCGTTTTTTAAAAAATTATTTACCTAGAAGTTAATAAGGATAATGTTAGTGAATATATTTGATATAAAATTTTTAATATGATATTAAGGGGAAAAAAATTATTCATTAATGATAATATATCATTTTAATTCTTACAATTAAATATGATAACATCGTCTATGTAGTTATTGACTACTGTCTTCATGAAGCGATGTGACAAACATTTAATCACTACACCACAGTGATGATATTTATATATTTATATGTAGAAAAATATGGTATTTATGATGTAATCATAATTATATAAATATAAAATATTACTTACCAACTTTATATAATGATCATTGAAAAATGGAATCATTACTTTAGTTGTTCGTATTACCTACCATCACAATGACTGTAACATACATCATTTCTCAATACCATATTTCAATATTATTATTAAAATTATAATTTATTTAAAAATATTATATTTTTTTCATGATTATTATTCTATATATTATGAAATTATATAATATTCACAAGAACAATAACATTTTTGACCACGAACATATACGAGAACAAGGAAATTAACACACAAAACAGTGAAAAATTTGAATTATCATTAATGATTGGGTGACAAGATGTTATAAAAGGATAATATATGGTATTATAAATAGTAATATGGTTATTTTGTAAGTTAATAACATTTTTAAAATCAATATAATTTTCCATAAGTCATGTTCACCCAAAAGGAATCATGTCGTAATGGTCTTCACCCCATTTTAACTTCATTGAGGAATATTGTAATGTAATGATACAAATTTATTTTATAGAGTTTTTATACTACCATTTTACTTTTAATATAATGAATTAGTCCTAATTAATTGTATTTTATGCCTTAATATGAATTATTTCATCCAATGTGATTTTAATTGGAAATTACCATGTGGAAATATTTATTGTGAAATCTCACTTTATTTGGTAAATATTAAATTTTTATTTAAATAGTACCTTTCATGTGATAATTATTCAAGGGACCATTAAATAATATTAAATATACATTTTATTTTTCTATAAATATGACTATTTCTTCAAATGTATACTATTTTTACATACAATGTTTACTTTAAAATTTATTAGTTTAATTGGAAAAATATTGATAAATCTATATCCTTTACTGAAAACATATACATTATGATAAGGAATTTTTTTTAAAAAAATACATTAATTGATATTTTGGGACCCCTTTGAGCCACTTGGTAGAGATAATGACAGTGTAGACTAACTAATTTAATGTAAAGGCAAAATATACATAAACAACAATCTTTTAGTAATTAATTTTTTTATGTTGTTATATAAGGAATATGTTTGACTATAATTATTCATTGTAAATATAAAAAGATTTCCCAAATCATGGTATTTGTTTTATAATTTTTAGACATCAAATAAATTAAATTATTTATGTCATAATAATGATGCAGGTTTTACCTCATTAATAAATGATTTAAATAAATAAGATTACAATGCTTAAAATATTATCCAAAACATGTCCAATTCAGATTGGATGATTTTATTTCGACCATGAATCATCTTATCATAGATAATAATGATTTTTGGACCATTATAAACCGAATATCATTATATTATAAAATAATACTTTCACACTTTCCTAAAGAGCCCCTCCTCCCCCTTATAAAAGGAGACCACTTCTAACCAATTCCTCACACCTCTCAAGCCATTTGTCTTGTCCAAACTCTGCCGAATTAAGCTCTAAAAATACTTATCCTCCTCTAAGAAGCCTTACTTTTGGAATAAGGCACTTCAATAAGTCCTTTGGTTCAAACCAAATGGAGTTACCCAAATTAAAGGTAGCAATTTATCTTAAAATGTTTTCTTTTATTTCACTTCTCCAACCCATACACTATTTTTATTTCTTTCTTTTGTAACAACAACCATATCCTCAATATACTAGGATGTTTTTATAATAAGTATTCGTACTACACTTACACACACCTCTATCTAATGGATGATGAACATAATGTTTCTGTGGATGGAAAACTATGGCCTCACAAAACTATGATTGTTAAATTACATCTTACCGCCTATCATGGTGGAAATTGTGATGGAACTGTATTTATATATGATATATATTATGTTTATTATTTCCTTATTCTTCTGTAATTCCAATTTATATCATGACTTTATGGTTTCCATAGTGGTTAAATACGATAATCTCATTTGAGGAAGTGCGGACTACCGCCCCCTTAATGTGATTTGATTCGTTAATTACTTATGTGGGATGTATAAAGGATGAATTTAGTGATATTATATGTGATATTATACTGGAATTATAATATACCATTGTAAAATTATGTTTTATTTCCATTAAAATATGAAATATAAATGAAAGTAGCATTCATGCGTACGTACGACTTACTATCTCCATGAACGGTGCATTTCATTTCTTACCTCTAAATGTTATGTACTATTATAAAAACGTGTATATACTGGATATATAAGATATATATGATATCCAAATTGTGAATATAATTCTAGATATAATGAAACTTTGACCACATGGACAACATGTAAATATAAGGCGTTCATTTTTTACTCAAGTACCAAATATCGATAAAAATTAACGTTATTAACTTAAATGATTACATAATGTTTATAACATGGTAATAAGTTATATAAAATGAATAATAAACATGAAAATGTTTCATAAGAAATTATAAATTAAATTTATTTTATTATTCTTGAGATTAAAGAATGATCGAGTCAAGTCGGACGCGAGGTAAGGGATCCGACCTCTCTTTTTCTTTTCAAGTACTCTATTTTATGTCATTTCATGTATGATCCATGTTAGTATGTTGGATAATGTTCTATTGTATTCTCCATACTATAATTTTTATTTTCATATGATGAGAGACCCTCTCTTAACTTATCAATTCATTTTATGAATTTTTAAGCAGCACCGTTAGGCTGTCAAATTTTTGTAAGGGGTTTTCTTATCTCACTTTTAATTCCATGAGATTTCCATTGTTCGCCACTTATTCATTGAATGTGGTGTATTGCGTACTTCCCTTTGATATATATTATCATTATTTTCATTATATTCAGGGTATTATGTGATTAATTTGGTGGTTATTAACTTTTGGTCATATGACTCAGTTGATTACAACGTGGTAAAGGGTTTGGTCTCACTTTTTATTCCTGTGAGATTCATACTATATTTGCCACTATTTCCATTTGTGTGGTGTATGTACTGCCCATGACTATACTCTTTATATGATATAATTTCATTTAAGAGTATTTACATCTTCATTGTATGATCCTTATTTCATGTGTCGTATGTTTTTTTATGTTACCAAATCGATAAGGGAACTATTCACCCTCCTCTTTATAAAAGACTTCTTTTTTTGTTATGTATTTTAATTTACATCTTATTATGTTGGGATATGTTCTTATATATACTTATTGATGTAAAAATTATATCCATTTGATGAGATTCTCTTTTTTATCTCATCAAATCAATTTCTGAATTTTAATGTCACGTCGTTCGGCTGTCGAATTTTTACGAGGGAACCTCTTAACCCAATTTCAATTCATTGGGTTCAACTTGTACATATTGAATATGTCATCCAATTAATATGTGTTAATTACCTATTATTGTTTTATACTTAATATCCACTTATATTGGTTTTATTTATATTTTTTACACATAATTATTTGATTGATTTATCCTTAATTTAAGGATACCATCTTTATAAGGGATTTCATCTCAATTTACATTTCCATTGAGACTTCATTGTTGTTATGAACCAATTCACAGTAATATAATGTATATACTGTACTTTGACATATTATATCATGAATCCCTTTATTCTAATAATATTATAAATATCTGATTAAATGTTATTTCTCAATTATTTGTATTCAAGTGTCTCTCTTTTTGTTAAAAAACTCTTTAACTAAAATATCATTTTAAATGTATTAAAGATTTATTATTCTAAATATTTATAATTAATGTCCATGATTTCAAAATGGGTTTTAGGATTTATTTATATGTACATTAATGTTTTCAAATGATAATTTCTTTAAAAGCTTCAATGTGGTATGGGACACTTTGATTCAAAAATCTCTTTTTAAATGGTTTTTGAAAATGGTTTGATAATGCATTGTTTACTTCAATATCTTGATTTGATATAGTGGAATATGGAAATTTTATCTTTCTGTTATAGTTTTGTTATGTGTTATGATTATGTTATGGTTATTGGGCATTGTTTACATATACGGGTGGTTCCGTGATAAACCTAGGGCAGGTGAGACCGAGATAGCTCTCCAATGCATTGGGTAACGTGAAGGAGGTAAACGTGATGTTACTCCTAAGGGATTTAGGTAATATAATGTGATGAGTATTCCAACTGTGACTCCCTATGTACCTGTGATAGCTACAATGTATGTTTTATATGGATTCCATAAGTAACCTTTTATGATTTATGATTGTGGGTGTTATTTATAAATCTCATGATTTCATAAGGTATGTTATGATTGAAAAGTATGGTTTCATTGATTTGTATATATTGATGGGCTAATGTTTTAATTCCTTATTTTATAACCCTTACTGAGCTTTTTATGCTCACCCCAAATTTTTGAAATGTTTTCCACAGGACTTAAAGATGAATTGGGTCAAAGATGGGATCAAGGAATAGTCATGCTATCTAAAACAAGGAAGTAGACATGATTCTTTTTAAATGTTTTTATATTATGAAAAAAAAATGAATACTGAGTAGTAGTGTCTACATGTAATATTCAAGTTCTAATGTAATAGTTATAGCCTAATTCTCTAAAACTCTAAACCTGAAAAGATCCTCAATGTGAATTATCCATTTAATTCAATTTTATGTAATGATTAAGGTTGGGTCCTTATAGTTGGTATCAGAGGTCAGTTTAGACAACTTTAGGTATTAGGAATTTTCATTAGGCATATGGTTAGTCCCTACCTATTATTTCAGTTAAATCCTTGTTTTATAACTTTTTCAGATCAAGGAAATTCTTTTACAAATGAAAAGAGGAGGATCTCAAATGACATTCATATCTCTTCTTGATGACATGCTTGAAATAATTATTTCAAAATCATGTATGGATGATTGTGAACCTTTTTCTAGAATACAACTAACTTGAAAGCAGTTGTTTGAGATATCAAAAACCTCCACTATACCTCATTATCATCGTGGATCAATGGTTGTATTTAGAAAAATCCTATTTTTACAATATTCTAATATTTTCAAGAAAGGTAAATATTAACAAGGAATTTTCAAATAATTTACCTTATCACAAGATTTTGAAGCATATTATGATTTTAAAAAAGGTGCTGAAGAAGGAGACCATTGCGCAACCTATTTATATTTGATTTTAAAATATAGTCTCACAGCACATACTTATGGTATTTTAAAAGGACTATTAATTGAAAGTTTCAACTCAAATTCGGTTCGACTATTTTATAGAAATCATGTTTTATCAGATTATTTGAAATTATATTTCATACATGATTATTTTCCAAAACTGTTTTTCTGTGAACACCCATATGACCCATGTTGTACAAGGTGTATTTGGATGGAGGAATCAAATGATTTTGAAGGATCTCTAAATGATTGTTTCAATGAATTGACCTTATACCTACGTGAACAAGATGACGATGAAACCAAATGGACACCATGATCAAGGTATATTTTTATTCATTTTTGGGATTGTTTTATTTTTTCATTTGGTGGTGAAATAAGACTTCAAGAATTAAGGTGTTGAGATCATAATAAATTTGGATGAAAATTAGAGTTATAAGGAAACCTTTGATGTTAAAAAAATTAGGGTTATTTATGAGTATTATGAAAAGGAAAACCCATAAGATGGGTGACAACCCATCGCATCCGGCAAGGCTGTCGGAATCGAACCCACAAACGAAGGGCGAGAAGGGCACATCACCTACCACTAGCCTACTTGATGTACCTGGTTAGTATGACTTATTATTTTTGTAAAATGATTTTATAGAATAAGAATAAGATTATTTTTGGAACTTATGTTTTATCAAATGGATATACTTTGTATAGAAAAAAAATTTAGTGATTAAGTGATAAAGGTTGTGGAGAAAAGCGTTCTCTATTTTGAGGAAACACTATATGCCTAAGTAAGATAGAATACTATGGGATTTAAATTGTGGAATAATGGTTGAAATTTTAGTTTGGAAGAATCTATGTTATTATAATTGACACAAGATGATTTGATTTATTTATGAAAATTATTAACCTATCATGGAGAATATGTGATTAGGTTAATTACTTTTCAATATGAGACTTTATGAGTAACTGGTGTTACAGAGACATAAATGTTAAGTTGTATATTGTAAGTCTATGTAATTAAATACTTATGATATTTGGGTTACAATCACAGTTTGGATTAATTTTGAATAATTTTAGGGACAATTGTTTATTGAATGGTCTTTGTTGATCTTTAGGTTTCGTTAGACAATTTTTGGACTTTAAGAGTAGTTTTTCTTTATGTAAAAGTTTTTCCTTTTGGGGGATTATCTGATCTTATACTAAATGTTTTGGTTTTATTTAATATATAAAGACATGGGAAATATATATTTCATCTTTTATAGATTATGTGATTTTCTCAATGTTGATTATAGTGCTCTTATTGTGAAAAAACGTCATCCTGAACACTCATCATTTGGAGAAAATATGAGTTTGTGTTAGAAATCTTTTAAAAGATTAATATATAAATGACAAGTAAGTATATTTCCTTATGTTTTTGGTTAAGCTCATAAAAAAATTACTCAAAGAAAAGTAACTTTAAACAAAAACCTTGGCTGTTAAATTTTCATTCTGGGGAATCAAAGTCTGTTTAACCCATCACAAGTTTGTGATTTTTTGGTGGTTAACTTTCTCCTAAACATGTTTCCTAACACACTCCATCATAACATGACCCTTTTTCCCCTCCATATCCATGTATTCATGGAATCATAGTATGGGTTTACTTAGGTGACCATTTTACTTCTGTTTATATCTTTTAAAGTGATTGTTTTACTGACTCTTTTTCCGAAATGGGACTTTCAATAAATTTTCCGACCCCAATTTTTAAAATTGCGAGGACGCAATTTCTAAATGGAGGGAAATATGTAACATCCCAGGTAAATAATGAATATTAATTTTTCATATTTATTAATTTTTGAATTAAATATTAATTTTACATTAAAAATTATTTCTATGTTCGATAGCATACCCGATACACAACAACGGGTTTCTTTGAAATCTTACGTTGCACACTAATAATATAATATTATTATTTTAAGTGGTAGTCAACTCCTAGTCATTTTATTGGTAGGAATGAACAAAACTAAATACCATATGATTATACATGTTTGTAAAATGTATTTACATTATCCAATAAAAAGTTAGAGGCTTAAAATGTGAATGAGTCTAATTTTAAGCATAATTTACATTAAAAGGCTTATTTATCGCCTTTTAATGGAGAACCCTTATTAACTCATGTTTTGGTCACTATAATACATTCTGTATGACCAAAAAAATTATTTCTTTAGAATGGGGACATCAAAATTTACATTGTGTAAATTTTTGGGATTTTTCCTTTAAGAATCATTTTTTAATGAATAGTGAAAAATATTGTATTTTAATTCAAAAGTGTCTTTTAATCTAATATAGTTGTATGGTTAGATTATCCTTTTAATTGGTTTTAAAGTTAAATTGAAATATATTTTTACCATTTAATCCAATGTTGGTCGTTAGAATAAATTTCACTTCAAAATTGGACTTAATCAAGTGTCGATCTTTTGATAGTTATTATTTCTTAAAAACATGTTATTTATTTTGACAACATGAATTAATTTTTAAATTAATTACTGCCACTTTTATGTTTTTAATTTCAAAAAATAGACATCAATTTTGAATTCGGAATATCAAATAATGCATAGGCTGAAGTTTTTGGTATTTTTATGAAAAAACATCAATTTTTGATGAATAGTGACACCACTTAATGGTAGTTAAAAAAACTGACATTTTCATTTAAATGAAAATTTACCTCTTCTATGAATTCAATTTAAAAAATCCGAAATACATGGTTGTTATGAAGAAGTAAAATGTGGTTCATTCAGATGAAAATAATTTTTAGTGAATAGTAACTTTTGACTTTTATTTACCGCGGTTAAAGGTAAATAATGTAATTCAAGGATAAAAGAATATTATAATAATTACAAATTACCTTAACACTTTTCCAAACCTTATTGGTTGAGTTGTTAACGACAATGGGCATCATTGGGTCTATTTTGGGACTCCTTTGAGGCACTTGGTAGTGATAATGACAATTTAGACTAATTAATTTAATGTAAAGTCAAAATATACATAAACAAAAATCTTCTAGTAATTAATTTTTATATGGTGTTATATAAGGAATATTTTTGACTATAAATATTTATTGTAAAGATAAAAATATTTCCTACATCATGGTATTATTTTTATAATTTTTAGTCAAAAATAAATTAAATTATTTATGACATAATAATGATGCAGGTTTTACCTCATTAATAAATGATTTAAATAAATAAGATTATAATGCTTAAAATATTATCCAAAACATGTCCAATTCTGATTGGATGATTTTATTTCGACCATGAATCATCTTATATTAGACTATAATGATTTTTTGACCATTATAAACCGAATAGCATAATATTATAAAATAATACTTTCACACTTTCATAATGAGCCCCTCCTCCCCCTTATAAAAGGTGACCACTTCTAACCAATTCCTCATGCCTCTCAAGCCAATTGGATCATCAAAACTCTACCCAATTAAGCTCTAAAAATCCCTATACTCCTCTTAGAATCCATACCTTAGGCAAAAGGCACTTCAAGAAGTCCTTTGGTTCAAACCAAATGGAGTTACCCAAATTAAAGGTAGCAATTTCTCTTAAATTGTTTTCTTTTATTTTACTTCTCCAACACATAATTTTTTTCTCTATATTTTGTCACAAAACCAATATCATCAATATACTAGGATATTTTTATAAGAATTATTCGAACTACAATTACACACACCTCCATCTAATGGATAAAGAACATAATGTTTCTGTGGATGGAAAACTAACGCCTCACGAAGCGATGATTGTTCAATTACATCTTACCACTTCTCATGGTTTCCATTATGATGGAACTGTATTTATATATTATATATATTATGTTTATTATTTAATTATTCTTCTGTACTTCCCATTTATATCATGCCTTTATGGTTTCCATAGTGTGTAAATACGATAATCACATTTGAGGAAGTGCGGACTACCGCCCCCTCAAAGTGATTTGATTCGTTAATGCCTTATGTGGGATGTATAAAGGATGGAGTTAGTGATATTATATGTGATATGATACTAGAATAATAATATAACTTTGTATAATTATGTTTTATTTCCATTAAAATAAGAAATAGAAATGAAAGTAGTGTTCATGCGTACGTACAGTTTATCGTCTCAATGAACGGTGCATTTCATTTCTTACCTCTAAATGTTATGTACTATTATAAAAACCTGTATGTACTTGATATATAAGATATATATGGTATACAAATCATGAATATCATTCTGGATATAATGAACCTTTGACCACATGGACAACTTGTAAATATAAGGTGTCCATTTTGGACTCAAGTACCAAATATTGACAAAATTAATGTTATTAACTTAAATCAATACATAATGTTCATAACATGGTAATAAGTTATATAAAAGTAATAATAAACTTGAAAAAGGTTCTTAAGCAAGTAGAAATTAGCTTTATTTTATTATTCAGTAGATTAAATAACGATCGAGTCAAGTCGGACGTGAGGTAAGGGATCCGACCTCGCTCTTTCTTTTCAAGTACTCTGTTTTATGTCATTTCATGTATGTTCCATGTTCTTATGTTGGAGGATGTTATTTTATATTCACCATACAGGAATTTTTATTTTCATATAATTATCGAACCTCCTTTACTCTTATCAATTCATTTTATGAATTTTTAAGCAGCGCTGTTTGGCTGCCATATTTTTCTAAGGGATATTCTTATCTCACTTTTAATTCCGTGATATTTCCATTGTTCACCACTTATTCATTGCATGTGGTGTATTGTTTACTGCCATTTGATATATATTATAATAATTCTCATTATATTCATGGTATTATGTGACTAATTTGGTGTTTATTAAATTTTGGTCATACAACTAAGTTGATTACAACGTGGTAAAGGGTTTCGTCTCACTTTTTATTCCCATGAGATTCATACTATATTTGCCACTATTTACTTTTGTGTGGTGTATGTAATGCCCATGATTGTACTCATTATGCGATATAAATTCATTTATGAGTATATAAATCTTCATTTTATGATCCTTATTTCATGTGGAATATGTTTTTTTAAGTTACCATATCGGTATGGGAACTATTCACCCTCCTCTTTATAAAAGACTTCTTTTTTGTCATGACTTTTAATTTACAACATTTTATGTTGGGATATGTTCTTATATATCCTTATTGATGTAAACTTTATATCCAAATGATGAGATTCCTTTTTTTATCTCATCAAATCATTTTATGAATTTTAATGTGACGTTGTTAGGTTGTCGAATATTTACAAGGGAACCTCTTAACCCAAATTCAATTCTTTCGGTTCAACTGGTACTTATTGAATATGTCATCCAATTAATATGTGTGAATAAACTCTGATTGTTTTACACTTAATATCCACATATATTGGGTGTATTTATATTTTTCACACATAATTATTTGATTTATTTATCCTTAATTTTAGGATACCATCTTTATAAGGGATTTCATCACAATTTACATTCCCATTGAGACTTCATTGTTTTTATGCACCAATTCACTCTAATATGGTGTATATACTATACATTAACATATTATATCATGTATCCCTTTATTCTCATGATACTATAATGTTCTGATTAAATGTTATTCCTCAATTATTTCTTTTCAAGTGTCTCTCTTCTTGTTAAAAACACTTTATATAAAATATCGTTTTAAATGTTTTAAAGATTTATTATTCTAAATATTTATGATTAATGTCCATGATTTCAAAATGGGTTTTTGGATTTATTTATATGTACATTAATGTTTTCAAATGATAATTTCTTTAAAAGCTTCAATGTGGCATAGGACACTTTGATTCAAAAATCACTTTTTTAATGGTTTTTGAAAATGGTTTGATAAAGAATTGTTTACTTAAATAACTTGATTTTATATAGTGGAATGTGAAAATTTTATCTTTATATTATACTAGTGTTATGTGTTATAATAATGTTATGGTTATTGGGAATTTTTTTACATATACGTGTGGTTCTATGATAAACCTAGGGTAGGTGAGCACGAGATAGCTCTCCAATGCATTGGGTAACATGACGGAGGTAAACGTGATGTTTCTCCTAAGAGATTTAGGGATTATACTATGATGGGTATTCCAACTATGACACTCTATGTAGCTGTGATAACTACAATGTATATTTGATATGGATTCCATAAGTAAGCTTTATGATTTATGATTGTGTGTGTTATTCATAAATCTCATGATTTTATAAGGTATGTTATGATTGAAAAGTTTGGTTTCATTGATTTGTATATATTGATGGGATAATGTTTTCCTTCCGTATTTTATAACCATTACTGAGCATTTTATGCTCACCCCAATTTTTTGAAATGTATTCCACAGTACATAAAGATTAATTGGGTCAAAGATGGGATCAAGGAATAGTCAGGATATCTAAAACATGGAACTATACATGTTTCTTTTTATGATTTTTTATTTTATGAAAAAAATGGATACTGAGTAGTAGTGTCTACATGCAATATTCAAGAACTAATGTAATAGTTATAGACTAATTCTCTAAAACTCTAAACCTGAAAACAATCTCAATGTGAATTATCCATTTAATTCAGTATTATGTAATGTTTAAGGCTGGGTCTATATAATCATTGTGTAGTTTATTGGGATCCTTAAAACCAAAAACATATAGGATCTCAATGTATATAGTGATCAATACTATGTTTGGAATAACTGGTGAAACCTCTACAATCTTAATCTAAAAATAATCTTGGCGATCTCAAACAACTCTTTTCTTTCTCTCTCATGTTAATGGACATAGTTATGCTATAGAATCCTACATCAATCTATTTTTTCATAAGAATTAATGAGTTCAATTTACAGATCCAAAATCATTAATACATGATTGTCGACCATGTCTTTCAAGTTTATTTAAAATACCGAAAATTCATCACCACTCTCTTCCATTAAAAGGGGATTTTGATATATGGAATCTAGAATGTTTGATTTTCATTAATGAAGCAAAAACATAAAGAAAAATATATTCCATTCCTAGATGTTTTGTCTATTGAGGATATGATTTTTCTTCAATATAGATCTTATGGATAAATTGGATGATGATCTTTACATTTTTGTACAATTATTAAATAGAACAATAACAGTACAGGAAATTATTTCCAATTTTGTTAGGAATTTTGAAAAAAATGTTATTCATTATGACACTATTTTATGAAGACTCAACCTCCCTCAACATTGATCATTGAATTTCTTGATTCATTAAAATTATAGTGTGAAATATTTATATTCCCAATAATATATCCTCAATGTGGGATGGAAAAGCTATTTGAAGGTATTTTGGTTTTTATGTCTTTTGTAAGTGAAATACTGAAACTCCTTGATCAGTTGAGCAGACTCTCCAATCTTGAAATACTAAATGGGGTTTCTAAAAAAATTACTTTTAAGTTACATAAAGTCTATCATGGGCTATTGCTGTTGATGTATGTTAGTTATGTCAACTCAAAACATTCATATGATATCCATGATAAAATTAAGTGTCCCAGTATGAGTTAGTTAAACACTTAGTTCTATGTCTTTCAATTATAATATTGTAATGGATTCCCATTTATGAATTAATATATATTTGAGATGAAATATTTATTATGCACAAATTTTATATTTTTTATAATTTTAGGTTATATTAATATTAAGTGGGTCAAAATTAAGTGATTAATCCTATTTGATAAAACATTTACACAAAATACAAAATTTATATTCTGTATTTCTAAATTCTTTAATGAATTTATGTGATCATGGTCATGAATATATAAAATAAATAATTCATCATACATAAACTGATAATGAAAAAATTACATAATAATAATTTTATCTTATAGAAGATTTGTTGGATGGAAAATTAATCAACAAATTTCAAGAGAGAAAAAAAGTATTCTAGTGCCGACATTGTTTTTGGAATTTCACCTTTCAAACTATGTACCACATGGGTCGATATCATCTTTATTCTATCTCTAACTACCCCCATTAAACTAAGAATACTCTATTTATTACATGAATTTATTACACACATGTAGGTGAGTGGAACCAAATGATTAATAAAGGGAAATTAAAAATAAAATCATCATTGGACATATAGGTCCTACTTAATAACAGTAGGTGGGATGAATAATTGGACATCATATTTAATTTAAAAAATATTAATTTCAATCTCAAGTAATGAATTAACTTTAATTTACCCAAATCATTAAGAAGTCTTGAGAATGCTTATGAATAGTCATAAACATGAAACTAATATTAAAAACAAAAACATTTAATATAAATTTATATTATCCATTATTTAATATTTAAACACACCTTAATTAATTATTAAATTTAATTTTATCTTAATAGCCATCTAAATTAACTTTTAAATAAAAAACATTAATTAATTTATATAAAATTAATTTTAGAAACAATAATAATAAATAATTATAATACCCTAATTATGAATTTAATAATTATTCAATAAAATTGTTAAATAGAAACAATATTAGGTGAAAATAAATATAATAAATTTTTCGTTCTGACATTACAATTTAGTAAAATTTAATTCTATTATTTTTTGGGAGATTATATGATGTTTTCTATCAAGATACATGTGATGTACCTTATTTGTTGATTACTCGTGATAAATTCCATAGAAATGGGTGTCTACCCTAGTTAAACAAAACAACATGTATTATCCAACTACATATTGAGTATTACTCTTTCCAAGAGTCTTTGTAATCCACCAAAAGACTAGGAATATTATTTGTATGATGGACAACATGATGAGTATTCAATATATAATCAATGTGTTCCTTTAGCTGTGATTCCATATGTCTTTCCATATAGCTTAGTGTGTACATGTAATATAGGAAATAATGAAATACACACCATTTATATTAACTATATTTCAGGAATATCGTTTATGCACCATACTATCAATCCCAAATGGTTTTGACCTTGCATTCAACCACATGGTTTGAAAAAAATTTCCCGCTAAACCATACATAAATAATGAAGTGTAAACCATATAAATGTATTCTAATATTTAAATTTTATTTCAAAACATTCCCATCCTACACACGGTGTTCAAAAAATAAACCATGCCTAATTTTTTCTTAGTAAGAAGTGTATCTGATGACCTGACGTGACATTGGGCACATTGATAAAAAATGTGTACTAAATATACATGTCATGTAACCCTATCTAATTGGGATGAATTATTCTCACATACTATTAAAATCATTATTCATTCCTTAGTAGTTATTAGTATATTATGAAAATTAGACCGCTGGTCAGTGATAAATAAAATTTTGAATGAATTTTAAAAAAAATTAAAGAACAAATATTCTTGGAATGAAATATTGTACCACAATTACCTTTATGGATGAAAAATAAAATAATTAATTGAAAATATAAAACATTACCTCTCTAATACGACATGTATGTTCAGGACACATTGGAAGTCCATTGGAGTTATAATAACTATAACATTTTTCTTGATTTTATTTATCATTTAATATATTATACAGAATGTAAACGTTATGACCAATGAATGTTTTATATAAAATATTTGATAAAGAGGAAATAATAGATCATATAGAGGATATTAATGTAACAAAAAAGGTAATTTTATAATAAATCATTATTTTGTATGATTATATATTGTTATATTTACTTGAAAAATGATAGGATTTTTTGATATAGAGGGGAAGGCTTCATTTCAAACCAAATTTGATTTTAAGGCATTATATGTTTTTATTTTAAAACTTTATCCCCAAAAATGTAAATTTTAGTTTGGAAAAATTATTTTAGTATTTTTAATCATCATTTATAATTTATATTAAGATGAATTTTTAGAATTTGATGAATATATTGATTTTTTAATAAATAATGAACATATTGATATTTAATGAAAATTGGATTTAATTTTCATTTATAGACACATAAAAATTATATTTAGGATTATATTTAACATTTAAATAATTCCATTATATTAATAAAAATACAATTATTTTATTTGTAATATATTTATGGTTTATTGTACATTTAAAACATTTTTATATATAAAATGTTTAATTTTCTGATAAAGAATTCTTGGAAAAGTAATTACAGTTTAATATTAAATTATATTCCACCAAATATATTTTCTTGTTCATGAATAAATAGATATTATATTTGGAATAATTATCAATTAACTTAAAAAATAAACACTTTTTATTTTTTGTTAGTAACAATAACTTATGTTATTATTTTACCATGGTAAAGTGAGAATCAAATAATCAATGTTAAAAATTAAATTATATGTTCAATGAAATTTACCTAACACATGAAAAAAAATATTGGATGATTATAGATTATTCGTAGACACACTGTAATTTAAAATATAGCCAATTTTCTATTTGAATGTGATAATAACATTTATAATATTTTATTTAATGAAAACGAGAAAATGTCAGATTATTAATAATATGAACTATATTACTTTATCATGGTGATAATAGATAGTTACGGTTATAAATATTAATTCAAAAAAATTATTTATATTCACCAAGGTAATTTATTTTTAAATATTATTAAATGAATTTTCACCTTAGATGGTTAGAGAACACAAAGGAAATAATTTTTCAAATATTGGAAAAATACAACAAATTCTATAAAAAATATTAAAATTAGTATAATATGAAAAAATTATGGTGAATAAATAATTTTACATATGCAAATAACATGTTATGGATTTTTTAATATATATTATTTTAATTTAATATGATTTATTGATTTTATAATAGTCAATGTAAAGGAATTTTTATAAAATTGAAATTACTGATATTTTAGGAAAATAATTTTTTATTATATAAATAATAAATTTAAATATATTAAATCTATATATTTAATTATGATACATTTTTAAATTTTATCCTTGTTAAATTTATGGTCAATTTTTTCTTTTTTAGAAAATATCATGACCACTAAATAGTAAAAACCTCATTGTCTAGATAAGTGTGAAATGTGTTAACAACGGGTGAAATCCAAAATATGAGGGTACTGATGTGTTTTAAACATGTAAAAAAAATCTATGAGAGGATATATAGTAAAACCCATATTATATTCTTATATGATAAATTTGGTTCCATGTTTAAATAAAAATTAATATATATATATATATAATCAATATTTTAAGAAATTCAGCAAGTTCCCCTACACTCTTTTATAAAAGGGAACCACTTATTCTCGTTTAATCACACATAAAAAACCCATTTTTTCAAATAATATCTTATAAAATAACATAATAAAATATATAAAAAAGTTTTGGATTCATTATTTATGGCGTTATATCAATCATAGAGGACTTAAAGAGTTATACAAAGGAAATTTTGTGAAGAAGAGGTATTGGTTTTGACCATATGTTTTATTTTTATTAACCCTCCTTCATATCATATTAATATTGGGTAAAATAAAGAAAACTAGAATAATAAATATAATTAGATGTTGTTATTTTAATTTAATAACATATTTCTATATTTAATTCCATTAAATCAGAAATGAGTTCATCATTCGTTTCTATGGATGACTACTACCTCACGAATCGATTTAATTCATTTTCCATCTCTTTATCTCATGGAAGGATTATAATGAGGGAATTAATTTTTATAGATGATATTAATGAAATTTTTTCAATTTCCAAAGATAATATTTCAATTACCTTTGTACCATTTCATTCTTTAAAAAAGGATATCATCATTCACGTGTCTGTGTGGATCACCACCTCTACGAAGCGATGCGATTCATTTTTGATCACCACATAACATGGATTATATATTATTTTATTTTAAAATAATTATTAATATATATATATATATATGATACAATAATCAATATTTAAGGGATAATATTACTTCTCTTCTTCATATAATGTGATTTTAAAAATAAAAATATTTTTCATGTGTACATACGATCTGCCACCTCCATTATGGTAGCATAGTTCGTTTCCATTAAAAATATTAATAGTTCTATTTTAAAGTATTATTGACCAATAAAAAGGATAATTATGTCTAGATTATTATTATATATATTATGGAATAATGGATTCTTTTACCATTATAAATCTATTGAAATTATTTTTCATTTCTCAATCAAATATCATCATAACATCCAATGTGAAATTAAAAGATTATTTAATTTTCATTACATGGTAATAAGTTATAAAAATGAATAATAATATAGAAAAATATTCTCATGAAATAATATAATTAATTTTTTTATTATTCATGATAACAATGTCTATATTTGATGAGTTAGGCCCAGGGTAACTAAAATTATTTTTAAAATCACATTCACTGTTTTCTGTAAAATTATTGTTTTCTTCCAAATATATATTTTTTTAATTAATTATAGAGACATAAAATAACTATAATGAAATTTAAATTCCATTTTAATTTTATTTGTAAAATTTGTTCCTAAATAATATTGTTATGAATTATTTTGTATTTCCCTACAAAATAACAAAAGGAATGTTCTATTTTAAAATTTACAGTGAAAATAAAATTTTCTACTATGAAGTTTGTTACTTTGTTTTTTTTTTTTGATTAATTTAAAATAAATCACACTTTCTTCAAATTAAACCATATTTACCTATATTTATCTTATTTTAAATACACATGTTTTTAATGGATCAAACATTTCAATATCTTGATATGTTTTCTTATGGATGAGAAGACTATTTTTATGGTTGTAATTTCAGACATTGAATGCTTTTATGTATTAGGATTTGGTTATGGTTCATCAGAATTGCATCAATAATGGGTGGTTCTATTATAAATCAATAGTGGTTCATTAAATTATAAACCAATTATGGGCAGTTCCTTGTGAAACTAAATATGGGTGGGTCTATGATATGAATTCAACACATTTTGTATGAAGGTCAACCGTATTGTTATTCCATTTGTAAGAGTGGTTGTGTAATATATTGATACCTTGATTGGTCATGTTTTTCATCTCTTTATGTTACATTTTGGTATAATGTAATTATATGTGGTTTTTAAGATTTTTACAGGCTTCAGATAAGTTACATGTCATGTAACCACGTAACATGCCATGTAATGGTTTTTGTTTACATGTCTTAAAAGGGGAGATCACGATGTGAAGGTTTACACATCATGACCAGGGATTACATGACGTGACATTCTAAATGGTTCAATTTTAATTTGAGGTCACAGGTTTTTAGTATAAATATTTTTCATGTAATTCATGACATGATCAAGAGTTAGATTTCATGACATGGCATGTTCCAAGTAATAAATCACTCATTTAGCTGTTTTTGTTAGGTCCTTCACCGGCACTTTATTGATCTTGACCCAAGCCTATTCTTAAGAGACTCTCAAGGGAATATTTCCTCCTAGATTGATATTTTTGGTGTCATATCTCTATTTTTTTGTGGTACATCTCTTTTGGTACATGATATTTCAACATATTTGTTTTACGTGATCATGGTATCACCAAATCATTGTGGTACCAGATCCATTGATCTATGTTGGATTTTCTTTCTTTTCTTCCTTTAGACCATTTTTGAGCTCTCTTTTTGGAGACCATTTCACTTATTGGCTATAGTGTGGCGGGAAGTTATCCTCTTGTTATGTGGGTTTCATCTCTTTTGTTGACCTCTTGTGTATATATTTGGATCAATCCTAATATTAGGGGATTTAATTCTTGGGACTTCATTGACAGGTTGGGATTAATTGACAATGGATCTCGTTGTTGGCACATGACACCCTAGATTTAAGGTAGGTGGTTTTGTCTCTAGCATACATTGATGTACATGATTGGTTTTCTTTATAAAATATTGTTTATATAGAAATATTTCATGGTTCTTTTTTGTGTGTTGAAATTTGGTTTTAGTGTAAATTTAAATTTCCCTCATTATTGATAAATATAGATAAAATTTGTATTATCAAACACTAAAATTGAAATTTAAAAAACATTTTGAAATGGTTGAAATGATTTGTGAAAAATAGCACATGGGTTTCCATGGGTACTTAGGTGGATAGTTTATCTTGAAGACATTGTATTATTATTTTTTATTTTTAAAGGGGAATGTCATGGGGAATTCATCTATTTCCTTAGCTTGTGGTTCCATGTTAACACTACCGAAATGGGGGGGGTACTCATATGTATTCATCTTCTTTTTGGGCCTGCTTTTATAGGATCATAAGTTCACACTTGATTATTTTGCTTTGAGTCGTATGTGTATTAGACCTGTTGTTTTTGTTGGTGTTCTGAATCATGTGCTTCAGTTTTTTATTGATTGGAATTATAATATAGCCTAGATTTGTATATGCTAATGGAAATGGTATAGAAAAATATTATTTGAAATTGGTATATCTAATTTTGGTTGAAGCTGTGAATAATGGTGATTTTTACCATGTTTTATATAAAAATTTATTAATTCTTATCTTGCAATGTTTTGTTAAAAAGAAGAATTCTTAAATTGTTAAATAGATACATGTTATGGAACACCTAAGTTGGATGTTATTGATATAATATATTACACCATGCATACCTCTCTGGTTGTGCGCAGACCTTTGTTTTTCTTATAGAGTATGAAAAGGCAAGGCTTTGCAGTGAGGTGATGAGGTTCGTGTCAGTCGGTTGGGTAGATGGTGGGAAGATGGTTGAGTCCATAGCTACCATTATTTGGATTTGTTTTTTAGTTTCGATTCCTTACCTATTGGAATTATCTAATAATATTTGAAACCATTTCAGAAATCTATTGGAACTATTTTCAAATAGTTATGGAATATATATTCATTGTTTTTGTACTATTTCATTCATTCTATATTTATTTTTTCCATGTGGTTGTTTAGGTTGGTAGAAATTATTCCCTCAATTTTTTTGTTCAATGCCTAGGTTCATGTTGCCAGCCTGTGGGGATCGGTAAAGTCATTCATGTACATGATATAATGGGACAGGTGCTAACTTATACGGAAACTCAATTCTCTTCGTCACAGTTTGGTATCAAAGGAGGTTTGTCCTCAAGATTCCTTGTCTTGATAAATATTTTATTCTGTAGATATCATTTTAGATACGTGAGAGGTATATTGTGATATGTTTCTAGCCAGATCTTATCAAAATGAGATACAGTCTCCATGGGATGTATGGATTGGTGTCTCTAGTATAGGTTTATATTATATAAAAATTGGTTTTTTCTTTATAGATTTTCATGATTGATCTTCGATTTTTTTATATGATCGTTTTTGTATTATGTTGAGCAGTTGTATGACTTGGACACATCTTCCACGAATTCCTCAGAATGGTGAACCTAATTCTCCAAATAAAAATAGAAATATAGAATAGAACCTCATCGAGGCTATTTTTTAGGAAGTCTGTGTTAGAAATCAAGATATAAAATGTGTTCAAAATGCAATGGTTGAGGTACAATCGGGAGATAAACATTACAGGGATAAAATGTTCCTATGGAAGGGAGTATGTAACATAACTTTACAGTTTCAGGTATTCCAAAACCCTGTTTTGATAAATTTTTAATATTAAAATTATGTGGGGGAGAATAAATTATTTAAAATTGATATTTTGATAAATATTTTAAAGATATTAAATTTGAGTTAAAATATTTTAGTATTCAATTGATTATTTTTGAAGTTCAACAATAGTTTATTATGATATTCTAATGTCTGTAATGTCATGGTGAACACTAAATAATAATATTATATATAATATATTAATCATGGATGTTTAATTTAAAATAACCAAATTACTACAAAATGATGTTTCAATTGAGAAATATGAAACAGCCATTAAGTCTGGAACGTTGTATTTATCATATGATAGGTGTATCATTCGAGGGTTCCGGACATTTGGATGCCTTGCTTTTGAGATATAGTTATTAAATAATATTTAATATGTTATAATATTAAAAATTATTAAATATCTATCAAATATTGAGTAGTATGTGAAATATCAAACCACATATAGGTCTAGAAAAAACTTTTTACCCTAGAAGGGGTATAACATTTTGTAAGCATTAACTGTTCTTACAATTCACTCTCAACAAAAAACCATATTTTTAATTAATTATTTATCAAGAGTTTTAATTAATAAATCACTAATATCTATTAAAGGTTTCATATTTTGAGAAATCTGATACAATAATTCTAAATCGAATGGGTAATTTTCCTTAGAAAGGATATAACAGTCATATCAAAAATGTGTTTGTTTAGAAAAAAATTTATATTAATTAATTTAATGTCACAATCTATGATAGATAGTCAAACGAACATGCACCTGAACCTGTATGTGGCATGACCCATTGGGAAAACATGACTCTTATGGGGTAGAACAAGTGCCTGAGTATCATAAATAAATCATGGGAATCATTTACTAGAATTTTATATACATAAAAGAAGCAAAAATAACTAATAAACCAAATATGATAATTTTAAAACAAATAAGCCTTAAGAATTTTTTCCGAATTGAGTTGCATAGTCCAATCCAAAACCCAAATAGGTTGTAAAAATATTGAATGAAAATTATAACTGAAAAACCACGACATTCCAAAGGGAATCACACTCATGACACCTCCACAACACCATACAATGATGATCACTAGAATCCCAAACCATCATCCCCAATATCATTACATTTACCTGTATAAATCATGCCATGCCAGCTTACACCCAATGGTGTAAGAAGGGTGTGGTAAATTTCCCCGTATGATGACACCCAAAATGATTCCATGCTACAAGCATTTAATGATATATAAATTTTCATTTTTAAAGAATGAAATGAAATTCAGGATCAACTGAAAGGAAAGAAGCCTTAGGGAATTTTCTTCAAGTAAATATAATTTTAAATAAAAACACTTCTGGTTTTATAATAATAGAAATTACACAATGAATGTCGATGATGAGTGAAAAGTATTCAAAGAGCACAAAATATGGGAGAGGTCCTATGGGTACGAGATTGTGATAGAATTCTAGAACCTCGTATCTCGATGAAAAGTGGAATAAGAACCACAACCATCTTCACTCCCATGATTGATCCACTAGAAAAAAGAAGTATCCAAAATTCTAGTGGTCTGTAATCATCATCATTATTTAGTTATTGTTTTCTTGGTCACTCATGTTATGTGAGACCAGGCCGAAGCCACTTCTATATCAATAGAACACACGTTATAGTCTGCCATTAAACTGACCTGATCTTCCCTTATTTCCTAATTAGTTCACATTTCACATATTAAATAACTTACACTATAAACACGCCTAATAAGGCACTACACACATAATAGGATCACCATTTGTATACCTAAAACACTTTTTAAAACCAAATGGACACCAAAAATCATTTTAAACCCACACACACAAACAAAATCATTCCAAACATGTCTTGCCCCACAAAAAAAATAAAAAATCATTTACTGAATTAATAATACATTTCAAAAGGGGAACATAAGGGATTTTGTCGAAAAAAATACACAAATATCACATGTAAATTAATTTTTAAAATCAATTACCTTCCATATCCATTCATAAAATACTTTTAAACCGTAGTAATAACTCTTAAAACACATATAAACACACAAGAAATATCGGTAAATTATTCAAACAATGTTTAATAAATGAACCATATTACTTTGGTTTTGAAGTTCCTAGAATTGGGTACGAAGCTTTCAATGAAACTATTTCGCAACACAAGTAAAACAAAATGAAACCTAAATCAGAAGACCGAACCAATAATATTAATATTGAAACTTAAAACAAATGGAACTGTATATACGGAGAACCCGAACCCCTATGAAATGTGGAATGAATCATACTTAGGGTAGAACGTGTGAGGGGGGGAAGCTGCTGAAGCAGAAAAACATGCTACGGAGGGTCACCAGATGTCATGCCGATAGTGGGCCATAGTTGAGTATAATCTAAACCTATAGGTGGATATTTTAGAGAATAATCCACTCCATTAGGGGCTTGTGCCTTTAATAGGATCACCCACAGAGAGTGTTTGCACAATATAGGTTGTCGAATGGTGAGAAGGGTGACAACCAAAGGTCACGGGAAGGTGAGTTGTGAAAGTGGAAGGGGAGAGGTGCCAAATAGGTTTGAAGGGGAAGTATGGGACAATGAATAGGGGGTGAAACATGTGTCTAAGTAGTGATTGTGGGAAAGAGACGAAAAAGAGAAAATAAATGAAAAAAGAAATGGGAAAAAATAAAACATAAAAAAAAGTATAATATAAACACATTAAAATGATTTTAATTATAATAATGATAATCATAATTTAGAAATTATAATAATAACATAATTATAATAATAACCTAATAGAAATAATAACAATAACAATAATAATAATCATAAATATTATTATTATTATTATTTTAAAAACAATTAATTCATTTTCTTTTTTTATTATTTAACTTTGGGTATATAATTTATTATTAATCCTGTTAATTAATTATTTTTTTTGAATATTGGTAAGCTCAAATGTGACCTAGGTGATGCTACAAGGTTTTGTTAGTGCTTTTCCCATGAATCAGATGTTATCATGCTAAAAATATTCATTTATGAGAAAAAACACCAAATCCCAATCATGACTCGGCTCGAACACATATAATAATATTCAATGCTACATAAAAATAATAAAATAAAGTAACATCAATATTGAGTGTGTGAAAAATGATAATTTAATTACTATCACAACTATAAAATATTATTTTCTTCTCTCTCCCAACATCATCTTCTCCACGCATGATGAAGACACTATTTTCAACAGATGGGATCACCCAAAATCTTCTGAATCATCACCATTTTATTCCATCTCAGATGAAATGTCATACTAATGGAAAATTAATGACTCTAAAATAATTTTTTTCTTGGATTTAAAATTAAATTAATATTTTAAAGTATATGCATTAAATGTCCTAATTTTGGGTTCAAATAAAACATCATCTTTTGTTATCGGTGGATCTTATCTATTGAATTCCACATCAAACCTCCTTTAATATATTTGATGGGTCTCTATGGATCTATTACATTTTCTTATTTCATATGGTTCTTATTCTATTCATAGGTGTGAGGTTACATAGATAATAAGATATTATTTTCTTTTTATTATTACTTTTTTTCTCTTCATTCTTAAATTTTAAAAATTGTTGGAAATAAATTAGAATAATAAATCCAATTTTACATGGTTTTTTTCGCAAATCACTATGGGATGTTTTTTAACAGGATGAATAATTATATAATGATACTAAAAATATTAATTAATATTTACGTGAAAAATCAACTGATAATTATTAAATTTTTATTTCCCAAAATTGTTGGGTGATATGGAAATAATTATCTTATATTATTAACAGTTAAAATTATAGGTAATTATCTGACGATAATAACATGAACACTTTATTTTCATATTATAATCTTATTAAAAGAAAGGATAATCGCAAATAAGTAATATGAAATGAATAATTTTGTTAAAATATCAAATAATAAACTATAATATTTAACAAATGACATTTTCATCAAATTATCAAATGTATAATTATTTAAAAATATCAAACCATAATTATTTGTATTATTAAAAGATAATTAATTATTAAAACACACACACACACATATCAACTAACACGCTTTGGATAATTTATTAAAATTATACAATATTAATGATATTTATTATCAAAATAGATATATATATATATAGATA
This sequence comes from Viscum album, assembly GCA_963277665.1. Lineage (NCBI taxonomy): Eukaryota > Viridiplantae > Streptophyta > Magnoliopsida > Santalales > Viscaceae > Viscum > Viscum album. The sequence goes on from OY728125.1 coordinate 1,030,608,953, forward strand.
TATATATATTGTTATGAATTTTTTACAATTAATTATGATGTTATGGAAAATTTAATAAAATATAAAAATACCAACATGGATTTTCATGAACTATTGTTGGATAATTTCCAACACATGCGTTGATATAAAAAGATAATATAGATATTTTTTATGAGAGATTAAATGTTATTACAAGTTATATTTAATTTCTTTGTGAAATAAAATAGTTAATTTAGATCTAAGAACCCTTGAAGAGTGAATAATATTTCTATATCGACGATTATGATAATAAGGCTCTGAGGAGTTGTATTGAACTACCCAGGGTGGTTTACCATTGACACTAATATCGACATCAATGAGGTAGGTTTTCAAACCTGACCCCTTATATTATTTTATTTTATTAATTTTCATGCCATCAGGAATCATGGTTGAGGTTCAGGTCGAATCCCACTTTGAATTTTTTGGGTTTTTCTAATAAATGAGTTTTTTGGGCTTGGAAGCATCATACATATGGGAAGATCGCAGTTTTCAAACTACATAGACCTGGTCCATTCATCGTGTGGCATGACTGTAGAGACCCGAAGCTTGACGTACATGAACATAACATTACTTTTGCAGAATACTTAGTACATAACAAAAACACACACACAAGGACGGTAATAGTTTAGTGTCTTTGGAAACTCAGAATAAAATCTTCTAATCATGGTGAAAGATCTTCAACATATCCCATAAAGATCTTCCTCTTTTTTTTCTTACCTAAAACCTTTCTTTATATCCTGGGGAAAAGAAAACATAAAAAGGGTGAGCTCAAATGCTCAGTAAGGGTAAGCCTAGAAAAAATAAAACATACTGTTTACGATGCTTTCATCGGGGCGCGTGCATCTGTCTGCAGGGAGGACGCGCTGCTTGTTGCCCCGCATTCCCGCTTTCCAAAGGTGGGCGGCATCCGTTCCTTGTTCAGGGACATATGCTCCTTGATCGAAACCGGGATGATGGGATGTAGGTTCTTCCTTCCCTGGATTCCTCCTCGGAGCTCATCACCTAGTCCGGGTCTCCCTCATATATTTAAGACGGGTTCGTTAAGCTCATTCCTGGTGCCATATCTACATGGACACCGGTTAATTACGTTGATTCCGTCAAGATGCTCCAAGGGGTCTTGTCGGGGCAGAAACCTTCGGTGAGTAGAATGGTCATGTCGGGGCGTCGTCGGCATGTCTGTCTTCGGTCCCTCATCACAGGGCTTCTCGAGGGCGTGGAAGCCCGAGGCATCCCACATCGAACGCGGGGAATGTGTACCATCTGAGGTTTTCCTCAGCTTCCCATGTTTAACACGGGGTATGTCGCGAGTTTAATGTCTTGCATAGACGGATCGGGTTAAAGGGCCCCTAGGGGGTACACCGATGTTGGGGCCAGCACGTGGGTGGCCTCCTGGATTCTATGGAGTGGGATGGGGTGGCATGATCTCACCGGGATGTGGCGGCCTGGGTAAGGATCAGGATGGGTGATGGAGTGAGACATGGGGGCTTATGTTCTGAGACGGCCCAAGAGGGGGAATACAGTTTAACGTCATGCGGGACGAGGGCATACAGTTTAACGTCATGCGGGACGATGGCATGTGGGGCTTATGCTCTAAGGCGGCCCATGGTGGCTTTGGGGCTTACGCTCTGAGGCGGCCCATGGTGTGTATGGGGCTTACGCTCTGAGGTGGCCCATGGTGTGTGTGGGGATTACGCTCTGAGGTGGCCCATGGTGGGTAGTGAACCGATGTGAGGAGGTCGGAACAACTAGGTGGTGGGCTTGAACCTCGTGGAGGCTTCCTATGTACCATGCCTTGACATGGATCAAAGTCCTCGTAGTTCAGGGGGAAAATCGGGGCTTGGCACACCGACAAGGAGACGGTTTGGGCCAATGATTGTTGGGCTTGAACCTCAGGGAGGCCTCCTACGTACCATGCATTAGCACGGATCAAAGTCCACATAGTTTGATGGGATGGGGCTTACGCTCTGGGATGGCCCATAAGAGGATGTCATGGTTGGTGCGCGCTCTAAGCCCATGTGAGTCATGCTCGGTGTGGGAAACAAGAGGCAGCAGGGACCAGACGATCACATCGCGAAGGGTGCGTCCATGAGAAGCGGAATGGGGCTTACGCGTTGAGCGGCCCAAAGAGGAAACAGGGGCTTACGCGTGGTTAGTGGCCCTTGGTGCCGGGGCATACTCCAGGGTGGAGTCCCGTGGTGCGACAAAGCACAGTGGGAAAAGGACTCCACTGGCCTTGGCAGGGGGGGGGATGTACGGAGATGCACGAGTGCAGTCATCCGCAAGAAAGGATAGAGGCTTACGCTCTGAGGCAGCCCTTCCTCCGCGGACAAACGCCGCTCCGACAAGGAGGATCTCATTCCATGTGAAGAAGAGTTCATTCCCGTGGAGACGAGTGGCATAAAAAATGTCTGAGCTGGGGGGACTCTGTGTGCGAGGCACGGGGTCGGACCACAGTTTAACGTCTTGTGTTAAGGATGAGGTGCTTAGCAGTTTAACATCCTGCAGCTTGGACGAGGTGGGTTTGCTCCACACCCCTAGGTCTTACATTCCCAACGCCCTCTACCCCTTGTGGAAGGGAAGGCATCGGCAAGGCCGTTGTGAAGGGGGGCCGCAGGGAAAACCACCGGGGGGTCCACGTTAGCGTGTCTATGCGAAGAAGCAATAGCTGTTAGTGTGCCTATGCAGAGAAGCATAAGGCAAAGCAACGCAACAGCAAACACGGCCCAAGGGACCTTGAGGTTACTTCCCACAAGCCTGGAAGGCCGTGCGGGAAAACAACGCATGGCGCACATGCCCGGCAGGGGAGACATCAGGTGCCGGTGCAGGGGGCAGCCAAGGGGCGTCAAGGTGAGAGATCATGGTCTTTGCGCACAAAAGGGACGATTGGCGTGCAAAACATTGGGACGGTGCACAATTGGAGTAATGGAATTGTGCGCGAAGAGGGAATTACATGCAGGGTTTTGTGCGCAAGGCAGGGTATTGCGCGCACGGGACGCGAATTGTGCGCAAGGCTAGAAACCGTGGGAAGGGGAAAATTCACTGAAGCCGGTGGAGTTGCGCGCAAAGGGCAAACTCCGGGGCAAGGTTACGCGAAATGAGGGATTACCTGGATGTCATCTTTCACGTGGGGGGAGCTGAATTGCACGCATGAGAGTCGCTTCAGATTCCTCAACCCCCGAACCGTTCGGGGTCACCTTATATTTATAGGCGACCTCCGGCGGGGAATGCAGGTGGCGCGCGAAATATTCCGCACCGGGAACCGCTTGCGCACAACATCAGGCGGAGGAGAACCGGGGCGCGCAATTATTTCATGCCACACCGGCATGATTCCGCGAATCCCGGGAGTGCTTCGCGCGCAGAACATTTTTTCGCGCGGATCCTCCTTTATTTCGCGCACCACTTCCCGGGCCTCTGGATCGGGCCTCTTAATCCGAATATGACTTTGCTTTGTCATTTCAAAAATTCCTCCGGGAGTTACGGTCTTTTTTCGACGTCAACATATTCCCCCCTTGGAATTGGATCGGCGAGAGGTCACAACGATCGGACTCCAAGGGAAACGCCGAAACACCGAAATGCTCAGTCCCCTGGTCAAGTTGTGCACAAAACTTTAAAGGGGCACGCAAAATGCCGGACTTGCGGGGAATCCTCTTTCCATGTGGCGCGAAACCCCAGCCTCGCCTATAAAAAGGGGTGCTGGGTCCCTACTCCATACATATGCTTTTTTCGCGCGCTAAGCTCATCTCTCTCGTGCGTGAAAACGCTTCTACGGCTGTGCGTAAAAACGCTCTGGCAGCGCGGAATTCCTTCCGAAGTTTGGCCGTGATTTCGCACCAGACTGGGATCTTCCACGCTTCGTGGGCCGGTTGCACGCTCATCTCCAGGATTTCGCGCAACTCATTCATATTTCGCGCAGAACACTCTGATTCCACGCACTTCATCCTGATTTCACCCAACTCCCGAAAAATTCGAGATGGCTACAAACCGAGTCGATGTGGGGGAAGCCGCTGCCCGTAGGATAGAAATGGTGGCGAACGAGGAGGTTTATGGCGCCAAGGTGATTGTCTCCAACAATCTGACATTGTTCAATCTGCTGACTCCATCTCAAAAGATGTATCCCCTGTCTGACAACCTCCCTCTCTAGAATTTTGGCATCCTGGAGGAGGTGCCACTGCCTGGCTTCGAAGTGGACACGCCACGGTCTTGGGTGACTCGGGAGGACGAACTTCCTCGATACAACATCACCAACAACGGGCAGCCTTCCAGGGAAACTAGACATATGGATGTATATGTCCGGAACCCGAGGACTAGGACCATTACCGGGGACGAGCCTGTGGCAGAGGATTCTCCGGCCCTCTACGCGAGCACGTTCCGTCAGAGCATCACGGATGACACGAAGGGCTGGCTGAAGGATTGGGACCTGTGGTCTGGGGGAAACTTCACCAGCGAATGGGCCTGGGCGTTCTGGGTTCGCCATACCTGCGACCAGTTCGGGGATGAACTGCGGTATATCGACCTATTCAAGGCAGTATGGACATCACAGTTTCATTTCCACCGCCAGCCTGAACTCGGACTGGAGCTCTTCACCTGGTGGTCTCTTGATCCCAACACATTCCACCTTCATCATGGGGAAGTCGGCATCAGTCTCTGGGACATTCACTGCATCGGCGGTATCCCACTGGAGGGTTACCAATACGATGAGTTCGTTCCTCCAAAGAACACCTGGGGAGACAGGATGCGGATGCCTATGCTGACGTGGCACCTGTTGGAGCTGGCCAAAGAAAGGTTGGGGGGAAAGGACTTCCTGAAGGACGTGGACTTCAAGGGCTGGTTCAGCATGTTCCTTGAAAAGGATCCGACCGTCAAGATGCCGGGACGGGGCAAACGGTGCCCAACCGCGACTCAGAGGAGCAGGGATGGGTCATACTGGAGGACCCTGGAGGTGGGGAAATACCAATCATGGGGCTACCTCATCATTGAGGCCCAGGACCTGAACGTCCAGTATGTCGGGTTCCTTGCCGCCTTCCTGAGCGGGTGGCTCCTGCCGGTGCGGGACGCGAGGATGGGTGTCCGTCTAGCAACATTGGTGATGGCGGGCTCCATGGCCGCCAACAAACGGTTCAACTTGGGCGTCCCCGTACTGGCCAAGCTGTATACCATTATGGGGAACATCTCATGAGGGGGGTCACCTTGGAGAGTATGTGGTCCCATCTAGATCTTACATGGCTGGGTGGCGGCGCATCTTGGCGGGTATACTTTCCCAAACGTCGCCCGTCCTCCGGGAAACGGTCTGCGACCGTCCTTACTAAATATCGCAAGGGTGGCGCCGATGACACTCAATGAGGAGGGCATGAGGATCCGCATCAGCAACCATGCCAACTTCAACATCATCCAGTTCCCCACCCCAGTCGGCCAGCTGGTGGAAAACGGTCGAGGCTCTCTGGAACAGCAGGAATACTTCCAAAGCATTCGGGGTGGGGTGCTCGTGGCTCGGATCGATGGGAAGGTGATCTGCGAGCCGTACGTGCCATCCCGATTCGCCAGGCAGTTCAGGTGCCTCCAGCAAATGCCAAAGAAGGTATTCACGGCTATTTGGTAGGAGAAGAATCCATGCGTCTTGCGCCAGATGTGGTTGATGTTTACCACCTTCGACTCTGGCGACGTCGTCACTCTTCCCCCCACCGGGGTCGATGTCGGCCTAGCAACCGAATACGTTGAACACTGGACCATTGCGTACCCTGAGGGGCTATTACGCAAGCGCGTCCGGAAACTCGAGGTCACTCGCGTGGAAACCGGGCGATGAAAAAGAAGGCACGGTGCCATCGGAAGGGGGGAACCAAGGGCGCGTCAGGAAGCGACACTTGCGCAGGCCGGGACTTCGACAGCTGGTACATCACATGGTGCCGCCACGTCCTCGTTACCCGCAGGGGGGTCACATTAGGCAGCCAAGGAACTGCCCGGGAAGAAGATAAGATATCTTCTCGAACCTTCTCATGACGCAATTCTCCAGGCACTGTGGTCGACCTGGATGACCCTACGACAATCGCTGAGCGTCGAAGCCATATGGCAGAAGATAATACAGAACGGGATCCAACTTCCAGAGGTCGGGATCGTTCGGATTACCGACCAAGTAAATTTCCATCGGTGGCATTCTTATCTGACATCCATGGATGCATACGCACGCCAGAGGGGGCGGCGTGCGGAGCCAACTTTTCTAGTGAAAGTGATTCTCGGCCAGGAGCATGATCCGGAAGCCATGCCGCCGGGAGAAGGTGACAGTGACGAGGAGCCGAATGGGGAGGAGGAAACCAGAGAGGACGAAGGTGAGGGAGAAGACGAAGAAGAAGAGCCTGAAGGTGAGGGGTCTCAAGGGGCGACCTACCAAGGGAGTCTCTGAGAGAGCGGCGAGATTTCCAACTCTGATCTCGACCTAACCGAGATTCTCGAGGTTTGTCTCTGTCTTCATTCATTCCCCTTATTCATCCATTCTCATTTCCAACTTCTGACTCACTTCCCCATCCTACTCAGGAGTAGTTGAGCGTTGGACGGGAATCCCCACCAGAGGAGGGAGGAGGGGAACTGGTGAGACATGACGGGGATCCGACACCCATCATTGAACTAACAAGCGTAGAGGGGTCTCCCATCATGGTGGCTCGTGCGGCGGCTGAAACACTGGGGACTGGCGCTCTGGATTCCTGTAAGTCTCACGCCTCACTACTGATGCTTGGTGGAAAAAATCCCATCTAAACAGCATACGCCTTGCGCAGTGATCTCAACACTGGAGGCACGTCAGGCTTCAGATCCCGGTCCGTTCGTGAGTGGACCAACGGCGGACATACCACCTCGTTCAGAACATGCCCTATGTACTAAGTCGGCCCCGACAATTGATGAACAGGGGGCGGCAGACATCAACGGCGCTATTCCTGAGACGAGGTCGGAAGCTGGTGTAGGTATCATTGTTGCTGGGGTGAGAGGAGAAGTTTGCCCGGACGTTGAGGATTTTATTCCTCACAAAGACATCCCTGGGGCGGATCTTGCTGCCGATCTGCTGGCGGCCTTCCCCATATACCGACCCGCTGACCCTGAGGAGATAGATGACTCCGACTCAGAGGCGGCCGAAGAGAGCCGTATGGCACGGCACAAGGGGTGGAAGTGTATTCAGCGCTTTCTCAGGAATCCCCAGTCCGATTGGATGAGGAGGATGGGATCACTTCAGACCTGGTTGCGCTTCCTGTGCACCGGAGGGGCTGACTCTCAGCATATTCATCTGACGGTCCGTGATTACATGGTCTAGAAGATGCGCGATAGCAGCCGGCGCACCGACATTTCCCAGGGCCAGGAAGGATCGGCGAGCGCTCAAGCACTGCTGAGGGCGGAGCAGGAAGTCCGGCACCTCGAAGGGCAGGCGGTAGATAAGGAGGCCTTCATCGCAACATGCTCTGAGCTCGTGGAGAAACTGATGGCTCAGCTGGCTGATGCATAGGAACAACTGGTGGAGGCGAGTCACCAGATGACCGTGCTTCGAAGCGAGTGGGCGTAGGCACAAGCTAGGGCTGTAGAGCTGTGCTCTGTGGTGGTCGATGAGGAGAGAGTCTTCAAAGATCGAAAAGCATCCCTGGAGGCTACTATCCAGAGGGTAGCAGCGCTGGAAAGATTGCTTCAGCATGCTGATACCTAAAGGCTTTGTTTTTGCCATCTCATGAACATTTTTTCTTGTACTGATCATCGTCTCAATCCAATATATGGCCAAATCCACTCGTTGTACCCTTGGTTTAATGCACTCAACCATAGTTTCGAAACTAATAACAACTCATCCCTAGGATCTCGTGGGTCGTGCCCAACGCGAGAAGCAGGAGATGTTCGTACCATCATTCCGTTCAACTGTGGGGCATTGACCAAGCTTCAAGCGTCCAAAATCGGGCATGGACTTCTGAGGGGACCCCGGGGCGATTGATGTGTCAACTTCTCAATGTGCTCTAACACACGAGTGGGGCAATGTCGGGGGCATTGAAATACATCCGAACACAGGGGGATGGAGAGAAAGGGTGAATTACGCTGCCCAAATTCGGAACCCAATGGGGCGCAACCATGGAGGATAACTGTCAACCGTGGCGGAAACACAGAATCCATATCACGTTGGCCTGGAACGGGGACAATAAATTAGGGCTTACCACTGACCATGTTCGCAACGTGGGGCCTAACTCAACTATCGTCGGTCAGTCTTCCAGAACTTTGGCCCAGGACAATAGGCGGACCATAGGTCTATCATCCATACTGTTAGGGGGTCCCGTCAAATATGACCAGTCCTCTGGAACTTTGGCCCAGGATAGTAGGCGGACCATAGGTCGAGCATCCATACTGTTAGGGGGTCCCATCAAACATGAATGGAAATGAGGATCCAAATAAAGGGGAACGCAAAGCGTGGGAGGTGGAGTGGTGGCCTGTTCGAACAGAGTCCAACACTCTCGATATTGCGCCACCATAGCGAAGGCGCATTAGGCAGACATACCGACCTGATCACATGTTGTCTGAATTTCCAGGCAGGACCTCTTTAGTGAGAGAACTGCCACTTCCCATTATTACCAGGGGCATCCCGAACCTGCTCGGGGTAAATGTCCTGAAGTCGGGCCAAGGGGCCGACAACAAGGAGGGACAGGTTTTAGCAATCCCTGGGGATAGACCCAAGACGAAATTTTTGGGTGGTCCTACATATCCAATTAGGATGAGAATCAATCCACACGTAGTTATTGAAGCACAGTTTAACGTCATGTTGGATGAAATACAGTTTAACGTCATGCGGGATGGATTACAGTTTAACGTCATGCGGGACGAAATATGGATCTTAGTTTTAGGTCTTAGAGCTCAGACCGTGAACGGGAAGGGGGAGAAACGGACACATGGCAAGGAAGTTACAAAACCCGACGTAAATGAGGACCTAAGCCCTAATTACCATGTGCTCTCCGGAGAAATGATCGAGTCGAGGGACCGAACACAAAGGCGGGACGATATCATCACAGTTTAAGGTCGTAAGGCTTGGACCAAAAAAACAATTTAAGGTCATATGGTTTGGACCAACAACACAGTTTAAGGTCATATGGTTTGGACCAACAACACAGTTTAAGGTCGTATGGTTTGGACCAGCAACACAGTTTAAGGTTATATGGTTTGGACCAGCAACACAGTTTAAGGTCATATGGTTTGGACCAGCACACAGTTTAAGGACATATGGTTTGGACCAGCAACACAGTTTAAGGTCATATGATTTGGACCAACAACACAGTTTAAGGTCATATGGTTTAGACCAGCATGCATTTTATGGTCATATGGTTTGGACCAACAACACAGTTTAAGGTCATATGGTTTGGACCAACAACACAGATTAAGGTCGTATGCTAGGACCAACCGAGATAGGAGCCTCGGGCCAAAGGGGCCTACAAGGGTTCAACAATTAGGGAGGGGCAGGAGATTCTAGCTCTCAACTATGTTGGGCCCGAAACGCAATGTCCAGGCGACTCCTCGTTTCCCATGGGGATGAGGGTCAAGCCGCACACAACCCGCAAAGAAGAGACCCAAGCACATACTCAAGCGCTCAGATCACAGGAGCCACGAGAGACACCGTTACGTATCTCGGTCTGTCTGATGTGTGGGGGTGTACTGAGGGTTAGTACAAGGAGTGTCGAGATTCCACCTTGACACAGTGGGGCGGAACATGACATGAACCATGCCACCAACATTCAGGGCCCGTGGAAGCCGGCGTGACGACTGAGGATTACTGCTGACCATGTTCGCAATGCAGCATCCTGTCGTGTTAGCCATGGGGACAAAAAAATGAGCATCAACCACTGACCATGTTCGCAACGTGGGATTCGTATCAATTTGTTGTCTGAATCCCTCGGGGGAGTTGTCCCATGACGGTAGGAGAGCCCTTGGGCGTTGTATCCAGGCCGTTCTTGGGGGTCCCTTCGGGTATGAAGGATGACGGGTGCCTGAATGAAGGGGAACACGAAGCTTGGAATGTGGATGGAACTTGCCTAAGTTGAATCTGGCACTCCAAGTCCTAGACCAGAGTACCTTGAGCACATCAGCCGACCACAAGAAAGGGTAAGAGGGCTCAATCCGAGAGCGGCCAAAAGAAGGCGGATCCCCAGGAAAAAGAGGGGGCGTAATGCCAAACACTCTGGGAACCGGGAGATCGTGGGATCTTCTAAGAGATGGGGCTAGACCTGACATCTAGGTGTTCATGCGGTCCTACGTATCCCATAAGGATGGGAATCAAGCCATACGTAGTTCTGGAAGGTGCCTTTAAATTCCATTGGACATAGGGCCAAATCCTGAGGACATGGTGCGCGTGGTGCATCTATTGCAAACCCAACGTGAATGAGGACATGATCTCACACCACGCCGTGCGACCCTGTGGATATGGTCCCGGAGGCAAGACAGACACGACAGCGGACCTCAATCTGGACCCAAAGACGAAAGGTCTGGGCGTTCCTACGTATCCCATTAGGATGGGAATCAAGCGAGACGTAGTTCTGGAAATACAGTTTAACGTCATGTTGGACGGAATATGGATCTTAGTTTTAGGTCGTAGAGCTTGGACCAAGGTGATCTTAGTTTTAGGTCTTAGAACTTGGACCAAGGTGCAGTTTAAGGTCGTGCGGGACCACACAGTTTAAGGTCATGCTGGACCATAGAGCCCAAATGTAGGGAAAAATGCATTTTAAGGTCATGCTGGACCACACAGTTTAAGGTCATGCTGGACCATAGTGCAGTTTAAGGTCATGCCGGACCATAGTGCAGTTTGAGGTCATGCTGGACCGTAGTGCAATTTAAGGTCATGTTGGACCGTAGTGCAGTTTAAGGTCATGCTGGACCGTAGTGCAGTTTAAGGTCATGATGGACCGTAGTGCAGTTTAAGGTCATGCTGGACTGTAGTGCCTAGGAAAAGTACTTCTTGAGGAACCTGGCATTGGTGGGAGGAGTGATGCGCTCACCATCCATAGTCACCAGGGAATATGCGCCATTGGGATAGACCTTGTGGACAATAAAAGGCCCCTCCCACTTGGGCTCCAACTTGGGTGGTTTCCTACCGGGAATCATTGACGCTCTGAGAGCCAGCACCAAGTCACCTTGCAGGAAGGAGCGGAGGCAAACCTTCTTATCGAAAGCTCGAGCCATCCTGCTCTGATGCCTTTCCATGTTATGTAAAGCGCGAAGCCTACTTCCGTCCAGCACTTCCAACTCGGCTAGACGGATTTCGGCAACTCTATCTAGCGCTTTCTGGTCGTAGACCGCCATGCGCAATGAGGGAAGCTGAACCTCAATGGGTAGGACGACCTCAGATCCATATACCAGGAAATACGGAGTCACCTGGGTGGAATTGAGATTCGTCATCCTATAAGCCCAGAGGGAGTTGGGGAGCTTGTCCGACCAACTTTTCTTGTTCTGACCAACCATTTTCTGCAAAATGTTAGAGAGGGTTTTGTTAAACGCATCAATCTGTCCATTTGTCTGCGCATGATAGTGGGAGGTGTGGTTAGAGCGAATGTTGTACATGGCGTACAATCTTTTCATCTTGGCCGCTCGGAAGTTGGTTCCGTTATCCGTGAGGATAGCGTGAGGTATTCCAAATCGGTGGATGATATTGGAGCTCACGAAGTCGGCGATAGAACCAGACTTGACTTCCCTAAGCGGGGCTGCTTCTTCCCACTTTGAGAAGAATTCTGTAGCAGTCAAGGTGAACCGACACTGGCGGGCCGTCGCCGGCGGGTAAGGCCCTATGACATCCAACCCCCAGACTGTAAAGGGCCAAGAATACTTAGTAGTATGGAGAGGGTCTGGTGGCCGATGCACAAAGTTATCATGAACTTGGCACGCATGACACCTCTTGGCATACTCGATGCAGTCATGGATCATGGAAGGCCAGAAGTATCCCAGCCTCTGAATCTGGTGGGACAACTTCGACCCAGCCTGGTGGGCGCCACAGGAACAACCATGCACTTCCTGCATGACCTGTGGGATCTCAACTCCTTGAAGACAACGGAGGAGAACACCATCAAAACCACACCTGTAAAGGAGCTTCTCATGACTGGAACCGCTTTGAAGGGTGAACTGCGGCGCGCGGTGCCGGATTCGTTCTCGCTCTGCTCGGTCCACCGGGAGATTGTCGTGCTGGAGATATTCAACGAGAGGTGTCCTCCAGTCAGGAACTGTCTCGATCATCACGTCTGGAACCCCGAGGGGTCCTGACGCAGGGTCACCAGCTGTGACATGGTTCACTCATGGGCCACGATCGCCCTCTGGGATATCAGGAGCAGGGATAACATGAGTAATGACTCTCTGGTGCGCCACGTGGATGATCAGGTCATCCTATTCGGGCTCCGCGAGTGATGCGGCCAGCCTAGTCAAAGCATCTGCTTGACCGTTCTGTGACCGGGGAACGTGAACGACATCTGGTCGGGAGGGGAACATAGCCATTAGATGGAGGGTGCACTCTAGCAATGTCACGAGTTCCGGCTTCCTGACAGCATAGTCACCGTTAACCTGCTTGATGATCAGCTCAGAGTCCCCTTTCACACACAGATGGGGCATGTTATCCTCCAGAGCCAACTCGAGGCAAGTGATGAGGGCATGATATTCTGCCTCATTATTGGTGCAGCCTTCTGACAATAAGAAAGAATATGGTAGAACGGCTTGCTCTGGGGTGATGAAGACGATACCCAGTCCCACTCTGTTAAGCCTAGGATCGTTGATCCTTCTACCGGTGGGGTTTCGGGAGGTGTCGTCAAAGTGCATCTGCCAGCATGGGGTGGCGTGATCGACTGAGATGATTTCCTCATCAGGAAAGCCTGAATCCATTGGATGGTCCGCAGAGGTTGGGTGGGTGGCGAAGAAGTCTGCCAACGCCTTCCCTTTGACGGCCTTCTGAGGTACGAACCTAATGTCGAACTGCTGGAGGATCACCGCCCAGCGTTCCAATCGGCCGGTCAACATAGGCTGGCTCAGTATGTATTTCAACGGGTCTACCCAAGAGACCAACTGAACCTCATGGTGCTGCAAGTAGTGTCGTAATTTCTGTATGGAGAATATGAGCGCCAGGTAGCTCTTCTCGATAGGAGAATATCTAATCTCCACATCGAGGAGCCTGAAGCTGAGGTAGTATAGGCTATTCTCTGTTCCCTCGTTGTTCTTCTGGGCGAGAAGGGCGTCGAGGGATTGCTCCAGGGCGGTCACGCAAAGGAACAGTGGCCTTCCAAGAATGGGTGGCATCAGGACCGGAGGTTGAAGCAGATACTTCTTGATTTCCTCAAAAGCGGTCTGACACTCTTCGTCCTACCCGTAGGAGGCGCCTTTATTCATGAGCCGAGAGAAGGGCTTACATTTGACGGCCAGATTCGCAATGAATCGGCGTATGTAGGCTAAGTGGCCTTGGAGGCCTCAAAGCTCCCGAATATTACTTGGGGGAGGCATCTGACTGATGGCCTTGATCTTCTTGGGGTCGATCTTGATACCTCGATACCTCACAATGAAGCCAAGAAACTTTCCGGAGGTGACCCCAAAGGCACACTTCAACGGGTTCATCTTCAAATGGTGAGAACGGAGGAAACCGAAAACTTTCTCAAGGTCGTTGAGATGGTCCCAGCGCTGACGAGATTTAACCACCAGGTCAACTACATAGCATTCCACCAGTGTCCCGAGGATCGGCTTGAATATGCGGTCTATAGACCATTGATAGGTGGAACCCGCATTCTTCAGGCCGAAGAGCATAACCCGGTAGCAGAAGGTACCCTGGGGGGCCCTGAAGGCAGTGAAATCTTCATCTTCGGGGGCCATCCGGATATGGTTGTACCCGGAGTACCCATCCATGAAGGAGAGGTATTGGAACCCGGTCATCGCATCGATCAATAGCTCTGTCACGGGAAGGGGAAAGTCATCCTTCGGACAGTGGCGATTGAGATCACGGAAGTCGATGCAGACCCTGATCTGCCCATTCTTCTTCCTAACGGGCACGATGTTGGCTAGCCACCTGGGGTACTGGACATCCTTGATGAAGATGGACTTAATGATCTTATCAACTTCGGCCTTGACCATGGCACCATGAAAAGGGTGCATTTTCCTGGGAGGCTGCTTGAACCCGTGATGGATTGCTGGGAGGCCAAGGCGGTGGATGGCTACCTGGGGATCTAGTCCTGGCATCTCATCATAACTCCAGGCAAAAACATCACGGTGTTTTCTGAGGAAGTCTATGTACTTTTTCCGTTCCTTATGAGGCATAGCGGCGCTGACTAATGTGGGTCTCGGGTCCACCTCACTACTGAGGTTCACCTGTACTAGCTCGTCGACCGTGGTAGAGACGCCCTCCTCAAAGGCGGAAGGGGCATCTTCCACGTCTTCTTCTCTGCTCGAGGAAGGATCGTCCACGGGGGGAGCCGTTTCGGGGCTGCTCGACCCTAATGGGGATCCGGCACCGGCTTGGGTGGCGGAGGTCGTCACGACGGGAGACTCATGTACCTCGGAGATCATGGCGACGAAAGCGGTCGATCCAATCCCATCCAGCCTTCGTCCCAAGGGGCCACGCTTTACGACATCAAAGCAGTGGTGACGCGTTGGCTTGAGCCGGTCAATTCCGGCTTGGCAAAACAGACACATATGATGTACTTCCATTTCCATGAGCCCAACGTCCCGATATCGTACAGGGGTAGGAGGCTTGGGGATCACCTGAGCCTGGTTGGTATAAGAGTACGAGGTGATTTCCCGCCGTCGCTTAGACCCGGAAATATGCCTTCCTCTGGTACCCGAGACAACAAAGCACTCTCCCATATCGAGAGTCGTGGCCTCCAACCGATGGATTGGGAAGACATATGCGTCATCCAAACCTTCCCAGGGATCACTTGCGACAACGGCGGGCTCAACCTCACCTGCCAGGATTTAATTGTCCTTGCTCTTGCAATAGTCAGCATCCAGGTAACGGGCTTCACAAGAGGAAAAAGGAGATGCATCTCCTTGGAGTACCCCCAATCGACCCTTAAGGGAGTATTTGAGGCACTGGTGGTATGATGAGGGAACCACCGCATGCAGATGGAGCCATGGCCTGCCCATCAATGCGTTGTAGGCAGTGTCCTGAGAGACAACCATGAATTCAGTATTGGTAGCTAAGCCACCGAACTGGGTCTTCAAATGAATCTTGTCGAGCGGAGTTTGCTCGGTCCTGTCATACCCCTGGATTCTGAGGTCGGAGGGAGTTAAATCATCCTCGGACAACCCCAGTTTTTGCAGTGTCCGAGTTGGGATCAAGTTAATCCCAAAACCCATATCGACAAGACAGCGACGGACTTCCAGGCCACTGAACTGGCTGGTGATGTACAACGGGAGGATGTGCCCCTGTATGGGAAGGTCTTCATCTTCACCGGAAAATGAGATAACCTCCTGACATTCGGCGTCCCCGATCACCTCGGTGTGGAAGGCTTCTACGGCCGCTACCTCCGTTTTGAACTAGAGGGGGATCCTTAGATCCTCGGAGAGTGCCTCAAGAATTTCGGATGACAGGCGAAGGGACTCAAGGATGTAAGCCTTGCCGGAATACTATCCATATGCTTCAGGACATCATACCTTTGCGCCAAACGCGACCTTCTGCTTACAGGAGGTCGCTCTGCGATTGGGGGCATGACGGGTCCTGCTGGTGGGACCGGTGACTGACTGGTACTAGGTGCGTCCTGCTGTTCACTAGCTGAAGCCCGGTAGGTGGCTATCATGCCAGGACTTGAAGGTCATAGTCGGCCAGTGGCAGGGCTGGGCTGGTTGCGATGCGGGAAGGGCGGTTCCGCCTGATCCAGCAACACAAACGGTGGTGGAAGGGAACCTGTTGTCACTGGGTGAGGGAGATGTGAGTACTTCTCTATGTATCGGGCCTGCTGCCTGGTCTCAGTAGCATGCACGTCCTGACTGGAGGTGAAGACTGTCGTGCCCCAGCGATTCACGTAGCCATGGCTCTGTCGGCATTGGCAACAGCTGGGCACATTGGGGAGGTCCACCTAGACCTCCTCATCACCGGGAACCAAAAAGGGATTTACCAACTCTACGGTGTTAACCGAAGCGTACCCCGGGCTGTCCGGGAGGTCCACCTGGCGCTCCTCGTCGTCGGGATCCAAAAAGGGATTTACCAACTCTACGGTGTTAATCGAAGTGTACCCCGGGATATCCGGGAGGTCCGCCTAGTGCTCCTCATTGTCGGGAGCCAAAAAGGGATTTACCAACTCTAAGGTGTTAACCGAAGCGTACCCCGGGCTGTCCGGGAGGTCCACCTGGTGCTCCTCATCGTCGGGATCCAAAAAGGTATTTACTAACTCTATGGTGTTAACTGAAGCATACCTCGGGCTCTCACTCGAGGAATCATCCACTACCGGACGAGATCTCGGAGGGATCCCCATCTCCGGGGGCATGAAATCGCCAAGCGTGCGAGAAGATGACGGCAATGGCAGGGTGCGTTCTTTCTTCTTGCATCGCCGCCTACTCTTCTGGGAAGAAGTTGGCTGGGACGACGAGGCCAAAGCGGCGCTCGTAGACTCTGAGGGCTCTGGCTGACTTAGGCAGGCACGGATGATGCCATGGGAACGGGCGACCTTCTTGTGGGCCATCCATTCATTATAATTCTGGGACCCACGGTCGGAAACCTGTTCCCACCCATCCCCATTGTCACCACTGTCATCTGATCCCACGAAAACTCCTGCCACCTGTGCCGGGGCTGGGCCCAACCTGACTATGTTGTTGTCAATCTGGTCTTTGAGCCAGTACTTGAACACATAACACTGCTGGATGGTGTGCCCCGGGATCTGGTGGTAAGGGCAGTAGTTGGGGTGATCAGTGAGACACACCTCTTCTAGCTTCTGGCACTCAGGAAGCCACACGATCCTCTACTCCAAGGCGCTACGGAAACAACCGGGGATCTGGGCCTCGCCAAACGAGTAAGCCCAATTCCTTCTGTCTGGAAAGGGGACTCTTGGGGGCTGACCATGGCTAGGGGCCGGAGGAGCAGGCCGAGGAGGCGGAGTCGGATTACCTCTCCTAGGTGGTGGCGGTGCGTTACGCGGAGGCGCCTGCCAATTTTGACGCGGTTGCTGCTGGGCCAGAGGCTGTGGAGGTGGACCCCTACGAGCCTGCTGAGCTGGCCTCACTGGCAGCAACTCTAGCTATCTGGGGGCCTCTATCTGGGCCACAGCAACGGGCTCGGCTCTGGCGGCTCTCCTTGCATAGATTACAGGAGGCAGCGGGCGTGCCTGACTGGCCTGTTGCAGGGCTTCTTTGAGGCGCTGAGCCTTGTCCAAGAAGTCCCGGAACCCTCCAGGGTAATTCTGCGTGATCAGGGAAGGAACCAACTCCACCTTGACGTTCCCTACACACATCGTCAGTAATTTCTCCTGAGTCAGTGGCATGTCAAGGGAGTACGTGAGCCCCTTCCACTAGGTGACGAAGTCCGCGACTTGCTCGTCGGGCCTTTTCTTGCACCTGAAGAGGTCTGCAATGTTTGTCTTCCAGGTTGTGGAACTGAACTGGTAGAGGAACTGCCGGCGAAGGTCCTCCCAGTTAGTCACCGGTCCAACAGGGAGCTGGTTGTACCAGACGAATGCTGGTCCTTCCAGTGTCTGCACGAAGCACCAGATCTTGGCAGCCTCCTGCTGTGCTGGAGTCCCTAACATAGGCTCTCACCTTGAGTTGAAGTGGGCCAAGTGTTTCGGCGGGTCTCTGGTCTCGTTAAATGGGGAAAAAGTGGGGTTCCCAAATCCTGGCGGAGCCGGCATGTCGTCCACCCACGCTGGGTACGGCTTGCCATCTGGCGGGATCGCCACCTGCCGAGTTTCCAGGGCCTCTAAGCAAGCGATGAGTACTTCCATCAGATCATCCAGATGCGGATTCCTGTCCTGAAGGGGATCTCTAATCACAAGCACGTTTCCAGGCTCTTCAATACGGTAGTCGTGCTCAGCGGCTCGCGGGGCAGCTGGCGGAGCGACTCTCGGAGCGGCGGGAGGAAACCGAGCAAGGTCCCCCAGTTGGTCTCGCCGTTCGGGAGGGTTCGGCAAAACATATCGTGCCCTCTTGCCATGGGTTCCAGTATCTCCCCGGTCGGCGAACACGACATGGTCACGGTTGCCCGGGGGGATCTCAACAAGGGGTAGATGGTCCTGCCGCTGCTGTCCTAGTCTAGGAGCACCGTAGTCAGGCCGCCTCTCTGCAATGCGTTCGGCCAAGAGATCATCAACCAGCCTCTTTTTCTCAGCTAGCTGTTGGCACAGCGTGGCCTTCTCGGAATCTCCCTCTACCTTCTGCACTGAGGAAGATGGGTCGGCGAGTTTGACAGACCCAACTGGCTCTTTACCCTTGCTGATGTTTCGGCCGAGTGTCAGTGCCTCCATGGGTACAGGAAGACTTAGTAGGATCCTATGTTGGCGAGTAATCCTCCCAGATGGGTCCAGTAGTGGACTTTCTTCGGGGGGTGAGTCCCCGTCAAGGGGCTCCACAATGTTTCCCTCATCTGAAAGGTCATCCATGTTGACCGAGACTGCCCTTGGTGACATTCCCTCAGGTTCGCCCAGTGGATCGGGCTGTCGGCGGATCGCACAGAAGAGGATAGTAGCGTACTGCCCCCATCCACGGACGTGCACGTGGGGGGTAGCTTCCTCGATAACTCTGCGGAGTACTTGAAAACTCTGGTCGCATTGTTGCTGGAGGGCCTCGTGGTGGTCCAGCAACTCGGGGTACCGGAACGCGGGGAGTGCTGCTAGGTCGACCCGGCGGCACTGCTCACCGATCTCCTCGAGATATGCTTAGCTCCCAGGATAAGGCGCTAGCTAATGGAGGAGGCGGGAGTGAGTCACCCGAATAATCTGGCGGAAGCATTCAAACTCTCCCGGGGTGAGTGACTCTGGCACATAAAAATCCGATTCTGCGACCGGCCAAAACTTCTCAGGGAAGTGGCTCGCTGCAAGAACAGTCCATAAGCTCCACGGCTCCGGTTCGGGGTCAGGAACCTGCCATCCCTGCTCGCCCACCGAGGAAAGTCGGGGAATTTGCAATGGAGACGAGGCAGGCCGCCGGGGCTGTGGGCTGGCCGGCGGGGAATACGGCGAACAGGCCGATTGGCCGCTGATCCCTGGGTCATCCTTCCAGGATTGCAGTGCCCTAGCTGCCACGTCGCGATAGGATGGTCTAGCGAATGGGCCTCCCGTCACAGCGTCGGTTCTTGCCAAGGTTGTATCGCCTCGCGATGCTTCTATCGATCCCTAGAAAAGATTTTCACCCTCCCCAATAGGGGCGGGAGTTGCTTCCGAGGAGGCCAGTGGAAACTGCGGGCTTGACCCTCGGTGGTACGCCAAGTCCTCGTCCTCCTGGATATACCTTCGAAGGTAGGAGGGAATCATATGGATCTGGCATTCGAGGAGTATGAAACTGACGCGTCGCGTCCCCATCCCTGTCCTCAACTCGAAGGGTTTGGGGGAAGGTTCCATCGTCGAGTCGTACTCTACCTCATAATCTGAGAAACGGACTGGCCTAATTTCCATCCGGACTCCCCTGACATTCCTCCTACGGCGACGACACCCGGCCTTCCTGCCCCTGGGTAGCTCCTTAGGGTAGGGACGATTTCCATCATAGGGTCCCCCAGCCACAATGGAGTTGGGGCAGAGGGGACCGAGGGTCGGGGTGTGAGAAGCACCGGGACAGATGTCGAAAGGGACATGGGGAGGACCTCTATGTGAGTGGGTGACTGGATACACAACGGCTCCATGCTCGCAGCCAGCAGTAGGGGGAGTGACCTCATACTCCATGCAGCAGGAGCTGGCAGGAGCCATACCCAGAGCATAGCCATCGCGACGAAGCTTTCGGATTTCCAGACTGGAAGCACGGAATGAGCCTTCATGGTGAGAGGCACTACCGCGGATTTTTCCGTAGTGGCCATTTCCAGTATCCGCGACCGAGAGACTCGACCCAACTTGCTTGCAGGGCGGTCGGGGTTTCGATCCCAGTCGGGCACGTGGCTGCCCCTGCTCAACGTGTGCGGGGATCTGGTAACAGGAGTCAACAGGGGCTCGGGCAATAGTGGTTGCTGATGTTGATGCCCCAGGACGGGCATTCTCTCCCACTCATGCCCGACGCTAGCTTCGAGTCAGACGGGCTGGAACCGGCGGTGCGGGCATGGAGATTGCCTGCTCCTCGGCTCGGGGAGTCGGGCGGTGGCGTCGACGCAGCCTGGCGGGGTTTCTTGCCATTAACCCCTATGATGGATCGCCGATCGGGTGGACCCAGACATCCCCAACCTCATTGGCGTAGGGGGGGGATGTGTCAAGGCGCTTCGGGGATAGGCCCCCAAAGCAGTTGAACGTCGACGAGGGGTGCAGCGGCTCCCTGCGCGGCCCTCGAGGGCGGCGATGGTGGTGAGGCACAACCGCCTCAAGATCCAAACGGGCCATGCCCCTGGTGGGGATGACGCCTTCCTCGTCATACCTATGAACTAGGTCATTGATCACCCTCTGCTGGATGAATTCCGACGGGGAGAGGGGGCGCAAGCGCCCGGCTGCTACGGCGGTCAAAGTCGGAGCGGCCGTGAAATGGGCGGGACCGCGTGGGGTAGTCGCGTTGGTGCTGCCCCTGCCCCTGTGCCGGTGGGAGGGTGGCGATCGAGCTCTGAATGCAGTGATCTGATTCCTAGAAGCAGGGAGATGAACCCATTAGCGTCAACAGGAAAAGAGATCAACGAACAATGCCCAGAATCATTCCGTATTCCATGGTCGGCGAGAGGGATCCATACTGACGGTGTCGCAGAACGGAGTAGTCAACGTCCTGACGGCCTCAACCCTTGGTGGGTTCACGTCCCGGTGAGGGTTACCCGGACCTGGTGACATGTTACGGATCCGACGCCCCAACGGCTACCATTCCCCGTGTTGAGGAGAAGAGATTCACGTCAGGTTCACCATTTTTTGTTGAGTCGACGCCCCAACGGCTACCATTCCCAGTGTCGAGGAAAAGAGCTTCATGTCGGGTTCACCATTTTTTGTGGAGCCGACGCCCCAACGGCTACCATTCCCCGTGTCGAGGAGAAGAGCTTCACATCGGGTTCACCATTTTTTGTTTCCGACGCTTTCGCCGGGGCGCGCGCATCCGTCTGCGGGGAGGACGCGCTGCTTGTTTCCCCGCATTCCCACTTTCCAAAGGCGGGCGACATCTGTTCCTTGTTCAGGTATGTCTAGTCCTTGATCAAAATCGGGATGATGGGATGTAGGTTCTTCCTTCTGTGGATTCCTCCTCGGAGCTCATCACCTAGTCCGGGTCTCCCTCATTGATTTAAGACGGGTTCATGAAGCTCATTCCCAGTTCCATATCTACATGGATGCTGGTTAATTACGCTGCTTCCGTCAAGACGCTCCAAGGGGTCTTGTCGGGGCAGCAACCTTCGGTGAGGAGAATGGTCACGTCGAGGCTTCATCGGCATGTCTGTCTTCGGTCCCTCATCACAGGGCCTCTTGAGGGCGCGGAAGCCCGAGGCATCCCACATCGAATGCGGGGAATGTGTACCATCTGAGGTTTTCCTCAGCTTCCCATGTTTAACACGGGGTATGTCGTGAGTTTAATGTCTTGCATAGACGGATCGGGTCGAAGGGCCCCTAGGGGGGAACGCCAATGTTGGGGCCAGCACGTGGGCGGCCTCTCGGATGCTATGGAGTGGGATGGGGTGGCATGATCTCACCGGGATGTGGCAGCCCGGGTAAGGATCAGGATGGGTGGTGGAGTGAGACATGGGGGCTTATGTTCTGAGACGGCCCAAGAGGGGGAATACAGTTTAACGTCATGTGGGACGAGGGCATACAGTTTAACGTCATGCGGGGCGATGGCATGTGGGGCTTACAGTCTGAGGCGGCCCATGGTGGGTATGGGGCTTGCGCTCTGAGGTGGCCCGTGGTGTGTATGGGGCTTACACTCTGAGGCGGCCCATGGTGGGTAGTGAACCGACGTGAGGAGGTCGGAACAACTAGGTGGTGGGCTTGAACCTCGTGGAGGCTTCCTACATACCATGCCATGACATGGATCCAAGTCCTCATAGTTTGGGGGGGAAATGGGGGCTTGTCACACCAACAAGGAGACGGTTCGGGCCAATGATTGTTGGGATTGAACCTCAGGGAGGCTTCCTACATACCATGAGTTAGCATGGATCAAAGTCCACATAGTTCGCTGAGATGGGGCTTACGCTTTGGGGCGGCCCATAAGAGGATTTCACGGTCGGTGCGCGCTCTAAGCCCACGTGAGTCATGCTCGTTGTGGGAAACAAGAGGCAGCAGGGACCATATGATCACGTCGCAAAGGGTGCGTCCATGAGCAGAGGAATGGGGCTTACGTGTTGAGCAGCCCAAAGAGGAAACAGGGGCTTACATGTGGTTAGCAGCCCTTGGTGTCGGGGCATACACCAGGGTGGAGGCCCGTGGTGCGACAAAGCACAGTGGGAAAAGGACTCCACTGGCCTTGGCCGGGGGGGGAAGTACGGAGATGCACGGGTGCATTCATCCGCAAGAAAGGCTAGGGGCTTACGCTATGAGGCAGCCCTTCCCCCATGGACAAACGCCACTCCGACAAGGAGGATCTCATTCCATGTGAGGAAGAGTCCATTCCCGTGGAGACGAGTGGCATAAAAAATGTCCGAGTTGGGAGGACCCTGCGTGCGAGGCACGGGGTCGGACCACAGTTTAACGTCTTGTGTTAAGGATGAGGTTCTTAGCAGTTTAACGTCCTGCATCTTGGACGAGGTGGGTTTTCTCCACACCCCTAGGGATTATATGCCCAACACCCTCTACCCCTTGTGGAAGGGAAGGCATCGGCAAGGCCGTTGTGAAGGGGGGCCGCCGGGCAAACCACTGGGGGGTCAACGTTAGCGTGGCTATGAGAAGAAGAAATATCTGTTAGCGTGCCTATGCAGAGAAGCATAAGGAAAAGCAACGCAATGGGAAACACGGCCCAAGGGACCTTGAGGTTACTTCTCACGAGCCTGGAAGGCCGTGCGGGAAAACAACGCATGGCGCGCATGCCCGGCAGGGGAGACATCAGGTGCCGGTGCAGGGGGAAGCCAAGGGGCGTCAAGGTGAGAGATCCTGGGCTTTGCGCGCAAAAGGGACGATTGGCGCGCAAAACACCGGGACGACGCGCAATTGGAGTAATGTAATTTCGCGCGAAGAGGGAATTACGCGCAGGGTTTTGCGTGCAAGGCAGGGTATTGCGCGCACGGGACGCAAATTGCGCGCAAGGCTTGAAACCGGGGGAAGGGGCAAATTCACTGAAGCCGGTGGAGTTGCGTGAAAGGGAAAACTATGGGACAAGGTTGAGTGAAATGAGTGATTACCTGGATGTCATCTTTCGCGCAGAGGGAGCCGAATTGCGCGCACGAGAGTCGCTTCGGATTCCTCAACCCCCAAACCGTTCCGGGTCACCTTATATTTATAGGCGACCTACGGCGTGAAATCTAGGCGGCGCGCGAAATATTCCACACTGGGAACCACTTACACGCAACATCAGGCTGCGGAGAACCGGGGCGCGCAATTATTGCGCGCCACACCGGCCCGATTCCGCAAATCCCGAGAGTACTTCGCGCGCAGCACATTTTTTCACGCGGATCCTCCTTTATTTCACGCACCACTTCTCGGGCCTCCAGATTGGGACTCTGACTCCGAATATGACTTCTCTTTGTCATTTTGAAACTTCCTCTTGGAGTTACGGTCTTTTTTTGGCGTCAACACATACTATATACATTTGAACTTAAAAACATGCACATAATGTTTAAACATCAAAAACTTGAGCAATGACATAAAACATAGAAGTACGTATGGCATAGATCATAAAGAAACATTAAGAATGGTAAAATAGCATGGGAATGAAACATGTAGTTGTGGCAACCATTAAGCACATGATATTATTTCTATAGTAGCCAAGGCATTGCTTCCAAGACCATCTTCGTGGACAAAGTCCCTTTCTGAATCGAGTTTACTCCTCGTTCCAGTCCTGTATTACTGAACCGGTTTAACTTGCCATTCCATCCATGTCTATCTCATGTAATATAAATCTTTACCCAATGCATTGGAGGGAGATATAGGTCCCACCCATCTCATAATGAAATCATTCTTACTTGTGCCACAAAATAAACATACATCATTCATAATAACCCAACGAATAAAATGGGTTTCATAAACATCATCCCATCATCACATAATCCATATAAAATAAATGGATATCATTTCATAATAAGAAAAGTGAAACCATGTAAATCATAGAGACATTATACTTGAAACATACACATACGAAATAATTTCATCTTAGTTGAAAAATGGTTTTGATAAAACACTTGAAATGAATTCTTGAGGAAAATATCCTTTCATCTTCAAAATCATTTTCGTTTCACAAAATGTCATGCAGTTTTAAAAGAAAATGATTTTTTTGAAAATAGTCATGAAATATTTTAGAGGAAGCTTCATGAAATTAAGGCTTTATAAAACAGTAAAAATCTGTTCGTGCCGTATAAGTTAAAAAAACATTCTTCTCGTACTTTTGTCAGAAAAGTCAAAAAAGTACCTCGTAACGTAAACAAAAAAAAATATTCCTTACATACCATGTAGTAAAAGTCAAAAATGGGTAAAAAGGACTTTAAACATACATAAAAACACTTTAATAAAACATGTACATGGATGATAGAAATAACCCCAGTAAATACTTACGAATAAGAAATCTTGGATAAAAATGAGATTTTCAAAATTATCCCTTACCTTTGGTCTGATTTGCTTCATAAGTGTCTGAACCTCCTGTATAATGATTTAAATAATGTCATTGACTTATTCCAGAATCATACTCATTGTTATGATATCATATATGGTTCACTTATGGCTTTATATTACCCGTTCTTTTGTAAATTCCATGTTAAAGAGTGTTTTGGGTAAAATCGTTTCATTAGTCGTCCGTGTTTTGACTTGTAATTATTCATATGATTACTTAGATCATGATTACTTAATTACAGAATATAAAACATGATTTATATATAATATATATTCAGAATATACATATATATAATAGATCAGTAAATGGAGAGAAATACACCGTTCATGGAGACGATAGGCTGTACGTACGCATGAACGCTGTTTTTGTTTCCTTATTTAGTTGAATGGAATTAAGTAGATGATATACATATATATACACATAAATCCAGTATCATTATTATGTCATATATTTCATGATTACTTATTATATATACTTTATAATAATTCATGAATGGTTAACGTGGAGAATGAATCTCATCGCGTCGTGGAGACGGTAGTCCATACGTACGCATGAGCGATGATATCATTCTCATGATCGTGGAATTGTATTGGAGTGTAGGTATACTATTTCAGAATCAATATCACATTACAATAATCATATATAGTGATTATGTACACCATTATACCCATCCAAGTAAGGTGGTGGTGGAAAATAGATTAACCACGGCGTGGAGACGTTATTCCGTACGTACGCACGCCCGGTGATTTCATTTTCCATAGGATGGATAGATGGTGAAACAGGGTTGTTTCATACTTATAATAACATATCAGTATATTATTGATACTGATGTTATTTCTTCATAATGAAACAACCTAAGAAGAAGAAGTGGAAGAATAAATAAAGTTTAAAGAATCGGTAACGGACATTACCTCTTCTTTGAAGCGCTTCTTTGAGATCTCCTTTTAGGGAACTAAAATTGGTCATTGAGGAAGACCAGAACCTTTAGGATGTTTATTGGGAAGTGGAGAAGAGAATTGGGCAGGGGTTGGCCGAGCTTGAAAGCTCAATTTGGTGTGAGGAAGAGAGGGAGGAGATGCCCTTTTATAAGGGAGGAGAGGGGCACCTTTGGAATAACTAAAAATATTATTTTATTATAAAGCCAATTTTGGTTTTAAATAGCTCCAAATTTATTTATTTAGAAGCTAAGGTGGGGATGGGTCGAAATCCTCTCATACAATAGAATTTGGACAAGTTTAGTTTACTATTTTAACCTTATCATTTAGTTTTAACTTTAAGTTAGATAATTTTACTTTTACCGTGTCTTTTTGTGTTCTTACACTATAAGGTTAATAAACTTAATATAACAAGACAAACGAACCCAAAGTTGTTAATATTAATATATATAACCTAATATAAGTCATTTGTCCGAACCATAGATTTTTAGGAATAAAATAACAATTAAAAATATAATATTTGTTTTAAAAACTATTTAATGTCAATTTTGACACTATTTAGTAATTGATTTTTGTGAAAATCATAACAGAATGATTAGTTATAAACAAGTTACTGAAATCAGTAATAACATGGAATATTAACCTAGAAAATTAGTGTAATTCATAAAAAGTCTCAAATTACATTTATTTGTGTATTTATAACATCAATTATGTCAATATTTCATTAATAAGATAATTACTGCATCATCTTTGTGTCATAGATAAATTAACTTATTTAAAGTCTAAAAATTTAAAATAAAATATCATTATGTAGTAATGCTTTTTATCTTTCTAATGAATATTTATAGTCGAATTTATCTTATGTATAACCCTATATTAAAAATGATATACTTATTAAACTTTGATTTTAACTATTATAACCCTTCTTTAAATAAATTAATAATAAATGTCTTAATCTAATCCAAGTGGGCCTAAATGGTCATATTTTATTCCTAAGGTTGTTTTTGGTCGAATTACATTTATCCAATAGAATTAGTACATTTTTTAGGGTAATAATAATATCATTTTTACCCTTAATTACCCTATTTACTTTTAACTGTGGTAAAAAAAGTAAGAAGTTACTATTCACCAAAAATTATTTTCATCTCATTGAACCACATTTTACTTACTGAAATCAATCTTGTCTCTCAGATTTTTGAAATTCCACTCACAGAAGTGGTAAAATTATATTTTATGAAAAATTCATTTTTTTAACTACCAATTAGTGGTTTCACTATTCATCAAAAAATGAAAGTTTCCAAAAAAATACAAAAAATTAGGCCTAAGCTATATTTGATATTATGATCTGAAAAATGATGTCTATTTTACCAAATTCAAAACATATCAGTTGCATTAATTAATTTAAAAATGAATTCCTGTCGTCAAAACAAATAGCGTGTTCTTAAGAGATAATAACTATCAAAAGATTGACACTTGTTTATGTCTGGTTTAAATGTGAAATTACATACAATGACCAACATTGTATTAAATTGTAAAAATATATTATAAATATACTTTAAAACCACTCAAATTAATAATTTATCACTATTAATTATTTCGATTAAAAAGGTTGTTTTTAATTAAAATTTAGTAATTTTCACTATTCATCAGAAAATGAAAGTTATCCGAAAAGTACCAAAATTTAACCCTAAGCTAATTTTGATATTCCGAATCCAAAAATGATGTCCATTTTGAAAAATAAAATTTAAAAAATTTCAAAAAGTGGTTATTACTATTCATAACGACTAGTTTTAATGATATTTTAATAGCATATCGTTGTTTAGTGAAACTCGGTATTGTGTACTACACACGCTATCTAGGAAGGTCGTGATTGCGTGTAATGCATGGAAAGTCAAGGATGTGTGTTGTGAAAGCTCCTTTTGGTGTAGCGCACAACACAAGACATTAATGAAATTAAAAATAATATTTTTCATAAAATCTCGAGGTGTTACATTCTACCCCCCTTAAAATGAATTTCGCCCTCGAAATTCGTCGGGGTTATAAATGGTTTACTACTCGAAAGTTTCTTTAATATAAACCCACATCGTAAAAAGGAATACCAAAACCAATCTTTAAAAACAAAAGTATGAAACGTAACGGTTACCCAAATAAACTAATCACTGGGTTTCCACATAGGTGAAAATATGGATATGGAAGAGAAATCTAACCATCATGTTCTGATGGAGAGTGGTAGAGAACATGGCTATGGAAATTCCAGTAATCACAAAGCCATAAATTTGTGACGATCTAAGGTACCATCTGATTTATCATATATAAGTGCACTAGGACAACATTTTTGGTTTTCAAGATCATTTCCCTAAAGTTGAAGAAGTTGAATTAGAATAAATACTTACTTTATTTTGGTACAATCTCACTTTTGTTCGTGCCTTGAACAATTTCCACTTCATCTCTTAAATAAATGAAGTTGAATTTGTTATTCGTGAAGTGTTAGCAGATCATGTGATAGAATGATGGTTCATTCCATCTGTCTCAAACAAAAGGTTAGAAAAGTTATCAAAACATACATAAGTCCATCTATAGTGAGATTAATCATATATGGTTCCTAAAATGGACTTATACTTCTTATATTATATGGATTAATATAATAAAACTAGTTTCTACTAAACATGGACTTCCTGTAGGCCAGTGGTAGGTGATAAAGGCCAGTCGCACTTCAGTTGTGGGTTCGATTTCCAAAGCCTTGTCCGACGCGATGGGTTGTCGCCCATCCTGTAGGTTGTCCTTTTTTCTAAAACTACATTACTATAACATCCCATCAATAATATCGAAAGAAGTTCTATCCTTAATACTAAATTATGTCCAACATAATCCTTTCCAATCTCTAGGCTTATCCAAAATATTATTGTCCAATATCATATTATAGTGAAAATGATTACCAAATAGTTCATATAACAAGCATGTTAATACCAACGTTGATCCACATATATCATGAGATATGTCTTGTTGGTCACATTCCAATCATTCGAAGGCCTTAATCATGTATTCTCTTGAAAAATGAATACCCATTAAATCTTAGTGAAAACATGAGTGTTGTCAAAAGTTAACTCTTTTCACATACCAAAAACCTCAAACCATGATATAACTATTTCCTTATATCAGTCATGAGCTCATGAATACTATCAAACATTTCATTTTCTCCTTATCCCTTCATTATGCGCATATCATCATTTTTTTCAAAAATATCTTAATCACTTTCCATGGTTACCGGTACCATAAAATTATTGAAAACCACAATAGACCAATACATAAATATTCCAATATTCCACGATACTATATACAACATTATTTTGGAATCTCATTACATAATCACTTAATCATTCCACCACATTGTTGTCATATTCAACATCGCCAATAGTGATCGCATGTGACTTCCCTTTGTCCTTTTCCTTAAGTGGTTTCTCATGTCGATCATCACTAACTCTTGGATTAGGGCATTTATTAGCATAATGCCCCATTTCCTAGCACTTGAAGCATTGAAGTGTTGGTGGTGTGTTCTCTACAGTCTTTTCTTTATTCGCATCATTAGAAACCCTTTTTCCATTACTTTGACACTCAGCTGCTCGATGACTGTCTTTTCCACACTTAAAACATTTTCTATTTCCTTTAAGACAATCTCCACCATGATTCTTTCCACACTTTGAGCATAACAAAATATTCATCTTCTTTTCACCATTATTATGAGATTTCTCCTTGAACTCCATCTTTCGTTTCTTGTCAAAACTATGAGATGGATAAGTAACACCAACTTCTATTTCTACCTTGATAGCACAATGCACAATTTCTTCATAGCTACTGAAGTCTCTTATAGCTAATTCCCTTCAAAGATTTGTTTTTAAGCCAGTGAAGAATCGATCAACTTTACTTTCAGGTTGGATGATAAATCCAGATGCATACCTTGCAAGCCTTGTAAAATTCGCTTCGTATATACCAACATATTCATAATCCTTTTTCTTTAGTTCAAGAAACTTCTTCTCCATCTTTGTTCGAAGAATATGAGGGAAGTACTTATTGAAAAATAAGTTCTTGAACTCGTCCCATTCCTTGGACTCAATTTCATCTCTTGGCCTCGTATTCTTGATAAGATTCCCCCATTGATCAGCTTCACCTTCTAAAGGATATACTGCTAAGATGACTTTATCATGTTCAGAACATTGAAGAACTAAAAATATCTTTTCAGTGGTAATGATCCATTGTTCAGCAACAAGTGGATCAGAAGATCCACTGAAAAAAGGTGGACGTTGCCTCATGAAGGACTCAATAGAATATTGTTCCCTTCTCTGCTCATTTGGATGTCCAGAATGATTCATAGCTTGGGTAAGTATAGAAATATGATTTTTCACTCCATCTCCCATAACATTTGTTTGTTCATGAGGACAATCATTTCATTGTCCATTACATTGATCAACACGGTTCCTTCGGGTTCCAACCATCATCTAAAACCCAAAAAGAATAGTGTGAGGCAAAACTCACGCTATTAAAACAATATAATAAATGGGGAGTACCATCAATATCTAAAATCTTGGGTTACCGTAATTCTAGTACTATAACCTATACTTATCCTTAGGGACATCCCTAGACATACCTTAGAAATATCTCTAGGGATCTTACTAAAGTTCTCGCATCCTATTTTCCAATGGTTGACTAAACCTTTCCTCTGATACCAATTTTAGAGACTCGAATCTTGACGTACATGAACATTACATTACTTTTGCGGAATACTTAGTACATAAAAAAAACACACACAGAAGAACCGTAATAGTTTAGTGTCTTTGGAAACTCGGAATAAAATATTCTAATCATGGTGAAATATATTCAACATCTCCCATAAAGATCTTCCCCCTTTTTTTTCTTACCTAAAACCTTTATTTATATACTGGGGAAAAGAAAACATAAAAAGGGTGAGCCTAAATGCTCATTAAGGGTAAGAATGGATAAAATAAAACATACTATATACATTTGAACTTAAAAACATGAATATAATGTTTAAAAATCAAAAGCTCGAGCAATGAAATAGAACATGGAAGTACGTATGGCATAGATCATAAAGAAATATTAAGAATGATAAAATAGCATGGGAATGAAACATGTAGTTGTGGAAACCATTAAGAACATGATATGATTTCCATAGTAGCCAAGGCATTGCTGCCAAGACCATCTTAGTGGACAAAGTCCCTTTCTGAATCGAGTTCACTCCTCGTTCCAGTCCTGTATTACTGAACCGGTTTAACTTTCCATTCCAGCCATGTATATCTCATGAGATATAAATCTTTACCCAATGCATTGGACGGAGATATAGGTCCCACCCATTTCATAATGAAATCATTCTTACTTGTGCCACAAAATAAACATACATCATTCATAATAACCCAACGAATAAAATGGGTTTCATAAACATCATCCCATAATCACATAATCCATATAAAATAAATGGATATCATTTCATAATAATAAAAGTGAAAAAATGTAAATCATAGAGACATTATACTTGAAACATACATATACGAAATAATTTCATCTTAGTTGAAAAATGGTTTTGATAAAAAACTTGAAATGAATTCTTGAGGAAAATATCCTTTCATCTTCAAAATAATTTTCTTTTCACAAAATGTCATTCAGTTTTAAAAGAAAATGATTTTTTTTGAAAATAGTCATGAAATCTTTTGGAGGAAGCTTCATGAAATTAAGGCTTTATAAAACCGTAAAAATCTTGTTTGTGCCGAATAAGTTAAAAAAACATTCTTCTCGTACTTTTGTCGGAAAAGTCAAAAAAGTAACTCGAAACGTAAAAAAAAGAAAGATTCCTTACATACCATGTAGTAAAAGTCAAAAATGGGTAAAAATGACTTTAAACATACATGAAAACTCTTTTATAAAACACTGACATGGATGATGGAAATAACCCTAGTAAATACATACGAATAAGCCATCTCGGATAAAAATGAGATTTGAAAAATTATCCCTTACCTTAGGTCCGATTAGCTTCGTAAGTGTCCGAACATCCTGTATAATGATTTAAATAATGTCATTGACTTATTCAAAAATCATACTCATTGTTATGATATCATATATGGTTCCCTTATTGCTTTATATTACCCGTTCTTTGGTAAATTCCATGTTAAAGAGCATTTTGGGTAAAATCGTTTCATTTGTCGTCCGTGTTTTGACTCGTAATTATTCATATGATTACTTAGATCATGATTACTTAATTCCAGAATATAAAACATCATTTATATATAATATATATTCAGAATATACATATATATAATAGATCAGTAAATGGAGAGAAATACACTGTTCATGGAGACGGTAAGTCGTACGTACGCATGAACGCTGTTTTCGTTTCCTTATTGAGTTGAATGGAATTAAGTAGATGACATACATATATATACACATAAATACAGTATCATTATTATTTCATATATTTCATGATTACTTATTATATATACTTTATAATAATTCATGAATGGTTAACGTGGAGAATGAATCTCATCGCGTCGTGGAGACGGTAGTCCGTACGTACGCATGAGCGATGATATCATTCTCATCATCTTTGAATTGTATTGGATTGTAGGTATACTATTTCAGAATCAATATCAATTTACAATAATCATATATAGTTATTATTTACACCATTATACCCATCCAAGTAAGGTGGTGGTGGAAAATAGATTACACCACGGCGTGGAGACGATATTCCATACGTACGCACGCGCGGTGATTTCATTTTTCGTAGGATGGATAGATGGTGAAATAGGGTTGTTTCATACTTATAATAAAATATTAGTATATTATTTATACTGATTTTATTACTTCATAATGAAACAACATAATAATAAGAAGTGGAAGAAGAAATAAAGTTGAAAGAATCGGTAACGGACATTACATCTTCTTTGAAGTGCCTCTTTGAGATCTCCTTTTAGGGCACTAAAATTGGTCTTTGAGGAAGACCAAAACCTCTAGGATGTTTCTAGGGAAGTGTAGAAGAGAATTTGTTAGGGTTTTTCCGAGCATGAATGCTCAATGTGGTGTGAGGAAGAGAGGGAGGAGATGCCCTTTTATAAGGGAGGAGAGGGGCACCTTTGGAATAACTAAAAATATTATTTTATTATAAAGCCATATTCGGTTTTAAATAGCTCCAAATTGATTTATTTATAAGCTAAGGTGGGGATGGGTCTAAATCCTCTCATCCAATAGAATTTTTACAAGTTTTGTTTTACTATTTCAACCTTATCATTTAGTTTTAACTTTAAGTTAGATAATTTTACTTTTACCATGTCTTTTTGTGTTCTTACACTATAAGGTTAATAAACATACTATAAAAAGACAAAAGAACCCCATGTTGTTTATTATTAATATATATAACCTTATCTAAGTCATTTGGCCGATCCTTAGATTTTTAGGAATAAAATAACAATTAATAATATAATATTTGTTTTAAAAACGATTTTATGTCAATTTTGACACTATTTAGTAATTGATTTTTGTGAAAATCATTACAGGATGATTAGCTATAAAAAAGTTAATTAAATCAGTAATAACATGTCATATTAACCTATAAAATTTGTGTAATTCATAAAAAGTCTCAAATGACATTTATTTGGGTATTTATAACATCAATTATGTCAATATTTCATTAATAAGATAATTATTGCATCATCTTTGTGTCATAAATAAATTAACTTATTTAAAGTCTAAAAATTACAAATAAAATATCATTATGTAGTAAATAATTTTATCTTTCTAAGGAATATTTATAGTCTAATTTATCTTATGTATAACCCTATATTAAAAATAATATACTTATTAAACTTTGATTTTAACTATTTTAACCCTTCTTTAAATAAATTAATAATAAATGTCCTAATCTAATCCATGTGGAACTAAATGGTCATATTTTATTCCTAAGGTTGTTTTTGGTCGAATTAAATTTATCCAATAGAATTATGACATGTGTTAGGGTAATAATAATATCATTTTTACCCTTAATTACCCTATTTACTTTTAACCGTGGTAAAAAAAAGTAAAAAGTTACTATTCACCAAAAATTATTTTCATCTCATTGAACCACATTTTATTTACTGACATCAAACGTGTCTCTCGGATTTTTGAAATTCCACTCACAGAAGAGGTAAAATTAAGTTTTATGAAAAATTCATTTTTTTTAACTACCACTTAGTGGTTTCACTATTCATCAAAAAATGAAAGTTTAAAGAAAAATACCAAACATTAGGCCTAAGATATATTTGATATTATGAACTCAAAAATGATGTCTATTTTACAAAATTCAAAACATATCAGTTGCATTAATTAATTTAAAAATTAATTCCCATTGTCAAAACAAATAGCGTGTTCTTAAGAGATAATAACTATCAAAAGATTGACATCTGTTTATGTCTGGTTTAAATGTGAAATTACATCCAATGACCAAAATTGTATTAAATTGTAAAAATATGTTCTAAATATAATTTAAAACCACTCAAATTAATAATTTATCACTATTAATTATTTCGATTAAAAAGGTTGTTTTTAATTAAAATTTAGTAATTTTCACTATTCATCAGAAAATGAAAGTTATCCGAAAAGTACCAAAATTTCACCCTAAGCTAATTTCGATATTCCGAATCCAAAAATGAAGTCCATTTTGAAAAATAAAATTTACAAAATTTCAAAAAGTGGTTATTACTATTCATAACGACTAGTTTTAATAATATTTTAATAGCATATTGTTGTTTAGTGAAACTCGGTATTGCGTACTACACGCGCTATTGAGGAAGGTCGTGATTGCGTGTAATGCAAGGAAAGTCAAGGATGCGTGTTGTGCAAGCTCCTTTTGGTGTAGCGTACAACACAAGACATTAATGAAATTAAAAATAATATTTTTCATAAAATCTCGAGGTGTTACAATGACCAATGTTTATAATAAATAAATAAATTTTAATAAGTGATAAAATGAAAATAAAATAAAATGGTAAAGTGAAATAAAATGTAATGAATTATTTTAATAAAAAATTATTTTTAGTTTTGATATTATTATTATTATTATATTTATTTGTGCCAAAATATCAATATTATTATTAATATTATTAATCCTTTTATTATTAAAATTAATAATTTAGTTACTATTTGGATTATTATAGTTATTATTATTATTATTCCTATTATTACGAATATTATTGTTATTAAAATTATTATAATTCCTATTATTATTATTTTATTTTTCTAGTATTATTTTTAGGTTTTGCTTTATCCCCCACTCTTCTCCCCCAATGTTACCCCCCAATTACCTCCAAACACGAAGCAAAAAACCCGCTATTACTTCTACAATGGAGACCCCACTAGACGAATTTTAACATTCCACTTTTCCATTCATGACCCGACAGTGAATCCTCTCCAGTTTGCACCGCCGGTTGGCACCCACCATAGTCAGCACACCCCCCCCCCCCTTAGTATACATCCCTCCTTGGTGATTGGGAATATGGAAACCTCCACCTCTGGTGACCATGACCCTACATTCCCCTCACCCCATAATAGAACATCCTCCCTTCAGTCATATCCCTTTCGTATATGGCTCCTCTCTCATTCCTCAGGTTTTTATTTCAATTTCATGAAGTTAATTTAAGGTTATGGTTTTCTCCATATGTTTTTGTAAAATAATAATTTGTTAGGGAATTTTTTGGGTTTCTTGGGGAGTGTCTACGGTGCAATTTGTAATTCCCACAATGTTTAATGGTTTTCGATAACAAAGGTATGAGATTCCATGCATAACCATTAATTGATGAATTAATTTTTCTAGTTTTTTTAATTTAGCATTTTCTATTCATTGTTTATGTGGTTTTTAGTATATTTTTATGGAGGTTTGATGTTTATATGTGGTGAAAATGGGGGATTCAAATGAAAATGGTAACATTTTGTATTTTATTTTTTGTGTTTCTTTTTATCATGTTTTTATTGTAATTTGAATAGTGTGAATTTTTTTCGAAGGCCCTTATGGTGATAATGTGTTAAAGAACAATTTTTAAATATGAAATGAAGTTTTTTAGTATATTGGATTTTATTGTGCACTTTTAAATGTGATGTGTGAATTTTTTACATGATGAGAATATTATTTTAAAAAATGGAACTTATCTTGTGTGTTGAATTTGAAGTGGTTGTACCATGAAAAATTATTAAACTATTTTTTTTTTATTTTCTGTTAATGTGCCAATTTGGTTATTATGAGTCCTATAAGTGTTTTGAAAAGTGTTTTAAAGTGGTTTTTGAGTATGTAAATTAAAAAATTGGTTAGTTTTGGCATTTAAGCCATGTGTACATTTTTAAATATGAGTTTTAAATAGGATTGCTTGATTTATTATATACTTATGCTCTATGAGTAATACTTGAGGTGTGTCGAACATTGTCGCCATTGTTTTGTTCTATGATATGTTGTACTATGTTTTGATCAAAAATTGAGTGCAGACACACATATATGTCCTCCATGTATGTATTTACTCATGAAGTAGGGAGTACATGTATTGATTTATGTATATATATAGTTATGTACATGAAAGTGAATGACAGTTACAAGTGGTCACCGCCTCTTTTTTGAAGTGACAATGTGTCTTAGCTAGGTGATCTCTCTTGTTGAGTCATGTTTTTCTATGAATTATCATTTAAATTAATGTATAATTATTTTATTTTTTTCATATTTTTTGTAATGCTATTTAGTAATTTATGGGTTTTTGAATAATTTCTTATTATTATATAAAGTAATACACTCTTTGTATTTTAATATCATTGGAATGGATGTTAAATGTTCTGACTCTGTGTTTGATGAAATGCCACTTTGGCCATTATAAATGTTATTTAGATTTAATGTAGTGAATTGGGTTTCTAAAATGGGTTTCCATGTGCATTTTGGATTTTCAAATTTCCTTTTGTTCTATTCTTTAAGAAGTCGTTTTGCATGAGAAAATCATATCAGGCCCTATTGGAATTTTTGTAAAGCTGGGTAACAAAAAAACTATCATTATATTGGGTCCCCACCTTGTTGGTTGACAAAACATCATGGATTACTTTGTTTGGGACTTTCAATATGAAATGGTGTTTTAAAGGTGAGGGGATTCTTCTTTATTGTGACTCGGGGGTGAAGTTTTGTTGTGTTTAAACTATCAGTGATGAGTGTACCTATTACCCATTACTTGATTGAAATTATTTAATCAACCTTTTTTTAATCTGAACATGAGAACCTAGTACAATGAGAAAATTCATAGGGAACTATCTATACACTATTCTGTGTTATTTCACTAGCTATTAGACCATATTATAGGGTTATTTTATTACCATTGTTAATGGAATAGGCCCCTTGATTTTTCCAAGTAGTGAGATGATCATGTGTTTGGGAATAATGATATCATCTGGCACAAAATTCCTTCAGGATGAGTCACATTATTAGCATGTTCTAGATTATTCTTGAGCTCCTATGTTCTCCCAGGAACTTTATCACTTAGTTATCTTTTTTGGATGATTAAGGTTCAATGTTTTGTTGGTCACTATGCTTTGTATTTTCCATGGCCCTTGTGTTATCATTTAATTTTACTCCTTGTTTGGTTCATTTCTTTATTAAAGGTTATAAAATTAATTATAAGTGTATTCAGAATGTGGTTTTTGTAAAAATTTTTAACCTTCCTTCTTCTATATCCTTCATTCATTAAAAACGGTTAATGCCACCATCTTGGAAAAGAAGATGGTTTAAAATAAAATTGTGAAATGGACTGTGATTTTTTTAAATCGAAAATGTGTGAAAAACACACTTTTATATATTGTAGTTTAAAAATGAAATTAATGTTTCTTTATTTAAATGAATTTCAATTAGGAATAGATTTATTGGGAACACCTACTGCTTTTCTATACTCATGACATTAATTTTTTATCAATGGATTTTATTATCTTTTAGGTCATGTTCATTTGGGAAGAGTCAAGGTTGATATAATCTAGGACTGTTGAGACATGTCATCCTGATTATGAGTTGGTTGTCTTGTCAGCACACGTCGGGATGAGAGAAAAGATACTAGGGAAGTCAGTATTCATCTGATTCATTTGATCTTTATGTTTATTTGTTTCTTCAGAAATGAGGAGAGAGTTGAGTCATTAGTCTATATGGGATATTAGGGTCTGGAAATCCATGTGAAGCTTAGGACATTGGAAAAAAATTAGTCTCTATGGTGTTTGTGTGACAAGTGTATGGCCACCAACCATATGTCTGAGTCACTAATCAGAACTAGTTCTTTCTTTCATTTTCCCTTGTTTATTTTTTTTTGGAATTTTGGAATCATTTTTCACATGATAATAGTATGTTTCTAATTAAACTCTTATAACTGAAGTGAGGTTTTTTGTGTAGTAGAAAATGTTTTGATATGAAGTGATTTGAATGAGTTGTGTGGAACTTCAAAATATGAATTATTTGTAAATGATTTTGATTTGGGGGTTAATGAATTTTGGTAAATTTTTTAAATATTTTTGTGGAAGGTGGGTTGGATTGGTCTTTGGTATTCCCAAGGGTGACCCCATGCATGGGTATATGTGGAATGGTGTATGGTATGTGGCACCAGTGGATGAGTGCCTGAATGGACATGAGGTTGGTGTTTGGTGTGGCATGGGAACATTTATATTTGGGGCCCATTGGATATGATTTGTGATTGGGAAACCCACCAACCAGGTTTATTTTCAAAAAAAACATTAAAAGGTAAATTTATCATTTTGATAATCAGTGGTGGTTTGGTGAATCTTCTTATTTTTTGGGGATTCTAATGTGTGTGGTATTTTTAGTTTTAAAATCCTTCATTCTTTTAAAACATATCATGTTTTTTAGTGATTCAGTTTGATATCATTGTTAGTGATTTTTTGGAGTGTTTGGTGAAGCACTTACAGTGATCACCTAAGGCTTTTGGTGTTTGTTCATGGTAAACATTTCAAAAAAATACAAGTTTGATTAAAATCTTGGTGTTTTCCCTCTCTTTCTAGTGAGCATACACATAAAGAGTTAATGCACGACTAAGGCACGACCAAGGGTGATTCATAATTTGGAAATCCCTCTGTTGATCAACATAAGAACATACATCCAGAGCATCAGAAATTGAGTATATGTCACTTCTTTTTAGATTATTTGAACCCTCTTGCAATGAGCGAGTGGATGTGGATAGTTGAAATAAACATTGGTATCATTATTTACATATTCCATCGTAGGTGAAGTCCGAACCCAGTATTTATAAAGTTCCTTTCTAGAAGTGATGAAGGGAATCCCAGTAAAGGGAGGAGAAAGTGGTCTTGGATATTGGTTTAATTTGTGTCTAAAGGGTCCTTTGGACCTCTCATCTGTCTCTTTAGATCAAGGCTTCATGACAGGCCACTGGTGTGGAATTTCTAGTCATAAGAGGTTGTTATGTCCATTTCTAGGAATAATGTGCAGTTTGGGACCCATTTTAGGGTATATCTCTTTGTAATGATTCTATTGGTCACAATGGTCATGTTCAGTTATGCTTTTTTATTTCATGTTATCACTGAACTATAAGGGTGAAGGATGTGATATCATTTGATAACTTCTTTTTTCACAGAAGTGTGTTTCCCTCTATGAAATTTCCATTCATCTATTTAATATGTAGGTTTCTTCAATATGTCGTTAATCATGTTCATTCTTTAATGGATATGAAAAGGAGTGATGTGTGTACATATTCTATGTTCATGTTTTTGTAATGTTTGTTGTTTAGATTAAAGTGATTATCATTGTTTTTTATGTATTGGTGATTTCATATGAGATAACGGTGTGGTTTTTGGTGGCACCAAAAGAAGATATTCTATTTAAGTGTTTCTTTATCCTGATTGTGAGGCAGGATATTACTTAACTATTAGAGCTCCATCTATTGGTCCAATAGTGAAGTTGGTGTATAGTCTGTAGTGCCTGTGGGTGTAAAGGATCTTGGTATAATTTTTATCTTCGGTATGGGAGGGGGAGATAGTTAGATATTTTGGTGTGTTGGATCTTTTTTATGGGTCTGTTTAGTGATATGATCTATGGGGATTTAACCTCCATGTTGTGAACCTTGTGGTTGGAAGGATTCTTCTCTAATTAAAATAAGGTGTACTTGTCTCGTTCTCTCAAAACACTATGCCCATACCCTTGTAAATGTGAATTTATGTGTTGTTGTCTATGTATTCTCATAATTATAATCCAATTATGATTTTTTTTTTGATTTAGGATAATCCAATATTGGTAATTATATGGGAGTGGTGAACCATTTAGTTTCTTCTAGTTGGGTTTCAGTTTTGTTAATCGAGTTCCTTTCATTGATTTATTTGGTGTTCATGAAGTACTCCAGTAGGACAATGTTGGGCTCCCTACTGGCATACACATGATAGGTAGATAGGTTGGTTCTAATGGTGGGGAAACCCACCATGCATCTTTCTGGAATTCCTAAGGAGTGAATTGATGTTATTCTATCCCATGTGGTGGGGATTAAATTTAGGTATCCACTTTTTGGTGTCCCAGTTCTATCTCAAGGATTATTTTGTTTCCAATGGGGGAAGTCCACTTGGGAATCCCTATGTAAGTAATTATATTTCATTCATATTTATTGGATTGGTAGTGGGTGGTCTTTTTCAAATCTGTCTCACCCCAAGAACCTATACAATGTGAATATTTGTCTTTGAGTTCATCCAATTATTTCGTTAAATTAAGATTATGGGAGTGTTCAACAGTTATGGTTTGATTTTTTTGTTTTTCATAAAAGTTTTTTTGGATTACTTTTGATATGTTCTATAGTAATTTAACATAATAGTCTATATTGGGTATTTTGGGAAACTCTTATCCTTTTATCAATCAATTTTAGGTGTTTTCAAATTTTATGTGTTGGTGGTACAATACAAGTGGTATATATTGAGTCTCATAAGTTTTATTTTCATGTCTCTTTTACTATTTATAGATTTGTGACATTTTGTTATTTTTTTAATAGATAATTCCCTAGGAATATGATGGGGTATCAGTTTCTACATTTGTGTTATGCCTTGTTGTGGTGTTCTATAGGAGGAAAGTGTTATGGTGGGTAGAATATTCTCACCAAGCATTTTAAAATTTTATATTTTTTTAATTTACTGGGAATCAGGCATCCAGGTCATTGTTCAGGTTGATGGCATATTTTTAATTATTTTTTTTATTTCTGATAAATGGGGATTTTTGGGCATAGAAACATCTACCGCACAAGAAGAGCATAGTTTGGAAATTGTGCAACCTTTTCCTGGTCATCATGTTGCCTGAACGGTGTTCACAATTAATAAATCAAATGGAATGACTGATAAAATAAAAAAGTAAAATAAAATAAAAAGGTGAAACTAGAACTAAAAAATTGTTTTAATAATAATTATTATTATTATTATATTATTTTTGAGATTATTATTATTATTATTATTATTATTATTAGTGTTAGGAAATAATTATTATTATTTATATTAGTATTCTTATTATTCTTACTGGTAAGAATATAGTTTTTATTAAGCTTATTATTAGTATTATTAATTTTTAAGATTAATAATAATTGAATTATTATAATTCCTTTATTTATTAGGTAATATATTGTATTATTTTTTGTAGATTTTTTTTCCTCCCACACTCATCTCTTCCCCCTTTGTGACCCCCCACTTCTCTCCCAACACGGTGCACCAAACCCATCCTTCATATCCTATAGAGACCCCACCATATAGATTCACTCCTTCCCCTCCAGCATGCACAACGTGTTTGTGACTCCTCTCTTGCGCACATCTCTATCAGGTTCCCTCCTCATCTAGTGAGACCCCCATTTACTAGTCAGACCTCCATGGAAACCAAGAATAACACATCCTTCGTGCTCTGGTGGCCCCAACCCCAACGAACCCTCTCTCGAAAACCGGACCTCATCCTTTTAGTGGCCTCCCTTTATTGTAATCTCCTTCATCATTCTAGGGGGGTTTCTTTCAATTTTATGGGCATCCGTTAGGTTTATGGGTTTTGTAAAATATTGTCTTATTAGGGTTCAATGATAGCTTCTTGGGGTGCATCTAGTTTGTGATTGGTGATTATCACAATGATAAAGTGTTTTTTATTCCAACTATTAGTGATTCTGTGCTTATCCATTAATTGTGGAATTTATTTTTCTTGCTTATTCAATTAAGAAAGTTATATACATTTTTTATGTGGTAAAAATTATACTGTTTTGGTTTTTTGACATGCATATGTGGGTAAAATTGGTATTTAAAATAAAAATCGTGATTATTTTCATTTTATTTGTTTTGGTGCTTTTGAATGTTATGTTATGGTTATGTGATGTGTTTGAATTGCGTTTTTTTAATGCACTATGAGTGTGAATGTGTTAAAGAACTAATTTTCAATGGTAAATGAATTTTTTTTTATGATGAAGTTTGTTGTGAAAATTTAAATGTGATATGTAAATTGTGTAAATTATGAGAAGCAGTTTTTAACAAATGGAACTTGTCTTGTGTGTTGCCTTAGAAGGTGTTGTACAATGAAAAATTGTTGAACTTATTGTGTGATTTTCTGGTAATGTGAAAATTGGGTTTTTTGAGTTATATATGTTATGAGAAATGTGTT
The DNA here is from genome assembly GCA_963277665.1 of Viscum album. Lineage (NCBI taxonomy): Eukaryota > Viridiplantae > Streptophyta > Magnoliopsida > Santalales > Viscaceae > Viscum > Viscum album. Next base: position 1,030,651,370 of record OY728125.1, read on the forward strand.
ATAAAGTTGTTTTAGTGTGTTTAAAATAGAAAAAATTTTTTATCCTCATATAGTCCATATTTGAATTTTTATATATGGGGGGTAAATGGCCTTGCTTGAGTTATTTTTTATTTATTCTAAATGGGTAATATTTGAGGTGCGTTGAACAATTCCTCTAGGTTGTTCTGATTCTAGGATATGTTGTACTATGTTTTCCTCAACATTTTTGGGTGCGAATGAATATAAATAATGTATGAATATATAAAATATATTTTTGATACATTTATATATTCCATAATGGATTATATAATACAAGTATTAGATATTGGATATATATATAAATAGGTATGTATGTGCGAGTGAAGGCCAATTAAGAGTGGTCTCCCCAATATACGTTAAGCATCGAAGTCTCTTAGGTTGGTATTATCCCTTAATGAGATAAATTTCCCTATTCATTATGCTTAAAATTAATAATGAGTTATTTCTTATTTTTCACACATTTATTTTATGCTATTTAGTAATTTATGGTTTATAGAATAATTAAATATTGTGAAATAAAGTAAGACCCTCTTTGTATATTAATTGCATAGAATTGTTTTTCAAATGTTCTTATTTATGTTTTATGATATTCACTATTGGACATTATAAATGTTCTTCAGATTTAATGTGGTGAATTTGGTTCCTAAAATGGGTTTCCAAGATCGTTTTTGGTTTACAAAGTTGTGAGTATTTGATTATTTAAAAAATTGGTTTTCATGAGAAAATCATATCATACCTAGAATAATTTTTTGTAAAAATGAATATATTAAAACACTCCATGGAATTGGTATCCTCTATGTTGGATGGTGAATAATAAGAGTTTCCAAGGTTTGGGACTTCCCTTTTAAAATGATGGAATAAAGGAATGTGACTTGTTCCTTGTAGTGACTCGGGGGTAACCTTGTGGTGTGAGTTGACAGTGTGTAATGTATGAAATTTTTACTAGATACTAGTTTTTCAATGTTATCCCTCCCATTCTTAGTATGAACATGGAAACCTATCATAGTGAGAGAATTCTTGGAGAATTATTTCTTCACAATTCTAGGTTATTACTATATCTAGTGGCCTGTAGAAGATGGTTATTTTATTATCATTTCAATGGGATTTGGGCCCTTAGTCAAGATAGGCAGGGTGAGGATCAGCCAGTTGGAAGTTATGACGTTATCGGGTAAGGAATGCATTCAGGATGATTCACGTGAAATGTATGTTCATGATTATTCAATATTTACAAGGTTTTCCCAGGAAATTTGGCACATAATTTTTTGTGAAGGATGATTAAGGTGCATTTTTTTCTTGTTCATTCTTCATTCTATTTTGAATTTTCCCTATTTGAAATTTATTTTTCCACCTGGTATGGTGCATCTCAGTACTAAAGGTTATAAAATGAATTTCAATTTTTTTTTTTTTGGAAAGAATGTTTTTTTAAAAGAAATTACACTTCATTCATTCCATTATTGTATCTTTAAAAAGGTTTTAAGCTTCATTCATGGAAAATAAACTAGTTTTAAATAAAAATGGAAATTTAATGTGAATTTTTTAAAAGGGATAATTTGTGATAAAATTAATTTTATATATTTTGGTTCTAATCCAAAATTGATGCTTCTTCATTTAAAAGAAATGCATTTAGAATAGATTACCTTGGCATTCCTACTAATTATTAATACTTACACCTCTACATTGATCATTGTAGTTGTCTTAGGTGAATTTTGTATCTTGATCTCGATAGAAATTGATGATATTGAGACTTGTGATTATAGTGTGACCCATGGTGTCATGTGGAGTTTTAGTGGTCATCAGGTTCATTTAGTTCTATTTATCCGGTTTTCTTAGTCATTCTATTTTTATTTATTTTTATATTTTCTTTATTATTCAATTGAATTTGTTTATTTAAATTGTCAGAAATAATTCCCATAATCACCCTATTAATTCCTAAGGAATTTTTCACCATCCAAAGAGGATCATAAAAACATCTCCTCCCTTGGTGTGGGATTCTTAAAGTGACTAGTTAAGGGTCAACATGGGTGGGTTCAGGGAATAAGTTTTCCCATCCTGATTCTCCAAACGAAACAACCTTATATTTCTTGATTTATATCAACTTCATATTTAAATTCAATTATTCAGACAAACTTTCAATTTTTTTTTATTATACCAAATTCTTCTAATTTTTAGAGGTTGAAAATGTTATTTCCATGAAATATGGGAAAACACCTAATTCCATTGAATTTGGGAGTGCTTGTGTAAAATGGATAATTTAAATTTTTTAATTTAAATGATTTATTTTATTGAATTTATTTTAATTAAATTGTTGTATTTAATTACTTCTAGGAATTGTGGATTGATGAAATTTGTTTCTGAATGGATTTCAAACTTTTCAAAATGACATTAAATGTTTTGATTGAAACCCAATGGTTTTATGTCAGAAACATGTGTGTTATTGATTAAATCCCATTTTTATTTTAAATATAAAATTCACATTCAAATATAATAATTGGAATAATTATAATTTAAGAAATCTTAAAATAAATTTCCAATTATTGATTTCGTAAAATCACATAAAAGATATAGGTATTTGGGGAGTTATTTTGACACACTCCTCACAATTACATCATTCAAAAACATAAAAGTAGTAGGACATTCCCCTTAGGTGATGGTTATGAGTCCTCTCAAAATATTGTATAGAGGACGTACATGTACAAATATTATAACTATAACATAGAAGTATGAATCCCTATAACTATAAATAGTATCATATATATTTGGCAGATGACTGTGTTTCTCGCTGGTTAATTTTATTTCTAGTATAAATGTATACCACTACTTTTGAACTACATTAATTTTTCCTAAATTATATAAATTGATTTATGTTATAGTATTTATTTAATACATTCTTTTAAAAATATTCCATCATATGTAATGACTTTTCATATGTATATTTAAAATATTTGAACATTATTCCATGATATGTTTTATTATAATTTAAATTGTAAAACCTATTTACTTTAAAATTGAGATCATTACTTTAGATAACCAATTGTTGGGATATGTTATGGAATCCATGGTGAGACCCTATTGGGATTTTTATCTCATACCCTACTCATTCCTTTTTGGGTTTGTAGATTATCATCTTCCAACATTGAGCAAGGTGAAAGGGTCACTTGGTGATGGAAGTAGCTGTTGATATTTTGAATTGTTGAGTTACACCCTTAAGGAAATAATCTATTTTTCATATTATTAGTTCTTTGGTTGTAGTACATAGGGTGGGTTTTTGATTTTTTGTCTTCTGGTACATAAGTCCCAATTAAGATAATTTTTTTATGCATAATACTGTGTTTCTTTCTTTTCTTTTCAAATTTTTATTAGAAAAATCATCCACACATGAAATTTTTGTGATTCCATGTTCTATTCACTGACCCATGGGGATCATGAATGACCTTTGGGATATATTAAGGACAACATGGTTAACAGGTTACTAGTGCACTTGGGCTGGCATATGACATGAAAATCATAGTGGTCAATAAAAACGTGTACTGAAATATTCCCCTTTATTGTGAATAAAATTTATACCAATAATAAAATTCAAAATATAATATATTCAAGATGAATGTAAATAAATGTGTATATACCTCTAGTATTCATTTTTAGTGTAATTATTATGGCTTTCCATATTTCCACAGTTACTATCTAGAAATAGGTCAAGGAACCCAATAAAAAGAAATTATTGTCACAATGCCAACAACCATAAACAAATGAACATTGTGTAACATTACACCTTTGCTGTAATATGTCATCATAAAGGTTATATATCTATTTTGTCAAACTATATGGTTCATATATTTTCCCATGAACATCTGAAAAAAAACTCTTAGTTACACCACGAACATGATATTTTATGTTATATTTAAATTTCAATCAAAGGGCCATGATACCAACATCTATAATGATTGAAGTGTACAATACATCCTCTACGTATCTATCACCAACATGTTACTCATGATGATCCCAACATAACCTAATTCCTCTGCCCATATAACATCATATATACGATTAGTAAATATAAGTGTATATGCAATGAAATGATTAATGATAATTTTAATTCCTACAAAGCCTACACACCCTCATAGATAGGAATATCAAATGACACATAAAAATGAATAATTCCTACTATCACGTATTTTATTATAATCTAATGCCTTCAGTTTTACTATGTGGGAACATCATGATAACAATAATAACCTTCTTACAAATTTTCTCCCATGAAAGTTTATATATTGTGTTCTCTATAATATTTTGTTATATGAAAACAAAACTATATGTTTGAATATTTTCATTTAATATCTAGGTTGTGATCCTAATGATTAACTGTTGTGAACATATAAATAATACATATACACTATTAAATATTTAAATCAATTTCATATAGAACAATGAATAATATGTAATAATATGATTAATTAATTTGAAAATATTTTCGAGTGTGCAGGTAATGCAGATTCTAACTTGGACATGTGCTCTATGGATGCAACATCTGGTCAATGCCTTGTTTAGGATTTATCAAAAGGTAATGTCGGGGATCAACCTATTTAGTTCATTGATCAATACTCAACCAATGACCCCCATATGAAGCAGATAATTGGTGAGGTGGAAGAGGTGTTTGTTCATTAACCATATGGTTTCCCTACTCAAATTTTGAGTGAAATTTTGGAACCCCATCAGGCCAATCCAACTCATCGACATGATCATGATTCTGTTTCTGAGGCCTTACCTCAGGGGCCCTGCCAATCTGTTCTTATGATGGTGGAGAATCAGGTGCCCAAAGACACCCATACTAATGGCATGCAACGTGTTATGTCACAAAAGACCTCCCCTAAAGATGATTATTGTTATGTTGATGTGTTGTAGCATGGGATAAATGATTCATTCTTATAATTCCCTTTTGGGAAAACCTCTAAGAGGATAACACGTATATGCTCCTCCATGGTCATTGACCACTATCCTAATAAATTCACACTAATTAGTGGTTGAATATGGTCTGATGTTAATGAAGACTATAAAATCACCGAGACTCCCTCTTAGGCTAAAAATCATGAATGGAGAAAGTAATGTGAAAGGGTAAAAAGAACAAAGGGGATCTAGTACAGAATGAAGGGCCTCAAAAGCGGAGAAAATCTTCCCTCAAAGAAGAATATTTTTTGGAAATTTCTAGAGCTTTGGAACTCTCCAACGGTCACTGCCTTGAGACATTTTATTGTGACAAATAAAGCATTGATTGTTGTAATTGCTAAACCCAAAATAACGTTTAAAAAATGGAAGGTCTTTAAATGGGACTCCCTTGGTTACTTTTTTGAATATAAAAATTCAAATCATAGCGGTGCTCAGTCAAATTGGGAATTAAAACACAAAAAATTTTACATTCACTCAATAACCAATATTCAATAGGTTGATTTAGTGGATATTGGAATTCAGGGTGCTGTCATCTCTCTTGTTTTTATGAAAAAAATCTATAATAAAAGAATGGATCTCTAGAATTATCATGAGTCTATTTATGACTGGTTGGATAAGAGATGGCTGGTTTTAGGTGACTTCAAAACTATCCTCAAGCCTGATGAAATGAATGGTTCTCATTTCATCAGACTGGATAAAACTGACTTTTCAGTGTGTATTGATAAATGTTACATGACAAAAGTCCAAATTGTTTGATCATATCGCACATGTTGCATGCACACATTGAATGGGTGCAAATATAGTAAATTGGACAGGTGATTTTAAAAAATCGCTGATAGGAATGTTGAAATAACCACTTCTGGTTTCACTTTTCTCAAATTCTATTTCGATCATAATCTTATCTTTGTGGATATTTCTATTGGTAGTATACATTCATCTACTCTTCCTTTATGGTTCAATAATGCATGGATTGTAGTTCCTGGGTGTAGGGAGGTCATCTTAAAGGCATGGGTGACTGAATAAATTGGAATCCCTCCTACAATAATGTTTAGAAAGATGAGAAACAACAACAAATTCATAAAGAATAGATCAAATCATATTTATCCAACCGAGAGCATGGAATTATGGCTACTGAACAGTAGCTTCTACATTGTCATAATGCAAGTAGAAATCATTATGTCCCTTCATGTGATGTAATCCAGGACCTTACTCATCTTGATGATCTTTTACAAAACTATTAATACATTGATAAGAGATTATTCAATGTCTAATGGCCGCATGAATTAGGTACGAACTCACGATTTTTTTACTACTAACAAAGAGAAGAGTAGTCCATGTGGGTTGTCTCGGAAAATAAATTAAATGTGTCTTTATATACCTCAAAGACCGAATGAGGCGGTGAAATATTTGGATGATATTTACTCTGAGAAGAGAATTTATTTAATTTCCCAATTTATGGACACTATTCAAACCACAATCAGTACACAGCAGAACAAGCTACATGTGGAAACCCCGACGAAGAGGGAAATCAAGTACTCTCATTTCTCATTAAATGTTGATTGTGTGGATAGACCAGATGGGATTACCAATAATTTTTTCATGTTTTACTAGGATATTATGCACCATGAGTTCATTAAAGTTTTTTGGGGTCTTTAAATCATTTATCAATGCCTTATGGTGCCCAAACCTAAATTATTGCTCTGCTTCCAAAGAAGAAATATTACATAGACATGAAGGACTTCGTGACAATTTATATTGGAAACACCATCCCCAAAATCAGTAACAAGATCATTTCCTTAATGCTTGGGAACATTATCAGCACAAGGGTTACTTCAAATGAGTTTGGATGTAACTTCCAACCCCAGTTACTAGAGACGGTGTGTTATTTTAATACATTACCACGATTACAAGGAATCATGCCCCGAAGGACTGATCAGTTTAGCAGTCTTGGAAAATAGATTACATACATTAACATTACATTAAAATTTTAATCATAAAACACAACATAGATAGTTCTTTGAGAATTACATTTTTCCTTTTAGCTTAACCCTTCATATCAATCATAATACACTTCTTGGAATCCTAGAAAATTAATACATTAGAAAGGGGTGAGCTCAGATGATCAGTAAGGGTAAATAATTTAGCGGAAGCTATAAACATTTAAGGCAAGATGTGTAATAAAAACAAAAGCCTTTTAAACATAAAAATAAACATAATTTGGTAAAAATAAATAAATTATTACCATATAAATATTAACATGGATATTATATTAGTCGCATAATCACATGTAATAACTAATTTCACAATTAGGGAATGCCTAATACAGGACATCATTACCATATAGTCAAGGCCTCGTGCCAAGACTACAAATAATTGTTTTGTCAAGGCCTTGTGCCAAAACACTAGTTTGTCTCATGAGACCTACCGATGCATTGAAGACCTATTATAGGGTCCACCTGTCACTTACTAAGTCCACTACATTCCTCATATGAAAAAGTTGAAACATAACATAAACATTCGTTTTAAAACTAGCATACGAAATGTAATACATTAACCATAAACCTTGAATGGTATAAAAATAAAACATCCACATTCAAACATATCATAACTCATTCAGTACAATATGGAAGATTTTATTATAATAAATCAACCTCAATTAAAAATAATATACAATAAAGGGTGCTAACATAGTTATAAATGATGAGTAAAACATTTTGAGAGAAATATGGTTTTTTAAAATCATTTAAATGACACACATTTATAAAGGATGTAATTTAAAATAGATTTTTGAATAAAACTGTCCCATACCACTTTGAAAATTTTGAAAATAATTATCATTTCAAAACATTCATGTTTATATAAATAAATCTTTAAAATCATTTTGAAAACACGAACATCAATTAAAATGATTTAGAAAGCTAAATATTTAAAACATTTAGAATTCAGATATTGATAATGAGTAACTTTCAAAAATCCTTAAAATATTCATTTTGAAATCATTGTTGTGAAAATTGGACATGGATTATAAAAATGTCCCAGTAAATATGTATGTAAAAAACAATCTCAAATAATAATGAGATTGTAAAATAAACCATTACCAATTTGGTACCTTACGAAACATACACCCCATGAAAGAAGTATTAGGAAATGAATATTTAAATACACATAAATTAAAGTGTATTACACAATGAATACAATTATGGGTAGTACATACACAACACAAAATGTAATAGTGGCAATATGGCACAAATATCATTGGAATAAGGAGCGACATGAAAACACCTTACCTTGTAATTTTCCTTGGTCAAGGGTTGGTTAAACTCATGTATAATAGTTATATCATTGTAATAAAATTATAAAATAATCATATACATAAATATGATATCATATATTATCTTTTCATATTGATTTGTTAATAATATTTTAGTATTATCGTCGATTCAGGTGTTTACTTACTCGTTTTCTTTTATATGTTTTGTTAAATAAGACATGTTTGTTATCAATAGGTTGTATCTTATTCTTATCCATAATTATATCAAGTACATAAACATTATTTGTATTCATCAAATGAAATTTAGTCTTCAATGGATATGACGGGGAGTGAATCTTATCGTGTTCATGGAGACGGTTGTCCATACGTACGGACGAGCAATAATATCAAACATTTTGTATTAAAATAATATATAATTGGATGTAATATCATATATAAATAATCATTATAATTTTATATTTATTATTTACATCAATTACACATCATTATCATACCCATCCAAATAATAATGTTTTGAATAACAATTACACCACAACGTGGAGACGGTAAGTCGTACGAATGCACGTATAGTGACATAGAATACTAAATATGGTTATACTATATTTATAATAACATCTCCATTTAAAGTATATACTTGAGTTATTATTTTATATTGGAAATAACAAAGAGAGAAGAAGTTGAAGAAGAAAGGAACTTGAAAGAGGGTGGTGAAAACATTACCTCATCCTTAGGTTCTTCCTTTTGATTTCATCAAAAGGGCTCCTTAGGTTGGCATTCTGATAAAACTAAGACCTCTAGGTGGAAGCGAGGGAAGTTGAAAGAATATGTGGATAAGGGTTAGCCGATCCAAAAGTCTTTGAAGGTATTAATTTGAGAGAAGGGGGAGTTCCCTTTTATAAGAGGGGTGAGGGGCACCTTAGAAAAAACTTAAAATATAATTTTATAATAAATTCATATTAATTTGATAATTGATCCAAATTGATTTATTTAGAGGATAAGGTGTGTATGGGTTGAAATCCACTCAATAAATATGTTTTAGAAAGGTTTGTGACACTTTATTAACTATATATTTTATTTTTAACTATTAGTTAATTAGTTTGACATTTACCATGTCTCTTTGAATTTTTATATTATATGGTTAATAAACTTACTATAAACATCCAATAGACCACCAAGTGGTCCATTAATGTTACAAATATCTTGATATAAGTCTTCTGGCTGAACCATTGATTTTTAGGAATAGAATATCAATAAATAATATAATAATTTTTTAAAAAACATTTTTATGTCAATTTTGACACTATTGGGTATTTTGTTTTTGATAAATTCATAAAAGCATTATTACTTAAACAATATTCCTATAACCAATCCTAAAAATTCATATTAACCTAGAAAATTATTAAAATTTATAAAAAGTCTCATATTACATTTATTTGGGTATTTATAATATCAATTACCTTAATCTTTCATTTATACGTTAATTACTACATCATCATTGTGTCCTAAATAAATTAAATTATATAATTTCTAAAAATTATAAATATAATACCATTATTTATGTAATAATTTTATCATTCTAATGAATATTTATAATCTAATTTATCTTATTTATAACCTTATATTAAAAATGTATTAGTTATTAAACTTTGATTTAAAATCTTTTATCTCTTCATTGAATTAAATAATAATAAATGTCCTAATCTAATCCATGTATACCTAAATGATAATATTTTATTGATAAGGTTGTTTTTGGTCGAGATACACATGTCCAATAGAATTAAGACTTCTGTTAGGGTAATATTAATATCAATTTTACCTATAATTAGCCTATTTACTTTTAACCATGGTAAATAAATGTAAAAAGTTACTATTCACCAGAAAAATTTATCTTATTGAACCAAATTTTACTCCTTGATATTAACCATGTCTCTCAAATTTTTGAAATTCAACTCACAAAATATGTAATATTATGTTTTATGTGAATTTACAAATTCTCCTAGGAGGTGGGTAAAAGGCGGTGAATAGTTTAATATAATTTTTATATATCTAAAAATATTATAAACTCACTCAAATGAATTACATTGATCTTATATAGGTATTATGTATCTATTTTGACCTAAAATAAAATTAAATAAATGATTATTTAAAAAAAATCAGTTTTAAACTATAACTCAGTGTTTTTAACTATTCGTCAAAAACTAAAAGTTTTTAGAAAAATACCAAAAATTCACCCTAAGATAATTTCGATATTCTGAATCCAAAAATGAAGTCTATTTTACAAAATTCAAAAAATTTAAGTTTAATTTATTAATATAATATTACTTCTCATTGTCAAAACAAATAGCATGTTTTAATGAAATAATAACTATCAAAAGATTGACATTTGTTTATGTATAATTTCAATGTGAAATTAATTCCAATGAAAAAAATTGGATTGAAGGGTAAAAATATAATCTGATTATACTTCCAAAAAATTAAAATGTATTATTCAACAATATAAAATTTTTTGATTAAAATATTTTTTCAGTTAAAATATAGTATTTTTTACTATTCACTGAAATATGAAAGTAATCAGAGAAACTCCAAAAAAATTTTGAAACTAAATTCTAATGTCCTGATTATAAATAAGAAGTTTATTTTATCAAAATAAATATATAAACCATTCAAATATTGGATTCAAAAAGGGTTCGCCTTAAAAGATGGTAAAATTGCATTTAATGAAAGATAATTTTTTTATATGAAAAAAAGGATTTTGTTCTTACATTATGTCTAAGAAACACATAATATGGATTCTAGAGTTATATAATCGTCAATATTTTGTTAATAAAATTCATAACCACTTATGAATATTATGTTTTATAAGTCGTGATGCGCTTGAACTATGTGTTGCATGTAGTGCAAGTTATTGCATTACTTTGAAGAAATAACATACTTTGAAATCTTGAGGTCTTACATTCTTCCCCCATAAAATAAAATGTGTCCTTTCAATTTGAAATTGTTCTTTGAAAATAAAAGGTAGAAAATAGAAAATACCTTTGTGGGAAAACCCACATCGGGAATTGGGTTAATAAAATTTAGTCTTAATAAGAGGAAAAGTGGAATGAAAATGGCACCACCAAATTATGATCTCGATTAGGAGAAAATTTGTGGAAATTATAGACACCTAATTAGAGGATAAACGTAATTATTTATAGGGACTGATTGAGGTCATAAATCACAAAAAAAATTAGAATTGTGGGCCTCAAAGCCACAAATCTATGATGATTTAAAATACCATCGGTTCAACAAAATGTAAGGTATTAGGATAACACATTTTTTGTTTTAGGATTCCTTACCTAAAGTTTAAGAATTTATTTCTTCAAATAATAACAAAAGAAAAAATAAAATTATTCTTGTAAATTAGAGTTCCATCCTTTAACTAATTTCTAGAACAATCTCATCTTTCACTCTAAAAGTTAATAGAACATAAAAAAATATTCTATTAATCCTATTACTATAGGGTTCCAAAAAAATTAATTTATAATTCATCTACCAGAACTTTTGAAAAAACTACATTATTCAATCCATGACATCTGGTGGGTCAGTGGTAGGTGATACACCATAGTCGCCCTTCTCTTGTGGGTTTAAGTCTCGTGGCCTTGCCGGATGCGACGGGTTACCGCGCGGCCTCCAGGTTGTCCTTTTATGGAAATACAAATATAATCTCAATCTAGAATAATCCAAAATACTTCTGTCCAAACTCAAATTCCAAAATTTATAAGCAAGGTAAACACAATAAAAATCCTTTTTACAGCGTAATAACATGTGAACTCCTTTATCATGTATTCTTTTAAAACACTACAACATCCTGAATTACCATAAAAACATATTGATTACATTCATGATCCCTTAATCATTATAGAATACTGGATATACTCCTTCTATCCAAAATTATTGTAAACCCATGCAATGATGGAATATACAAATCAATACTGACTTTCATGGTAGTCAAAAATATCCAATATAATTTATCAAAATCAATCATTTATTATTCAAAAATAACTACCTCAGTATCAGAACCATATTATTGTTTATCTTTCTCTCAACCATATATTTTTGAAAATTTTAACCTACTATTGAGTCACTTTTCTTGGTTCCACACAATCTCAAGTCCTTAGTAAAATAGTACTTATGTACAATCCTTATATACTCCATAATTATTATTACCAATACATCATTGATACAACATTCAAATAAAATAATTCGTTAATAACAAAATAAGAACTTCAATCATTCCTCCTCATTTGTGGTAGTATCATAACATGATTATTATCCAATAGCATCATTTAGGGTGTACTCTAATGATTTAGACATTGGTTCGCATAGTCTCCCAACTCCTTGCAGGTGAAGCATTGTACATTTGAAACCGTTTTCTTACTCTTACAGTCAAGTACATGGTCTCCTTTTTCTCCACACGTATAATAAGCTCCCATTCCCTTCAGGCAATTTCCAGGGTGCTTCTTCCCACAGTTATCACATATGAGACAATTATTCTTTTCCCTCTTACCTTTATCCATTTTTCATTCTTCCATACTATTCTTCTCCTGCATTCCTTCAATTCCATAGGACTTAGATAATTCTTTAATTTTCTTATTAACACATGATAATATTTCATCATATGTTGAGAATACATGGGAGGCTATTTACCTTCTAAATGTTGGCTTAATACCAAAGATAGGATCCTTTTTACTCTTTGGATCATACATATTATGAAGTTCACATTCCTTCTACTGGGTGCCATTTCTATTAAATGGAATACACTAGAATAGTTTATGAATCACAATAAATAATTCCTAACATTTAAAACACTTAACATAAATTGAACAGTTTATGGATATAATCCATAATCATAAAAATGTTTTCTTTGAGAAAGAATGTACTCATAAACCCTTCAAAATGGTTTGTAATAAAAATGAGAATTATCCTAAGAATATACCCCAGGAGTTTTGTAACAATTAGTGCAGCAAGGCCCGTTGTTGAGTACCTGTTCCTATTCGAGTCTAGCTCAAAGTGGTGTTTCGGGTTTTACCCCTAAGTACATCTGTGCCGGAGCCGCCTCCACCTGCTCATTTCTAGACAGGGACGTATTTTCTTAGAAAACTCACAAAATCTCTACATTACCAAAATTCTAGGAATTTCTTCTATACTAATCCACAAATTCAATCCTAGGTCTATGTGATCTAATCAGACTTTATCTAAATCTATCTTCCAAGGTTATTTCTAAACTTCCTCGGATACCAATTGCAATGGCCCGACCCCAGTTACCCAGATCTGATGCATTATTTAATACATTGGAACGATTACAAGGAATCATGTCTTGAAAGACCAATCAGTTTAGAAGTATTGGAAAATAGATTACATACATTAACATTACATTACAATTTGAAGAATAAAACATATCATAGATAGATATTTGAGAGTTACATTTTTCCCATTAGCTTAACTTGGAATATCAATAATAATACACTTCATGGAATCCTGGGAAAATAAAACATAATAAAGGGGTGAGCTCAGATTCTCAGTAAGGGTAAATAATTTAACAGAAGCTATAAACATTTAAGGCAAGATGTGTAAAAAACCATCCTTTTAAACATAAACATGAACACAATATGGTAAATATAAATGAAACATTACCATATAAACATGAACATGGATATTATACTAGTTGAATAATCACATGTAATAACTAATTTTACAATGAGGGAATTCCTAATACTAGAAATCATTACCACATAGTCAAGGCCTCGTTCCAAGACTACAAATAATTTTTTTTGTCACATCCTTGTGGTAAATCACTAGTTTGTCTCATGAGACCGACCGATGCATCAAGGAGCTATAGCGGGCTCCACTCGTCACTTACTATGTCCCCTGCATTCCTCATATGAAAAAGTTGAAACATAACATAAACATTTTTATTAAAACTAGCATAAGAAATGTCAATACATTAACTATAAACAATGAATGGTGTAATAATATAACATCCATAGTAAAAAATATCCTAACTCATTCAATACAATATAGAAAATTTTATTATAATAAATGAACCTCAATCAAAAATAAAATCTAGTAAAGGGTGCTAACATAGTTGAAAATGATGAGTAAAACATTTTGATAGAAATATAAGTTTTGTAAAATAATTTAAAAGTCACACATTTATAAATTAAGTAATTTAAATTATATTTTTTAATCAAAGTTTCCCATACCACTATGAAACTTTTGAAAAGAATTACCATTTCAAAGTAGTCTTGTTCATATAAATAAATCCATAAAATCATTTTAAAAACATGAAAATTAATTAAAAATATTTAGAAAGATAAATCATTAAAACATTTAAAATTCTTATCTTGATAAAGAGTACCTTTAAAAAATCCATAAAATATTCATTTTGAAATCATTTTTATGAAAAATGGACATGGATGATGAAAATGTCCCATTAAATACGTACGTAAAAACAACCTCAAATAATAATCAGATTGTAAAATAAACCCTTACCAATTTGGTATCATACGAAACATACACCCCATGAAAAAATTATCATACAATGAATATAGAAATACACATAAATTATAGTGTATTACACAATGAATACAATTATGGGTAGTGCATACACCACACACGAGATAATAGTGGCAATATGGCATTAATCTCACGGGAATAAGGAGTGAGATGAAAACCCCTTACCATGTACTTTTCCTTTGTAAAGTGTTGGATAAACACATGTATAATAGTTAAGACATTGTTATAAAATTATAAAATAATTATATACATAAATATGATATCATATATGATCTTTTCATATTGGTATATTTATATTATTTAAGTATTATCGTCGTTTCAGGTGTTCACTTACTTGTTTTCTTTTATATGTTCTGTTACATAAGAATTTTTTTTATCCATAGGTTGTATATTATTCATATCTAGAATAATATCAAGTCTTTAAACATTATTGTTAATCATCAAATGAAAATTATTCTTGAATGGATAATATGGGGAATGTATCTTATCGCATTCATGGAGACGGTAGTCCGTACGTATGAACGAGCGAAAATATCATTCTTTTTATATTAAAATAATATATAATTGGATTTTATATCATATATATAGTATAATTATCATGTTATATCAATTATTTACATCAATTAAACATCATTATCATACCCATACAAATAACAATGTTTAGAATAACAATTACATTGCGACGTGGAGACGGTAAGCCGTACGTATGCACGTACTGTGACATGTCATTCAAAGGATCAATTGAATACTGAATATGGTTGTAACATATTTATAATAACATAAAAGTATATAGAAGATACAAGAATTATTATTTTATAATGGAAATAACAAATAAAAAAGAAGTTGAAGAAGAAAGAAACTTGAAAGAGGGTAGTGAAAACATTATCTCTTCTTCGGGTTTTCCTTTTTTTTTATCAAATGGGATCCATTGGTTGGCTTTGTTATCAAACTAAGGCCTCTAAAATGATGTGAGGGAAGTTTATATAATATTTTTCCAGGGTTTGGCTGAGCCAAAAGGCTTTCAAGGTATGAATTTGAGAGAAGGGGGAGTGGCCTTTTATAAGAGGGGTGAGGGGCACCATAGGAAAAACTTAAAATATTATTTTATAATAAATTAATTTTTGGTTTATAATGGATATAAATTGATATATTTCGAGAATATGGTGGGGATGGGTCGAAATCCACTAAACCAATAAGTTTTACATAGGTTTGGGTCACATTATTAACCATATCTTTTAGCTTTACCCCTTAGTTAATTAGTTTAACACATACCATGTCTCTTTGATTTTTTATATTATATGGTTACTAAACATACAATAAACTTCCAATAGACCCCAAAGTGGTCCATTAATTATTCCAAAATCTTGATATAAGTCCTTTTTCAAATCCTTAGATTTTTTGGAATAGAATTTCAATTAACAATATAATATTTGTTCTAAAAACTCTTTTATGTCATTTTGACACTATTGGGTATTTTATTTTTGATAAATTCATAACAGCATTATTAATTCGAAAACAATTAATATAACCAATCCTAATTTTTCATATTAACATTAAAAATTATCGAAACTCATAAAAAGTCTCATATTAAATTTATTTGGGTATTTTTAGTATCAATTATCTTAATCTTTCATTAATAATGTAATTACTGCATCATCATTTGGTCAAAAATAAATTAAATTATTTAATGACTAAAAATAATAAATAAAATACCATTATGTAGGGAATATTTTTTTATTTCTAATGAATATTTATAATCTAATTTATCTTATGTATAACACTATATTAAAAATGTTTTAGTTATTAAACATTGATTTTAACTCTTTTAACTCTTCTTTGAATTAAATAATAATAAATATCCTAATCTAAGCCAAGTGGACCTAAATGATAATATTTTTTTCCTAAGGTTGTTTCTGGTCGAGATAAACTTGTCCAATAGAAATAGGGCATGTGTTACAGCAATATTAATATCATTTTTACCCTTAATTACCGAATTTACTTTTAACCGTGGTAAATAAAAGTAAAAAGATACTATTCACCAAAAATTATTTTTATCTTATTGAACCACATTTTACTCCTTGATATTCACCATGTTTCTTGGATTTTAGAAATTCAACTCACAGAAGCGGTAAAATTATGTTTTTTATGAATTTACAAATTTGCCTATGAGATGGGTAAAAGACGGTGAAAATTTCAATATAATTTTTATATATCTTGAATTATTTTAAACTTACTCCAATGAATTACATTATACTTATATAAGTATTATGTATTTATTTTTAAATAAAAATTTTTAACTAAATAATCATTTAAATTGAAATTCGGTTTTAAACTATAACTCAGTATTTTTCACTATTCATAAAAAATTAATAACTTTCAGAAAAATACCAAAAATTCACCCTAGGATAATTTTGATATTCCGAATACAAAAATGAAGTGTATTTTACCAAATTAAAAACATAGAATTTTCATTTATTAATTTAAAATTAATTTCTATTGTCAAAAAAATAGCGTATTTTTAAGAAACAATAATTATCAAAAGATTGACACTAGTTTATGTATAATTTCAATGTGAAATTAATTCCAATAACCAAAATTGGATTAAAGGGTAAAAATATAATATAATTATACTTCCAAAACATTAAAATGTATAATTCAACACTATAAATTATTTTGATTAAAAAAGTGGTTTTCAGTTAAA
Source organism: Viscum album (assembly GCA_963277665.1). NCBI lineage: Eukaryota > Viridiplantae > Streptophyta > Magnoliopsida > Santalales > Viscaceae > Viscum > Viscum album. The sequence goes on from OY728125.1 coordinate 1,030,668,856, forward strand.
ATATAGTACTTTTCACTATTCACCCAAATATGAAAGTTATCATAAAAACACCAAAAATTTATTGAAAATAAATTATTATGTACAGATTCTAAAGAAGAAGATTATTTTGTGAAAATAAATATATAAAAGATTCAAATATTGGATTTAAAAAGGGTTCTCCATTAAAAGGTTGAAAATTTTCATTTTTTGAAAAATAATTCATTTATATGAAAAAATGAATTTGTTATTACATTATGTTTAAGAAACCCATAATATGGATTCTATAAATTTATAATGTTCCATATTTTGTTAATACTATTCATAACCGCTTTTGAACATCTTGTTTGGTGTGTCGTGATGCGCTTGAACTCTGTGTTGCCTGTAGTGCATGTTATTACATTACTTTGAAGAAATAACGTACTATGAAATCTTGGGGTGTTACATTGGATTTGTCCCTAGAGAACATATTCAAAATTTCCTTCTCACTGCATTAAAATGTTTTAATGCCATGATGAAAAAACTACAGAATGGTAGCATTTCCCTCAATTTGGACATTTCTCAGGACTTTGATACCTTGAAATGAATCAATATTTTTTTTGGTTATAAGAAATCATGATCCTTATTAAATTTTCATTAGACATAACCACACAATTATCAATAGTTTTATACATCCTATTATTCTCAATAGATTACACATGGGTTATTTCTAGTGCTCTAGGGGAGTTAGATAAGGTTACCCATTATCCAGACAACTATTTGCTTAGACTGAAGATTATTTGACTGTTTTCATGAAAGATATGGTGCAGGATAGACTTTATCTGAAAATTAAGGTTGAAAGGGATCTCTTCAAATGCTCTCAAATTCCGTATGCTGATGATATTATTCTATTTAGACAGGCCAATAGAGGTACAATATTTAGCATCCAAAAAATCATTCCTCATGATAAGGATGTTTCTAGGAAGGTGGTAAGATATCATAAATCCTCTATTGTGTTTCAGAATAGAATGATTGTCTCCAAGTAGAATAAAATTTCCCTGAATCTTGGAGTCAGGAGAACTGTCCTTCCTCTTATGTACTTGGGAGTACCGCTATTTTTGGGATGGGTGAAAAGATGTTATATGGAATTTATATACACCAGAATTATTAATCAGTTTTCTACTTGGAAAGGGAAATTTATCTCTGAAGCAAGAAGAATTTGTCTATTGATCTTGGTTATCACATCAATTTTTTTCTATGGTTTCTTAGTTTATCAGTGTCCTCATGCCCTTGTAAAAGAGAATAAATGTTTAATTAGAAACATCATATGGACTAGGTGCATACAAGACAAAAACACATCACTATTACCTGTAAAGAATTCATCAAACCAACTGAAATGGGGTTCATGGGTTTTAATGATCTGAAATGATTCAATGATTCTCTCATAAGTAATTTGACATTGAAATTTTTGACATATAAGGATGATTCCCTGTATATTCTTGCTCATAAATTCATATCAAAGCTGAATAATGGGTACTTGTTAAACGTGTCCTCTACCATATGGCCTGTCATTAAACATGCTTATATTGGTATCATGAATTGCTCTTCCTGTATGGTTTCCAGCTCATCCAATATCAATTTCTAAACAATGATATTGCTCGATATACCCATTATGTAATCCATGGAGGTCCCTTCATAGTTGAAGGCTATCTTAATTACAAACATGCACCGTGACATTTCTCTACAGAATGGTCTATCAGATCATATTAAGTTGTCTATGCAGTATTTTTCCTTCATGTATACTGACTCTTGATTTGGACACCCAACACATATGGAAGGTTAACATCAAGGGAGTATTACAAGAACTTGTGTGGCAGCATTGAGAATTATCTATTGAGGATTTAGAATTTTAAAAAACATTTCATTCAATCTTCCAATTACCTAATTATATGGTGAATATGAAAGGAAGGATACATGTGCAACACCTCTTACAATAAATTCGCATACATTTGGGCACTTTATGCTCTTTGTGCACACTTTCTGAGGAAACAATTCATCATCTTTTTTCCTGAAACTTATTTTTCAGATTTTAGGAACATATTCATATGGTCCTTGGGAATCCTTTATAAATGAAAGGTCTAGGTGATTTCATGGCATCAGTCACTACAACTGTTCAAAGTGATCAAGTATGAGCATTTATTCTCACCACTGTTATGAAAACCTTTTCTCATATTTGGAGGGCTCGAAATTAGATTATTTTTGACAACTGAAATCCCTCATTAATGGTTTTTCTAAATGTTGTTTACATGGAAGTGCATGATTCTTCCAAGATACAAATATATACAATGAATAGTACTATTTATGATCTTATTACGCTGAAAACACTTGGGGTATCTGGAAGGTATAAAAAACCATTGATGTTGAAATAAAGTAGATGGTTTCCACCCATAATATCATGGTTGAATGTGAGTGTTGATGGTGCATCATCTAGTGAACCAAGAACATCATGATGTGTTGGGGTGTTCCGTAACCATGAAGGCCTCGTTATGGAATGCTTCTATCAATATATATGAATTGGTTCGGCACTTGATATTGAATTTTGGGATATGATTAAATGTGTCAAATATGCTTTCCAACATGGTTGGAGGCACATATGGGTGGAATAGGACTCATGTACAGAAGTGATCATCCTACAGACAAAGTCCATGGAAGATACTTGTTGGATTTTTTCATTGTGGATTTTATGACTGCATCTTATCGAGCATGTTAAACTGGAGGTTAGTCATGTATATATAGAGGTAAAACAAGTTTCTAATTCTTTATCCAACAGGTCTGTTATGGGGGTATCCTCACAATTCTCCTTTATTTTACTAGAATGTTTCTCAAATAATGTTGACCTGGAAGCATGTGGTATGTTCTATTCTCGCCTTGTAAACCCCCTTGTGATTCCCCTTTTTTAGTTATTTAAAAAAATTTAAAGGATCAAGATTTTTCAGGATCTAGGACCTGCTTTTATTTATTTAATATAAAAATATTTCAGTATAGAACACTAACTGTAACTAGGTGTGGACATATAAGAACCATATTGTGTGGAACACCACTAGGGATTTAACATACGTTCTGATGAAGATATGGAATCAAATGGGTAGAATGGTATCGACAGACTATGAATTGAATCAATAACATTATGTTGCACATGTTAGTATAGTGTTCCTTATTTTTCCAAGATATGTTTTCCCATTTAATAGAGGATAATATTGTTTTTTCATGATGTTTTCACAAATGTATCATGTTTTACATTCTCACATGGTTATAATTTATGTAATGTCTACTTTTATTAAATGATATACATATTGTTATCATTTTTGTATCTTCTGAAATTTATCCTATGAAAATGGATCTATTGTTTTATGTTTTATTTTTATGGTTAAAATTTAATGCCATGTGTATTATTCACACCATGTTATCATTTTTGATATGGTTATTCTGGTTTCTACCTTTATTTATCATTTTGATTTGTATTATCATATTTAAATATGGAAGTGTAATGCTTTCATAAGAAACTAATGAATTTAATAAAATACTTGTTTCATATGGAAATGAATTGACAAAATAGTTTCATTTTAAATTAATGAATAAGAGTTTCATGATGTATTACAAAGTATATATAATTTCATAGTGTTCTATTGAGTTTTAGTTATCATAACCTTGTTTTTTTACTTTATGTGTATAAAACATGGTTATTGGACTCAGGAAAATGGTTGAGAATAATATTGAATATATTTATCTCTTGTTTTATATCAACTTTTATACTGGATTGGGTAATGGTGACAATTAGTAAAAAGGATACTTTTTATTGTTCTTTCTTGGCATTTCTTTTAGGATTTTCTTTATTGTCTATTCCTTGTTCGTCTTGTGAGTGTGTAATTTACATTAACATTTTACTTTTATTGTTTCTCTTATTTTTGGTATACAGGATAAAAGTTGATATATCAAACGTGGTAAAATCACTCTAATTTTAGTAGACATTAATAGTGAGTTTTTTCTCATCATCTCATTGATATTAGAAACATACATTGAGTTTTTTGTCAAGCCTCCTCAGGTGGCATGTCAGTTTTTCCTATTTTGTTTCATTACAATCAAAATCAAATGACTAGTAATGATATCCACACCATATTTATTAACATACATTTCTCTTGTAATAAAAATGTAAATATTATGAAATATTACATGTGTCTCTCTTCTCAAAACACCACCATAAAATCTAAGATAACTCTTATTAATACACTATCTCATAATGAACATGAAATTTTATTTCGATACATTTACGATTTGACATATCATTAAATATGTGATACCTCTAATTCAGTTGAAAATAATTTTCCACCATATTAAAAGAGACCAAACCAATATATAAATTTTGACTGACACTGAATCATAAGAGGTCACATCATAATACCTATCACATTACATTTTTTTATTGTGATTGGGATTTAATTCCATTAATTTCTGATAAAACTCATTCATTAAATAAAGGAATGGGTAAATTTAAGTATTAAACCAAATTAATATATAATGTGGATTCTTACAAAAAATGGTTTTTAATAAAAATACTGAAACACAACCCACTCCACTTATACACAAACCCATCATTCAACAAAATTATGTAGTATGTACATGCATTGAAACAAATAGTATTATCCATATAAATACATGACAGTATTCCCTCTATTATCTAAGGAGCAATTCAGCTGATAAGATAACTTTTTCTAGTTCTTATTAATCCATACATATTGATCTCATCTAAACCCAACAACTGTTATCTTATTTGTCACCTAATTCATAGATAATGACTCATGATCCCATGGAATATGTCCCACCAATACTCGGATCATGTGAGTATATTACTAACCCTATCATCATTTCATGTTAACCTCTTTGAGAAAATAAACCTCATTTATTCCTTTTGAATGATTATTATGATCTTTAATCCTTGAATGGAATATTTCTTGTTCACCAACCATCCATGTATCAGTGAAAAACTATAAGAAACTACTAATTATTAATTCAATATTTTTAGGACTATTTACTATTAAAAAATCATAAAAAGCCAACTTCAAACCAGAAACATCATAATTATACTAATTTTGATACACAATCCAATCGTCAATACCAAATGAACTCTATGTGATATCCATTACCTAATACAGGTAATATCAAAATCATTTCTTATAAGATTTAAGGGGTACATGTTATTCAAAAAAACAAAACTGGACTACTATAGATATCTATCATGAAGATTTATATATATGTATCTAGAGAATTTCACAATTAGTTATACATTACATATCTTGAAAATATTATATGGTCTATCTATGATGAAATTTATTAATATGTTATATAAGAAAAAAATGTATAAGTAGTTGATAAATTAAACAATTGAAATCTCTTATATTAACAAAATAAAAGACACCTATAAGAATTTTTAAATAATATTAATCCTATGACCCATTTATTTTTCATGTAAACATAACTTTTCAACTGTGAGACAATACACAAAATCATAAATAATACTCTCATGTATGTACAATTCACATGAATTATTATTTCATTTATAACTATGAATACCTAAAAAATAACATTGCTCAATAGGGATATTGAATATTCAAATTGAATAGTATGTATAAATCAATAGTCATTGGTCATTCAACATTTCGTAAAAAATATACAATTTTTCCATTTCTGTAAAAGTAAATTAGGTTAATTTAATCTATTATATTTTTTAGTACAATACATTATTCATGATTCCCTTTTTAAGAAATCGTACTGACTATTATTCTGGTCATAATTCATATGATGTATGATAAAATATTTTTATTGAATACTCATTATCAATAAATAAATAACTAATCATCGTATTTTAATGATATTTAGTATTTTTATCAACAAAAAAACCATTTTGATAAAAATTTTAATGTAGTAAAAATTGCATGCATCCTAACAAAACAACCATTATTCCCAAATATAAATAAAAAAGACATAAATTTACATAGAGGGTATACTATTATATATAACCCTTATCTACAATATGTATCCACATCTATATTGAGAAACTCTTTTCTGGTCCACTATATAAATAATGCACAAACAAAAAAATATCCATTGTGTCTACACGTACCCTCAATGGTCATGTTGTATGTAATAAATGGATCACAATAGGATATCATCATGTTCCCCCAATATACATTTTTATATATACATGTAGTCTTATGTAATGTAAAATAATATAAATAAAACACATAAGAATACATTTTGGGTTATCATGTGAACAATATTCTGCCCTAAGATACTAATGTACTTATATTAGACCATTTATGAAATTAGTATCTTTTGGTCATAAAAAATGTACCCTAGTGGTAGTTATAAGGTTATATTTCTTTTAGTTCCCAAGCATCAAATACATACATATTACATAATATTAATGTTGTATTATTTTCCATAGATTATAATCTATGTTTAACAGTTCATGATTTCCATAGGTAATTTTGATATATATTGATTATATTCTCATATACATATTTTTTATATTCTCATTTAATTCAATATGAATATGTCTTTATTTATGTCCCTCTTGAAATATTATCAAAAAAACACTAGTCATCAATATTCTTTTTCATTCATTATCTTGTATTCCAATTATTGTTCAATTATCCATTCATTAAAGAGGCTTATATGAACATTGTGTTCCCCTCCTTAGTCTTTGTGACTGAGAATTCCTAGATTTAATATGTTATAAATCAATGATAATATCTCACAGTTCAATCCATAACATAATCATAACATCAACAACACACATGAAAATAAAACTATAATTATGATTAACTATAGAAGATACAATGTGTGGACCCCAATTAATTAATGACCATAGAAAATTATCTCTAATTCAAACTTTACAATATTTCATATAACACTAAAAAAATTGGTTGAATCCTTAAATGATCATTGAATCACAGGCTTGATGCGTTCTAATCGGAAATCTAAACTATTAATCAATGAACTTACTATTTCATAATCATTTCCATAAACCAAGTTTATATTCCATCTCGAGGTAGAAGAAACATAAAAAACATTATAGAATATCTAAAATATTGGATAAGATCCATTATGGTATACAGAAATATATTCAAAAATCATTGTAACATTATCTTAAAATTTCATAGAAATAATATAATAATCATTCTTCAATTATTGGTAAAAAAATTTCAAATGAAAATATTTATTAAAATAATTTAGACAGTAACTAGTTTTACAAACTCAGGAAATTTTATATTGTAATATTAACAAATAAAAATGATAGAATGGTAATATCAGGTTTTTATAATCTATATATATTAAAAATTATAATTCTTTAAACAATTTTCTATGATAGACTTAGACCATGGAGATTTCACATGATGAAAATATTTAAAATATTTCTTAAAAAATTTATAAAATATATTAAATTTAATAAAAAATTATATAAAGTAAATATATAATTATAGATATTTAATTTCATAATATTAAATAATGATTATATATATGTCATATAATACAATATATTTAATTGTAGAAATATGTATTTCCCCACTTATAAGAAACATTTGAGTTGATTTTTTACAACAGATTGAGGAGTTTTAATCAATACAAGTTAGACTCAAGAATTATCAATATAAATGAAAATAAATATGATTTTTTGTAAACAACATAAAATATTCTGAAATATAAATTTAGCGATAAATAATCCAAAAATTGAAGGGTGATTAAAATCAAAACCCTTATCTAAACACTGGATATAAAAAATGTTATTAAAGCACATCTATAACACACAATAGCTTATTAAAAACTAATATTAGAATCTCATTTTGATCCATTATATAGTATACTATTAAATTATGATTAATCATTATAGATAACGAGATATTTATTTTTGATTTTCATAACTAGGTGTTAGTAAAAATTAGTATATCATTTAATTCTCACAATGGTGATGTAAATCCTAAATCATTGATTCAATATTCATCATACAAAGATTATTCATATTTCAATATTATTTTAAATTTAATAATATAAAACCATGTTAATTTGATGAAATGTATGTGTATGGGTTTCTAGAATATATTTTATAACAAATATGTTTCAATTAATTTATATATAGAAATAAGTTACATTATATTGATCATTAATATTTATTGCCTATTAAAAAAGATCACTCATAATGAAAATTATTATTTAATATGATATATAAACTATTATAATTTTTTTTCTACTCATTGAAAATGGAAAAGATGAAGAGAATATAATATGATTCATGTAAATGGTTGAACTGACCGAAATAATTACAAGTATACTAATAAATTAGTATGTGTATAAATTTAAAAAATTGTAATGTTAATGTATTATAAAAATAATTATATTTATATAAAATAATTTTTGAGGATACTATTATTTATAATATTTGGATATTATTATTAAATGGAAAATGGAAAATAATAAGATACATACTTTGTCAAATCCCAAATACATGATAAGAGTTTTATTAGGGTGAAGTATTCAAACATATTTTATAGAACATGAATCTAAAAAACCGATAAATACTATAGGAGTGGGAAAATGGTTTGAAAATACTCATTCATATGTTATAGAGTATGGGGAATTTTATTCATGTGTTTAGAGGGGGAAATTCACAAATACTAGTTCAGTAATGTTTAGTGAAAGTATTTTTACAAGGAACATGGTTCCAATGTAGAAGATAATGGACATATGTCTGGAATAACATCATACATGGAATTGATTTTTATGAATTTATTATATTTATGCCTTTATAACATGGGTTTCCCTTATTACCTCATATTTCTTTTACCATGGAAACTCTATTTTTAAATAAGAAAATTATTTATTTCACGTAAAATTTAAATTATTCATCTTAACTTATAAAAAAAATATTATTTATGTATATGTACTCTGTTTAATATATTTGATATTATATATATGATAAAATTTAATTTTGGATAAATGTATAAAATATATATATATATATAAGAAAACGTTTTTAATAAAAAATTGAAATTTAATTTATTTATCGTTCCTCTTAATAATTCATATCAAGTAATTATGAAATAAATATGGATATATTTTTTTTTAGAATTGATATAATATATTAGAATAATCATATAAATGGGATTAATATAATTTTATAATATAAATTTTCTAAAAAATAATAAAATTGTTATTTCAAAATTATACCTTTTAACATTCAATTACATTATTCACATATCCATAAATTAAATAATTTTCCTTATAAATATTAATTTTTTAAAATAAATATCTATCAATGTATAATTGGATATATATATATATATATATATTTGAAATCATTATTTAATGAAAATATCAAAAAATTTAAAATTATAATTATAAAGTATAATATTTTAAATAAATGCTACATTTATTTTATTATATCATTATTAATTAATTTTTAATTATATTACTTTACATTTTTTATAATAAATTACTCAAATTTAATATAATAAAAAGAAACATGAATAAAATGATCATATATCCAATTATAAAATTTACAAAGGCTAAATTTCATATGGCCATATTTCTTATGACTATATATATTAAATACTTACTTCATTTCTATATTTATCCTCACATACATTAGTAAAATTATTCTTCATAATCAGTTAAATTTCATAAAAATTTCATTAAATTTCTAATATTTCACCTTATTACGAAAATGATAATTACAAATAAGAACTTCATTAAAACCCACAATGAAAACGATTTTATACTCATGGTATTATTATTTACTTTTTAGTTATTTTTATAAATTTATAAATGATATTTTATACTTTATTCTCATGATGTTTTAATTTTTATCTCACACAACAACATTTTTATTAAATGAAATGTTTCATGATTTTTTTTAATTATTTTTATCTATAACCAACAATTTCAATGGTATATATATTTATTTACCAGAAACATATATTTTTAAAACATGGAATATTAAATTATAACATAATTGAAATAATTCCCTTAATTAAATTCCATTACATTTATTTAAATTCATGAAGGTGAATTTATATACATACCTACATAGATCCCCACATTTCATTTGTATTCATTGGAATCCTTTATAGGTAATTAACCATGTTTTTTGCTATATTCATATTATTTTAACCCTATGATCAATGATTTATAATGGGTTTTCATCATAAGAGAGACCATTTCTTGTGGTATATAAATGGATTTATGAACATGTTATGGGTGTGGTATGTACATCATAAAAATTGATACATAGAACATAATATTCACTTTGAGGAGATTTAGTCAAATCACTATGTTAGAATCTATTATCCCCATATTATTAGGCAATTCACAGTGGAAAATGTACATTGGGAAAAAATTTACATTTTACGAAAATATAATATCATATATCAAAGAGGATATGTGAAGGAGTGCATTATCACCAATTTCTAGTGATATATCTCTTCAATGATTTTTATTATAGATATTTTTTACTGTCACTATAATGATATATTGTTAAATAATTATTATCATATATAATACATATTGAATAAGATCTTACACAGGCATCATGTGCATTCTAATCTTCTAAATCTAATGTAGTTCTGTTCCAATTCATTTATAAAGCTACATATTGTGACTTATTTATACAAGAGTGAAAACAATTATTATATGAAAATTCATATAATTTAAGGTGATGAACAAAAAATCATTATAAATCCATTAAATACGAGATATATATATATATAATCATGTGTTAATAGTAATTTTAGATGGAACAACTTTTTTTTAAAAACATGCAATAATAATTATAAATAATGCATCCATTTCTTTTTGAGTAATTATAGAATTTTGATGTATCCCATGGATCTTGATAATACTTAAAAAAACACTAAACTTCAAGAAAACATATTATATCATTTTTTATATCATAAAAACTACATCAAGATTGAAATATTATTACATTGTAATGAAATAATAACATATTATAGGGTAACCAATTAATAGAAAAATGGAACTATTTTTTTAACTCATTGGATGTCCCATATAGAAATTAATGGAGTGTACCACAATTTATGTGCATTTATAGGTAATAATTACATAATTTACATAGAAATATTCTATTATTTTATATCATACTGGTATACCATGACATGATAATAATATTTCTTAATTACCCTTAAAATATTATTCCAAAAAAATGACCATGGAAATAATTATACATCTTTGTGATACCAAGTTGTATAGAATATAATGAGATTTCTGTGTCATATTATACAATAATTTTTAATTATAGTATTTAATTCTAACATATACTTTTCATATATCTAGTAAGTCAATAATTTTCAAAGTTGAAATTTGGAAAATAATTTACATTATTCTATATCTAAATGTCCCATTTCTACAACTCTTAATGTTATTATTTTTATCTATGTGAGTATTCATTTGGAAAATATGTTATTTCAATCCTTCCACTTTGTTTTCATATTACTTACATCGAAAATGTATTTTATTATGTATTTGTGGATACTCATTATTGATATGGAATCATAATCATTTCCTCTTAGAGGATGAACCATCATGTTTTCTTATTTGAGTGGTAATGTATTTATCCATCATAATATGTTATAATTTACAACAATATAATATGGTATATTTTCAACTACATTTATGTGATTAAATAAATTATATTACTTTTATAATTATATATATCAAACATATCATCATTTACATATTTCCTCTTCACAATTAATGGAATTATCCCTAATATTTTCTTCAAATAATGTTGTAGGGATGTTTAATCATCGACTAATAACTTATAAGTGTAACATGTTATGACTACATAAATTTAATTATATACATAACTTATTTCATTGATTATTTATTAATTTTATGTTAAAAACTATAATCCATTTTGTTTTAATGATAGAATAGTTTCTATTACCAACCTTCATTTATTCATCTAAAAAATTTCAACACATTATTATTTCTATATTAAATTGACTCTTAGTCAAGTTATCATATATATTGAATCTAACAGTCATCATTATTTCTTTATTAATAACCTAAATAATCTAACTATTTAATAAAAATTATAGATATCTATCAGTGTAGACGCATTGTCCAATTTTACAATCCACTATATCATATAATAATCCTCCAATGTACCCTTTATTATTATTACAAGACATGAGAATGATTATTTATGTATCCATTCATCAATGTTGATAATTTTTTTATACAATTTTTCATTTATAATAGTTTTTATCATAATTATATTCAAACTTTATATTACTCTTGGGGTATATGATCATATCATGTTTAAATAATACCTTAAACTAGTCAACTTAATCTAAAATGATATAATTTATTAGATAAATGAAGAAAATAGGGGAATTATATAATCCACAAAGAAAAAATATACAAAAGGATATATTGGGTATATCTACCCTTATTACCCTAAATTTATGAAATACAAATAAATGGTACATATTTGAAACATACTGATCCCCATGTTTTTGTTTTTGTAATTCATTAATACGAGATATAGGATACATGTTCATTATTTTGTTTTTACGTTCATGATATTAAATGTAATGGTGAATTGATCTATCATTATTCATAATAAATGGAAATAATTTACCCCTTGTAGAATAAAATGGGTTTATTAAACTGTCATTTAATTTTTTAGAGAGGATTCATTATTTCTAAAAACTAAATTGTGGGTATTTTATTTATAGCCATTCATATTGGCATAGAGCCCGGTATGGTTTCTCTTGAAAACACTACAACGTTAACTCAGTGATATACATGATACTCTTTTATAAATAAATAGATATATTTTATCTTAAATTCTTTAATTAATATCATTTTTAAAAAATTAATTATGAAAAATACCTCGAATTATTTTTCATTAAGACCCATACAATTTAATAATCTACCACAGGGTTATCATAGTCATCATTTCTCTAGTATACGTTCAATGGTTAATTTGAGAAATGAAATGTGATATTAGTATACTAAAAATTAATGTGGGATCAATATATGGAGGGATAATTCATGCCCAAGAGTGCATCAAATATGACCAAATGGTTAAAAATTATATGTTGTAGAAGAACATTCCCAATTTTTTTTATCTTTGTGGAGTTATAGAAATTAGATTCAATCATTGTATCATAAGAATATTTTCCTAACATTTCAATATATGATAATTTTCATTTTGATTTAACTCTCATTTAATATTTTTTTTGGAATAATGGAGTGTGTCTAATTATAATCAAATATGACATATATTCTATTTTCAAGGATGATGAATATTACTTTTTAAATATTTTCACATTAATGACCACTATTTAACTGATTGAAATGGATTTAAATTTTTTTAATTATATTATAGGGTCTATAATTCCTATTGCTTCCACTAAACCATATATTTTCCCCTTATTAGGGGAATTTCTAAATATCATATAATTTAATTTCTAGAGTGTTTGTGGTTCATTTTGAAGAACTGTAATCTATTTTATTTATATGGTTAGATTTGTCATATTTCCCTATAGATAATGTTTTTAAGGGCCTTCTCATTGAAAAATAATGAATTTACTAGTTCCTTTCATATAATTGCATCTATTATTCATATGAATATCAATATTTTTCTACACGTGTTTTATTATTTCAGATTACATGATATTATATTTTTCAATAAATATATCCAATACCATGATATGTATTGGAGTCTGTAATATATATTTTTATCTTTAGATAACATTTTAAAATTTATAAAAAATTTAAAAAGTCACATATATCCATATATGATTATGTACATGGGTTATATCCACAAAAGAAATTATCAATTTTGATTTTATTGTCAATGATAATAAAATAAGAATTCGTTCCATATTTTGAGAAGCTTTCATCAAGAAAATAAATGGATTCATCCAAATTTTTTATCTCAATGAATTATCCTCCTTTTAGTGATATGGTATTAGGTAGAGTATATATTAAATAACAAATCACTATAATATTCCCATTATATGATGTCAATTTCTTCCCCATCCATCTCAATCATAATGGGAGTCCACTGTTGATCTCTATATTAATCATAAATATAAATTAAAAATATCAAAATTTTAATACATTTAGAGATAGAGAATGTGAAATAGATTTTATATTATACAGATAATTTTTATAGTAGTAATATGTCATTATGAACCCTTAATAGTTTGTGGAATCTGTACCATCATGGAATCAATAAACAGTTAGTTCTTGGAATGTTTTGTAGAAAAAATGAGTCATATTTTTTATTATATATTTTGATATATGTGTGACTATTTCATGACATTTTTTTCTCTATCATCTATATTTTTCGGTTTCTCATTTGTTAAAGCATTACATGTCCCATTAAATTCAGTTACTACTTGATTACCCATGCTTTATGGTAATGACTAAAAAATATACAGGTTGATGTGAGTTATAATAATAAATAAAAATAAAATCAAATCTTATAATAAGAAAATAAATCATATTATGATTATATGTATAAATACTATGGTAGTTTTTGTCCGGCGAAGGTAACATTTAAATGATTAGTGATTTTTTAAGATTTATACCCATATTCTTCATATTATAACCCATAGAAATATCTTACACCATAAATGATAAAAATAGTGCATGCAATAAATTAGATAAATATATATATATATATATATATATTATCATTTTACAAGCGTGTCCTCCACATATAATAATAAATTATAATTTAGAACCATATATTTATGTTCATCTTTGATTATATTCAAATTTAAAATATATTTAAATATTTTATTCAATATCCTATGAAATTAATCATATTATATAATTCCCTTTGAGATATATTATACAATGATTTTTTTTCAAAAAACTATAAAATAAAAATAATGCAATATTTTAGGTAATGTGATTAGTAGAGGAAAACAATATTGATACAAATCGAAGATAAAAAAGTTGGTGTAATTTTAGAATATCAGTGAGAGAAAAAAACACAGTACATGACCATAATATATGAAACCCACACCAATTTAACAAAGGATAAAAAATAATTTATCATAATATAAGGGTAACAAAGTATGACATCCATTATAAAGATAAAACAAGATCCACCAGAAAAAATAATATTATATGAGAATGGAATGAAACAAAAACCTATATATATAAATGATAACATATTTCTAGTTAGACAAGAAATACATTCATATAATAATAAGTTTTGTAAACCTTTTAGACATAATATTATTCAAATGTTCTAATCACACCTTTCCCATAAAATAATTTAGTGATTTATTTGACCCACCAACCACTTAATGTTATACATCAAATATGAAAAAAACATTGATATAATAATTATTCAGTTATTCCTAATTAACTAGAGTGACAAAACACATTCCATAACGATTTCCATAAAACCTGATCATTTTAACTCCCTGATGTTTTAGAATATATTTCTCTTTAATAAGTTCTATGTGTTTCGAATCCTCATATTCAAACAATAGTAAACATATGTGAATAACACATTATTTAAAATATTAAATATAATAAATTAATTAATAGTTTAATGATTTTTATAAAACTCAATTAATATAATTTATTAATTATATTCATAAAAAGAATTTTAAATTATAAATATTTCATGTCTAGTAATTTTTAGCTATTCCAAATTGATTTGTTTATAAACATTTTTTTTATTATATATGATTTATTTTAAAATTAATTTCATTTATTTTTATTTTTATAATTATGGTAAAAATAATTTTAACACATATATAATGAGATATTATTGAATCATTTATCATAAACTGGTTAAAGATAAAGATAATATCATTTATAAATTAAGATCATTTTTCTTGATAAATAGTTTTTTAGCGTAATGTTTTTATTTATTTTTAATTAATTTATCAGTAATGATGAATGATTTTAATTAAATTGGAAAATAATATATTAAGGGAAATGAAATAAAATTAATGTCATTGTTATAAATAATTATGTAATGAGTGTAAATTATTTTCTAGACCTAAAAACACATTTTATTTTAGAAATTTTTTTAAAAAAATTTTTACATAGTTATTATATTAATTTCAACATCATATTATAAATGAACTCTAAACATAGATAAAATATATTTATTCATCATAATAATTAATTAGTAACCCTTATTTTAATGACCCGAATCCGTAGCCACTCAACTGGCACCCCGTACCCTGTTCAACACATGACCTAAAGCACATTTCCCCAAACTCCAGAGGCTGCTGACTAACAGCGAGGGCCTTGATGAGTTAGGGGGAAACTATGACCTCATTTGTTAAAGTATGTAGTGGAAGGAAATAATAAACAATAGTGAAAGCAGTAAACATCACATGACTACTTAAACTAAAGAGCATAAGCAATGTATAATGTAATAATGTTGCAGTATGGTACATGTATCTATGGAAAGCAGTAAACAAAACAACGTGATGAAATAAAAATGAAACCCAAGTAGAAAAAGTAAATAGTAAACTCCATCAGCATCGCAAGCCTAATCTCAGTCCCATAATCTCCAACGCTAACCAGAAACCAAGCACCTAATGTAGAAGGCTCACGATCCCTATCCACACCTGTAACCATATAACCGTTTTGGGCTGAAAGGAAGGACCCATACAAGGAGTGAGTCTAATCCCAGTAGGCAACCACCGTAAGATATGTTCCCTACTTTCTATGAGAAATATAGAAAAACTAATTAAAATAAATGCAGTAGAGAAACATGGTACAATAAATTAAACAATCCTATAATTCTCCCTTCACATTTATTTATTAATTTAATTCAATCATTTAATTATCAACCAACGAATATAGCAAAAATCTCTATAGTTCAAAGGCATAGCAAGTAACAGAACAAGTATCTCAACAGACTACCTAAACTTCAAGCAGTACAAACCCATGTTTTTTCATTGGATTGGTGGACTAATCACAAACAACCAACAATATTTATTACACTGAACCTCTGGGTGGTTCACGTGGGCAGGCCCTTATGTTCAAGTATTCGAAAAAAAGAAAAGACACTCTGACAAAGCACTCAATATCAATTCACCCTATGGTCTTACAGTGATACTACAGAATCTATGAGGAAGCACTTACATATAATTCCCCCTTTAGCCTCAATTTGATAATTATCAGACCGATTGAGAGAGCACAAAGTCAATCCCCCTTATGGTCTCATAACGGTAATAATTAATCATGCCCTTTGAGGAAGAACTCAACGTCAATTCCCCCTATGGTCTAACTACACTAGGTTCCCCCAGCCCTGAGTAAAATCCATCGTACGTAAACTCTTTTTAGCAGCCCTAAGTATGATCAGCCACTACTTGGCTAATAGCTATAATGAAACATAATACTTTAAACAGCATACAACACATGCAATCATTTATACCAAGGCAAGCAATTAATGCAACAAGGTTTTCCTTACAAGAAACTTAAACCAAAAGGCGGTAAACAACAAAAATGAAGTAAAACACCCATGGGTGATCCTTAAACATGCTACAAAGCAAACTTTATTCATCTAACGGCCTCAAGAACACAAGAAATCTAAGGTAGAAAAATAAAATAGGATCAAAACCCTAACCTGAGATACCCGATACATGGATATTCGGCACTTTTGCAGAAAAACTCAAGTACATTCAATGCAGGGCATCAAACCACATACCTCGATCCCCGTAGATTTATATATTTGATCCCAGGCCTGTGAATCATCCTAGAATCGAGAAGATCCCTACGATTATATAGCAACTGATGGTCTTCGATTCGGAGAATCAGTGACGGATCGGTGGCTCAGAGAAGATTCGGCCTCCTTAGACACCCGTACGGAAATAGGCGGAGAAGAAGACGAAAACAGGGTTAAGAAGCGACCCCGGTTCGATTAATGAAATAAAAAGAAAAGTACACATCGTATACATTTGTTTTACATAATCCGCTTTAAGTGGTCTCCACATAACCCCACATGACCATGTGAGTGGCCCGGACACAACCAGAACATGACCTCGTGCGGCGTCGAAGTACACAAAGTGTACTTAAAAATTACACATCGTGTACTGTGAAAATTTCCAGATTTTCCCCTTTTTCTCAAAAACGACCAGAAAAGGAAAAAAATAACTAAAAAAAGGTCTGTGTTCTTATAAACTTCCCCCCAAAAATAAATTTGTCCCCAAATTTCCTAACGAGGTGTAGAAAAAGTACCCTTGAACAACTCTGGCCACTGTGATCACATGTCAGGCTCCATTTCCCATGTCTCATCCTGTACACAGCCATACTACCATAGCATCTGTAGAAGAGGGACAGACCGGCCACGGAGTACCTTTTCACTATGATTAAAATTCCTGATAGGATGCTCCTTGAACGATTCATCATACTCCAACTCATCCTCAACAGGTTGAAAAACATGAGATGAGTCTCATAAATACCACCGAAGCTAAGAAACATGGAAGACGTCATGCATAGCCTGATACCTCTGTGGTAACTACAACCTGTAAGCACCCAGCCCAACTCTCTCCAGAACCTCAAACGGACCGACTTATCTCGGTGAGAGCTTTACCTGTCTCTTAATCCTCCTATGTCCCAACCTCGGGGTAACACGCAAGAAAACCTAATCTATGGCATTGAACTCTAATGGTTGTCTCCGTTGATCAGCATAAAACATTCATCGAGACTGTACTGTAGCCATGCTCTTCTGAATCAACTCCACCTACTCTGTGGTCTCCCGAACAAGCCGAGGTCCCAGCACAACTGCCTCTCCCACCTCTATCCAACACAAGGGTGATCGACACGGCCTACCGTACAAAGCCTCGTAAGGTTCCATCTGAAGAGTTGATTGAAAAAAATTATTATAGGCAAAATCCACTAGAGGTATATGATTCTCCCAAGAATATCCAAAATAAATGATTCATGCTCATAGCATGTCCTCCAGCACCTGAATCGTGCGCTCTGACTGGACATCTCTCTGGGGACAGTAAGCTATCCTCAGAAGCACCTTCGTACCCAAATCCCTCTGTATACCCTACCCGAAATTCGAAGTAATGCAGGCGTAACATTCAGAAATGATAGAACTCAGAACCCAGTGCAATCGTACAATCTCACGGATGTCTAACTGTCTAATCTCATCATCACTGAAGGTCTCCATAATCAGTAAGAAGTGAGAAACCTTTGTGAGCTTGTCAATGACAACCCATACTGTATCATTCACTTGAGGCAATCTCAGTAACCCTGTCACGAAGACCATCGTGACATCATTCCATTTCTACTCAGGAATGGGTAATTGATGTAGAAGACCTGCTGGTCACTGATGCTCTGTCTTCACCTGATGATTGGTGGAGCACCCCATAACAAAACCAGACACATCCTTCTTTATAGCCGGCCACCAATACAGACGGCGTAAGTATCAATACATCTTTGTGACCCCAGGATGAATAGACCAAGAAGAAGCATGAAACTCCCACATCACCTCCTCACATATGTCTTCTAAAACCCATACGTAGCCATGAAAACATAACACCTCATCATCTCCCACTATCCAACCCGGAGTAGGGTCTCCATCTGACACACCCTCCCTTAGGACTAGGCCTTCAGGTTCTGATAGCTGCCTCATTCAGACTCGATCTAGAAGAGTGGAGGTAACAACTATAGAAGAAAGAACCATCAATCCCTATCTGTCGTACACTCCAAATACATCTCAGAGAACAGATCCATAATCTACCACTCGCTGATGCCCTCCCGATATACCAGTAACTGAGTTCTCATGCTCAGTGCGACTACCATAACATTTCCATTCCCAGGCGTATAAGAAAGATCGAAGTAAAAATACTGTAGGTATTCAACCCACCTCTGTTTTCTCAGATTTAAGTCATGCTGGATGAATATATACTTGAGTCTTTTGTGGACAGTATATACCAAAAAAATTCTCACCCAAAAGATAGTGCCTCCAATAATTAAAATCATGAACTACAGTAGCCAAATCCAGGTCATGTGTAGGATAGTTTTCTCCTTTAGCTTCAACTGCCGAGATCCATATGCAACAACATGATCCTCCTGCATAAGAACTGCTCCAAGATCGATTCCATATGCATCAATGAAATCTATATAACTCTTGCCCAACTCTGGTAAAACGATAACCGGTGCTGAATTCAATCTCCCCTTTAGCTTTTGAAAGGATGAATCGTTGGATTCAGACCAAATGTACATCACACCATCCATAGTGAATCCTGTCAAAGGCACTGCCAAGCATAAGAATTCCTGTATAAACTTCCTGTAGTAACCATCCAATCTTATAAAACTCTATACCTCAAAGACATTCTTCAGTTGCTCCAAGGTAATTACCACTCTCACCTTCTCTAGGTCTACTGATACTCCTGTCTCTGAGATGACATGACCCAGGAAGTGAATCTCATCCATATCGAAGTCAAACTTAGAGAGATTAGAATATAAATGATGTTATCTCAGTGTACTCAATACGATCTCAATATGGGTAGCATGGTCGTGTCGAGTGTGACAGTACACCAAGATATCATCCATGAAATCCACCATAAAGGAATCAAGTAAGGATGGAAAACTCTGTTCATCGGTGCCATGAAGACTGCCGGTGCGTTCGTGAGACCAAACGGCATAACCAAATACTCATACAGACCATACCTACTCTGGAAGGATGTAAGAGGTATATCATATGGTCTGACCCGCAACTGATGGTAGCTGGATCTAAAGTCATTCTTCGATAACACTCTTGCACCTCGAAGATGATAAAAAAGTCCATCAATCCATAGTAAGGCATATCGGTTCTTAACTATTAACTAGTTTAGCTTTTTTTAATACACACAAATCCATAAAGTACCATTCGCCTTCTTCGCAAATAAAACAGGAAAACCCCAAGGAGAAGTACTGGGTCAGATAAAACCCTTTTCCAGCAACTCCTCCAACAGCTTCTTGAGCTCTTGCAACATAGGCATATCCATCCTATAAAGAGGTATGGATAACGGTGCTTCTCCTGGAACAAGCACAATAATGATGTTTACCTCACGTTCCATATGAAACCCTAAAAGGTTTTATGGAAAGACATCCAGAAAATTATCAACCACTAGAGGATAATCCATCTTAGAAGTCCCCTGATCATCCAGATATAAACTAGAAATCTGAGATTTAACACCACCCAACCCATTGTGCTCTGTTCTAGCTCTTCTTTCCAAGACATCCCATTCACCATTTTGAAGAAATTATCATCCCTCTGGTGACATGAAACATACCCTGCGGCGATAGCAATCGACAAGGTACCGAAATGAAACTAGCCATTCCATTACATGAATGACATCATAACCTGTCATCTCTATGACATAAAGATCCCAAAATAAGTGACACCCACCAACCTCAAGGGGAACTCCTTTCACTGATGCACACTAGCAGTTATATGTCCCAAGGGAGTTTCTAGTGTCATCATATCCTCAGAAGTAAAGATATTAAGTCTAAGGATCTCCACCGTGTGCACAGAAATAAATATATGAGAAGCTCCTATATTGAAAAGTGATGAAGATAAAACTGAGGCTACCAAGATCATACCTCGCATTGTGGATGGTCCAGGGTCCTTCTCCTGATGAATCTACTTTACCAAAAACGTCTGGCCAGTACCACGACCCTCTATAGCAGCTTGAGATCCCTGAGCAGATCCTCCTTGAGCCTGACCACTGTGTCCATGGACTCTACCCTAGCCTGAACGACCTGTAAAACTCTAGCCCATAGTCTGTTGCAGAAATAGTAAACCTACTCCTATACGCGAAATCCAACTGATCCTCTTTCGCTAGCTGCTAGAAGAAGAACCTTGCAAAACTGCTGAAGATGACCCATCTTTCCACAACATTGGAACTCTACTGGGTCCCTCATGCACTAGGTATTTTTATTCATGTCCTTCCCACACTAGTAGAACACAACCTTTATACCTAAAGGAACATCTCTCTTCCTCGAGTCACTTATTTTAGACTCTCGGTGGTTCTTCCTGCTGTCAATAGAAAGAGTACTGACTTTGGATGTTGAAACGCCCTGGCTTACTACTCTCGTATCTCTCAAATTCCTCTCCATGATCAAAACCAGGTTCACTATCAAAGAAATATAGGTTAACTGGAAGATGTTCACCTATGATCTGATCTCTGTTCTGTGTCCCTCCTCAAACATCCTGACAAGAAAAAGCTCACCTTTCACCAAAACAGGAGGAAAACACTGTAACTCAGTGAAACGGGAGAAATACACCATAACTGATAGAGGACCCTGATGTACGTTCATGAACTATATGGTTTTGTCAGCCCTCAGTGTTACCCGGTAGCAGTAGTCATTGAACATACGCTGAAACTCTTCCCAAGGAAATATTTGCTGGCACCTTGCCTGAGAAACTACGTCCCACCATCTCTTGATGGAATCTCACAGCTTGTAAGTCGCGAGCATCACCCTTCTGTCTCGGGGTGTCTTGAGATGATCAAAGATAGAAACCATTGCTTCAAACCAAGATTCAATAGCCTGAGGTCCTCCGTCCCAAGAGAACGTGGAAGGATGCTGCTGCTGGAAGACTCACGTAAGATCTGCCATATAATGGGAAGTTTGCTGACCTCCCTGAAAGGTCTGCATGAACCTCATTAAACCCTCACGGAACTATGCGTATGCACCAGTATCCGGGATAACTACCTGTGCCATATACGACATATGATCATCGTCACATCTCTGATATGCAATGGGAGGACATCTTGGCGGCATGACTCTGCATGGTCAAAAGCACACCTTTATTAACAACAAGCACAATTTCAACAAAAGAGAGTGAAAAAAGAATAGAAAAGGAAAATAAAAATCTTAAAACTGAAAAAAATGGTTAAACGGTGTGTAGTTCCTATACATGTCTTATTCCATAAAGATTTTACTTGGGTGTGTACTCCAGCCAAGCTGGCTGTGTAAACCCAAACTACACGGTGCGTTCTTACAAATACACGACTGTATCGTCCTTTTTACTCCTGCCCGGTTAATCCTACATGACTAAGTCACACTGACTATCCCATCCGAGGAACAAACTAGGTGTCTATCCACTACACGACCTATCCTAAAGGTTTTTTCCTTTTCTGTTTCATTAGTCACACGGATGGGTACACGAACAAAAACAGCATGGAATGTCTACAACGTAAATGACGTGTTGTCCCTAAGGTTTTCCAAACCATGCATTTAACTACCCGGATGGGTCATTTGGACCATTACTACACGGTGTGTCAACGTGGTAGATGGCGTGTTGTTCTTGGCATTTTCCTGCCCATGTATTCAACTACATGGATGGATCACATGGAAGAAGAGTATATGGCATGTACATAAAAGTACATGGTGTGTTACCATGAAAAGTAGTTCATCCCGACCATAAGAACACATGGTGTGTGTTCATAAGGCTACATGTCGTGTTATCTGGGTTTCTGAGAAATATGCAAACAAAACTCCCCAAAACCACTAAAAACACTGAAAACCAACACCTATGTGTAAAATTCTGATCTGTGGGGGACCATACTCCCCACGAGTCAAAGATTGACATCATAACAATGTATATAATAAGTAAATAGTATGATAATCCCATGATCTGCCAAATTCTGATCCTCGAGGGCCCATAACACCTCTAATACCAAAGCTTGGTGTCCATGCTAAATATGATTTAAAATAAACAATACCCTATCAGCATAGAAGGTATCTCTATCACTACAACTGTCACAACATCATGCATAATCTATCACGCCATATATCTCAATAGCATGCAATTTATAATTCACCCTCGATGGAATGGTAAAATTCATGACATGTGATTTTCTAACCAGTACCTATATGATGCATGAGATGGAAAACCCTCATCTCATTGGGTTGCAAAAATGTAGAACCATAATCATATAAACTGTAACAGCACAAAACAAGTGCATCACCAAATGGTGAAATATAATCAACTGTAACACTTGCAAAAACTAAAAAGTGCAATTACGAGGTAGTATAGTTTTTCCCTGTACACGGGTTAATTACACCCTGACATAGTTAAGTACCAACTACCCATTCCTTCCTATCCCTGCATATTATCACCAAACAGTAAGGAAATAGAAAAGAAAGAAAACTCCTATAATACCACTTTGTAACGACCTGAATCAAGAGACACTCAACTGGAGCCCCATACTTGGTTTTCCACATGACATCAAGCAAGTTTCCCCAAATACCAGAAGCTACCGACTAGCAGTGAGGGCCTTGAAGAGTTATTGGGGAAACTATGCCCTCATTTGGTAATGTATGCAGTGGAAGGAAATAATAAACAATAGCCGAAGCAGTAAAAAACACATGACAACTGTAACTAAATAGCAGAAGCAATGTATAATGTAATAATGATGTTGTATGGTACATGAATCTTTGGAAGGTAGTAAAAAAAACAACGTGCTGAAATAAAACTGAAACCCAAGTAGCAAAAGTAAACAGCAAACTCCAGCAGCATCCCAAGCCTATGCTCGGTCCCATGCTCTCCAGCTCTAACCAGCAATCAATCACCTAAGGTAGAAGGGCCACAATCCCAATCCACACCTACATCCTTATAACCTATTTGGGCCAAAAATCAGGACCCAAAAAGGGTTTGAGACTAATCCCAGTAGGCAACCACCAAAATATCTGTGCCATACTGTCAGTGTGCAATATATCAAAAGTAATGTAAATAAATGAAGCAAATAAATGGGTTACACTAACGTAAAAAATCCTACAATTCTCCATTCACAATTATTTATTAATTTAATTCAATCATTTAATCATCAACCAATGAATCTAGAAAAAAACTCTATAGTCCAAAGGCATTGCATGTAACACAACAAGTATCTCAACAGACTACATAAACTACAAACAGTACAAATCCAAGCTTGTTCTTTGGCTTGGTGGACATGTCACAACCAACAAAAAATATTTATTACACTGGCCCTCTGGGTGGCTCACGTGTGAAGGCCCTTATTGTCATGCATTCGAACAAAAGAAAAGACACTCTGAGGAAGAACTCAACGTCAATTCCCCCTATAGTCTTCCAGCAATACTAAAGTCTCTCTGAGGAAGAACTTATGTCTAATTCCAACATTATTCTCGATTTGATAATTATCAGACCCTCTAAGAGAGCACAAAGTCAATCCATCTTATGGACTTGTAATGGTAATAATTAAACATGCCCTCTGAGAAAGCACTCAACATCAATTCCCCCTATGGTCTAACTACACCAGGTTCCCGTAGCCCTATGTAAAAGTAATCGTATGTAAACGATTCATTGAATCCCTATGTATGTTCAGCAACTACTTGTATAATAGCTACAATGATACAAAAGAATTTAAACACCAGACAACACATGAAATCATTCATAACAAGGCTAGAAATTAATGCAACAAGGCTTGTCTCATTGGAAACCTAATCCAAATGGTGGTAAATAGTCAAAACGAAGGAAAAACCCCCATGGGTGATCCTTGAACATGATAACAAGCAAACATTATTTATTTAATATCCTCAATCACACAAGAAATTTAAGGAAGATATAAAAAACTGGTTCAAATCCCTATCTTGAGATACCCAATACATGGATATCTGGAAAATTTGCTCAAAAACTCGAGGAAATTCTACGAAGGGCATCAAAACACCTACCTCAATCATCGTATATTGATATACATGAACCTCGAACTGTGAATCAATATAGAATAGAGTAGATTGTTCTGTTTCTATTGCAACTGACGGTGTTCGATTCAGAAAATCGGTGATGAATCAGTGGCTTAGAAAAGATTTGGCCTCCTCAGACGGCTTGTATGGAATTATGCAGAGAAGAAGATGAAAATAGGGTTAATACACGACCCCAGTCCGATTAATGAAATAAAAAAGAAAATTAAACAGTGTGTAATTTTAGAGTACACAGCATGTACTTTTGTTTTATGTACTCCTCTTTAAGTGGTCTCCATGTCACCCCACATGGCCGTGTGTGGGGTCCTTACATGACCAGCACACATACTTGTGCAGCGTCGAAGTACACAGCGTTTACTTATAATGTACAAGGCATGTACTCAGAAAATTTCCATATTTTCCCCTTCTCAAAAAAATGACCAGAAAAGGAAAAACATACCTGAAAATAAGGTTTGTGTTCATACAATGATAAAATAACTTTTATCCATAATGAATATTTATCATTGAAATAATGTTAACAGTAAAGTATGATCTAAAAAGGTTAAATATGGATTAAAATAATATATAAGGCTTTAATTAGTACTAAAACATATATCGATATTTTTTAGTGTATTTAAATCATTAGTTATTATATTATAATTTTATTTTATTTTTTTGATAATTCTCAAGAAATTTACTTTATGTTGTTCTAAAATATGGAATATTTACAAGTGTCCCACACCATTCAATTTTAAAAATGTACCCCTTTCCTAAATTCATTATAAAAATTTATCATTATAGATCATCTATGTCAAGTCCAAATATCATCCACACTCTCCTCCCTAGTACCAATAGTTTTTCATCTTACCAAAATACCTTTTAAAACCCCTTAATGTGTTTTCATGAGACATTATCCAAGGAAGTGAAATATAAACATTCCATTCTTTTTTTAAAAACATTCTTCATACAAATCCTTCTAGTATTCTATAACCACAATAAAAAAATAGGCTTAATATTTTAAATGATTTTATTTTTATTGCATTAATTGTCTTTAATTTTATCCCATAAAATGGAAAATGAAATCACTTCTTACGAACACACAGACACACAGATATATATGTAAAAAATTCTCCATTAAATGATGAGTTTCATTTTTAATCACTACTACACATGCATGGACATGTTCCAGGTTTTAATAAATATTTATTATATTTAAGATCTATTTATGTTTTTATAAATATAAATTATTATTTACCAACCATTGAAAAATGAAAATATCAAGATGTGTATGTTTGAAGCCCCTTCTCAATGATGTGTTTTAATTCAATCTTATTAATGTCATTTCATGGATTCTTATAATGTTTTATATAAAAAACTGATTATATTTATGGAATGAAGATGATTCAGAATATTGTGAAATAATGAACAAGGATGAAGTACAAATATACATAAAATAAAAAATATATAAAAATGAAATAGTTAATAGATAAAATATAGTTATTAGTGGATAATTAATTAATAAATGGATGATTTAAAATTATAATGAATCATATATTGTAATATAAATATGATTATGGTTCTTATATTGTTTTATAATAAATCAAAATTCATTAAATAACATTTTAAAGGTCATAGATAAACATTCTCGACCAGTGGTAAGGAAACATTTAATAATCTAATTTTTATCTAGATCAATTATTTCTCATTTTATATAATAGAAAATTATATATCCATTCACTATTAAAACCCAACTATTTTAGTACATTATATTTATTTTTAATGTTTCAATGTATTAAAACCATTTTCCCAATATTTAGAAAAGAAGTGTAAAATATGTTTTCTCAAATGTGACCTTATCTCTTCAGTATGATTGGTATTTTGTTCCCTCGGACATATTATTCATATATATTTTACTAAATAATTTATTTAATGTAATTTTTTTATAGTTATTTATATAACGTTTTAAATTAATTGCAAATTATTAAAATTTATACTTGAAATAAAATTCTACACACATTATTTTTTACTATATACTATATTATGAAAATAATATTTTCATTTTAGTATATAAAACATGGAAATAAATTCTCACCATCTTGTCCATTAATATTTATGAATCATAGTAAATTAATTTATCTATATTATCAAAAAAAATATATACTTCTTTTTAAGAGAAATAATAGTATTCAAAATTTACAAAAAAGAAATGAATATTTTTTCCTTTATTTTTCAATGAATTTTCAGATTCTATAATAAAAGTATTTATCATCTAGGGATACATCATTAAAATATTCTTATACCTCATTAAGGATATTGTGTTATTATATAACTATCACTAATTCTAAATAATTATTTTTATAATGAATTATTAATGTTATTATGAAACTCATTTCATTCGACAGGTCAATTACACGATGATTGAATCGTGAATATTCTGTTATTATAGAAAAAATGTATATTTTATCATTTTATGAATGGGGAGTCAATAAGGCCATCCCAATCACTTGGTAAAGGTGATATATATTTATAATATAGTGGGATTATAGATATATTATCTTATCGAAAATACAATGGGATGATGGTCATTATCCCTGATCTAATATTGTAATGAATTAAGGTAATAATTTTTGAATCATTATACTAAGGTATGTTTGTAATGATTTCCAATCCAATATACTTTGCTATTGTAGTGATTCTAAATTTTTAGTTATGATGAATGATTATAGTGATGGATCCTGATTTTTATATTATTGGATTATGGTAGTGATTCCAAATAAATAATTTTATGAAATCCTATTATTATGTTTTTTTACATTATTATGTTGTGACACATGGTTATATTACATTTTTCCTATATATTGCTAATAGTTTTTTTGACACCCACACAACATACTATGAATTGGTTTGTTCCATGAACATAATATTTTGACCAATGATCTCCTTGATATGATTCTACAATATTATACAATTTATTATATTCTCAAAGTATTATTCCCATATAACTCTCAGTTATGATCTCTGGGTGATATGTTCATGGTGGTCCCTTATAGATTATATCATTTCACACTTTTTATGTTTACCTTTCACCATGTTATTATGAAGTGTTTTATATTGGAAATATAAAAGTATTGATTATTATAGGGAATAATATAGTGGTATATATTGAAGATATTTAATTTAATATGGTGATTAGGTATATAATATTTAATTTAATGATACAATTACAGTTTTGGGGAGAATATACTTGAGAGATTCATTGATTATTACTATAAATTTAGGTAATAGTTATGTATTAAATTCCTAGGCCTCCTTAGTTGATAATATAGGATGTTTTAGTTATTTTATATGAGTATTTTAGAAAAAATTGATTATTTAACCTGAAATAACAAATATTTATCCAAATTTAATATAAAATGAACATAATGAGTTAATTGTTTAAATGAAAGTAAACTATTTTACGATATCATATAATTATTTTAAAATTTTATGGGCATCTAATGTAATTTTTTTTTTAAATTACATATACTATCTACATTGGTTTTTGTGAAAGACTGGATCAATTAGGATTCATGTTAATAATGAATTCGAAGGGAAACAACATTAATTTCCTATTGATTAAACAAAATTCATTAGATTTATATTTAAAAACCTTGTTGTAATTTATTCCCAAGTATATTATTTAATGGATCATAAAATGAATATTATCAAGATTATGAATTAACCAGACTAGTAACAGTTGTTTATTATGTATTTTATATGGAAGCGTCTAACATCTTTTTTTGGTTACCCTAATCAACTAATTGATAAAAAGTGGGTTAATGAAAGGGAAAGTGTATTTAATGTTCTATTGTACCCAGAAAATGAGTTTTTTTTTCTATAAATTAGTTGGATGAAGTGGATTTTAAATGGTGTAATCTAATAAATAAAATTAGGAAATATGGCATTATAAACTCTACAGAATGGGATGAATTTAAAAGTGTATTTTTAAATATTTATTTTCCACAAACTATTATTACTAAAATAATGGTAGACTTATAGGTGCTAATGAAAAATGATAATGAATAATCCACTAATATATATGAATAAGAAATTATAATAATGAAAATATACACTTCTGGTCTTATCATTTACATTGAAATAAAAATATATTTGTTTATTAGTGTATTAAAACCTCGCCGTCGAATAGATTTATACACAATTGAGTATAGTTGTTGTAACAACTCAATATTTTAAATGATTAACATCTTGTTAGATAGCGTATACAAAATTAAACGCCAATATTATAAGAGAATGTGACACCATGATCCATTATAATGTATTTCTTTAATTTTAATCTATTTTATAGCTTGCGATGCATGAAATTCTGTTTAAATGAAATGTGATAATATATTAAAATATTACTCTTCATACATGACCATTATAAAATCTCTATTTAGATGGTGGGTATATATTAATAACTATATTTTGAGAATAATATGGTTTTCACAAGTATAAAATAAATTCATTGATTATTTATTGATTCAATATAAAATAAAATGAATTTGAAGGAAAAATAAATATTTTGACGAATGATTTATTGTTCCATAGGGCGGTTTGTTTCCACTATCCAAAAATATTTAAAATTATATTTTACCTATTATAGATTCATTATTTTAAAAAAACCACATTTTTTATAAATATTCATTTCTAAAATTTTTTTATTTTTATTTTAATGAAAATATTAATTTTTTCCATAATAGAAAAAAGATAGTGATTTTAATTAAAAAACAAAAAATCTTTTAAAAAAATTAAAATATAGAATATAATTAAAATTTGGTTTGATGTAATAAATTGATCGATTTTATTAAAATTTTAAAAATTTATGCAATTTTAATCACTTTGATCATGAATATTGTTATTAAAACAATTTATACTTATGAGAAGTTTCTATTTACAACTATTTCTTCTCATTTACAGTTTATTTTTAAATTTAATTCTTTCACCTCTGTGGATTTAATTTGGAAACCATAATTATATATTTTGAATCATTATATTTTATATTTCTATTAAGGTATAAAAAATTTTTTACTATAAAAAATAGTGATAAATAGTAAATATTAATTACCATAGATAGGTTAAATATTTGTTTTCTGATGGATAAACTAAGAAGATAAGGGTTAATAATGACCTAAAACCTATACAAACCCAATTTTATGGATATATTTAGATATTTAAAACAATTATGTTCCCTAATTAACCAATTTTATGATTTTTAGTTGATACAAATGTGTGTATCATTTTCCCTTTTTAAAAATTCCATGTGAGTCATCTCCACAATTATAAAATCCCACCCCTCAATCCCCATTTTCACACATAAAAACATTTTGTTTCAAAATTAAATTAATTAAATTAAATAATTACATAACAAAATTTTATCTGTATCATTTTTATTAGGAATCACTCATAGTATGTCTTTAGTTGTAAACTTAAAAAGGATCACCGATGAAGATGTAGAATTCATAAACGTGTGTATTAGTTTTTTTTTATTCCACCTCCTTTAAACAATATTAAACATTTATCAAATAAAAATATTTTCTATTTTATAAATATGTGTTATTATGTTAATTATATATTCTCTATTCATTTACACTGCCATCAAATAAGAAACAAAATTACCAATCACGTGTACGACAGACTATTTCCTAGTGAACTAATGTAATTTTTTCCCATCACAATCATTCAACTATATATCATGTTATGTATTTAATTTATTTATGTGATATATATGAAATTATTTTAATTATATAATTATGATATCACATATAACATCTTTTTTTACATTCCAAAGGGGATACAATAGTGTCGTTCATTTGCATGGCAGACTACCACTTCACGAAGTGACGTGATTCGTTTCACGCTTACACATTATGTGAATTGTATTAAGGTTCAATTTAATAAATATACGAGATATTAATGATCTAATCATACTTATAGAAATATAATATCACATCTCACTTCTTAGTTTTTTTCCTTTAGAAAAAAATAACATCTCTTGTGCGTTTGTGTGGAATACCGCATCCACATAATGATGTGAATTGATTTTCAGTTTATTTTCCCATATATGGTAATAAAGATTCATTATATAAATATAAATGATATATATTATTTTAAAATAATTATTTAAATTTTAATTTGTATTTAATTTCTTTTCACTCCACCATCATGAAAAATGGAATCAAAGTTCATTTGAACGTACGAACTAAAATTTGAATGAACACTATAATCAATTTTTGGTTTATAACATTTATAGATTAAAGTAAATAAATAAATATTGTTTATATAATATATGTATATAGTTTTTATCATTATATATATCCTATTATTGTAATAAAATTAATATTATCAGAATTAATAAACTAAAACATACTAGAAAAAAATGAAATTATCCCTAGAAACAATGATTTTAAAAATTAATTGATAATAAAAGGTGTTAAAATACTATAATTAATAATATATGGAATGAGATATATTAATAAAGTTATTTAGTATATATATAATAATCCCATACTTATTAAACATGAGGTTCGTATACATATGAAGTAGGTTTAAAATAAGGTAAGGGTTTCTCATCACACTTTTAATTCTGTGAGACATACGCCATATCACCACTTTTTTCCATTTGTGGTTTATATATTACTGAATTGATATTTTATGAAATTAGTCTAATTGTATTAACACTACTTAATGTTTTGTTTAGGATTTATTATTTTATGGGATTTACTATTCAGAATTAAGCAAAGAGGTAAAAGTTTATTTCACAATCTCATCATTATTCAGTATTATTTATGTTTAAGTCTCACATGGTGAAATTATTTGATATTTATATCTTAAAATGAATATTTTTTCATCATTATTAGTTATTCATGGATTTGTTTCAATTAATAACACCATTTTTTTATCATTTTTAAACTTAAAATCAATGGGAATATTATTTAATGAAATGCTTACATTATTTCTCTCTTCTACTATAAATATTATTTAATAAAAAACCATTTTTCTCTAAAAAACATTTCAATATGTTTTCTAACGTTAAAAAAATATTTATTAAAAAAATCATTTTTATTACATTTTAATTGTTGAGGAATATTCATGTCATTCGAAAAATAATTCCATTTGTTATATACAGAAAATCTATAAGAAATATTTATTCTAATTATTATGACATGAATGTAATTTTACTCAATAAATATTTGTAAAATATTTAAAGGATATTTTATAATTTTTTAAATTCAACCGTTAGATAAAATGATTTTCATAAAAAAAAATTTAATTTTTAATTTCATTGTCTTTTAAATGTGTCAAGGTTGTTTCCCTATATAAATTTAACGACATTTTTATGGAATTTATATTAATAAATTGAATGAATATTTTATTATAATTATGATCTATTAAGGATATATTATATTAATATTATCATTATGATTTAATTAGATGGTTTTTGATCATTTTGACTGAGTATGGTCTATTATATTACCATTCAACATATTAAATTGGATGGTTTATGATTATGTTAATTTAATTGGGGTATGTATTAATATTTCATACATTATTATTTCATCATGAATATGTATAATGACTATGTTTTCTCTCTTTAATATGAATAATTAATTATAATTAGTTTGTAATGGATGGGTCCTGGTTATAGATATCCCCTCGATGCATCAACTGGTCTCATGAGACAAAACATTTGCCCAAATAAGATAGGTTTCTAACCACAAATTAAACAGTGTTGTGAAATCTCATTATATTATATTTTTTATGTTCAACATTTTTCATTCCCTCATTATGAGATCATTTATTTATGTTGTAGTGTTAATTATCTTTGTTTTAATATCCTTTGATACGTTTTATGATTATGTCATTATTTATAAGGATTTATTTTTCAATAAATTATTTTTCCCATATTATTCTTAGTCTATTTATTAAATGGACTGTGTTTTAGTTATTTAATTGTAAATATTTATTATGGATATTTATTAATTATAGATTCTAATAATTTATTACACTTTATGTTTATATGAGATCACACATCTATTATGTTTTATTCTTCCTAGGATACCAAGAAGTGTTTTTTGATTCCTTTGCTAGGATACATTATAAGTAATAATTAAATTATCAAAGAAAAAACATTGTTTTTTAAGTTTTAAATTTTATTGTGAATTTAATTTTTGAATCTATTTTTAGAATAAAATATATATATTTAGTATTTTTGGATTAAATTCCCAAAATGTTATGCCAATAAAATAAAGTAACGATTATCATTAAGCTACTAGGTCAGGTTCTTTATAATTTGTATTAGATGAAGTTTAGTAGAAAACATTAGAACTATTTTTAGGTAACACATATTAGTGAACACAAACATATGATAAATATTCAATAAAATTATTGAAAAAGACACTCGATTTCTGTTAAGGTAGAGATTATATTCTATTTTCAAGAAATGAATCCCTATCTAGATAGGAACAATAGTTTTGGGTTTGGAACAAATATACATGGGGGTTTTATGATAAAAAATCTACATAGTCAGGACTCGAGAATTACATAGTACATGACAACAAGATTTAATATGTACCTCTTTTACAATCTCGGATGAATTTTATAGGAAATTTACAATTTATTTACAATAAACTAAGAAGGATTTGGAAATAGTTTTATGGTTTACAAACAATCCCAGAGAAACAGTGTTTATTATTATGAGATTTCATATGCATAAATTTTTAAATTATATTAGGTATTTACAATTAGTTGGATTACACTTTATATTTTATAATGTTATGACCAAATATATCGTATGAAATTTTATTGAAATTGAGAATATTAGTGGAATGAGAATCATATTAATTAACCTATCCCATACGAGTATTTCCATAATAGGAAATATAATTAAAAGGGATATACAGATGCATTTTGAAATAAAAAAATAATAACCATATTCTTATTTCTCAATTCATTTATTAGAAATAAATATTAAAATATAGAGCAGGTTGTTGATCAACTAAGTGTTATAAAAATGTGGGACTATTTCATGTGTCAGAAATCCCCATCATCCAATGGAAAAAAATTTATTTTAAATGAGAAAATAAACATGTTCCTTATAAGAGATATTTCTTAATATGTGAAGCAATTACTGGGGGATGTATTTAATGGATTTTTATTAATCACAAATGAATCGTGGATCAATGGTGGTAATTTTTTCAAAACAATAAAGAATAAGAAAAAAATATAAATTACTGAATAGAAGGAATTTCTGATACTCTTACTAGATAAGTATATTTTCCTGAGAAATGAGCGGATATCGATACACAATTCATCAATATATGAAAAATAGTAAGATGAAAATGCATCTAATTTTGATGATATCATTGATATGATATAATGAAATTCTATAAACAGAGTATGAAACCCAAAGATAAATATTTACCATTTCATTGATGTGATTAATTAAATTTATCTAAGGAAACGATTCTCCCAAAAATTCTCATCATACATGGTCTCCATTACCAGATCACCCAAAAAATTCTATCCTTCTTCTCCTTGGATATTCTTAGAGTTGGTTAAGGCACACGTTTTTAAACATGTTTTACGAATATTGATTAGGCATGATCACAACATATTTAATTCTAATGATCATACCACTTGACTGCTCATCAGAAAATCATCCATCATATACAACATTAATCTAGATCCCTCTATTTATGTAAATTAGAAGAATAGTGTGAGCATTATTTATCCTTGAACGAATCCAAATAGCTATTAAAATAACTACTTAAAGGATTTCATAATTATGGAATCTTCTGTATTCAATGAAACCCATGCTTAATCATTGGTTATTCAGAACCAAAATATATTTAAATCTTTCATGATGTTTTATAAAGAGTTTGTGAATTTTCAGCACATATTTCTTTGGGGTTTCAATCTAGTTGTAACAAAAGTCCTGTTGTCATGTTCAAAATTACATATTGTTATGTCTGGAAAATATTATCAGAGTTGTTACCCCTAGGTTCAATTTTTTTATATCTATGTCCAATTGTAGTATTCATAACTATTTTTATTTCATATTAAACATTGAATATAACATATAATAATTTTCTAGGACATTTTATTATACATTTTTTGGTCCATAATCTCATCTGAAGACATGTATTTAGGGTTCTCACTATGGTTTTATCATCCTATATACCATAGTATGACCAAACATTTTATCTGATACAAACTATAAAGAACCTGAATTTTTATACATAAACATTAGATATCATTTACATAATACATAAAACATTAAACAAACATATGGTCAAAGGCTATATTTTCCTAGTGAATTTGGAAACATGGAATCATAAACACCAGTATATAAGTGAGAGAAATTATCTAACACTAGGTTCTTCATGACATGAAAAACACTTAGAAACATCATATATAATACATATCTTCATACATCTGTAAAGAATCATAAAAATGTGTGATCTCAAATCCTCAGTAATGGTAAATAGTGGGTTCATGTATTCATAAGCATGAGCATAAGGATATGAGAAGATGATAATAACATTATAACATCATACCTTCTATTTCGTAAGATCAAAAACCGGAATCATGGAATAAAACTTGTAATTTCATAATATATAAATCATAAGGAAATATAGTAGATAAGTTCTGAAAGCATAACATAGGTATAATAAATGGAATTGGGGTAAAACCATAATTATATAATGTTACTTCCAATGTAGACAAATAATTACTTCTGAGACTATCATAGAAGCATGAGTTCACTCTGCATACCATGTTGATAGTCATGGATCACTCCCATGGCCATTTAGTAATATTATATCAATCACCATACCATCATGTTATTCATGGATTACTCCCATGGTCATCATAGTAGTAATGGTTTACACCCAAGACCATCTTAGCCTATCTCATGTCATATAAATCATTACACAATGAATTGGATGGATATATATAGACCCACTTATATCATAATAAAGTCATAAATACATTTTCCAAAATATCATTAAAAAATATATATTAACCCTTGAAATTAAATAGGTATTATAAACATTTATTAATATCATAAAAAATAGAAAAAAGCTAGTTTTTATAATTAGTTCTTCATAAACAATACCCACGAAATGAAGTTGGTTTAAAAATCATATAACACATTGATGAGTTCTGGGTGGCATAATCATAATTTCAAAAAAACATAATCCATTCATGAAATAATATTAATGGGTCCTTTGTATCATATACTAGAAGGGTATGAGTAACATAAATATATGTAACCTTTGATAGAAAATAACATAGAAATTTATTTTGAAAACATTTATTGAGGAAAATTTTGTTTCTTCTTTGAAAAAAGGATCATAGAAACATAAAAACAATTTTAAGAGTATTTTCATAAAAATAAACATGAATGATTATAAATTAATCAATGAAATCCTTTTGGAATCCTTTTTCTTTGAAAACATATAAATGTATTTTGAAATGTTTTTGGCAAATCACATACCATGAAAACATATAAAAGGATCTATATCTTTTTTTGAAAACCATTTCATTTAAAATACATTCCAAATAAATAAATATTTCTTGAAATAGTATTGAAAACCAATTTCCTTGAAATATTATAAAAGAATCATGCAATCATTTTGAATAAACTCTTCCTTGAAAATTTTTTAATAATCTTGATACTTTTTTAAAAAAAATTATCCTTCAAATATTATAAAAAAATCATTAAAAATAGTTAGAAAAGTAAATTCCAAAAATAATTATAGAAGATTCATAAATACATTTTTAAAAATACATTCTTGGAAAAAGATTTTGAAAACCACTAATGGAATCATGACAATGTTTTGAAGAACATTTATTTAAATAAAATCAACAATATTTTCTTAAAAATTAACTATTTAGACTTGAAAATGTGGCCTCATAAAAATGACAGGGAGTAAATCTACACATGTCATATGAGATATGAAAAAAATTCCTTCATCATGACTAAGAATATAAAAGTTTCTTTTTTGGAATGAAATAATATAATTACTTTTAAAACATTGGTAAAAGATAAAATGGGAAACTTTTATTTCAAATACTATATTATAATATTAGAATATTAATGAAATTACTTTTTAGAATATAGGGTTTTTAGGTAACATAAACGTCTGATAGTACGGAGTTAAAAGTTGGGATTTCATAAAAACAATTTCTTAACGATATTCTATACCCATGTGTAGTAATATGATACCATTACATAAATATATCACAAATAATGAGAGGAGAATAAATTTCAATAATGTTATTGAGATATGGATTATAAGATTTAAATAATGGACGAATAGTAATAAACAGCAGTGAAAATGGATAATATTGTTTTAATAAACAATTATTACTCAGTAACATTGAATCATACTACCCAAGAAAGTAGGTGAAATTACATTAAGGTTAATAAATCATGAAATACATTATATTCATGATATTACATATCAATGGTAGTACAACCACCTTATATTAAAATATACATGGATTACATGGAATGTGCCTCAAAATATAAAAATTGTGAAAAAAATGCATTAATGATTCTTTAACATTGGAAACAAAAACCCCTTGATTAAATGATCAA
This sequence comes from Viscum album, assembly GCA_963277665.1. Classification (NCBI taxonomy): domain Eukaryota; kingdom Viridiplantae; phylum Streptophyta; class Magnoliopsida; order Santalales; family Viscaceae; genus Viscum; species Viscum album. The sequence goes on from OY728125.1 coordinate 1,030,707,227, forward strand.
ATAATGTAATAAAAAAAGTGGGGGATTCATGAAACTATCACCCGAACCATCCCATGGCATGGAATGAAGGGATTTCCAAATCCCCATATACTGGAAACTAGTGTCTTAAAACCTTAATTTACTTGCCCACGTTTATATCCCCATTTACCATGTAATGCCACCATCTCATATTGGGAACCTCGAGTCTGATCACTATGAGAATCACCATTATAATTCATGTTTTATACAATAAGTTAATGATCTAATTAGTCTTTACATCCTGTATGTTGACTGATGAGGTTCATTCATACCCTTAATTTATGGTGGATTCTTTTATAATCAATCCATTGATCGATCCATTTCTCCAAAAATTCTCTTTCCTCCTCATACATATTCCAAGGGATCAAACATGATATTTTTCAGGAGGCCATAGTCATTAGTATATAGAATTATTGATATCTCTATGAAAACATCATGTGCAAGGTGTTCTGCTATATGTTCCTCCATTGAGGTAGTTTCATCAAAGGTAGTAGTTGAAGGGTGTTCGATTTTTAGATTAGTAGATAATATATTGGGTAGGAAGATTATATCCTTATTGATATTCTTATGCATAGATAGTACAAAATTACTATATAGATGGTTATCAGAAGGATCAAAGATGTTATGGTAAGCATCATGCATTAACATTCATTGCTCTAGGAAAGCTATACATTATTCAGGGTACCCTTCAATTTTTTTCTAAATGGGTTCATTATTTTTTTTTATTCATGTGGGACACACTCTTTTATATCACAAAACACTTTCATTTCTCTGAAATAAAAGGTAGTTCAGATTCTAGTTCCTTCGGCTTAGACTATGATAATTATTGGTTAGGATAACATGTATGAAGTATGAAGAGACAACGAGATTGTACAAGGATAACACTTCTCCTGAGGGGATTTCCTATATTTTTTGATACAACCATATGACAACATTATCATCATTTTTTAGTTGTATTATGTATAGTACATCATTTATTTTATTATTAATAATGTTTTTATGATACATATAGATATCCAATGGTTTTTATGGAAAGTGAGAATGTTGTATTGATCAGAAGTGTAATACATACATATCTTCAATGATTTCCAAGTTGATTAGGTGATATACAATGGTTTAGTATACAATGTTTCCAAAGTATGTGAAATTGTTCACTAGTAAATTCAAAATGGAGGATGTATTACTAACACCTAATGTGAAATCATGTTTAAGATCATGTTATGGCTAAATGATTATCAAGTCTCTATATCTATGTTTTGGATGTTTCCTTATGAGATATGATAACATCATGTATAGTTCATTTATCTACTGGAGAGTGGTTTTGTTCAAATTAATGTGTCACCTTTGGTTTCACCCAATTTGTTTTTAGAATATGGATAATATATGTTTTCATATTTGTTTCTATTATCATCGCTTGAACCATGTAATAGTTATGAATAGCTATACACCTCCATGTACTGATGAATTATTCTATCAGTTGAACGAGTCATGTTGGTTCTCAAAATTTGATTTTTGGTCATGGTATTATTATAATAATTTGAAAGATGATAATATCATGAAGTCTTGTCTTTTTACCTTTATTTTCATTATATTTAATTGGGCATATGTTTGGTGTGATGAATCATTTTGTGGTGTTCATGGGGTCGATATGCATGTTGATTAGGGTGTTAATGAATAGGTTCACATTGGTTTTCATTAATAATATCCATGTGTACTCATTGCCTATATTTGAGCAATAAGATAATTTACATTCCATTTTGTGAGTTCATTATCATGAGTATATATTTATAATGTTTCCAAAGTGTGAGTTTTGGGGTGTGTTAATTCCCTTTAATGGGGAATTTCTTATCTTTGTAAGGAGTAAAAATGGATCCATCATAGGTAGAGGTTATTATTTCATTGGATTATTTCCTGATTGTGGTATTAGTGTGGACATTCATCAATATTAAAGTCTATTGAAAGAGTTCCTTATATTATTTATCTTGGGATGAAACTTATATAAATGCCTTAACCTAGAAGGATTAGATATTCTTGTGGACTGGACTAGGTTATGAATATTTTATGTACTTAAAGCCGTAGGTAGTCAATCTTACAATATTTTTTTTAGTATAATGATTTCTATTTGTGGTTTTCTTTGATTCATAACTTATTAGATTAAGATTTGATCTGATTTATTGGAAACTATTTTATTTTTAGAGGTTTTAGTTGTTTATTTCTCATGAATTTATACATTCCTCCACTAATCTTGTGTTTGTGTATATTGTGTTTGATTTGAATTTGTGGCATCATTACCTCATCATTGAGAATTTTGTGGTTCTTACTGACCACAAGATCTTGAGGTATGTCTTCTCCTAACATTTTATGAATCATTATTTAATTTAGTGGATAAATTTATAATTGGATTAAGACAATAATATTTCATAAATGAATGGAATGAAAATTGGTGTAGTATATGCTCTATGTTTGACATCATATAATATTTTTTTGCATGAATATATTTATTCATCGAGACTTATGGAATAACTTTATGTAATGCATATAGATATGGGAGTGGTTGAAGGAAGAGTATGTCTTTTACAGATGATAGTGTAGTTTTATTTGTTTTTTTACATAGAGAAGACCCAATAATGAGATTTTGTGGTGGATTTATAGAGTGACCAGGTTCATTTTGGATGATCCCATGATGTTCGTTCTAACGATGTATAACAATGTGTTTTGTTCTAGATAAGGCTTGTTGTTCCTTCTATGATGTATGATATGGTTATAGGAATTTTCCAAATATCATCATTGATTGTACATCCCGTCATGACCATGATGTAATAATCTCCAAAATGTTATTTTTTATGGCTTGGGATGAAGCATGGAGCTTCACAATCTATTTCTTAATATTAGGTCTTACATAAGGTAAAGGTTGAGAACCATGTTCTTAGTGGTTGTATCCTACCATTATATGTTCCCTAGTGGATGTGTAAAGACATATCGATGGAATTCGCAATATATATAACTTTTTATTTGGTTGGATATTATTATATATGGGTGATAGTGGACTATTTAATGAAATGATCCAATTTTATAGAGATTTTGGAGTTTATATCAAGAAACGTTTTCTCAACGCAGTATCTGGAGGAGGTGACATGAATCTATGGAGTCTTGATGGTGATAATATTTTATCAAGATTCTATTTTTATCTATTGTGTTTAGAGAGTTATTTGTCATGATTTTCTCTCCCATTTATACCTTATCAATTATTTTCATCTACTGATGGATGGTCAAATAGAGTAGACCAACTAGACTCAGTAGACATGTGGCACTGTTATGTCCTAGATTTTTATTGTTTATAGATCAACAACATAAACCAATTTTATTTTTTTATATAATAATATTTTCCACACAACAATTGGTATCATTATGTTTAATGTTTTTAATTTCCACCCATTAGGTTTTTTGTTATCTTGGATTGGGGTGAGAGTGGAAGATATTGTAGGACTAAAATTTCTATAGAGCAGAAAGAAGATGGAACATGTAATTTTTGAAAGGGTAAAGGCCAATATCAATTATCAAATTTCTTATATATATCATAGTAGGATGACTCTAATGTTATATTTGGGAGATCACATGTTAAGATAGGTGACTCCACATTGTGAGAAATGATGGTTTAATTGAGGAAGTAATATTTCTACTAAGTTATTGAGACTTTAAAGGTGTCAACATATTTTTCAATTATAGAATATCTAATATCACATCCCCCACATATGATATAGGTACATGATTTTATTCACATGTTTCATCTCATTTATTACATTCATGATGACTCATATTTCATTGATTAGGGTGATATCTATGTTGATGATTATTCAACCTTTGAGAGAAGCCTTTGGTGATCCACGATTTCTATGAGATGATGTTGAATGAGTGTTATATTCATTTTATTCTTGTATAATATAAGAATTATGGTAGGAAGGAGTGTACCTAGGAACGTGATTCATAGATTCATACTCAGTACCCATAGATGTTTGGTTTTTATAATTTCTCCTGTAATATTATTCTTTTTTATGGATTTTTAAAATTCTGATATATGATATGGTTTCATCTTATTTAGTTTTGGATACCATACTCTAGTTTGAGATGTATCTCCCCCAATATATTATTTAATAGTTTACTATTTCTATTGTGTTGTTCTACCCCATTCCTTTAATTTGGTGGTTGAGATCCCTGGGATGTTTCTAGGGGAGTGGTTTCTCGGATAAACCTAGTTTTTTCATAGGGTTTAGATTTGGATACTTGAGTATGTGAATTATTTAGAGGTATGAAATATAAGTGACATGATCTATGTATTCTGACCCTTTACATGTTTTATAATCCCATGGTTTATAGAGAAGTTCTCGAGTAGGTATGGAGTTGGTTGTCTTCCAATAGTTGGGAGTATAGGGAATTCACGATGTGTAAATGTTTCATGTCATGAAATAATGGTTAATGACTTTATTGATATCCCTTTCAGGACCTAAAATATATTCTGGACTTGTGCATGATTTTATAATGGGGTTCCTCGTGACATTTAAAAATATATATGTTGAATTCTTTGATGTCATAAATTTTCAATGGAACATAAATCCAAACATTAACTAACTGTGAAAGGGTATATAATAATGTAAATATGTTATGCAGTGTAGATTTATAAATAGATGATATTTTGGTTTTTTCAATCCTTATATCGTTCCTCTCAAATTCTAGGAGATTTATTTCACTCCCTTTATGAATGTTGGGATCCCACCAACAGGGATTAATCACAGCCTTCAATCATTCATCCATTATGATCTGGGGTACATTCTAACTCTTATATCATGTTTTTTTATTTTTATCCTCTATATTACTCAAACCATTTGAATGTGGCTTATATCAGTTATCCTAACATAGTTTTAATGGTTGTTTGTTACTGAAATGGTGTCATGAAATCCATGGAGGGATGCGTCTCTTGTGTGAGGAGTGACTGAGATCTATGATATTGGTATGTTCTCATGCGATGAACATTGAGGTATTTTAGGCATGGTATTCGATTATTCTCCCATTTTTTTATATGAAATCATCAATTTAGAATGGTTTATTACCTTTTTATATAAATGTTTTAATCGTAATAATTACTGAACTGGATTAAGAAAAAATGTATGGTAACTATTAAATGTAGTTGATATCAACCATAATAACGGATTATCTCTTGAATTTAAATATAATTTTTTTTATGTTATAGTTGTTAGAATGTATATTTATGATATATATTATAATTTATTTCTTGATATAAATTGTTAAATAATGTAATGTTGTATTGAATTGACTAATTTGAATATGAATTAAAAAATAAGCATGTTGGAATATAGTGTTGCTAATAATTTGATTCTAATAAAATTAATGAAATGATCATCCATTGTTTAATGTAATATTCAATGATAATGGAATTTTTAATGAATGTGAACCAAAATAATTCTTTTTGGGACTATTAAGATGAAAGAGAATATTAATTATAATTGTAATTCATTAGGTTTTATGAAACTGGTTTTAATTTTAAGAGCATGATTTCATTTTGATATATTATTATAGAGTGATGAATTAGGATTCATTTAGTAGAAACATTTCAATAATTAATGAATTAATTCAATATGTAATAAATATTGGTCAATCAATAAATATTATTTATAGATCTTCAATTTCCCTTCTTCTTGGAAACATATATTTCCTCACAAATGGAGACCTAAAAGATCATTTATGTTGAAAGGATAAAAGACTTGTTTTAGGGTCTATATTTCCCAATTAGATGTGGGTTTATGTTTTATAATGGTTTTATGATGTTATCTAGATGTTATATTGTCTATTTGATGTGATATGAGGAAGTAAGGCCCGAATGTGATATGAGCCTTGGATGGATGAGCCTAAGATGACTGATGTGGTATTTGCAGGGAGGCTATGATGATGTGGAATCAATTGATTCTTGTTATTGGGAGATAAATAAAATATAAATGAGGGTTCTGTAGATGAAACCATTGATGATGGAATGGGTTCATTACGGTATTAACCAATTCGGTGATATTTTTTTTTCTTACATGTCATGTATATATTTAATGGACAATTTCTGAGTTTCTTGTTTATACCTAAATTCCATTCCCCACTGCATGATGTAGTTGGAGGTGATGGGTTTATTTTTTTTCCTTACAGGTAGATTATGATGTTTTTCTTATAGTTATTGGCTTTTGGACAAATTCTAAAAAATGAAATAATAATTCATAACCAATGATGTTCATGTTAATAGAATACAAATGATAAAAATATGTTAAACATGGGGAAACAAGGATCCCATTTAGATTATAACCAGAAGGAATGAATGTTTTTAAGATTGTTTATGTAATATAATGTGGAATAATATGAATGGTTAATTTAGTGGATAATAAATTAATTAACAAAATGAAATGATAAAAATTAATTAAGTAATTAATTTATCACTATAAAATAATTGTGTTCATATAGGATATCTATTCTGAGATATTTCGAATGAGAATTTGAATGATGTTTGATGTAGTTGATTTTATCACTATATTATTACAATATCATTATTTCGAGATATATTATATCATGTAATTTTTTCGACGTCAGTTGATGCCCCACCAATGTCGGTTAGAGTGAATGGATCCCAGTGGACTCTAGGTGGGTGTTTTCACCCTCATCCCAGTGGGAGGATATATGAAAAAAAATAAACCATATGGGGACTCCCTATTCTCTTGGTAGTTACTTATGTTGGTACTCACTATTGTAAATTTCCACATACATGTTTGTAGTGGGCTATGATGGCTTGGTGTTATTCACACAGATGCATCCCCAAATATAATATCCAATGGATTATTATAAACAGGACATGTATAGGATTTGATATATTATGGTGCTAACTCAGTGTATGGATAGTAATTGATTATCTATATACTCGAAGAAGGATACATTTCATATTGGTTGTGGTGTATATGAGAAAATACATGGTTAATATATAAAAATTTTATATGGGATGATTTGATAATGTGATGAATGAGGTTCTGATTGTGAGTCTTATCCTTGGAATCATTAGTCTAGCATATTTCAGAGAGATATGGATCATGGTGTATGATGTTTGGGAAGAGTGGAACGACGGTCGGAAATTAGGAGTGGGATATCCTTGATGTTTCATTATTATATTATATATTCTTTTGTATTCAACCCATGATGAGTTATATCCAAGGTGAGCATGGGATCTTACTACACCTATTTAGGTGATGAGACAGATTCACTGTTGTTCACTGTGTTCTAGAACAATTTCACAATCTTTTTCTTGAGAGGATATTAGGAGGATCCTAATTAGTATATTGTTACGATGAACCTTTGTACATATAAACTACTATTTGGTTCATCCTGAGAAGGTTGAATATTGTTAGGGGTTTTAATATTTCATTGTTTTTTCAGGAGAAATTCAGGCTACATGGATATTATCGTCCTTAACTTTTTGTACACATAGTTTCCCTTTCAATTTTTATACTAATGTATAAAATTCCATTAATTCACTTGGTATTTATTTAATATATGTATGAACAAGTTTTTATTTCTGTATATTTCTTATATTTCACTCTTTTAGATGATTTATTTTTGGGTAATTCCTCCTACCTGCACGCCCATTATAATTCCTGTGCTACTCGCATGCCTCGGGCCTACAATATATGGGGCTCATAAAGTCTCCATCTCCCTTATATCAATTCCAGATCTGGAATCTTACACATTGGGGTTAGTGTGTTATGAATGTAGATCCCTAAATTCTTTTGGGTTAGATCCTAGGTTTTGAGTGAGGAGCATGCACACCGAATGAAAAATAAATCGGAAGTGCATAGAATAAAAACATAATGGTATTGAATACGACATGGTGAGAATCCCAGGTTAATTATATCAACTCTATGAAATATATATATGCTAAAAAAGGAATCACCACATTTAATAAAACAATGATTAAACGATCCATGAGAAGAACAACTCACACAATGTGTCAACATTTCATAATTGGAACCAGTTCACAACATTAACCCAACAACAGAGTAACATCATTTAACTAGTTCATGAAATGAAATATTTCAATAGGATAATTTTGAATCAACACATATAAAAATAACTTGGTACTACTTAGACCCAATGTAAATCATCTGAATCAATTTTGAGCTTTATACCTAGACTCCATTAATTAAAAGAACATACATCCACATACCTTACGTCGTTTCACCCATCAACGGATCTCCACCCTCATATGCCCCAAAACAAACCCAAACAAATAGGGGAATGAATCTAGTGAAATTAAATACTATAAAAAGTTCACTAGATATTACATTGGTGTCTTGTGACATGATAAAAAAATGTGTTTGAATTTATATTTTATGAAATTCCATGTATATCATCTCCCTCCGCATAATGAATGTTAACCACTATCCTCCACTATTAAAACTTATAAAACCAATTAGATGAGAAACTACATATCCAAATCCCATATATACATCCCAATCAATATCCATGATTCCTTTTTTATTAATCATCTCTCATATGAAAACCAGAGTTATAATCCTAAATAGGCTCTCTAAAGACGAGGTAAAATTATAAAACATGCATATAATTTTTATTTCCTATTTAATATCCTCATTGAAATACTATAATATATTATGAAAATTATCTACAATATAATTAGATGATGTAATTTTAGTAAAATAACTCATATCTATCTCCACTTCCATCAAATGGAAATGAAACTATCGATCGTTTGCATGGTGGACTGCAACCTCACCAACCGATTTAGTACACAATACATCACCACATATCTAGGATGGGTATAATGATGTGTTCAACAAATATTTATGAACATTATATAATTTTTATTAATCTATAAATATGATATCATATTTATCTTGTTACTTTCCATTCCTTGGGCATATGTAAACAATGCTCGTGTGTACACCAGTCTACCAACTCACAAAACCACATGATTTGTTTTTATATTAAACATTATATGAGTGTTAGTTAGGATAAATTAAATTAATATTTATTATATTTATTATCTAAAAATACTTCATGAAATATATTATCTCATATAACTTCTTACGTCTCAATCTGTTCGAAATCAATAACATCGCTCATGCATACGTTTGGACTACCACCTCCATGTGTCGATGTGATTTTTTCATTTTATTTATACAAAGATGATAATAATGATGAATTTGAATAATATATATGTTAGATATGATAAAATAATTATACTATAATAAATATTTAATATTTATTTTACTTTATTTCTACCCTTCGAAAAAAATGGAATCATCGTTCGTGTGTGTGTAAGACCTACCATCTCCTTGAATTGTGTTATCCATATCACATATATATAATTAATAGAAATATATATATTCATATATAATGAATATATATGATATTTATATCATATTTAAAATTATTTTGATAATGTTACCATGGGATGATTAAAAGGACCAAAATTACCAAAGTAAATCAAACATGAAAAATGAATTAATTATCACCCGATATAGTGATTTTGATAATGAAATGATAAAAAAAGGGTTTTAAAAGACTACAAGTTAATCATAAATTTTACAAGATATATGAATATTTTACTTTAATAGATTTATAATAAATTTATATGTATTATAAAGTAGGATCACTGTCAAATTATGGAATTCAAACCTGAGGAAAGGGTTTCTCCTCTCACGTTTACATCCATGAGACATATAGCATACAAACAACAAATTCAATTTCATGGATTTAATACTACACCATTAAAATGTTATTTCATGAATATCTTTTTCTTCATGGTATTTAATGTTTCATTTTATGGATATTTTTATTCATAAGTTATCAAATTGCAAATGGTTTATTTTATAATCTCATCATATACATGAATTTTTTTGTTTATGATTCTCTTAGTGGAGTTATTTTTTTGTTAATAAAATATATAAGTTGTTTCAATTATAGTTATTAATTAAATATTTTTGGTAATAATGAAATGTTTTCACACATTGGTAGATAAAATTATTATGAAAATGTTGTTTAGAAAATCCAACTATGTTTTACTCTTCGGTCAGAAATGTTTTTTCATCAAAATACATGTTTTATAAATATAATTTCAATTATATTTTTAAACAATGGATATTGTTTTATTAATTTTATTTTTACCCAATTTAACCTTTTATAAAAAAATTCTGATGGATTAATTATTGTTTTTAAAATAATGCCCATTTGTATTTTACCTAAAATGTTAATAAATATTTCTATTAATGTATACAACATGAATAATATTTTCTTCCATATTAATCAATAAATTTTTTATAGTGTATTATAAATGTTTAATTAATTTATTTTTAGGTAATATAAATTTTAAAAAAAAAATTGTGATATTTTAGTTTATAAAATATTTTGAAAGTGAAAATGTTATTTCCCTCAAAATTTTAAATAACATTTTTATGGTATTTATATTCATCAGTGACCTCAACCATTCATTTTATTTATGATAAAATGTTTATATATTGTATTGATAACATTCTCATTAATTATTTTGATGGTTTATTATAAATTTTAATATGGTTGTACAATTGTATTACCATTCATCATATTACATGGGATGGTTTATAATAACTTTTACTTGATTGGTATAAGTATTAACATGTAATATATAATTTTTTCAATTTGAATGTTTATTTTTATTTTGTTTTACCCCTTTTATATGGGTGATACATTGTAATAAATATGTTATAGGGGTGACATTTATAGATAGACCCCATTGTACTGAAATGTCTCATGCAACAAATAAGTTCAAAAAATTAGATGGGTATCTACGTAAAAAATTAAACTATCTTGTAAAAGAATATGACAATGTGTTTTAGTTGTCTAGAATAAATAATCCCCTATTTATGGGATTAGATATTTATTTCTATGTGATTATTAAATTTGTTAGAATATCTATGTATAATTTTGAATCTTATGTGATTATTTATTTTTATTTGTTTGTTAATGAGGTTTTTCATTCATATTATGATTACATTATTTATTATTAGGAACATGTTTCAGTTATTTAACATTCCATGTTAAATATTCAGATTTATTAAGGATTGTTTCCATTATATTATTACCATTAATTAGCATTTCATATCACCCCTTTAATATATTTTTTTATATCTAGGATACCTAGAAGTGTTTTGTGATAGTTATGTAGGGATTCATTATGAGAAAAAAAATATCAATGAAAAAAGTTGTGTAGATTATTTTTTAAATTTCAATGTGAAATTGATATATTCATATAGTATACCAAATTTATTAAAATATTTGGTCCATCAGAATTCGATTCATTGTATCTTATGATAATGTAATAAATTAAACATTGTATTTAGGCTTTAGGGTCATGGTATTTATAAATTCTATGATGATATTATTAAATATGTTCTCTTGCTAGAAATGACATCCAAGAACACACAAAAAATATCACAATTTTGGTGATTAGAAAACGAATATAGCGTTTTATGGGAACTTTGACAATGTATCTCTTGGGGGATTGAAATGTGAACTACCTACATTCAAAAAAGAGAAAAAAAATCACTCTAGGAAAGGACTCCATGGTATTTGATGATGATTTACATGTGGGAGATATATCCATCAATCTTGTGATGTTGAAAGTAATATAAAAATGTCAAAAAATTAATAGATGATAAGAAGGTTTACTCTAATGAAATATACTATTTCTTACTCATGGAGATTGAAAATATTATTATCCATTCCATAATGTGAGTGATAATGATGATAATACGACTCCAAAACCATATAATCAGATGGAAAAAAGTGGATGTCTATGCGATGGAATCAGTTTAATTGGGCCAATAGAAATATGTTTTGAAAGGTACAAATATAATCTATTATAGAAATGAAAATTAATTATATATTTTTTTATAATAAAATATTATATATTTAGATAATTTGCGAAGGGTATTACATTAGCACCTGAATGAGTTGTTGTTGATTTATCATTGAAACCCCAAAATGGAAAATCAATTGACTTTGAAGCCAATAACTACTCTCTTAGAAAATTATGGGGGAAAATTCACCTTGATAATCATGATATTACCCCTATATCTTATTTTTATGTGATTTTAAGAGTAAACATATTATATCTTCTTACATCCAATAATAATTTTCTAGGATGGGATGTCATTTTTTATACTAAGAATCAAACTATAAATATATATTTATGTGAGTACGATCATGAACTAAAAATAGAAATTACATATTTTATAAAAGTTTAACTACATTTATATGATGGATATTTACCTTAAATTTTTATGGATAAACTCAACATTGATGATATAACTATTTTTTAGAAAAATATCTATGTATTTTTGAAAGAGTTGTCTCGTATTCCATAGAATCGTGTAGTTGTGTTTTAAATTTAACTCATTATGTGTGTTATTAAAATTTAACTGACTCTTTATTGAGTGGATCTAATATTGTTGAAGGAATAAAAGAATAAAATCCAATAGAGACTTGATAATCGATTCATATTCACTAGTTATTCACCGTGGTGTGCTGTTATAATAACCCATTTATAACTATCTAATTATTACATTATAAATAGAAAATATTATATTAAAAAAATATTAATGAGTTTATAGTTATATATTTTTAGAAATTTATGAATTATTATTTAATAATTAATATAATTTCATTCTCAACTAATATTTCTTTTTCTAATTCAAAAATACCTACATAATCCAATATAATATCCTATAAAATGTCAAAATAATATAATATTCATGAAATATCACATATTTTACATTTTATTATAATCTGTATAAGAGTAAGGATAAGAAGGGTGATTTTATATTCTCTGTAAGGTTAAGCATAAACAATAAAAATAAAATACCTCAAGCAATAATAATTAGAACATATTATAGTAAGAATACAAAAAATGATCTTAACTCGAAAATAAATTATTCGTAACAAATAAATCATGGAGTCATAATCCATTAATCATAAAATAATTCTATTAACAAATTGAAATAGATATCACAAGATCATAGAATCATATATATTATGTGGGACAAAACATATAAATGTGAACGTAAGAACATGAGGCATAATATAAACATATTTAAATGAGTTATTAAATATAATTTTAGTTACAACAGAAACACGAGACATTCAAAAGAATGTACAAAAATAAGGTGTAATAGAAGCATATTTCCATTTTGGTTTACCAAGACATCATATAACATTACCATATAATGTTAAACTGGTTTCATAAATATTATAAATGAATACTACAATGGTATCAAAACCATATCCTATCTAGATATTATTTCTTAATCTAATTATTTAGAGCACTATTTGGTAGAAGTCATAATATTCAAAGAATGTAAATTTATGTGTGATCCATATAAGTAAATCATATATATAATTCAATTAATTCAGGATTAGAACAATAAGCATTAAAATTACTTGATTATGGGAAACCTGAGCATAAAATATATAGAGAACAATGTTTTCTAGAATTATTATTTAATATCATAGGAATGAATAGAAAATATTAACATAGATGCAAAAATAAAGCTACATAATCATTTTGTAAATCACATAGGAAAATTAGTGGAAATGATATAATTTAATTTAAATATATTTTATAGTTAGATAATTTGGAAAACAATGTAATACATTGATGTTATTCATCCTTGAAATTAATTTTCATGACATAGAATGAATGTGTTCACTTTATAAAAAACATGAAATCTATTTTAGACAACATTTTTAACATGTTCATAAAATAATAGTGTTATAGGTAACACTGAAAGGTGAAGTCAATGTTAGAAAATTTTAATTCCATTATCTAAAACATGTTCACCCTCATAGATGACATTCTTTTTTTAGAGGGGCTTCACATTTATGGTTCTATGTGGTTGTAATAGAATATTTGGTGTTTTATGTTGATTTGAGACTGTTATGTTGTGTGTGCATTTGATACCCTATTAATTCATTCAATTACCATAATTGGATCCATGAAATACTTGTTAGGGATTATAGATATTTATATCTATCCCTAATTAGGGACACAAGATCTCATGTGGTCACCTAGTGGACTGGGAGATTATTCCTACCTAAGTATATATATATATATATAGTATCCTAAAATGGTGTTTATGAATTTCATATATGTATGTATACCATAGCGTTTTTATGCTAACTGAAATTGATAACTCCACTAATACAATGAACTATATTAATTTTATGTTATTCCAATGGTTTCAATTAAATATCATGTTCCATCATTGATGAAAAATCATTATTTATGTGTTTAAGTCTATCTAATTTGTGTACATTGAAATTCATCATTTTTAGTTGGGTCATGGATTTATAATTTTTTTCTAATCATATATTTTTAAAATAAAAGCATGTGTAAAATTTTGATTTCTCTTCAAAGAATGTTATTTATTTTAAATTGGTGGTTTTAGGGAAAATTGATGATTCTAGACAATAAGAGTAAATTTGTGAAAAATATTTCCAAACTAGAGACCGTAATTTTTTGGGAATAGAAATGTATTGATATTATAGTGCTAATATACATAGAAGTTTGTACAAACACACTACTTATATCCCTTGACATTTGTAAACCCGAGTGATTATAACGGTTCATGTTCATCTTTTGGATCTCTCAAAGGGGGAGTTATTAATTTGGATGTATTATGACCATGGTGGTCATACAAATATTTTTTTTGTATTTTGTGATATTTCATTGCATCGTCATTTTATCAACCATGTCCTCCTTTTGTATCTGGATCATATTACTACATGTAGTTATGTTTGAGTCATTGGATTCTTATATTTATTCTTAAATATTTGTTTGGTTTTTGTTTTTTAACTATTTATATTTCGACATATCGAACTATGTTTTATAGGTTACACATAATTGTCTTCCATGAAGATTTATGAGAATTTATTTTTTTGATGGGTTAAATCACCACCAACAATTAAGTCGTGGTTTCCATGAATAAATTTGTTATCCTACATGGTATCTCCCACCAATCTAGTATGTTTTATGATCTTTTAGTTGGCCGAATAAAGGGATATGATATGCTAATTCATAACATGGAATATTTATATACATATAATTCTTGGATTCTATGATTTATATAAGTAATTCATAGGTTTGAATATAAAGAAATTTCTTCTATTGGAGATATGATCACATTTATTTATTTTTATATAAATAGTAACATATTATTATTAAAGGTTATATCAAATATATTTCATAATTTTGTTCATTTATTTTAATTTATTCATGGTATATTATATACATAAGAATGGTTTAAAGGATGCGTGAATTTATAATATGGTTTGTATACGTTGATGACCTATTTTTTGGGGTGAAATATGAATCAATATGTTAGAATTTTTAATATAATGATATTATTTAATTGTTTTACATTATCGAAATGAGTATTAGTCAAGTATATATAAAATAATACGTGGGAGAGAGGATTTATTTCATGTTTGGTATACGTATGATGTCATTCTCATTTGAAATGACATAAAAATATTACAATTTGTTAAAAGATTGTCATAGCATTAATTTTAAGTAAATGAAAATCATGAATCCATTAATATATAAATACATGGTATGAATATTTATGGATATTTAACTAAAAAAATTCATCGTTATGGTCATAAAAGTTATATTGGAAATGTTTTAAAATATTTTTGGATTTAATACTATAAAAATAATGCTATAAAAGTATTATATTATATATTATTTGAATGAAACAATGTATTTTAATGATTGAAAAAAAAGAATTAATGAGTTAAATTACTTATTCGTTATTTATAGGATCAATAATATATAGAATTTCTATTACTTATAAAATTAGGCCTTACGAGTTAGGTATAAAGGAATATTAAGGATCATATAAAAGTGGAATTCAATAAGTATTTATTAAGAATATTATTATGTACATATGAATAATAGGGTGTTAATAATTATTATCATTAAGTGATAAATTGATAGTTATGAAATGTTAAAATACATTTGGTCTCTAAATTCTTATATATGACTTTGGATAATTATGTGAAATTGAAAATCACAAAAATGGAAGATGATTATAATAAATATCTTCAAATAATGTTAAATTTGATGATTATATAGTATAAAATGAATATCAAAATCATATAATAAAAGTAAATATTCTATTTGTATATATAAAATCAGTAATAAATTTTTTTTCATCTTATAAATAATTTGGGAAATTAAATAATTTTGTGGTAATAGTTGAGTGTTTTCCTATGATATAGAGTATAAGTCTCTCTAGATAACAAAAAATATTCTCTAGAAGTGTTTTACTATTTTATAAATAAATTTAAAATACTGTATTAAACTATGTTGAGTTACCACAATGGATAATATTATAGTTCCCTATATAAAAAACATATGTAATAAATTAATTAACGATATACCACAGAAAATTCTCTTAGTTATATTCTTGAGTACATTTAATATAAATCACTGATTGATAGAATTTATACCCTAAGATCATTCAAATTTTATTGTATTAGAGATATGTTATTTCATTTAAATTATAATTAGGGAAATAAAATAACATTCCATATAGTTTTTTTCATGAATCATAAGTGTTTATATAATAATAAACACCTAGAATATATGCATTATAATTTTTTCATATATGTTTTACCTCCTATATGGTTTTTCTTATAGGTTAATATTATTATGAGATGTATTTCGTATATTGTAATATAATAAAAATGTGTTAGAAAATATGTGGGTGAGAATATATTTAAATTTACCTACATTAAATAGTCTATTATATTTATCATTTAAATGTCATTTTTGTTACAAATATAATTATTTCTAATATACAATTTGTTGTTTTTAATTTAGATAGGTTTTTATTTTTTCAGAAATAGTAATTTAATATTCTTCAATATTTTTTTATATTTTTTCTAAATAGAAGGTAATTATATTTGAAACTAATCATGCAATGATATTTGGATAACCATGATACACTACATAGAATTTTGAAATTCAATGTGGGTTTTTAACTATGTTTTTCAAAACTACCACTATATATTTCATAATTATTTTTATATTTGTGGGTTTTAAAAAATAACCCCTCATATATCTATAAATTATATTGATTATTTGAAGGTATTATTATAGGTATTTTTTACGACCCCTCAAAAAATTTCAGTAGCATTTAAAAAACGCAGATATGTTTTATTAAAAAAACATATTTTATCAACATATTACCATAATTGTTGATTAGGGTGTCAGTTATTGCTTTATAACTGGACACATGGATGCTTATGAAATGTGAAAAAATACAATTAGATATAAATTTAGTAATTATTAATATAATACAATTTATTAAAGATTTATACGATGTGGAATAGAAATATTCAACATGAAATGTCCATAACATTTGATTTGAGTGTATGTTTGGGTTTTAACATATATCAAATAGAATATTGTGCTGATATATATGATGTGTTAACCTGAGGGGCCTCATTTGATGTTTTACTATGGTCATAAGGGTCATGGTGGCCTCTAAAACTGATTTATTATTTGGAATACATGATTTTTAGCATTCCATGTGATTTTTTCATCACTGAAGATTATATTAATATACATGTTGGGATACCTATAATTTTATTTCAAATATTTACATTATAATAATTTTATTATTTTTTGAATTGTTGTTTTTTCCCACTTTTAGTGAATGTATATTTATATAGATACTTATATATACATATACATTTGTTTGTATTTCTATACAGTTATGTATATTTATATACAATTTATTTATATATTTATATATTTAATTGAGAATTATATATAATAAAATTTATGCATATATTTTTATATCCATTTATGCATAGTAATCTATATTTATTTATATATAATTATATATAATTATATCTATTTCTGTATATATATATATATATTTTATAGGAATATATATTTATATAAATTCTATAGGTTTGTGTTTGTATGTGTCTTTGTACATGTATTTTTGTGCATTTACAAATATTTAATTGTATTTTTATATTTCTATAAGATATATTTATCTTCATTTAAAAAAATTTATGACTAATTTATATACATATATGTTATTGCTTTTATATAATTCATTATTTATTTTTGTTATATTTTATATTTTATTCTTTTCAATTTCTAATTTATATTTATTTATTTATTATTTATCATTCTTAAATTAATTATTTATGATAATTTATTATGAATTTAATAATTATTTATTATATTTTTTTTTTATTTTTTTTATGTTTTTTTATTAGTTATTTTTAATCATTATTAATATATTATTACATATTATAACATATTACATATAATTAGATATTTCATTTAATTTATTATTTACTTACTATTTCTGTATTATTCATTGTTTTATTATTTACTACTTTTTAATAGTTACCTTCTTCGTTTTTTTTAATTTAAGGATAATTTATTTATAAATATTTCTTAATTACCAATTATTATCATTAAATTTTAAATTTTAGTATTTAATAAATTATTTTTTGTTTATGACTGAGTTTTTTGTAATTTTTTACGTTTATTATTAAATAAATATTTTATATTAAGTTGTTATGCTTTATTTTTTTTCTAATTAATAATTATTTATTACAAATTAATAATTATTACTAACTATATATTATTTATTATTATTATTAATATTAGTATTTATGAATATGTATTTATGTGTATATGTATAAATATATTATTTAATGAATACCCACCACATTTAGAGCTTTCTTGAGTTGTAAATTCATTACGTAATAACTAAGATGCAAGGAGTTAAAATCTAACATAATACATATATATGGAGATATTTTTCCCGACATGCATGGTATGCATGACATATCCATGGATGGTATGATAGATAATAAATAGTAAATAAATAATAAATTATACTAATAATATGGAAAATAAAAAAATAAATAAACAATAAAAAATAAAGAAATAAAATAGTGAAAATAAAGTAATATATAATAAAAAAATATAGAGATAAAGAAATAAATAATGTTATAATAATAACAATAGTAAAAAATTCAAAAATTATATATAAATAAAATAAAAAAATAAACAAAATAAATAATAATTAATAAATAGGAAAATTATTAACTACAAATGGGTTTTATAAATATTAGAAACCGCCACAAAAAACATGGATGTTTTTAAAACCCCTATGAAATCAAATTCCAACACTTTTTAAAAAACATTGAGAAATACTTCTTATCTCTAAACCTAAGAACCAGTTTCTAATTACAAATTTTCCCTATAGTGATTGGATGTTCCAACCCAAATGAGGGGTTACGAGATTGTGAAATGTAATTATGTTTTAATTAATTGAAAACAATGGAAATAAAATTACATATATTTTAATTATATAGGATTCAATCCACATAGGAATTGAGAATTTGGGGTAAGCAATATAGACATGGCCTCCTGCTCTCGGATGAACGCGCCTCACGCGCCTGAGGGGTTTCAAATTTTTTCAACCGTTAATGCCCCTCGGTGCCCCTCCTTCCCGGATTCTTCGGATCTGCCTGCGCTGGTTGTGTCTGCTCTGTCGGTGCCGGATGCTTCGGATCTGTCGGCTCCTCAGCGCTCTTCCTTCCTGGATCCTCTGAATTCATCTACACTGGTTTCTTCGGTTTCGCCTGCGGCTGGGACCTTAGTTTCGGAGGCGCCGGCTTCGTCGCCTGTTCGTCCAGGTTGGTCGTTTCGGGATGCGGTCAGAGGCTCGGGGGCAGGAGCTGCTTGCCCCAGTTTCCCGGTCGTTGCGCCGTTTTCACACTCGGTGGTGAGGGAGGGGTCCTCGGTTACGCTCGTGGCGCCGGAGGCAGCTATCAATGAGGCGGTTGCGGGTTTAAAATGGACCCTGGTGGCCAGGTTTGGTCTTCTCAAGCCCTCCCTCCCTGTTTTCAGTCGTTTCGTGGCTTCCTGTGGTTTGCAGGGGGGTGCTCAGGTGTCGGTGCTGCATCAGAGCTCTTTCTGTGTGGTGCTAGCTTCGGAGGCAGATTTTGTGTAGGCTTGGTACAGGGCTCCTAGAGATTTTGGGCGCTGGAGGTTTATTTTGTCTCGGTGGTCGATGGAGGTGCGTCAAGGCAGGGAGGGGCCGAAGGCGGCGGTTTGGCTCAGTCTACATGGTCTACCTCTCCCCTTTCAAAATGATGCCTTCCTAAAGGCAATCGGGGATGCTCTGGGGGTTTTCTTGTGTTCGGAAGAGTCCACGGTGATCGGCGCGGAGACCCTGGTGGCTAGGCTCTGTGTGGAGTTGGACCTCTCGCTATCGGTTTCGGAGAAGATCATTTTATCTGTGCTGGGTGTCGTGGAGTGGGTGAAGGAAGTGGTCTTTCCGGTGTTCCCGCGGCACTGCTCGTCTTGTTTGTTGTAGGGTCACTCTTTACCGTCCTGCCGCAAATATCTTGGTATCCTTCGTTCAGATGCTGGCTCCAGGCGCTCCGCTCGGCCTGCGAGGGATCGTCCAGGGTTCACTGTGTCCTCAGCTTTGGGGCCGGTGCGCGGCCCCCTCGCCCCCAGGAGGGAGTTGGCTCAGGGAGTTGGCCCTGTTGGCTCTGGTTGCGCCTCTGTCGCTCCTGGGTGTCGTCAGCCGGTGCATGCTCCTCAGGGACCCTTGTCGGCCTCCGGGGAATCTGTGCAGCTATTGTCACAAGGGGATGTGTTAGGGTCTTTTTTGAGGTGTCTCTAGTTGCACTCAATCCCACCTTTTGTCCCTCCTTCTTTGTATCCTGGGGCTCGCTTTGGTAGGCCTCGGCCAGGCACTGGGGATGGGGAACTGGCAGTGGCTTTTCCCCGGGGTGGTATCTGTGCAGGTTTGATCTCTCAGGACGGTGGTGCTTTGGATGGGCTTCCTGGGGAAGGAAGGCGGTTGCTTGAGGGGTCTAGTTGTGAGATGCTAGTATCTTCGCCGGTTTTGACACGTCCTGCGGAGGATCAGGTCTCAGTGCCGGTTTCAGTGGAGGATGGTGGTATGTCCAGGGGTGCCAGCGGTCAGGAAGGCGTTGCATCCCCGCCTCATGGGCGGTCATGCTTTCGGTGTGTGTTGTATGGAGTGAGTCCCGGGTGACCACCAAGATGATGAGGAAGAAGCTACTAGGCGGGGCGAGGTCCATCTCCCCTATTCGGAGGGCTATGTCTCCTGGGGCCTATACCAGGCTGAATGAGGCTTAATGTCTCCTATCGTCATTTGGAATGCCCGCAGTATCGGGGCTAGGGTTAAAACAGACTACATTGTTTCGGAGGTTAGGAAGCATAAAGTCATTATGGTTGCCGTTATTGAGCACAAATAGAGGTGTGGCACGATTTAAGATTTTTCTCGTAGGCTGAAGATGCATGAAGCCATACATGGGGCCCCGTTGAATAACCACATATGACTATTTTGGAAGAGAGAGGTTTCATTGGATTTGTGGTTGGTAGGGGACCAAGTTATTACGTCGAAGGTGGCTTGGAATGGGTCGGAGTGGTTTATGTCGATTGTTTACGGGAGCTGCGATGCGCATCATAGGGAGGTGCTATGGGCGGAGCTAGCTGAGTTCGACCCAGGGGATTTGCCTTGGTTGGTGGGAGGGGACATCAACATTATTGCGGGACCTGATGAGAAGAAGGGGAGGGGTGCGTTTCGTAGTCGGGTGAGCATGGCGTTTGTCCAGTGCATGGCGGGGAAGGGACTCAGGGAGGTTGGATTTTCGGGTGACCCTTTCACTTGGTGCAACAACCACAGAGGGGAGAGTCGTAGTTGGACCAGGCTGGACAGGTGTTTTGCGAACTTGTAGGCAATCGCGGTGCTTGGGGAGGTGAAAGTCCTTCATTTATCTCGAGGGGTCTTTGATCACTCGCTGCTCCTTCTGTCCTTTGGGAGGGTCGAGAGGTCTCAGTAAGGCTTTAGATTCGCCAAGATGTGGATCGACGAACCGACTTTTCATAGGTTGATTTCGCAGGTTTGGGGAGAGCCTTTTAGGGGGCACACTTGGGTGGCTTTACATGGAAAGTTGTGGTGGCTCAAGCAGGAGCTCATTCATTGGGCGAGATCTCTACTAGCGTGGGACTAGGAGCTGGAATCCTACAAAAAAGATATTGAGCTGCTGGAGGCAAGTCCGGAGGGCAGGTGGGATGAGGTTGTGTTTGAGGAGCTTTCGGAGAAGAAGGAGGCCTTGGCTGTGATTTTGCTTTCTCAGGAGCGCAGGGCAACGGATCGGTCGAGGGTGAGATGGCTCAGAGAGGGGGATAGGAACTCGACTTACTTCCATGCATGCATAAGGGATAGGCGTCGGGTGGTGAACCCAAATCAGGCTTTGGAGGACGGTTCTTTTTCGGACGACAGGGAGGTGGTTGGGGGTCTAGCCTTGGTGCAATTTATGGATCTACTGGCTGGTCCGAGAGGTATCGGCCCGGGTGGTATCCTACCGAAGAATCTCGGTTATGGGAGGCGATCCCGAAGGTTGTATCCATGAAGGAGAATGAGCAGTTTGAAGCCATCCCTGATGAAGTGGAGGTGCAGGCGACAATGTGGCAGTTGAACCCGGACAGTGCAGCGGGGCCAGACAGTTTCCCGGTGAGTTTTTACAGAGGTTGTTGGGAGTTCATGAAAAATGATCTGGTGTTGGAAATTCAGGATTTCTTCCATGGGGGTGTTATTCCTCAGGTAGCGGCGGCGACAACCATGGTCCTTTTACCTACGTTCAAAGACCCTTCATCCCTTAATCACTATTGGCCGGTTAGTATGTATAATTTTCCTTATAATGTTTTGGCGTCACTGATCAACAGAATGCTGTCTAGTTGTCTTCCACGGTGGGTATCTGTGGAGCAGCGTGGGTTTGTAAAGGGGAGGTCGATACAGGGAGCTATGGCGCTGGCACAAGAGTTGATGAGGGATCTGAAAATGAAGGCTCGTGGAGCTAATATGGCGGTAAATCTTGATATGAGTAAAGCTTATGATAGAATGGAATAGGGTTTCATGAATAGAGTTCTCCGGAGGATGGGTTTCTTGGCTTGGGTATGCGACATCTTCTTCAGGTGCGTTAGTTCTCCATGGATGGCAGTGTCCTTGTTGGAGAGAACTCACGGATTCTTCAAATCCATTTGTGGCCTGCGACAAGGGGATCCTTTATCCCCTAGTATTTTCATCCTAATGCAAGATACTCTTAGTAAACTAATTAACAGGGGGATAGGTAGGAGGAAATCTTGTTGTTCTGCAGGAGACATGGGGGCCTCTCGGTATCTCACCTTATGTACGCAGATGATACAATCATGTTTATGAATGCAAGGGTGAGATCTTTGAGGGAGATCAACGATATCCCGAAGGAGTACTGTAAATGGAGTGGCCAGTTGGTGAACCAGGAGGAGAGTTGTTTCTATATTGTGATTTCTTGCGGAGAGGAGAGGGTGGATGGTGTGAGAGATACGTTGGGCATGGGGAAAGGTTCCTTCCTGATGGAGTACCAGGGGGCTCCGGTGACTCCCGGTCGGCTTTGGAACACAGAATTTGACAAGGTGGTGAACAAAATGTTGGCTCGTATCCTGGATTGGAAAAATCACTTCCTATCCTATGGGGGACAGGTTGCATTGGTGAACAGTGCGTTTTCAGCTGTCCTGGTGCATGCGATTGTGTCTACTAACGTACCAAAGGGGGTCATTAGTTCCATTGACAGGGTGCTCGCTCACTTCATTTTGGATGCATCGCTTGAGGGGAAGAGACAGTGGGTTTCGTGGAGGAAGATGGCGAGGCCAATCAATGAAGGAGGGATCAACGTCAGGAGTATGGCGGATATGGTGCATGGAGTACGTGCGAATCTTTCATGGGAAATTATCAAGGGAGAGATGTTGAGGGGCAGGTGTATGCTGAACAGGCATGAGGCTGGCATCGCCGGCCTTCTGGTGAGAGGTTTTTCCATGTGGGCTGGGGTGAGTAATATCGCCCCAAAGTTGCAACACTGTTCTCTGTGGATTATTGGGGAGGGGAGGATCCGCTTCTGGGATTACAACTGGTCAGGGCAGGTGCATGCTTTTTCGGGGTGTCCGACCCCTCTTATTTCCTTTAGGGAGGCCAAGTTACATCCCCTGTTCTTCAGAGCGGTGCTGGATGCGGATTCTCGGAGGGTCTTTGATTCAGTTTTGATCAACCGGGAGAAGGATAGGTGTGTATTCACGCCCTCGGTGTCGGGTAGGTTCAATATGAAAGACTTTTGTAGGAGTTCTAATGATCAGAAACTGCAGTAGTCGAGAAAAAGGGTGGAGTGGAGCAGAAGGGCTCCCTCAAAAATGAACTTTCTAACGTGGTGGATCAAGCAAAAGGCCATCCCTTTGGATGAGAATATCAAAAGACTGGGTATTAGCCTAGCGTCTGGGTGTCTGTGTTCTAAACGGAGGTGGGAGGAGAGCATAGAGCATATCTTATTTGAGGGGGAATGGGCTCGTGTGGTATGGAGCTTTCTTGGAATGCACACAGGGTATTCTTCTAATGTCGACACATGGGATTGGTTTTTGGATCATTGGTTCCAGGGGTGTGATGGAAACATGGAGGAGAAAGAGGCTCGGGCATTGTTTTTCAATGCGGGATGCTGGGTACTTTGGGAAGCGAGGAATCGCGCCGGGTATGAGGGATTCACATCCACTGGGAAGGCGTTGGTGGCGATGGAGCGTGCACTAGGGAGATCATGCGAGGAGGGGGGGGGGGGTGCTACGTGATGGCAGCGGTAGTGGGCTGATGGCCTTCGCTGCCCACTACGGGAGGGGGAGCTCGGTGCAGGCAGAGGCCTTGGCTGTGCTGTCAGGGATGTCATTGTGTATGGATAGAGGGCTGGTTGTGGAACAGATAGAAACAGACTCAAAAATTATTCATGATGTGTTGCATGGCCGAGGTACGTCGCCATGGAGGATCTCTTACACTATTAGGCATTGCAAGGCCATCATGGGGAACAATGTCAGGGTAACTCATACTTGGCGGGAAGAGAATAAAGTTGCGGATTACATTGCATCTATTGCGGTCCCTAGGGATACAATGGTCTGGGTGGATAATGTGTTGCCTATTAGACCCGAGGGAGTCAATTTGATTAGGGGAGATGCACTAGGGTTGCATTATTTTCGTCCACCTTAGGGGGGATCTCGTTGATTGGCTATTTGTAGTTGGGTTCTTTTTATGAAATAAAATCGTAATGTTGGTGGTGGGTAAGCAATATTGGGTTTCCTTTAACCATGTATTATGTTTATTATATATTTCATGGACACTGGAACATTGGTAATGGACATGTGTTAGATAATATCTCATAATGAAACATGGTAGGTGATTTTTACATGGATTTTATTAGATACCACTCTTACAAAGGGCCCTTGGGTTTGATTGTATGGAAATTATAATCATAATTCAATGGGTAAATTTTATTAATCCATGTATTAAATGTATATGCATATATTTTTAAGAAATTGATATTTTTTGATACTTTGAAATATTTTTACAGAATTATTGATTTTTAATTAAGTTATTACTGTAGAGTTTTAACACAAATAAAAAAATATATACATATATTTAATTCATAAAAATAATAATTTAATAAATCCCAAATCAAATTAGGGATAAGACTTAATGTATTGAGATTCAAATGTCCATTACATTTGATAATCACATTGGGTTCTCAAATGCACCAATTGAATCAGCTCATTTACATTTGGAGGCTTGTAAAGGTTTATAATATATTGTCTTAGTTATTGATCCACATTTGGGGTTATTTATTTATCCAATTGATATTTAAATTATTTTTTTCACTTTTTTTTTTCTTTTCAATAAATTTATCTTCCGTTAAGGCTATTGGAATCCCACCATAATCAAAATATAGAAATGGATTGCTATATGATTCATTTATTTTTTTATATGGAAATGGTAATTCATATATTTATATAGTATTTTACATATAAGATAATCCCCCTTTTATCATAATTAAGAGGATTTGTACTATTTTGTTCTTTCCTTATATTGTCAATTACATTTACAATGACTAACATCAATTTGATATCATGTGTATCCCATGAAGAAATTTTTCATTAGATCCATTAGATTATAATGAAGGAAGAATATACTCAATAATTCAAGATATATCTCAATATTACAATATCATTAAAATAGTACTTTCATTATTATGTGGCATGATTATGAAATTTATAATTTTTATATTATTAATTATTTGGTATATTCACCCTTAACACAGAGTAAATAAAACCTTGAACCCTTAATGGTTTAAGTGGAATATGATTACCTATACCCCCCCCCCCCACACATAGACAGACACACGCACGCACACAAACACACATATCCATTATTGATTTCACCTCGATATCATCTTGGATAACTTCCCCATAACATGGAGTTGCATTTATTACATTTTTTATAATCACATGTTGGGGATGTGATGAATATGAATTGTTGTAGTAATTTACATTAAATAATACTAGGAGATGTTGTTTATTAGATAATAATTACTAGGGGAACACATACATGTCATAATTTTAAATTAACAATAATTAATGAAAAAATAAATCAATAATAAGTATTCTAAAAGAAATAAACATATATAGGTTGTTAATGAATAATATCATACATATATATGATGAATACACATTGTTAGAGTAGAAAAAATTATCTTAGTTATTACATTATGAAGATAAAATCCCAAAACAAATTAATTATCATATAAATTAATTAAATCATTTATATAAACTGTATATAAAATATTTTGTAGATATATTCAGGGAATATTATTTTAAAAAACATATAAATTTTGTTTTATTTTAAATTAACCATTTATATGATGTAAATTTCCAAGGGGTATGATATTTACCCTTCTGTCAGTCATAAAATTTACTATAGGTTATATAGTTAAATTCATTACTCTTTAATTAAATGTTGATTACTATTACATGAGACAATTTGTGGTACATATATATATAATGTTTAATTATTATATTGTACAATATACTTATAGAGTATATTACAATATAAATAATGCAATTTAAACTCATGAAATGTTTTTTGTTGATTTGAAAACATGACTGACATCTAATGTTTATAGTCTGTACTACTTTTACTACATGATAATAACATGGTGTGTTTCAAATTTATATATGACATATAATTATTATAAATGAGGGAATAATTAAATTATAAATTATTTCAATTAAATTATTTTACTAGTCATGTACACTAGAAACACATTGTTTAGTTATATTTAATGATGAAATTAAATATTCCCATTTGGTGTTTGACACACATGATACAACTAATGTTCCATTTCCTTGTGTAAGATAATATTCATTACATACCATGTATAGAATTACTACACATCCTATAAAATACTTCTTTAATATGAACGATCAATATTACTAAAATCTCATGTAATATGTATCAAATATTAAATGTATATTAAATGTAAAAGATGACTACATCTTATGTAGTCCTTTCAAGAACTTGCATCATTGTATGATAGCTTCTAATCGACATGTGTTAACTATATGATCCATATAAAAATCCAATTTTTTGATTTTCATTAGAAATCTATGGGGGAATAATTGATGTTTTCATAGATGCAATATATGTGTTCCCTCCATCCAATGACTCCATATAGCTAGGGTAAAATATTTTGAAATAAAAACATGACTATAATGAATTGGGTTTTCTTGAGTGGGGAGAATCCTCCCCCTTTTTAAATTTTCAGAATCGGTGTCTTTGAAAATTGATTTTTTGATTATCTGATTATAATTCCATGAGATTCCCAAATGTTGTATGTTATTTTTTTCAATGGGTTTAGATGTTTAGAAAAAGCCTCTATTGTTCGGAGGGGTTTCTGTTGTGTTAGGTGACCAGAGGCCCAGTTCTGGGAGTTGCTGGTTGGGACAAATGGTTCGGGGTATACCATGAGGCCTCTTCTAGCTACACATACAACCCAATTTTTCCCCACATTTTGATAAATTAGGTGGGCAAGGGATCATGGAAATGTTTGAAGCTCTTCAGTTTTGTATAGAGATTCTTGACATCTTATTCATAGTAAATTAAAATCATGCGCAAGCCACATGGGTAGTGCCACATCGGCAGTAACTCAACATGATATGTTGGAAAATTTATACAAATTTTTGGAAAACCATATGGACTCTTAAACGGGTGAAAATAATTATCTACCCCAATCTTATGTTTCACTTTTTCCTCCCACTTTTTCCCCTCTAGTTTGCACGTTGCATAGGGGGATCCTCCATTTTCTTTTATGCTTTGGATTAATCTACCTCTATCATACAAGATCTAATTAATCCTCTATAGGGTTTGTTGGAACAATATCAGTATGGCTCTCCTCACCAAGGATTATTCTTTCCTTTTCCCTTCACTCTTGGATAACTAAATCTATTTGACTCGATTATCCTATTTTAAGTTCATTCAACTAACACTCTATCTTCATACAAAATATTTCGAGTTAGAAACTAATAACAAGAATTCCTATATATATAATTACAAGGTAGGTTAAATATAAATTTATTCATATTTTTTAAGTCGATTTGGGGGTATTAAATTTATAACACTACAGGATAGTTGAGGGAGTGATTTTTAAATTGAATGTATGAAGTTAAATTTATGGTATGACCATATGGGATTCCCATGGGAATTCCCAAACCTTATTATCTATTGTAAAGTTGGGTTAGAGGCCATATTCAACCTAGGTAGATAGTTACAATGTGTTTCTTTAATTTAATTGATGATTTATTTAATTTAATGTGAATTTTATATAAAACAAATTCTTATGATGTATAGTGATCCATGGGATCATGATGGGCTCAACATAAGAATGGGATAGTGGTGGCCACATTGAATTGTAGTGATGTGATCATCGAGATGGGATATATCTAGTTTTCCTAGGGGACATGATTATTGTTTGGGTGACATGGTCATTGGTAGAAGAGAATAAGTCATTTAGTTGATGTAATAACCAATCGTATTTGGTGACATGGACATCATATATGAGAGACATGGTCACCAGGGAATGTGGTTCCAGGATTTCTATGGGTATGTAATTACATGGAGATTACTACTCACCAATGATTATACAATGCATAATTTGGAGTCGTGTGCACACAATTTGTTATAGTGATGATGTGGTTTGAACACTTGTGTGGGTAGAGGGCCATGGTTGTTCAGTTTATGTAATTTTATTGGGGGTAATTTCCATAGAATGACACATGAGAGGAGTGGATCCTTAGGATGGCATCATTGATGATTTTGGTTGGGGGACAAGTCCTACAATGATTGAGGTTTTGGATCTAAGATCATTTTGTAGGATGAGAATAATTGTTTATTAGGACATTTCTATTTTATCAAACAATTATTTCATATAAGGTAATATATCACAATACCTCTAGACATTGGGCTTTTAGCAAATGTGTTATTATGAGAAGGGGTATGAAGGACCAAAGTTCTATTTTCATGGGATTTTCTTCATGATTGTAGTGACTTGATTTGTGACATGAGGTATCGATTTGCACGAGCTTCCAGTTTATATGATTCAAGGTGGAACTAAAGGGTTCACTTGGGACTATTTGACATCATGGGATACCTTGGGCCATAATGCAAGTTCATATCTTCTTTAGTGATTTTGGCATTGGCCATGTAATGTGAAAGCTTCATGATAGTTTGAGATCACCTATGATGTTTTTGTTGTATTATTTAAATTGCATTATCAATTTTTCTTATTAAATTACACACCTCCTTAAACCCATATGTTGGTAATGCAATTTTGGGTGGTACACTAAAAATACTCATTCCCACAAACGAAAAGATCAATTTAGGAAATGTATAGACATTATGGTTTTATGTTATATTAAAGGATAAATATCATGGGATAAATAATAGTGGTTTTTTAGCATGGGATATTGGAAAGGGTTTTTGATGTTCTTACCTCAGATAAAGATTCATTGTTTCCATTTTGTATTAGTATGCATCTATATTGGTATATAATATAGTAAGACATTGGAAACCAATACTGTATATTATATTCTAAGACCAATATTTGATGTATGATTTAGTATTTAGTTTCTAAAAATACAATCCTAGGGTTTCCTTAATTATTTAATATTATTTATATTGTATAATTTTTCAGCTATTGTTTGATATTGAATGTGTTTCCTCCATTGGTGGGTTTGATTCGGGTTTGTTGAGTCATTACATCAACTATTTATTATATATATATATATATGGAAAATTATATTATATTAATATTAGATTATAGTCTCTGAACTATCGTCTTTATTACACCCTCACTGCAATTTGACTGCCTTTAGCATATGGGGAG
This sequence comes from Viscum album, assembly GCA_963277665.1. Classification (NCBI taxonomy): domain Eukaryota; kingdom Viridiplantae; phylum Streptophyta; class Magnoliopsida; order Santalales; family Viscaceae; genus Viscum; species Viscum album. Next base: position 1,030,737,698 of record OY728125.1, read on the forward strand.
GCTTCTCTAAGGCCAGTGGAAACTGGACCAATAACACCATTCAGGAGGACAATCGGGTCGGGGATTCTAAAAATGTCATATTAGGTATTTCTTCATCATATTTTTTTGAATAATTTTTTATGGTAGAATGGATATTAGTATGTTTTCAGAACTGGGATTAGAACCTTTTCTTTGGCGCTTGTTGCCCTATTCACAAGAGACATACATTGTTTCCTGGTGTAAGAATTATTATTCTATATTTTACTTTTTATAGTTTATGATATTTCTAAATTGAGTGGTATACTTGGAGTGTGATCATTATTGTTATATCATGTATCCTTGGCCTTAAACGATAAGGAAAATGTATTTGACAAGTGTCCTTGTATAGAAAGCTGTGTTGTTGTGTTTGGTATGCATGTTATGTTTTTATTGGAAATTGGAGGGTTAATTATGTAAAATCATGTCATTGTGATTTGAAATGGTTAAGAAATATGATGTGAAATAAACACTATTTTTTTTATTTGATATAAATATGTATATGTTCCTCTTTCATATATGATCAATTATGTACGATGAAAAGGGGTGATGTTTGTCACCAGGTAGGGTGACATAGTTATTGGTTTGAGGCAATGTGGAATGTCTGGATGGGAATGTTTCTGGGTATACATGATACTTATCTAAGATATGGTGGGTAAATAATACATGGGGCTGGGATATTATGTTGCATGGTTGTGATGGGGGGAGTAAGGATAGTGAGGATTCACTTCTTTGTACAAATTTACTTATCTATGGTTTAAATATATATTTACATATTATATGTGTGTGTTTACAATGTAATGATATCTATAAGGTTTACAAATAGATGGATCAAATGGAGAATTATGTGTATGATGGTTTAGTGTTGTATGATAATGAGAAAGTTGAGACCCCAAAGGGTTCAGAGGAGGAGGTATAGGACTAGGCTCAGTTACATGCTCTAGTGCTGGTGGGGCACTTGCCATATCTGACCACCTTTGGGCCTTGTCTTGATGAGTAGATCATAGGGAGCCTAGTACATGTTATCTAGGGTATCAATAGGGGAGATTAAAAAGTATATCCTTCAATGTCATATTTTTCTCATTAGTTCCTGTCGTAAATCCCATAACTTATTTAATGTTAGGGTGGCCCACATGCATTGGATAACTTAATCAAATCATTGCATATGATTTTTTGAGTAGATGGTGATGCCTCCACGGCCGAGGATGAAGATGACTACCTATATTCTCAGAGTACTAGAAATTTATTAATGGGATATGTAGGTGCATGTAGGATTCCATGAAGGATTCTCCGGGAAGGAAATTGAGGCAATGTTCTTCGAGAATTTCTTACGGGATACACTAAAAGAATACATTGCTCTCGAGTAATTAAGCCTTCAAATAGGTGACATATCCTTCATGTATCATGTAGAAATGTACACATAATAACCTCAATTAACAACTGACATGGTTAGTATTGTCACCTTGAGGGTGAAGAATCTTAAGTATACGTTATGACATAACATTTGGGTGCATTTGATCATCTTGAGTTTGGCCTCATTCTCAGAGGTGGTGATCGAAGAGCTCAAAGGTGTGGGGATTTTGATGGATCAATACTAGATGAGTGGGGATGTGGATTTAGGTGATGATAGTGGCAATGCATTAGACCTCAATAATAATAAACAAGAAGAGTTACTAGAGGGCATTCTGGAAAAGGACTCGACCAGAACACCTCAAAGTAGACCGTCAATGGTTTTCTTTCACTGTGAGTAGAAATGACATGTCTGGAGTTAGTGTGAGAGGATTAAAATATTTTTGGGGGTATGGGCAGGTCGAGCATCTCAAAAGTTTTTGTACGAAGAATTGATGAACAAATGAAATTTAGAAACCAAGATAGACACTAGGTATTGAGATCAGATCAAGAGAGGGACTAGGTGATGGTAGCGAATCATCAGCTACACACGAAGGTCCTGGAAGATTCAAAAGGACCATTATGTGGGGTCAAGGGCTGGAGGATGGTGTAGCAATGTAGGGAGGTGTGGCTTTAGGTAAGCAGTCTTCTGGTCAATTGTTGGTTGTGTATCTACAATGGCCAGGGCGGGTTGATTAGTCGACACTGGTTATTAGAATTCCATGGGTGTATCATGATCCTTTTCTTTTTTCCTTTGGCATGAACATTGAAGATTGTCCATTATGGGTGTACATTGTTTCTTGAGCTATATGTTTGTACTAACTAGAAATTAGTTAGTTCATTGAAACCATTATATTGATGAGGTTAGATTCAGTGGGATCTATGTGAGAATTGATGGATGCATTACTTCATATGTGCTCTAGCATCAGGAAATTGAGGTGATGTGGTTTACGTGAGGTGAATTGTAATATATAAATCAGTGTGATATGGTACATGATTGATGTGTGAGGCACTCAGTCATAATGGGTATGAGCCATGCATCGATGTGGTGTGAGATATGATGGGTGTCATGTATGACACATGAGAACCTAATGAGGTGCAGGAGTTTAAATTCTTCCAAAGAGGACATTTGAGTATGAGAATTGTCGATGGAACACTTTATTAATTTGATCATTGGATTGGGATACGACTATGGATGGTCACTCTAAAGGTGGTAGATCCCCATTGTGGTATTTTTCCATTTCCATTATGACCAGTGTAGCCTGATTTTATAAAAAAAGATGGGTATGTTCGGTACCATATCAGTTTTATGTTTTATATAATGGGTATGAGCTATGATAATTAAAGGATAATATAACATCGTATATATTTTTGAGGGGGATGAATCCTATTCCTTTTTAAATTATTAGAATTGGAGGTTTATGACAATTATTTATTAAATCAATGGAACTTAATTCATAGTGTTTCCTCAATATAATTTATTATTTTTGGATTGTTTTAGAGGATTTGAGAGACACACAGTTGTTAGATGGGTTTTTTTGTGTGTGTCTAAGGCAATACCGAAATGTTTTGGGAGTATTAAGGGGAGGCGCACTATTTGGTGTAAATTGTGCTCCCTCTTTATGTTATCATTGGGGCCCATTTTTTTCTTCTACATGGTTTAGAGAACCATGAGGGTAGGGTTGCACAACTGTGCATGATGCTTTGTATTTTTTCATAGGGAATACACACGACTTATGGATGGTTATGGAAATTCAAGTTCAATCCACATAGTCAGTTCCACTTAGGCAATACCTCAACACTATTTCCTACATGTTATAGAAACCCATGCGAGCTAAACACGTGTCATCTGAAATGGGTGAAACTACTTTTCAACCCTTCTCCATCTTTTCCATTTCCCCCCTTCTTTTATCATCAGGGTATCGTGACCAATAGGGTTCTCCGCTCTTTTTTTCAACTATTAGGGATTATTCTACATCCCTTGCCTGATCTCATACTCATTAATCATGGAGTTTGTTGGAACCATACTAGTAAGGATACCCTAAATCAGGATTACCCTTTCCTTTACTCTCAATTCATGGAGTGAAAAATATATTTTATTCATCATGCCTATTTTTAGGACAATTGACATAAATTCTATGTCCTTCTACACCAATCGAAGATGAAGGACAATACAATATTTTTATAGGTTTCTGACTCCGACGAATCTATTGTATTCATTTTTTCATATTTTTAAAGCCAATTTGATGGGTGAAGATTTTAGAGCTCCATTGTATAGTAAAAATAAGCCATTTTTTAATTGACTTCTTTGTGTTAAATTGATTATATAACCTTATGGTAATCCTTTGGGGATGAAAAAACTTTATTTTCTCATGCGAGCCTGATTTATAGGCAATTACTATATCAGATTAATTGTACTGGTCGATTTAAATAATAGAATTCATTTTAATTAATTTAATTTAAATTATTTATAATTGAAATGTTTTTGATGTACAGTGATACCTGGGGTCGTGATAGGATCAGCCCGAGGATGAGATGGTGGTGGAAATCTGGAAGGTGATGTGATCATCATGATGGGATATACTTAGTTTACATGGGTAATGTGATCAATAGTTAAGATATTTAGTGTTTAGTTGAGGTTGAATCGCTGCCAGGTTGACGACATGGCCCATGATATTGGGTGGCATGAAAATCAAAACTGAGAGAGATGGTCATAAGGGCATGTTTTGAGTGAGTTGGTGTGGTATGGGTACAACATTGTTATTTTTGAACACCATTGATTGTCTAAATATCCATTTGGAGTTAGGTGAACACTAAATGACTCAGTGATGAGGTATTTTTTCCCACTCGTGTGGGTAGAGGCCCCCAATAGTGCATCTAATGAAATTGTTTTGGGGGGATGATTTCATAAAAATCCATGGGATAGGTTAGGATCCTTTAGGTGATATCCCTGAGTCAATTTTTTGTGGGTTGAGGCTTTCCATTATTGAAGTCATAAGTCCATGATCACAATAGAGGATGGTAATCTCTATTACTCAGGATGTTGTTCTTTGAGATAATGATGCTTTTATTTGATGAGAGATATTGTTGTGCCTTAGGACACTAGTCATTGAGCCAACGAGTGATTTCATATAGGTGTTTAAGGGGAAAGGGACCTATTTTCTTGATCATGACATCAAGACATCAGTGACATGATGTTGTATATGTGGTTCTAGGATACATGAATGGAGGTGAAACCAGAGGGTTCACCTTGTATAATTTTTCATTAGGGGATACCTTGGGAAATGGTCCAAGGATCCTCTCATCATCAATGCTTCTGGTGTTGCAGAAAGTAGTTGGAAACATCTTGGTAGCTATTGATCAGTATCTATGCATGTTTTTTTATCAATTTCATGATATGATGTCTTTATTATACTACACAGCTTATTAAAAATACAAGTTGGATATGAACATTTTGGTGGTAACCTTCTGGGAAGCGTTCTCATACCCCACGCGAGGCCATCACGACACACGTTGAAATTATTCATTTGTGTTTTGTGAAATGTCCCAGGTCTGGGGCTGGATCATACATGTTGTTTATAATGGGATTTTGGAAATAGACCATGTGGTTTTTTCCATATATAGAGTTTTTTTTTCATTCTACTATAAATGTATATATTGTTTTCTTCCATTGTAGACCCATACTAGATATTGTATTGTTTGATATATTTGATTTATTTTCTATGTTTTAGTTTCTAAAAATTGCTCATCATTTTCAATTATTCTTTTTATATTTTTGATTTTGTATATTGCATCTTCTATTGTCTGGTAGAGAATGTGATTCCACCATTGGCAGGTATGGTTTGAGTTGGCTATGTGTATTCATCAAAAGTTTATTAAATATATATACTCATAACATTAAATTATCATCACATGAGGGTATCTTCTCCCCACTATGATCCTTATTACACCTTCACTGCTATTCTTAAACCATTCGTGTATGAGGAGATGGGCCTAATTCAAGTGGAACTCAGTTCGATAACACTGTTCCGATGGATATTTAGGTCTTGGATTCTATAATGATTCCTAAAAAAACCACATAATGTTCCATAATTATATTGAGGGGTGATTCTGTAGTTGACCAGTCATCACACTAATTATATTTTAGATATGTAATCTAACTATATCGTATAACTATAATATTTGATAACTCATAACAGATACTACAATTAGTCGACATTTATTGATAACATTTATCAGGACACTCAAAACATAACGGACATGTTATATGTACATTTGGATTTATGATAAAATAATAAATAAATGAATAAATAAAAATAAATGTGAAGATTTTAATATTATCAAAAAATAATTTTAAATTTATATGTAACCACTATAATAACACATGAAGGTTTTGGGACAGCATAGAATCCATTAATACTAGGATCAATAATGGGTTTTCATCAACTTATTTTATTTCTCCCATAAAAATATATGATATATACCCTTGAAAAATTGACTGAAGTACCATAACATGTTATTTTTTATTTATTTATAGAATATGGAATTGTCTTTTTTTCAATTCATGTTTTATTGATGATAATATTAGCCACATTTATTATAACATAATTGTGGTAAGGTATAAATGGGTATATTCCATCAAGAGTTTATCCACAAGATAAAAAAAACCAAAAAAAACCATCATAGAATCTCTATATAAAAACAAGGACATTCCTAATAAGTTGTGTTTTCACTATTGATCACAATAAGAATACCATCAAAAAAACAATAATTTATTTTCATCTCTCTAATACATTAAATGGTGGAGTATCAAATGTATCTTTGCTTATGTTAATTCGTGAAAATGTTCTATGTAGAGTAAGGGGAATTCAAATATCAATATTTTTTTTATACAATATCATCTAAAATAAGAAGTGATGAACTGGCTTTATATACCAAGGTTATGAGTTTGAAAATATACATAAGACCTTATATAGTGCCTTAATTTATTTCAAACCACATATTTGTTAATTTTACAAAAAATTTTATTATTTCGATATTTTTTTAAAAAATATGATGATAATATAAATAATTTCATAAATATTTAAAATAACAAATATTTTAATGTTTTTAAAAATTTCATTTCTTACCATGCCCTTAATTATGTGCTACAATCCATCTCATCATTTATTAAACACTTAATGAACTCTATTTATTTTATAAATAAATATAACACTATTATTCATAAATAAATAAATAAATAAATATTTAATAATATTTCTAAAACTCATGAATAAATATTTATTTAATATTAAAAATTTATATTTATATTTTTGAATAACATGTCACTGAATTATTACGAACAAACAACCCAATAAAATTAATAAACAATATATTAGTTATAATATTAATTCAACAAATTAAATCCAAATATAAATTAATTGTGTTTCTTGATATACATAATTTGTGGCCATATAGAACCAAGAGGCATTCAGATATATATCCCTAATTTCCAAAATTTGGGTCAAGACTCAAGCCATAGAACCCATATATAAATGATTTATTTTTCATGATATAATTAAAATTAGGTGTATAATAACAATCATGTCTCAAAGAAATGAATTTAAATGAAAACCATTAACCTGGTCTACCATCATTTTTTTACTTTCACCAAATTGAAATAATAATTGAGGTGTGAAAAAAGTTATATTCATAAATTAGGCTAAAATTATCATTATAGGAAATATATAATATAATCTATGAAAAAAAAATCTTGGTATAAGAAATATAAATTGAATAACTAATTTTAATTATTTCATAATCAACGAAAACTAAAAGAATTATACATCCATGAAAATAATTTAAAACAATTTTATCGGTAATTTTTATCTCATATTGATGGAATTCATAATATCAGACAATAAATACTTGTTATCAAGGACTTTTCCCACGTTACTATTTTGAAATGGGGATATGTTTATAAAAAACCCAATATTTTTTTCTTCGGTACCTGTCAATGAATTGAAGGAAAAATGTAAGGATAGGACCCAAACATCAATTGATTGTATACACTTAATTAACATTAAGAGTAAACAATGAATTTAATTCAATTACCTAGGGAATTTATTCCTGAACAATAATTTGGAAATCCATGTAATGAAAAAAACATAATTTCACTACATAATCGTCCAGCGTTACCAGTTAATAATCCTCAAGAATTTAAATATTTTATCCTAGGTCAATATAGGTTCTAAAATGATGATCACCAATCTAGTAAAATTAGTTGTATGGTTAAAAAATACATCATCAACTGGTCAATAATTATCCATAATAGAATAAAAATATATGTGGCCCCAATTCATTTCCAATTGTAATAAAATGTATAACATGGTCATAAAACATTATATAGAAGAATATGTATGTTATAAAAATAGATAGTCAACTATTAAGACATAAATAAAAACCCCATAGTAAAAATAATGCTACAAAATAAAATACAAAATAAGGGATCAATAATAATATTGTTTAATAATGTGAGTTCAATCCACCAAATGATAAATTTATATTACTGGATAAATAATTAAATATAAACTATACTTGGATAAATCCACTAGGAAATGATAATGAAAGTTGTAATGAAAAAATTATAGGACTTTAAAAAAATTAATTTAAACCCGATACACCAATATTCAAATTTCATTCAAATAAAACAATTAATAACTTAGCATTATTTATTTTTAAAATAATATCTTTTTAAAAGAAAATATAAAAAAATATATTTAGAAAGAAAAAATTGATAATTTCAAGACATTAAGAGAGGAATGAAAAAAAATTAAAGTTATAATGAAAAAATAATTTCAATTATTATATATATACCATTTTTTAGGTGAACTGACATAATATGATGAAAATATATTTTTCAATTACACCAAATAGCCAATTTTTTATATTATTTTATTAATACCAAAATTAGATAATTTTTGAATACTATAAAAATTTAAACTCCTCATTTATAAGTATTGTAAATTTGTATATATATATATATTGGTTAGTTGTTTCCCTATTGTCAACACTTTGTGAAGGTAATCATTATTGCTTTGAACAAGATTCCTAAAAGTGATGTTGCTGTATTTAAATGTCTAAAACTAATTCATTATATGATCATATAATTTATTTTAATATATTTTTCTTGAAATTTTATAATTTTATAATTTCATTTCATTATAGTTTCTGTTTCGATCTGTGAGGATGAAATCAAATACAATCATGATTCAGTGTTTGTTAGTGAATGGAGTTTATTTTGTAAATAATGATTTAAATGTACTTATAACCTTACCAAAACCAAAAAATATATCTATATATTAGTATATTTCTATTCTATAAAATAATTTGTTATAGTGACCCATGATATAAATGCATACTAATTTTCTAATAGGTTGTTGAACTGATCCAAACATGACCCAACAATGATTAATAGGTATTATATGGTAGATTAGTTATCATATTCATAATATATACATTGAAAAATCACCATCATTGAATAATAATATTATATATAGTAGTTTTATAAAATTTAAAAGTGTATTATATATATATAAAGTAATTACATTGAAATAATACATCATTTTTCTCCTGTTATGTTAATTTTAAAAATATTTAGTTAAAAATGATCTTATATTGATCATATAACAATGTTTTTTCTCTAATTTATCATATTATAACCTATATGATATAAAAAAAATAAAATATTTATTATTTCATCACATCCATCGATCCATCCATGAAATAATCTAATAAACAAAAATAATTTGTTTTATGGAGGTAGTAGAACACATGCACCTCTGGATAACGATTAGAATTTCTATATAATCAGAAAATAATAAATATAGTTTTAAATTTAAGAATCTAAAATATTTCATAAATTTAATATTTATTTATTTATTTCTATACTCAGACCATCCTTGTATGTTGGTGAAGGAAAAGGTAATCAAGGAACGTTGTTTAGGCAGTAGTCTGTATAACAAATGAATGAAAAATTGTATTCATAATTATAAATGAGGGAGTGGTTAATTTTCATAAAAAATTATAATAACATAATGGATAATGAATTTTTCCTATTGTACCATTTGAATATGGTAAAATGAACTTTAAAAATGAAAAATTGAACAATAAAATAGAAAATACAGTGAAGTAGATAAAATTTATACCTTACTACTTATATTATCCCATTTGGGAATGAGGGTTCATGTAAAGACCCAGACCACATTGGTACATTACATTGCTGAAATCTAGTGTTTGAGGTATTCTGGGAGGTCACGGTAACTTATTCCCAACACATTGACAAATTTCTAATTCATGAACTTCATTTCCTGAACTATTAGGTTCCAACAATAGCCTCTATTTCGTTATCCAAATTTCATGTTAATTTACAATGTTTCAATAACATTGAGGCTACAACATCATCCAATATTTTATTTTCCGAATTTCATATTCATGAATATTGTCTCTAGAAAGGTGAGGTTCCCATATTAGCCTCTATTTCCTTTTCTATATTTCAAGTTCGTGAACAGTGATTACATTACAGAGAGGTTCCAATAGTAGCCTCTATCTCTTTTTCCAAATTTCAAGTTCATGTACAATGTTTCCAGAATATTGAGGTTCCAACAGAAGCCTCTATTCTCTAATCCAAAATTCATTTTCATGAACATTGTTTCAAAAACTTTAGGTTCCAAAAACATCTTCTATTTTAATTTCCAAATTTATATTTCATGAACATCATTTCCGGAATGGTGAGGTTCCAACATTAGCCTCTATTTCCATTTCCAAATTTCATGTTCATGAATAGTGTTTCCAAAACAGTGATGTTTTAACAACCTATATTTCCTTTTCAAATTTGGAGTTCATTAATAGTGTTTCTATAATGGTATGGTTCTAACAACATCCTATAATTCGTTTTCCAAATTTTGAGTTCATGAATATTGTTTACAGAATGGTGAGGTTCCAACAAAATCCTCTATTTCCCTTAATAATTTTCTAGTATATAGTGTTTTCAAATTGGTGAGGTTTCCAGACCAGTGAGAGTCTACAGTTTTTCCAGACCGATGAACTCTCTAGATAGGTGAGGTTTCCTGACCAGTGAGGTTGAACAGTGTTTCCAACTTCCTATAGTTTCTCCCTTGTGAACTTTCCTTTAACATAAAATGCATTCAAGGCCTTGTTTTATCTGATTTAAGGCTGAATTAAATACTATAACTCTTATATTAATTTTCCAAATGATCAGGATTCTTTTTAATGGTCCTACCGTGTGTTTTAGTGCGATCCGCTTTTAATGTAAAATCATTGTATCATAAACCGTTGCCCAGTTTAATCTTCTATAGGAACAAGATATCTTACCCCTTATTCATCCTCCTTATTCTCTTTTGTGAGTTGACAAAACCTTTATTTCATATATTTAGGAGTTTTGTGACAAAACATTCCTCCTTGGGTTGGTTTCCCTTGAATTTCTTCTTATTGCAAGTGCCCTTTATGTTTTTGGTGAAACCAAGAAGTATCAATCAATCTACAACATATGGTATGATATATCTTAATTGTTTTTTGTTAAACTCTTTTGTGTTTCTTTTTTCCCTTTTATGGAATGATATCATCATGTTCTTAATGAAAATTGCTTGGGTTTTAACCGGTGTGGTGGTGTCTCGACATCCTCGGGAGGATGAAGTCCTCCAAGAGAGGTGATCATGATCTGTTTTTCGTCTGTTTGAAGATCATTAGGAATCCTTTTGAGGTAGTGGATTTGTTGGTTCTATATTCCATTATGTTCAAATGTTGAGTTGGATACTTTTATTCCACTATTTCACAATGGAATTTACATATTAAATATTTGTACAAGATATATAAATTGGTATGGATTTAATGTTATTGCCTCTTGTTTTGCTATATAGTGTGATATATATTCAATATTTATTAAAATTTTGATCTTTATGGATATTTGTAAATAATGTAAACCGTAAATTATTTGATAATTATTAGGAAAAAGATAAATAGGCATGCAAATGAATCTATTTGTTGTTTTTGTAATTTTATGCTAATGAAATTGATTTAGTAAGAAAGTTTAATTTTGTGTGATAGTTTACTTTTTTGGTTTCCAGTAATCGGATCCTAAGGATAATAAATAGGTTAATTCAATATGGAATAATGATTTAGTGGTTTGATAAAATATAATTCCATGTAGGGTTTTGAGTTACCCACTTTCTTGTTTAAGGTCCAAGAGCCTAGTTTGTATAATGTTTGTTTTCCTACTAATTGTGTTTTGATTTGAGCCTGAATGGATTTTGTGATATATCAGGTAGGTATTCCTAGTTTATATAGTAGTAGTTGATGCCTAGAGTGCCCATATGAATCATTTTATGAATTTTGTTGTCGGGGAGGACGCCAAGTATGATGAACCTAGTTGGATGTGAATGCTTGGATTCTTGATGATCTTGTTAGTTGTGTATTTTTATTACATTCCCCATTGCTCAAGGTAGCTAGTCTTTCTTACCCCCCTTCCAAGAAGGGGTGAAGACATGTGGGGCATGGCATGTGTTTTTCGTTTTTAGCATCTTGAGGGAGGATGTGTCTACGCTCTTCTTATAGGTGGAAAATACTTGATGAGTTGTTCACCTACTCACCCTGTTGAGCCCTTTGTTTTTAGTATCATAGATTTTTTTTCTAGAATACATAGGAATATGAGAAATTAATAACGTTTTAAATAAATTATTAAATCAATGAAGTTAACCCCTGGTGTTGGAGTATGCTGAGACACAATTATAAGGTTGCAATTTATTGTAACGGTGAAATTTGGGTCTGATTCTAATGAAATATAATGCGGAAATAATTAATGGTTAATTAATGATTAAAGGATTAATTAATGTAAAGTTAAACTGATGAAAAGGGAATGAAGAAATGTAAAAAACCTCTTTAAATGAGGTTGTGCATATAGGATACCTATTCATAGATGTGACAGTCGGGAGTTCGAGAGATGTTAGCTTTAATTGAGTCAAAGAAAACTTTATTCCCATAGTGTGGTTGCGAGATATATAATATTATGTACATTTTGTGTTTCTATATGCTACTCAACCATGTCAGTTAAGGAAAATGACACCCTGAGTATTCTGACCCCTAGGGGTGTTTTCCCTAACATTTTGGTGGGATGATGGATGGTTGACTACCCTACTTGGCTCCACCCTATTCTCTTGGAATTTACTTGTGCTGGAAAGAACTACAATTAGTTTTCCCTATATATATATATATATGTAGATGGTTTTAATGACTAATGGTTATTTAGAAACCAATATTCTGGATATAGATTATGATGGACTACTATAGGGGTAACGTGTATAGGTTGTGATGGCTTGAAGATTATTACTCGGTTTATGGGTTATCATGGCTTTAGGTATAATTCTTGATGCATGATACACATTATGAGTGATGTGGTGGCTCCCGAATACTAATATTTTTCATTCTAATGTGGATGTGGTGGTTTTTTCGAACGAGATGGATATTGTGTTGCTTCACCCAGGTGTCTGCAGGAAATACTTTTTGGAGAGAGATGGATTATGATGTACGACATTGGGGCAAAGAGGAAAACCAGTGGAAAAGTAGTAGAAGGGTAACATTGATATTTTTTATTATATTATATACAATTGTACGAGATTCTTGGATATAGAATCCATGGTGATGTTGGGAACAAAGTATAAATGTTTAGGTGATGAGTTAGTTTTAGTTGTTGTTCATTATGCTTTAGAATTCTTTCTTTACATTTACATGAGATGAATCAGGAAGTATCCTACTAAGTATACTATTATACTCAACCTATGTCTATATAAATTTTATTTCATGTAACTAGGAACATGTTAGAGATCAATCTATTTTGTACTAGTTTGGGGTTTCAGGAACTGTTTGGGAATAATGGTTGCTTATGTTTTTACTATTTTTTGGGTATTTCCCCTTTATTCTCTATTATTTGTAGTAGTTTTTCATGATATTAGATATGTGTACATGGGATTTCATTTATATTGGTTTCTTCCATGTATTTGGTTGGTGTCAATATTATCTCTCTTTTTTCTCATGTGTTTTTTAGAGGGTAATGCCTCACATTTTTGTGTTTACAATACCCTCGGTGCTAGTCCCCAACATGTGGCCTGCTAGAGGTGGGACTTTTGGGTCATTATATCCCATCTCGCATTCCTGTCCAAGGAGTGTTACATCTTGTGTGGTGGGGTTTTTAACAGATTTGTATCATAGGGAGATTGTGGGATAAGAAAGAGTTTGGTTTTAGAAATAGGTGATGTCGCATAAGATAGTAGGGAAACAATGTCAGCCATATTTAGAAAGTTATGTAAACACTGGAGACCAACTGTGAAAAAAGAGTTTAGGCCCCCGGTGATCTGATGCACTGAACTTTTATTTTGAAATGGCTACTAAATGAGGTGATACTAGTTATAGGGTAGTGACTTTGGAAAGGACCATTCCTCATTTATCTTTTTTTCCTATGGTTGAATGGGTAGACCTTGGGAATGATTAACCTAAAATGAATAAAAGAAAAAAATTATTAAATTAATTCTGTGCCTTCTATATCCCAGGTTTAGAAGCTATAACTATGTTTAATTATTCAAGTATGGCTTTAGGTCGATGTCCTTGGTAGGATCACGCAAAAGATGTCCAGCAGGCTATGCCAGCATATCATCGTAGGGTGGAGGTTGACGAGGATAACGCATGGAGGAGGAAACTCAAGGAGTTTAAATTCCATAGTCTACATAAGTACGATGGTTTCATTTTAGATACATCCAAAGAAGACTGGTTAGAGGAGGTTGAGATAGGTATCAGTTCGATCGATTCTCAAAAGGATAACTGGGTGTCTTTGGATGTGAAGATGATGCATGGAGGAGTGGGGAAGTGGTGATTTTGGTTCCTAAGGGATTGTGATGAGTAGGCGATATTATGGTAGGAGTTTTGAGACAAGTTTAAGGTTGAGTTTCATTATTCGAATGCAAAGGCGTCCAATCACCAAGTGCTTCTTAAACTTCAACATGTGATTTTCAGTGTGTGAGAGTTTGGAATCTATTTCAAAAATATTTTACGATATGCTTCATACCTGTTTTCTAATGAAGAGGCTATGGAGAACAATTTTGAGGAGGCTTTGCATCCATGAATCCAGTTCCAAGTCATCAAATTTATGATGAAGACATATTTTCGCGTGCTGGTGAGGGAAGAGGTCGTCAAGAAGAAATTTTCCTGAACCAGATCACCACGATAGGGGAGTTGTTAAGATACCTCACAAAGAATAATTGTGGGCTAGGGTTCCCATTGATCAGAGAAGAAGAGTTTTCATTCAGATGGTGGTTGGTCCCAGCCATCAGCATCACGTTTCTTTGGGGAAAGAATATCTAAGGCCCATGCCAAGAGATCATGCCCATGTTTATCTTGTGGTGGTCATTGTCATCAGAAGTGACAGTGTCCGACCAGTCAGAGTAGTCATCGTGGAACATGTATTCTGCTCCAGGTTCCTTCGTTTAGGATGTTCTAGCCGAGGCAACCTCATCTAGTTACACCAGATTTGGATAAGTAGAGGGTAGATGGGGCAGGCAGAGGACATCCCCATAATGCTCCCCATCTCCAGAGAGTAGAGGGAGGCCCTAGTCGTTGTCGTCTACAGGTTAAAAGAGGTTGTGGAGGAAGTAACTGTCTGTATAATGCTTTAGTGTTGCCCACTCTAGACGATCCAGACATCATTTTAGGTACCATTTGTTTCTTTTCCACTTCTTTGTATGGATTTTTTGATTTAGGAGTGACACAATCATTCATATCACATACACTTTTCCATGATTTGTAACTTGTGGTAGAGAGGATTCTACTTCCCTTTGCGTTGACTACACCTGTTGGAGGTCATGATGACTTGTATGAAGAATATAGAGAATGTGAGAATGTGTTTGGGAAGCACCTCTCTTGAAGAGATTTCATATTTTTATTTATATAAACATATGATTTCATCTTTGAAATTGATTGGTTGTATTTGGTGCCGGCTATCATGGGTTTATTCAAGAGGCAGGTCATATTCTTCAATGACGATAGAGAGAAAGTGGTGTTTGTTGGTGAGTGAGACCCTTGTATGGGTCAGAGTCATGTTCCTTCCTTACCATCCTTGATTGCAGAGCTGATATTGAGTTCATTAGAGGTTCTACTGTTGGCATTTCATAGGGTCATAGAAGAGTACCCTGATGTCTTTACAGAAGATGTTTTAGCATTACCCCCTTGATGAGAGATCGAGTATGGGATCAAGCTACAACCAAGAGGATCTATTATCTCTATGTATCCATATTATATGGACCTTTATAAGTTATGAGAGTTATGTATACATATTTATGGTCTATTATAGTGGGGTTTTCTTCGGTCGAGTGTGTCACCGGGTGGTGCACTGTTTTTGTTCATGAAGAACACTGAACACAGTTTGTAGTTATTTATAGATTATCGTTGCTTAAAAATAGTGACAGTGAGGAATAATTATCATATTCCATAGATTGATGATTTATTTTAAAAATTTAAGGGTGAATGTTAGTTTTCAATGATCGAATTGCATCCAGGATATCATAAGATGCATGTGAAGGATGAGGATATCTTAAAGACTACTTTACGTTGTAATCATGGGCATTATGTTTTTATTGTAATGTTGATCTACGTGATGAAGGATCCAGCTATGTTCTTGGGATTGATGAATGTGGTGTTCCGTAAGTTCGTGGATATGTTCGTGGTGATTTTCATTGACAACATCCTTGTGTACTCCATGTCTGAGAAGGATCATGCAGAGCAACTACACAAAGTTTTGGGAGTTCTTCATCAACATCAGATATTTGGGAAGTTGTTGAAGTGTGAATTTTTGGATCTACACGTCTTTTTATTGTGGAAAATTTTGTACTATATTGGAGTTTCTATGGTTCCATTAAATATATAATTAGATGTGTCTTTGGCATCTCCCAAGAGAGTGGAAGAGGTTCTATGTTTCTTGGTCTTTTAGGCTACAACAGATGGTTCGTAGCTAATTTCTATTTGGTTGTGACTCCTCTAACATCATTGACCAGGAAGTATTAGGTGTTAATGTGGTCTAATTAATGTCAATAATCTTTCAAGTATCTAATTTAGACCTCAGTATGTGTTCTATTTCTTGGTCTTTCAGTAGAGGGAGTCCAGTTTCATGTTTTCTAAGATGCTTCACATATGTGGTTAGGCTGTGCTCTGATGTAGTAAGAATCAATTGTTTCTTATGGGTCTCGGCAGTTGGGTCCCCATGTGCATAAATATTTCACCCATGATATTGAGTTTGAAGTTGTGGTGTTTCATATAATGTTGTGGAGACATTACCACATTTGTGAGTTCTTTGTGGTTTTAACTGATCATAAGTGCCCGAGGTAGTTTTTCTACCAGTGTGACTTAAACTGGTGACAAAAACTTTTTATGGAGTTCATATAGGTATACAACTTCGAGATATCGTATACACCTATAAAGGGAAATGTTGTATTTGATTCACTGAGCCCGAAGTCATGTAGTGATGCAGAGTGTGAATTTGGTGATTCCTGGTGTTTAAAGGAAGAACGATCAGCATTACATCTCGATATGGGAGAAGTTGGGGGGGGGTATTGGTTGTATTTAGTAGATTATGGTGCTGTAATATATGGTGCAGAAGGATGTAGAGTCTTAGTTGGAAGATCTAGAGGTGGTGTTCTAGAGAGAATGATTTTTTTCTTGGGTGGCCCTAGATGGTTTGTATGAGGATAAAAAAACTAAGTGTTGTATCATGAAAGTCGATTTGTTAATTTTTATATGTGTGAGATGTTTCTAATAGAGTTCCATAGTTTCCCTTTAGTGGTGCATATAGGTGTGAAAAAGAGGCACCGAGCCATGAGGAGTCATTTTGGGTGTCATGGGCTGAAGGTTGCTGTTTCATAGTTTGGGTCTCTATGTGTGGTCTTCCAGAAGCTGAAGGCTGAACACTGTACTCCTAGTGGTCTACTCTAGTAGTTAGATGTTCCCTAGTGGAAGTGGGATGACATCTCAATGGACTTTGTTGCTGGTTTACCTCAAGCTCAGGGAGTACATTACTCTATTTTTTTTGGTAGTGGATCATTTATCAAAATCGCCCCACCACATAGCGATCAAGGGGTCAAGATTAGTGTATTTTTAAGGAAGTATTTGGAGGTGGTGGTGAGACTCCGTAGAGTCCTGATGATGTTAATTTACGACCGAGATCCTCATTTTATCTCTAGGGTGTGGAGAGGTCTCCAACGTACTCTTGGTTCCCAACTACTCATTACCACTTCCTTTCAAATATAGACAGACAATCAGACTAAGTGAACTATGCAGACTCCTGAAGACATGTTACGATCTTAAGTCAGGGATTATAGAGGTTTTTGGATGAGGAACTAACCCTTGGTGGAGTCACATACAACAATAGTTTTTACTCCATCATCGGTATGACACTGTTTGAAGTCATGTAAGGAAGATATTTCCATTCTCCTTTGTGTTGGACTGGGGTCGGAGAATCACAAATTCTCTAACTAGAACTAGTTCAGAATACAACAAAGATGGTTTAGGGGATTCATGATAGGATGTTGACAGATTGGGATCTTTATAAATCATATGCTGATCAAAGGAGGAGACATTTTGAGTTTAATGTTGGAGATAACATGTTTCTAAAGGTGAATCCACATCATGGGAAGTGAGGGTTTGGTTATCGAAGTATGCTTTCCCCCTGGTTGGTTGGGCCTTTCGAGTTGTTGGCTTGTGTTGGAACTGTAGCATATCAAGTCACACATCAACAATAGATGAGTTAGATACATGATGTTTTTAATGTTTCATAGCACTATTGTTATCTTCATAATGGCGGTCGCATCATCGATTAGGGAGTGATTGATGTTGAGGATGATGAAACTTTTGAGGAGAATCATATGGAGATCCATGATTGCATTGAGAATGAGTTTCATAGGCCTTCTATCCCTTTGGTTCTTGTCTTGTGGAAATATGATCACGTGGATGAGAGTACCTAGTAATGTGAGTCGCAGATACATGCCAAGTACCACATGTTGATTGATCATTAACTATATTAAAGTAAGAATAATAATAGAAAAACGTTATCTTTGATGTTTTTTTACCATTCAGGTTTATGAGATGGATATCATTGGATGATTTTTGTGGTTTTCTCTCTTTTGAGAGCTATCACAATGGGTGGTTTTTTGCACCCCACTTCACTTCCCTTTAGGTGTTTTTTGAATTCTCAGAGATGATATTATAATTAGTGTAATATAATGTAATGTATTAGAATACATTGATTGATTATATTGCATAAATATTGTATTTACAGTGTTCTAGGAGGTTAAGGTCATTTATTATCAACACTTTTCCCAATTTCTAGTGCTTGAATTGTGTTTCCATAATGTTGATGCTCCAAAAGTAGCCTCCATTTATTTTTACAAATTTTATGATCATGGGAAATGATTCTATAATGGTGGGGTCCAAACAACGACATCTATTTCATAGTCAAAATTTCTACTTCATGAACAGTTCTTCCAGAACAGTGAGGTTCCAATAGCCGCCTCTATTTCCTTTTCAAAATTTCTATTTCATTAACAATGATTATGGAATGGTGAGAGTCCAAAATTATCCTCTATTTCAATATCCAAATTTCATGTTTATGAATTTTGTTTCAAGAATGGTGAGTTTCCAAAAACAACTTTTATTTCATTTTCCAAATATCATGTTAATGAATAGTGTTTCTAGAATGGTGAGGAACTAACAATAGCCTCTATTTCCTTTTCCAAATTTCTAGTTCACGAATAGTGTTTTTGGAATGGTGAGGTTCTAATAGAAACCTTTATTTTCTTTTGGAAATTTTAATATCATGAATACTATTTTCAGAATGGTGAGGTTTCAACAGAAACCACTATTTCCTTTCCAGATTTTCGAGTTCATGAAAAGTTTTTCAAGAACATTGTGTTTCTAACAGTAGCCTCTATTTCCATGGACAAATTTCTAGTTCTACAAGGCTTCTAGACCAGTGAGGTTTCCAAACTAGTGAGGTTATATAGTGTTTCCAGACTGGTGGGGTTTCTAGGACATGGAGGTTCTACATTGTTTCTAGACTAGTGAGGTTTCCAAACCTCTGAGGTTCTACTGTGTTCAAACATCCTACAATTTCACACCACTGATGTTTCATTTGACATAATAAGAATTTAAGGCCTTATTTTAAGTGATTTAATACCGAATAAAATCACATAACTCCAATATTAATTTTCCTAGGGCTCATGATGATTATACAAGGTAAAACTATGTGGTTTAGTGTGATCCTCTCTAAATGGAAAATCTATTGTATCTTTAACCGCTGATCCATTAAATATTTTATAGGGAAAAGATATATTCCTCCCTTATTCTTCATCCTTATTCTCTTGTGTGAGATGATCAAACCTTTATTTCCTTACTGTATGTGTTGTGAGATCAAACTATCCCCCTCGGATTAGTTCCCCTTGAATTTATTATTACTGCTAGTGCACACTTTATTTTTTGTGGAACTAAGAAGTATTGATCAATCTTAGATATATGGTATAATCTATCATCATTCTATTGGGATCATCTCCTTATGTTTCTCCTATTTCTTTTATTTTGTGTTATCTCCATGTTCCTAATAGACATTTCTTGGGATTTGGTCAGTGTGGTGGAGTCTATGCATCCTTGGGTGGATATAGTCCTCCAAGGGAGGTGATCATGATCTATTTTGTCAGTCTTCTCAAAGAGCATCGGGAACCTTTTAAGGTACATAATTCTTTTCAACTCTATTAATTTATGTGCAAATATAGAGTTATAATTTTTTATCCTTATGGATCCCAATGGAATGTACATATTAAATATTTGAAGAAGATATATAAATTAATATCAATTATTTATTATTGCCTCTTCTTTTGGTAGATTGTGTGATATCATTGCTTTCATTGTTTAGATTTTTGGTCATGATGGAAATTAGTTAAGAATGTAAAATCTGAATTAATTGATAATTTTTTGGCTAAAGACGAAGATGCATGAATATGTCTCCATTAGTTATTGTTGAAACATAATTCTAGTAAATATGATATAGTAATCATGTTTAATTATTTTTGATAGATTACATTTTAGGTTTCATATAATTGGAACCTATGAATAATAAAATATCTAATTCAATATATATTAAATAACTAGTTGATTGATAAAAGATAATTATATGTATGGTTTTCAGTTACCCTCTTACTTGTTTCAGGGCCAAGAGGCCAATTTTTATGATATTTTTTTCTTGCTAATTGTGTTGTGATCTGAACCTAGAAGGATGTTGGGATATGTGGGGCATGGATGCCTTTTAAATATGGAAACAATTTATTCCTAGAGTGGAGAGATGCATCAGTTAATGCACATAGGTGGAAGGGACAACATTGTGTATGATGAAATGGGTTGGATGTGAATGTTTGGAATCTTGCTAATATTGTTAGTTTTTTATTTGTTTTACAATTCACGATGCTCAAGTTAGATAATCATTCATTCCATCCTTATAGGAAGGGGATAACACACTCGAGCTATTCTATGTTCGTTCCATGATTATAATATTGAGGGATGAGGGGACTACAGTCTTGATGTCATGAACCAACCCAGGTCCACCCTGAACCAGTCACTCGAGTTGGTTTGCGACATGGCCGAAAGGGCATTCCCAATCCCCATGAGGTGACAACTAGTGGTGGGCATCAAAACAAAACATGAGGGAATGATTTGGCCAATAAATAAAAGACACAAAAAGCATAGGAAAAAATAGAATATCCCAATGCAAATAAATGACATGGAAAAGGATGAACAACCAACAACAACAAACTTACCAAGATACAACCAAAACTTCTGATGACTCTGAGAGTATTTCACCAGTCCACAACCAAATCTCAACCACAGCGAGAAAGCTCATTAAAACAAGAAACAAAACTAAAAATAGGAAAACAATATAGGTGTGAGTATTAAAACCTAGTAGGCATTCCGAATAAACTATTTCCAATGCACTTCCTTTAAACAATGAAATTTACTAATTCCAGGTTTGAAGTTAATTAAAAAAAATATGGGTTTCCACACACACACTTCCATTTCTAAAACATGTAACAGTCCATTGACCATTTTAATTTAAAAAAACATGTTTAATGATTGAAAGAAACAGGTGCATTGCATTCTAAAATATTTTTGCGAGCAAGTTAGAAATTAAAATTTCAATTGTTAGTCAAATGGAAAACCACACACAACACAAAAAACACACTGAAGGAAATGGAAGAGAAATGACACATAGGGGCCAGCAACTGAACTAGACTTCTCATTCATCCGCCACATAAAAACAAACACTAATGAAAACATGGGTTTAACCTAGGAGCTCGTGAAAAATCCAGAACATACCATACATGTGACTCATCCTGAAGGCATGCCTACTCTTGATGATGTCATAATGCCCTAACGCCTGGTGTTGCCCTACATGGCCTAACTGAGGGGCCCAATCCCCTAGTAGAGTGTCATCCGTACTAGGGGCCACTAGACAATGCGTAATATAAACTAGTGCAACAATCATTCTTAGAAGATTCACTTACTATTCCATGTTCCAATGTCAACACATATAGTAAATAAGAAAGGGGTGAGTTAGCAAATTAAATAATGTAGTACAAACATCACACACAAATCATGCAGTCAATGTACAGCAAATAACCTGTCTAAGTCACCCCAAATATAGTATTCCAAAATAATTTATTTTATTAAAGTGCCAAATGGGCCTTCGACAATTTTAAAGAAAAATCTCATTTCTCAAGTGAACCAAAACACTTGTTCATGCTTCAAAATAAATCATTTCTCTATTAACCAGATCTATATTTAAAATTCCATGAATTATGTTTATTGTACAAACAAGTATTCTTTCACTACTTGGTGTCCGCTTGTCAGGAAAATATTTCAAGTGTCTTGTATAAAAAACTCCTCTTTTGACAAAAAATAATCATTTTAAAATTAATTATCTTATATTATTTCCCATTAATTAAAATTAATAAAATATGAAGTATTTAATAAATTTTGAATTTAAAGGTGAGTGCAGTGGGGGACCTACCTTGACTCGCTGTCCAAACACAATGGTATGTCATGCCTTGCACAGACACTCAAACATGCGCATGCCGACCACCGTAGTACTATGGAAGAATCTTGTCAATGTGCTACAACAACAGAGGTAACGAAAATACATAACCAAAAACATAAAATAATTCAAACGAACAAATAACACAAACAACACCTAGATATGTTTTGAACACACAAGTCACCCCATCACCAGTATTTGTTAAACCCCTTTGAATTCCACAAAGTGTCTTCAAAAACCACACAATTCCAAAATAAAGCACTAATTATTTAAATGAGCCACCAGGCCATTTCAAGAAAACACTAGAGTGAAAAAGTAGTCAAAAGTACAGGACATAATGAAATTAACATTAAAATCATGTGTGCCTAAACACATTTTGAAAACCAAATTCACAGTATCCATGACATTTAATAAATCATTTAAAATTTTATAAAATAATTCCATGAAATACCACAAGGTGTTACACCAAAACACTCAAATCATCTTTTTAAACCAAACACACAAAAAAACATTCCCCAAACATGTTTCTAATTTCATAAACAATTAAATAAACCATTAAAATAATTTATAAAACATATTCTAGAAGTTCCACAAGGATTTTACACCAATAACACACACAACATCCTCTTTTAAAACCAACCGTACACAAACAGAAAATTAAAACATGATTCGCAACCACTATATAATTTAATAAACCAAATGCACAACTTATAAAATAATCTTAAGTGGAACAACAAGAGTTTACATATTAAATACATTCAAAAACACAAAATTCAACCTTTTCATGTTCTAACGAACTATTTGAACAGTTTATAAAACACTAATAAAAATCTCAACAAGGGTTTTCACAGGAAAGTTCATGCATAAAACACAAACATGCTACTAAAAATTCAAATGTATATTAAATATCAAACAAAACCTAATTCACATCATTCAAAATAATAAATAAACATCATAAAATAATTAAACTCGCAAATTAATTCATCAAACAAAAGTTATACAGGGAAACACCTACCTCGGATGTTGACGAACCACCTGAAAATGGTGCGAACCCTTGTTCGCACCGCAACCACACTTGCGGGAAGCCAAAATCACTATACAAAATTAAAATCAAACCAACTAAAAAAAGAGTAAACCATAAATAATAAATCCTAACAATATTTAACACCCAAAATAATGAAATACTTCCAAAGGGGGGTTGTAGGTTGGATGTCTATAGGTTCGTGAAAAGGGGAGACGTGTGAAAGAGGCGAGCAGGTCTGGTCGGGCATGCGATAGCAGCCAGACAGGTAGGAGGAGGGTGTGCGGTAGGTCTCTTAGAAGGGACATCAGATAGGGGGGCGAGGTGCTGGGTGAGGAAGGCCTGGACGAGTTGAGGGTGAGGGAATGCAGGTGGGAGCACGGCGGGTTTGGTGAGTGGGAGGTCGGGGCAAGGAAGACCGGTTGGAGTGAGCATGGAGTGTAGCTGGGGCAGGGGTGGTAGCGGTTGGGTGCGCCGTGGAACAGACCGAGCAGAAGGGAGGCGGGGTTCATCGTTTTGCATGGGAGAGGTTGGGAGTGGCGATGGAAGGCTACTCAGCTAGAGGCGCAGTGACTCATGGGAAGGTGAGGTAGGGATGGATAACACGGAGGTGAGGCGAGGCCGATGTAGGCCAGGGGAGGGCTGTTTGCGCATGGAACATTAAAGTGGGGGGGGGGGGTGTAGCCCATGGCGGAACAAGAAAAAATGTGGGGTTGTCTAGGAATGAGGGTTTTCAATTATTTTCTTTTTAATAATAATAACAATAATAATAAAATAATAAATAAAAATAATAAAATGGATATAATAAATATAATAATAATAATAACTATTAACAATAAAATATTAAATATTGATACTAATATTAATAACAATAATAAACATAAAACTAATAAAAGTTATAATAATAAGAATTATAAAAAATTAAAAACAAAAATAACAATAATAAAACATCCTTAAAAAAAATATTAATTACATAATAACATTATTATTAATTATACAAATTAAACATTTAGAATGCTTTTTTTATATAAAAAATACTTATTTTTAGTCGTTATATACTTTCACGGATACTCGGGCTAACGACGTGACTACCACCCATCGTGTGGTGACCGCGCTTGGGTCCGAAACCCATGAAAAATATTAAATGACAAAAAAAATTAGTCTGGGACCAAGCCCAGACGTTGATGTGAGGACCCAGAGCCACGCAATACTAAAATAAAAATTTAAAAAAAAGTCGGGGTGTTACAATTCTCCCCACCACAGACACTTTCTGCCCCCTAAAAGTGACCCAGCCGAATAATAGATAAAACAAGAGACCATGCCTGGTTGAAACTGAATGAAATCGCAATATAAGAAAATGGGATAAAAAGAGTGTGTTATCCCCACAACAATAATTCAACTAGGGCATAAATTTAACACCCAAACATACCACCCTAGGAGGGGGGACATGGGAACTTCCAACCAAACCAAACAAACTTTTAAAGCACAAGCGAAATAACACCTCTGTTGAAAATTGGAACTCCTGAACATATCAAAAACCTCAAACACTATTAAAAAACCTCCAAGAAGAACATGATCCCAATAGTGATCCCATGTAAAACTACAAGCCTTAAATCCTTTGCAGGCACATACATCTGCAAACTAACACCGCTAATCCAAGATCGACCCAAACAAGATATGGGAAACTTTTATGAAAAAATAAACTATTCAAAAAACTATAATCAGAAAAACAAAACTGTTCGATTACAATGTAACATGTCTAATGTAACTCCACGATGAAAAAATGTACTTATAACAATGAAAAAACATTAACAACTGAAAAAGAAAATATGAAAAGTCATTAAATGTTCAACTGCCAATATGAAACACAACACCCAGACCAATGATTCACACCCCTGGTAATTCCTGACTGAGTGCGAGCATCACCCCAAGTAATGTTGCTGGAGCTTTGATGGCTAAATCATGTCCTGCCACGTAGTCAGGCATGGAAATTCCTCTGGTCAAAGAATCTATTACAGGTGACGCTTCCTGTAGATCTTCTCTAGATGACCCAGACAACTGCAACGATGACACATCCTCGTAAGGATGCAACATGACGACTTCACATGCCTGAACAGGCCACACTGGTGGAACACCACTGAACGGTCTGACAAACTAGAAGAAAAATTCACTACAGATGACTATTTTTGAACAAGTTCCTCTGGAACATCCTACTCACAAGACGGGGAAGCTTCATGAGTAACTGGATATGTTAGATTGCCAAGCATCTATACTCTACAGACCAACTCAGATAAATTTTCCTCATCCACAAACTTCTTGAAACGATGGTACCTAGAAGGGAGGACTTATTCCTTGATCTCTAGACAAAGACCCCTGATGAAGAGGGAAGTTTTCAAAAAATCATGTGATGCTACCTCCAGATAAAATTACATAAGCTCCTAGAAATGGTCAGGATATGCCTTCACCGCCCATTGGCCATATTGAATACGGATGAGCTCTTCCATTTTCTTCGTCTTCACTTCTTTAGGTGTAAACCATAGGATGAAGAAAGATTTAATGACATCCCAATTTGTCCCAACTTTCAGTTTAGGCGGGGAAAACAACTCCCATATGTCCAGAGATGGACATTCAAACAGTCCCAAAACAATACACAC
The DNA here is from genome assembly GCA_963277665.1 of Viscum album. Classification (NCBI taxonomy): domain Eukaryota; kingdom Viridiplantae; phylum Streptophyta; class Magnoliopsida; order Santalales; family Viscaceae; genus Viscum; species Viscum album. The sequence continues at coordinate 1,030,763,946 of OY728125.1, forward strand.
TCTAATAGATTCGAGAGTTCCCAACATATTAAATGCAGACTCGACCTCTTCAAACCACATAACTACCTTTAATGGACCCCAATCACCATGAAAGATAGGCAATGTCCAAGAAGGACCATGGAATGGGCATGACTTATCAGATACTATGGGGACCATTCAGGGTAGCATTTTCTAAACATCATATAAAACACTAAACCGAAACCGATATCAAATCAAGACAATATCATTTAAATCACTGTCATCCTAAAACAACCATCTTATAGAGAAAAACCATATGAAAACACAACCCCATTTTTTTTAATAATACCCCCTTCTCATTTTAGATTTCAAAACCGCCTTCTTTCAAGGCTAAATTCCAAATACCAAAACCACTATTCAAAAAAATTCAATTTCTAAAAATCAATATCCCTTTTTAGAATCACTTTGGAATAACAAGGTTAAGCCTTCAATTCCATGTACACACCCTAGAAGTCCCATGAACCATTGCACATGTCTTAAACTACTTTCATCCATATGCACCAACACACACTTCCCATGCATTCCCTCACATGTGTCAACGTTCATAGAGAGTACCTGAGGATTCACCCAAACCATATCACTACCAGTTCAGAGAAAACACCGAATTTTTAGACCAATAGTTTCAGTTTTAAATAAAATATATTTCACAAATCTAAATCCATTTAAAAGAAATCATTCTCATTTCAAAAACCCTGTTTCATATTCAATAATGCACATACACCAATCAGAACCATGATGACACTCAACTTGCATCAAATTGTCGAAGGGAGGGACTAGTAGTCATGCTTAACCTGGCGACATGGTAGTGGACTATGCCCCAAGTAAGCATTAATGACTATGATGGAATTAAACCATGTAATCAAACTCCACATGGGTCACTAATCCATTTAAAATCACAATTTAACATCGGCTTTCCTCTGTTGTCATCCCTCAATTAAAAAAAACCAGAATGAAACAAGGACTCATTTCCTGGACTACCCCTGGCGACTCGATGTTCGAAAAGGGCCAGGGTTCATGAAGCCCTTCTCATACCTTCCTCCTGAGTCATGACAATTCTAATCTTCATCAAAAAGACATGTCAAATAACAAGGGCCTCCGCTGATACCATTTTGTCACGAACAAACCCGGGTCGACCCTGAACGAGTCACCCGAGCCGGTCAGCGACACAGCCCGAAGGGCATTCCCAATCCCCATGGGCTAGCAACTAGTGTTGGGAATCAAAACTAAACAAGATGGAATGATTTGTACCATAAATTAAAGACAAGTAAAGAAGCTGAAAAAGTATAATAACACAAGGCAAATAAACTACATGAAAAAGGAAGAATAAACAAAAACAACAAACTAACCTGGTCACAACCAAAACATCTCTCAGATCCGAGAGTCATTCACCAGTCCCCAACCAACTCTCGTCCATAATTAGAGAGCTCAAGTTGAACCTGAAACAATACTAAAAATATGAATACAATATAGGTTTGAGTATTAAAACTCAATAGGCATGCCTAACAAACTATTTCCAATGCACTACCTCTAAATAAAGAAATTTACTAATTCCAGGTTTGAACTAAATTAAACAAAATATGGGTTTCCACACACACAGTTCCATTTTTAAAACAAGTAACAGTCCATTTCCATTTTTAATTTAATAAACAAGTTTAATGATTGGAATAAATCGGTGTGTTTCATTTTAAAACATTTTTGTGAGAAAGTTAGAAATTCAAATTTAAAAATTGTTATTCAAATGGAAAACCACACACAACACACAACACTAACTAAAGGCAATAGAAGAGAAGTGGTACACAGGGGCCAGCAACCAAACTAGACCTCTCAATCTTCCGCCACATAAAAAACCTTAAATAAAACATGGGTCTTACCTAGGATCTCGTGAACAATCCAGAACATACCATACATGTGACTCATCCCAAAGGCATTCCTATTCTCGATGACGTCATAACACCCGAACATCCGGTGTTTACCTACATGGCCTAACTGAGGGGCCCAATCCCCTAGTAGAGTGTCATCTATACTAGAGTCCACTAGCCATTGCGTAATCTAAACTAGTGAATCAGCCATTCTCAAAAGATTCACTTACTATTCCAAGTTCCCATGTCAACACGTATAGAAAACAGGAAAGGAGTGAGTCAGTAAATTCAATCAAGTAGTACAAATATCACACACAAATCATGCAGTAAACATACACCAAATATCATGTCTGAGTCACCCCAAATATTGTTTTCCAAAATAATTAATTTTATTAAAGTCCCAAATGGTTTTTCACCAATTTTAATGAAAATTATCATTTCTCAAGTGAACCAAATCACTTATTCTTGCTTCAAAGTAAATCATTTATCAATAAACCAGAACTACATTTAAAATTTTGTGAATTGTGTTTAAAGGCCAAACGAGAATTATTTCACTACTGGGTGTACACTCTTAAAGAATATATTTCAAGTGTAATGTATAAAATAAATAGATCTTTTTACACCAAATAAATATTTTAAAATTAATTATATTATTTTTTATCATTAATTAAAATTAATAAAATATCATTCAATTAATAAATTATGAATTTAAAGGTGAGTGTAGTGGGGGAACTACCTCTACTTGCTATCCAAACACAATGATACGTCACACCTTGCACAGACGCATAAACATGCTTACACCAACCACCACAGGACCATGGAAGAATCTTGTCAATGCGCTGTAACCACATAGGTATCTAAAATACATAAACATGGACTTAAAACAAATCAAAAGAAAAAATAGCATGATCACCACCTCGATATTTTTTTAACACACAAGTCACACCATCACCACTATTTATAAACCCCATTAAAATCCAAAAAGTGTTTACAAAAACCACACAATTCCAAAATAAATCAATAATTATTTTAATGAGCCACTAGTCCATTTCAAGATAACATTAGAGTGAAAAACTAGACCAAAGTTCACGACACGATTAAATTAATATTTAAAAGAATGTTCACATAAACATGTTTTCAAAACCAAATTCACAGTACCCATGTCATTTAACAAATTATTTAAAATTTTATAAAACAATTCCATGAAATACCACAAGCTGTTACACCAAAACACTAAAATAATCTTTTTAAACCAAACACACACAAAAACCTACACCAAATATGTTTTTCATTTCATACAAAAATTAATAAACCATTAAAATAATTTATAAAATAAATTCAAGATGTTCCACAAGGCTTTTACACCAAAAACGCACCCAACATCCTCTTTTAAAACCAACCATACAAAAATATCAAATTAAAACACAATTCGCAACCACTATATAATTTAATAAACCAACTTCACAACATATAAAATAATATTAAGTGGAACAATAAGAGTTTACATATTAAACACATTCAAAAACCGAAAATTCACCCTTTGCATGTTCTAACGAACTATTTTCACTGTTTATAAAACAATAATAAAAATATCAATAAGGGTTTTCATAGGAAATTGCACGCATAATGCATAAACATGATACTAAAAAATAAAATTTATATTAAATATCATACAAAACTAGATTTACAGCATGCAAACTATTAAATAAAAATTCTAATATAATTAAACTCACAAATCAATTCCTCAACCAAAAGTTATACGCAGAAACACCTACATCAGACATTGATGGACCATTGGAAAATGGTTTGAACCCTCGTTCGCACCGCAACCGCACCTACCGGAAGCCAAAACAACCATACACAAATAAAAATGAACCAACTAAAACAGGATTAAACCTTAAATAATAATTCCTAACAATATTTAATGCCCAAAATAACGAAATAGAACCAAAGGGTTTATTGCGGTTTGGCTGTCCAGGGGTTCGGTAAAAGGGGAGATGTGCGCAAGAGGCGAGCGGGTCTGCTCGAGCATGCAACGACGGCCAGATAGGCAGGAGGAGGGTGTGTAGAAGGTCTTCTTGAAGGGATAGCGGATAGGGGGTGTGGTGCTGGGTGAGGAAGTCCTGGATGATCTGAGGGAGAGGGAACGTAGGTTGGAGCATGGTGAGTTTTGCGAGTGGGAGGTAGGGGTGAGGAAGGCCGTCTAGAGCGAGCAGGAAGGGTAGCGAGTGCAGGGGTGGTAGCGGCTAGGCATTCCATGGAACAGACTGAGTGGAAGGGAGGTGGTGTGCCATCGCTGCACATGGGAGAGATTAGGAGTGGTGATGATAGGCGACTCAGCTAGAGGCATGGGGAGTCGTAGGAGGGCAAGGTAGGGATGGGGAAAGTGGAGGGGAGGTGAGGCTGATGAAGGCGAGGGGAGGACGATTTGCATTGGGAACATTGAAGAGTGGGGGGGGGGTGTGGCCCGCGGAGGAATATGAAGGGGGGTGGCTGGCTGGCCAGGAATTAGGGTTTTCAATTTTTTAATAATAATAACAATAATACTAAAACCATAAATAAAAAATTAAAATAACCACAATAAATATTATAATAATAACAAAATTAATAAAAATAAAATAATAAATATTTTTAATAATATTAATAACAATAATAAACATAAAACTAATAAAAGATATAAAAATTAGAATAATAAAGAAAATAATAATAATAATACCTAATTAATAATAAAACTATTAATTACATAATTACATTATTATTATTTTTACAACTTATACATTTAACCTCTTTTGTTTGTAAAAAAATTTAATTATTTTTAATTGTTAGATACTTGCACGGATACCCGATCTAACGACCCGACTACCGCCCGTTGTGCAGTGACCGCACATGGGTCAGAAACCCGTGAAAAATATTAAATGAAATAAAATTGACCTAGGACCCAACTCAAACCTTGGTGTAAGGACCAAGATCCAATTAATACTAAAATAAAAATTAAAGAAAAAGTTGAGGTGTGACACTTTCTATAGGTTGCAAATACTCGACGGGTAGTTTACCTACTCACCATGTTGATCCCCTTATGTTTATTAGTGTAGATTGTTTTTTTCTATTCCTAGAAATATGGGGAAGTATTAATTTTTTTATTAAATACTATAATAAATGTTTTTAACCCATGGTGTTGGAGCATGCTGGGACATATTGATGAAGGTGAAATATAAAGGAATATCAAACTTTGGGTGTATTTTTAATGAAATATATTGGGGAAATTATTAATGGTTAATTAATTTTTAATGATTTAAATAAAATAATGTGAAATTTATTAAATGGTAATGAATTAATGTAATAGATATATTTATGTTGTTGTGTGCTTATAATATTCCTAGTCACATAAGTGGCAGTTGGGGGTCTAAGAGACACTTGCTACTAGGTTATGCTCAGAGTGTGGTTGTGAGGTATAGTATATTCGGTACTCTTTTTAGTTTCTATACACTAATACACCACGTTAGATAGGAAAACTTACTCCCTGTGGATTTTGAGCCCTAGGGAGAGGTTTCCCCAACATTTTTTTGGGACTATGGATGATTGATTATGCCCTTTGGCCCTGCTCCCTTCTCTTGGAAGTTACTAGTGCTGGAAGGCACAATAGTTAGTTTTCCCCATATATGTGTGTATATGTCTATAATGTATTTTGTTTTTTCAAACAAATATATTCTGGATATAGATTCATATAGACTACTCTAGGTGTAACATTTATAGGCTACGATGGTTTGAGGTCATTACTCTTTGTATGGGATGTAATGGCTTGAGTTATAATGCCTGATGCATAATACACATTATGCGAGCTGTGGTGGATCCCAGAAACTACTTGGTTACTTTGATTACGTGGAAGGGGTGGTTTTGTTGCATGATGTGCAAGTTGTGGTGATTCACCCAGTTGTTTGTGGGAAATCCTTTTTGGATAGAGATGGATTAGGACATGTGACATTGGAAAAAACCGGAAAACTAGTGCGAAAGTAGAATAAAGGTAACCTTGATATTCTTTATTATATTATATACTATAGTATGCGATATTTGGTTATAGTATCCATGGTGAGGCTGGGAAAAAAGTATACAGGTTTAAGTGTTGAGTTAGTTTCACTTATTGTTCAATGTGATTTAGAATGATTTCTTTAGTTTTTCACCAGAGGCTCTAGGTAGGATCCTACCGAGAATATTTTCACACTTACACTATGTCTATATAAATTGTTTATTAGGTCACTTGGAGAATGTTGGAGATCAGGATGTTTTCTACTAGCTTGGGGTTGCAATAGTTGTTTGGGCTTCGTGATTGCTAATGATTTAACTTTATTATGGGTATTTTTAGTTGTTCCTCAGTTAGTTGTAGAAGTTTTGCATGACATTTGATATTTATAGTTGGGATTTATTTTATATTGATGTCCTCCTTGGAGTTGGTTTGTGTATATCTTATCTATCTCAATCGCATGTGTTCTTTTAGTGGGTAATGCCTCTAATTTGTGTGTCTACTATAGCCTTGGTGTTATCCGCGAACTTGTGGCCTACTGAAGGTGGGTCTTATGGGTCATTATCTCCCTTCTCACATTGCTGACCTAGGATGGATACACCTTGTGGGGAGTGCGTCGTTAATGTTAAACACTTGAGAGATGGTGATTTAAGAAGACAAAGCAAATTTATGATTTATAGAGTGTTTAGGATATCTTTTGGAAGGTATTGGTCCAATCCTATGGGATTTTTTATAAGAGGAATAGAGGAGAGGAGTGTAGTTTTAATATTGGAATGTGGTTGAATTTTTATAATCACCAAAATGCTTTCAATAATGGATATTATCTCTCAAATATATTGGTTCTAAAATTTATAAATATATTTTTAAGAGGTTATAATATCAATAAACATATCAACCACTCAATTTATTCATGTTTTTAATATTTTTTACACTAACCCTTTAGTTTAATCATTTTAACAATTTTTTTTCACCATGATTACCATTTTTTACTTTTTTAATTTATAATTTATGGAAGAAAATAATAATATTTTATTATATAATTTGGTCCTAATAATTCAATATTTTAAATCAAATTTTATTCAACTTATATAATTTTAAAAAATTAATTATAAAATATTTTTTTTACTTATTAAAAAAAATTCATAAATTTTTTTATATTAAAAAAAACATCATATATAGATCAGAATATTAATGAAATAAAATAAAAATTAATATGTCTACTATAAATAATAAATTTATTCGAAATAAAATGTTTCAATAATATACAATTCATAATTATATATTAAAAATTTCCAAAAAATAATGTTATTTATAAATATGGTTTTTTGGATTTTTTTCATTAAAAATTAAATCTTTTATAAAATATATAATAACTCATATTAATATAATATTAAATTAATGAATATAAAAATAATCATCATTTTAATAAATTTAAATAATATACTGTAATAAAACCAACTGCAATATCCTAGAGTCAGTGTCCACTTTTTTACATTAACAAAGATTCCAGGAGTCAAATACCAAAGGATCAATTTGTTTTGTTGTTACATATGTTATTCCCATTTTACATTGGGAATACAATTTAAACATATAAAAAATAAATGTTCTTCATCCTTGAAACAAATTAAATTATTTAATTTTTAATTTTTAATAATGTCGAATTTGTTTTTACCAATCGTATTAGTGAATTTAATTAAACGTAATTACAATGATGAAGGTAAATAATGTGTTATATTATTGGCTAAAATCTAATATTAAGTGGCCAAATACCCTAGAAAAATATCCAAAAAAATTATATAGACATTATTTGAAAATATCCACAATATTATTTCACTATTATGATTATTTATTTCACTCTATTTGAGACAGACCTCCAAATAGTTTTACATTTTTATATTTACAAGAATGTCTCCCCCCCTCTACTATATAAAGAACTCAACATCCACACTTCATTTCACATTTCATTCTATTTGTATGATGAAAAAAATTACCAAATAATATAAAATAATCCCTAATCATATCATAGTATCCTAAATTTTGGCAAAAAGAAAATAAATAATGTACTTCCATGCAATGTAAAATGAGTTTCTCAAAAAAGATAAAACATTCCTCAATGGTCAATTTTGTATTATTTCTTTCACAACACCTTCAATTATTATTATTACATTGTTATATAATAACCATATTATCATATATATATATATATATTAAGATGAATTTTTATATGGTTTTTTCATACACCTATACACACATCCATCAAATGGGACAACAAATCATCATTCTATTATACATTGAACCTCAACCACATGAAATGATATTGTTTATTTTTACATTACCACCCTTTATTGATGGGAATAATGATGAAATGCTATTTTTTATATTTTTTATTTTATATTATTTATTTCATAATACTTATTATATTATCATATAACATATTCTCTCAATCTTTCTATTTTATGGGAATACACTGACATCGTTTGGGGACATGTAGACTACAATCTCATCAATGTAATGTGATACATTCACCCTTTAAATAAAACATATTTTAGATTGTATGAATAATGATATATGTTATAAATGAAAAAATAAAAGATATTAGTTACATGATTTTATATCATAACATATATCATATAATTTTCATCATTATACTTTACAAAAAGAATGTGTTAGAACATCTTTAGTGGAAATACGGACTACAACCACCTTGATGTGATGTGCAACTTATTTTTCATCATCACATAACTGTTATGATATATATAAATATATGTATATATATATGGATATATATACATATAATTAAATAACAATATAATTATCATATAATGTTTATTCGGTAAAGATACATTTTTCACACCTTTTTCTATAAAGATCATTAAAAAATGGGAATTCTTGTCATGCGTACGTTCGACCTACCATCTCCATGATTGCAACATTGATTAATTTTTGAATAAAATATTTGATATATTATTATAAAATTATAATTTAGTTTAAATTATCATTAATATTTGATGGTTATAATTCTGAAAATATTTAAATAATGACCACATTGAACATAGTTGACCGATCAATTTTAGTTTTGATACATAAGCCAAATATGATTAAAAATTATTACCTAAATAGTATTGATTAAGAGATTTTATAAATCATCTATATAAATTAATTATAAATAATAAATTTTTTTTAAAATTTTATTAAGAAATTATATAATTAAAATACTTTTTTATTCCTAAAAATATCGGACAATAATCTAAAATTGAAATCATTGTAACAGTTTTCCTAATACAATTTATTTTCATTAAGATAAACTTATATATAATTAGTCATGCTATGGTGAGAATATCAGTGAAATAAAAACTAATTATTTTATAATATATTAAATAATTTATTTTATGGATTTAAATTTTTCACACAAAATTATTTAATTTATTTATTCATACTCCATTGGTATGATAATTGAATGAGATTTCAATATACCTGAATAGCTCAAAGGCCCTCTTATTTAATTATGTTTTGATGAAAACCCTTTCATGGGATGAGGGGGAACCCTTACATGGCCCATAGGCTTAGAAATTACATGACCAATAGGTCTTAAGAAATATATAGACTATACTTGGAGCTGCTCCTCCCAGCTACATCATTAGGATATCTACTCTCCACCTTCGCATGGCTATTCAGATAGAATTACCTTGAAATCCAAGTCAGGTCCTGATGAAATTTTCATACCCTCTATTTCTGAAAAATATACTTATCTTCTTCTATGGTGAATGCTCATGCTCTTAATCTCCATATGGAGTTTGAACCTTGTAGAGAGTGTGTTTGATCATTAAGCACAACTTCAGGTGGCTTGAGGGCATTGAGGTGGATGGAGGGCCTTGAGGTGTCCTAAGGCATTGAGGTGGCCTAAAAGCCTTAGTGGCCTGAAGGCCCGAGTGTCCCAAAGGCCTTAAGGTTTATGCGGACCAAACTGGTGGCCCGAAAGCCAAAATGAATGAATAGTTTTGATTGTTACAGTACCAAGTAGTACTTGGTTTAGTTCCTGATATAGTACCTACTACATTACCAACTATATTATGGCTACAGTGCCTCTAAATTATTTCTTCTCTTAGTTTCGAAGTCATGTCTCTTGGATGCACTTTCCGAGTCCTCGCCAACTAGGCTGAGGTTCTTGTGCTATGAGATTTCTATCTCACTCTTTTATATTTGGGAGATAAATTTCTTATTGACCACTTACATATTATGTGTAGTGTATCTATAGACCATATCTATATATCATATAATGGATTATTTTATATTCATGTCAAATAAAATTCTCATTTGGTGATTATTACTTATGGTTTTGCGAATTTAAATTTTATCAGAGGTTTAATGGGATATATATTCATAATTTTATTTTTATTAGAATTATTCCATATTCCATAGTAATTATTGTTTGGTGTTTTATATACATCCAAAATATTATTTTATAAATCATATAATTGATTTTTTGGGGATTTATATATCTAATTTATGATTTCTCTTCTATGGGGTTTAATGTTTCAATGTTACTAAATAGGTAATATTCTTTTTCCACAATCTAGATTCTTTTAGAAGTTTATTATGTTATACACCTATAATCTTTTATGAGGTTTATATAATTATTATTTTAAATTATGTATCATGAGTCTATGTATTCTCATGAAATTGTACATTAATTAAATGTTACTCCTTCGTGGGGATAATAATTCTAATATTTCAAGTTTGTATGATATACATTGATATGTTAACAATTATTTCCATCGTTTATTTTTTTGTAATATTTTATGAATATTTTGATTACAAAATTTCAATAAAGCTTTTCTGTTAAATATACTCCCCTAGTGATATTTTTTATTAATACCATATTCATTGTTTATTTAGATTAATTTTGATTATTTCAAAAATATTGTTATGAAATTTGATTCTTTTTCATAATTTTATTATGTCCAAAATAGATTCTTCTAGATCATATTTATTCTATATGAGATAATAATGTTTCAATGATATTGTTACAAAATCCATTTTTCCCTTGTTTTTATCATGTAATATAAATATTTTTATGTAACCCATTAATTTTACATGTGTTAATAATGCTTAAAACATGTTTTTATTTAATAAATTTCATTTCTATGGGTTAATATTGATCTCATGATATTTTTATAGAACTAATTTTTCCATGGGTTATCAGGTTTGAAAGATATTTTTATAGAACCCATTTCTTTTTAATTGGTAAATCATGTTCCTAATATATTATTATTAAAATAATTTCATTTCTTTTTGTTAATCATGATCCAATGATATTTTTTTGTAAACCATTTATTTTATATAAGTAAATCATGTTATGAAAGGGATAATGGTTGATCCTATATGTTTTTTATTTAATTAAAAATTTTATTTTGTGTGGTACTTGTATATTTTATGTGTGGTTACAAGATAAAACAATGATAAATTTTAACTAGATAAACCAATGACAGGTGGATCCATGATAGACCATTGATGATTGGGTCCTTAATATCCATCATATTCATTTGTTATAATATTATACCATATGGTTATTCCCTTTTTATGAATGACTTGTGTGTATATCAAAACATGGTTATTCAATTTATAATAATTATAATTATAATTATGAACCAAGATACCTTTATTTGTTGTCTATTATTATTATGGGTTTTTAATGTTTTTACTAATCAAAATTGAAGACACATGGCTCAAGATTATTGATCGTAATTCCTCTTTAAATTTTTCATCATTTCATATTTTATAGTCCTAGTATTAATGGGTATAGTTATTTTATGATTTACTCTTTCATGTGGATTATTTTATCAAATCCTTATTTCCTATTATGATCATTGATTATATTAAATTGTTAATGATTATGTTTACCATTACTGAGCATAGGATCTTACCCTTACTGTGTTATGTTTTCCCCAAGTTTTAATGAATTATTTTATACATTTTATTCCTTTTAAAGATTTCAAAAGGATGATGTTGATGAAAAATTCGGAAATAAGAAGAGTTAGTTTAAATGATATAAATGTTCATTTATTTTGTTGTGAATGGTTTTATGTAAGAGTTTTTCATAATTTTATAAAATTATATACATAATCTTTACTCTATAATGTATGTTTTACAAATTTTAATTTTAATTTTGTATGGTTTAGAAGAAACATTTCAGTCATACTTATCTATATTAATACTATAAAACATAATTTTATGGATTTTATAAAAAAATTTCGGAGTTTTGGTTTTGGGTTTTATAGATGGTATCCGATGTAGGATTATATAAATTTAGATATTAAGATGTCATCATATGATTTTTTTCATTAGAGTAATGGATACCGTCACAGGTTTTTAAGATTGAGGTTGATTATATTTTACATTTTTATGATATCCTATTTAATGATTATAAGTAGTGAAATTTCATATGGTAAAGGTGATGTGTTAGGGGAATTTTTTTAGGGTTGAGGTATTTTTAACTCCAATGATAAACATGATTTTTTTATGGAGGATTTATTTTTACGGACTAATTAAATAAAGGGACATCCTGATGGTTAGTGATAATATGTCACATCTGGGAAGTCTGAAACACTTGAACCCACATCCAAATGGTGTGAAGGATCTAGCATCTACTAAAATCCAACATGATGTCCTATTTAGTGTGATATATTTTATAGGATGATATTATATTTATTTTATATAAATAATAGATTTGTTTCTAGAATAGAGGTTAATTTATCATTGATGAATACAATATCAAATCCTTTAAATCATTGAGTTTCAAACTTAGTCACAAACGGTTTTCATAATTTAAGTATAGTCCTTTATGGAATAATATAGTTTGAACTTTGGGAATTTCTATTGAATTTTTAACATTATTTTATCATTTGAAGTTTTAATCTTTTTAGAGTTTTATTACTATTTAAAAACAAATTTTTTTCTTAATGTCTTAAGATAAGGGGAATAACTTGACTATACCTTTTATGGTTATATAGTCTTTAAAGGTTCATTTTAGTGCATCAAGAACTAAAATTCAACTCGAATACCCATTATTTTGAAAGAAAGATGATAATTCAATAAAAATTAATTAAAGGATGAAATTATAAATATCATTCAATTATATATAATTTTTTCTTTTTAATTTCAGTCATGATGGTTAGAAAATTATTTAACTCTATTACAAAGATCATGAAAAAAATTAATCTCTATGTAACTTCAATTTTGATTAACCAATGGTATTTCCGATCATCAAAAATTTATATTTTTTGTTCCCTTCACTTTCCATTGAAAATTCATCTATTTATGATCAATAAACTTAAGTAGACTCTAATATTATTTACGCTTTTCCTCCTTTCACACATATTTTCACCCTCTAGGGAGTCACTGTTATGTGTATCTTCTGGGGATCATTATGTTTCCCACTTTTTCTTTTTAATTGGATATTTTACTAACCATTTTTATGATATTGTATTGGATAAATGAATTATAAAAATCATAATAAATTGATAAGAAATATGAATTTTGAAGATGAAATTAATTATTAGGAGGTATGATGTAGCATCCCAAGATAATAAAAACTATCTTCAAAAGAATTAATTTAAATTATTTGATATATTATGTTACTTGAAATCCGTAGTTTATATTGCATTATATGTTACACCATGTTTATCATCTGTTAAATGAAACATTTAGTTTATTTGATTAGTCTATTTCATTTAATTCTTTGTCTTAACGAATATTAGATAATATAAGTATTATTTATTTGGAAAAATAGTTTTCACATAGCCATTTGAATAAATAAATTAACATTATTAAATATATTATTAATATATTGTTTCCACATGTTTATATAATAAATTCTTTGGGAACCAACTAACTCTTTAAAAAAGTGTTTCTTTGCTTTATTTTATTAGCAGTTATAATAATAACTATTACAAATTAAATCAAATTAAAATATATTATATAGTTGTGGTTTTATCCAACCGATGTTGTTTTTTTAAATTCAATATTGTTTAACGTAAACCCCCCAAATATTTAATAAAATATCAATTTCTACTTCCTATTCTTATTCCTATATGTGAATCTTACCACTTTTTAACCCTCCCTCCCTCTCCAACCTCCCCAATCCCTTCCCCAATGGTTATCCAAAACACATAACTATTGTTCCCACCACCCCTTACATGTACCTCACCCCTTATAAGTATCCAATCCCAAATAACCCCCATCACCCCCCTTTTAGGTGACCCCCCCTCCGACCTCCCTCTAATCAGCTTGGATCATCTCCTTAAGAGAATAAAAGACCCACCCTTAAAGTTGGCATAATACTCACCCTAAATCTATTATGTAGTAGAATTATATTGAAATATTTGGTTGTAAATGAGTGAACATTTTTTCATTTATTAAATAGTAATCTATATATGTATTTTTGTTTTATATAGTGTTATGTGGGATTTACTGTTATTTTTTCATATTATTATAAACATTAGTTTTTTTTAGTTTTTATTATTGTTTTTTAAATCATTTATGATATAACATGTTATATAATTAGGATCATTTATGAAATTATATTTATTATTGGATAATAAATAATTCTAATTTTATTTTTATAAGTTAATGCATACAATTTTTTACATATAAATAATTGATACTATTTTCAATCTCTTTTCCAACTGGTGGTAGTGTTTTAGGTCACACATGTTTTTATCAACAACCCTAGAGGAGTTTTCTGATGATAATGGAATTGAAAATTAAATATAATGTCCTTTTTAAATTTATCTACATAATTATTGTATTATAGAAAAATGAGGAATGATTTAGTTTAATAAAATCTAACTAATAATGATATACTAGTTTTGGTTATGTTTTTTATGCATGATAATCAATTACCGGTTATGGTTTCCAGAACATCCAATATAGATTCATTGATTTTATTTTAACAAAAACAATTTTTAAGAAGAAATTTTATAATGTATCGTTATTTTGAGTAAAATGGATAATTGTTTATCATATCATTAGAAAATAAAAATAAAAACTATTTCATTATTTTTAACATCATGTTTTCATGATTAAATCCAATTGAAGGAAAAATCAATTCTATGATATGTGAATATAGTTGCTTTTGATGTTTCATTGAAAAACATGAATTCATAATAAAAAGGATTAATTTAATATAGAAATATATACTTATATATTTTGGGTATCCATGACATATCATTTTATCCTTATAACATAGCTTTTCATACATATTTTTAATGGGGACCTCTTTGTCTTATTTAAATCATGGGAAATGGTTCGAACAATACTCAATGAAGAAATTTTTTAAATTTAATGAAACCTCCATAGTTTAAAAAGTAGTTTATAATAAATCATTATGATTTTATCCAATAAAAACAATATCATATACAAACAAAATATCAAAAAATGATACATCATTATCATCTATATTGTAGAGTTTTTTTTTCACACATACAAAATTAAAGATTTATTATTTCCCAAATGTTTGTAACATCAACTGCAATACTCTTGAGTATTTTCCTAACCCATATAGATCATTATTTAACATAAAAAAATAATTATATTTTTACCAAGATATACACTTCCTCTTCCAAATTTATATTTAAGAAGTCATATTTTATATCTTCTATAATGTCATGTGTTTCTATTGTGATAAAATGTGGTGGTAATATAAAATAGGTAACTATTAATCTAATTATGAGTGAAATATTTATTATTTGGTTCATATTTTTATATTATAATTTTACTAAAAAAGGTTCATTATTTGATTCATCACAATTTCCATTATATCATTTATGAATGTGTCAATGGTGATGTTGGGTTATATTTAATTTTTGTTGTACTTGTTTGATTGAAAACTTATATATTTATATATGAATTTTTAGAGAGAATATAATCTAATACCGATGAATTAAAGTTTTATTAATTTATCTTGAAAAAAACCTTGACATTACAAGGGTTTGGAATAATTTTTAGGTCATGCAATTGATAACCAACCCGTGGATGGTAAAATAAAGTGAATATGTCCTGATTGTAAATCTATGTGATGGTTGAATAGAAATAAAGTATATGAGAATATGATATTGAAATAGTTTCTTTCTCTATATGTATGTTGGATTTGGAATGGTGAAATAAATCATATAGAAAGTCAAAATAATTGAAATACTATCAAAAAATAAAATGTTACATGGAAGAGGAGAATTCAGTATGAAATTTGTTAAATCATGCATTTGTTTTGACAAAATAAAATATCTATTATTTCAATAGATAAAAAAGAACATTCAATTGATCCTAATCAGGTAAATCTTGGTCAGAACATTTGAAAAAAAAGTTGATTTGTAGGAATTAGTTGAAGAAGGACATAAATAAATATATGTAGTGAGTGCCAACTATTTAAAGTTTCCTTTTTTATTTAATTGGAATCACATCACATGAATCTATATAATAAATTAAAATATATTTTCAATGATTTTATATAATCATAATGATTAATTTAATGAAGCTAATATCCCAAAATAATTTTATGAGATGAATAAATCAACAACAAACATAGACATGATTATATAAAGATACATGCTTTGACTAACGATTGCATTGAGAATAGTCTCATAAAGAATAATGCACAAGATTTCATATAAGAAGATGGATGTGAATTAAAAATAAGGAAAATATATATCAGGGAAACCATAAAAAAGAAAGAAATGAGGAAAACTTCTCCAACTGTATTGAGTTTCATTCCTATGAAACCAAGATTGAAAAGATTATTCATATTTTATAATACAACATATAACATGATGATTCATGTTGAGGAGAGTAATTATTGCTTGATAATAAAGTAAAAATATTCAAAAAATGGAATATGATTGATTAAAAATATTGTTATTTTTTTAGATCATAGGAATATATATTTATAATTTACTTCTAGTGGTTTTGACCATTTTGTTACTTTATGTACTAATTAGAGAATTTGGCCAATTGTTTTGATCCCCCATATTCTACATCCATGGTTGTGTATGAATAACACCTCTTTAATTATTTTAATGACTATTACTATAAATAAAATGTTTGGAAATGACATTGATGTATATAATCAACCTCTAATCAATGAATTGTGATAATTATGGGATGATTACATGGAAATATGAAATGTTTCATTGGGACACCAATTAAAAATGAATTCTTACATAATGTTTAAAATCAGTTAATTTCCAAGAATAGATAATTTATCTATTTTGAACACTCTTAATAGTTCGTATTGTACAATTTACAATTTATATTTTGATCCTGAATGAATAATTTATAGATGTAAATGATGTTTTATATGTCATAATCTATTTATTGATTCCTTTAATTAATTTTGGTTTTACAAGACATGATTTAATAGATATATTGAAATGAGAAACTCACCAATTTTTTTATCTAGTTTAGAAATATTGGAATTATAAATTAATTCCATTGTAGAATTTGGAAAATGTAATCAGTTTAATGAAATGGGGAGTGGGGGGAATGGTATCATATATGATATCTAAAGAACCTCAAAAAGGAAGGAAATGATAGTATTTCATAAACTTCATTATTAGAAGTTTAATTTTATATATAATAATATTTATGAAATGATTATTGATAAGAACTTCACTGACTATGTGATTTTAATAGAGCATAATGAAAATGGTAAATAGAAGGAACACCATAAAGCTCATAAAGAATCGGTGTCAATGAATATAAATCATGTTTAGTTGGATAATGAGATTGGAATTTACCCTTATTCTGTTTTATAATTAATGATAAAGGGAAGGAAATATTACATTTAACAAAAAAGAATGTTGAAGTTCCAGATGGATAATCAATTAGTATACAAATGTTCATTGGCATAAAACATCATAATCTAGATAAATTAAAAATTCATGACTCACATATTTTAATGAAGATGTTTATTCCATTGGATTTTCATACTAAATTACTTAAAAATGAATATTTAGTTGTAGTTTAATTCTTTACCATTTTTATAGATCTTTATAGATAAACTCAAATCCAAAAAAATATCGAAAAATTCATGAAATAATTTTGTGACAAATTTTTATGACATGTTATATCCCATTGAATTCATTATATTCATGATTCATTTGACTATTTATTTGGTTAAATACGATAAACATATTGGGTTGGTACATTATAGAAAGTTGTATCCAATTGGGAGGTATTTTTTTCATTGGTAAATTCTATTTTCTGAAATAATTGTGTAATTTTTGTAAATATGTTTATTCTTTTCAATAATTTACTTATGTAATTTTAAATCATTTGTTTTAAATAAGACTCAACAAAAGGATGTATTGTTATAGGATATAGAGCTGAATAGTTATTGAACTTCTATTCAAAGTATTTTTATAGAATTGAGATTAGCTTTAAACAAGATGGACATGTTGAAAAAATCTAAAAAAATTGTCATTTTGAAAATAAATCATAAATATTCACAAATATTGGATGACCAATTAGATAGGGTCCAATTTTACAACCCATAAAATGGAGTTACTAAAATCACACATATATTTTATAATCCATAGTGTTATTTAAGATCTATTTATTTATGTATAATGAAAGAAAACATAGGGGTGACTAAGCGGTTGATCTCAAAATGTGATAGAATTTACAAATTCAGATAATAAAGAACTTTTCAATTAGTTCACCCATAGTGTATGTATATACAAATATTTGTATTATTGACATGTACTTATATTTCCTAGGTTAAAATTTAATGGTTATATATATTTTCCTAGATAATTAATGATCAAAATCATTCTAAAATATTGAAATATTTATGTTTTTGGATCAACATCTTTTATGGAAGGATAAGAGATTTTATACAAAAATATTTAATGGCTTCATATTTCATACAATTTATCATGAATAATATGTTATATTTAATAATATTGTTGTATTTACATTTTTAGAGGTGGGACACTTTATTAGGATGAATGATAAAACTAAATTAAACTATCATGGTGATTTTTCATTTTTCATATTAAAATTAAATTGGGTTATCACTGATAGGGGTATAATGAATGATTCGTTATATTTTAATTTTATAAAATTCTCTCAAATAATGGATACCAATGATAATGACAAGAGTATTACATTTATCTTGTCTTCACTAGTGAATATGTTTTAATATGTGGATGATTGAATTCATTAACATTGAAGTGTTGATGTACAAAAATTATAGAGAGACTTATATTATTTTGTCAATGAGGATCAATTATTGTTTTGGAATGGTGATCGTAATCAAAAAATAAACATTTAATAGTTTTTTCTGAAAATATCAAAACAATAGAACATGGAAGAGAGGGTGAAAATTAAGGATTCATTGCTAATGGAGTTTGGAAATAATAATTAAAACAAAGATAAAGATAATTTAATGAATATACTTTTAATGAAAATATATTAAAATTTATCATTGATATTGTTTTTGTATATATAAAAACTATAATAGATTATTTGTAAAGAAATTATCTTTATATTTTTTTCATTTAATTTACATTCCCCATTAGAAAAGAAGGAATTTAGATAATAATAAAATTTACAGATCTTAATCGATCAATATCATGGGGTATGCCACCACTAACTTTATATTTTATGGATCCTAGTGATTATAGACTAGAAAGACGTCCATTTTACCATATTTTAGTTGTATCCCACCATCTGATTCATTTCTAGTGAAGGAGTAGTTCTTCACCCTGACACCTGGGTGATATTGGCGACTTTCCTTTATTTATATATATGTTATTTTTCCAAAAATAAAATATTAATTGTTTAATGATTTTTTCCTATATATAAATAAAAACATATGATGAATTAAAATATGAACACGAAAATTGTGTTGTACTTGATATAATTTGTGAATATTGTTCCACTTGATGAGTTTAGGGTGCATATCGTGAACGTTTCTGGAGTCTATGGTAAGATTCTTTGGCAGTTTGTTTATGAGGAAATGAGATTTCTAATTAATTATAATTATTGGAGGCATATTCAAACGTCAGAGTTAAATGTTGTCATTGATAATCATGTAAATGAAATATTAATAAAATATTCTCTGATAACTAATTTACAAGACATGAGTAAAATTTTTTGTATACTAATAAAACGTTATGTTTATTATTTATTGACGTTTTAAAATTTTGATTCCCCTAACTCTGATTTAGAACTTTGTAATTAAAAAAATTATTCAATAAATAGGTAATATGTCATGATTTTAATGAAACGTATTTGAGATCAAGAAAAACATATTAGGGGATTATTGAAAGAATTACTCATGAGAAATGGAAGCTCTATTTCGGTATCATTAGAGAGGCATCTCAGATGTAATTTTCATATTTTACATTATCTAATTTACATATGCGTAATAAGACTATAATTTTTATTAATATATTTTATTTTAAAATAATTATCAAAAAATTCCTGCTAAACATGAGAATAATTTAATTCCTCATATTGTTGGGTCTCATATTTTTTTTCAAAAATTAATAATATTGGTTTTTATTTTTTAATTTTTAATAATATTATTTTATTTTTAACAAAAGAAATTTTTCTAATTTATTATACATTATTATGTAGTTTAATAAATTAGGTCACCTTGATGGCCAAACAGATATGTGGTTTAAAGATCATAAGAAACCTGATAGATGTTTTGTAAATGACCATAATAATGATTTAGGAGTATGTAGCCTTCAATACCATTTTATATTATATCATTAACATAAAAATGTAATAATGAAAAAAATAATATAAAAAATAACAATCATTAAAAATATTTAAATAGGTCATACAACATGTATGCAATAACGCCTATTTGGGTTCATTTTATACATCTAGCTTGCCCCAATTAATTGTGGTTATGGATTTTTTTTGTTTTAATATAATTCTCATTATCAAATTTTTTTACTTTTGAAATAATAATTAATATTAATGAAAATTTAATTAGTTATATAACATTATGATATTAATATATTTTAGAAAATTACTTTTAATATTTAGTATTAATAGTTGAAAATTCATCAAGAATGACATCTAAACATTTCATAATCATCTTCAGTTTCTGTGAACAATGATTTTATAATATTTTAGTGAAGGAGAATAGAAGATAGGTATGAGAGATGGGCTCTAGTCATACTCCATCCACTATCATTGGTAGTGTGGTGTCATCTATTACTATTATACCTGTTTGGGGATTGATTAGTTTGATTGATCGAGAATCACAATGAGAGATTGCAAGATTGAATGAAAATTTAGAATAAAATGACCCTTATAGTAAAACATAAGATTAGTGGCAGACAAAAATGGAAAATAGATTAGTTTCTATATTTCAATGGAAGAATGACATGATACTTGAAGAAATTTACAGCCTTATAGTATATCACAAAGAGGTAGATTCTAAATTATATTGATCTTTTACATATTTTTAAAAAACTCATAAAATATCCATAAATAAAACTAAAAATACACTTTTATATTGAAAACAATAATTCCATGTCATAATGATCATATCTTGTGTCTCATTGACATAAGGCTTATTTCTACACAATAAATATGAATTATATATCATTATCAGCATGTTTGAGAACAATAGGATATTTTTTTTAGTATTTACTTGATAAACTCTTTTGTAAGATACAATATCCTTTAAAAAAGTTTCAAAGGGTCAAAAAATGAAAATTATTTCAAATTTCCTTGAAATCATGGTAAAATCACCATAGATTAAATAGTGAAATTTGTGTACCAATGACACAACATTCAAAAATAAAGATCACATATTATTGATGCAAATGGGATGGTATTTTTTTAGAATAGTAAAAAATTAGTGGAATGTTACAAATAATTGAAAAAATTTTAAATTGATCATAGAGAAACTACTTTCGAGTTGTTTTTGATGTGTACCTGTAGATAGCAAGATAATCTGTTGTGTGGTGTGGTCCTAATTACTCACTTTACATTTCTGAATGATAAAAAAGCATTTAAAAAACAACTATCAGGGGGTCAAAACTTGGAAAATATTTTCATGTTTTCCTATATTAAGAGGACACAAACCTTATATTTAATTTTGAATTGTCGTAACTGACAATATGTAATTCTGAATTACAGGTTTCGCGTTATGGCCATAAATTGGTTTTTAGAGTTTTAATTCACTAAAACATGAATAGAACTATGAAAAAATTATAAAAATTACTCATATTAATGGTAAATCATAGAGAACCCCGCAATGAGATATTTTTGATGTGCATGCATAGAAAACACATCAATTCCACATGCAGTGTGGCCATAATTACTTAGTATACCATTCATAATGGTACAAAAGCCTTGAAAAACATATGTCGGGGGATCCAGAATGGGAGAATGATATAGAATTTACATGAAAACATTGTAAAAGAATTGTATATTTATTTTACAACACTATGAACTAATGAAACCTCATTCTAAATTATGGGCTTTCCATTATTGACGTAAATACAGTTTTTGTATTTAAAATTAATATAATGTTAGTATATTAGTAAACTCCATTAAAAAAATGTATTGATGTGAAATACTTATAAAACCACTATTGATTTTCTTCTGAAATGTACATGTATACAAATCATCATTCTGATGTGTGGTGTGGTCTGATGTACTCAGTATAAACTTTTGAATGTTAGAGAAGCATCTATAAAACAGCTTTAGGGGTAAAAATATGGAAACAAATTTCATATTCCCTGTACATATTTGGACATTGAACATAGATTTAATTTTTAAACGTATAAATAATCATAATTTCATTCATATTTATAGTTTTTCTGGAAAGTGCATAAGTGCAGTTTTAGTGTTTTGAAAATATAAAATGTGTATGTAAGTGTCAAAACCCTAGAAAAAAACCTCAAATTGTTGTAAAATCATGGGAATACTACCTCTTAGTAGATTTTTATTTTTCTTACTAGAAAACATGTCAATCAAACATGGTATGTGGTCAGATATAATATTTATACACTTCTGAATGGTGAAAAATCGATTAAAATGTGTTTTTAGGGTCATATCATGGAAAACAACGTCGAATTGACCTTAAATCATGGGTTAACAACTAAAAATTTAGTTTTAAATTGTTGGAAACTGAATAACATTTATATGACTTATAGTTTCATCATTGGGGCTGTAAATGTATGTTTAGTGTTTTAAATCACTAAAACAAGCATAAAAGTGTAAAAACCAAAGAAAAAGACCTGAACTTGATGTGAAATTATTGGAAATTTATAATAGAGTTGTTCTTTAGGCGTATAAGTATAATATATGATTTTTTTTGTGATGTGTGTTTTAAAATATTTGTAAACACTTTTGAAAGATAACAAAAACATTATAATTTGGTTTGTGGAGGGGGGGGGGGGTCAAAACCATGTAAACAATGTAAGATTACATTGAATAATGAGACAAAGAAAATATAATTAATTTTGGTAATGTAGGAAATTATATAACATTTTTTAAAATAAAGTTGTTTAATTATGTCATTTTACACATTTTTACGGTTTAAAAAAATAAAAATAATCACAGAATTATCCAAACCATAATAATGACCTAATATTGATGTGAAACCATTTGAAACCCACCAATGAGTCTTTTTGATGTTTATGCATATGAAATAGTTAAATATGTCGTACGATGTGGTTAGAATTACTCGGCATACCCTTCAAAAAGATATAAAAGCCTTGAAAAACAAGTGTCGGGGGGGGGGGGGTTCAAAACTAGGAAAAAGATGATATATTTCCATGAAATCATAAGATACCAACAATATATATAATTTTAAAATGTAGGGACTGATTTGAAGTCATTCCAAATAATTATTTTTCTGTTATGAATATAAATAAATTTTTATTATTTTTAAACACTAAAACATGAACAGAATTCCAAATCCCATATAAAACGACCTTGGATTAATATGAAATCATGGTAAAATTACTGATGATAATTATATGGAAATATAGTATTTTATTTTATTTTAAAATATTAAAAATATTTTTATTGCGTAAATTTCATGCACACCACACATTAACTTTAAAAATTAAAATATTTACTTTCCCAATTTAATATTAAAGTGTTGAATATTATCCTAAATAGGTAAAATTATGTTTTCAACATTTATTACATTATATATATCATTTTTTATGTTTAAATATTTTCTGTTTCATTAAATATATAATAGATATTATGTTTACTATTATGAATATTTTCTATTTCATTTGACTTCCAATATTTTTTTAAAAAATATTTTTCTTTTCATTTTATGTGGAAGATTATAATAGTAGGAATGAGGTTGTTCATTTGGATCCTTGACATTATTTATAAGGTTGTCATGATGGTTCCTAGTTTCTAAGTTATTTTAAAATTTTCTCATTTTTTCTACTCCTATTCTGATTTACTATGTGTAATATTTATTTGTGTTTTCTTTTTTTATTAAAAGTAATTAGATTTCTTGGGTTGTATATTGACTTATTTATGGGTTTAATGATATTATGGTTATAATGATTGGATGTTTTTATATTAATTTGTATGTATGACATATGTAAGATGGGTTAATCATATATTTATGGTTTAGTTTATTTATGTCATATTGTTTAATATTCATAGTTTTCTAAGAAATATCTTTAATAATAGTACTGATTAGGTTGCAATTTTACCTAACTACCACTAAATACATTATAAATAAAAAAATTAGTGGCGATTATGCTTAACGACTACTAAAAAAATTCAATGTTAATAAGATCTAGAATGTTTTATATTATATTATTTATATTTCCCATTGATATTTTTTTGAAAAATAATTACTACTTAATAAAAAAGTTACCACTTTTAAATGCTCAAAAATGACACATGAGAAAATATTCTCAAAATTTTAAAAATAACCAATAAATGACTATTATCCATGAAAAACATGATATTTTTTATACCTATAAATAAATTAGTAATAATTGGATTAAAACGCCACATGTTCATGAAATAACCCCCACTAGATCATTTTTGTTTGTGTAATTATAACTCAAAATAAAAACAAATTGAATATAAAGGATGCGTTTCTATGTGAAACTATTTTTATTCTGAAAAAGGAATTGTATCTCAATTAATTAAATTATTTACTATTAATTAACTATATAAATGAAATATCTATGTTAATTTTTTTTAAAAATTAAATTCATTTTATATGTTTTATAGGCCAAAAGTAAGAACAAATCCATGTTTACACATTAAAATTGTTTATTGTTTTTTATAAATAGATTTTTTTTCCTTATAGTAGAAGGATTACATTAAAAAAAATTTCACAATTTTATAACGTTTTTTGAAGAACAAAACTACCTTTTTGATATTTCAATATAAAAATTTACTTTGGCTTCATTTTTTTTATTTTTTGAGAACATTCATATTTTGATGAATTGTAAATGACACTTAATTTTAATTGAACATTTTTATACATAATTTTATATTTAAATTAAATTATTAACGGTTTTAAAATATTATTTGATTAATTATATATCATTTAACTCAATTTATGTGTTTTAAGCAATTTCATATTGATACTTCATATAAAAGCATTTCTTATTTTTTGATCATTTCTCTTGAAAAACTAGTTGTCTTGTTCTTTTTATAGGATTAATTTTATATTAAATCCTTCCAGTTATGTGAATGAAATTTTTTAAAATGGATTCTAAATATATAATTAGAATAATTTATAATTTCTACAAAGGTTATCTATTTTTTACCAAAAATATTAGTTAATGATGTTAAAATTAATTACATCTATTAAGGTATAAATATGTATTTAATTAGAAGTAAAACATGAATCCCAATTGACAAAAATCAACCATATAAAAATTTCTCTATAATTGTTTTCATTATTGGATCTACCTGATGTAAGGGGGACCACCCAATAGTATTTACCTTTTTATATTTACATGAATGGAACTACCCCACCACTCATTACCATTGACTCATCCCAAAATAACCAAATAAGTTCCTAACATAACTAATATCATCCTAGAAGAATCACGATGTGAATAAATCAATCCATGTATGCCCTTTGGTGTAAACCATAATGAGTTGCCTGGAAAAGAGGTAACATTTTTCAATGATTTGTTATATTTTCTTTATTTATCCAACTCGTGGATTATTCTTATTATCTACTTACATAATAAAATTAATATAATAAATATACTAGTATGTTGTTAATTTATAGGTTCAATATATACTTACACACACATCCATATAATGGGTAAAGAACTCACAGTTCTTGTGTACGACTGAGCACCGCCGCACAAAATAGTGTCGTTCATTTTTCAATTTCCAACTCTTATGGTTGGGAAATGTGGTTTAAATTATATTCATATATAATATATATATATATATATATGATATTTTTAATGAAATATTTATTTTATAATCATTATATAACACATAACGTTAGGATTTCCATTTTTTGGGAATATGATTACATTGTTTGTGGATGTGTACTCTACCGCTTCCACAAAGTGATGTGATACATTCAACCTCTACATGAAATGCAATATGGATGGTTTTAATTAAAAATATATAATATAAATTCCAAATTTATTATATTCATTATATAATTTTCTTATTGGATATATATGATATAATTTTCTTTGTTCCATTTTAGACACTGAATAGGTGATAATGTCATTCGTGGACAAGTGGACTTTGACTTCCTTGAAGAGATGTGATTCATCATTTTTCATCATCACATTATAAAAATGATATATATAAGTATATATATATATATATAAATATAAATATTATTTTACTAATTATATTATTTTCAATCTATAATGAAAAAAATTACTTATCTTATTTCCATAAAGATCAATGAAAATTGAGAACATCACCCATTCATATGTACGACTTAATGCCTCTATGATCATAAAATTAGTTTATTATTAAAAAAATTTATCATGATATTAAGTGTATATATTATGTAAATGTTTATATTTTTTCATGGATATTATTTTTGGGATAGGGAAATAAGGGCCAAATTTTCCATAGTTGACCTATCAAAGTAAACTTTGAAATATAAGCAAAATTAGTGAAAATGTATGACTTAAACATTATTGATTCTGTAATTTAATATAAAATTTTAATATGTGGACTAATATTAATAATAAATTCTTAAATTATGATTAAACATGTAAATAATTAACACATGTTTATTATTTACGATGATATAGAGAGATCATGAAATATAAAACTAAATGTGACGGATTTGATAAGTCAATTTATATTCATTGGGTTAAACATCAATGTCATTTTTTATTTTAGTCAATTAATATCTTTAAATTAATTATTCTTGTTTTATAATATATTAAATTTTTTATTTTATGATTTTTAAATTTTCCCACATAATTATTTAATTAATTTATTCTCACTATAATGATATGATCTTTGTATTGGATTTTCATCTCACATTTTACGTCAATGATACAAATGTTATATTGACCACTTAATTAATTTTTGAGGTATATGTGAATTCAAATTTTATATATTATATAATTCAATAACGTATATACATTGAATTTTATCATTTCAATTGATTTTTTTTCTTGGGGGGGGGGGTTCTAATTAAAATTCTACTATAGTTTTATGAGGATTTCTGGTCACCATTTTTTTCTAAACATTTTAATCAAAATTCACCACTTTATATTATTTTGTGGTGAATAATGCACAATAATAATATAATAATTCATATAGCTGATGTTATGGGGGTTTAAATATCCATTTTTATATCTATTTCATGGGGTTTACAATTTCAATGTTACCTTTGTGGAAATGGACTTTTGTCATAAGTTTCCTTAGTTGAGATGTTTATTATACTACAAACAAAATTTGTCATCACATAAACATACTTCTCCTTTTTTACTTATGCTATATGTATCTATATATTCTCATTATTTTCTAATATCATTTAAGGTTATTCCTTCATGGGGATTATAATTCAATAGTTTCAAGGTGTTATGAGGCACATTCAAATGTTTAATGATTATTTCACCCGTGAATGTTTACATGTAATTTAACGGAATTTCCATTACTCAATTTTTATAGAAATTATTGTTGCATATCATAAAATGGGGATAATTTTTATTGAGACCATCCTTTTCATTTCTTTAGATTAATTTATATTCTTTCATTGATATTGTTATGAAAGAGATTTCTTCTCTATGAGTTGATTATGTCCTAAAGTTATTTCCATCGAACCCACTTACATTATGCAGGTTAATATTGTTCCAAATTGATTTTTATTGAACCAATTTTTCCATAGTATAATCATGTTCTAAATATAATTTAATGCAATATATTAATTTTCCATGGCTTAATCATGTTTCCAACCAATTGTGATTGAACTAATTTCATTTCGTTGGGTTAATCATATTCCAAAGAGACTGTTATGGAAACTATTTCATTTGAATTGGTTAATAATTATTAAAAGTGATTGTTAGGGTAAAAAAAATCTCCATGGGTTTATCATGTTCAAAATCTATTGGCATTTAATTGATTTATATGGAAGAAATTATTTATTTTTCAGTGTTATTTTTTCAGAATCTGTTTCTTTTACTTCGGTTAATAATGAAATGAAAGGGATCATTTTTATTTCAATTATTTTTTATGAATTGAAATCAATTATGTTTTGTTGTACATGGAAATTTTATGGAGGGTTATGTGATCAACCAATGATGGGTGATTCCATTATAAAATAATTATAAGAGGATATTTTATAGAAAGATGAAGGTGAGTCCATGATAGCCCTCAAATTCATTGTTTATGGGAGTCAACCATATAAAAAATCCATTTTTAAGTGTGACATTTATATAATATGACCACATGGTTATTTCATTTATAATTGTTAAATGTATAATTATGTCCCAAGATGCTTTTCTGTGTTTTCTTTATTTTTAGGGGTTTATAATTTTTCAAATGACCATGATTCCTTACAAATGGGTCATCATTAATGATTCTGATGACTCTTGACTTTTCTATATTTTCATATTTCATGGTTTATATTTTTATTTGTATGAATTAATTTATGTTTTCTCCTAAAATTTTATTCTGTAATTATAACCTTTTTTAATCTTATACTCCTTGATGACTTTCCATTGTAAATTTTTATTTATACCCTTACTGAGTATATGAGATCTCTCTTCCCGTGTTTACATATCCATAAGTTTTACAGAATGTTTTTCAATGATTTATGTATATAAATTATTTTAAAATGATGATATTTATGTCCAAATATCAAATAAAAATTGCTTGGTTAAATGTGAAAAATGTTTATATCATGTCATAATAATTATTTATGTAGTAGATTATCATAATTATATATAATAATAATTCTTAATTTTATCCATAATATTTTTGGTCCTTACTTTCCTTATGATGTAGTAGGTTTAGATGAAAAATTTTAGATAAAATGATCACCATAAAATTTAGAAATTCAATTTTTTCGATTTCCACATAGGATCCAAGATTGTAGTTTCTAGGTTATTGTAAAAATTATATAGATTTTATGCCCATGGCCACATGGCCCATGAAAATTTCTTAAAGGCCCAGTGAAATGTTGTGCCTTCATTATCTCGCCTACATCTTCAGGAATGTGTCATTTCTACATAATGAGTAGTACATCACTACATAAATAAATCAGGCCTGCATATCTACCTTCAAAAGTTATTCCGACATCACCACTTACATTGTAAATCCCCCATGGGTATTTCTAGGATTTGAACCACATTCATTGAAATACAGTATTATGGTTTTTACCACTCAGGTGTCACCCCAAAAACTCCATCATTTTATCACTAGAAATTATGGGGTGATATTTAATGCATAATTAATTTTATGAAAACTAATTAATGGATTGAAACAACCTGAAATATCAAATATATTATAGAAATATGAACAATAATATTTTTGAATATATATTCTATAAATTATGATTTATTATAAAAAACCCTTTGCAGACAAGAAGCCCATAATTTATTTTATTTTTTAATATGTATACAGAAAACAAGAAATTAGAATACCATGTGGAAAATCACATAGATAAAAGTAACATCAGAGCAATACAAAAAATATATCAAATAAACTCATCAAAAATTAGGATCAATAAAAAATTCAATCTACCCACATATTAGATGACTAATTAACAATACTTTAAATAATTTAAGAGAATAAAATATTTTTTAATAAATATAAATATATTAATAAAATATGTTTAATCAATTCATTGATCAAATATAATTAAATTACCATTATAATTTTATAATATTTTAATGTATTTTTTTTGTGGTATGATGATGATTATCAAATAGTTTTTCATTATAATACCCCATCCTATATAAAACCTGAAATATGATGCAAATGAACATGTAGAGTTGGTTCATGGTTTTTCCAACCATGCAGTCCAAAAGTGAAGCATCAATGTTGTATCCAAGACTAAACAGCATTGTGGGTGAGTGGTTTTGTAATTTTATTCCAAATTTAGTGTGTCATTGAGTTCATGTTAATGTTTAGTTTTTGTTTTCTCATTGACTATTTTTGATTTTTTGTTTTCATGTTTAAATCATGGTATCATTAAGAACTCACTCCTTGAATTATTTTATAGAAGTATACATAATATCTCTTTAATAATATTTATTATTTATCAACTTCAACGATGAATTTACTTTGGGAAAGAGTTAATTTTTTAGAGTCTCAAATTTATATTTTTGTTTAGATGTCTTACCTTCTTCCTCGATGATCAATTTATTAACACAACATGTTAGGTTTTATTAGTATTAATTATTGTTTATAATTATATATATGATTGAAAATTATTGGCACTTGCATTTTGTTGGTACCGTGGCACTAGTGAAAAAAATATTTTTTCATTAATTCTCATCAAGAGTTTCCAATACCAAGTTCAATAACATCATTGAGTTGTATTCTATGTTGGTTTTCTAAATACTTATAATAACTAGAAATTTAAATTTTCTAATAAAAATAACATAGTTCAAATAACGAATCCAATTTTCAGAATAAGTTCTCATAAAATGATAAAACTGTAGTTATAAAAAATTAGGTACATGGTATAAATAGGCGGGGTATGTTTAATAACATTCTATAATAAAATTTACATTATTAGAGGAAACATAGTGGAACTAGAATTCAAAACAAATATTTTTATACACATTATTAGAATAAGTGAAGAATGATATTTTATATATGTATATTACTAAAATTGATAAGAAAAATATTCAACAATAAGAGAATATAATCTAGAAAATATAAATTTGAAATATGCAAAATTCACTTAAACTTGGTGGAAATGGAAAGTAATTTCATGGGTGATAGGAATTGATCATACTCTTTTCTCTTATAAATATGTTCACAAGAAAATAAATTTACCCATATAGATTTTATTTATTAATTAAATTCAAATAATTAATAGTGATTCCTTTTTTGTATGGAAAATAATGTTTTGTTTGTTTTTAAATTTGGAAATTATTATTAATGTTATCAACTTTGACTGATATATCCATATTCAATGTTTATTTTTTATTTTTTTAATATATAGTCTATTAAGTTGTGAATATTTTTTTATGCATTGAGTGTGATATGTAGAATTTAGATACTGAAACGTGGTTCTAATTAAATCATAATTAGTTATAAAAACCATGGATAATTTAATTGAATTCGTTTTAAAGCATAGTATCCCATTGTTAATCTGTAACCATCAATCGTAATATTTTTTTATGGGAATTTAGATTTTCCAAATATATGATATATGAGAAGGTTTTCCTATTAAAATCCCTTGTTTCATACTAAAAATAAACAATCTATATGTTTTATATGTTCTTTATCTATATGTGATGCTTATTATAAGAGTAGTTGATGATAATATCATGAAGAAATATTTATTAATGAATACTAACTAGAAAATATAACCCCACATAGTGAATTTGGTTGGTCTCACATTCTATATTTTTCATCCATATCAATGTTTTATAAATTATTACTTCTTTTTATTATACATATAGGTCTACTCAAGATGACATAATTGAGAACAACAATAAATTAATATATGTTTACATTTAAATAATATAATTAATTGTATTTATTTATTCATAATAATCATTTATAAATAAAAAATAGTATAATATTTTGAAAAAAATATAAATAATAAGTATAACATGTATCGAACCCAACTCCATTAACCCAAAGCTGGTATATAATTTCATAAGTTGGCATAAGATTCAATTCATATCATCACGATACTCTAAAGAGATTAGTAGTCTGGATAAATTAATTACAAACTGATTCTGATATTACATTTGAATATAAAACTTACAATTTTATTTTTATTTTTGAGAATATCATTATTCACTATAGCCTATCATTTCATGTCATTCATATTAAACATCTTATATTCCACATAAATGGAAATAATATGGGTGATCTCAAATTCTTAATAATAGTTAGTAAATGTTGAAGCCATCATGTGTAAATAAAGAATAATCAATATGAAAATTTAATTATAAAAAAGACATTCTATTTAATCAATAACATATTGATCATGATTAGATTAGTAATAATAAATATATAAATGTTAATAAATAAATAAATATTTCTTTAAAATATCATTGCTATCACTAACAGATGTGGAATAATGAAAACAATAATGTATATAACATAAAACACAAGACATTTAATAAAAAATGGATTATGAAATAAATCCAAAAATAATATCATTGTAAAAATATAATTGATAATAATAAATAAATTCATAAATAAATACATGTTTAATTTTTGAATTTCACTATCTCATTATTAGTTATATATCTATTATCAATAGGTTTTATGAGAATGTATAAAACCATGGCTGACCCCCTGTTTAATGATTGCATATAGATTCACATCATATGGAGATTGATACATAAAGGGGGTATATAATTATAAGCTCCACCTATGACTTCATGTTTAAATAAATCCTCATATATAATATAATATATTTATTTATAGAAAAATAATCCTTATAATAAAATATTGTTAATGAGTAATAAATATTGATTTATCAATACCGCCTACAAAAAAATTGACAATAAATTTTTAACACCCTATATAGAAATAAAATATCTTTTTAGAAATAATGAAATTCACTTATGAATAATATTAATATTTAAGGATGATTTAATTTTCAATGACTATAGGAATGTGATTATTTTAATTGAGAGTGAAAAACTATAAAAATTTAATAAGAAAGATATTTTTGTACTTTAATTGGTACAAAAGATGATAAAAACCATAAAAGGAATAAGTATGATATAAATTAAATATATCCCTAGTTTAGTATTATTATGTTAAAGGGCATTCATCGTTGGTGAAAAGGAATACCATACATATGTCATTAATAACATCATGAAGAAAATTCATTTTTGGAAAAGAAAATATTTTTAATATATAATGTTTGATAAATATTTTTTAAAAAATTTCATTTAAATTATCCATTCCTATATAAAAAAGAATCTTTAAAAACTTTTACGGTCATGATGGTTGGAAATTCATTACATGACTTTCACATTAAAACAATGATTACTTTCACATATTTTAGAAAAAGCCAAATGTTCCTTGATTATAAAATGAAACAAATAATACATTCAAAACATTTCTGAAATATTCAAATAAGTTTAAAACTATAATTATTTAATATTTTTTATAATGATAATTTTTTTAGTAAAATTCTTTTGGATGAAAAATGATTTTTTACCAAAGAGAGAAATATAGTCGGATTTTGATTAAAAACAATTCCCAATCATTTTAACTACCAAAAAGTTGAAAATTGTAATAATAATTCAAAAATCATGAATAACTAATGTATAAACAATTATTAGGTTTTATTATTTAAATATAAAAAAATTCCTCAATGGATATTCAATCATAAAAAAAGAAGAATAAAATGATTTTGGGAAATAAAATCTTACAATGATCATAAAATCCATTTGATAATTAACCAATGAATTTATTATGTATATCAAATGTAAAATAACAAAAAAAATTATCAAAAAACAAATAAAAGTCATTATTCAGTATATGAATATTCATATAATATCAAATATAAAGGAGAATTAATATAACCCAGGGAAATTAATTTGAGTTATGAAATTCATTACCTGTTGGAATATATTAAATAAAACCTACTTGGAATAAATAATTAACCATGAAATCTAAATTACCATTAATTATTATTTAATAATTATATTACATGTATAATCGGAATTATGCACACCATATAAATGAAATTTGGTTCATAATAATAAAATATTCCATATTAAAGGGAAATTGAGACAAATTATCCTAACTCACAATATAGTCTTGTTGATATTTAATTTACCAAATATATAATGGTTTTATTATTGCTAATAATTTATACCTAAATTATATTTATATTTATAATGTCGTATATTATCTTATTATAAAATATTATTACCCTTTGGTTAGTGATATTTCATTGGTTTCAATGTTTCTAGTTTTAATTGACATGTTTTTTCATGCATGTGTATTCATGATATTTCATTATCATATTAATTGGATATATATCCATCATCTATAGCATATTAATTTTGTATGAAATATCATTCCATAAATTATCTACATTTTTTAATAAATATTATAATTTAAAAATGGATGCTGGTACACAACGATTGGTGGATATGGTAAGATGTACGCACACAAGAGCGATGTTATGATTACCTTAAGGGGTAAAAGGGGAATTATGTGTGTGATTTATTAACATTAAAAAAATAATATAATGATAAACATATCAAATATATTAATTAAATTTTTATTTATTACATACAATGTAAATTGTATGTGACAAAATAGTGACATCGCTTTGCGAGGTGGTAGTCTTCCATACACACAAGAAACATTATAATATTTATTATTTAATTGAACATAACAAGCAATATATGATATTGAAATTAAATAATTATAATAATATAATAAAAAAATATAATTTTTTTTAAAACATATATAACATATTGATATGAATTAATAAAAAATGACATACATTAGTTCGTGACGTGGTCGTCCATCCTACAAACGATCAATAATTTCAATTACCTTCTGATAAAGAAGGAGATGAATAATTATTATTCCATACAAATAATAATATATAGGTTTATGTTATATGATTTATTTATTATATTAAATGATTTAATAATTAATTTATGGTAGAAAAATATAAAGTGACCAAAATATCTTAACTAAGTTAATTAATTTCCCTTTAAAAAACATCAGTTTGATATCCTATTAAAGACAATTGCGTCAAATATTTAGGAGAACATTATATCTATAATGCAAATAATGATTTTGGGGAGATATTTTATATAAAACCATTAAATTCTAATATAATAAAATTATTTTGTTGCATGTGTCACACAAAACAATGATCTTATAAAACCCACAATATATATATTTCTTTAAATAAAATATATTTGATAGATTTTCAAACACTCCAAGCTGAGTCTAAATGAATTTTAAAATAATATAATAACATAAAATACACATTAAATTTGTGTTTATAAATAATACTAATTAAATTACGAAAATAATTCTTTTCTATAGTTAATAAATAAATTAAAATTCATGTAAGAGAAAAAACATTTTTCTGAAAAAATGATTTTTTATAAAAGAAGGTTTATGCATTATTTCTGATATATATTGAAATTAATTTTTTGAAATTTTATAAATTTTATTTGATAAAATTAAAGTAAATTTTAATCATAATATTTATATTATATTATGGTTCTTTTTTGGGGGTTTTCACATGTATTCAATATTTTGATGAATAGTTAACAATATTGAATATTTTTTTAAAACTGCCATTTTTCTTAAATTATTAACAAATTTAAAAGAAATTTTTTTTATTGTAATTATATTCTAATTTATTTAATTTTATCTACTATATATCATTGTATTACGTTTATATAGAATTTTTAGATTAAATCATCGTAATCATTTCAATAGTTTCCCATTGAAAATATTTTTTCCAATCATGTATAAGGGATTAATATAAAATTAAAAATTTAAAAATAATTTAAATGAAATTATTAAAAATAGATTAAATATTATCAATTATAATAATATATATTATGTACAAATTTCAACATAATTTTTAACCACAATTGATTGTAAAATCTAAGAAAATTATTTTCCATGGTTAAAGTAAAAACATGTTTACGAAATAAGTTAAACGTAGTAGATAAGATCTAAAATGACCTACCAATTTCTCCCAAACATGTTTTATGACCATATGCATATTTTTTTAACCATACACTCTATTTTGATGAGTTTTGGGGACATTTTTTCTTGAATTTTATATATAATAAATTATGTAAAGAAAAAAACACATGATATTTCGTTGAGTTTAATATCATTAAATATTTGGGATATGATAAAAAAATATGATTATTAATAAATTATATATATATAAATAAATTTTATTTCTTTATCCTTATAATTTTTTTATTTTTAGGGCTTGAATACTATCTTTAAATACTTAAGGAAAACTAACCTAGAAATTATTTATTTATTAGAAAAATAAAATAAATGATGTTAATAATATTAAATGTGAGGTAAATTGAATGAAATATTATGTTACATAAATTTTTAGAAAAATATGTCATTATATTATAGTGTAGTCATATTATATTATAATTCAATTTTTATCATGATATAAATTAATTTAATTTAAATGAATAATATAAAATATCAATTTCTACTATTAAAATTGATATTTTATTAAATTATTTAAAATTCCTGAAAACAATATATTCTGTTAATATTCTTTTATATATTTATAAATATTATATATGTTTCATTAATGGTTCAATTTTTTAATTATATTTAATATATTGATTCTTAAATAGTATGAACTTGATTAGTGTTGTTATAGTTAAAACAATGTTTTTGCACAATATATGTGCATCTATTAAAAGTAAACCTCAACATGAAAATGATATAAATTTAAAAAATGTATTTAATATTTATTATATATATTTTTAGATTATCTAATAAATGTTATTTTATTTTAATCTTAAAATTTTAATTTTGTAGGGTAAAAAATCATGTCACTGTATTTGATCCCAATGATGGTAAAAGTAAGGTTACATAGAAGATAAGGAAAAACTGTTTAAAAATATTTTTTTTTCTATTTTGGAGGTGAGAATCAAAAAATTAATTTCTAAACCATTTTAACTATTAATTTCATACACACGTTGAGAGAGGTTAACTTCCAATTATTGAATATTTATTTGAATTTATAGAAATGTCATTCCCCAACAATTATAAAATAGAACCCACTTCCCTCAAATTATTACATGTCTATAACCATTTTATATTACCAAACCATAACCAAATAGATTTTAAACATCCCTCTACTCATCCTATCATCATTAGTTTGGACATAAATTTATCATAGGGTGGATTTGGTAAAATTCAAAGGATCATACCTAAAAAAGAGGTATTGTTCTTCAATAATCATTTCTATTTTATTTATTTATAAACCTCCATGAAATATTGATAAAATTTATTATACAATAACCAATATATATTATATAAAATTTTATACTATTATGTAAAGTAATTTTGCTATAATCATCTCTACTTCAATCAAATGGGTTATCAAATCCGCATTCTTGTGTAAGAAAGACAGCCTCCTGGAGAACCAATGTTATTCTTTTTTCTATTAACTCTTCACAAGGTTGGGTATGATGATGGTAAAAATTTATTCATAAATATTATATTTATAACATATTTATAACTTTTAAATAATTATAACCTCTTTAAAATTTTCTACAATCCATTCATTTGGAGATATGATAATGTCTCTCATTAGTACGATAGACTGCCATCTCATGATGCGACCCAAATAATTTTTCAATAATGCATTACAAAGAATATGATAATGATACATTTAGTGAATATATGTGATTTTCATTACTTTATTATGATATTAATGAAATATTTTTATTCTGAAAATCTTATATATCATTTTATTTTTTATACTTAGTGGTGATAATGTGGTTCATGTACGTGTGGACAAACTCCTTCATGAAATGATGTGCCACTATTTTCATCACCACACCACATCTATTAAATATTTATAGGTATATTTAAAGATTTAAATTTGTATTTATGATATAATTATCATTATTTAATGTTTAAATATTACATACCACCTTTCCATTTTGATCGTTGAAAAATGGAAACCCTACTCATTCCTAAGTATGACCTAATATCTCTATGATCATAATTTATTTATTTCTAAAAACGATCATTAATGATAGGTATAAAAATTATAATTAATTTATAAATATGATAATTGTATCATTAAAATATTTCCATATATGATGAATCATTATAACATTCACAAGAACCAGAACAATCATGAAAAATAAAAAATTGAAAATGAAGGAAATTTACATAAAAACAATTAAACTATTGAAAAATTATTAATGAATTTATGATAATATGGTATTAAATGATCATATACGATATTATAAATGTTATTATATCTCTATAATATGTTAATTACATGATTAAATACACTATAAATTATTTTATATTACGTTCACCCTAATGTAATTATGCTGTAATGGAATACATCTCAACTTCACTTCATTGTGGAATACAGTAAGTATAACAACATAATATAATTTATATGGATTATTTAATATGATTTGAAATTTAATTTCATGATTCATTAATAATTCATGGTATTTAAACTTTCAATTTTAATTATCTCA
Source organism: Viscum album (assembly GCA_963277665.1). Classification (NCBI taxonomy): domain Eukaryota; kingdom Viridiplantae; phylum Streptophyta; class Magnoliopsida; order Santalales; family Viscaceae; genus Viscum; species Viscum album. Next base: position 1,030,802,717 of record OY728125.1, read on the forward strand.
TTAAAGGGTATTTGGCAAGATAATTACCAAGTGGTAAAAGTTATTGTGCAACATCACTATCTTTTTGGATTATTAACACTCAATTGAAACGATCACTTTATGGAGATTATTTATAAATTGAAATAATGTAATTGTAAATATATATATTATTTAGAATAGTATAGGACTAATTCTAAAAATAAATACCAATTTTATAAACATTTTTTACTTTAAATGTTATTTTTTTACGAGGTAAATAGTCATAAATATGTACCATTCACTCAATATAGATACTTGATGATAAATAATTTTTTTTTTCAATTTATTAGAAGATTTGATATATGAGGAATGTTTTTACATGAAATATATGGTAATTGATTAGTTTTATATAGCCTCATGATGCATCAGTTGTACTATGAGATTAATTGGTTAGCCATCCAAATGGGTTTTTAAATAATAGTTTGAAATGGTATTAAGGATGGATATTGACAATAAAAGTATCACATTTATAGAAAAAAAAAATTTCAATTAATTAATAATTTATTTAATTTATAATTTGGTTGTTGTTGTTATCCGTGATATTTTATTTATGATATTATCCATGTAAGAATTTCATTTCTAATTATTGTTCAAATGGAATTTGTTTTCAATTATTTACCTTGAAATATTGATTTCCCCTTATCTTACCATGATAGCACAGTTATTTAAATGGCATGTGTATTCAGTTATTTATCATTCCTTTTTGATTATTATTATTTATTCAGTATACCATCTCATATATGAAACCCTTGCAGTGTATTTGACATCAAACATATTTTGTTACATTTCCATCAGATATAAAGAAGACATATTTTGGTGGATTTTCAATGAAACATTTCATTTTATTATGTTTTGTATTATGATATATTTTATATTAAAAATATAAACTAGTTACCATTAATTTATCTGGTTCTACAAATATACTGAATTTATCTATAATTAGAGACTTTATTCCACATATATATGAAAATGTAATAAAAATACATCATCTCTTGGATATAGTTGTTAGGGTCATTATAGATGGTATATGTGGAATTTTAGAAGAAACCATGGGAAGTATATTAAGGAAAAATATATATTAGAGATCATAACCTTATGATATATTTTGACGATAACTATTGAAGAAAATCCTAATGTTTTGGTTTGGATGGGAGAACGTGATTTTTTTTCATAGAATACATCCATGTCTGCATACTACAGTTGGACATGGTTTTAGAATAGAGGTTATTAGGGGTAATAATGTGTAAATGGGAACATTGATCTTAACTCAATCATCACCTAGTGAAATTCATGGATTTTTATTTCATTCATGGTTTACACAATTTGGTAAATTATTAGGATAATTCACATTTACAAAAAACCCATTATAAAGAATTTGAAAATTGTGATACCGCCAATGCAAAAACATTTATGACAATGATATAAATTATGAATAATTTATTCAATTTATGTTCATTATTTCACTTTTTTTGGATTATACATTATGTATAATAACGATATGATCTAACAAACATTATTCCATCATTTATAAATTTCTCCTAGTAGAAGGAATTAGAATAACATCAATACAGATAATCAAAATAGCAATAATGGATTTCTATGTTATTAAGAAAATATATCTAAGGGAACTGGTATCCCAACATTATCATATAATTGTGAAAAGGTTTCATGTTTTAAAAATATATAGAAGGAAATATCTATGTATTATATATTTTAATGAAGAAGATGCATGAAGTTGAAAGATGATTTAAAAATTGAGGACGTGATGAAGGTAATGAAGGATTTTCCCACATGGGATAATTGTGGAGGGAAACACCTAGGAACATGATTAAAAAATTGATATTTCCTAATGTGTGATGATAAAAGGAACCATTCACATGATTTAATGGATATGAAAAAACATTCCAATATTTAATGCATCAACTGTAAGGAGGTAGGGAACTATAAAAATAATTTCCACAAGTGTAAAAGATATATCCCTAAAAACAAGATAACGGGTCATGTCAAATCATATTTTATTACCACATACAATGTGAATTGATTAATGTTTTTGCGTTTGGATTCAATAATTTGTTCATTTGATAATTTTATCAATAATATAATAGTTATAAAAATTATAAAATGAATAAGGATTGTACTGTAATTTTTTCCATTAAGTATTATAATGCTAATAAAGAACAATACCAATGACCAAGAAAAATGATTTAATATCATGTAAAATATCACATAGGAAAAATTATTTAAGGTATTATAAGCATTATAATGTGTGTTATTTTATAATAATGATGTTTTGTTGATGTGGGGATTGATATGGATAATTTATATTTGGTATTATTAACAAAAATTGATCTAATTAATGATTCATTTATAATGTGGTTTATACTATCAATGATGAAGTTAAGAAAATATTTTTATTTATTAAATATTAAAAATAATCTATGGTATAATTTAAAAATATTGAAGAAATTGTGTTTTCAATAATGTTTTATGGTTATTCAGGTCATTACCATGTTTATGGAGAATACATGATAAAGGTATTCAAATAATGACATATGATAACAAGGAAATAATTCTTGTTTTTTTACATATTAATAATAATTTAATTTTGTAAAATTATTATTCCAATTTCTAATGTTTCAATCTTAATCATTTAGTGCTCTATAATTTATAACAACTTATAAAATGTTTTATGATGATATTTGGACAACATTTTTTTGTTTAATATATTTTTTCACCTTATCATGATTTATGCTTACTGTAAAACATATTCTAACCATTTTTTAGAATAAAATATAAAAAATAAAGGAATAAAATATAATAATATTATAGATCATAAATTAAATTAAAATTTAATTTAATTTTTTTAGACATAAAACAATTCACTCTTGGATACACATTTCTTATAGTATGAGATGATGTGGAAAAGGATTGAACCAAAAAAAAATATGAAATATGCCTATGAAATAATGATATATGAAGTATTTACTTATTCCTGTGTTGTCAGTATTAATGGAAATGGAATTACATATAAATAATAAAATTATCATAAAATAAAATTTTATCATATTATCATCATTTTTATGATATTAGTGGTATTCTTGTGTGTCTATTATTTGTGGATTTATGGTTTTTAACATTATCTTGATCATCTAGGTTTTGTGATCAATGATCTACATCACAGTCTATCAGTATTTTTGTTTTTTTCACTTTATGACTATATTTTAATTTCCCACCTATATAATACGTTTGTGAATCTATGTTACAAAATTATTCCATAAGAACATTATACATCCATTTTCACTCTTTAGAAAAAGATATCATAATAACCCATTTAAGTTATCGGATTTTTCAAAAATGGTATTTTCAAAAGTTTGATTACCTATATAATGATTAAATTTGAAGGAAACAATTTATAGAATCTGGAGAAAATGTAAAACCCCTTTATTTTAAATTAATAAAATTATCATTTATAGTGTATGTTACTTGCATCAGAGAGCTTAAAAACCCATAAAATATATTTCATTAAATTAAATATCTTCAATAGATTATGGAACACGCAACCCACATTCTAAATGAACTATAAAATATAATAAAGTTATAAAAAGAATTAAAATTATAAAGAATTAATAATACTAACCCAATGATGAAATTATTTATTATATATTGACTAAAAATATACAAATAATTATTTAAAAGAAGAATAATGGATTGTAGAAAACAATAATTGTTTTCTTCTAAAAGGCGATTTAGTCACACTTTGAAAAGATATTTTTTTAATTTGATCTAACAAAAATAAAAAAATTTACATGAATATGTAAAATTTATTTTTTAAATAATAAAATCAAAATTATCATAGTGTGAATTATTGTATTTTTTCAGAAATATTTTATTTTTCGATGAATAGTGAAAATACTAAATTTTAATTAAAAGAATTGTTTCAATTAAAATTATTCATAATGTTAAATTCTATTTAAAATTATTTTTAAAGAATAATTTTTTTCAATTATATATAATTTAATCTAATTTATGATGTTGGAAAAAAATTTTATATTGAATTTTGATATAAGAATATTGTAATATTTTGATTATATTCATCTTGAAAACATGAATTGTCATTGTGTTTATGTGATTAATTTTAAAATCAATGATGTAAATTATTTTGATGTTAGTTTTTAAATTAATTATTCATTTGGAAATAGAGTAATTTATTTAATACAATAATGTTATATTAATTTTTATACATAATCACTAGTAAAAATAGTAAAATATATTTACTACGGTTATAGAATAAATGGGTTTACCATTAGATAAAGTCAAATACAAGGGTTAAAATGAGAAAACAATTTCATAGAAAAAACATATATGGCCATATTTCAACCATTATCACCTTATTTTCTACATTTATTAAATTATTCAACATATTTCTATGAAGAAGTCCTATATAATAAGTAAAGTAAAGATATATATAAAAAAATAGAACATTCATTTCTTTTTATAAATATGAGGAATTGCGATAAAGAAAAACAAAACATGTTTGGTCATAAATTCAATTCAATAATATAAATTAGATTTTTATAATGATAATTTATTATTAATTTTTTGGGATTCAATACTTAATTAAAATTCTAATGTAAAAATAACATAATTATTTTTTATTTTATAGAGATACAAAATATATGATACTAAAAACATATAAATAAAGTAAATTGATTGAAATATTGTATGCCATTAATTTATTATATAAAATATAATTTTATATAGGTTTTAACATTATATATTTTAATTTCATCATTGTTTTAATATTTTTAAATTAAAATAAATCATATTAAAATTGACATTAATGTAATTAAAAAATTGATCTATTATTAATTGATTTACAACTTCAAGAGGTCATATTTTCTTATAATTTGGTATTTTATGTTTATATATATCATATATGGTCTATTAATTTACTAATTTTAATTTTATAGTATCTACATTGACCCCAAGATAGTGTAAACTCTATTGGTGATGTAACGGTTAAAAAGATGTATTCCACATTATATGAGCTTGTTACAAAATTAAACTTCAAAACACATTGTTTTTTATTTAAAATATTTTATTAAATTTTTATATAAATACTTTTCAATTATTTATAATATTTCTGGTTTTATTTTATGATTAATTGATAAATTATCATAGTTAAAAATTCTTGTTACCGTAGTAAAAATCCAAAACGGTAAACGTAAAGAAAAAATAAGTTAATAAAAAAAATATTTAAAACATGTTTATTTTTGGGTGGTGAGGAGTTTATTAAGAATATAATACATTATCTAATTTTATTATAATTTTATGATCCATATGGGGTGATAGTGACTTCCCATTGTTGAATAGTGTTGGGTATTTACAAAAATTCCATTCCATCTCCATTATAAAATTGGAGTCCATCCTCTTACTTATTCACACCTACCAAGAAATTTGGATCATGAAAAACCATCCATGATCACATTGAAACATCCCTACTCAATTAATGTGCTTCCTCACTCAATATTCACTTCTTGGTAGATGACAGACATGAAACCCATAAGAGTGGTGGTCTAGCAGGAAAAAAGATCAACAGTTTTCCTAATAGGAGTTTTGGAGAATGACTTTGTGAAAGTAAAGGATCTCTTATTCCCAACTGACTTTTATGTACTAGGAGACCATCACACTCACCCATCATTTTGGCTAGACCATTCTTGACGATGGCCAAAACAGTCATCAATTTCCATAAAGGGACACTCACCAGAGAGTATAGAGATAACACTATCCACTTTAATATTTTTGAATCTATGAGGCACCCGTCAAATGATCAATAACTCTTTGCTCACTCCCATGAAGTTGGTACTGAACCCATTATTGAATCAGGTATGTTCCATGAATTCTTATACTTAGGTGATACATCTTTAATTCAAAATATCAATAAATATATCGATGCCCAAACTATTGGAGATTTTGATTTTATGTGAGAGGAAGGGGTAAAATTGGATTTTTTTGATGATTTTTTAAATGATAATGATGATGATATGATTTATTGTTTGCAAGATGTCCAAAATTTTGATCTGGGGATCATTAACATAGTTTTTTCCATTGACCACCCCCTGATTTGGAATTAAAACTACTCCACACTGATTTACAATAAGTGTATCTAATTGAGGGAGAGAAATTACCTATAATAATTGTTAATAATCTGTACGAAACCCTATAAATATATTTGATTGGAATTTTGAGATTGAATGTTCATTCAGAAGGATGGAGCTTAGGTGATATCCCAAGAATCAACCCAAATATATTCTCACATATAATTCTCCTGGAGAAATATTCCAAACCTATAAGATAACTCCAATGGAGACTAAAACCCACCCTGATGGTAGTTGTGAAGAAGTATATTATGAAGCTATTGGAAGTTGGGATTATATATCCCATCTCTGATTCACAATGGGTTTGCCCCGTACATGTTGTTCCAAAAACATTGGACTAACCATTGTGAGGAACGAGAATAATGAATTAATCCCAGTAATAAGTCAGAATAACTGGATAGTATGCATAGATTTTAGGAATATGAATGAGGTCAGATGAAAAGATCATTTCCATATCCCATTAATTGATATGATATTAGATAGATTAGTAGGGACAACTCATTATAGCTTTTTGGATGCATTTTTAGGTTATTTTTATGTACTTATTTCACTTGAGGATTAAGAGAAGATTACATTTACATGTCCCTTTAGTACTTTTTCAAATAAAATAATTCCATTAGGATTGTGTAATACTCCATGTACATTTTAGAGGTGTATGTTACTAATAATTTCTAATCACATTTAAGATTTCTTGAAGGTTTTCATGGATGAATCCATAGTTTTTGGTAATTCTTTTGACCATTGTTTGAAAAATAATGACTTTTTTTAAAACATTCTTTGAAAATAATATTATTTTGAATTTCAAAAATTTCATTTTATGGTTAAGAGAGGGATTGAACTTAGACATGTCATTTCCAAAAATGGAATTGAAGTTGACAAATAAAAAATTTATGTGATAAATTCTTGACCTTATCCAACTTGTGTGAAACATATTTGATCATTTATAAGACATACAAGATTCAATAGGAGGTTTATAAATGGTTTTAGTAATATTTCTATCCCTATCTCTATATTAATTTTTAAAGATATTGATTTTGATTTAAATGGTTCATGTAGGGGAAACCATTTTTTAATTTAATAAGATGGGGATTACATGACCAGTGATGCAACCACTAAATATGTAAGAACCACTTGAGCTACATGGGGATGCTTCAAACCATGCAGCTGGAGCAGTCCTTTATCAGTGAGTTGAGGGAATGCCAAAATACATTGCCTATGCCTCAAGAGACATATATTAATCCCAATTCAACTACAAAACTATATAAAAAGGGATTTTAGAAGTTTTCATTTCTTTAGAAATATTTAGATCATATCTTTTTTGGATATAAGTCACTGTGTTTTCTGATCATACATCACTTAGGTACATGATGAAGAAGGTAGAATATAAACTCAGGCTAGTGAGATGGATGTTACTACTGAAACAGTTCAACATTGAAATCAAATAAAAGAAGGGATCTTGGAACCAAGTGGCTGATCACATAAATAGACTACCCAACACCACTGAATCTGAAACTATAGATTGAAAACCATTGAATAATCACCTTCTAAGAGATAAATTGTACTTATTTCAAGGTTAAGTTCCTTGGTATGCTAATATTTTCAATAATCTAGTAACATCTCAGATCAAATCTCATTTAAAATTCAACCAAATTCAAAGAATGAAATCTGAATCTAGATATTACAACTGGGTTATCCATTTCTATAGATGATTTGAAATGACCAAGTGGTAATAATATGTTTAATAGAATGTCAAATTGATTCTGTCTATATATTTTGTCACACTATATCTTGTGGAAGCCACTTTGTACACCAATGGATAGCCAGGAAGGGTTTAGAATCAAGAATTTATTGGCCCTCACATTTCCAAGATGCTCATGCATTTTTCAAAAGGTGTAAAAATGTTTGTTAACTAGAAATATTTCAATGAGACAAGAAATTCCCAAAATGCAACTGAATTTTTTGTGAAATTTTAATGATTGGGGGATAGTTTTTATGCGCCCTTTCCCAATGACATTTAAAAATTCTTATATCATTCTTGTAGTTGATTATGATTCCAAATGGGTGGAAGCAAAATTCACTAAGACTAACGATGCTAATGTTTTTTGTGATTTTTTCATGACTAATATATTTTTTAGGATTTGAGTTCCCAAATCCATCATCAATGATCAAGGGACTCAATTTTTTAATAATATAATGGAGGCATTGCTGAAGAAGTATGGGGTGCATCATAAATCATCCACTCTCTATCATCCACAGACTAATGGGCAAGCAGATGTTTCAAACTAGGAAATGAATGGAATTTTGGAAAAGACTGTAAATCCAAATAAAATTATTGGATCCATAGATTGGAAAATACATTATGGGCTTACATGAGAGCCTATAAAATTCCAATTAGAATGAGACCATTCATGTTGATTTATTGAAAAAGTTGTCGTCGACCAATGTAATTCGAGCATAAGGAATATTGAGCGACGAGAATGATGAATTTGGATCTTCAGAGTGCTGGAAAAGAAATGAGTCTATAGGTTAAGGAGATGGAAGAAACTAGAATGGAAGCATTTGAAAATTCCAGGATTTACAAAGAAAGAACATGAGTGGCTCCTGACAAGCTGATCCAACTAAAAGACTTCTATCCTAGATTCATATTGTTTTTATTCAAATCATTACTCAAGCTAATGCTAGTTAAAATTCATTATAAATCAGAAGGCCAATTTATAGTTACTCATGTATAGCCTTTTGGTGCTTCATAGATAGTAAAGGATGGAGAGAAGGATTCATTCACTGTTAGTGGACATAGGGTAACAAAATTCCATGGGACCATCCCATCACATCCAGAGTAGGATATCACACTCTTCCAACCCGTTTTTCAATAAAATCCACTAGGTCATACCTCTCGTTTTCACCTATATTCTTTATGTGATACATTCTACAAATATAATTAAATCCATTTGAATGCATTGAGAACACTGCATCATTTATGTGTGTTGGAATGATCATTTATAGTTTTGGATTTTTATTTATTGTTTTACCTATATAAAAAAAATTGTTTCTGTAACATTTGAGATGAAATTATTATATTTGACATATTTAAAACCCATGTCCATGAGTAAAAAAATTTATCCCATGAAACTAATCTTAAATTAATGCTGAAAATGACATTGATTCATGTTCAAATCATTTATAATATCATAAAAAGTACTATAATTGGTGAATCTTATTCAACATCTTACAGTCTTTATATTTGATATCCCATTCATGTGAGGATTCTGAACCATTTTTTTCATATTATTTACATTCCCCTAACATCGTGAGAGAACCAAATCATACTTGAGTTGACTAAAATTTTATTTGTTCCTATAAAAACTTGAGAGATTGAGGTATATGTGTTTTAAATGGTTGGGAAATTTATTTGGGTTTAAACCCCCTTTTCAAGATAATATTTTTTATAATGGGGAACCGTTTACATTTAATCCATGTAGCCCTATGAATACATGAATGGTCTATTAGGTTAGCCACATTCCAGGCCAATTTTCCCTATCCAACCTCCTCTTGATGTGAAATTGCATGATCTAGTTGAAAATTTGTGTTGGGGAAGCTATATTGTCTTATATTACAACATTTAGAGATACATTGGGTGGAAAATTAAATTTTTCAGAGATGTGATTGATTCTAAAAAATTCATTATATTGAATGTTTTTTCTTTTTTGGATATTTCATTATAATAGAAGCTGTGCTTTTCTGGAGCATCAAATGGACAATGAATGGTGTGCATCTCAGGAGCATTCAAGAAAAATAATGTTTGAGATGATTGAAAATTTTACTTATGAATATTGAATGGTGTTAAATATCATTGATTTTTTCATGCCGATGGAGCTGATTTAATGCTAAGGGGATTGAGGAGGAGATCATATCTATGTGAAAATTAGAATAATGTAATTTTTTTTCAAAAATTGTTGAGCCCTCCTTATTCTGGCACTTAATTTGTCACTTATAAATCTGAACTAACATAATCCAAAAAACAACCCTATAATTTTGTCATTATAAACACATGTCATTGACTCATATAAAGAGGATATGTAGGAATTTATCATGAATATGGTGACAATTTTATGAATTTGGATGAGAAATACATTGCTTTAAAATTGAAAAGTAATTTGTTAGGGAAAATGTAAGGGAGGTATGTTTTTATTGTGCATGAGAGAAAAAATTCGGAATTATATTGAATGATCTAATGTGAAGAAACTGAAATAATTGTTTTTGAGGGGACATGATATCATTTTTGTAGGGTTTTTAGTGTCCAATTGTATTACATTATGACATTTATTATTATTGTATTTAAAGAAGAGTTAAAAGTGTTAAATTTAATGTTTAATAACTAATCCATTTTTAAATATAGGGTTATACATAATATAAATTAAACTATAAATATTCACTATAAATATAAAAATATTTCCTACATAATTTTATTTTAGTTATATTTTTTAGACATTAAATAATTAATTTTATTTATAACACAATTATGATGTAGTAATTACGTTATTTTTGAAATTTAAAATAATTGTTATTATAAATAATAATATAATGGTAAATTTAGATGTTTGATGTATTTCAAGGATTTTATAGGTACATATTACATGTTATGGTTGATTAAATAATTTTTTTCGAACTGATAAAGTTGTTATGACATTAAAAAAACAAAATTCTAAATAGTGTCAAAATTGACATAAATGATTATTTAAAACAAATTCTATATTATTAACTGATATAATATTCCGAAAGATATCTTTTTCATCCGAAGGACATATATTTATATATATATATATATATAATGAACCACTTGGAATTTTCTTGGATTTTTATTTTATGTTTATAAACTATTTATTATCATAATACAAGAATACATTGTAAAAATTAAACTATTTAACTAATAGTTAAATATAATATATAAGGATAATATGGTGACCTAAACCTGTATAAAAAATATTGGATGAGAGTTTTTCGTCCTAGGACCACCTTTTAAGTAAAATAAATACTTTTTGAGCCTATATATTCCAAATACGATTGTATAATAAAATAATATTTTAATTCTTTTCTTATAGCGACCCTCATATCTATTATAAAAGTGTACTTCCCCTTCTTTCAAAATAACACATCCAAATCCATTTGGATCATCCAAGAAATTCTCAAATATTCTCCCAAATACCTTGAATTCAACCTAGAGGCCTTTACTTGATTAGAATCCAATATAAGGATCCCTTGTGATCAAATCAAAATGAAGCACACTAAGATGAGGTAATAATTTCATCACCTATTTCAATGTTTTTTTATTCATCCACTTCCACTTTCTTTGTGGTGTCCATAACAAAATAATAAATCCAGTAACGTATAATTACTTTTATATTATTATAAATATGGAACAACCATATTTATTATTCGATACATCTTATGAATTGTAAAGTCATCATACGTGTGTACGTACGGCTTAACATCTCCATGTAGTTGTGCAGTTTTTCATTCAACACATAATTATTTGGATTGGTTTAATAATGTGTATAATTGATTTAAATAATAAATATAACGTGTTAATGATTCTTTATATAGGATATACCAGCCAATTACTTACGATTTCACAATCAATATAATGATATTGTTGATCATTCGTACGTACAGATTACCATCTCCATGAATGAAATGAGATTCATTCCCCATCGTAATAATTAAAAAGATAAAATTAATTTTATGATTAAAAATAATGTTTAAAAACTTAATATCATTCTAGATATGAATCAAATACATTCTATACATAACAAACATGAAATACATAACAAAATAGATAATGGAAAATGGATTTTTTAACACCTGAAACAATAATAGTACTGAAATATTTTAGACAAATAAATATTATAAGATCATATATGACAATATATTTATGTATATTATTCATGAATAATTTAATAAAAATTATTAAACTATTATACAGTAGGTTAACATACCCTTGTTCTTGGAAATGTACAAGGAACGAGTTTTTTCTACAATCACTTCATTATCTAAGGTTGTTTGTATGTGAGTATCTACTAGGACCACATTATCATCCACATATGGGTTTCATAAAAATGTATTTGAAAACATTTTTACTATTTCCTAGACCATGGGTAAACTTAATTTACACCATTTTTTTACATTTTATAAAAATTTTATAAAGAAATATTTTTTTCATTTTCCAAACAACGTCCTTTGCAACATTTTTGACAAAATTTAGGAATGAATGTTTTTTAACTTATACGGCGAGTGCAAATATTTTCTCCAGTTATAACACCTTCAAATCTTCCATTAAAAACATATAAGAATATATTAAAAATAAATGTTTTCTTTATAATTATGTTACTTAAAAATGAGTTCATAATAGAAATACATATTTATCTAAAATAGTTTTGATTTAATCTATATCAACATCCTATGATTGATTTTACACTTTTTTAATGTGGATTTATTATGATACAACATTATATATTGCATTGATGGTTTTGTGATATGTTGAAATGGGGATGTTTTATTTTTATACCATTCATGGTTTATGGTTAAAGTATTAAAATTTTTATGCCTGTTTTAATACGATTGTCTATGTTATGATTCAACAATTTTATACGAGGAATGAATTGGACTTAGTATGTGACCGGTGGAGCCCACTATAGCTCCTCAATGCATCGATATGTCTAATGAGAAAAGCTGGTGTCTGGCCCCAAGACCATTACAAAATCTTATTTTTATTCATGGAATGAGGCCTTGACTATGTGGTTATAATGATTATCATTATGCATTCTATCATTAGGAAATTGGATATTGATATTACATGTGATTATTTGACTAGTATAATATTGATTCTAATAATTAAATGAAATTATTTGATTTATCATTACTATATTATTTATATTATTATATTTAAAAGTCTTGTGTTTTAGTCTTATACATTGTATTAAATTTTTATGCTTAATTATGATAGTTTCCGCTATATTGTTATCCTGACTGAGAAAATGAGCTCACACATTTCTATGTTTTATTTTTTCTAGAATGTGCAGATGTATCTTATGACTAACTTGTAAAAATAGTCCAAAGGATATGGGTGTTAAATGGGGACACAATGTTTATTTTCTTTTCATAATGTAATGTCAAACTTATATATGTATATAGTACTTCCAAAGATACTAATGTAATTGGTCTTTCAAGACTTTAGCTCTTGTGATCATGCCAATGTTATTTAATAATTCACCGAACCATGGAATCTATGGTCGAGGCATTATAGTTGGTATTAGAGGAAGTTTAATACCAAAATTGGAAACAAGATTTAGAAAAATTTTGATTAGAGAACATTACCCTAAGATAGACATTGAGGATTTGTATAGAAAAACACCCTATAATTTTGGTAATGCAGATGTTTTATAAAATTTCAATGAAATACATCCATTTCAGGATATGAGCAGGTAGAGGCATCTCTTGCAAAAAATTTGCCAGTAGTGAAAACATCGACAAGGTGTTTCGGGCTTGACCTGGGGCATCCTGGTACACGAAAACAGGTCATGTCGCACTTGCGGTTATGACACACCTAGGTGGTATTCTTAGGATAATTCATATTTTTAGTACAACCCCTTATGATGGATTTATGAGAAATGACCTCCTCAAAGAAACCATTTTTTTATGATTATGGATTATTTGAATAAGTTATTCAATTTATTTAAGGTATTTTACTAGTTTGTAATTATGTATTACAATTCATAAACTACTCTAGTGTGTGACACTTTTTAGAAATGGTGCCTAGTGGAAATAATGAAAATTGTTTCAATGCATGTAATCATAGTAGAGACTTCCCTCCTTGCCAAGATAATTATAGTATATCTAGTTCTAACACTGGTGCTGAACAACATATAACCATACTAGGATAACTCACTAAAGTTATGAATAATAACCTTACCTTTCTGGAGAACCCATACCCAAAATGTTGAGGTTAAATTGTAGAATACTTCATGAGAAAACAACCATCTTCATTTAATTGGAATAATAATCCTTTTTTATTTGTGAAATAGATATGTTCATAAGAGGAAATATTTTATGCTTTGGTGGTATCAAAAGGGAGAAAGTTTTCATGGTAGTTTATCGCCTCATGGGAGATACCGATAAATTGTATTCATTAATTCAAAACACAATGGAGGATGAATAATTATAAACTATATAATGGAGTGAGTTTAAAGTGTTTTTAATAGAAAAATAATTTCCTTGTGAACATCATGCAGATATATAAAGATATATTCTATGTCTGAGGAAGAATGATTATGAGAATATCACAAAGTATGAGGCTAACGTTAATAGGTTATCCAAAAATGCATCAGATTATATTCATAACCCAGGGAGTAAGACATATCGATTATTTTATGGTTTAAACAATTTCTCTATGAGAATTAGTCTCACAATACTTATCATCATACAAAGATATTGTCTCTTTTTATATTAAGACAGAAAAAGAATTCTCTATGTCTTATGTCATTAAACTAAAAAAATAGAATAACAGATCATCTGAACACTCTGGAAATAGAAATAATGGGAATAAGGGAGAAGTTGAATTTCCATCCTATGGTAAATGTGGGAAGAAACACTACAGTACATTACTAAAGGGATTGTGAGTATGATACAAGTGTGGTGAAAAAGGCAACCAAGCTCGTGATTGCAAGAGAAAGAAATAGGTTGTAAATGATGAATGCTATAATTGTATAGAAATGGGGAATTAGGCAAATTAATAACCTAGGCACAAAGAACTCATACCTAAGAAAAGGTCATTGGAGCAAGGACAAACATATGAGATCACTACTACTATGGTTGAAGCTTTCAATGACATGGTGGCAGGTAATTTAATGTTTTTTTAAAATTTATTGAATTCTTTATTTGATTCTAGATCATCGTAATGGATCATATCATCCCGTTTTAATTTGAAAATTATATATTTCATATTTGATTTAACATGTCAGTTTTAATTAAAAACATAAATGGGAAGTGTCATTGAAACAATGTTTTTTAAATCAGTTCTCATTAGTGTATATAAAATTTCTTTATATGCTAATCTCAACGTCATACCTTTGATTAAATTTGATATAATCCTTAGTATGGATTGGATTTTAGACAATTTTTTTTAAATGTTTTTGTATGAAGAAAGAGGATACAATTTTCGATGATTATAAGGATTAATTTATATTTAGAAAAAAATATCACTATCTAATTCTTTACTAGATCCACCCATAGTGGCTCTACTAAATTATGTTATTGGGGAGGTATGGAGTAAAATAACTATGGGTGAAGAAAATAATATTCAAATATTTTATGCACCTATTGTTTAATAATATGTTAATGTGTTTCGATAGGATTTACATGGAAATACTCTAGTATGAGAAATTATGTTTTCTATAGATTTAATTTCTTCTTTAATTCCCATACTGAAGACCACTTATAGAACAGACAATGTGGAATTAGTGGAACAAATGAAACAACTAGAGAAATTGAGTAATAAAGGATTTATTCACAACAGTTTTTCTCCATGGGGAGCCCAAATTCTATTTGTTAATAAAAAAGATGAATCTTTGTGGTTGTGCATTTACTACAGGATGATCAATGCTATAACAATAAATAACAAGTATTCCCAACCACACATTGATGATTTAATCGATCTACTTCATGGAGCTCAATATTTATGAATGATTGACCTTCGATGGGGATATCATAAGTTATGTGTGAAGATGGAAGACATTTTGGAGACATCCTTTTGTTCAAGGTATGTGAATTATGAGTTTACAGTAATGCCTTTTAGACTCACTAATGCACCCTCTGTATTCATAAATCGAATGTATATAGTTTTCAAGGAATATCATGATGACATTATAGTTGTATTTATTGATGATATATTGTATTAATTCAAATAGTGAAAAGATCATGAAAACCATTTGGGCACTATTTTGAAGAATCTTAGATGAAATGAATTATATTGGAAGTTTAGCAAGCGTGAATTCTAGATTCAGGAGATTTCTTTTCATGTCCATAATTTCTTTACAGATATGATCTCCATTGATACTTCTAAGGAAAAAGAAATAAAAGAGTGTCCAGCACCGACGAGTATAATGAAGGTAAGAAGAATTATTTGTTTAGAAGGTTATTATCGATGTTTCATCTAGGATTTTACCAAATTGGCTAACCCATTAAACAAGATCCCATGTAAAGGGGTTAAATTTGTTTGGAAAAATGTTTTAGAATATTTTTTTTGATGAACTAAAGAGAAGATTAGTATATGCTATTATATTGAATCTACCATGGAGGACTAATGGGGTTTTTATTTATAGTGATGCTTCAATGAAAGTACATGGTTGTGTACTTATATATAATGATAGAGTTATTGCCTATGCGTCACGAGAGCTATAATTTAATGAACAATACTATCCTTCTAATGATATTGAGTTAGTAGGTGTAATATTTTCATTGAAGATATGGATATACTCTATCTTTGGTGAAAAAATGTGAGATATATACTGATAAAAAGAGTTTGAAATATATTTTCTCATAAGAAGAACTCAACAAGAAGAAAAGCCATTGGTTTTAACTACTCAATGATTATGATTCCACTATAAACTACCACCTGGGGAAGGAAAATAAGATGAAGTATACTCTAATATGAAAGGATAATGGAGTTTTGAAAAAGATGAGATTTTAAAGGGATCATATTTTCATGGATCTAGTAAATATGGATATAGAAATAATCATTGAATGTCAATCCTCAATACATATTCAAATGGTTTCAAAACCATATTTACTAGAAAAGATAACATGTTATCATATTGATGATGAGGAGTTTGAAAAGAAAATTAAATATGTGAATGATGGGAGATTGATTGAAATCATATATGAATATAGAATTTAGAAATTTGAGAAGTGAAATTGTGTTCCTGACATGCCTGATCTAAAAAGGGAATTGTTCGAGGATGATGATAGCTCTAATTTCTCTATACACCCTAGTAGCACAAAGATGTATATGGATTTCAAAGAACATTTTTGCTGGGGAAACATGAAGAGGGAGATTTATAATTAGTTTTCAATATATATAGTTTTTCAACAAGTGAATGATGGAAGAAAAAAACACAGGGGATTCATTCTACCACTTCCCATACATATGTTGAAATGAGATGATATTATGATGGACATTCTCATGTGACTACCAAATACTCTTAGAATGATTGATGCAATATGGTTCATTGATGATCATCTTACAAAGATAGCACATTTTATTACTATAAGTGATGATTTACCATATGAACATTTATTATTTTTATATATTAATGATGATTTAAGACATTAGGGTGTACACCTATAGATGTTATTGATCATGACCCCCGTTTTGCAACAAGATTCTAGAAAATTATTCAGATGGACTTTGATAATGAACATCATTTATGCACTTCCAACCACCCTCAAACTTATGGACAATCCTAATAGACTATTCAAACATAGATTACTTGTGGAGATATTACTCAAATGACATTCATGGAATGTGTGATCAATATTCACCTTTTTTAAAATTTTCCTATAACAACAACATCCATTAAAGTATTTAGATGACAAAATTTTAAGCATTATATAGAATGAGATGTCACACACCAAATTATTGGGATGATTTCAGTGAATGAAAACTAGTAGAACTAGAAATTGTTGATGGAACAATAGAAAAGGTGATGGTTATCCAAACCCACATCAAAGCAGATCAAAGAAGGAAAACAAGCTATGATGATAGTCGAAGAATGATTTGTAATTTAAAGTAAGAGATCATGTTTTCATGAAGATATCTCCAAGGAATTGTGTCATAAAATTTGGTAAAAAGGTTGAATTAACTCCCAGGTACATCAGACCTTTCAAAATTCTAGAACAATTTGGAGCTATAACTTAACGTTTGGAAATGCCACCAAGTCACTCTAAAGATCATGATGTGTTCTACATATCACAGATAAGAAAATACATGTATGGTCAAACACATATATTCACCTGTAATGAAATAGAACTGGACCAAATCTTCCTTATTATGATGATCATTTCATGGTTATTGTTACCAGAGAACAAGTGTTGAGAAACTGGACGAATCATCTGGTAAAATTTCTATGGAGAAACTATAAGATAGAAGAGGAAAAATGGGAACTTGATGAAAATATAATGATAAACCACCCGATTATTTTTATGTAGCAATATTTGAGAAATTTTATGGGAGAATTTATTTGAATGGGAGAAAAATGTAACACCACAAGCATCCATGGTACACTACCCTTTGAATAATGCATTAGATTGCGTTGTATACAACGTTGAGTTCAAGCACACCACGACCAATCAAAATAGCCATTATGAATTTGAATACCCATTTTTTGAATTTTTATATTTTTTTTTCAAAATATAATTCATTTTTGGATTCAAAATATAAATATTATCATAGGGTGATTTTATTTTACTTTTCTGAAAACATTCATTTCTTTGAAAAATGGTGAAAAACATTACATTATTGTCTAAGACCAAATTCTTATTTAAATAAATAGTTATTTTATTTAAATTTAATTTATGTGAAAATAGATACATAATACCTATATATGTTCAATTTAATTCATTGGAGTCATTTTTTAATAGGATTAGATATATAAAATTTTATTGAAATTTTAACGTCTTTTACACATGTTCTAGGAACATTTCAAAATTTGCATAAAACATAATTTCTCTGGTTCTGTGAATTAAATTTAAAAAATTTGATAGACACAGTTGACATCAGTATGTAAAATGTAGTTCAATATGATGAAAATACTTTTTTGGGAATAATAACTTTTCAATTTTATTTACCACTAGTTAAAGTAAATTTGGTAATTAAAGGTAAAAATTACATTATAATTAGCCTACACATCTCTTAATTCTATTGGATAAGTGTATTTTGACCAAAATCAACCTTAGGAATAAACTATGATCCTTTTGGTCATCATGGATTATATTAGGAAATTTATTATTATTTTATTTAAAGAAGAGTTAAAAGTGATAAATTCAACATTTAATAACAAAACCATTTTTAATATAGAGTTATACATAAGATAAATTCGACTATAAATATTCATTAGAAACATAAAACAATTTTTTATATAATGGTGTTTTATTTATAATTTTTATATATTATATAATAAAATTTATTTAGGCCACAATGATGATACAGTAATTACTATATTATTGAATGATTAAAATGATTGATATTATAAATATTAATAAAATTATAAATTGAGAATTTTGATTTATTAAAAGTAATTTAATGATTAATATGACATGTAAGTTTTTTTAAATAATTATTTTTCAAAGTGATACATTTGTTATGAATTCTCCCAAAAACAAATAAAAAATAGTGTCAAAATTGACATAAATGAGTTTTTAAAGAAAATAATATATTATTAATTGATATATTTTTCCTAAAAATTTAAGGTCCAGAAAAAGAACATATAAAATATTATATATATCAATAATGAACCACTTTGTGTTATATTTTCTTCTAATAATATGTTTATTAACTATTTATTATAATAATAATGGAATATATGGTAAATGTTAAACTGTTTCACTATGAGTTAAATCTCAATGATAAGCTTAATATTGTGACCTAAACCTATCTTAAACATATTTTATGAGAGTTTTTTGGCCCAACCCTACATTATTTTATAAGTAAATCCCTTTGGAGCCATTATAAAGAGAATATGATTGTATTATAAAATAGTATTTCAAGCTTTACCTAATGTGACCCTCACATTTCTTATAAAATGGTATTTACCTTCTCTCAAAATCACACTATAAAATCAATTTGTCTTAGCCAAACCCTACCCAAATATCTTCCCAAATACCCTCACTTAATCCTAGAGGCATAAAATTGACTATAAGCCAACCTACGAATCTATTTTGTTAAAATCAAAAGCAACCACCCACAGAAGATGTAATAATATCATCACCTATTTCAATGTTATTTTCCTCTTCCACATCCTGTTTCTTTTTTTATTTCCATACAGAAATAATAACTCCAATACCTTATAATTTTTGTGATGTTAATATAAATTTTTTAAATCCATATTCATTATTTTATCCATTTTATGAATTACACAGCCACCATATGTGCATAAAAATGGCTTATCATCTCCACGTCGTGGTGTAGTGTGGTATTCAACACATAATTATTTGGAAGTGTAAAATAATGTGTATAATTGATTTAACTAATAAATATACCATGTTAATTAAATTTTATATATGGTATACTATATAATTACATATGATTCCACCATCAATATAACAATATTATATATCCTGCATACATACAGATTACTGTATCCACAAATGCGATGAGATTCATTCCCCATCATAATCCTCAAAGAAAAATTTTAATTTTATGATGAAAAATAATGTTTAAGAACATTATATCATTCTGGATATGATTCAAATACATCCTATCCATATCAAACATGACTTAAAAAACAAAACATATAACGTAAAACAAATCAGTTAACACCCGAAACAATGATTCTACTGAAATATTAATAACAATGAATTATTAGAATATGACATATAATATAATATTTACATATTTGGTTATTGTAAAATTTAATAAAAATTATTTACCTATTATAAATGAGGTTAATGCACCCTAAATCAAGGAAAAGTACAAGGTAAGGGTTAATTCTACAATCTCATCATTATCTGAGGTAGTTTATTCATGACTATATTCTGAGACCTCTTTATCAACCACATCCATATTTCATACAAACGTATTTCAAAACATTTTTACTAATTCCTAGAATATGGCTTAAAATAATTTATACCCTTGTTTGAATTTTTATAAATTTTTTATAAATTAATCTTTCTTTCTTTTTCCAAGCAATGTCTTATACGAATTTTTCATCAAAATTGAGGAAATAATTTTTTAACTGATATGGAGAGTGCCGCAATTTTTTGAAATTATAACTCCTTAGAATTTTTTATTACACGATTATAATAATATTTTCAAAATAAATGTTTTCTTATAAAATAATGTGACTTTTTAATTATTTCAAAATATAAAGAGATATTTCTCTCAAACAGTCTTGATTTAATCTCTGTCAATATCCCATGGTTGATTTTACCCTTGTTTGAACTTGATTTATTATGATACAATCTTCCATATTGTATTTAATGTTTAGTGATATGTTTGACTGTGGATGTGTTATTTTTATACCATTCATGTTTTACAGTTAATGTATTAAGATTTCATATGCTAGTTTTAATATGAATGTTTATGTTATATTTTCTCCATTTCATATGTGGAATGCATTGGAATTATAATGTTATAGGTGGAGCCCACAATAGCTCCTAGATGCATTAGTAGGTCACATGATACAAACATGTGTCTTGGCACAAGGCCTTGAAAAACTCTTATTTGTAGTCCTAGCACGAGGCCTTGACTATGTGGTTATGAAATTTGGAAATATGAAATCCATAATTATGAAATTGGATATTGATATCACATGTGATTATAGAATCGGTAGAATATCCACATAAATATGTAAATGGAATTATCTAATCTATCTTTTCCATATTGTTCTGAATTTTATGTTTAAATGTATTGTGTTGTATTCTTAGACATTTCCAACAATTGTTTTGCTTATTTATGATATTTTCATCTATATTGTTATCCTTACTCAGCATCTGAGCTCACACCCTTCTATGATTTATTTTTTCCAGGATGCGAAGAAGTATATTAAAATTATCTTGAAGGAATATGTTATTTCATATGAGTGTGTTCAAAAGGGACAGAATGTTGTTGTTTTTCCATTTCATATTGTAATGTAAAACTTATATATGTATCTATTACTTCCACGGCTACTGAATTAATCAGTCTTTCATGTCATGAGCTCTTGTTATTATGATAATGTTAAGTAATAATGCACTGACTCTAGGTAACTAGTGTCAAGGCATTACATAAATCATGTTTGAAGCCTTGTTGAGTTTATCTAAAGGCATTTCAATAGATATTAATTATATCACTAATATCTTATCACTCTAAGGGATTTGAAACTGTCGAACAACATAATATTAAACATGATCCCACATTACTGACTTTTGAAACCTTCTAATAATTAAATTGATATTAGATCTGAATTTTTCTTAAGCCTAGGTCCACTCTTCCATTCTCTCTTGGTGCCCAAGAACTATTCATCCAAGAAAAGTAGTGTGCCCATACTGTATCCCCTCTTCAATTTTCCATGGAATCTCTTGCTCGTATGACCCCTATATTTTGGCGTAAGGGGGATTTTTTGTCTCATATTGATCTATGTAGGGATTATACTATCTCTCATTAAATTTGTATCATGTGAGGTGGAAATTGTTAGGTTATATCATGAAAAGTATCTAAAATCAACTTTTTACAAAGATAAATTTAAATGATGAAATACAGACCTGATAATGTGTTAGGAGATGATTGATTTTAACCTATTGTTTTATTTTTTATATTTGTTTATGATGTGATATATTGTGTCCATTAGGACTCAAAATATCATTGATGTTAGTGGTATTTTCCTAAACATGGGTGATTCATTACAACTATTGTTGTTTCCATGTTATTAATTAATAAAAACCTCAATCTAATTAATCACGTACACATGAGTAAATAAATGGAATAACCATGCTGAAAACCCTTATGTGATCACCCTTGCATGTCAATATTGAATTTAGAGAACAATGTTGGTAAATATAAATACATCTTGTTTGATAGGTGTGGTTGTGTACTGTGTTATATTGGGTTTTTTCCATATGTGTGTTTTTGTGGTGGTAGTTGTGTGATTTTGTGTATGGGGTGGTATGGGTGGTGTGATAGAATACCAGGTCGTGATATTGATTGATTGTGTAATGGGTGGACTTTTTATGTCATGAGACTACATCTAGGAAGTGGAAGGGTAGAAGGGATCTAGGTATAAGAGGTTCCATGATTTTATTTTTATGGGTATGCTGGGGGTGGTGTTGTTCTGCAGTGGGGATGCCAGGTTTGGTTGTGAGAGGATTAATTTTGTAGGATAACATTAAACATTGACACATGGTAGTGGTTGAACAGGTGTTCCAGAAAGTGGGTGTGAAATGGGTTATTTTCCCTTGGTACTTCTTCTTAGTTTATTATGGCTATGTGTGTGGATGTTTCTGGTGCGGTGAATTTTAGATTCCTAGGTAGGGAAGGAAATAAATAAATTAAATGATATTATAATGAAAAATGACAATTATTTTGATAAAAGTGGTAGGATCATGTTTTGGTTGTGTTTTTTGTGTGGTTGTGCATGTTGTGTTAGTTGAAAGTGTAGTTTTTATATGTGTGATGGTTGTTTTTTAGAAACCCATAAGTTGGTATGACTATTTCATGACCTATATGTAATAACATATTGTTCCTTATGTTTTCTATACGCAACCCACATGTGTTGAGCACTATGTTCCGAACACCCCCACTATTTTGGGGGATGGGGTCTTTCCTAACATCTAGGTTGGAAGATGGATGACTAATATTAACATCACTCTTCTCCATAATTTATGGTTTAATCACCAAAAGGTACATTAGGAAGGTTGTAATATCTTGTGGATTATTAAAAAATTTATGGTCGTTTCTGTGTGATATGTGGTTTGTATCCTTCGTTTCTTTGAGATAAGTCCAATGGGTTTTTGAGAAGGGTGTGGTATGTGTGAGGCCCAGGTGTCGGGGGTGGAATGTGTTATGGTTTGTCCCCCAGGTGTATGTGAGAAGGTTTTGATAGCGGGTCATGTGGAATATTATGGTAGAGTCTGAACATTTTTTTTGTTATGGATAAGCTATTAACCAATGATAATAGGTTTAGTGTATCCAAATATCAATGTGATTAATAAATTAACTTACATTAAATGACTTGAGCTATTAGGTGAGCATTCCTTGGTGAGGTTTGGGTGGATAGTATACCTTGTTATGTGATTTTGAGTTTCTATTGTTTTCTCATGGGGGGCATTATTAGGATTCTACAATATGTGAATGGGTGACTTTTGTTTTTCATTTCTGAGTATACTTGTATGATCATCCTATATATAAAAATACATTTTTGGATTTCTAGAGATATTACACGGACCGTGTTGGGCCATAATATCTCAGACATTGGGGACAGTTATTGTATCACTGCTTAGTTATACTTCTATACTCTTTTTGTATTTATCATTGTATTTCTATCTATTTAAATTAATAATTCATGTGGGATTATTTATGATTTTTTTGTATATATACTGTCATTGGAGTTTTTTTAGGTTGATTCATCCTTTGTCGTGATCTTGGTAACTATAAAAATGGTAATTACTTCCATTTTATGAGATTTATATACCCATGGTGAGAATAACCGATGCGGGTCCTATTGGAGGTGGGACTCAAGGGGTCATTATCTCTCATTATTCTTTATGAAATAATGTATATAAATCTTTCTATCCACCCCTAATCATGAAGAGGGTGGGCCGTGACATTGATATTTTGTTTTTAAAATGTTTTAGTTGTTAATTTCCATAATTCCTCATGAGTATTATCTCATTACTATTTCCATTCATGGGTATAGGAATTAGATACATGATTTATAAAATGTTAATAATGCTAAAAATAATATTGTTAAATTATATTAATTTACTAATTATTATTCATAATTGATAATAGAGAGTGGATCACATCATTTTTTTAAATTGTAGGTTGTACATATGCACAACCAAAGCTATGAATTCATTAATTAGATAAAGGTTAAGAAAATAATTGATATATTAATTTTCCAAAATCGATATAATTTAATATATATAATTTTTTTTTCAAATTGACCATTATTAAATTCCATTTAATGTGTAATTTTGAAACTGACCACATTACTTCATGGTGTAGTTGTCTTCCAAAAGAACATGAGATGTTATCATATTTTAAATGGAATGTAACATTAGAAGTTATATGTGAAATAAAAATTACATATATATATAATATCTTATTATATATATATAATAAATCTATTATTATATACAATAGTGTGATGTGTTGATGAAAATTTACATACATTAGTTCATGGGGCGGTGTTCTTCTATAAATATATCGACAATTTCATATAAAATTTTATTGATGATGGTATGGATAAATATTATCAAATAAATATAATAAAATCAAATTATGTTTTTATATATTTGTACTATACAATTCATGTTATGATATAATTAATGGTGTAAAAATAAGAAATATGACAAAAGAGTTTCATTAATAAAATTACATTCTCTTAGTGAAAACAAATTTTGATGGCATCATTAGGACCATAGTGTTTTTATATTGGTATAAAATGATTCTATATAATTTGTATAATTATTTTGAGTAGAATTTTTGGTAAGAATATTTTACTAAAAATAGATTGTTATGTGTGAATAATTGGAGGGAGGGAGTGTCCTTTTATAAGTGGTAGAGAGGATATATGAGTAATTTTTGTAATGAATGAAGGGTAGAAACATATATTAGAGTATTTTGGGATTAAAAATAGTAAATTAATGACCCATTGAAGTTATATGGTCTATTTATGGCGACAAAATGGATTTTTAATTTTTTTGTTAACATTAAACCCATATATTCTTATTTGAACCACGATGAAACGATTTTGACCTAATCTACATTGATTAATTCATCTTTAATTTTCTATTTTTAGTGGTAAAAAATTGAGATGAAATTATTAGATAATATAAATTATTTTAATTAAAAATATTGAATATGAATTTTAAAATTTAATTCACAAGCATGGTAGCATTATTTTTAAAATTACATCAACAGACACGATGAAATAGTTGGTCTCTATAGGGAAATTTTCATAAGTATATAATTGATTAATATATAAATTTTCTATGATTTTTTAAGA
Source organism: Viscum album (assembly GCA_963277665.1). NCBI lineage: Eukaryota > Viridiplantae > Streptophyta > Magnoliopsida > Santalales > Viscaceae > Viscum > Viscum album. The sequence goes on from OY728125.1 coordinate 1,030,828,866, forward strand.
ACCTACATTCGGAATAATTTAATAAAATTGATATAATTTTATATAAAACCAATTTAAAATATAATTTATCATTGAAATTTATTTAATCGAAATAACAGGTTTCAATTAAAATAAGTATTTACACTATTCATAGAAAACTAAATCATTTCCAAAAAATCCCCAACATATAAAGTTAATAAAAAAAATTAAATACTAAATTAATGTTTCAAATAAATTTTCTATATGTGGTAAAATATAAATTTAAATTATCCATGCAATGCATGACTAAAAAACATTTTAAAGAATATAAATTTATTCAAAAAAAATATTTTTATTATAATTTATCATTATTTTAATTCTAATAAATTTATAATATAAAATTTTATACTTTTTTTAGTTCTATTTATATTCTAAAATTAAGGGTTTGTTTATAATTTTCATGATTTTAATTACATAATTTAATAGAGTATTGTTTTTTAGATCTGATGTGGTGTACATTTTATGATATCAATGATATTTTTTTATTAAAAAATAAATATAATTTAATGTCTCTATGGGTTACATAATCTTCAAATATTGGTGTTTCCTATCACATATGCTATCAAATTTGTTGCTCCCATTTTAAAATATTGGTGTGATACATAACCATTAAATTTTATCCATTGAATTAGTAGAAATGATCATGATGACCAATTACTAAAATATATTTAGAAATAAAATTCTTTATATTCTTATATGATTTATATTTAATTACTATCTTTAAAAACCTATGAGTTTTATTTTATGTAAAAAAATATACTTCTTTAAAATTTCACTATTATTAAAAGAAACTATGTATATTATGACTATATGATAATAAATTTAATTATAATATTAATAATACACTTCATTCTAATTATTTATTAATTGATATGAAATAATAATGAAAAATATTTGACATTTTTAAATGCAATATTCTGATATGAACAAAATCCCACTGTTTTTTTATTTTAAATAAATATGAAATCATTACATCATATAAATTTAATTTGAAAAAAATAATATATTGTTCATAAAATTATGTAAAAAATAATATTATGATAAATTGAGGAGAATTTTATAAAAATAATTACTATATGGAAAATATGGAAAAATAACAATTTTAAATGTTACATTATTTTAGGACATTTTTATTATACAATAATGACTTAAAAAAATTTAACCATTTATATGAAATTTAATTTATGAAATTAGTGAATATATAAGACTAAATATTCTAAATTTAATTTATAAAATAATATTTTACATTTTAATACATATGTAATATTTTTTCAAAAAACATTTATTACATTACACATTTCAAATTTAAAACTATTTTTTAACACATTCATAAAAAATAAAAAAATAAATGTATTTCATTTTTATAATCATTTGTTACAATTAACCTAATAAGGATTTTTTTTAATATTATTGTGTAGTCAATAAAGTTATTATATGAATTCTCCATTCCTTAAGGTCTTCTGTTTTGAAAATCACAAACCCTTTTTCTTAAGTTATGAATCTTTTTATAAGTACTATTTTTTCTCAAGATAAAAACATGAAATTCTCTTATACATTCAGATTAGTAATTTTGATTTATGATTCTGAATGCAGTGAAAAATTCATTCTATTTTATGATTCCGAATCTAGTGAAAAAGTCATTCTGTTTTATGATTCTGAATCCAGTGCAAAAGTCAATTTTGTTTTATGATTCTAAATCTAGATAAAAAGTCATTCCGTTTTATGATTCCAAATCCAGTGTAAAATTCATTCTGTTTTTCAATTCCGAATCCAGTGCAAAAGTCATTCTGATTTTATGATTCCGAATCTGGTGAAAAAGTCCTTCCGACTTGGTGATTCTGATTTCCGTACAAATGTGATACCGGTTTCACAATCCTATTTACATTTATATTATGAATCCATTATATTTATAATGTTTTTCTTAAGAATTTTTTTTCTTAATTATGATAGAGTTATTTAATGTATCATTCCAATACTACCGGGTTCTATGTTTTCTTATACATAACATTTATCTTTATCTTAAAATTGTTTCTTATACTCGAAACGATGTCTTACAATCTGTTACAAACTAACATTTCTATGTTTGATATGTATCAAGGTCCCTCTTAAATTTCTGGGAAATATGGATGTTGGAGTGGATCCAACTGTTTGGATATCTTGCTTATAAATACAAGTCCATTTGAATGATCAAATCACTTCGACATCGACTTTGACTTTGACGATAACACATAGAGTGGATGAACTTGATGAATGTGAAAAGGTTGTGAAGTTATTTCTAGAGAGAGAGGCTCTTACAACTCTCGATGCTTCATACAGATGTCATAACAAACATGTTCAGGCAGAAACAACTTGTTTAGACATTATTTGTACAGTCTCCGATCATGCTGATCATGGGCTTCCGGGTTTGGAAGACATAGGATTTAATTTCCTTCAAAATCAGAGGCTTGAGGGGATATTAAGATAGATACCAATCTTCAGATTGATGGATTACCTAGTTTTTGGTAAAACATACTTTATTGAAAGTATAAATCAAGAAACCTTTATCCATGGTTGTTGGATACACTTCTCTATGGGATAAAATAATCTTATTGTAACTTGGTTTCTATTTCATGTTGTTTTATTTCTTCTATAATCTTATCCTTGTTAAAGTTAGAATGTAAAACATTCCTATAATTTCTAATTATAAAAATTATATTATATATTCTATACACATTAAGGAAGAATCATTATTTTAATAAAATATTTCTTATGTTTTTATCTTATGTTTGAAAATATTAAGATATGGTTTCATTAAGAGGTTTTGGGAATGTTTGTTTAAAATTGTTTAACTGAACATTAATGGTTCTAAAAGAATTTTTTAAAGAAATTAAATTCACCACCCTCTTGTATTTGAGCATCTCATTACATATTCGATCCTACAATTAGTATCAGGGGAGGTCTATGAAATATGTATATCCATATATAACTTTTCTTCCTTAAGTTTTCACATTCTTATTTGGTTATAAACTTTTACTTCCATCATGTTTCATGGAAGGAATTTATTTTTAGTATGGTTAGAATTCATGTTTGATCTCTAGATAATATCAATCCAACTAGACATCCAATCATCGATGAAAATTATTATGAGTACTGGAAAGACAAAATGAAGACCTTTGTGATAAACACACATGTATACAACTAAATTATGTTAACTACAGATTATAGGATTCCTGATAAGAAACATATATCCTTTACTAATCCGGAAATTGTGGAATAATATGTGAACATTATGGTATATAATACTTTGCTTTTTCCATGACTTGAAATATATATATATCCAAATTTAATCCTGTGATGATGCTACAATTATTTGGAATAATCTTGAAGTAACTCATTTTGGGCCTTACAATTTAATTGAAACTATAAGAGATATGCTCAGAGCTGAGTATCATGGTTTCTTCTATCCTTATGGAGAACATGTATGTATGGTACAACAATGATTTATGAATATTGTAAATAGCTTACAATCCATTGGTGAGAAATGTTTAGATGATGAAGCCCTTATAGACATGATTATAGATATCATGTCCAATGAATGGGAATCCAAGAGAACTATAATAGATGAGAATAGAAAAGACCCACAGATTTTTCTTGATGAGCTGTTTGGAACCCTTCTTCATCATGAAACCATAATGAAGAGATATGCTTATAATATTAATAAAAATAATGGAAATGGAGGTGTTCCTTTTACAACTACATAAAATTATAATAAATCCAAGAGTCCTTATGGGGTTACAATATCTAAATCTATGAAGGTTGTTGTTCAATCTTAATATAGTGAAAGTGATGCTTCAGAAAATGATTTCGAAAGTCTTTCCTGAAGGATGAACAAGATTTTTGGGCAGAATAAAATTCTATATAGATACAAGAATAATGATGGAATGGAAAAGAAATATGGATATGTGAATTTCTAGGAATATAGAAGAACTGGTCATATCAGAACCGATTGTCCCTTTCTTATGAAAAGAGACAAGGAGGATAGAAATTCTGAGAGAATGAAGAAGAAGTTCTACATATCAAAGAATAATAGTGTCTTAAATGCCAATTAAATTTGGAGTTATAATCGTGGAAATTATTTAGATGACTCTTTAGAATATGAATCCACTATGAAAATGAATATTGGATTAGAATCATGAGCTCCATTTCAATATCATTGTCTTATGGCTAATGTATGAACTGTTGAAAACCTAACCAATATGTCATTTTTTTTAAAAAATTGGAAAAATATTTTTCTTCTGATGAAGAATACTCTACATTAGATAATGGTAATTATTTTCCTTCCTATGAGGAAGTTCCAATATTTTCTATGTTTCTTGAGAAGAGAAATATTAATGATTATAAGAATCATAAAAAACCAAATTCTAGAGAATTTATTTTTTCAAAATAAATTTCAGATCATACCAAAAATCTGGATAAAGAAAATTATGTTATAAAAAATATATCTAAGAAATATGAGGTAGTTAATTCTGAGAAAGATAATATTTTTAAAGATCATAAAAATTTGTTTTCAGAAAATCTTTTTTTAGAGGATAAACATAAAGTATATAATTCTTGAGGATAAAATTTTATTCCTAACACTAATGTCTGAAATTTTTTCTTTGATGAAAATTCTTGAAATCATTATTATTTTAAAGAAACATTTTACAATATTTATTCCCAGATCTGACCTCATGTTAATAAACTAGGTTTAGGTTATTCTCATGAAAACCCTATTTTCAAAAACAATTATTTTGTTCCTCCAAGAGCCCTATTTTCTACTAAATTTCAATGTGGTGGGCAATGGAAGAAGAACTGTTCCTTAAATAATGTTCAATATCATGGGTTTATAGATCATACTTTTCATAAAAAATGTAGATACCCTAAATTTTATTATTAAATAATTCCGGATCCAAGCATGTTTGGATTCCAAAAACCTATATTTTTCTTTTTTCAGGTTAATAAAAGAAGTATCAACCAAATATGGTACATGGATAGTGAATGTTCTTGACACATGAATCGTAACATAGACTATTTGAAAAAAATTTTATAGTCTAAAATAGGAAAAATGACCTTTGGAGATAACTCCCAAGGGGAAATTGTCGGTATATGTATCATTATTTTTATTGGAAAGTATTTAATTTCAAATGTTTTATTTTTTAAAGGTCTCAAGAACAACCTCATCAGCATAATTAATTTATGTAATGAAGGATACCTTGTGAATTTTAGGAATGACAAGTTCTTAGTACACAATTCTGAGGATAAGTTTATTCTCCTAGCTCATAGGCATTAGAATATATACACACAAAATCTAGAATACCTTATAAGAAAAGATATTCCTTGCTTATGGGAAATAAATGATCAATCATGGCTTTGGAATAGAAGACTAGGACCCTATAACTTAATGAATATTAGTAAACATTCTATGAATGAACTTTTTAAGGATCCACCGGATCTTAGGTTTGATTTTCAAAAGTCTGTGATCCTTGTCAATATTGAATGAAACAAAAATCTATATTTATGTATATTTTTGAAGTTACAACATCTAATGCCCTATAGATAGTGCACATGGAATTATTAGGTCCAACACATACTATAAGTCTTAGAGGCAAATACTTTGTGTTTGTCTTAGTTGATGACTACACTATATTTATATGGGTATATTTTCCTGTAAATAAATAAGAAGCTTTTTTTGTTTCAATATTTTTAGATCTCATGTTAAAAATGAGAAAAACTTAAATTGATAATTATTCATAGTGATCATGGGGGAGAATTTAAAAATTCAGATATTGAAAATATTTGTAGTAAAAAAGGTATTGCTCACAAATTTTCAACTCCAAGAACTTTTAAATAGAATGGTGTTTTTGAAAGAAGAAATTTTATTGTTCAATAGATGACTAGAATAATGTTATGTTAATGTTTTATTGATATAATTTTTTTTTGAGAAAGCTATACGTACAGATTTTTATACTCTAAGTCTAGTTTTAATAAGAATATTTCATAATAAATCACCTTATGAATTATGGACTGGCTGAAAACCAAAAAAATCTTACATTAACGTGTTTTGTTGCAATGTCTGTATCCTGAATACCAAGGATAACTTACATAAATTTCATCCCAAATCCAATGAATGAATTTTCTTATGTTACTATAGTAAATATAAGGAATAAATAGTTTTTAATAAAAACACATGCACTATAGAAGAAACAATATATGATAATTTTGATGAAAATGAACCTTTTTTTCATATAACCAAAATTTATTTCTAATATATTTTCTAAAACTGATCACTAAATTTTTACAGATGTCCTCTATGAAAAGGAAATTGTTCATGAAATTATTTTTGAATCATTTACCCCTGATTATTTTCTACCCTATATTGACGATCAAGCTTTTCAAAATCCAAGTCAATTTTTACTTAGGAAACATCCCTGTGATGATATCATTGGAAATGTTAATCAACCAGTAAGATCTAGAATTTATTTAAGGAATGAAGTTGAACATGTTTCTTTTCATTCCCAATTTGAACCAAAGACTCCTGAAGAAGACTTGGGTGATTAAGATTGGATAAATTATATGCAAGATGATCTCAAATAATTTTTAAGAAATTAGGTTTGGACAATTGTTGAAAAACCAAAGGAAACATCTATTATTAAATTGTTTAATATCAAGAAAATATATCCTAATATGATGATAAATTTTGGTAGAGTACATCCATTTAAAGGAATAGATTTATCTCATTAATGAAATAGTCAATATTACTAATTAGATTGTGTATGTATTCTATAACAAGCCTTTTTTAACCTGATAATGTTTTCATCAGATCTAACAACATTTTCTTATTTATATTTTTTTTCTCAAATTGGGAATTTTCAGTCTATATATTCTTGATTCTTGTGAAGTATATATTTTTCCACAATGTGCACATTAAAATCCATCCAATGCATGCTTACTATTTAATCATCATATTTTTTAATTTTTATACAAAAAACAAGGACCTGTACCTGGAATAACAATAAATTTCATGACAACATTCTTTATTCATTGAATTTGATATTGAAAAATTTACATTCCAAGGAACTTATCCATTTCCCTCACACAAATGTATTTTCTTTCACATTGAATTATGGACATTGATGTTTCATTATGTAGAATGATATTATTACATCTCATGGTTTATCAATAGGTTTCTCTATATTGGAAATGTGTTTTTTCATTACATGAGTCAGTTATCCTAATATGGTTATATTTTGATCAATTCTAGTGAAAATTTATCTTCTACTTTAGTATGTTACCCAGGGGAAATTCATTCATGGAATATGCGCATTGATACAATTCTTATTCCATACACAAAGATCAATTTATTAATAATTCGATACACAAAATTAGATCATAAAATTATGAAACATATTTCATTATATCATATATAATGAAACACATATCATCAATTGAAAAATTAATATATAGATAATCTCATAATCATAAAAAAAGTTTATCATGAATTTGTTTTGAAAATAGTTATAAATATTTTATTCTATATAAACGGTTTCAAATGAAAATTGGAAATAATGAATTTATATCCCCTAGGAATGCCAACCAAGGTGAATATATATGTCCATTAACATGATCTAGGTGGTGAACAAGTAAGTCAAATGAATTATTTTTAGTGTTTTTATCCCTAGGTATATCTGTTATAGAACCACATCAACTAATAGTGTCCCAATAAGGATGTATTTTTACAAAAAAATAATATCTACCATTTAAAAATATTAGGATGTTCTTATATACATACCCTCAGTTTTTATCATTGGGTTTTTTCCAAAATCATTTTTCCCTAAATCTAGTTTTTGTGGTTTCATCTAAACATTCACTGATACTAAATTTTTATACCTCGATTCCTATAGCTACAATCCAATTTCTACATTATTAAATTGGAACTATAAATCAGGTATCATATCCTGATGTAACGAATGTATTATTAGTGTATGAATCAATATACATACATGGAATTCAAATTACATTTTAAGACATAAATTACATAAATAATTTTCATTTATAATTTAATTATTCCCCTATGTATATACGTTCAGTTTTCTCACAATACAATTCCTCATATCATGGGATAATAATGTCATTGTTAGTTCCCCAGAACAAAATTTTAAATATTTTATCATAACATGTTTTCATATTTTCTAAATATTAACTAACTTTTAATTACAAAATTATTGTTCTTCTGCATATCATAGTATGTGATAATGTTTTACGATTAGTTTTCTTAATGAAATGTCATACCTTTTCTTTTTAATGTTGAGATCCCAGATGTTCCATGAAATTTTTCTTGAATATATGTTATATACTACACTGAAATAATTTTAGGAACACAAAATATATAAGCTATAAGGGGTGGATACTCCAAGAATATCGAGGAACCTTCTTAGGGTGTACTCTCTTCATAATATATTCTGTATTATATAATGAGAACAAGATCTTCCTATGCTAAAAAATTATTTATATGTGTCATTGGATGTTCCTATATTATGAAAATTATACTGATATTTAGCATTTAATAATATTATTAATTATTATTATATGGTGTATACTTCTATTTATTGTTGAAAATAGTGAAAACATATGTTCATTTAGAGGTTGGATACATTGGATGCATCATGAGTAATATTGCATTAATTAATAATATTGTAAAAAAAATTCATTCTTCTCTATAATATAATCTATTATTCTCCACCAATTTATGGAAATTTTATAGCATAAGTTAGTCTATGTATATTGGGTTGTATAAGAAATTTCAATATTTGGAAAATCAATTAAAGATACATCGGGAAGATTGGTTGATTGAATCAACATGAAATCTTAAGGATTAGATATATCTCAATAATGGGATTATATTAAACAATCATCTTCTATATGATTTATTATTTCATTGTGACATTAACTTCATTCCCTATTTATTTTGTGGCATGTTTGTAGATGCAAACTATTTACATTATGCTACTTTGGATAATACCGATGAGAGTGTGGCATAACGGATCACATTCTATGTGTATCCCATATTTCAGTAAAATAATATATTATTTTTTGACTATTTGACAAGATGATGAAATTTTATTTCCACATATGGGTTAATAATTAATAATGTTAACATGATAAAATATATTAACCATCACCTATTATTCGTGATAATATTATGTGAGTAGAATATTTAATGAATATTTATATTCTATTTTGTGAATATAATATTTATCTATTTATTGGTGAATAATGTCATTACATTTATTTATTAAATAAATAGTCATGATGAAAGTCCAAATATATATTGTAGATGAATTGACAATAACGTGAATTGTTCCTATGGGAAATAATATATATTTAACATAATCTGATTAAACAGTATATAATTTAATTTTCTAGTTTAGAAAATGCCAAGAAGAATTAATTATATTATTATTATATAGATGGTGTTTCACATGGATTAAATAATTTATAAAGGTCACACATGCTATAATTTATTTCTTAACCTATATGTATATAAAACCAATTATATTATTTTACAATAGAGTTAATTCATTTGTTCTTTTTCCACAACAAAATCTGGAGAATCCTATGGATGCCCGAGAGTGATCCATTCTCCAAGAAGACACTCAAGATGGGAGATTAAGCTTTATCCCCTACCATTCACTAGTCTAAATTAATCATGGGGAATCCATTTGAAGTAATTTTCCTTGAAATAAAATGTGAACAATGTAATATATATGAAATATAATGATATAACCTAATGATTCTTATAGTGATGATAAATGATTTTTGAAATGCCTATAGATAATAGCTAGATGGAATCTTCTATGGCTTACTTCAATGAAAATATGGTACTACCTGCATCTATTATAATATCCATTCAAAAAACTTTTAAATAAGGAAATTCTATAATTATTAAATTAATTATCAATATATTGTGTTGGTCATGAATTATAGTTATGGTGTTTTATACACCGTTTATATTTATTAATTGAATTTGATTGATCATTATATTCAGCATCATGTAAAAATCAAATTAATCCATAACCCTTAAAAACTGAATAGTTGGGAATGGCCAATAATAATCTTCCTCTTCACTTATAACCCATATGTGATGTCCTATAGGGTCATATATTTATTCATAATTATTTTTAGATCGATAATTGATTTATTCATTTTTAATTTAGTTATCAGTTATAGTTTAATAATTCATAAAAATAATTTAATTTCTTCATCATCATTTTTTAATGAAAATATAATCTCTTCGACTAGTTTTTTCACAGAATAAAATCAAAGATTGTTTTTGGCGGTTCTAGGGAATGTAGTTAGATAACAAAATAGTACATTTCATGTAGCCCCGAGTTAACGTCAATGTAATGGATTTTTAAAGAAACATGAGTCAACACAGAATTAATAAAATATGTGTGCATATATGATATGTGATGCATTAAATATTAAACTTCATGTTGATAAAACAATCCTGATGCACAATCAGCCAGAGTATTTGTCATGTATCCTTTTTACACAATGTTTTTATCATTTGTCACTTACAATCTCTGTATCTTATTATATGGCCTACGTAAAGGGTAACTATATAACTCAAAAAACTCATAACGTGTGAACCACGTTCACATCGTGTACACAAATATTTTCAATCACACCATTTTCATGTTTAGCCCATAATAACGCACCACTGATAGGCAATGAGAATATAAATTTAGTGTATTTGGCTTGTGAACACTATTTACATATACCAAATTGTGTAGAATTAATTTTAATTTATTATACTATTTATGCCATATAATATTGTATATGATTGTGATAATTAAATTGATAGGACACTTCATGTCATGATTTTTAATATATATAAATTTTCAATTAATTTCTTTGTAATATTTGGACCTACTTATAATGTTTGAATTTGATTAATGAAATCACACTACATGAATTAAAGCATAAAACCTGACAAAAAATCATGTAATATATGTAATCAATAAGAAGGTAGTATACATCAATAATTTATGTGACAATACGTGTATGCCACATTCCACAATAGTGAATATTACAAGGGTATAATATATTTCTGTTAGGTCGGATGGGTACTCACAATGATTCTACCAATGTATATTGTATTGTACATAGTTAATTATCAATTTTTTTAATTTTATTAAAAATATGTGAGATGAAAATATTAGTGACATTTAAATGAGAATTAAGTTAAATGAATTTATTATTTGAAAGAAGATATATTATTTTTAGGTGTGATTTATCATAAATAAGAATTATTAATATTTAAATGATAAATTCATTAAATAATTAATTAGTTTCATTCAAATGGATGATTATGATCTTAGACAACACCAATGTATGCGATTGGTTGAATCAAATATTTTATGAAATTAAATTGATGTGCAAGGGTCCATGTATCATGTTATTTGGCAAGGGTGTAAGTTCCCATGGATTCTTTTATATAAATCCCTTAACCACACCTATATGTGAGTTAATGAATATATAATAGCTGGATCTCATATGCTAGTGGAGATTGGTCATGTTTGGAGGAGAGGAAAAACAGTCAATTAGAGACACGTAGGTGGATTGGTGGAAAGATGCTACACTATCAATAATGGGTTTACGGTGTTCCGCCTAGTTTTATTATTCGTTTTTCATCATCTAGATAAACTTACCATTATTAAAAGTTCATGATCATTCAACTTTATAATATTATTTCTACCATGTTTCATGGTTATATCATTATGGAAATTTTTTAATGATCACATGAAATAATGATTTAACAATCAGGAAATATAGAACAAAGATAAATTGTTTTATGAATAAATATTATCTAATACATGATTAATCATTTATCTATTTTCAGATAATATTAACATTAAATTAATAATTATAATAATATTAAAATTCTAAAAAAATAAAAAATATCTCAATTATAAATATTATCTCATTATATCCTTCAAATACTTCAGTTAATCATAAAAAATAGTTTGTAGTGCCTAAAAAGATAAAATTTGGGCGCTTTCAATTATCCAGAAATTGTAACTTGATATTTGGTGTTTAATTAAAATAGTTCACATAAATGGTTGCATTCCAAATTAATACATTGTTTAAGAAATAGGGAACAGATGATGAAATCCAATTTGTGGATTTCAATATTGGGGAGTCTACTAAAGAGATCAAAGAATTTATAGTTAATGTGGTTGGAATTAGGAATTCCTATATTAAAACCATACAATTTCATGACCTACAAATTTTGTAATAATGAGAAGGAGAATATGGATCCTTACTAATAGAATTTATAAGAAACAGTATATTGCTAATCTAATGGTGAGTTCTTCTGGGATTCCATAAATTAGTGGGAGAATAATTAATATAATAATTATTTTTTGCCTAAATTTTATTTGATATAATAACAAAACTCTACCCATATTATTTGTTGAAAAATAACAAAATGACTTCCAAACACATTACAGTGATCCATACATGAGAAGGATAACCTCCCCATCCGTATAAATTTCCAAGAGTGGAAAATTAAATTACATGCTATCATATTCCATGAAAAGAAAATATATGTTCTATAAGAATATACTACTAATTCACTAGGTAATGAATCAAATGAGGAAGAGTTAAACTCTAAATAAAGAAAATTAAACAATGATACATATGTTATATGTTCCATGTTAGCATTTATTACCAATGGTCATTTAACGAAATATATGGATAGGTGTGTGTGTATAATGATTTATCACATTCAATAAATCATTTAGGAGAAGTTTTTAAAAGAGAGATATAAGATCTCCAATTATTTGATTACATCTATGTTTATTGATTCATCACTAGTTGGGAGTCATGTACACAATATTATTAGAAACATTGAATGCTTATAAATATAAGGGATTAAATTCTAGAATGAGTTGTGGACAAATATCAAACATTATCTACTGCCTAATTCATTATATACATTTATTGTTAATTATAAAATAAGAAATAATGTGGAGATTTTTTTTTGGAAATATCATACTTTAGTTTGGAAGGTCGATAATAACATGTGGCATGACAAACTCATGGTCCTTATGGTGAATAAGAAATGGATGAAAAAGGAAATGGAGCCCAAGATGCATAACAATCATAATCTCTTGATAGTCATCATTTAATGAAAAGATGATCCATATTGAGAGAATGTAAATGGATGATGTATGTTTTTAATGTATCATGTAAGGCCAATGAAAGATTAAATGCTTCTATAGGAAAGGGTAATGTAATGTTATATTATTTATCATGTGGAATCATTCAATATCTACAATTTGGTTATTATATAAAATGTGTTGTTCTCTCATCTATATCCAAATGTAGGAACCATGTATATTTTGAAATATTTATAGATGAGAGGTGAATTTGTGAGTTTCCACTGGTGAAAGGAAGGATTATCAACCCATTGGTGAATACCACATTTTATTCCCACCATTATTAATATTGGTTTCAAAGGAAAATTATTATGTAACAAATATTACAAAGAAAATAATTTTGGTATCATGCATTGAATAATTTGGTTTTATTATCATTTTTTTGAAATAAATTTTTTCACTATTATTAACAAACAAATCATGATATTGCACATTTAAATAATGGTATTTATTTATTAAATTATGAAAAACAAATATTCAAAATAGATAAATAACCATATTCACATGACACATATAATCATAAGATATGGCATCACCATTATGGTAATGTAGATGAGAATTATTTCTAAATTATCAATCAAGACCGTTATTTTGATTATTATGAGATAGAAACACTTGAATGATTCTATGTTTGTTTACAAAAAAATCAACAAATTAAAATTGTGTGGAGTCGGTGAATGGGTTACAATGCATCTTGGACTCCAAGACATTGATGTGTTTGGAGATTTGTTTTTAAACTTATGGTGGATATTATTAGTTTATAACATTTACTAGTGACTTGAGTAGATATGTATATGTCTACATAATGAGGAATAATTACGAGAACTTTTAGAAATTAAAATAATTCTTCAATGATGTATATAATATGTATGGAAAGAATATAAAGAAGGGACAATTATATTGAGGTGGAAAATATCATAACCAAGAGTTTGTTGACTTCCTAAGGGAGTTTGTGATTATATTTCAACTCATTCATTCATTCAAACAAAAATGGAATGGTGTTTGAGAAATGAGGAATTATACCATGTTAGAAATATGGTTGATTATGAGTCATGAAAATATTCCATTTTCATTTTGGGGATATGACTTATAAAATGTGGAACATACATTAATCTGAGTACAAACTAATTGAAAAATTAAATTCCATTTGAGTTATATAATGGAAAGAATCTTTTTTTATACATGTTTATATAGTTGTGAGTGATTTCTCAAGGACATATCATGTAAGGACCGTATTTTGAACTGGGTTAAAAAGCGAAGGATTTTGAACTTTTCATTTACTGAACCAGTCAGATTTAAGATCGGGTTTTAGGATGAGATTTCGATGCTTGGGATCCTTTTTTTAATGTTTTTGGACATGGGAGAATTTCCATTAAGTGTCCCGAGTGTCTCAAGGTGTTTTGGGTGCGTCGGACCCGAAGACATCTAGTTTTTAAAGGACAGTAAGAGGCACATGGTTGGAACACGATTTCCCAAACTGTGCGGACCAAAATGTGCAACTTAAAATAGGGAGGTAGAGGAGTCCACAGGGTCTGCACACGGTTTCACCAAAAAGTGCAGCCAAACCGTGCGGCCCAAGCCGTGCGCCATGCCCAGTTTTGGGTTTTTAAGATATTTTAAAATAAAAATAAAATAAAAACCTAAAATATAAATAATCTCTTCCCTCTCCTCTCTGCCAAACCAACACAAACCCCCTCCCATGGGGTATCGTCCTTGCATGAGCCCTCCCTCAGCCGGACCTCTTCTTCTTTGTTTTTCATGGTGATTCCTCTTTCAAATCTCCATGGTAAGCTCCTCCCTCCTTCTTCCTCCCAACTTGTCTGATTCTTGGGCTTCCCCTTGTCCTATTTTTCGTTCGGCCAAATTCAAGGGTTAGGATGGATTTTTGATTTTGCGTTCTTCTTGGTTTCTCTTATTCTAGGTCAATGTGAATGGTTTTTTGGGACTCTTTTGGGTGAGAGTCGGTGCCCACCCCTAAAGACGAGGTAGTTTGTGGTGATTTCTATCTGCCGGGTTGATTTCTGTGTGCTTTGGAGTTTGGTCGTGTTATGAGTTTCCAGAGTTTAAGTGGATATTAGTTAAAAAGAACCAAGGGTCAGAGTGGACGGATGGATCCACCTAGAGGTAGGGTCCCTCTCCTTGACCTTAATTTAAAAGTAAAGTATGAATGAATTATTTCTGCACTGCTTTAATATGTTAATCATTCAATTTTCGTTTCAATTAAAGGATCCTGTGCAAAGAATGTGAATTGCAATAAGAAGATTAAAGTGATTTCTTAGTCACTGAAATCATGGTTTAATAATAAAACCCCTCAGTCAGAGGTGCACTGTCATCAAGATAATAGTAGGAAGCAGATCCTTATACTGCCTGCTAAATTCCTATTATGCATTGGTGTTAATTGATGAAGTCATGTTCCCTATGAATTGTAACAAATGGTTAAAGCTTGATAGTTGTTATCTTCCAATGAAATGGTTAAACATGAATGAAATGGATTAAGGTGGTAAGACCATGCCTTCGTATAATGGAATAAGAGCGTCTTATGTTAGTGGAATAGATCTAGTGAATGGGACTTACTTAGGAGGGGTAGTCCATAGCACCTATTTATGCTTTGTAAATTCCTATATGTATTTGAAATGATATAAAATGAATGAAGAATGAATTGGGGGTTAGCCAATACCATAAATGAGTGGGTTGCCTCATGTACCTTGTATAAATGTGATGAATATGATACATAAAGGGAATAATGATACTTGAGATGGGTTGCCTGAAGTATAATTGTATCAATGTGATTATAACCTTTTACGTGGTTATGGGCTATATGATTAATTGTGAATGTGGAATAAATAAATGTAGAAGAGGTACTTCCTTATGCATTCAAATGTAATCATGATAATGAATTTGAATGGCATTTGAAATGGTTTCGAGTATGGGATGGAGTTTTTCCCCTAGACCCTTATTTTCTAATTCTTGAATTGCTAGCCCACGTTAGTTGAATGCTTTTGAACTGCTTCAAATGTGAAACAATGTCATGGGTGAACCTTGTATCCCATGTGAGATGCCGTGGACGGACTCATCGAGACTTGTTACTGAAATGCAGAGTGAATCATGGATCCCATGTGAGATGCCATGGGCGGATTCAAATGAGACTTGTTATTGAAATGCCAAGTGAATCATGGATCCCATGTGAGATTCCAGTGACAGACTCAATAGGGCATGAAATGACATGGGTGATACATGTATCTTATTTATAGGATGCCGGGGACGAGCTCAGTGGACGGACGATCCTGCACCAAGAGCAAGGCTTGGTACCTAGGAGGTTCGCCAGAACAGGCTTATAGAGCGATGTCGGGTTCCTAGAGATTCATCGAAATGGGCTTGTAGGGTGTTGGTGGATTTTCTCCCTGAATGATGTCTGGTTTCCAATTTGAGTATTCTAAGAATGGGTTTAGGGAATTGTTTGAACACATGAATAAAAATGATAATTGAATGGAATGGATACTTAAAGCGATGCCATGCCAAAGAGAAATGCTTGGGTTGTCATGCTAGTTTCCTTGTTTACTACCTTACTTGTTTATTTCCTTACTTGTTTAATGCTTTACGTGTTGTTGTTAATTTAAATACACACTCTCTAGTTTCGGTTAGACACCGATGGTGCTAGCCTACTGAGATTATTATCTCACACCCTACATGAGCTGCCATCGTACTGGGGTACCCGAGTAGAACTTCTTGCTTGCAGGACCTAGGTTGCATGCTATGCTGTTTGTACCTGAGGAGTTAGGAGCAGTGGACCAAGCAGAATTTTGGGATGATCAGGAGAATGCCTGTTGGTATCTACTATCTTTTCTTAATTTATTTGTATTATATTGAAAGCATGATGTATTATTTACTGATTTCCATATCTGTATCATCAAACTAGTATTGTGAAAACTGGCTTTGGCCACCATTTATAAAAATGATCACTATTTTTATTCTGCTGCTATTGTTCATTGTTTATCTATTACGACTTCCACTTTTTAATTTTATTTATGCTGAGATACCACTGTGAAACTTTTATAAGAGGGTATAGTATCCCCACTATCACCTCCCGATACCCTCACTGCTAGTCGGCAGCCTCTGGCGTACGAGGAGATGCGCTTGAGGCCATGTGACCCACCGGTCTGGCCTCCGGGTCGATGGTGAGCTGGGCCGGGATGTTACAAAGTGTTATCAGAGGAGTTTTCTCTTCTAATTTCTTTTACTATTTGGAAACATTAGATAGGGATTAGAAGGAAATGAAATTTGGTAATAAGCTGTGCTCGGGAGTAGCTAACCTGTGTATAGGGAAAATCCAAATTTCCTCAAATGAAATATTTATTTGAATGATTTTGATTATTACAGTTGATTTGATTTCACCATTAGGTGACACACATGATTTATATTGATACTGTTGATGCAATTGTGGGTTCCATTTCTGTAGCAACCTGATGAGACAAGGGTATCCCATCTCATGCATCATATAGGCACCTTGTTAGAAATCTCATGTAATACACTGTTCGATGCCATCTAGGATGCATAAATTGATGCCTGCTATTGTGATAGGTGATGTGATAGCTATTTTATATAGCCTGTTGCTTTAGCGTGTCTACTCTATTGAATTACATGATTTTGTGATATACATGTTATGTGTTTCTGCTTACGATAACATGTTGTTTTGATTAAAATGAAATTGGTTGCTTTTGCTAGATTAAGTGATTGTGATTATGATTGGAGCCAATTTTCAGTTATAAGGTGTATGAGCGCCTTATGGCTGGGAATGGGTAGCCTGTGTAATTGAATCACCATAAAAAGTGCTTCTAATGTTTGATTGTAAAATGAACAGAGTTGGTTTTGAATGAAGGGATCCAAATTCCAAATTGTAAAGTGTATAGACACATTATAGATTGGTAGGTGGAAACCCTTATGATTGGACGATTTCTTTGAGCATGATAAATTCTTGAAATGTGCTATTTTTTGTTTAATGTGATCCAATTTTCGACCAAGGGAGTTTATGGGTGCTTCACTAGTTGGGAAATGAAAACCCGTAATGGATGTGATGGAATGATGTTCTCTGAAATTATTATATATGTAAAAGTTGTTTGATTTTGATATGGAATGAATTTTCTTGTTTGGACCCTCGTAGGTCGCCTAAATTTTTTAAAAGTATTTTATTATGATAAATTGTCGAAATAAGACAGGATGTCTAATAAAGGTTTAAGGGATAAAAGGGAGTTTGTTGAGACTTTCCTGTTTTTCTATGAGCTGTTTGTTAAAAATGATCAACTGCCTGGTGATTTTTTGGTTTTGAAAGGATACTTGAAGTTTTGAATTGAATCTTTTAAAGTGATTAAAAGAATTAACGTGATTAAATATAATGGGCTTGGAAAAGGAACCTGTAGTGGTGTGCTCTATTGAGAAATCGTATGAGGGTAAGTTAAGTCTTTCTTCTGAGTGCCATGAGATGGAACCGTAGGTGTTTTCCATGGGAGTTTTTTTTCTATTGGAAAATGAATTTAATGTTAGGATTTATCCCAATGACTTTTGTTGGGCGTGACCAAATGCATGGGTTGACGTTTTTTTTCATAAGGGGATAGCCCGGGTAGGTAGCACCCTTAGAGTCTATGTTCTTGGCTTGTTCGGTGAACTTTCTAATGTTTGGTGATATTCGGGTACCATTCTCCCATGTAGTACTTCTATTTCTAATTAAACCCTTGTTTGGACAGGTGGTCATTCTTCTTTTGATCTTGTTAAGGAATTTAGCATCGGATAATGCTCTATATCAGTTGATTGGACATGGATCGGGCATGGTCGGTCACCTGGTTGGTTGTTTGCCCCTTTATATTTGCACGATAA
Organism: Viscum album; assembly: GCA_963277665.1. Taxonomy (NCBI): domain Eukaryota; kingdom Viridiplantae; phylum Streptophyta; class Magnoliopsida; order Santalales; family Viscaceae; genus Viscum; species Viscum album. The sequence continues at coordinate 1,030,847,993 of OY728125.1, forward strand.
TGGATGACTTGACATATCATTGTCCAGGTGAATGGTCGTATGGGGAAATACGCCGTTCGGATAAATCTCTTATGTTGATGTGTATGGTCTTGCATCAACTCCGTGATAGAGTGACCTGAGCATTTGGGAATCAAGTTGTCCCAATGCTCAGGATAATGTTTGGAAGACTCTGGTGGTTGAAATCCCAGTATTATTGCTTTCGATTCCTTGTACATTTTTCGTGGTTATCATGGCTCAGAGGAGAGAATCGCGTTCATTCAGTTAATTATGATCAATTCTACTTATGAGTAGCTTGTCTTTCTCCTTTCGATGACACCGACCCTTCTAAGGTGGGAAGCGTCGTGCCAGTTCAGTAAAAGGTGTCCATCTGGGTAGAAGGAGCATGCCATGAGGAACCATTTTGGAAATGGTTCGGTGTTTCTCGAATGCCCTTGGGTTTTGGTGGTAAGGATGATCGATGGGATGCCTCTTGTGGGAAGAGGAATCGTGGTCGATTGAAATCGTGATGTGTGGGCAGGTGAAGCCGAGTTTTTTCTGTAGAGTCGACCAGGGGTGGTTCGACTGATCTCCTTTAAAGTTTTTGGATATAAATTACTAGAATCCTTTTTCAATCATCTTAGTGTACTCTGCTATGCAACGAGCTTGTCCCCTATATTGATTTCATTTTGGATGCGCTATGAGAGCGTTGATCATACGCCACACTAAAGATTTAAAGAGGTTGAGATTGTTTGGTTTTTATCTTTTGGAGTTGCCTGCAGGATGCACGGTTTCATTCATGGATTGATCTTAGAGACATCACAGAGAGTCGAGTATGAGCTTTTCGGTGAACGTTCTCTTGATGAATGTGGGATGCCTTGCGAGAAGACATCATTGTTCAGCTTTTAAAGCATCGGCCGCCTAAGCTGGGCATCTTCTTGAATAGTCAGCTGGAGTGGTTTGACTCTTTTCGACTTGAGTTTTGAGGTTTATGGGGAATAGACCATTTGATTATTTCAAAATCATGCTCGATGCGTCGTCCGAACTCTTAGATCGTGCTTTTGAAAGATAGTCCCAAAGTGGTGGATCCGTGGTTTGAGTTTTGACCTTTTAGCGTTGAAAATCTATGGTGGAAAGTACCTTTTTTTGTTTCTTGACGAGACAACAATGTTTTTGTGTCTTGGGTATAACGGTCTTGGGTAAGAGTCTTCTGGGTGTTTCGGTTGGAAAACGAGCGTTGGCTCAGGTGTTGACGACTTAAGTGTCGTGTGCTTAAGTGGATGTTCGTTGGTGGGTGGGATGTTTGGGAATGTAACGCGATCATTTGAATGAAGCATAATGACCCTTGTAGGTCGTGGTGAGGTGTGAGTTGTTCCCAATGGATTCTCGGGGACGAGAAGTTCTTATGTGGGAAGTTTGTAAGGACCCGCGTTTTGAACTAGGTTAAAAAGTGAAGGATTTTGAACTTTTCATTTTCTGAACATGTCAAATTTATGATTGGGCGTCAGAATGAGATTTAGAAGGTTTGGATCCTTCTTTTTAATGTTTCTAGACATGGGAGAATTCCTATTAAGTGTCTTGAGTGTCTCGAGGTGTTTCGGGTTCTTCGTACCCGGAGACAGATGGTTTTTAAAGGACATCAGGAGGCGCACGGTTGGGGCACGGTTTCCCAAACCGTGCGGCCCAAACCATATGGCTTAAAATAGGGAGGAAGAAGAGTCTGCACGGCCTCCACATATTTTCCCAAAACTATGCAGCCCACCCATACAGGGTGTCTGGGATGTTTAGTGGGGGACACATGGTTTGCGAAACCGTGTGGCCCAAGCCGTGCGCCGTGCCCAATATTGGGTTTATAAGATATTTTAAAATAAAATTAAAATAAAAACCTAAAATCAAAATGATATCTCCCCTCTCCTCTCGGGCAGACCCGCACAAACCCCCTCCCATAGCGCCTCGACCTCTCATGATCCCTCCCTCGACCAGACCTCCTCTTCTTCGTTTTTCTTGGTAAATCCTCCTTCGAATCTCCATGGTAATATCCTCCCTCTTTCCTCCTCCCTACATGGCATATTCTAGGGCTTCCACTTGCCCTATTTTTTGTTCGGCCGAACTCTAGGTTTAGGATGGGATTTTGATTTTTCATTCTTCTTTGTTTCTCTTGTTCTAGGTCAATACCAAGGGTTCATTGGGACTCTTTTGGGTGAGAGTCGGTGTCCACCGCCAAAGGTGAGGCGATTTGAGGTGATTTTGATCCGCTGGGTTTATTTTTGAGTGATTTGGAGTTTGGTCATGTTGCAAGTTGTTGGAGTTTATTTGGATCTTAGTTAGAAAGTTCCAAGGGTCGGAATGGACGGATGGATCCACCTTGAGGTAGGGTCCCTCTCATTGACCTTAATTTAAATGTGAAGCTTGAATGTGTTATTTCTGTAATACTATAATATTTTAATCGTGCAAGTTTAGTATCAATTAAAGGCTCATGTACAAAGAGTGTGAATTGCATGGACCATATTAAAATGGTTTCTTGGTCATTGAACTCATGGTTTAATAATAAAACCCCTCGTTCAGAGGTGCGTTGTCTTCAATAAAAAAGTAGGATGTAGATCCTTATGCTTGGCTGCTAAATTCCTATTATGCCTTGGTGTTAATTGATGATGTCATGTTCTTGATGAATTGTACCGAATGGTTAATGCATTATCTTTAAGATCTTGCGATGAAATGGTTGAACTTGAATGAAATGGATTAGGGTGGTAAGACCATGCCTTAGAATAATGGAATAAGCACGAATTAAGTTAATGGAATGGATCTAGTGAATGGGACATACCTAGTAGGGGCAGTACATAGCACCTCTTTATGCTTTGTAAATTCCTATATGTCTTTGATATGATATAAAAATAATGAAGAATGAATTGGGTGTTATCCAATACCATACATGAGTGGGTTGCCTCATGTACCTTGTATAGATGCGATGAATATGATAAATGAAGTGAAAATTGATACTTGAGATGGTTTTCCTTATGCATAATTGTATGAATGTGATTATAACCTTTTACGTAGTTTTGGGATATATGATTGATTGTGAATGTGGAATGACTAAATGCATAAGTAGTACTGCCTTTTGTATTCTAATGTAATCGTAATAATGAATATGTATGGAATTGAAAATAGTTTCGGGTATGGTATAGAGTTTTCCCCTTGACCCTTGTATGCTAATTCTTGAATTTCTAGCCCACGTGAGTTGAATTCTTTTGAACAACTTAAAATGTGAAACAATTTCATGGGGGAACCATGGATCCCATTTGAAATTCCATGGACAGACTCATATGATACTTGTTACTGAAATACTGAGTGAATCATGGATCCCATGTGACATTCCATGGACAGACTCGAACGAGACTAGTTACTGAAATGTTGAGTGAATCATGGATCCCATGTGAGATGCCATGGATGGAGTCAACAGGGCATGATATGTCATGGGTGATACTTGGATCCTATTTATAGGATGTCGGGGATGGGCTTAGTGGATGGACTATACCACACCTAGAGATAGGCCGAGTACCGAGGAGGTTTGCTAGAACGGGTTTGTAGAGCGATGCCGGGTTCCTAGAGGTTCACCGGAACGAGCTTGTAGGGTGTTTGTGGATTTTCTCCCTGAACGATGCCTAGTTTCTGATTTGAGTATTCTAGGAATGGGTTCAGGGAATGTTTTGAACACCTGAATAAAAATGATAAATGAATATAATGGGTACTTAAAGAGATGCCATGCCAAAGAATAATGCTTGGCCCAGTCTTGCTGGTTTCCTTGTTTACTGCCTTACTTGTTTACTGAATTACTTGTTTATTGCTTTACCTGTTGCTATTCAATTAAATACACACTGTCTGGTTTTGGTTAGACACCGGTGGTGTCGGCCTACTGATATTATTATATCACACCCTACTCGGGACACCATTGTACTGGGGTACCCGAGTATACCTTCTTTCTTGCAGGACCTAGGTCTTATGCTGTGCTATTTGTATCTGAGGAGTTAGGAGCAGAGGACCAAGCAAAATCTTGGGATGCTCAGGAGAATGCCCATTGGGCTCTGCTATCTTTTCTAATTTAATTTTTATTGTATTCAAAGCATGTTGTATAATTTATTGATTTCCATATCTCTATCATCATCCCTGTATTGTGACAACAGGATTTGGCCACCTTTTATAAAAATGATAACTATTTATCTTTCGCTGCTGTTGTTCATTGTTTTTATATTACCGCTTCCACTTTTTAATGTTATTTATTCTGAGATACCGCTATGAAACTCTGATAAAAGGGTATAGTAAACCCACTATCACCTCCCAAGACCCTCGCTGCTAGTCGGCAGCCTCTGGCGTACGGGGAGACACGCTTGAGGCCATGTGACCCACCGGTCCGGCCACCAGGTCGATGGTGAGCCGGGGCGGGACGTTACATATCATGTAATAAAAAGTCAACCAGGGAAGATATTGTATCATTTTGTTATAGCATAGATAGAAAAAGGGATACGACCATTAAAACCCACTATACAATAAATGTGTATAACAATAAAATCCATCATTCTTAAGATGGAGAACATCCTTAAAAAGAATATTGGGAGAAATGTTGACATTGATGATGTTGATGACAAACATACAAAAGAGTTGGAAACAGAATACATTACATTTATCCACATGGAAGAATTAATTTATAATACATATTCACCATTTAGAAGCACATCATATGTAGGATATCTAGATAGATATGTTTCTATAGTCACAGATGAAGGTGAAAAATCAGTGAGAGACATTGATGAACCAAAATCCTAAAAAGAAGTACTATAGGTCTTAAATGCTATAAGATGGAATGAATACATGAATTGTGAATTGGATTCCATGTAGTAGTACCATGATTGTGTGTGGTTGTTGATCTAATTGATGTAAATCACATAGGTTGAAAATTTTTATTAAAGAGAAAACTATACATGTAAGGTAAGATAAAAACATATAAAAAATTGTTTGGATAATGTTTTTAAACATTGTTATGGTATTGACTATATTGAATCATTATAATCATTTCAATTATTAAATTTATCATAATTCTACTTTTAATTGCATCATACTGTGATTATGAAATATTGTATCGAGATGTCAAAAAACATTCTTTAATAAGGACATTTATTAAAATTTCCACAAGACATAACAATAAGGGATTGTGACACAATGTGACTCCAAAAATATTTTCATGTTTCATAGATCTATTTATTTATGGAAGAAAGAATCTAGGTCAACATAGATTTGATTTGATAATGCTTTATAATAATTTTTTATAATAAAAAATGAATATGAGAAATATTTTTACTAATTATTTTGTGGAATTGCGGTCATTATACTAGTAGTATATTTTTTGGACGTAATACTTATTGAAAATGAAATACATGTATTATAGTTAGTTAATTACTTATTGAAAATGAATTTTTATAAGAATGTCTTATACAAAGAAACCTATTTTCTAGGGATCTTGATCATTTGTGATAGATCATTGAGTTTGAATAGACTATGTAAAAGTTCTTGCATTGAAAAGATGAAAATGTTATTTATAATTGAAAAATACAAGAGTGAATTGGATCTATTTTCATAAGGTATAAATATTTATATGAAAATGTGCAATAAAAACAAAGAATGATTGAAATTAAATGATCATATAAATTTCCAAAATACAACGAATCGTGTGTCACATTTTAGGTACTATACCTAATGTTTACTATGCATTGATCTTGGTTGGAAGATAGAACAAATGTCTAAGAGAACAACTTTTGTATGATGTTAAGGTTACCATCATGTATCCTGGAATGAAAAATGTTATGTTTCTAGTATATGAAGAATATGTTGAGCTATCCATCTAGGGTAATGGGGATACTAGTTATCGAACTGATCAGAATGATTATAAGTTATAGTTAGCAGATGTTTTCTATATCAACAGAGGAGTTGTGAACTATAAGTGGTTAATGAAGCTAGTTTCCATTGATTCTATAGTGGATACATAGTATATATTATATTTTGATGCATCTAAGGAAGTGTTTTGGATATAAATCATTATTAAAGATCTTGTTTTGGTACCATGTAGTAAAGACCCGATAGTATTATATTTTCATAATACTATAGAGGTGGATCTTAAAAGGGAAATAAGGTCACATGAATGGACAAATCAAATACTCCAAAAGAGTTAACTCTTGTATGTTATTATCATAGGGTTAAAGGTATTGTAAGTAGATATCCCAAAGAATAAAATGTGTAGGACTCATTAAATAATTTCATATATCATTATTATCATGATTATCATGTCAAAGTTAGTGGATTTTTTCTAAATAGGATCTACTGTAAGTGGGAGTCTATTGGATTTGGTTCTCTAGAACCTACTTATGTGTAATTTATGATAAAATATATTCATATTTTTCTAATATTACTAAACATCATTTCAATTCATGATTGTTAACAAAGTATGTGATAATTTCATAAGAGTACCAGTCACAAAAAAAGTTCATATGAGTTTCCCACTATGATAACAAAAAAATACGACACAAAAACATTCATAAATATATGGTCTATAGGTAAATAAAATCATTTTAGGGGACCAAATGATATAGGATATTAGGTGTGTTGACACATATTATGTTAAGGATATATCAAATGGTTTACCCCCTTCTAAATTTCTATAATCAATATTATGAGAATGAGACCCACCAGTTGGGAATCACCATTTATATGTGTAAATGAATGTTCCTATATATAGTCATTTTTATTGATCATTATACTTAACAATAATTATTAATATATATGAAAAGTCTCATAATTTTATGCATCCAGGAACATTGTGATGATATTTGTTCATTGTGAGGTTGGATATGTTGTTTTTATAATGAGTATTATTGAATTAATTAATTTTTTGAGAAAGGATATTTCCATTCTATTCATATAATTATGTTGAGATATCAATCACTTTGATGGAAATTTTATATGCTATATACATTCATGCCTATGATGTTTGATAAGAATGTTTGATTTAATAGAATTAATAAACAAGACCTCAAGTATTTTTGTTGATGGAATCTACATTCAATCTTCCTGTTAAAAGATATATTGATTGAAGGATTGCATTACGGATTGAGTTTTAGTATTATTTATTTTGTTATTCTATTTTAACTTATCTCTATATGGGTTATATAGCATGTTGTTTAATTGTAACAGTAGCCTTCTTGATCCTTCTTCTAATTCCTTTAAGAAATAGGCCTAGAGGGTCTCATACTATGTGTGACTAGATTATCAATAAAATAATATATTATTTATATATTATTTAAAATTTTCAATAAATTTTATCCTTGAATTTGGATTAATAATAATCCATGATTACATGATGACATATATTTTTACACCAGTTAATCAAGAAAATATTATTTGAGGAGAATATTTAATAAATATTTATTTCTTATATAGTTAATAAGATATTTATTTATATTTTGTTGAATAATAGAGTGGAATTAATTTTATAAAAAACCAATCACCATTCACATCCTGATATATATTATAAGTAATGGAGGACCGAGTGATTGGATATGTGAGAAATAATATATATTGAATATTTTTTTAATGAAAATTTTAGTTAATTCACAATTTTAGGGAATATCATGAAATATAAATACTATTATTATTACAAATATTGCGTTCTCTAGAGGTTAAATTAATAATATTGGGAAATTTTGTAATTAATTTTTTCTAACCCTATATGTATACAAACCCAATTACATTATTTCTAAATTGTTTCAAATCATTTATTTCATTGTGTTTAAAAAAATATAGAGAATCCCATGTAATCCCCAGAGGGATATATTTTCCATCAATGCTCTAAATAATGATGAGAAGTCTTCCTCCAACTTATAATTTAAATTATATAGAGATCATGGAGCATCCATTATAATTGATCCCCATGGTACTCAATGGCGAATGACGAATTGATTGGATCTGTCATACTGGCGCCCAAAGATTCATATTTTAAAATTTTATTGTTTGTTGAAATGTGTATATTAAAAATAAAGGGAATATTTTATTGATTACTACAATTCAATTAAGAAAAAATATAGATAGTTTATCAGATCTATCAATAAAAAAAATCATGCAAAGTAATAATTATTTACTAAATTAATTATAAATAATATATGAAAATATTATGTTATTTTTTTAGAATTTTTTCCATTGAAAATAATATTTGATTTAATTACATTTATCAAAACCTTTTTTTTCATATGAATCTCATATTAATCATCACCCATGACAACAATCTATGTTTTGTGAAACCCATCACACACTTCCATTATCTCTAAAACCTACATATGATATAGAATAAAATGGTGGGATCAGATTACATTAATGGGTAAGAATAGAAAGAAATATATCATACATAAACAAGGAATAAAAATATGGAATGGTATAAAACTAAAATTCAATCTATTTTATCAATAACAAGATAATAATATTATAGGACAAAATAACACCATAAAATTCCATATAAATAATTACACTAGATCAAAATGTCAAAATGAATATTATATTAATTGAAAATCCCATGGAAAATAAATAACTAAAATCATATTGATAGAATGCATAATAGACGATATCTAAAACACATCTTCATGTACTTCTTCAAAGACATCTAAAAAATGTTTATGTCCTAGTCCTAACCACAATATTTTTCCTCTCATTATACCAACTAATCCATCAAGTGGATATCAATAACCCAAACCCACCCATCACATAATACGTCTAGTTAATCACAATATAAATGGGATAAATCATTATCAACATATACATTCATATTATAAAACAATCATACAAAATTTCAATACTTACCCCCAAACAAAAAAACATAGTCATAAACTGACCAAATAATAAGGTGAACGTTGTTAAATTTCATAAACACAACAAAAAATAATTAAAATTCAAAAAATAACATGTCTGATATCAATTCAACATATCCATAGTGGATTATAAGTATACTGATAGGTTGATGTCAATAGAAACATTGTTGAGTAAAATAAATTTTTTTTTTCTGAAAATCACCCATTAAATAAATTGTTCATATAACATTCTGAAAATATTTTTCATGGAAAATAATCATGAGATATTTTAAAATAAGATTTAAAATAGTGTTAGATCATGATAATATAAAATTTTATACATTATGTATATGTAAAAAAAATGATGCCATTCACCTTTTTTTTTGAAAAATTCAAACCAACATTATTTTGTATATGACATGAATATTCATTTGAAAAAATTAAAAATGAAAAAATGTGTAAAAAATTATTTAATAATTCATATAAAGAGTACTGAAAATATTTTAGAAAATAGTTTTATAAAACATTATTTTAAACAAAAAATGATTTTGACTGAAAAGTAAATTGATGTCAAATTTTCATAAAAACATTTTTTGAAACATTTTAAGTACAAATGAGAGAAAAAATAGAAATATTTGATGGAAATTTTCTGGAATAAATATTGGAGAATAAAATAGAATTTTTTATTATTTAAATTTCTAATAAATTCTGAAGTGCATATTAAATAAAAATAATATTTAATAATGATGAGATTATAATATAAATATTTACCACATTGGTAAAATATTAATTAAAACCTCCATGAATGATAAAACCTCAATTAAATACTAAATTCCATGAAGTGATTTATATTCATGATATAACATAACAAAAATGTAAGATTATCAAACACACAACATGATATATGGTGAATATGGTGTATGTCTCATAGATGTAAAAGTGAAACAATAAACTTATAAATTGAGTCAGAATAATCATGTAAAATCATTATAATCATGTATAATACTATTGTGATAAAAATTTAATTGATTTTTTTCTAATTTGTTAATCCTATTATTTCACTTATTACCATTTTATATTAAATCACTTCATAAAATATCATTACATTTGGTTTTTCAAAAAATATGATCTAACTATTCATTTATAGCATGAATCCACACATGATACTAAAAAGATTCATTAAAATATATTATCTCAACTTTTTAATAAAATATTTTTTTGTAATCAAATTTGAGGTTAATCTAGTTTTAATGTTTTATCTCTCAAATGATGTTTTTTACATCGATGAGTTTCTTCCACCTAGACTAATATGTGAGATGTTATTCTTCATCGGTAAAAATAGAATATTCCAATTCATCAATTTTAGATATTCTACCATTGTTGGGATATTTTTCATATTGATGAAAAAACTCTTACATCTTCATTATCTTCATTTTTTGTATGAATTATTATAACATCATCTATCAATTGTTTAAGAAAATTTACATCAGAAATAACATATTTTTTTATTTATCCTATTTATATAAATATATGCTATATTATATAGAGAGTAGACATGAAAAATTCCAACATGAACTCTTTTTTTATTTTGTTTATTTATTTGAATCAATGTTATTTTTGATGTACGAACTCTTGAAAACTATTAAAAGTTTCATACATTGAATTTCAGTGTAATCCATACCATAAAAAGTCATGATAGAACATGTCCTCGAGAATAACTCATTATGATTATAAACTAGTAGCTCATCACATTCCATCATATGTATAGATAAGTGCCATGATCATTTTACATTTTATACCACATCCCTACTAAACAATTAATCTTCCTTTGAGCTACACATTTTTTCTTTGGGGTGTACGACGCTCTGAACACCTGAATAATTACATGTTTCGTGATAACCATTGAACTCTATTATTATATTCACCTCCATTATTAGATCACAACTTCTTCAAAGAATATTAAAATACATTTTAATTTATTCTATTTATTCTCATAATCTTTTTCAGAGCCTTGTATTTATGTTTCTAACACTTGATTCAAGTAATTTTTCAAAAATAATTCATGAGGGAAAAAAGAAATTACCTATAAAAGTTGGATGTACACTCATGGGCCCAAATCTATAATGTTGAATTCATTATAAGGGATTTTTTAATGAATTCCGTAATACTTATGCATGGAGTTTATAATCAACCCATTATGAAAAAAGAATAACATAAAGCTCATTTTCTTATTATATATGGAATATAATGAACACATTCTCACTTGGTTAATATTATGATATAATTTTAAAACATATCTCCCAATTTATTATTGTATAATTGTTTATATTCCATAAATTATATAAAATATGAATTCATAATTTCTAAAATATGAAACAAGTTTCCCTTATTTCATTGTCCTCTTGTAACAAGTCTTCCTTCTTCACCACATTTCAGAACAAAACATGTTCTTTTATACCAGTTTATTACCATTATAATTGTTTTTTTTGAAACACATAACAACTTCTATATCCATCCATAATAAAATTTTTACTTATTGGATTTTATATTTCCATCACTAATAATATTTGATTGAACACCTTTTATTAAGATAAATTCAACACTTTCAAATGTCAGTACTCCTTATTTTAAGACTTTCATAGTCTTTAGCAATTTCAAATCACTTTTCATATTTGAAGCAAACTAATTATTCAAAATATAGGGTTTTATACTTCCTTAGAATTTAAATCTATTTCTACAACATGATATTTTGATATCCCTTTATCTATCATCACATTCATATTTTGAAAATATTTATAAAAATTTAGTTATATTGGTAAAAAAACTGTTACTTTAGTAGTATATTTAGGTCATTTTTATCATTCACATGTAATTTCTATTTGTTGGATTTTTTTTTCAACATTAAAATAATATTTTTAATAATTCATTCATTGTGTGGAATAACTCCACCCCAATAATTGATTTATATTACACATGAGATACTTATATCATTTTGGATTGAATTAATACATATTTTTTGTATTTCTAATTCCAAAAAAATTACTATAATAACAATATGATGTATATTTTACTCTATATCATTCATACATACTGGATATGAGAACATGTTTTTCTACAATATTAATAACTTCGACATAAAAATATTATTAAACACATTCCATCATCTTATAACCGTGAATTTTCTTATTCAATTTAGATTAATTTATAACATTAATGAAATAAGATATATTAAAACCATTTTTGGATATATCGAAAATTTAGAAACCTATTATTTTTTCAAAGTTCATGGTTTTGTCAACCTACATGTTTTTTCTCAACTATATTATTCATTGGAACACATTAAATATACCACTAAACCAATTTGGATTATTTTTTTGACCAATCTAAGGTTCACACAATCCATAGCCTTCACAAAATTCATTTGGAAGAGTTCTTGAATCTTGTAACTCTTTCGTCATATTTTGAGATGTTTTGTGGAAAAACTTCTAACCATTCCTCATTTACTTTTATTTTCAATAATTATTTTCATTCGAATTCATCTTTATGTCAAGATATTTCATTAAGTGATCAATCTCTTCTAGCCACATAGTTTTCTATTCAAGTAATGTTTCCTGATTGTACGATCTATAACATTATTTTTTCAACTTCTAGATTTAATATTTATGTAATTCAATATTTCTAATTCATTCATTTATCTAACTTTTCAGATGAATTTTTAATTGAGTTTCTTAATATTCTTATGATCTACTCTTTTAATCCCCAGTAAAAAACTTATCATTAAATTTTTAAATATATGTATTTTATTTTACAATAGTGATGAATTTTTCAGCTTCTAAATCACTATCATTATCTTCTTTATATTTAGGAAAAAACACCTAATTTTTTATTTTAATTATATTTGATATTTTCACCATAAATAATATTTTTATTATCAACCTATTTCATACAATATATTATTTTCATTTGGTCATGTTATACAATCTATTATTTTACTTTTATTTGATTAAAATTTCCAGAAAATTTACCAACAACACTACATTCAAAACCTCTTAGTGATAACATCCGTTTATACATACAAGTCACAATTTTAATATTTTTTTATAAAAGATAAAATATATTAAAAAATATTACTTATAAAATTTTTTGTAATATGAATAACGAACTTATTAATATTCAATATAATTTATATATTTTTCTTCACATGATATGTTGAAGAAAATTTATTGATCCTCACTTTCATTACCATTAATAAATTCCATAATTTTAATTTCATAAGTATGAGGGTTATATATATGTTATCTATTGTTAGAGTCTCTAGATATTCATGTACATTATATGAAATGGTGGAATCATTATTTTTAAAAATATAACAAATGATCATTTTCACAATAATTGAATCCTCCAAACCATTAAAAAAATGTGTATAATATCATATACCATTGGAAATTAGTCACCAAATTATTTATACTCACCCTTTTTTAGATCATCATGATTCTTCCATTACATATTAAACATTTCATTTTTTACATTCTTATTGACTAAATATATATTTTTAACCATCTCTCAAATATCATTCATTGTTCCACCTTCATTTTCTATATTAAATTCATTTAAAGAATGTGATGATTATAAATCATTTTTACCCCTTATATTATTTTCCATTGGTTTTTATCAATAGATTTTATAGAATGATTTTCCAAAAGAGGAGGAAATCATTATATAATAGCATTCAAAAAATATAAAAAGTTACAAAAGATATAGAAGCATTCTATATTTCCATATATGATTGTTATTTCCATCGAAAACCAGAATCCCTTTATTTTCAAAAAATGAGAAATAAAAATAAAACAACTCATAAAAAACATTATCAAAGAGTAATTAAACCAAAAAATGATCTAATACTATCTATAAATGGCTAACCGGTATCAATTAATTCATTTAATGGGGAGGGAATAAACCAGGGATATATTTTTCATTTATTTTATATTTAATTTATAAAACCAAATCGTCATATTAAAGAATTATTACATTTCTATGAAACAGACATTCCCACATATATTAGAAAAAAAGTATTTACATAGTTTACTAAGAAAAAAGACTATCTAGTCCTAATTATTCTTTAGAAATAATCCAATACCACACCATACACTAGAAAACAATCATTTTTTCTAGATAAAAATTTATAAAATATCCTTATCCTTTTATATAACTATGATAAATAAAAAAGTTCATGTGATTTTTCTAGAATGATTTAGTTAAATACATTATTGTAAAAATCTTAGTAACCTTCAATAATTTCATATGAACAATGTCGCAATTCTTATTCATTAAATTCCACTTTAGTAAATATAAAAAATTTGTTCGTATTAATGAAAAGAAAAACATGGGAACAAGTTCCTTGGAATTCAAAAAATATCCCAATTTGAACTCTCACTATGATTCCTAATTTTGATTCATCATTCTATAAACAATATTGATTTGTCCCTTTAACTTATAGAAAATCTATTTCCGATTTCTTGATCTGAATAGATAAATCTAATCCACAACATCATCTGAACATTTCTTCTATCAAGAAAATATTTCTCAATAAATTCTATCCAGAAATGAACACTCATGCACTCTCCCTCTCTCCCAAACATGAAAATTGTTAAAGTACATTATACAAAGAACCCAATGTATATGTGAAACCAAAACAGAAAATGGGGGAATTCTAAATAGCTTTTCCACTCATAAAATTTCAAAAATATGAATTTAATTCGTAAGATTCATAATCCATTTGACCAAATATCAATGATTCTCAACATATCTAGATTCATCTAGATGTTATAAAAACATCATCCTTTTAGGAGTTTTCAAAAAAATTAATAGTCCTTTCATTTGACTTCAAAATTTCACTGTTTGGTAACTATGGTTCTATTTTAATCATCACATTATGTGTAATTGATTTCTTATAAATATTTCATTTGATGTAATATTACATCATAACATCTAAAATTTTAACTTTTCATCATTTTCTCTTGACCCACTGTAGATACAATAATATTTAATTGATCATTATTTTTCTTTGAGTCAACTAAAAACAGTTGACTTTAAAGGTTTAGATTTAATTAATAATTAGTTTACAAACAAGGCTGTTAAATTTAGTAAAAAATTCACAGTGTGGAATCTTTTATTTATCTTATAATAGTATGATTAAATTCCATGTTCAGAACAATTTGTTCAACTGTTTGGAAATAAACACCATTTCATCTTCAAAAGACTTAAAAACTATTTTCAGAAACTTCTATCATTTTTTCCACTACTCCTCAGACCAGTATAACAACATTCAAGGTCTTATTAGTGTTAGTAATATCATTTGACTTATTTTATCAACTTCTCACATAATGAATCGATCTCAGAATCATTTCTCATTCTCAATCAAAAACTCTAGTCCATTAAATACAATATAAGAAGATTTATTTTCTTATCCAAGTTGAATACTCCATCCACTATCTTACAGGTTCTATTTTATTGTTTGATGTGTTAGTGTCTTCAACCATATGTTAGATCACTGTCTTCATCCTTTTGATAGATCAGTTTTTTGGTGGGTCGATCTGCCTGATGGTTCAACCGATCATCATTACTAAAAACAACTTACCTTCAATAAATTCGTACACCCATGCTTCATTTTTTTAAATTTATTATTGTCAATTTTTTTTTTCATATAACCGAAAATATAAAATTTTTAAAAACACCATAAAACATAAATATTGGATGATATGTTTTTAGGTAACATATAATGTTGATAAAATATTTCCTATAAAATCTTCATTTTTTTTGAACATCAATAAAAACTTTATCAATCTAGTACAACATGTCATTCTATTATGAAAACTTTAATTCCATAAAAATTAGTCAATAATAACTTCACCGTGAAAATATATGAAAAAATAAACCAGAAAATGATTTTATTTATTAAAAAATCTACATATGATATTATTATTTACAAACTCCCTATTTCTTTTCACAAAAACATACAATGTAAGATGACTTCTTATTATGATAATAAAATAAAAATCATTTACACAACCAATTATTCTATCATATAAAGACCATATCCAATCGTCTGGGTCTGATCATTTTAAACCACCATAAACCATCCCATATCTCATAAAACTATAATAAGAGTCCCCAGTGGTGACCATAGAGAATAAATCATATTTAAATGGTAAATAAAATATTTAACCATTAATTTTTATCACTCTCAAAACATTATTTTCCATCTTGGAGAGTTTATCAATTCTCTCATTTTCATATATTTGATGATCTGTTTATTTATGTCTCTAGCATATAAAATATTATCTCATTAATTTTTTTTACCATAACATATATTCTATAATTTATCCGAATAGAATTTTTTAAATATTTATTAACTTTAATAATATGAAATAACATTCTAAAATAGATTATAAAATATAATTTCATGAATAATCTTTATTCTCTATAATATTTTTAGAATCTTCTATTAGAGATGTATCATTGAAACTTACGGGATGTCCATTAGTTATTAATTCTAAAACATCATAATTGTTAAAAAGTAGAGATGGAGACATTCTTAATTTCCAAAAATTACAATCATTAAGAAATAATTGTTGTTTCCAATAGTTTTTCACTAAATTTATATTATGCATAATTGATAATTGAATTTTCTGAATGAATTTTCTTCCCATGAGAATGTACAAGAGAAAAATTATATATGAATGAAATATAAAATGGATACCAACTAATAATTGATGTATATGATATGTGGTATAATAATGATGTTTGTAGTGTTGAATTAGTTATATTAATTATTTTATGTTCATTTGAGAATACCCGACACCAATTCATAATCAATAGTAAAAGAAATTACCTCTACACCTACATGAAAAAAAGGAACATAATATTTTTTCTATGTATCACCTCACAATAATAAAAGGTAGTTATTTTTTAAATAGATTACTCTAGGGTCAATAAAATAACTAGAATACTAATAGTAATATAAAGATGCATGTTGAACTAAGAAAAATTTTCTTACATGTAAATCAATCATTATTCAGTACACCTCACATATAAGTAATTCAAAAACATTTCAAGATAATGGTATGTAAAACATGATGTTTCTTCATTGATATTACCTTATTCAATTTAATTGAGTATTATGTGATCATTTATATTATATATACTTTCAAAATATAGATTAAGAATAACATCAAAAAATGGACATACACATAGACATGATTCTTATTCATATTTTATTAAAATCAGATGAACACAGTGAATTCAATTTCAAATTAATTATTTCATATTTTATCATTGGATCATCATATAATATTATATTGTTTTATCATAATACAAATTATTTCTAAATATTTTACCCTATGTGCATCTACTTTATTTATTCTTTTTCAAAACATTCATATATTCCATGTATAGACGAATTATAAAAACGTTGAATTGAATTAAAACTACAATTAATATCACATTCTTCAACCATATACTATTCATACCCCTTGAATAGTGAGAATCAATTGAATAATGGATTCATTCATAGATCAATCTTTTTCTATTAATGAATTTATTTGTATGATTCAAGAGATATTATTTATTTTTTGTTATTGGATATTTTTTCACAATTATAATAGAAAAAGATATCTTAAAATGTGGAAAATTTCCATGGTTCATTACATAAATTTTATTATCATTATTTTATATAATATTTTGTAATATGTTCATGTATAGAATTAATTTTGGATGATTGTTCGATGAGTACCTAATAATAAATTGATTCAAAAAACATTTTTGGTATAATGTTTTGATTCTATAAATATGGATTTCATATCAATGAAGTTATTGTGTTGTTATAGTAATGATTGTTGCTCATATAGAATTGATGTTCATTGGTTGTGGTTTGATGTGGGGAAATGAGAAAATTCGACATCTCATAAGTTTTGATAGTAGATTCCTGTACCGGGGGAAGTGATAGTGTCTTGGTTACCAGAGGTCTATGTGTTCGATATCAATTGGATGAATGCTATATTGTAATATGGTGTTGTATAGGCATTGTTTTTCCCCCATTAATTGGAGGTGGATTTTTTGTTTTTAGTATAAAATAAAAATCATGTAGATGATATTAGAGAGGATGCTAAAATAAAAAAGATTAAAAGATAATCAAAATGGAAACAAGATGGTAAACCATTTTGAATTCAGGGCCATGGAAATTATAAAGGAGAAATATTATTATTAATTCATTTTAATATATAATATTAATAATAATAACAATATTATTATTATTATTATCATTATAATAAAACATTTTATGATAGAAAATATATGTTTTGTGTCAGAATGATGCACTATTTGTTGAATACTAATCTTTGCATTGAGATGTTATTTCAAGACCAATGTTTGATAACTTTTTCATAATCATGTATTGGGTCTAAAAAGAGCCCAAAAATAATATTAATAATTATTATGTTATTATTATTATTTTAAAATCTCTTATTTATCTTATATTTATCAAATAGTGTTAGAATGGCAAACACTATAAGGAATCATGACCCTGATATTGTTGTGGAAATTTCATGAACAATATCATGTACAAAATTTAGACATGTGGATCAACCCCATGAAGAATCATTTATGTATTATGTTAAATAAAAAAATTTCTTTACTAGGTGTTCTTTAGGGGAATCCAAATTTTCTGTCATATGTATTTTTCGATTTATATAACCATAGTGTGAATTTTCCATCCATTTGTGTTCAATTAATGGTTAAATATTAGGGGATTAATATTTATAATTGTCAGACTGAGTATGAGTCTTGTGCACTCACCAATCTTTTTCCAAATTCAAATGCATGGACACGAATAGTCCATTTTGTGGAATTGTATTCCTAGAACCCGATGATGAGATTTTTTATGTAATTAGAGATATGAAACATGATGATTTAATTGATATAATTCATTTATAAACACTTAACATGTATTATTTGGGTGTGTTCCATTTATGAGATGGGTTTGGGTGAGTTAATTTAATGTATATTGAGATTTCTTGGTGCACATTGACTGGTCCCCAAAGTAGCATAGAGCATGTGTCACTCTGAGTGGCTCAGAGTGACCATCATGTCCTTCATGTTTCCGTAGTTAGGGTTTGTGGAAATGGTGTGACCAACACTACATGGGAATCAATACCCTATTTAGAATCATAATTCCGATAGCATCTATTATATCCACATTGATACATGGGTAATAACCCTATCTATGTATCAAATTATGATACTTCATATGATGTATAGTCTGATCGAGTGTGTGTATTAGATGAATAGTATATATATACATAATTTTATTCTTGGATATGCATGATGAGCCTAAACTCTATGATGACTGTAGATAGTGGCAGTATAGACTATTTAGTTTGTTACCCCATATAAGAGTTTTATGGTATCTTTAAGTGTGAATCTAAAGATATAAATGTGACCATGACCATACCTTGAGACTATACATCTACTATCATTATATCTATATATTTTATTTTATGTATCAGATTCTTATTGATATATCCCATGATAACAAGGATACTATTGATTCATTATTCATAGTGATTTCATGGTTTTCTACTAAGTATATTTTTAACTCACCCATGCATTGGATTCTCCTACACATCTCATGTATTATGTTGAATATACATATATATACATAGTCAATGGAAGACTAAGATTAGGTGAAGATAATTCTAGGATAAATAGATAGAGGTATTTACTGGTGATGCATTTTGAATGCAGTACCCTCCTTCTGATTATGTTAGAAAATATTTATTATTTTGGGTGGAATTGTATTTGGCACCATTTAATGGGTCTTGGAAAATTATATCACACTATAATTGTCAGATTATATATTTATACTTGCATTGTTATGTGTTTTTTTACATTTATGAATATTATGGGATTGGATATGTGCATGTGCATATTGTAAATTTTGTATAATACCATCCATGTGTGGCATATTCCTATTAAACCCTAGATATCATCTACTAGCCTATTTGAGGAGAGCTTGGGTCTAACTGTATTGGTCCGTGTCGGGATGATTCATTACATTAAATGTCTTTTGTTATATCTTAACCATTATGATATGTGCAATAATATTTCACTAAATATTTTTTTCCTTTAAAAGGAGTCATGAATCACTGTTTATAATTAGTAATTGAACATCATTTTTATCAATGATACATTTTTATCCCCATGATTATGTTGATTTTTATGTTGAGGAACATTAATTTTTATGGAACCTAATGAGACATCAACAACTAATTTAAAATAAACCAAACATAATTAACTTAATTCTAATAATATACATCAGATTATGAACCTGAAATTTATTTTTAACTTCCCATTATCAAAATCTACATATCAAATCAACCATATCTAGCTTCTATATTTTTAGATGAAAACCCAATAATATTGATCACTACATTGACGAAATATTCACAAAGGTGTATAATTATAATAATTATGAAAATTTTTCTATGATTTTACCATATATAATATAGGGTAAACCAATTCAATGAAATATAATAAGGATTATTGAAAATCATTATTTTTTTAAATTTCTAAATGATGTAATTTATTTTTTTATCATTTAAAATTTAAAATTTAAAATTTCCAATATGATTTGATTTGGTATTTTTCTATAAAATTTTTTATTTTCATTTGAACTAAATTAATTTTATCTACTTATATTTATTCTTTATTCTACTAATCAATATATGTGTACCAATATGACTCAATATTGAAATCATTAATTTTTAAATTATCTTATTCTTATAAATAGTGTAACCACATGCATAATATTAATAGTTATTTATTATTATCGGTCTATATGTGTTCATTAAAGGCCTTCAATTTTACATTTTCCAATTAGAATAAAAAAATTATTTATAAATATTTGATATATTTTCATATATTTTAATCATATTTACAGTCTTCATTTCGAGGACACGACATGTAAACATATAGATTAATCCAAATAACTCTTTATCTATTAATTGTGGTTTCCTCACCCAAAAGATATATTAGATAATTTATCCAACCAAATTCAAAATATTACATTATTTTGAAAACTTTGATATTATATTTTTAGAGGATTGGTGTTGGTCCATCATAAAGGCCAAGTAAATGATTTTGGAAGAATTTATAGTTTTTGCATAACATCCATAAAGAAATAATGGAAAACTAGATTTGAGTGAAAATAATTGTGATCATGGAGGATGTGTTGGTGTAGTAGACTAGGGGATCATTGTGCCACAAACCACTATAGAAATTATTGTCATTGTTTGGTCTAATAAATATTCAATTTGATAAAATTTTGTTTGATTCCAGTAAAACTTTCATGACTCATGCTATTGGGGCTTGATCCAAAACTATGTCATGCATGCCTCCAATAGTCCTGGGGATGGTGACTAACATCTAGTTGGAATATCACACACATAGGAGGAAAAATCCTAATTAACATGTACACACCCACAATTATTTAGAAATATACAATGATGATATGTGAAAAACCAATAACCATGAAGTCATACATCTAAAATACCCTAATGGCTGAATGAAAAAAACTATTGAAAAGATAGTGACATATAAAATCCCACTAAAAGAATATAAATCATGCATGACCTACAAAATAGTGCAGGAATACTCTATCTGAAACCACATTAGGACACCGCATTCATTATACCTCACTAAGCACAACCTTGTCAGGGTCCCTAATGTACTTCATCACAAGGTAGGTCGTCTTCCTAGGAAATAAAAAATGCAGGAAAATCCAATATAGGGTTCGGTTAAAGAATACCCAGTTGGAAAACCTAAATTTAGTAATCATTAAGCCTCAGGAAGAGTTTCCATCTCATCACAAGGATATTTCAACAATATACATAATAAAAATATGTATATATAAACATAGTAGATTCAGAGTCTCATAATAATAGCACAACTGTAAAGAAAGCCTAAGACTCTGGATTGAAGGTTCTATAAAGCACTCATCCAGAAGATCATGGATGAAAAGTTATATTTCACTAATGGAGTCGATCAAAGATACTATTCTAATTGTGCTGCACCATAAAAATATATTATAGATTTCTAAAGTGATCAAATCATAGATGGGGAAAACACACAATGACATTGATTATATGAAAACTCCAATCTAAATTAAACAACTATTTTGGAGATCAATGAATACATAGTGTTAGTCACAAAATAACCAGAAACCCACCAAGGGATACTATTATGATATAGAATTTCACTCCGGACCTCACAATTGGATTCCTACAAATCCA
This sequence comes from Viscum album, assembly GCA_963277665.1. Taxonomy (NCBI): domain Eukaryota; kingdom Viridiplantae; phylum Streptophyta; class Magnoliopsida; order Santalales; family Viscaceae; genus Viscum; species Viscum album. Next base: position 1,030,870,194 of record OY728125.1, read on the forward strand.
TCTAAAGATAATGTTCCTAAGTTTTGATCACTGTAACACCCGAGACTTTTATTTTATATAAATCATCAAAGGAATATTTTTCTACACAACATTTTCTTGGCTTGCTTTACACGAAATCGCGACCTTCTTCGATAGCTTGTGTCGTACGCAATACCGAGTTTCACTAAACAACGATATGCTATTAAAATATTATTAAAACTAGCCGTTATGAATAGTAATAACCACTTTTGGAAATTTTATAAATTTTATTTTTCAAAATGGACTTCATTTTTGGATTCAGAATATCAAAATTAGCCTAGGGTGAAATTTTGGTATTTTTCTGAAAACATTCAATTTTTGATGAATAGTGAAACCACTAAGTGGTAGTTAAAAAACTCGATTTTTCATAAAACTTAATTTTACCGCTTATGTGAGTGGAATTTTGAAAATCTGAGAGACACGGTTAATATCAAGGACTAAAATGTGGTTCAATGAGATGAAAATAATTTTTGGTGAATAGTAACTTTTTACTTTTTTTTACCGCGGTTAATAGTAAATAGGGTAACTAAGGGTAAATATGATATTACTATTACCCTAACACATGTCCTAATTCTATTGGATAAGTGTAATTCGACCAAAAACAACCTTATGAATATAATATGACCATTTAGGTCCACTTGTATTAGATTATGACATTTAATATTATTTTATTTAATGAATAGTTAAAATAGTTAAAATCAAAGTTTAATAACTAAAACATTTTTAATATGGGGTTATAAATAAGATAAATTTGACTATAAATATTCATTATAAATCTAAAAATCTTTCCTACATAATTATATTTTATTTATAATTTTTAGACATTATATAAATTAATTTATTTATGACACAACGATGATGCAGTAATTACCCTTTTAAGGAAATGTTAACATAATTGATGTTATAAATGCTCAAATAAATGTAATATGAGACTTTTTATGAATTACACTAATTTTCTAGGTTACTATGATATATTAGTGTTGATTTAATCAACTTGATTCGAACATATAATTCTGTTATGACTTTCAAAAAAATCATATATCAAATAGTGTCAAAATTGACACAAAATAGTTTTTAAATCAAATATTATATTATTAATTGTTATTTTATTCCTAAAAATCTAAAGTTCGGCCAAATGACTTAGATAAGGATATATATATTAATAATAAACAACTTGGGGTTCTTTTGGCATGTTATAGTAAGTGTATTAACCATACAGTGTAAGAAAACAAAAAGTCACGGTAAAATTTAAATTATTTAACTTAGAGTTAAATCTAATTGATAAGGTTAAAATAATAACCTAAACTTGTCTAAATCTTATTGGTTGATAGGATTTAGACCCATCCCAACTTTACCTTCAAAATAAGACCCTTTGGAACCATTATAAACCGATTTTGACTTTAATATAAAATAATATTTTGAGATATTCCTAAGGTGCCCCTCTCCTCCCTTGTAAAAGGGAACCTCCTCCCCCTCCTCCTCACACCAATTTGAGCACTCAAGCTCGGCCAAACCCTGAAAAAATCCCTTCTCCACTTCCCTAGAATAATCCTAGAGGTCCTGGTCTTCTTCAAAGACCAATCTTAGTTCCCTAAGTGGAGGATTCAAAGAGGCGTTTCAAAGAAGAGGTAATATCCATTACCGATCTTTTCAATTTCTTTCTTCTTCAACTTCTTCTTCTTTAGTTGTTTCATGATAAAGTAATAACATCAGTATTACTTACATACTGATATGTTATTATAAATATGAAAAAACCCTAATTCACCTTCTATCCATCCTACGGAAAAAATGAAATCACCGCGCATGCGTACGTACGGAATACCGTCTCCACGCCGTGGTGTAATCTATTTTCCACCATCACCTTACAAGGATGGGTATAATGGTGTAATGAGTAACTATATGATTATTATAAAGTGATATTGATACTGAAATAATATAAATACACTTAAATACAATTCCACGATCATGGGAACAATATCATCGCTCGTGCGTACGTACGGAATACCGTCTCCACGATGTGATGCAACTCGTTCTACATGATCATCATTATATAGTAATTATATAAATGAATTGAATGAATAAATATGATATATGTTACACTAATACCATTCTGGATATAAGGTATCTATAACCTTAAAATAAGAATAAGAATTTATTTGGCAAAACACGCATAAGAACAAAAGGCAATAAAGACCCGAGTAACAAGTAACAATGAAATATTACTAATAAGAAGCTAAGAATATGACCATATATGATATCATATCAATATGTATGATTCTGTAATAAGTCAATAACATTATTTAAACCATTATACAGGAGCTTTGGACATGTACAAAGCAAATCGGACCTAAGGTAAGGGAAATATCACAATCTCATTTTTATCCGAGATTGTTTATACTTTGGCATTTACTGGGGTGTATTTTATCGTCCACATCCATGTTTCCTCAATATGTAATTTTATTTTCATTCACCTAAAATTGTTTAAATCCAATTTTACACTTTGGTTATTTTTTGGTAAAGGATATGAAAGGAATCTTTTGTCGTTTTTCGTACGAGGTACTTTTTTTGACTTTTCCGACAAAAGTACGTGAAGAATGTTTTTTTTAACTTATACGACAATAATGGATTTTTAAAACATTATCTCCAAGAATATTCCTTTATAAGTTTTCAAGTTTATTTTTAATCAACTTCTTTTAGTTTATAATTGTATGACATGTTAAGAAAAGAAAAGTGTTTTTGAAGTAGAAAGGATATTTTCCTCGAGAATGGAGTTCAAATGTTTTATCAAAATTATTTTCCATATAAGATAATATAGGGTTCTGATTTTATCCCTATTATTACATTGATTTGATTATGTTTTGAGGGAATTATTTTTATGAAGTCATTTACCTTATATGATTTGTTTTATGATGTCATTATGTTTCAAGAATCCCATTTTTGTTACATGTGTTATGCGATGATGTATGATTTATGATTATGTGGCACACATAAGAAAGGATTCATTATAAGATTGGTGGGACCTATATCTCCCTCTAATGCATTGGGTAAAGATTTTATATCTCATGAGATAGACATGGCTGGAACAGAAGGTTATTTAGGTTCAGTGATACAGGACTGAAACGAGGAGTGAACTCGGTTCAGAAATGGACTTTGTCCGCTAAGATAGTCTTGGCAATGAGTCATGACTAACAAGAAATGATTTTCCATGATTATGTGTGCAGCCACAAAGTTTCAAGTTTTATGTTATGATTATGGGGATCTCTTTTTCACTTCTATGATTTATTCCATGTTAAGATATTATGATATCTTTTGCAGGTTATGATTTAAAAAAGATATGATATGAGTTTTATTTCCTTTATTTGCCCTTACTGAGCATTTTAGCTCACCCTTTTTGTATGTTTTCTTTTCCCCAGGTCAGGAAGATGGATATTAAGTAGAATATGCTAAAAGGGACCCTAGATATGATGAAATAAATGGGAGACACTGTAGAAGATTTATGAACTAGTTGTTTATGTTTCCCAGTTTCTAAAGACACTATACCTATACGATCCTTTGTGGTTTTGTCATATGTTGTAATAAGTGTGCTTCAATTTTGAATTATTAACAATGTATGTAAAGTATGGGTCGTTATAATCACCATCTAATGCATGGGAAGAAACCATATAATAAACCCTCAAGAAATGTATTAAGGAATCATTATGTAAAAAATGTTTCCAGGATTATGAGGAATATGTCTTCCTTTCTTCATTGAGTGTGTAAACAATGTGTGCTATGAGTACACAATGCGTCCATTGGACACCAATTTCTACCCATGTATCATGGAACATTATAATTTCTAAATATTTGTTCATTGTTATGACTATACACACATAGCCCGTGGTTCTACAAAATATTTTAGTCAAGAACCCCATGCATATTCTAAGCCACCAGTCTGGGTGAACATAGAATGATGTTTGGCCCTCACGACACGTGACACCACCAAGATTTTTTGGTATTGTACACATAGTACACATTGAGATAGTCAACATGGTTGACATGGATTATGATATATATCAATTTTTTCAAACCCCTAGAAACACGAAAAAAGGGACTACCTGACATGTTTTCATAGGACTATTCATTTTGTAGTTAGATATTTCATAGAACCCTCATGATTTTTCATGCATCTTAATCCACATCGAAAATTATTTTAATTGATCCATTAAAGGTAATTTTCCCCAAAAATAATTTTTTTAAAAACCTCTATCATCATAATTGGATAGATTCCTACCATATCCAGTTCTTGAGAAATAACTGGTGTCACTCCCCATTGGATACACAAATATAAACCACAATACTAGACTCCCAATCGTTCATCATTTCTATATCCAATCATCATTATAAACATGTATATGTGGAATAAATCTACATTATCAAGAAACAAGATCACATAAAACGACTTCTATGTATTCATCAAATAATGTTCCAATGGAATGGCCCATAAGTAATTGATATTAGGGTAAAAATTGAAAAGAATTAAAACATGATGAATTATCTTAGGACAATGTTCTATTTGGCCTTAATTTTTTTTCATTGGAATAATGAATGAGGAGATGTAGGATAATCAACAATAAAAATCCCTTAATCGTGAATAATATTACAAGTAACCACAGTCATCATAATCTGTGAATCAATTTTTTAGTTGAATTATTTTCATTTTTACGTGGAAAAAAATAACGATAAATGCATATAAAAAAATTATAGAAATTAGGTTGGATTGATTTTTGAATAATAATTAATCACCTCCATTTCCATTGGAGAAACCCTTAAAATTTGATAGAGAAACAATCATTGATCTCAATCATAACTGATGCCTTATACTATGAACAATCTCCTCCAACGGTGCACTATATCCCAAGGGAAAAGAAAAAAAACCTAATATCTAATTATTAAAAAATAATTTTTGATGGAAATGAATGGTTGATGTGTCAATGTAATAATATAAAACAAATAATTTTTCTAATTTATTTTATTACTTTGATAGTGACATCAATATATATAAACACCTGGTGTTGAAAAAGCTTATGTCACTCTTTGTGTAAATCCCATTCAGTGAGCTCGACTATATCCTCATATTTTTTTATCCAAACCTGTTTATTACGGTTAGTACAATATTCATGAAAACTATAAATGTAAAAAATTTAACATATTTAACATACATAAAAAAATAATACCTAGTCCACCACGCCTCAAAATATCACATTGTATAAGCACCTATCTCTAAATATACTACATAAATAATACGAATTTAATAAAGGGGAAACATAGAATCATTACATTCTACCAAACTTTGTGATTTACATCTTCAAAATCAACAAAAAACTACAAGATGGTTTTGGGTACTGAGTGCGAATCTAGGACGCTAGGTCCTATGTAATCTCTTGAAGATTATCATGTACCACTAGAGATTCACTAATGTAATCACTCTCCTATGGAGGATCCACTCCTAAAAATTGTCAATATCTACATAGTACTCTACAAATGTAACCACATCCTAGATGTCTATGTTCCCCCAGTCTATAACATGTGATAGGTCTTGAACATACCTCCACCTCTACAAAACATGGAATAATTTATGTACATTGTATAACTATTGAGGTAGTTCAAAGTGACACTTCATCTCTCCAACTATACATTGTATATAGACGAGTCCCAAAGAATTTTTAAGATAGAATTTTACCTCGGCCAAATCATGGTATCTTGTGCTGAGGGTTCCCCTTAGAAACACATAATATGCCTTTTATTTATCAAAACATCCACATTGTATGTCAATATAGGACTTCTGAGTGAAATTTATTGTTCTCATCCACTTTTGGATGATCTACACCATCTCTATCCTTACAAAAACCGACTCTATGAAAAATAGTCCGGACTGTCCTTGGTCAGTCTACTATATTTTTGACATTTAGGGTATCCTGTATAAAAAATTGAATGATTACTTACTAATGGTTAAATTTTTGTTGTATTTTTTTACAAACCCCACCAATATTAGTTGATCCATCCATCATTTTTCAAAGTCATATATGAAATCCTAAAAAAATAAACTCCAATACATGAATGGTATGATCAGTCTGGCTATAAGTCAGAGGGTGAAATATCATGCCCAATGACATCTGAGTCATAATGTCCTCCTGAAATCCTCTCTATACTAGAAATGTGAAGGAAATATACTTGACTAAAACAATTCATCAGGGTAAATCTATAGAGGTATAACAGTTGTTTTATGTAGATTCGTCTCATTATCTCTAGTGAACTCTCATCTTGAATATCAAAGGAGTGGGATGACATGGAGAGTCTGTCAATGATCACTTAGATTAATTCATTTCTTCAATATGTATATGGTATCATAGACCTGATTTCCATTAATATAATATTCCACTTCCCCCTAGAACCTCACGAGTATTATTTAAACCCTATAGAACCTATTGAACATTCTTCAACTTATATCAAATTAGGAATCGAGGGACAAACTCTACAAATCCATTTTCATCATTGGCCAGAAAAACAAACATCAATGGTCATAGTATATCATTATGACACATGGATGTATTCTTAAGGAATATTCATATTACTTCCTTATAAAAGCCTCCCAAAATTTCACTTGTAACATCATGCATCAAATAAAATGAATGATTTTCTCCCCATATTTAGAAAAATTCATAGGGATTATGTCTTGTGGATAATTGAGGTCATAGGGTCTCACAATGAGTATCGCCATGTTTTTGTACATTAACAACTATAAAAGTGGAGGGTGACATCCAATGACTGGAGTTAATCTTTTCCATTTACATCTAAAAAGAAAAACTCTAATAGGGTTAATATATCTAATGCGTCAATCAGAAACTATGAACTACATATCTTAACGAGGGAATATACTAACATACTCCCCTTCCTAGTAGTATAGAAAATATCATGGTCATCATCCTTTGGGAACTATTTCCATCACATTTGAAAAATGTTTGGATTATTTGGATAGAATATATACTTTATACTCTTATAATAAAAAAGATGTCAAACCACTCAATAATATGGTAGTGTCAACAAATAGTTATTGAGTGAACAACCACTTTCGGCACAAGATTGTTTGTTACATTGTTATTTCACATGGAATCAACTAAAAAAGAACCATAAAAAATCATTACATGCCTCTTTATCATATCACATCCATGACATGTTCTTGATTCATTGAAAACCACTACATATTCAACACCAACATTGAGAGTCTTATGATTTGAGAACTCATATACTTCTATATTAACTCATAGAAATATCATTAGAACCTCTATGGAACAAATAAAAAATTCCACATTTGGGTCAAAGTTGTCCCGAGAGGTGATATATGAGAGAAAATGCGTACAAGTATTTGATATTATCATTCCATCACAAATAATATCCACACCTATGTTACAATATATCGTAGATCCGAAGCTAACTATTCCTTGTCCATCATTAGATACACTAATAAATCATCGACCAAGATATCATTTATTAGGAATTAGACATTCTGAATGTGAAAATAAAACATCAAGAGCATTCCGTAAAGGTCATGGTCTTGAAATCTGTCTAGAACCATAATCAATTGTCTCATGTTCTCTTTATCAAACACTAAATATTTTAGGATATCATTGCATAATACAACAACAATGTAGTATATGAAAGGATTAAATATATTTTTCATGAACCCCATGTACACTGATAGGGGTTTGTTCACACTGTGTGACATAACAATGTACATATATTGATTGTAACAACAAATGAATTCCATTCACAATATATAATCATCTCTAACTTGTAGTTGTTGATAGATTGAATCGAGTTCAATATTTGAGAATCATCATGCCCTAATAAACTTATAAAACATGTCATCAATACTCAGTAGTAGATAATTTTTATTTATGGTCTCCTAGATATTGAATTGGTAATCCATTCATAATTACATGATCCCATCCACCTTTGTGAAAAACAAAACTAAGGATTCCAATGTGGAAATACATAGATTGAAATATCCCTTCCTATTAAAGACCCCCCAACATCAACATCATCCAAAATACTCTATGTGAATCTATATGATATTCTATTATTTATTTTTGGGACATCCTAAGGTGTATTCTAATTCATAATTCTGTCCAAATGTAGGGATTTAAGCCTGAAATGACCACATAAAAACAAGTTATCTTACTCTTCCATCATTGTAATTAACTAAAAAACCATATCATCCAAAACAGAAAAAATAGTCTATATAGTTGGTGTGTAATCTTTTACACTTTCCTATAAAAGATTCCTTTCTACTGAACCTATGTAACATTTATTCCCATAAATGAAAAAAATCACCTTATCTCTAAGGAAAGAGAACATCCCCCTCATGAGATAGTCTATCGTGGAATGAAATGTATATAACCATTCAAAAACTAATATGAATCTATAAGGTATCATCACTATTTATATGATATCTAGTAATTAAATCATTCCTCTATGTGTAAGGGAACATCATCGGTAAATGTGTGGGATCACTGAGTCGCATCAAGTACGTTTCATTAAGAACAAGGGTCTAGCCAATGTCTCTATTGGGTTCCCTATGACTCAAACCAGATAAGTGGTGATGAATGAGTGACTTGACCAATATCTATCAACAATACATATAAAGTAGATATTAAATATTTCATACAATGTATTTAAACTATATCTTTGGGGTCATAAGCCTCAACTACATACAACAAACTTTACCCTTATCCCCCAACTCCATTAGTATAGTGCATACCACATGGGGGTGGTGGTGGTAATACGTTAAAATTCTTGCAACCTCATGAATATCCCCCAAATCATCTTCCATGTTTGCAACCATGTGGACATACCAACCATAAATGATGCCTATTTCAAGGAGTACAATCCACTATCACACTATCAGTCACATGTTATGTCAAAAAATCATAGGAAAAATGTCTCTGGACATCACAAGGGTAGTAGTTACATTCTTTAGGATAACCATATTATTCATCTGAGACTTTAACCACATACCCTGTAAAGAAGAATTGCCTCCTGAAGCATCATGTATGTCCATGTTCCTTTATATGTCGTCAGCTCCTGGAAACCAATGTTTCTTCTCCCATGCACACAATTTCAGTACAAAAAACCTTTATCATCTCATATAGGAAAATATTGTGCACCACATAACACCCTATCATTAGTGAAAATTAATAATTCTATGTGGAATCATGTTTTCTAATATTTTTCTGAATAGTATGAGGTCCATGATCTGTTCCTAAAACAATTTATCACTCACCATTACAGTTGAGTGATGAGAGAGTTTGGATATCCTTGATGAATACACAACCACATTCATAACTCCCTTCTGATGTTACATAATACACATTATGTGAATATCCCTTAACATATCTTGATAATAATTCTATGTAAAAATGAAACCAAACACTCACCTTGCAATATTTACCTCATAGTACGACTGAGTAACTTATCCCAACCATTTTCCTACATATCCATAGTAAAGGGTCCCTTCGTAGAACACCGTATAGTTTCTTGGATTACTCATACGATAAAATAATAACATAAATGCCTCAAATAGGTCCTCATCATACTAGGGGTAGGTATAACCTCATTACATGAGAGGTCACTATTTATAAATCTCATGATGCACTCTCAACATGTTCGTATCATCCACTAATACATTCAATAACATCTACTGCTCGATGGTGAGGGCAATATAGGTGAACCTCTTAGAGGTAACACATAGTGAAAACACACTTATATCAAGTCCTTAAAGATGATGGGATCATTCTAATGATTCTACTTGTAAAACCTAGATGAAAAAATCTTCAAGGAATGCAAAAATATACATGATGTGACACAATCACTGAGTATATTTGTAGAGATGAATGAAAATTTAATTAAAAGGAAAATATCATTCATATAGGACACATGTACATATTATTTTCCAGGAAAATTATACCCATATGTAACATGTTGACATGTATGGAGTCAGAGTCCCGGTGGAAGGATATATTAGTATCTTCTAAAATACACTATTCCCTAGAATGAGATAAGCACTCAAAAACACATAACACAATTTCTAAAAACCCAAAACAATATACATGACACTATTTCAAAGGTAGAACCAACTCCTACGATTACACTATTCCATGATTTGTCCCAATAGGGCACGTGCCACAAGTACTATTAACCCACCTTCAATAGATATGGGGTTGGAGAACAACGTTGAGTACAACTATCACACACATTTGTGTCCTTAATCCAATTTATTTGTATACACACACACACACACACACACACACTTATCTAATAGAATTAAATTACGAAATATAATGAAACCAAAAACCATGAATTCATATATATAAAATTCCACCACCAGAGTAAAAAACTATGTACTAGAAAGCATGAGACATATAACAGACTACCAGAAGAAAATATTAAATAACCAAATTATAATGTTGTATAGAACTGATATAAAGGAAATCACCAAAAAACAACACTAAATGTTTAGTTCAAAATTATTTTCATAGTCCTATTCATTTAAGTTACCCATTAAAAGGTTTTTTATCTATATAAGACAAGACACATGCAAGAAAATATCATATGAGTATTATTATAATAATACTCGATAGGGAACCATTAAATCAATAGGATTATATCCTTCTGAATAGTATCTAGATAATCATAGGTATATGTAAAGAAAATACGTAAAAAGATGTTCCAAATATTCTAATATTAGAAACATAATAATTTAGAACTTTTGATCCCAAATAATTAATCATGTTTTCTAATATTAAAACACAAAAGTTTCATTAATTATTTTAATATTATTTATCATTGTAAAAATGATATAACACTTTTTTTAAAAGTAACAACCATAAAAATATTAACATGTGATTATATCAAATTTCAATTTGAAATTTCATCCAGTGAAAAAATTGGATTTAATTATAAAAACCTAATAAAATTAAACTTTAAAACCAATTCAAAAGATAATGATTCAATGAAAATAAATTAGAGGAGAAGGAATTTTTGAAGTAAAATTAAGTATTTTTCCCTATTCATTAAAATATTATGTTTCTCAAAAAATTACAAAAATTTCAATGGATGTAAATTTTTGTGACTGGATTCCAATGAAGAAGCATATTTTATCAAATATAACATATAAAATTGTATATAAATATTATTTAAAAAGGGAACACAATCAAAATGTTTTAATTATACTTTTTAAATATATTATAGTATTTTAGGATTAAAAATAGTATTATTCACATTTTAACCATGTAAAATTTATTTGATGAAGGTAAAAAATGTTCAAAAAACACATGTAAAAATAATATAGTTAGTTCAATATATTCCCGCATATACAAATGATAGATGTTGAATAAAATTTAATAAAATCATATTAATAATATACTAATTTTGGTATATCCCATGGATGTGTAGAATATAATATTTGGAGAGAACTGTTGATGTGTATCTATTATGATATCCTACATAGCTTTCCCTTATATTAAAACTTAGTATATAATTCTTAAATATTAATATACATGAAAAGGTATTATTTTATAATAACATTGTATGTTACATCCTCCCCCCATTGGAAATTGCTTCCTCATAATTTTTTTTCTCTTATCAAATAAGTAGGGGGTATTTCTACCTCATATAATTTTAATATTACCATGTTTTCCTTCCAACCATTGGGTTTTTCACAAAACCTTAACATAATAAATTATATTATACCACAAAAACTACTATTTGTGGTCCAAAATTGTGACAACCTATTCCTTATAAGAAATATTCACTACCTATAGAAATACATGATGACTCAAAACATGAGAGGAATCTGAAAAAAAAAACATTCTCAACATTGAAACATAAAAACATTTTGCACTTGGGATAAACATGAAGGTAAATCCACTATGTAGGAAACTAACCCATATTTCTCTAAGATTTCAACGGGTCCAATGAACCATGGATTAAATATTCCCTTCTACCAAAATGCATCAGATTATTCCATTGAAAAACATGAAGAAATATATGATCACTAACTAGAAAGAATGATCCTTCCCCAAATTATCCATATAACTTTTATTCCTATGTTGATATATCATCTTGTGTTTCAGAATAAATTGAACCTTTTCTTACTTTTCATTTACCAATTATTGTCCCATCAACTTCTATTCACATATTTCATCCCATAAAATTGAGTTTGAAGCCTCTTTCCATGTAATTCCTCAAATGGTGACATCTATATACTAGAATGAAAACTATAATTATACGAAAAATCAACCAATGAATGATGGTGGTCCTAACATCCTTTGTAAAATAATGAACATGCACATATCATATCCTCCAATGTATTATTTTTTCATTATATTTACCCATCATATTTTTGATGAGATGCTATACTAAAATTTAATCCAGTACCCACAGAGTTATGAATGCATTAGTAAAAGTTAGTAGTGAAATTATGATAACGATAAAAAATAGTAGAGATAGGAACTCCATGAAACCTGAATATCTCATTAAGATACAACAGATAAATTTGATCTAGAGATAGTAAATCAAGAATAGGATGAAAAATAGATGATTTATTTAATCTATCAATAATAACAAAAATTATATTGTTACCTCAAGAAGTTTTTTGTAATACCACTGTGAAATTCATTATATATAATCCCATTTTTAGTCTGGTACTAGAAAAGGATGAAGTATCCCTTTTGTAATATTTTGTCCTTATTTTACTTGCTCACAAGTCAATCACATTACAATAATGATATAAATACCTCTTCACATTTAATCCCACTATTAATACTCTCAAAGGTCAATTTACATTATAGTACACCTTGGATATACTAAAAACAAATACCTATAAGCATCACACAAAAAAATTTCTTAACTTTTGAATCACATGGAACACATAACCTGTTCTTAAATTTCAAAAAACAATATTTATCATAGTTTAATTCCAATGACATATTCTATTAAAGAAAATCAATAAATTTCTGCAACTATCTTTTTCCCACATTTCCTTAATTGTTTTTGGAATAGATGAATGTACTTCCACCTGAGCCAAAAAATAATAATTTCCTACACCAACAACTTCCTAGAAAAAATTCAATAAATAAATAAACAAATTATCATATTTTAAATGCATCATTAAATTTCTAACTGAAAGCACTGGACAGATTAATTACTTTTCCATGATGGTATCGAATGGTGCAATCATAATACTTGACTACTTCAAAAAATATTTTATTTCTCTTGTTCAATTGTTTCTGAGTTAATATATAATTCGAAATGTTATGATTAATATATATTTCACAATTTACTCTATACCAATAATTACTCCAATTTGTTAAAGAAAAAACTACAAAAAATAATTCCAAATCATGTGTAAGGTAATTTTACTCATGAGTTTTCAACTACAGGGAATTATATGAAATTAACTAATCATTCTACATTATAACACAACCAAGTCCTTTAACCGAACCATCACTGTAGATAACAAATTCACAATTCATGGAAGATAATGAAAAAACTGGAGCATTCATTAATTTACTATTCAAATATTGAAAACAAACATCACATTCTCTTGTCCAGATGAGCTTGACACCGTTTTGGGTTAACATAGACAGTGGGCTAGGTAGCTGTGAAAAACATTCCAAAAAACTCATATAATATCATGCTAAACCTAGAAAAATCAGACTCATGGTTTTATTAGTTTTTCATGGCCATTAATAAAAAAAGATTGTTTTAGAATGATCAACAGTTATGCCATCTTTAGAAAAAATATGACCATGGAATTAAATTTATATTAACCAAAACTCAAACCTGATGAATTTCACATATAACTTATTATGTTTTATGATTTGTAAGATATCCCTTAAATGAACTTGGTGCACCACTATTCTTTTATAATATTCAAAAAAATTAATCAAAAAACACAACAACAAACTTCTCCAAGAACCCATGGAATATTATATGCATAAAATCCATTAATACATCAGGTGCATTAGTTAATGAATATTGCATAATTAAAAATTCATAATGGACATATGTATTATAAAATAGTTTCATTAGAATGTCTTATTGCATTACTATCAACTGACTTTACCCCTAACCCATGTCAATCTTTGAAATATAATAAGCACACTAGATATGATTGACAAATCATTGATATGAATTAGAAGATACTTTTTCATAAAAGTGATGTTATTCAAGTCCCAATAAACAATGAAATCTCTCTTTGTCCTACAATATTTTTTAAAAAGGAGCTCCCAATGGAATAGTTCTATGTTAAATAAAATCATTATCTAATAATTCCATAAATTTCATATTTAATAATAAACGTTGAATTTGATCCCTTTGATAAGAGGATTTTAAAATTCTCCCAGTTTTAATAACTAATAAAATGGAAAATTAAACATCTCAACAATGTATAATAACTTAAAACTAATCAATAAAACATCAAGATACTCATTTACTAGTAGAACATCATTAATCTAAATAATTAAATTATTTTCAACAACATGTGAATGGTAGAATTTATTTCCAACATTCAGTAGGTTCTATAATTTTAAATATGTAATCATATGTAAGGGTTCAATTGTTTACACAAACTAAATGTCTTTTAAAATGGAAAGTTAATTAGTTCTATATGGAATATTAGCATGATAATCATTAATCCAATCCATACCCTAAAATATATCAAATTCTAAAAGTGTCCAAACAATAAGATTTGAAGGTAGATTTTTTCCACAAACGACGATAGTAATATTCATAGAATTTTATATAGTCTCAAAAATCCCATAGGTGTGTTTACTATAAGTTCACGATTCATTTCACGAGGTGTATTTCTCGGTTTACAATAAAATTTAATAGATATGAATAAATTCATAGATTTAACATCAAAAAACACATTAGAATTATTTATATAAACAAAAAAATGTTCCTGGTAGCACTTCATTTGATGAACCAACATCTACTAGAGTAGTTTCAAATGATTTAACAGTAACATTCTACTTATTTAATGGCTGTTTCTGAATAATTGAGTTATTTTTCAGATACTCATTTTCATAATGTCCCATATCATTACACTTAAAACATTTTACTAACAATAACTAACATTTTTTCCTTACAACTACCTTGATGTATTTCAATGTAATTAGAAGCCTTATGTCTCATTTAACCACATCATGAGAACTTAAAAATATTCAAAGGATAGTCCCTAGGGTTTTTTATACAATATTTTTTAACAAACATAAAACTTAATTTACTTACCATCATACTATTGTGATGAATTATTTCTTTTTAGCTACCACCTGAACCTATTATTTTGTTTTTTCAATGAAAACATGATCATTTTCAAGATCCATTTACACCTTCTACCTACTTCAAACAGGATCTTCATAACATTTGAACTAATGGGAATACAATAAAATTTGATAATTTGGATTTCATCATGTGTAAAAATGAATTATTTTACTATCATGATCTTAGATGGAATTTGAAGCATACCATGCAGTTAAGAGAATTTTGCTTCTGAAATAGTCACTAAGTCATCCTCTTTCATATATTCTATGAATTTTAATCCATCATATGTCCAAACACATTAGGAAAATATTTTCTTAAGAAAAATTCCGCTTAATTTATTCTAATCAACAACATATGTCTCCTCATCGTCCCTAAAATTCGGCAACCAGTAATCCGCTTCACCTTAAAAATGGTAAGTAAAAAGACTAATCTTCTGATTTTATAAGCACCCCATGACATTAACAAATTACAATTCATTAATAAAAACATCAGAAATTGTAGGGTCAGATGATCACTCAAAGGATGGATGATGTCACCCCATGAAATGATCCATTATCGATATGTTACTCTATAGATGAGCTAGCTGATCTCATGTATGCATACCACTAGTATTTATAGACTGATTCAATTATGCAATCACTACAAAAAATTATTGAAATATAATTTTAACTATCTAAGGATTTAGATATGAAAGGATGTTTTCATCAGGATGTCACCTTGCATAGCTACACAATTTCCTCTGTGGAAAACCATTCTGAAAAAATATATCTTAGACAACGAAACATGTTAGTATTCAAATTTTATCACATTTAAAATTAAAAATAATTTATAAAATCTTTTATGGATATTCTATTAACAATATCATAACCCATAATGTTATCTTAAATAACCTCTAATACCAACTATAATGACCCAACCTTAAACATCACATAAAAGTGAAATAATTCAATAATTCACATTGAGGATCATTTTTGGTTTATATTTTTAGGAAATTATGAAATAAATAAAACATTATTACTAAAATTTATAAAATGTGGATACCACAACAATGATATCTTTTTCTTCCACCATATAAAAAATATAAAAGTAAATATGATTTATTTTTGTAGATAACTATATTATTTACTTCTTACATTCTCTTACCCATCTTTATACATTTTGAGACCAATTTAAAAATATTTGATGATCAAAAAAATATCAGTAAATAATATAAAATAATGAATGAAAATGTTTTCCCATGAATATTTATAATACTGTGAAATAAGAAGATTCTTGAAAAAATTCAAAGGTACATATACCATAAATGTAAAATGTGGAATCTATATCATACATACATTATATATTTTATAGATATGCAGCGAATAACCACCATAGTTACATTTGGAATACAAATCAAGTTATATTCCCAAAATCTCTTAGGATAATCTTTATCATTTATCTCTGTCTGATTACCCAATGGATTGTAGTTATATGAAAGGCTATCCCACCCTTGGGATCTCATGGAACCACCTAAATACTTAAATAATTACAAATGACCATTACATAATCACAACTCATAAAACATGAATAATGTAAAAATAAATTTCCATATTGAAATCATAAGATATCATTTATAAATTTTTATATAATTAATCGAATATAAAAACAATATTCAATAAAAAATACTTAAAAATGTAATATGGTATCTACATTTAATTTCAAAATCATAACATATTTTAGAGGAATGAAAATAACAAAAAATTCCCACGATGACAGAAATTACATTATAATTTCATGTGTTAAAAGTTACATAATTTTTGTAGTTTAGTAAAACGATTCGTATACAAAATGTTTCATTTTGAAAACAGTTTAATTAAATTAAAATTCAATGTCACTGAATACAAACTGTATAAAAGAAGGTGATGTATATTATATAAAAATAATATCTTTAAAGGAGATTGATATGAAGTCTATTACCATGAGTTTGACTCATCATGTATAATATTTATATTCCAGAATAACAACCATATTAGAATTTCTATTTACTTGTAATCCCTTTTCAGGATTATAATTTAATATATATCACTAATTAAAATATTGAAGGAAATGTTCTTAGCATTTTAATGACAATTTATTTTTTTATGATATCTCTTATATAAACCCATATTAAAATTATTTTAGTAAGAAGATATATTTTTAATAAATTTTTTTTTACAAGAAATAAAATGTCATAAGTTACATAATCACAACCAAGTGGCTTCCAAAGACTAAAATTTTATCCTATTGGTTGTACTAGTCATCCCTATCTAATACAACATGATTAAGAAAACTGTTAGGTTAGTTTTATATTATTATAATTTTATTTTTTCCTAAATTACCATATTTTTCCTTTAAGCTTGGTAAATAAAATTAATTACTAAATTTATTATTCATAACCTCAAAAAATAATAAGGAACTATTTCCATAATTTGGATATTATGATTCAAAATATGGAATTAATTTTTTCAAATTCAAAATATAGAATTTTTATTAATTAATTTGAAATTAATTTCTATTATCAATTTGTGAAATGGGTTTTTAAAAGTTAAAACCATCAAAATGTTGACATATTTTTATGTCAAATATCAATGTGAAATTAACTATAGTTAAAAAAATTGTATTATATGATAAAAAAATAATCTAAATATTCTATAAAACTAATTACAATGAAAATATATCAACATAAATTATTTTAAAAAAGGTTATTTTGAATAAAATGTAGTATTTTTTACAATTCATTAAAATATAGATTTTATCATAAAAATTACAAAATTAAAACCCAAGTATATACTGATATACCACATCAAAATAAGAAGTTTAATCATTCAAATATAATATATAAAAGTTTAAAATAGTATATTTAAAAAGGTTTCTCCATCAATAGGTGGTAAAACATCATTTTAAAAATATTACTTTAATTTTGGATTAAAATTAGATATCCAATAATTTTAAGCCCATATTTTTTTGATTAATGTAAAAACATGAAATAGACCTGAATAAATAGAACAAATTTATTTTTAATCATTCAGTCCAATAAAACGACTATCTATTAACTACCATTTAAAATAAAATCATTAATTTTGTATTTTTTTTGTAGAAATCAAAATAGTGTTTAATGTATTATTTTGGAGAAACCCATTGTTGTGTGTAGAGTAAAATATCAAAAATAATGTCCCCTTTTACATAAAAGTAATATCTAATTCATAAAAATTAATATATTTGAAAATGTATTATGTTTTAATTACCTAGGATGTTACAAAACCAACTGTCCCGCTAAACTCAAATTATTTTGGCAATGAATTTATAGTAAATTTAATCCCTATGTTTCTCTTCATAATACAATGTTAATAGAAGAAAATATGTAATATAATTAAATTATCTTCCATATTCCTACTTTAACTTGATGTATATATTTTACAGTAGTTCTTTATGTTATTATGGGTTAATGTACAGTAATAGTTCAATTAAGTTAAAAATTAAGTTATGTAAATATGGTAAATCCCCCATATCTCTTTAATAATAATCATCAACCATTTTTTATAACTATTATGAAACCAAAATAATTCTTAATTTTTTTTATTTTTTATTTTTTATTTTTTTATGTGATTACTGAACCCATTACTCTATTAATAGTAAATCACCAATATATAAATATGATTTCTTATTTTGAGACATCCAAATATTAATATTCATTTTTATTCCATAATGATTATTTAATTACCATGTCTTTATGAATTTATGATTTTTATGAGTTCTAAATGAAAGTCGTTTAAATTTTCTATATGTTAATAATGATATTCATTCATATGATCTATATTGCATACATGAAATTGGAAATATGAAGGGAGTGTTATGTGACTGCTATAAAAAATTGAGGAATAAAATAATCTAAAGAGATAACATGATTTATGAAATATAAATCAATAACATTGGTAGTTATGTTTATAACACCTTAGTGATCATATTGCGTGATATGTTTATAAATATATTATTTTATGTTGTAGATACTATCATAGGTTATATATCATGTACATATGATTATTTCTTAATTTTATGCATCATTTTTATCCTTTTCATCCCTTATATACCATTTCATATTCCTATTAGACATTTTTCTTTATGGTCACCAATTTTTAATTCATATACATTCCTTGGAAATCACATGTAAAGTTGTGACATAGAATTTAATTAGAAATTATTTTTTCTTATGGGTTAAATAAATTCTATTTTAAAATTCTAAATATACTTTTAATTTATTATGAATCTATTTTCTAGGAAACTAATCGACAATATGTACATCAATGTTATCAATTAAATACCTTCTTAATGAATAATGATAAAAATCATGTATAGAAAAGGATATACTGTTTTATTTGTATTATAGGTATAGTTTGATTATTTTTTGAAACATTTACTATAAAATATTAATAAAAATAATATAGATAATTTAATATCTACGATAAGAAACTCAAATTATGGTAATTTTTAAATTGTGTAAGAACATAGTTCTTCCTTTTAGGTAAAGGTCTTCTTTTTTCCAATTCTATTTTTGTTGTTTTTAAGAAATAGGGGAAAACTGTGTCATTCTGGAAATATCCAGGTTACATGACATGTGCTCCCAAGTACATGATGTGTGTACGTTAGGTTTTTACTAAATTAATACTAACATAGTACATGTCGTTGGGTCACTGTGTAAAAATAACCTTTTACACGGGTTTTATTATTACTAAACACACCATGTATTTACTTTTCCGTATACTGGAAGAGTCCTAGTAGTGTGTTGAACCATGTGATGAGTCTATGTCATGTGATGATAGAGAAATCTACATTATTCAGAGTATAGACATGATACTACATGGTGTATTGTCCTTAACACATTCCATGTATTTTTATTTTTTATTCTATTATATGAGAGACTCTCACGTCTTGTTACTAGAACTATATTTGTTTCCCTGTTTTCGGGTTTTGACACTCTAGGAGGCCGAGAGAATTTATCCTCCTAGATTCATTATCCAAAATCTACTTTTCAATATATCAATGGGCACATTATCACATCATCAATGCTAATCTCGCACACCCTATTTTTTTCTTCATTAATTTCCTTACATGCCACAGTTACCATCCAATTATAATTATAGGGATTTGATGGAAACATTGATCTACAAAGATCAGCTTCGAATTAGAGCTTGATATTGGACTTTCCTACCTCTACATGTCAATGGTAGGTGGTTCACACCCTTTAATGTGTTTTCATAGTCATTTGGGAGTTGCAGATTTTTAGTGCAATGTTGGGTATTGAGAAAGACCAGTGATTCTTTATATTTAAATGATTGTATTTTTTATAGGGTGTCGTTAGGAATTCTCGGGCCATGTTATTCATTAGAGAGGCTAGGTTAGTGTTTCTTGGATAATTTTGGAAATTTTGGTTGGGGGTTCCAAAATGGTTACAATTGAATTTCTTTGAATAAACTTCCATGCCTAAATTGTTTAAGAATGAATAAGTTTGCTAGAGGATTTCAAGACTCAGTGTTGTATTGGGACAACACACAACAATATGAAGTACACTATTTAAATAGATTTTCATGTTTAATGGGATTTGTATATAAATATATATGTGTGTGTGTGAGTCTGTGTTTTTCTGTGTGATGCTGGATAATGCATATGGTGGAACCATTGGGGTTATGTGGGGCCTAGAAAAACTATTCTTGAATGATATTGATTATAGGATGTTCTTGTTCTGGATTACATGAGTGGGTTGACCACAGGATTAGGCATCAAAGACCTCAGTTTGAGGTATTATAACAGTAAGGTTGGGTATGGCCCATAATAAATGGATGGTGAGGACATCAGACTTGAGTTACATAGTTGCAAGGACATGAGGTGTTAGAGTTTTTTATTCTTGGAGTCATTATTTGATGATTACTGCGCACCCATTACAGGAGTCATGGGTATATTGGTTGACTCCATGATGAAGTGGTTTTAATCACTAATGTGGTTAGAGACCATTGATAGTTTTTGTTTATGTACTATTGGATTGGGGGTTCATACCATAACAATCCATGTGAAAGGTGAGGAGGCTTTTGTTGGTAGTGGGGAGGCTACTAGGTAAGGAGATTGAGGGGAGATATCATTGTATTCAGATGTTATATATTAAAGGGAAGGCATCGATGTTCCTTAGATGATTATTTGAGGATAGGAACCATTATTCAACCAGTTTTTGTTCCATGGTAATATGTTAGCTTTTGAGAATGTGTTACTACTCTTTGTGTATTCCATTAGGACATTGGTACTTGAGACATGAGTTGTTAGGAGGAACATGGTTCCAAGTTATATGATTGATATTCTATCATTTGTTGAAGTAGGTGACACTATATGGTGGCTATTGACCACCAGTGGAAGTTTTTTTGACAATTTTCATCAAACTATTTTAATTCCATAGAGATGTATGCCTTCTTAAACACATATATTATGTGTGTACAATAGGGTGATATCCTTATGAGATTCATCTCATACCCTACACAGGATTTTCGGGATACATGTAGACTTTATTGATTTACATTCATTAATGTAGAGACCCGAAGCTTGACGTACATGGATATTACATTACCTTAGCAGAATATTTAATACATAACAAAAACAGACACATAAGGACCGTAATAGTTTAGTGTCTTTGGAAACTTGGAACGTAATCATCTAATCGTGGTGAAAGATCTTCAACATCTCCCATATATATCTTCCCCTTTTTTTCTTACCTAAAACCTTTCTTTATATCCTGGGGAAAAGAAAACATAAAAAGGGTGAGCTCAAATGCTCAGTAAGGGTAAGCATGGATAAAATAAAACATACCATATATATTTGAACTTAAAAACATGAACATAATGTTTAAACATCAAAAGCTTGAGCAATGACATTAAACATGGAAGTACGCAAGGCATAGATCATAATGAACCACTAAGAATGATAAAATAGCATGGGAATAAAACATGTAATTGTGGCAACCATTAAGCACATGATATGATTTCCATAGTAGCCAAGGCATTGTTGCCAAGACCATCTTAGTGGAGAAAGTCCCTTTCTGAATCGAGTTCACTCCTCATTCCAGTCCTATATTACTGAACTGGTTTAACTTTCCATTCCATCCATGTCTATCTCATGAGATATAAATCTTTACCCAATGCATTGGAGGGAGATATAGGTTCCACCCATCTCATAATGAAATCATTCTTACTTGTGCCACAAAATAAACATACATCATTCACAATAACCCAATAAATAAAATGGGTTTCATAAACAACATCCCATCATCACATAATCCATATAAAAGAAATGGATATCATTTCATAATAAGAAAATTGAAACCATGTAAATCATAGAGACATTATACTTGAAACATAAACATGTGAAATAATGTCATCTTAGATGAAAATGGTTTTGATAAAACACTTGAAATGAATTCATGAGGAAAATATCCTTTTTTCTTCAAAATCATTTTCTTTTCACAAAATTTCATTCAATTTTAGAAGAAAAGGTTTTTGTTGAAAGTAGTCATGAAATATTCTGAAGGAAACTTCATGAAAATAAGGCTTTAGAAAACCATAAAAATCCTTTCATGCTGTATACGTTAAAACAACATTCTTCTCGTACTTTTGCCGAAAAAGTCAAAAAGTACCTCATAACGTAAAAAAAAGAAAGATATCATGTAGTAAAAGTCAAAAATGGGTAAAAAAAACATTAAACATACATGAAACCATTTTTAGAAAACATGGACTTGGATGATAAAGATAACCCCAGTAAATACTTACGAATACACAATCTCGGAGAAAAATGAGATTGATAAATGATCCCTTACCATAGGTCCGATTTGATTTGTAAGTGCCCGAACCTCCTGTATAATGATTTAAATAATGTCATTGACTTATTTCAGAAATCATACGCATTGTTATGATATCATATAGGGTTCACTTATGACATTATTTTACCCGTTCTTTTGTAAATTCAATGTTAAATAGCGTTTTGGGTAAAATCGTTTTATTTGTCGTCTGTGTTTTGACTTGTAATTATTCATATGATTACATAGATCATGATTACTTAATTCCAGAATATAAAACATGATTTATATATAATATATATTCAGAATATACATATATATAATAGATCAGTAAATGGAAATAAATACACCGTTCATGGAGACGGTAGGCCGTATGTACGCATGAACGATGTTTTCGTTTCCTTATTGAGTTGAATGGAATTAAGTAGATGAAATACATATATATACACATAAATACAGTATCATTATTATGTCTTATATTTCATTATTACTTATTATATATACTTTATAATCATTCATGAATGGTTAACGTGGCGAATGAATCTCATCGTGTCGTGGAGACGGTAGTCCGTACGTACGCACCAGCGATGATATCGTTCTCATGATCGTGGAATTGTATTTGAGTGTATGTATACTATTTCAGAATAAATATCAATTTACAATAATAATATATAGATATTATGTACACCATTATACCCATCCAAGTAAGGTGGTGGTGGAAAATAGATTACACCACGGCGTGGAGACGGTATTCCGTACGTACACACACGCGGTGATTTTGTTTTCCGTAGGATGGATAGATGGTGAAATAGGGTTGTTTAATAATTATAATAACATATCAGTATATGAGTGATACTGATTTTATTACTTCATAATGAAACAACCTAAGAAGAATAAGTGGAAGAAGAAATAAAGTTGAAAGAATTGGTAACGGACATTACCTCTTCTTTGAAGCGCCTCTTTGAGATCTCCTTTTAGGGCACTAAAATTGGTCTTTGAAGAAGACCAGAACCTATAGGATGTTTCTAGGGAAGTGGAGAAGAGAATTATTCAGGGTTTGGCTGAGCTTGAAGGCTCAAAGTGGTGTGAGGAAGAGAGGGAGGAGGTGCCCTTTTATAAGGGAGGAGAGGGGCACCTTTGGAATAACTAAAAATATTATTTTATTATAAAGTCATATTCGGTTATGAATAGTTCCAGATTGAGTTATTTCGAAGCTAAGGTGTGTATGGGTCGAAATAATATCATCCAATATAATTTAGACCAGTTCAGGTTCCTATTTTAACCTTATCATTTATATTTAATTTTAAGTTAGATAATTTTACTTTTACCGTGTCTTTTTGTGTTCTTACACTATAAGGTTAATAAACTTACTATAATAATCCAAACTAACCCCAAGTTGTTTATTATTAATATATATAACCTTATCTAAGTCATGTTTCCGAACCTAATATTTTTAGGAATAAAATAACAATTAATAATATAATATTTTCTTTAAAAACTATTTTATGTCAATTTTGACACTATTTAGTAATTGATTTTTGTAAAAATCATAACAGAATTATTAATTCGAAAATAGTTGATTAAATCAATACTAACATGTCATAGTAACCTATAAAATTATTGGAATTCATAAAAAGGCTCAAATTTCATTTATTTTGGTATTTATAACATAAATTATGTCAATATTTCATTAATAAGATAATTACCGCATCATCTTTGTGTCATAAATAAATTAAATTATTTAATGTATAAAAATTACAAATAAAATACTATTTTGTAGGAAATCGTTTTATCTTTATAATGAATATTTATTGTCAAATTAATCTTATGTATAACCCTATATTAAAAATTATCTACTTATTAAACATTGATTTTAACTATTTTAACCCTTCTTTAAATAAATTAATAATAAATGTCATAATCTAATCCAAGTGGGTCTAAATGGTCATATATTATTCCTAAGGTTGTTTTTGGTCGAATTACACTTATCAAATAGAATTAGGACATGTTTTAGGGTAATAATAATATCATTTTTACCCTTAATTACCATATTTACTTTAAACCGTGGTAAAAAAAGTAAAAATTTACTATTCACCAAAAATTATATTTATCACATTGAACAAAATTTTACTTACTAACATCAATCGTGTCTCTCAGATTTTTGAAATTCCACTCATAGAAGCGGTAAAATTATGTTTTATGAAAAAATCATTTTTTTAACTACCACTTACTGGTTTCACTATTCATCAAAAAATCAAAGTTTCCAAACAAATACCAAATATTAGGCCTAAGATATATTTGATATTGTGAACTCAAAAATGATGTCTATTTTACCAATTCAAAACATATTGTTGCATTAATTAATTTAAAAATTAATTCCCATCGTCTAAACAAATAGCGTGTTCTTAAGAGATAATAACTATCAAAAGATTGACAGTTGTTTATATCTGGTTTAAATGTGAAATTACATCCAATAACCAACATTATATTAAATTGTAAAAATATATTCTAAATATACTTTAAAACCACTAAAGTTAATAATTTATCACTATTAATTATTTCGATTAAAAATGTTGTTTTTAATTAAAATTTAGTAATTTTCACTATTCATCAGAAAATGAAAGTTATCCGAAAAGTACCAAAATTTCACCCTAAGATAATTTCGATATTCCGAATCCAAAAATGAAGTCCATTTTAAAAAATTTCAAAAAGTGGTTATTACTATTCATAATGACTAGTTTTAATAATATTTTAATAGCATATTGTTGTTTAGTGAAACTCGTTATTGCGTACTACACACACTATCGAGGAAGGTTTCAATTGCGTGTAATGAAAGGCAAGTCAAGGATGCGTGTTGTGGAAGCTCCTTTTGGTTTAGGGTACAACACAAGACATTAATGAAATTAAAAAGAATATTTTTCATAAAATCTCGGGGTGTTACATTCTACCCCCCTTAAAATGAAGTTTGCCCTCAAAATTCGTCGGGGTTATAAATGGTTTACTACTCGAAAGTTTCTTTAATAGAAACCCACATCGTAAAAAGGAATACCAAAATCAATATTTAAAAACAAAAGTATGAAACGTAACGGTTACCCAAATAAACTAATAACTGGGTTTCTACATAGGTGAAAATATGGATATGGAAGAGAAAATCTAACTATCATGTTCTGATGGAGAGTGGTAGAGAACATGGCTATGGAAAATCCAGCAATCACAAAGCCATAAATTTGTGACGATATAAGGTACCATCTGATTCATCAGATATAAGAGCACTAGGAAATTTTTTTTTGTTTTCAAGATCATTTCCCTAATGTTGATGAAATTGGAATTAGAATAAATACATTCGTGATTTTGGTATAGTCTCACCGTTATTCGTTCTTTAGACAATTTCCACTTCATCTCTTAAAGAAATGAAGTTGAATTTGTCATTCGTGATTTGTTAGCAGCTCATGTGATAGAATGATGGGTCATTCCATCTGTCTCAAACAAAAGGCTAGAAAAGTTATCAAAAAATACATAATTCCATCTATAGTGAGATTAATCATATATGGTTCTTAAAATGGACTTATAATTCTTATATTATACTGATTAATATAATAAAACTAGTTTCTACCAAACAAGGACTTTCTGTAGGCCAGTGGTAGGCGATAAAGGCCAGTCGAACTTCGTTTGTGGGTTCGATTCCCACAGCCTTGTCGGACGGGATGGGCTGTCGCCCGTCCTGCAGGTTGTCCTTTTTCTAAAGCTATATTACTATAACATCCCATCAATAATATTGAAAAAAGTTCTATCCTAACTTATTTCCAAAATAATCCATTCCAATCTTTAGTCTTATCTAAAATACTTCGGTCCAAGCTCATATTATAAAGAAAATTATTACTTGAAATGTCACATAACAATCACGTGAATGCCATCATTTATCCCCCATATATCATACGATATTTGAATACCTTAATCCTGTATTATCTTGAATAATGAAAACTCATTGAACCTTAGTGAAAACATGAATGCAGTTAAAAGTTAACACTTTCCACATACCAAAATCCTCAAAATTCAATATACTCAAACCATGATATCACTTAGTCCTTATATCAATCATGAGCTCATGAATACTGTCAAACATTTCATTTTCTCCTTATCCCTTCATTATGCACATATCATCTACTTTCCAAAAATATCTCAATCACTTTCCATGGTTACCGATGCCATATTATTATGGAAAACCACAATGGACCAATATATAGGTATTCCAATATACCATAAAAGTACCTCAACAACATTATTTTTGAAATCCAATACACAAACACTTCAAACCATCCCCTTCAATGATTTTCATGGAATAAGTCCATCCTTGATTTAGATGTAACCTCTTAGGTCAGGGAATTGATTTGGGTAATGCCCATGTTCTCCACAGATAAGACATTGAACTCCATAATAGTCTATCACTCTATGAACCTTTTCTCCACACAGATAACATCTATCCTTCCATTTGAGGTATTTCTCAAGGTTTTTCTTCCCTTCTTTAGAAATCTCAATCTTCCTTTCTTTATGATCCTCACTATGAGAACATGTATAAAATTCCACCTTCCTCTTATTTGATGACATAGGAATGCCACTAAATTTCACCATGTTAATCATATATCGCGATGACTGATTCGACATAATCACAATATCTTTCGCTCTAGGCATTACACAATTTCGTTTCTCATAGTCACCAATTTGTCCATTGGATTCAATGTTAATCGAATACTTTCTGGTTCCCTCCACTGACTAAAACAAAAACAGAATTCTGTGAGAGGAAAAAATCATACTAGAGAAAACAACATAGTAAAGGGGGAGTACCTTCAATATCTAACATCTTAGGTTATCGTAATTCTAGTACTATAACCTATACTTATACTTAACCTTAGGGACATCCCTAGAAATACATTAGAAATATATCTAGGGATCTCACTAACATTTTCACATCCTAGTTTCCAAAGGTTGACTAAACCTTTCCTCTGATACCAACTGTAGAGACCCGAAACTTGACGTACATGGACATTACATTACTTTAGTAGAATACTTAATACATAACAAAACAGACACACAAGGACCATAATAGTTTAGTGTCTTTTGAAACTTGGAACGTAATCTTCTAATCGTGGTGAAAGATCTTCAACATCTCTCATTAAGGTCTTCCCCTTTTTTTTCTTACCTAATACCTTTCTTTATATCCTGGGGAAAAGAAAACATAAAAAGGGTGAGCTCAAATGATCAGTAAGGGTAAGCATGGATAAAATAAAACATACCATATACATTTGAACATAATAACATGAACATAATGTTTAAACATCAAAATCTTGAGAAATGACATAAAACATGGAAGTACGCAAGGCATAGATCATAATGAAACATTAATAATGATAAAATATAATGGGAATAAAACATGTAATTGTGGAAACCATTAAGCACATGATATGATTTCCATAGTAGCCAAGGCATTGCTGCCATGACCATCTTAGTGGACAAAGTCCCTTTCTGAATCGAGTTCACTCCTCATTCCAGCCCTGTATTACTGAACCAGTTTAACTTTCCATTTTAGCCATGTCTATCTCATGAGATATAAATCTTTACCCAATGCATTGGAGGGAGATATAGGTCCCACCCATCTCATAATGAAATCATTCTTACTTGTTCCACAAAATAAACATACATCATTCACAATAACCCAATAAATAAAATGGGTTTCATAAACAACATCCCATCATCACATAATACATATAAAAGAAATGGATATCATTTCATAATAAGAAAAGTGAAACCATGTAAATCATAGAGACATGATACTTGAAACATAAACATGTGAAATAATGTCATCTTTGATGAAAATGGTTTTGATAAAACACTTAAAATGAATTCTTGAGGAAAATATCTTTTTTTCTTCAAAATCATTTTCTTTTCACAAAATGTCATGAAATTTTAGAAGAAAAGGTTTTTTTTGAAAATATTCATGAAATATTTTGAAGTAATCTTCATGAAAATAAGGCTTTATAAAACCATAAAAATCTTTTAATGCCGTATACGTTAAAAAAACATTCTTCTCGTACTTTTGCCGGAAAAGTAAAAAAGTACCTCGTAACATAAAAAAAGAAAGATACCATGTAGTAAAAGTAAAAAATGGGTAAAAATGACATTAAACATACATGATACCATTTTTAGAAAACATGGGCTTGGATGATAAAGATCACCCAGTAAATAATTACGAATTCACAATCTCGGATAAAAATGAGACTGATAAATGATCTCTTACCTTAGGTCCGATTTGATTTGTAAGTGTCAAAACCTCCTGTATAATGATTTAAATAATGTCATTGACTTATTCCAGAATCATACTCATTGTTATGATATCATATATGGTTCACTTATGACTTTATTTTAGCCGTTCTTTTGTAAATTCCATGTTAAAGAGCGTTTTGGGTAAAATCGTTTTATTTGTCGTCCGTGTTTTGACTTGTAATTATTCATATGATTACGTAGATCATGATTACTTAATTCTAGAATATAAAAAATGATTTATATATAATATATATTCAGAATATACATATATATAATAGATTAATAAATGGAATGAAATACATCATTCATGGATACGGTAGGTCGTACGTACGCATGAACGCTGTTTTCGTTTCCTTATTGAGTTGAATGGAATTAAGTAGATGACATACATATATATACACATAAATCCAGTACCATTGTTATGTCATATATTTCAGGATTACTTGTTATATATACTTTATAATCAATCATGAATGGTTAACGTGGAGAATGAATCTCATCGCGTCGTGGAGACGGTAGTCCGTATGTACGCACGAGCGATGATATCGTTCTCATGATCGTGGAATTGTATTTGAGTGTATGTATACTATTTCAGAATCAATATTAATTTACAATAATCATATATAGTTATTATTTACACCATTATACCCATCCAAGTAAGGTGGTGGTGGAAAATAGATTACACCACGGTGTGGAGACGGTATTCCGTACGTACGCACCCGCAATGATTTCATTTTCCATAGGATGGATAGATGGTGAAATAGGGTTGTTTAATAATTATAATAACATATCAGTATATGAGTGATACTGATGTTATTACTTCATAATGAAACAACCTAAGAAGAAGAAGTGGAAGAAGAAATAAAGTTGAAAGAATCGGTAACGGACATTACCTCTTTTTTGAAGCGCCTCTTTAAGATATCCTTTTAAGGCACTAAAATTGGTCTTTGAAGAAGACCAGAACCTCTAGGATGTTTCTAGGGAAGTATAGAAGAGAATTTTGCAGGTTTTGGCCGAGCTTTAAGGCTCAAAGTGGTGTGAGGAAGAGAGGGAGGAGGTGCCCTTTTATAAGGGAGGAGAGGGGCACCTTTGGAATAACTAAAAATATTATTTCATTATAAAGTCATATTTGGTTTTTATTAGCTCCAAATTGAGTTATTTAGAATCTAAGGTGGGGATGGGTCTAAATCCTCTCATACAATAGAATTTTTACAAGTTTAGGTTCCTATTTTAACCTTATCATTATATTTAACTTTAAGTTAGATAATTTTACTTTTACCGTGTCTTTTTGTGTTCTTATATTATAAGGTTAATAAACCTACTATAAGAATCCAAACGAACCCCAAGTTGTTTATTATTAATATATATAACCTTATCTAAGTCATTTGGCCAAACCTTATATTTTTAGGAATAAAATAACAATTAATAATATAATATTATTTTTAAAAACTATTTTATGTCAATTTTGACACTATTTAGTAATTGATTTTTGTCAAAATCATAACAGAATTATTAGTTCAAAAAACATTAATTAAATCAATAATAACATGTCATATTAACCTATAAAATTAGTTTAATTCATAAAAAGTCTCAAATTACATTTATTTTGGTATTTATAACATCAATTATGTCAATATTTCATTAATAAGATAATTACTGCATCAACTTTGTGTCATAAATAAATTAAATTATTTAATGTCTAAAAATTACAAATAAAAAAAAATTATATAGAAAATCTTTTTATCTTTCTAATGAATATTTATAGTCGAATTAATCTTATGTATAACCCTATATTTAAAATTATCTACTTATTAAACTTTGATTTTAACTATTTTAACCCTTCTTTAAATAAATTAATAATAAATGTCCTAATCTAATCCAAGTGGGCCTAAATGGTCATATTTTATTCCTAAGGTTCTTTTTGGTCGAATTACACTTATCCAATAGAATTAGGACATATTTTAGGGTAATAATAATATCATTCTTACCCTTAATTACCCTATTTACTTTTAACCGTGGTAAAAAAAGTAAAAAGTTACTATTCACCAAAAATTATTTTTATCTCATTGAACCACATTTTACTTACTGAAATCAATTGTGTCTCTCGGATTTTTGAAATTCCACTCACAAAAGTGGTAAAATTAAGTTTTATGAAAAATTTATTTTTTTAACTACCACTTAGTGGTTTCACTATTCATCAAAAAATGAAAGTTTCCAGACAAATACCAAAAATTAGGCCTAAGATATATTTGATATTATAAACTCAAAAATGATGTCTATTTTACCAAATTAAAAACATATCAATTTCCTTAATTAATTTAAAAATTAATTCCCGTCGTCTAAACAAATAGCGTGTTCTTAAGAAATAATAACTATCAAAAGATTGACGCTTGTTTATGTCGGGTTTAAATGTGAAATTACATCCAATGAACAACATTGTATTAAATTCTAAAAATGTATTCTAAATATACTTTAAAACCACTAAAATTAATAATTTATCACTATTAATTATTTCTATTAAAAAGTTGTTTTTAATTAAAATTTACTAATTTTCACTATTCATCAGAAATTGAAAGTTATTCGAAAAGTACCAAAATTTCACCCTAGTCTAATTTTGATATTCCAAATCCAAAAATGAAGTCCATTTTACAAAAGTTCAAAAAGTGGTTATTACTATTCATTACGACTAGTTTTAATAATATTTTAATAGCATATTGTTGTTTAGTGAAACTCGATATTGCGTACTACACACGCTATCGAGGAAGGTCACGATTGCGTGTAATGCAAGGCAAGTCAAGGATGCATGTTGTGCAAGATCCTTTTGGTGTAGCGTACAACACAAGACATTAATGAAATTAAAAAGAATATTTTTCTTAAAATCTCGGGGTGTTACAAATAATGAGATCAGCTTCAGGAGGTAAGTTGTATAGCTATATCATAGTCGTGGTACGAACCATGAGGTCATTCCTAGCCAGAGATTACTTTTTTTTTCTTCCAGTATCCATTAGAATGCATATTTTATTTTGTATATATTATTGGTTATCCATGGGTGCTATTGTTTCTGGAAATGTATGAACTGCTGTGTATTCATGTTTTTTGTTTCAGTATAAGTTATAACTGGTGTTCAGCATGCTGTTTTTCATACATTTCAATAGCACGTGTTTATAAATTACTTTTTATGGTGTATCTATTACTGATTGTGTTTCTGCAATGTGGGTTTGGTTAGAGTCTGCAAGGTCATTAATTTTATAATATACTCAGACTAGTATATTGTTCAACTCAGAGAGTTTATATTATCCCATTATACCCTTTTACACCCTCTCTTCTAGTTCGCAGACTTTCGCATTTGGGGAGGTGTTTCTAAGGTGTTAACATCCAAACCTTTTAGAACTGCTTGGGTGGTTGTTCAGGTCCAAGATGTTACAAAGTTGTATCAGTGGATAGTTGTTCTTGATAAGGATTTAGAGGATGCTTTTGACTGAAAACTATTTTGATTGATATTGATTTTATTTTCTCTACTGGTTTTATTATTTGGTATATATCATATTGGACACAATTTTTTATAAGAACTGTGTTTTTAGAATGTGTTTTGGTGCGGGTAACATCAAGTACGAGCGATATCCATGTTACCTTGGGTGGGATTTGTTATTTTGATTTAACTTAGATAACATTTTATACGATTTCAACCTTGTTGTCTCACTTGGAATGTGATATTATAGATGGTCATATGTCACCCATAACCTAGTGGGGTATGTGAGTAGTTTATTTGGCCTTGGCCCGGTATGGAAAGGAGTGATTGTTTGGATTTTGTTAGAAACATTGTTTGGGTATTTCAATTTCATAACTGCATGTATTCTTAGTGATTTGATAATAATATGTGAATAATATCAATTTCAATGATTTAGCTGAATTTTAAATATGAAAGATGAAATTCCCGATAGAATTTCATATTTATTTCAATGTAATTTGCGATGAATTGAATTATTTAAAATTGTAGGTGGCATGAGATTTTGGCAGGTCTAGTATGTGAGAACACATCTTCTATGACTGTGGAGATTTTGGTCCCCAGGATTGGACGTCATGGACAACTATTTGAGGTAGTTTGGATGTTAGGATTTGGGGAATCGATCATCAGTTTTAGGAAAAAAATGTTGTTGGGACAAGTAAGGTCTGAGGTACATTATTTCACAACTCTATTGATGGTTGTTAAGAAGGCCATGAGTTTGGGATTCCATAGGGCATGGTTGTGGTGGGGGAGTGTATGGGTAGTTATTATATGCATCATATTTACAACATTCTATATATGCATTGTATATATATATATATTTTTATATACAGGGGTTTTCTGACCAATTATGTTATTCAGCAAGTTCCTCTTATATGGATCGATGGAACATCAGGAGGGTGATGGTACAATGTCATATGAGGACAATTAGATTCAGATACCTAAGGGGAAGGAAGAGCATGAGTTTTAGGTACAAGAACATGGATAAGATAAAGATTACGATCTAATGAAGGTAAAGCAATATTCATGTTTGGCTGTATTTAGGCAGTGGATCGATGAGCATCTCTGATCTAGTCTGGTACATGTCTTTTAAGGTATCAACATAGGTGCACATGGTATAGAGCCCTCTATGGAATATTTTATGAAGGAGTTCGAGACGAAGAACCCGCCACTTTTGAAATGTGAGGGAGGTCAACCAGCGTCTGAGAACTGGATAGAGGGAATGCAGATGATCATTGAGAAACTCAAGATGCCGCCAGTGCATCGGGTCAAGCAGCTGACATACTTACTAAGAGGAATGGAAAAGAGTTACTGGGATGTGTAGGTTCAACATCCCAGACATGAAGAACTACCATGGAAGGACTTCGAGGAATATTTTTTCGAGAACTTCATCCCAGATACATTGAGGGAAAATAAAGATCAAGAGTTCTTGATTGTCCATCAGTGTGATATTTCCATCATGGAAAATGAAGCTTACCTTCACTAAGATATATTCTATTGGAGAAGGTATGGTAAATGTTGTTCCCTCAATGGTGATGCGTTTCGAAGATTGGTTAAGACAAGCCATTAATGTACCGATAAACATCTTCAAGTTGACATCATTCTCAGAGGTGGTCAATCAGTCACTCATATTCAAGTGAAAGATGATAGAAAAATCCCTTGCAAGTTAGTTGACAACATCAGGTGATGGTTCAGATAGATGGAAGTAATTTTATGATGAGTTCTAGAAGGCCAGTTAGGATACGGACATAGCTAAACCACCTCATTGATGTCATTGGTGGCTTTCATTCATTGTGGGAAGCCAGGGAATGTCCATACTTAGTGTGATAGTCCTTTAATAGAGTGGCATGCATGTGGAAATGTTAGACATCTGGAGAGGCTTTTTAGGATGAATTATATGATAGTTGGAATGTAGGGAACATGACATACATTGGTGTTTTGGGTTGATTTAGGATTTGTACAATGTGATGTTAGACGAGGCTCAATTGCATGAAAGGGACATGGCAGAGATAGTGGGACCCAGAATAGGGGTTAGTTCCTGGTGACGAGAGCACCACAGTAATGATGTAAGGCATCAGGTAGTCATACTTCAGGCAAAGTGCACAGTGTGGAGCTACCAGATGCTGAGCAGGATGGTGATCCGACTATGGTCAATGGTACGCTATATGTGTGGCCTTGATTTCATTGTTTTATTTTTGGCATGGCATTCTAAGGAATGTCTATTTTTAGTGAACAAGATGCACATGATATTTATAGACTGAAAAATTGAATGTAAGTGGGATTTAAACCATTTATGTTGTGTGAAATATTTATATATATAAATATGATATGTGTGGAATTAAGAGCATTGTGGATGCATAATACTAGAGGTTTCGTGGGAATCAGGGCATCATGTATTTAGGTTACTTGAGTTGAAAGGCATCATGTTATATTTTGAGCATCCATGTAATACTGGACCTCATGGAGGTAGACACCGATGTGGTGCTGGATATGTTTGGTTGTTGAGAATAACATGGGTGGTTCCTAATAGGGTGCAAGGGTGACAATGTGTGATGAGAGGACCATTGGTTTGAGTGATAGGTTGAATGAAATTTATTGATTTTTTTTGGGTTAGAGTTGCATTGAGATATCTTCACCAACCTTGAAATGGAATTTTGTGGACGAATTTCATTAATGGGGGAAGATTGTATAAATCCATTTCTTTCTTTGAGGCATGGTTCTTCCTTTTACTTTTTTATTTATGTTTGTAGAGACCCAAAGCTTGACATACATGGACATTACATTACTTTAGCGGAATACTTAATACATAACAAAAACAGACACACAAGGACCGCAATAGTTTAGTGTCTTTCAAAACTTGGAACGTAATCTTATAATCATGGTGAAAGATCTTCAACATCTCCCATAAAGATCTTCCCCTTTTTTTCATACCTAAAACATTTCTTTATATCCTGGGGAAAAGAAAACATAAAAAGGGTGTGCTCAAATGCTCAGAAAGGGTAAGCATGGATAAAATAAAACATACCATTTATATATGAACTTAAAAACATTAACGTAATGTTTAAACATCAAAAGCGTGAGAAATGACATAAAACATAGAAGTAAGTAAGGCATAGATCATAAAGAAACAGTAAGAATGATAAAATATCATGGGAATAAAACATGTTATTGTGGAAACCATTAAGCACATGATATGATTTTAATAGTAGCCAAGGTATTGCTGCCAAGACCATCTTAGTGGACAAAGTCCCTTTCTGAATCGAGTTCACTCCACGTTCCAGTCCTGTATTACTGAACCGGTTTAAATTTCTGTTCCATCCATGTCTATCTCATGAGATATAAATATTTACCCAATGAATTGGAGGGAGATATAGGTCTCACCCATCTCATAATGAAATCATTCTTTCGTGTGCCACAAAATCATAAATCATACATCATATCATAACCCATGTAATAAAATGGGATTCCTAAACATCATGCCATTATAACATAATCCATAAAAAATTGATATCATTTCATCATAAGAAAATTGAAACCATTTAAATAATAGAGACATTCTACTTGAAACATACACATATGAAATAATGTCATCTTTGATGGAAAATAGTTTTGACAAAACACTTGAAATGAATTTTTGAGGAAAATATTCTTTCTTCTTTAAAATCATTTTCTTTTCACAAAATTACATGCAATTTTAAAAGATAAGGGTTTTGTTGAAAATAATCATGCAATCTTGTAGAGGAAGCTTCTTGAAAATGAGGCGTTATGAAACCGTAAAAATCCGTTCACGCTGTATAAGTTAAAAATACATTCTTCTCATACTTTTGCCGGGAAAGTCAAAAAAGTACCTCGTAACGTAAAATAAAGAAAGATTCCATACATACCATGTACTAAAAGTCAAAAATGGGTAAAAATGACTATAAAAATACATGAAAACACTTTTATAAAACATGTACATGGATGATAGAAATAATCCTTGAAAATACGTACGAATAAGCAATCTCGGATAAAAATGAGATTTTCAAAATTATCCCTTACCTTAGGTCCGATATGCTTCGTACATATCCGAAACTCCGGTATAATGATTTAAATAATGTCATTGACTTATTACAGAATCATATTTATTTTTATGATATCCTATATGTTTCACTTATGACATTATATTACCCATTGTTTTGTAAATTCCATGATAAAGCAACCTTTTGGGTGAAATCATTTAATTTATCATATGTGTTTCGAGTTTTCATTCTTGATATTATTACTTATATCCCGATTTACAAAATTACAGAATGTAAAACATGATTTATATATAATATATATTCATCATATACATTTATATATTATAGATTTATAAAAGTAATGAAATACACCATTCATGGAGACGGTAGGTCGTACGTACGCATGAACGTTGTTTTCGTTTCTTTATTGAATTGAATGAAACTAAATAGATGACATAAATATATATATACATAAATCCAGTAGCATTATTATTTCATATATTTCATTATTATTTATTAAATAAACTTAATGATCATTCATGTATGGTTAACATGGAGAATGAATCTCATCGCGTCGTGGAGACGGTAGTCCGTACGTACGCACGAGTGATGATATCGTTCCCATATTTATTGAATAGAATTGGAGTGGATGGTATAATATATCAGAATCAGTATGATGTTATAATAATCATATATAGTTATTCTTTACACCATTATACCCATCTATGTAAGGTGTTGGTGGAAAAACAGATTCACCACGGCGTGGAGACGGTATTCCATACGTACGCACGCGTGGTGATTTCGTTTTCCGTAGGATGGATAGATGGTGAAATAGGGTTGTTTAATAATTATAATAACATATAAGTATATGAGTTATACTTATGTTATTACTTCATAATGAAACAACTAATGAAGAAGAAGTGGAAGAAGAAATAGAGTTGAAAGAATCGGTAACGGACATTACCTCTTCTTTGAAGCGCCTCTTTGAGACCTCCTCTTAGGGCACTAAAATTGGTCTTTGAAGAAGACCAGAACCACTAGTATGTTTCTATGGAAGTGTAGAAGAGAATTTTTCAGGGTTTTTCTGAGCATGAAGTCTCAAAGTGGTGTGAGGAAGAGAGGGAGGAGGTTCCCTTTTATAAGGGTGGAGAGTGGAACCTTTGGAAATCTTAAAAATATTAATTTATAATAAATCTAAACCCACTTAAAAACCTCCAAAAATGACTCATATTCGAATATTAGATGATATAGGGTTGTAATATCAACAACCAATAAAATTTAGACATGTTATGAATTTATTTTAAACATTATCAACTTGATTTATCCTTACTTAATCAATTTAATTTTATTTGTGGTAATAACATTCTAAATTTTAAATTATAACAAATAATTATTTATTTGTTGTGAATTGTCCATAATTAGATACTTTATAACATTTGAGACCATATAAATATAAATTTATAATTTTTAAATATTTTTGTGATTTGTAAACAATTTTATAATATTTTATTTTTATAAAATAACAATAGTGTCAATTTTGACACTGTTCATTTATTTGAATTTAAATAAGATATATACAGAAGATATGTCAAAATAAAAGAATTAATATATTCATAAAAGGTCATATGTATCTATAAAATTATTTTAGCACATTAAATAGTTCATATAATATTTATTTTATTATTTTTAAAACCATTTATTTTGTTTATCTCTTAAAAAAATAATTACTACAACATTTTTGCATAATTATTTAATATACTTATTTTTGCATAAAAATTAAAACTAAAATCATATGATTCAGATAAATCTATTACCTTTCACAATAATACTTTTACTCGAATTTATCATCTTAAAATCATAATATTTAAATTGGTATGTTTATTAAATTATGAAGGTGAAAACTTTGACACCACTTAAAATAAAATAATATAAGTGTCATAATTACTTTTATAAGACTCGAAACGGTTATATATTAAGTCATTAGATTATTATGGTATATATATATACTACCAATAAGTTTTGGTCAGGTTTTTGGGCCTTTTAATGGGTATTATTATTTCAATAAAAACTACATTACTGATTTTTCACTTAATAAATAATTTCTGTATCATTAATGTATCAACATTTATGACAATTATTTAATCCCTAAAAGTTGTAAATAAATTATCATGATGTAGATAATTTTATTAGCTTTCTGGAGACTATTCATGTTTGAAGTTTTATGATGCTTATCACTAAATTAATATTATTATATATATAAGATTTAAGAGAGTGACATGTTGTCACTTTCATTGGTTTTAATAATAATTAAATTGTTTTCATAGTAAAAAGTCCATAAAATGAATCTAATCTGACCCTTAGGTGATATTTTTCTACTTTTAGCTATCCAATAGAATTTTGGCATGTGTTATGGTAATTTTATAATATTATATTTACGCCTAATTACAAGATTTACCTTTAACTATGGTAAATAAAATTTACCGTAGTTACTATTCATAATTCCCAAAAATAAAAAGTAGCCTATTAACATAATTTGGACCCACATATTCCAAATATGGAATCCATTTTTTCAAATTCAATAAAATAAGTTGGAGAAATTAAATTAAAATTAATCACGTTGTCGAATGAAAACGGGGTTTTGTTTAAAACATTGCAAACGATAGAATTGATTTAACCTACGAATTAAATGTAAAATCAATGATAATGACATAAATTATATTAAATGGTAAAAATATATTCTATTTATACTTTAAAACCATTCAATATTATAATTTAACCATATAAATTATTGTGATGAAAAAAGTTGTTTTTAATTAAAATATAGCGTGTTTTTATTATTCATCCAAATATGAAAGTTACCAGAATAATATGAAAAATTTATCCAAAGTAAATTTTAATTTATTTATTCCAAAGAAGATTTTTTTTGTAAAATTTAACTTATAAACGTGTCATAAACTAGATTTAAAGTCGGTGTACCATCAAAAGGCGGCAAAACTGCATTTTTTTTAAAAATACTTATTTTACCCAAAAAATTTATTTTGTTCTTATACCATGTTCTAGAAAACGTGTAAGATGAATAATAATGTTATAAAATTCAAAATTTAGTTAATACTATTCATAACGGCTAGTTAATAATAATATTATAATAATATATCGTTGTTTAGTAAAACCAGTTATTGCGTATAACACACTCTATCGAGGAAGGTCGCGATTGGGTGTAATGAAAGCCAAGTCAGGGTTGCGTGTTGTGAAAGAATCTTTCATTGTTTAATATAACAGAATCCAACCATATTTAATTTATACATTGAATATATATATATATATATATATACTCAATGTTGCGTAGAATAACTATTATCAAAATTGTGTGTAACACGATCCAAGAATAGTGTTGCGTATACTGCAAGCTAATACGGTGTTCTGTATAGCGCAAGGTAATCTTGGTTTAGCATACAACACAAGAAATTAATGAAATTAAAAGAATATTTTGTATAAAATCTCAGGGTGTTACATTCTACCCCCCTTAAAATGAATTTTTCCCTCAAAATTCGTTGGGGTTATAAATGGTTTACTACATGAAAGTTTGTTTAATAGAAACCCACATCATAAAAAGGAATACCAAAACTTGGATTTAAAAACTAAAGTATGAAATGTAACGGTTACCCAAATTAACTAATCACTGGGTTTCCATGTAGGAGAACATAGGTGAAAATATTAATATGGAAGAAAAATCTAACCATCAAGTTCTGATGGAGAGTGGTAGAGAACATGGCTATGAAAAAGCCATCAATCACAAAGCCATAGATTTGTGATGAAATATGGTACCATCTAATTCATCAGATAAAAGGGCACTAGGACAACATTTTTGGTTTTCAAGATCATTTCCCTAAAGTTGATGAAATTTTAAATTGAAGAAATACTTTCGTGATTTTGGTACAGTCTCACCGTTGTTCGTTCTTTGGACAATTTCCACTTCATCACTTAAAAAAATGAAGTTGAATTTTTCATTCATGAAGCGTTAGCAGCGCATGTGATAGAATGATGGGTCATTCCATCTGTCTCAAACAAAAGGTTATAAAAGTTATCAAAAATACATAAGTCCATCTATAGTGAGATTAATCATATATAGTTCCTAAAATGGACTTATACGTCATATATCATACTGCTTAATATAATAAAACTAGTTTCTACTAAACAGGGGATTCCTGTAGGCTAGTGGTAGGTGATAAAGGCCAGTCGCACTTCAGTTGTGGGTTTGATTCCCACAGCCTTGTCCGACGCGATGGGCTATCACCCGTCCTGCAGGTTGTCCTTTTTCTAAAACTGCATTACTATAACATCCCATCAATAATATCAAAAAAAAGTTCTATCCTTAAATAATAATAACTTTTTTCCAACATAATCCATTCCATTCTTTAGGCTTATCTAAAATACTTCGGTCTAAGATCATAGTATAAAAAAACGATTACTTGAAATGTCTTCAACCAAGCATGTGAATACCATCATTTATCCCCCATATATCTTGTTGGTCACATTCCAATCATGTGAATACCTTAATCATGTATTCTCTATAAAAATGAATACCCATTAAACCTTAGTGAAAACATGAATGCTGTCAAAAGTTAACTCTTTCCACATACCAAAATCCAAAAATTCTATATACTCAAACCATGATATAACCTTCTCCTTATATCAGCCATGAGCTCATGAAGACTATCAAACATTTAATTTTATCCTTATCCCTTCATTCTGCGCATATCATCTACATTCCAAAAACATCTGAATAACCTTTCATGGATACTAGTACTATTAATCATACACATTCAAAACTCAAGGAAATACAACAGTGTAACAATCCTTAGATGTCTCTTTATTCCATCGTACCATGATATTACTTATACAACATTACACTTGATAAACATGTAATCATTCCACTACCTTCCTAAACCATTGACCGAGCTTCAACAATTCTTTCATCTCACATATCATTTGTAGTCTCTTCATCATCATCAACATAAATACTACCCATACGACCGTACTGATTCTCTTCATGAGACTTTCCCTTAGGGCATTGGTTTGCATAATGCCCATGCATTCCACATATAAAACATTTAACCATTGTTGATGTCGTAGAAATACCATTATCCTCATCCATGGTGTCAACTGAACCTTTTTATTTTCAACTTACTGGCTTTGTGTCCTTCTTTTCCACACCCAATGTATCTTCCAGTTCCCTTGAAACAATCTCCCTGATGCCTCTTCCCACATGATTTAGATGATGGAAATTGAACTTTCTTTCCTCTATGATCATCATGAAACTCTATCTTTCTCTTATTATCTTAGTCGGGAATCATACCAAAGTTGATATTATTGATCATATTATGAGATTTCTGTTTAGAAATAATAACGATGTTTGGACTTCCAAATCCCATTTCATTTGGTTTCTCATGAAGAATATCATTCCATTGTCCGTCATATCCTCCATTATAATGAATCTTCCTGTTCCCAGCCATTTTCTAAAACCCAAAAAGAATAGTGTGAGAGGAAAAAATCATGGAAGGGAAAACAACATAGTCAAGGGGGAGCACCCTCAATATCTAACATCTTAGGTTAAATTATAAGATCGTTACCATAGTTCTAGGACTATATCCTATACGTATACTAATCGTTATAGACATCCCTAGAAATACCTTAGAAATATCTATAGGGATCTCACTAGAATTTTCGCATCCTAGTTTCCAAAGGTTGACTAAACCTTTCCTATGATACCAACTGTAGAGACCCAAAGCTTGATGTACATGGACGTTACATTACTTTAGTGTAATACTTAATACATAACAAAAACAGACACGCAAGGACCTTAATAGTTTAGTGTCTTTGGAAACATGGAACGTAATATTCTAATTGTGGTGAAAGATCATCATCATCTCCCATAAAGATCTTCCCCTTTTTTTCATACCTAAAACCTTTCTTTATATCCCGGGGAAAAGAAAACATAAAAAGGGTTAGCTCAAATTCTTAGTAAGGGTAAGCATGGATTAAATAAAACATACCATATACATTTGAACCTAAAAACATGAACATAATTTTTAAACATCAAAAGCTTGAGCAAAGACATAAAACATGGAAGTACGTAAGGAATAGATCATAAAGAAACATTAAGAATGATATAATAGAAAGGGAATAAAACATGTAATTGTGGCAAACATTAATCACATGATATGATTTCCATAGTAGCCAAGGCATTGCTGCCAAGACCATCTTAGTGGACAAAATACCTTTCTGAATCGAGTTCACTCCTCGTTCCAGTCCTGTATTACTGAAACAGTTTAACATGCCATTCCAGCCATGTCTATCTCATGATATATACATCTTTACCCAATCAATTATAGGGAGATATATGTCCCACCCATCTCATAATGAAATCATTCTTTTGTGTGCCAAAAAATCATAAATCATACATCATAGCATAACCCATGTAATAAAACGGGATTCTTAAACATCCTGCCATCATAACATAATCCATAAACAATTGATATCATTTCATCATAAGAAAATTGAAAACATTTAAATCATAGAGACATTCTACTTGAAACATAAACATATGAAATAATTTCATCTTAGATGGAAAATAGTTTTGACAAAACACTTGAAATGAATTCTTGAGGAAAATATCCTTTCTTCTTTAAAATCCTTTTCTTTTCACAAAATTCAAGGCAATTTTAAAAGATAAGGGTTTTGTTGAAAATAATCATGCAATATTGTAGAGTAAGCTTCTTGAAAAAGAGGTGTTATGAAACCATAAAAATCCGTTCACGCCGTATAAGTTAAAAAAAACATTCTTCTCATACTTTTGCCGGAAAAGTCAAAAAAGTACCTCGTAACATAAACAAAAGAAAGATTCCTTACATACCATGTAGTAAAAGTCAAAAATGGGTAAAAATGACTTTAATCATACATGAAAAAACTTTTATAAAACATGGACATGGATGATAGAAATAACCCCAGTAAATACGTACGAGTAAGCAATCTCGGATAAAAATGAGATTTGCAAAATTATCCCTTACCTTAGGTCCGATATGCTTCGTATGTATCCAAACCTCCTGTATA
This sequence comes from Viscum album, assembly GCA_963277665.1. NCBI lineage: Eukaryota > Viridiplantae > Streptophyta > Magnoliopsida > Santalales > Viscaceae > Viscum > Viscum album. The sequence continues at coordinate 1,030,914,352 of OY728125.1, forward strand.
ATGATTTAAATAATGTCATTGACTTATTACATAATCATATTCATTATTATGATATCATATATGTTTCACTTATGACATTATATTACCCGTTCTTTTGTAAATTCCATGTTAAAGCAGCGTTTTGGGTAAAATCATTTAATTTATCGTATGTGTTTCGACTTTTCGTTCTTGATATTTTTACTTATATCATGATTTACCTAATTCCATAATGTAAAAAATGATTTATATATAATATATATTAATCATATACATATATATATTATAGATCGATAAAAGGAATGAAATACACCGTTCATGGAGACGGTAGGACGTACGTACGCATTAACGCTGTTTTCGTTTCCTTATTGAATTGAATGAAACTAAATAGATGACATACATATATATATATATACACATAAATACCGTAGCATTATTATTTCATATATTTAATTATTATTCATTAAATAAACTTTATGATCATTCATGTATGGTTAACATAGATAATGAATCTCATCGCGTCGTGGAGACGGTAGTCCGTACGTACGCATGAGCGATGATATCATTCCCATAATTATTGAATAGAATTGGAGTGGATGATATAATATATCAGAATCAGTATTATGTTATAATAACCATATATAGTTATTCTTTGCACCATTATACCCATCCATGTAAGGTGTTGGTGGAAGAACAGATTTCACCACGGCGTGGAGACGGTATTCCGTACGTTCGCACGCGTGGTGATTTCGTTTTCAGTAGGATGGATAGACGGTGAAATAGGGTTGTTTCATACTTATAATAACATATCAGTATATGAGTTATAATTATGTTATTAGTTCATAATGAAACAACTAAATAATAATACGTGGATGAAGAAATAGAGTTGAAAGAATCGGTAACAGACATTACCTCTTCTTTGAAGAGCCTCTTTGAGACCTCCTCTTAGGGCACTAAAAATGGTATTTGAAGAAGAACAGAACCTCTAGTATGTTTCTATGGAAGTGGAGAAGATAATTTGGCAGGGGTTTTCCGATCTTGAAGGCTCAAAGTGGTGTGAGGAAGAGAGGGAGGAGGTGCCCTTTTATTAGGGAGGAGAGGGGCACCTTTGGAAATATTCAAAATATTAAATTATAATAAATCTAAACCCACTTAAAAACCTCCAAAAATGACTCATATTCGAATATTAGATTCTATAGGGTTGTAATATCATCAACAAATAAAATTTAGACATTTTAGGAATTCATTTTAAACATTTTCAACTTGATTTATCCTTACTTAATCAATTTAATTTTATTTGTGGTAATACCATTCTAAATTTTAAATTATAACAAATAATTACTTATTTGTGGTGAATTGTCCATATTTGGATAATTTATAACATTATAGACCATATAAATTTAAATTTATAATTTTTAAATATTTTTGTGATTTTTAAACTATTTTATAATATGTTATTTTAAAAAAATAACAATAGTGTCAATTTTGACACTATTCAATTATTTGAATTTAAATAAAATATATAAAGAAGATATATTCAAAATAAAATCTTAAATAGATTCATAAAAGGTCATATTTATCTATAAATATATTTTATCACATTAAATAGTTCATATAATATTTATTTTATTATTTTTAAAACCATTTATTTGGTTTATCTCTTAATAAAATAATTACTACAACATTTTTGTGTAATGATTTAGTATATTTATTTTTTGCATAAAAATTAAAACTAAAATCCTATGATGAACATAAATTTATTAAATTTCAAAATAATACTTTTACGTGAATGTATCATCTTAAAATAACAGTATTTAAATTGCTATATTTATTAAATTATGAAGGAGACAACTTTGACATCATTTAAAATAAAACAATATAAGTGTCATAATTGATTCTATAAGACTCCAAACGGTTATATATTTGGTAATTGGATTATTATTGTATATATATATACTACCAATAAGTTTTGGTCAGGTTTTTGGGCCTTTTAATGGGTATTATTATTTCAATAAAAACTATATTACTGATTTTTCACTTAATAAATAATTTCTGTATCATTAATGTATCACAATTAATGACAATTATTTAATCCCTAAAAATTATAAATAAATTATCATGATGTAGATAATTTTATTAGATTTCTGGAGACTATTCATGTTAAAAGTTTTATGATGTTTATCACTAAATTAAAATTATTATACTTATAAGATTTAAGAGAGTGACATGTTGTCACTTTCTTTGGTTTTAATAATAATTAAATTATTTTCATAGTCAAAAGTCCCTAAAATGAATCTAATCAGACCCTTAGGTTATATGGGTCTAATGTTATTCATCCAATAGAATTTTTGCATGTGTTAGGGTAATTTTATAATATTATATTTACCCTTAATTACCAGATTTACCTTTAACTATGGAAAATAAAATTTACCGTAGTTACTATTCATAATTTTAAAAAATTAAAAGTAGCCTATAAACATAATTTGGAACCTCTAATTCAAAATATGGAATCCATTTTTTCAAATTTAATACAAATAAGTTGCAGAAATCAAATTAAAATTAATCCCGTTGTTGAATGAAAACAGGTTTTTGTTTAAAACATTGCACAAGGTTGAATTGATTTAACCTACGAATTCAATGTAAAATCAATTCTAAGGGAATACATTATATTAAATGGTAAAAATATATTCTATTTATACTTTTAAACCATTTAATATTATAATTTAACCATATAAATTATTGTGATGAAAAAAGTTGTTTTTAATTAAAATATGTCGTGTTTTTACTATTCATCAAAATATGAAAGTTACCAGAATAATATGAAAAATTTATCCAAAGTAAATTTTTATTTCATGATTCCAAAGAATAATTTTATTTTGTCAAATTGAACATATAAACATGTCAAAAAGTAGATTTAAAGTGGGTGCGCCATCAAAAGGCGGCAAAACTGCATTTTTTTAAAAATAATTATTTTACCCGAAAAAATTATTTTGTTCTTATACCATGTTCTAGAAAATGTGTAAGATGAATAATAATGTTATAAAATTCAAAATTTAGTTAATACTATTCATAACGGCTAGTTCATAATAATATTATAATAATATATTGTTGTTTAGTAATACCCGGTATTACGTTCAACACACGCTATCGAGGAAGGTTGCGATTGCGTGTAATGCAAGAAAAGTCAGGGTTGCGTGTTGTGCAAGAATCCTTCGTTGTTTCGTATAACAGAATCCAACCATATTTCATTTATACATTGAATATATATATATATATATATACTCAATGTTGCGTAGAATAACTATTATCAAAATTGTGTGTAACACGATCCAAGAATAGTGTTTCGTATACTGCAAGGTAATATGGTGTTGAATAGATAAACATTAAGGTGGTAACACCTGACCCGTTTAGCATGCTTACTTTATTTCATGGAGATGGTTTGGACATTGAGGTCATGAAGAGATAAACATTAATTTGTTTTATATTTTATTGTGTATTAGCATGCTTACTTTATTTTATATCTACTACTTCTTATACATGGGATCTATTGGTTATAGATATGTATGACCTATTATGGAGGTATTTTTTTATTATAAGTAGATGTTATAAGTTGTATTTAGCATGATGTTTTTCTTACAATACATTGTACTTGTTTCTATATTTCTTCCATTGGTTTACCTATAATTGATTGTGCTTCAGCTAATTGGGACTGGTCTGAGTGTTCATAGCCTATTATTTTATAGCATAGTAGTATTCTTACCATAATTTCCTCAGAGAGGGTATATGATCTCCACTATACCTATTAACAACATTTCTAATAGTTGCAAGCCTTTGGATTTTGAGGATCTTCACATAAGGTGGTAACACCTAACCCGTTTAGCACTTTTCGGGTGCCTGTTTGGGTCAGTGATGTTAAAATTGTGTAGTTTCAAATAAATCAAATAAATTTCTTATTATTACACAATGTTTTGTCTGTGTAATTGTTGTACCTAGGGATAATAACTATGAAACAGTATAATTGGGTATTGACATGAGCACAACCTAGTATACCTCATAATTTCCTTACTGCAAACATGGTGTGAACTCATTTGGTATATGTTTGTTTATAAATATGATTAATATGAATCCTTGTGAATTATATAATGAAATTAAAATTATTATTTTAGGGGATAATAGTATATTATTTTTAATCATGTAATTTTAGGACATAAAATACCATTAGAATTAAAATATTCCAAAAAGATACATGTTTGTAATTATTATTCTCTACTTTTTGAAATATGGTTGTATATAGAAGAAAACATGTAAACAATAGGTTTAATGGAAGGTGAAACATATATATTATTAATGTGATTGAATATATAGTTGAGATCATCATGAATAAGATGAATCAGATAAAAAAGTCATGAATATAATCCTAAACCCAGTGAAGAACATGGGATCACTTTGAAATGATCAACTAGTAGTTAACTATTTCAATCCTCAATGAACAAATATATTTAGTGCATCCTATCATCCACTAACCTCCTAATAATAGATAAACAATATATAATAAATATTTCAAAAATCCCTTTCCTGGAACAAGAAAACCCTATATTGGTAGTATATCATGTTTTTTTAGAATCTAATCGGTGGTAGGAATTAATCATGAAAAAAATTGTAAGGGAAGTGGATAACGATATCAAATTAGAGGTCTTGAAAAAATATTTATCCTTAATATTTTCCCTTGTACCCTATGAAATAAGATGGAGAGGTAATTTAATCAATTGAATCAAAGTTAAAATGAATCCATAAAATTTTTAGATAAAAATTAAAACACTTATATGATAAACATTAATCATTTTCATTGATTATAATGGGTTGATCCACTAATTTTTTTGGTGGAATAACACCACATATATGGAATAATAATAAATATAATACAATGGCTCATAAAAAGGGAGTTTTAAGTGTGATATCATTATAGAATTGTAGTTCAGATATTCTAAGTGTAATTATGTAAAAAATAATTGTAATAAAAGGATGGAGACAAATTTGGCATGAATGTAGACACGAATAACGTACAACATACCAAGTTGAAAAAATGTGGGAAGATGAATTTTTCGAATGTTTTGTTATAAAGTGTAAATTTCAAGATGAATGGGAGGAATGTATATAAATCTTGAATTCTATCTAGATGTCAAGCCCCTTCTTCTATAATCCATTGTGAAAATGAAATATGGTGAATGAAAACACTATAATGAAATTCTTCATCTTTGGGGAGTGTACATATTTTCCAACTCAATGTCTATATAAGAAAATGATGGCGGAGACTAGAATCAACCTCATAAGAACCCATTGGATCATGTTCATAATATTTCAATAAAAATTGGATAAATTAATTTTTTAAATAATATTATGCTTGGTACACTCATCATACACTCAAATATATTAGGTAAATGTTTTGTTTCTCATTATGTTCTTTCATTTAAATAATTCATGTTTGCAAATAATATTATTTTAAGACATGTAATAGGAGGGGTAGAGTTTTCTGTTAAAAATCATAGAGTAACTATTCATTCACTAATGGTATATAGGGATTAACTTAATAACATTGGAGAGAAATATATCTCCATAAAATATATGGTAATTACTATGGTTGAATATTTCATAATACAATATATGTAATGAATTCCAAATTATAATTAGACAATCCATTATATAAATAAATGAAACTTCAATTATCGTAAATTGGTAACCCATTATGTTTAATGATAGAGAAATATACCAGTTGAGTCATACCATGAAAAACCTCCAATTAAATTCATTAAAGTAACGATTGATGGAAAAGGATAAAAATAAAATTTATAATAATTGAATATATATCCATTTTTTGGGAATACTATTATATATATATCCAAAGGAGTTGTGTTGTCCTCCCACAAAAAGGTAGGCAGTTTTAATAAATATACTCATTCCAGAATTTTATCCAATATCAAAGACACTATATATAATGGAATATATAGAGTTAGTGTAATTACACTTGAAACAAGAAGACATCATGAACAAAAGTTTTATTCTATATATTGTTTATCATTTAAGATACCATTTTAACTTTATGAAAATTAATAATGGATCAATGTGTCTATGAATTGATAATAGAGATATAGTGGTATCATAAAAAGTAAGAAATAAAAAATGTTGAGGAATAATTATTTATTGGACTATCATTTGGTTTCTCATTTCTTCTTCAAAATATTCTTCGGATTAGGTTATTATTAGTTTAGGGTGAATAAATAAGATATTATAACTATTTCATTCCAATCAATATATTGTAATTAATAGTTTAGTGTTATTTAATTTCACTGAACTAATTTTAATTTCTATCTATAGATTTTAAAAATATAATTTTTGAGTAATACCATTAAATTTTTTTATTTGTATTTGTTGGTGGTATTTTAATATTCTATAAATATAGTGTGAAACATGGGGATAAATAAATTTTAATATTAAAAACTCAATGGAAGGAGTAGATTCTCTGTAAATTTTGTAAATTTTAGTTTTGTTTACAAAAAGTCTCCCACTAGTGGAACATTCAATATTGTGATGTAATATCAATTGATAATACTAATATAAAGACAGTTGGGGAGTGGAATCAAAATAAAACAATAATTGAGATTCATAGTTTTCTCGGTTAGTAATATATTATTGATGGTTTTTTAAAAACCAACTTCATGAATTACTTATCATGTTAACTTTAAAAGGATTTGGCTTATTAGGAATATGATGTGTGATGAATGTTTCCATTAATTCAAGAATATAATGGTTAGTAAAGCTATTATAACACTATTATATCACAGAGAAAAACTTATTCTCTAAAATTACGAATCTATAAATGAGAATGGATTTTTGATCATGAAAATTTAAATGGTAATTACATATTCTTCTTGATTGTTAAAAACTCATGAGTAGATAAATCCTACACATAACCTAGAGTTATATGTAGTTAATATTTCAATATATATATGACGATATAATCACTGTAGTTAAAAGTCTAATATTCACATAGAATTATTATTTTCAAATAGTATATTTACAAAATAGAAACCTAACATGTGAAAAATTATATGGTTTAAGCTTTTTGAATTATATTATTATAAAAATAATTATTACCCTAAAAGAGAAAACAATGTAACTGATGTATTGAGTAAGAATGATCTTGGTGTTATTTAATTCATGAATATTGAAATTGATCCATTTAATAACTAAAAAATATTTTTTACATGGGAATCATAAGTGAAGGAACCCTATTATTACTATCCCAATATGAGATATCAATGAATATTAAAATTGTGAATCATAAAATATTAAATAGAAGACACATTTATGAAAAATAATATAGCCTATGTAAATACTGGGATATTTTCATTTTTCAATATTGATAAATAAGGTGTATTGAAATACATTAATCTGAATAGACCAAAATCCTTATTTATTATATATAATCCCACTATGTAATAGTTATATGGGAACCCGTACATGACTCGTAGGCCCAAGGCACAAGGCCCAACATGACATGTAATACATGACCCGAAGTCCCAGAGGCATACCGTGCCCATACATGACCCATAGGCCCAGTCCACTAGATAAACCCCTCCACATCTTATGCATCATTGAAGGCCTTTAACTCCCCATCTGCATTTCTGATCAGCTAGCATTTCCCTATAAATAATGCATGGTGCCTAGTCCCGATGGCGGTTTCCATACCCTCTCAGTCTTCTAATCAGGTTAGCTCAGCTTCTGGTGACTGATAGTGTTGCTCTGATCCTCTTCTATGGCTTGATCTGTTTGAACTAGGCTACATCATGGTCTTAAATGGCCCAAAGGCCCTATGGCTCAGAGGCCTTTTATGGCTTGAATGCCCTTAAGACTTGTTATCCCAAACTGGTGGCCCAAAGGCCCAAATAATGTGAATAGTTCCAACTTCTATAGTACCAAACAATACCTTCTACAGTACCGATACAATACCTACTTGAGTACAACTACATTACTACTAAAATACTGCTACAGTACCCCAGAAATTCACCTCTTCCCAGTTTGAACATGTGTCTCATGGATGCCAAGCTGGAGCCCATACCACTCGGGTAGAGGCTCATTGGCTATTGAAATCTGTTACAATGTTATATATCCCATATATTCCAGAGATAATCTATTCATTTATATATTATGATCATGGTTATATCTTCTATACACATCCCAAAGGTTCACAAATTTATAGGTAATTAATGATAATAAATATTGAGATAATATAAAAAAAGAGATTTTTTAATAAATTACAAGGTTTTTTGTGGTTCAACAATCGAAGGAGGAGATAACACAACAACAAGTGGTATTATAAAAACTAACCATACTTTTTTAGAAGCGTAAAAACATAACTATAAACATTTTCAATGAAATACTAGTGAAATTTAAGTGAAATAATGATTTTGGGTTTATAATTTATATGTTGATATAGCCTTCAAATTTCATTCCCATAATAGAGTATTTATATATATATCTTTAATATCACCTCTATATTCAAGATGTAGTGAGATTATATGAAGTAACACTACTGATTATTTCTTAATAACCAACATGATTGATATATATTTCTTGGAGGATCCTTCATAAGGTTATGAATATAAATGCAAACCTAAGAATATGCTATCAAAAAAAAATCTTGTCTTAGAGAAACATTTAATGAATTGAAGTCATGTCTAGGGAAAAGTTATTTGACATTCAATGCAATTAGGAAAAAAATTCATCACTTTTGAATTCCCATATAACAATAGTTTTCACTCAGGTATTCAAATTGACCATTATTAAGATATCTATAAAAATTGGTGTATAATTTCAACATGTTATGAAGATTTAGGTGATAGTAAGCTTTTGGGAGTATGTATTGCTAAGGAAGATACTAATAGGATATTGTTGATTCAAAATAACAACAAGGATACAAAGATATGATATCAATTAAATGATAAAAAATAATAGATGGATATATAATTGTATTGTTTAAGATCATTTTTATCTTGTGATATCATTGGGGAACCGAGTTATGAGTTTTGAAATGAAGTGTAAATTGATTCTATCATACATTGGTTCATTTCTTATCTTGAATATGGATGGTGTGGTTTCATAATAATTATCACAACCTCTAAATCAGTTAAATTACTCTAATGTCTTCCTTGTACCGCTATTGAGAATATATCTGTCTGATCCAATAAATATACTTTATATTAATGAGCTATATTAGGACTCCAAATTATCTTACAAAGAGGAACCAATACATATTCACGATAGAAGGGTCAATGTGTTGAAAAAAAGGTTAAATTATTTTTAAGTGGCTTATAATGAAATAAAATTTTTGGAGAGGATACATGGGATCCTGTTGAAGTGGTGAAATACATGGACTATCGATTTATTTTTATGTAGGGAATAATTTTCCATTTAGAAATTTCATAAGGGTGGAATGTGATGTCGTGAAAATTCTGTCTATGATTAAGTAAAGAAGTATTTTTTTATAATGTAATAGTATTTCATAATGGAAGTATATTTAAAGGATAATAATGGAGAATAATATTACATGACATTTTATAACACCATTTGATATAGCTACAAATAGTACATGCATATGAAAATTAAAGAATAAATACTACATGATGGTATACATAATAATATCAAACACTATCCAGAATATTAAAATTTTAATGAAAAATATTATGAAAAGAATAATTAATAAAATAATAAGTATTATCAATGAAATATTAAAATTAGTTTTTAAATTATTATGTAAATGTTCATATTTGGTGGTATATTTGAAGGATTTAATCGATGAAGTGATTTATAATTTACAATTTCAACATTTTTACTCAATAGAACAATAGGTCTTTTTGGATTTTTGAATTTATGACCACTGGTAATGTATTTATAAGAATTTTATGTTTCAATTAGATTATTTTTTTGGGAAATTGTAAGAGTTATTTGAATAAATATGATAAATTAATGACCATAACTAGTGGAACCATCCACTATAATATTAATTTATTAAAACTATAGAGGTATGGTGTGTCATTGTTGTATTTACATTTTCATTTTTATGATGCACTTCAACAAGTATGGATCAAATGATATCACCAGTGATAGAAATTCCAACTAGTGGAGAACATCTCTAGGTCAATGTTGTCCCAACCAACCCAGTAATATACACCCATCAAACAACTAACCCTTAGATCATATGTAAATGTAATAATGGTTCATGTAACAAGGATTTTGTAGTTTTATGATGTAATTATTTGAGAATTGTATTAAAAATTTAACTGAATATTCATTCCTATTTAGTGGCACACCATTATATATAATACTTTTTATTATATATTGTTATAAAATATATTATAATAAAAAGATACTGAGATTGAATTATTCTCAAATAAATATGTATATACAAACATTTAATTTAAAATAATTTATAAGTATATAATATGGCTTATAAATGTTGAAAATATTTGAACATATCAATATTTTTTTTAAAATATAGTTTTCTAATACATAAAAATTTGGTTGTATACTAAAAATTGTGGTACAAAATAATTTATTACATTATAATTATAAAATAAATATGAAATATTTATAAATAATTATTAAAATGATTGATTTCATTTTATAAAATATCCTATCAAAATTTTCAAATTGTGATATTTTCATAATTGTTATAGCCAAAAAAATGTTATAGTCAAATATTAAATACAGTATAGTAGACCATAAGTATTGTGATATAAAAATAAATAAATTTTATATAATTATAATTATAAATACTATATCAGATAAAAATATAATATTTAATTAATGATATAAATATTAATGGATTTAATTAATATAACGTCTTATAAATGACCTACTAAAATCTAAAATGGAAATAAATATTAGAAAAAGTATATTTTGTGAAATATTTAATTTTTCATATCCATAGTAATATTAATAACATTTATCCATTTATAAATCATCAAAATATTATAAAATTTAATTAGGTTTTTAAATACCTGAAGAAAAACTAGGGTTAATCTAATATTTGTTCATTTTCTACAATATTGATTTCAATGATCTATATTAAAAAATGAAAAAACAAATCCACCTAGTTTTCTATAGATGCCAATAAGTCCTTCCATTCCACACCACTAAAAATCTGTTCTATATAAAATTTTGGTCATTATTACATACATAGAGTCCCTCTAAAGCATTCATAATGCTTTAACTTTCAATCACAATGTTCTAGGATTCTACATTCCAATGTAAGTGAATTCACTTCCACCATCATGTCCATAACCCTTCTTGGACACATCATACATTATAATAATCTTCATATCTTAGGGAATGAAATATAAAAGTGGTGATCACATGTCTAAGTAAGGGTAAACATGGTAGACATGTAATCAAAAGAATGAATATGAGTGTATGATATCAAGATCAACACATTAGAAGATCATACCCTGCATATCCTAATATCGTAAACATGAATCATGGAATAAAAAATGGCCTTTCATAAACATGAATAACATATAATGAAAAAACATAAGCCATTAAATCATAACTAATTAATAATACATCTAATTGCGGAAGACACGTAAGTATGTAATTTGGTCTTCATAGCAGCCTAGACATTGCTTCCAAGACCATATTAGTAGTATGGGTTCACTCCACATAACATCTTTGTAATTCTAGTTCACTCCCTTGGATAACTGATTAGTACGAGTTCAATCCTCATACCATCATGTTAGTCATGGTTGACTCCCATGGCCATCATAGAAGTACATGTTTACTCCCTGTATATTCTATTTCAATCTCATGGGATATAAATTTTTACCCAATTAATTGTAGGGAGATAGAGGTCCCTCTAATCACATAATAAAATCATACATACATGTTCTACTATATCAGAAAAATATATATCATAACCCATGAAATAAAATGTGTATCTTAAAAATGTAATTAAATAATATCATGTTGAAAAATACTGGTTTCATAATAAATTCATCATAATAATAAGCTGCAAAAAGATAGACTTTTCAAAATAATATAACCCATTAATGAGAAATGGGTGTGATAACAATAATTCCATCAAAAAATTAAACCACTAAATAAAAATATAAAATAGAAAAATTAAATAATATCTTAAATGGGCGTGAGTAACATCAAAAGACATCATATTATACAAAATATAGTATGGATATATATTTTGACAAAAAATAATAATGAAAATATAATTTTTTATTTTGAAAAATATCATAAAAAATTAATCTTATTGAAACCCATTTTCATGAAAATAACCTTTAATGTCTATAAATAATTCTTTGAAAAACATTTGGAAGAACAATTATTTTTAAAAAAACATAATTTGATCATGAAAATGAATTTAAAACCCCCTCCCTTGTAAATTTATAAAATGATCTTTAAAACTCTTTGGGGATAATTTCTTTGAAAATAATTTTCAAACATAGGAATAAGGATCAAAATAATCTTGAAAACAATTTTTCCTAAAAACATATAAAAGAGACTAGAATGAATTTTAAGAATAATTTTCCTTGAAAACTTATAAAATAAGGGTGACACCATTTTTTAAACAATTTTCATCTAAAACATATTAATTATTATTTGAAAACATTTTGAAAATGATATTCCCTAAAAACATATAAAATAATCATATAAACCATTAAAAATAATTTTATTGAAAATTAATTTGTAAAATTATAATTAAATCATGAAAATGATTGGAATAACATTTATTTTGAAATTATTTAAAAAAAAATATAATTTTAAATTAACTATTTAAAAATGAAAAGGATTATTCACAGAAATGAGGGCGAGAATTTCTATACTAGTCATATATATGAAGAAAATTATTTTTTATTGTGAAAGGTTATAAAATTTTTTTAATCAAAAATAAGATTCCATTAAAAAATATTGTAAAATAAAAAACTGAAAAAAGTATTTTATGTATTATAAAATAATAATATGATGTACATTGAAACCCTTTTTATAAAACATAGTTTTAAAGGACTAATGATTCTAAGACAAAGAGAGGATAACGTCAGGATTTCATAAAAACAATTCTTAACTATATAATGAACTAATGAGTAGAGAAATGGCACCAATACAAGAATATATCATGAATAACTATGGGTTAATGAAATCCCTTAATGGTGTTGAGATATTTCTTATAATATTTCCACAAATGATGCATAATCATAAATAATTTAATAAAGAAAAGAGATTGTTTTAATAAACTCTTATTATATTTTAAAATTAAACCATACTACCAATGTAAAAACTTAAAATTTCATGTATCAAAAAATATCCTTAAATGAAATATATTAATGATATAACATTTTAAAGTCAGTTCGTAAACTTTATATATAAATAGTGGGGCATAACAATTAATGTGTCTCAAAAGAAAGAAAATTGAGAAAAAATTACATTATCGATTTTGTAAATTTTGAAACATAAACCTCATGAATGATCTATAATATAATTGATATATTAATATTAATAATTTGAATTATAATACACATTGGATCCATCCATGGTTATCATAATCACAAGAAAATTAATGGGTGGTGATTAAAGCATGAATCTCACAGAAATAAAAAGTGAAATGAAATTCCCTTACCTTGTGACTTAACTCTCATCGTAGTTGTAAAAACCTCCACTATAATAAATATAGGATTATTATTAATCTACATAAAAAACATATTATAATATATAATACCATATATAGTTTGATTAAGACTTTATATTACCTGATTGTTAACAATTCTATTTTAAGTATTCACTTGGTGTATTATTCGCTTTGTTCATTGCATGTGTCTTAATTCATTATATCATTTTTCCTTATCATGATTTGAAGAATGTAAAACATCGTCAAAATATAATTTATACTAATTATATTTTTATAATAATAATCTATAAAATATATATCTATTTAATGGAAAACACCATTATTGGATATGGTAATCCATACGTATGCTTAAATGTTGTTCCCGTTTATATTATTGTGTTGAAAGAAATAAGGAATATTAAATAAGGGTATATATATGTTTATATATTTATATATAAATTAAAATATAATTATTATATCATATATTTAGTATATCTTCATTGAATCCATCCTCAATAAATTCCTTGTAGTGTGTGAAAAAATAATATTACTTTAAAGAGCGGTATTCCACACTTCCTGAAATGAAATTATCAAATTTACACCACATGGAAAGAATAAATATTTTTTTTGTAAAAGAATACAATAAGCATAAATAAATAATAAAAATATTATATAACATATATAAATATATTCTCTATCATAATTCCATCCATGATAAGCAGTTATGGAATATAAACAATCATCATTTTGTGAGGTTGTAATTTTCTACACACAAAAAAAGAATGTTCATTAAACATTAAATGGATGATTTTTTATGCATATAATGAACAATTATAATGAACAATTCCTAGTATATTTAATATATTAGTGTTTTTATAAAATAATTGACTAATGTTGGGAGGGGTGGTGGAGAATGAAATTAAAATAAAAGAGCATGAGGGAAGACACTACCTCTTAATTGGGTAAATCGATTTGGATTGAGCCAAAAGGAATCTTTAGTTAGTTTTCATACCAAAGGGAGGATTAAAATACAATATGAGGGATTTATTTAAGTTATCTTTGATTACCATGGATGATCTTAATTTTTTTGAGATGTTTTAAAAAGTGAGAGAGATGGTGGCAATTTATATGAAAGGGAAACGACGCCGTTGGAATTTTTCAAAACAAGTTAGGTGAACCCTCATTTTAACATTAAATAAACATTAAAACTATAAAATATCTGTAATGGAAGCTGTATTTACTATAAATGAAAAAAAATGGGTTTTGGAAATGTTTATTGGTATTTTGGGGTCTTAAATTTTTGGTTTTGTACTTTGTTAACCATATTTTTCTATTAATCATTGTAATTAATTTTAATCAAATTCAATAATTTTTTTTTGTAAAAAGATAGAATATATTAGCCATTATAAATGATTCTAATTACAAACATTGAGTACATGTTTCCAAATTCGAAGCATGTACGTGGCATAAATTAACTTAGAAAAATCTAGATGATGGGATTTGACTATTGGTTTTTAATGTAAAAATGACACGAGTTTTCCTATGTTATCATGCCCAATTTAAAAGAGAAATTGATTTTTATTACCATAATTAGAAAAAAAATGTATGTTATAATATAATTAATCATTACAAATAAATTTAGAAAAAAATTATCATCATAAAATAATTATAGGAAGAAGTTGCACTGAAGTAAAATTTAGTATTATTAACTATTCATTAAAAATGAAACCATATATGAAATTACCAAATATTTCACCTAACATAATATTTATCTATTTCATCAATATATTTTGTTTTATTTTTCATATTAAATGTAAACAATTTCAAAATTTTTGATTGAAAATGTTTTCTCCCTTAAATACTTGTAAAAATTCCACTCTAAAAATATTTGTTTTTAAACATAAAACTAGGTTTGGTCATATCTTATATCTATAAAATATATTTTATGACTATAAAAAATATATTTTTGAATATATAACATTTAAATTTAATTAATATCATTCCCTATAAGTAATTATTTTTACTTATTAATAAATATACGATTTTTCACATAAAAATGCACATTTATAAAAGCATCCCCTTTATATTCATTTTGTTTTTATATGTTGTTATAATTAATAAGTAACCACTGAAATAAAATACATATATATTGAAATTTTAGATAATAATATAATCATAAATTTTATTTATGGTTTATATTATATTAAATAATTATATTTAATAATGAATTATTTTTTGATAACACTTGGTCTTGGGTGACATGAAATCCAAAGAGGAATGTTAGTCTTGCATGCAATGGAATCTAATCTCTGTGTTACGTGTTATGAAAAATAAAATTTATGTTACATTTAGCGCATGGTAAATGTTTGGTTTTATATAAGCCAATAGAAAACATGTGCCTTAATATAAAATAAACTATTTTTAATGTGATGTGAAATAAAAAGTATCAATAAAATAAATTAATATTGAAAAACATATTATAAATAATATTGGGTGTAAATCGTAACATATAATTTAGGAAATAAAATATTTTTTTTGAATATATATTATGGAGAAAAAATAATTCCTCTTATTTTCATTCTTTCCCAAGCAATATCATTTTATTGTGTATACCAAACACAATTCTATATTCATTAGAATTCATATGTATGTAAACATACTCAATTTATTGGGGACATATTAATATGAATCTCACAATTGT
This sequence comes from Viscum album, assembly GCA_963277665.1. Taxonomy (NCBI): domain Eukaryota; kingdom Viridiplantae; phylum Streptophyta; class Magnoliopsida; order Santalales; family Viscaceae; genus Viscum; species Viscum album. Next base: position 1,030,930,698 of record OY728125.1, read on the forward strand.
GTATCATATGGTAATGATGGTGTAATTTCCATGATTTTTTAAATTTAGTAAATTAATTACTATTATATGAAACATGTTCATTTATTCCATAGATTGATAATTAATTATATCGTATAACCAATTTGGAATATATGAATTTATATATTCGAATTGTGAATCCTAATAGCTATATAAATCATTTTTAGTGAAATAATATAATGATATAAATTTTTTTATAATACCTCATTGAATAAACAAATTAATTTTTTTATGACATCTTGTTGATAAACATGAGTGATATTTTTATGAATGCCTATTTTTTATTTTTTAACAACATTTCCATGTTATGTATAATGTATTTATGATTATTAACTCACTATATGAATCAAATTTTATCCTTTATGTTATCTAATGTTCTATTTCTTTTTCTTATCCTTCATTGTTTTTTAATCTCACCTGATATTTAATGATGTTCTTCCCTTGGAAATATATTTATTTGGTATTACTAGGGATTATATAAAATAGGATTAATTTTATATGATTAAGTAAATTCTATGTGTATACATAGTTAATATAAACCATGTATTATATAATTAGATTCCAGGGCACTAAACATCAATATATCCTTCGTAGTAATTAATTTAATAATCTCCTAATGAATTTTATTAAAAAGCATGTATTAAACGGTGGAACTTCATAGTAAATGTGCTAGTATTATCAATATGGAATACGATAGATTTCCACATTATATTACATTAGAAAATGACCATATATAAGAAAATAAAAGAAAGTTTTCATCATTGTGGAGGTAATAACACCATAGTGTATACAAAAATATGATTTTTTTGATATTTAATAACATATCATACTACAATATGGTGATTTTAATTAGTAATAAATTTTATCCAAAAACAAAATGTTTTAGATGATAATCTGAATTATTGGTGTATAAATTGTATTTTATGTGTAATTATGATCCCATTGATGATATGAGTCTCTTAGTAAAATCTTATAAAATAGATATTCAATACTACATAATATATTAAAAATAATGACAATGTATTATCTAAAAAGAAATATTGTTTCATATGAGATATAACTATTTTAGATAGAAGATATAAATCAATTAAAAATAATAAAATTATAAGAGAAATGTATTAATACAAATGAATTAGAGGGTATATATGTAACATAATGTGATAGTTTCTCTTTTTTTATAACATGATATTGCGAATAATATAATGCTGGACATAGATTGATCCATGAGTCACTCCTTATAATGATATATAATGAGTTTTATAATCTTGTTTGAATAATTAATTTTGTTGGGTAGTGAGTCCAATATTCTCATTAATTAAAAAAATACAGTTCTATTTTTTATTTTGCTTTATCAAAGCATAAAAAATTTCACTCTCTATGGACTATCCCAAATTTTGTAAACCATGTAAGGTTTTTTACATTCCATAACTACTTTCATAAATTATAAATATTAACTAAATAAGATAAGTGGATTGTTTAAATAAATGAGAGAACGAGTACCTGGATAATATATTAATGGCTTGTAATTTTCTCTATCATGTCCCCCTCTATTATAATAACCCTAGTAGAAGACTATTAATTCTAATCAAAGGTAATGCCTCTTTGGAGATTTTTTCTTTTTTAGTATCATGAAATCAAAAATTTTGATGAACAAAAATTAACCTCAATTTTATTATATAACATTTTCCAATTATATTAGAACATGATCAATCACTGTGTAAGTTCATTATGTATTTTTTTGTACACATGAGTTATTCGTAATATTAAAATAAACATGGAATGTGGAACATTGTTAGAAAGATAGCACAGTGAATATGCTATTGATATAAAGAAGTACATGAATTATGGGTATCTATGAAAAACCTGCTATTCTCCAATGTAATGTCCTAAAAAATAGTCATTACATATTCTATAATCTCATTATAATTTATTAAGGTATTTTAAAAGAATGATTTTCCATGTTACAAATAATATGGCATAAAAAAGAAAACATAAATATTAGTCTGAAAAAAATTAATTTTTTTGATCACATAAATTCTCTTGTTGATTAAATTCATATTATTGGATAAATTATTAATGCTAATAAAATAGAAACAATATTGACATGAAAACAAAAATAAATTAATTCCATGGTGTTTTCATATGAAGATAATAATCCAATGTACATATAATATGAAAGTATTCATAGAAATCATATCACAAGTCATATTAATAATTTAATAATGAGCCCATATAAATGGATGAATTATAGAATTATATATTAAAATATACTATGATTTATCCTATAAAACAATATATATAAAATTATTAGGACAATGGTGTGATGATTTATATATTATCTCACAATAATAGAGGAAAGTTAAATTCAATTGAAAGCATACAGATTATATTTTATAATGTGGTAAGCCTTTCCATCTGAATTATGAGTGTTTTAATAAATATCCTGATGAGGTTGAAGAGTAAACTTTTGAATAAAAATTTTAATGATGATTAAGGATGAAAAAAATAAGAAATATTTATTCAAATGAAAAATTATTCCTTCATATGAAAATGGATTTAGATAAAATTATGAAGCGGTAGAGGTTTATGATTATAGGGACCTAAAATATGATTCATTAATTAGCGTTATAGATATACTAGAAATTGATGATAGTTATATTGAATATTATGGTATTGTGGGGAGAGTTTCCCTAATGGGTTTTCTAGATGTATCCCTTTTAAAACATGTAAATTGTGATGAAAAAATGAAGAAGGAAATTGTAGTTTCTGAATAATCAATGATGTGTATGAAATAATAGGAAGAAAATAATTCATAATTATATAAATATATTAAAAAACAAAAATATGAAATTTTAAGAATCATAGGAATGCATGCATATTCAAAGATCAATGTTGATGTATATGCATGAATCATTGATGGATTAACTAGCACTATGAAATAAAAGCACATAGTGTCTTCGTAACACAAAGAATAAATCATTGTTTGGGTGTGTGTGTATGAGTAATAAGAATATCTCCATAAAACTAAAATCCTATAAAACAACCCAATTAAACATATAAGTTTTTAAGATAATGATGTATTGAGAAAAAAACATTAAAATTATAAACATACTACAATGCATAGTCACTTTTAAACTAAATGGAATGTTACTGTGGGGCATGATCAAATTGAGTATAATGTAAGAGATCTTAATTAACATAAATCACAAACTCCCCATAACAGTGTGAACTTCAATGAATCCCAAAATCGTATATGTAAATAATAGATAAATTTTTAATAGAACTAATAAATAAATGTTCATGTAATGGAATATATAAACATCCTCATTTTTTATTCTCAATTTCAAAACAATTGAGATAGAAATAAGAGCAAGATGATTGTCTGTTTACATCATAATCTTAGTATTTAATGTTTTTCTTGTTTGGTGTAATGGTCATTGATAGAAGGTATATTCTAGTACCTCATGTGTATCATGAGTTTTTACTCATGATACATAGAATGGAAAAAATAAGTTGTTGAGAATTATGTATACCACATTGAAAAATGAAAACATATTTTCAATTCATAATGAATAAAAGGAATCTCTAAAAAAAATATAGTTACATGAAAATAAATCTTCAGATTAATTTCATAAATGGTTTTGGTAGAGGAATAAATTTCATAGTATGGAGTCAGTTTATGATGTTTCATTATTAGTATCTAATAGTTATGGATTTTTGGTTATTGATAGTGGATATACATCACATAAGACTTTATATAAATATAAAATATCAAAAAATTATTTATGAAATATGTGGAGAGGTTTGTTTTTGAAATAATTAATAACACCCAATTTTTTGATCTGGATTGGAAAATGATGATGGATAGCATCTTGTGTATATATATGTGTACTTGGTAGATGGAAATAACCCGTGGTGTTTAGGGGTATGTTAGATGTGTGATATAGAAAATGTTATTGTATTTAGTAAGAACAGACGCACCATAAAAAAATTATAGATAAATTATCAATTAAGGATGATTTACCACATGAGATATATATATACTTAGTAATGGAATTCTAGATCATCTCCTCCAACTAAAATGAAAATTATAATTGAACTAAGTGACATTGAAATATACATCAATGATCATTAAAAAATCTAGTTATAAATTACGGATGAAGTAACCGACCCAAATACACATGTGGGGACACATATACATATGGACAATTTCAAATAGTGAAAATAGTGTGTAAATTTTACATGAAAAATAATGTAACTACATCAAGAGTGTTTGGTCAATTTCACATGGATATTTTTTTTCCAATTACTTCTCAATCATATTTTGTAAAAAATATCATGTCTTATTTATGGTGATTTCAACAGGATGATTTGGTTCATAGTGATTAATCACAATAATATATTACCCAAGTGCATTACAAAATCAAAACGATAATTTAAAATTATTCTTTTGTTGAAAATTATGTTGATTCTCAATAAAAAATTGAGTGGAATTAACAATACCAATGTAGATAAATATTTATAGAAACATGGTTTTTAACATCATATTTAGTTGTGATAATTACAGAAAAAGATATCATTTAATCAGGAAATCATATCATGATAAAAAATTCCCTAACTTTGAACATTGAAAATATCTAACATAGAAACATTAAATAGATTAATATTTAGTATTTTTGTAAATATCTAATTAGGAATTACACTATCCAAATAAATACGCAACTCCATATTAATTGTGGAATTGATTTAATCTAATACTAAAATAATTCTATATATTTGGAAGTATGCACATTATAGTGGACATGGTGAATGATAAAATGTTTAATAATCAAGAGATAATAGGATAATTATTTGATATCCCTATAAAATTTGTGCATAACAACAGTAATAATAAAATATAGGTAAAATAATTTATTTATTTGATGTTAACCTAACTAAAATTTAGAAAATTTCATATTCTTGTTACTAGATATCTGCATTAAATGAGAATCACATTCAATGAATTTTTCCAAAATGAAAGGTGGATAACTATGATGATGTGTTAATCATAGGGGGTTGAAAATGATAAAAACACTCCATAGAGTATGGATTATATGGACGATTCTATATGAACTTGTAGTGATAATAAAATTACTTTCAATTTTTAAGACATTGATAATAACATTTTGTTGTTGTTGGAAAACCATAATAAAATTATAAATTCAATTGGGGAAACAATAAAAATCATTTCACTCTCATGTGGAACAAAAATAATTTGATTATAATACATGAAAAGTATGTTGGGTCACATATTTAATGATAGAACTATATACAATTGATAAACTAAATATCACAGAAATTGAATCAAAGAAGAAAATTCAAAAAAATTAGCGCAACAATGTTTTTTTATAAAATAAAGCCAATAAAGAAGGAAGAGTTAAATAGAATAAGTTATATATAAAATATAAGGTATTTTACAAAATCTATCGAATGGACATTGATGATAAATCTTCACAACTATAAGGACTTGATACCATTAGATTATTTCAAGAAAAGACTGTGAAAATTGTTTTAATTTATACAAAATTGGAATTAAATTAGAATTATTTAATAGAGTCATTAATGAGGAAGAGTTAAGTGAAAAACTATATTTTTTATCATTAATTATGACTATAACTATGTTTTATAGTGTATTAATGTGTTATCTGGGATGAAATAAGAACCTAAATCAAGGAACTAAATGTTGGATCAGTACTAAAGGTAGGTATGGTATTCTTAGAGAGGGTGTTATCAAAACCCCTACATCGACAAATGGGAAATAGAAGTGAGTGATGATAGTCATTTATATTTACATCATCATGTTTAGAGGTATAGGCTATATCAAATTCATGTTGTTTTTAAACTAATGTGGTTAAATCTGAAAATTATTAATCTTTGGAATTTAAATTCTTCATTTTGTTGTATGTGTTCGAAAATATTAACGGTATGTTTATCTCATAATACAAATAAACTATGGAGTTTTTTAGATGATTTCCAAATGATTGTTATGAATCAATTAGAAATCTAATGGAGACATAAATGAAATTTTAAAATGACTAAAAAGGTGAAAAAGTGGATATGAAACTCTATAATAAAATTATTAGTAAATTTTTTTAATTATATCCAATAATAGAGATATTGTGTTTACCTCATGTAAATATTAATGATATTAGAATTTTTGAATGTAAAATAACATTAATTCTAGTATTATGATAAATATATCTATAAAAAATAGTTTATTGTTGGTTATATTATAATAAAAATTCATAGAATCTATTTCTGGGTTATGAAGACATTTATTTTATTTGATTAGTGGATGAAAGAAATTATAAATCAATATATTTTCTCTATATTTCTATCTATTTCATTTCATAGAAAAGTAAGAAGAAATACGACATATACCTAATCCCCATAAAGGTGGAATATAATGTATGAACTCAAGTATTCACATAGTTCATATATGTAAAATAGTCTCTTCATAATAGTGGATTGGATTTGTTTTATAAATTTTGAATACATGTAAAAACTCAATTCCTATCAATGTAAGGAAAAAAATCACTTTCAGAACTATAATATAAATAAAGTGGAAATAAATTATAATTTTATATAGGATAATGTGGAAAAAAGTTTATTCAACATGGAATATATAATGACACAAGATCATGTAATAGTACCGTGGGATATTATTTGACTAAACTAGACATTAGGTAACATGGAATGAAACATAGAGTCCAATGAAATCCATATATTTTGACGGAATATGGGAAAATACTTATAATAAATCATTGGAATTTCATTAAGATAATGTTATACTTTCTTACAAAAATTATTGTTAATACTTTATAACTCTATATTTTACATCTTCATGAAAGTGAAATATGGGATTATCAAAAAATAGGGAGAATATGTTTCTTAAAATGGGGGAGAATCACCCTTAAGGGTGTGTTTATTTAATAAAAAATTTTAGGTTATAATTAAAGGATTAATGTAATTGTATTTGGGTTAGGGATGAAAATTTAAGTGAATTATGAATGTACTCATTTGATAAATAATTAATTTAACACCTTACTCTCAAACCTATCATATTCACAAAAGATTTAACATTTTATGATTTATGAGTTTATGGTGTGGTCATTTAAGGAAAAGTATTTGAAGGGAAATAGATATAGATTGTATATTTTTTGAGTATTAAAAAACCTAATGAGGATATATTTCTATATAAATGATTTGAAAATATTGTGGGTTTATTAGGAAAAGTTGAATAAGGATTCTCAGTTGATTCATGAAGGATTTTTATAGATAAAGTTTAATATATTATCATTATAGATTTATTGATTCTATTGAATAAAATTTTATTATAGGAAAAATACCTAATGTTGTTGATCCTACAATACCCCAAATATTGTTTATTGCTTAGAAATTATTTTCCAAAATTGAAATATCTATAAAACTAATGATATAATACTAGGTTAAATTAGAAAAATAAAATGTTCCCCATGTCATATTATTTTTTGGTTAAATTGTAATGTTGGAATGTTGGATACAAAAAAATGTCAAATACCACTAACATCCCATTATCAGGAAGCCACAAAAAATCTAATTTATAATCTCATTAAATATATAGTTTAGTGTGATTATAAGATGTATGGTCATGTGAGAACATATTAGATTAAGAATCTTTTTTTAAATGTTGGCCAAAGCACAAGTGAATATGTGAGTTGTGTTCCTTATCCTCCCATGTGGGAGGTGAGATGGCAGGTCACATGTGAGTAAAAATAGAACTCCAAAAAAATATCCATTATTAGAATGAGGATAACTATTAATCAATAAAATTTAACATGAATTTATGATTTGGGATTTTGAGTTTTTAGAGCACAATAAATTCATATAAACCTTGAAATTGTGGCCATCGACTAAGAGATTTGATTATTATATGTGATTTTGTATATTTAGGGATGTTTATACTAATGAAATATTAATATGACAATGTTATTTTGGATAAACATTGACCACACAAAAATTTCCCCATGTGTCATAAAAAATCACCATAATCCACATTGTAAAAATTGAAATTTTAAGGAGAAGTTATTGTGTATTCTGAGTTCAATAAATATTTTGAATACTATATGAGGATATTATGTAGTGTATGTTTATATTCTATAGAGAGTTTAGGGATTCTTAAACATAGAGGTTATTATTTCAGGATATTTGTGGGAGTTTAATGGAGTAATTAATGCTTTTTAGGTTTTGATTTGGTCAACTATATATGACCAAACCAATTCATATGATACCACATGTCATTAAAATATATGGTAATAATTGTTTCATTATATTTCAGAAAACTATTCCATAATAAATGAGAAAATAATAATTACAAATATTATGATTATAGATAATTCTATAGTCGTGAATTCAATTATCTCAACATTTTGGCAAAAACATTTATGAGGGAATAATATCTTGTTTTTGAAAATGATAATTTATTTTTCATAAAATAGTATGAAACCATTAAAAAATTAATAATTATTATCAATAATATAAAATAAAGATTAAATCCTAACAATATATTGAAATAAAATGAGAATATTTTTATTTCAACTAGAAACAAAGCTTCCAATGAGATATTAATATTTTTTCTTGAAGACATAGAGAATGGAATTAGGAAATTCAATGAGCATTAACTTTTTGGAACATAATCATAGGGTTTGAAAGGGATACACCATGTTTTTTTTATTTTCATGATATTCTTGTAAATAAGATCAAGGTGGTCTTATAAGGATTACTAAATTCCTCCATATAAGGACCCTGCCTTATTACCTTATATAATCAGGAATTTTAGTCAAAAACACACTTACTTTGATATTGAGGACATTTTTAGGTTTATAGTTTTATATAATTTTGATATAATACATATATTACATTCAGCATTCATATATAGATTGTACCACAAAAAAATATCCCTTTCATTCAAAATATAAAACTTTTCAAATAAAACATGTTTTCGTGAACAAATCATAATGAAATTTATATTGGCCTCCTTCATTGACTTACACTTCCTTATTACCAATTAAAAATAATTTAAAAACATGGTATGATCCCGAAAATATCAATAATTAATATAATAATAATGAATTAAAACAGAAGTCAACGTATACTTGTAACATATGAAATCATTTTTAGAAAAGACATACTTGTTACCCATATAATCATACTTGTAAAGCATGAGACTTCCATGATATATATAAAACATATATAACATAAATAAAACTATAATGGTATCCTGGGTCATTACATACATAATATTGTGACCCTATAGGGTATTATATAATTTCCAAATCTCATGGATATCTTACAAATTTTGTAACAATCACAGTTACTCTGGTAGAAACCATAGAGATACCATCCATCTTACCCTTAAAAAAATGAATTGGAGGTTAACAAATTTCCTACCCCTTATCATAAACAATTCCCAAGAACTAGAACATAATCGTACAAAATTAATATTTCAATAAAAATATTACTTTTAAATTTCGTAAAAGTGGATTTTAAAATAGGATTTTTAAGTAACAACCCCTTGAAAATATCATATAATAGAAGAGTGGATTAATATAGTGGATAGAATATATATATATATATAATTTAAATACAGGTAATTAAACATAATATACAAATATTTCATCACAAAATCTATTTTAATTTGACATAAATAATGATGTACTATGTTAACCTAATGAATCGGAATCAGGTATTTAATTACCTTACCTTGGGTTTGTATTATTTAAAAATTGATTAAACCTCATAGATAATGGGCGAATTCATTTTATTAGTTTTATATAGAAACATTTTAATTTTTATATCATATTTATGTTCATTTTATTACATAATTTCAGCCATTAATCGTTATTATTTTGTTCCTTCAATTTGTTTCGAGTGCATTCTTAAATGATTTCCATGGCCAATTTGTGTTTTATTTTCCTTCATTTTGGAAATGAAATTATACATTTGGAATTAAATTGTATTCATATGTTTCCAAATATATAATTTTACCATTAATCATCTTTCACATATATGATGATGAATATTTTGATAAAACATTATGATTATTTGTTTAGATCAATTATTACAGGTTCACAAAAATCCTGAAATTATTTTATTAGATAATTTAATGTTATGTATAGATATTTATTCTATCATAAAAATTAATTTTAATATAAATGTTAAATTAAGATTCATCTATAATAAAGTTTTTACTATAATCTTTAAAAATATAATGGAAATTGGAAGCACATCGTAAATGATTTTGGTAAATCGGCACATCATTGATAGTGGTTTTATTTTTAGAAAAAGGGGGAGTGGATATGAAGGCAAATAATGAATAGTTAAAATGAACATGGTAGAAACCATAATATATATGTTTTGTGGATTTCTTACCTCCTGGATAAGTGTAGGAAAAGAGATTGTATGAAAATATTGGAATTGAAAAAGAAAACACATTAAAAAAGGAAGAGGATCCTTACCTCTTGATCTCTTCTCCTTGAGATCCCCCTTATGGTCTTTAGTTATGGCCATTTGGTGATACCAGAAGCTCTAGGATGTGGGGAAGATCCCCTGGGATTGAATTTGGATGAACATAAGAAATTATCAAGGATTGAGTTGTGTGAGAATAATAGGTGAATGAGGGTGGTATTTATAGTGGAGGAGAGGATGGATTTTACATTATTTGAATCATTGTTTTAAAACATCTGTCCACAACTATGATTAAACATCATTCATATGATCAATATACTAAATATATCATGTGAGTTTAAACAAAGTGGGATTACATCAATTATGATCCCATAAATAGTATATTTAACTGATAATTTGAATATACGGTCTTTTGCCAAATTTCACAATTCATCATAAATTCATGAATTTCATGAAAATCCCCAAAATAAACCCTAACAATCATTAGACGTATATAACTCAAAAATTAGCTCCATTTTTTTGAAATGAATTGTCTTACTATTATTAATTAAAACTTTAATAATAATCATTCATTATTCAAAAATTAAATATTTTTAAATGATTACTCAATTTAAATCACCTATAATAATTTATAAATATGTAATTATAATAAAGCATTACAAAAAATAAATATATTATAATTTAATATATATTGGTGTCATATAAATATTCATAAGGGTACGTTACTATTCAACAAAAAATCCAGTTGGTTCTGTAAGTCTCTAAATATCGTACTGATCATTATTATAGTTGACTATTTTCCAAAATTCAAAACATAATGAATACTAATTATATTTAATGTATAGTTATAAAAATTTGATTAAAAAATTATTAATTTCAATTTAGTATGAGAAAATTTGGGTGTAACATTATCCACACCTTATGGAAATTGAATCCTCAAAATTTTATTTACTTTTTTGATAATTTGGGTACCCTTCAATCATAGACATTTTTAGATTTCCATGTTGCTCCTTCAACCTCGTGGTTTCTTCACCAAACCATTACCCAGTTGATTACATTATTCTTCAACACATGTTCACTTCAACAAAGAATTTGAACCATTTTATCTTCATGAGAATGGTTATCTTCCAACTGAATTGCTTCAGGGCACAAAACATTAGATGAATCTGGAACATACTTTATCAACATTGAAACACGAATTAATTTATGTACCTATGATAAACATGATGGAAAATATACTCAAATGGATAATTTTCTATATTTTTCATGGATTTCATATAGTCCAATGATCAATGGGAATATCTTTCCTTGTTTACCAAAACACAAAAATTTTCCATGGTGAGATTATAAGAAAAACAAGATCACCTACCACAAAATAAAAGTCTTTACTTCTATTGTCTACATAACTTCTATGCATTCTCTAGTATGTCATCATGTTTTGATGGATCATCATCAACATCTTAGACACATCCTATTCTAATTTTTTTCCCATTAACATTATTTCCCCAACATCATCTCAAAAATATAGAGTTTGACATCACTTCCCATTCAATGACTCATAATGTTTTATCTATATATTGGAATGATAACTATTATTTAAAATGGAACTGAATTAATGAAAAATGATTATCCAAGATTCCTTGGTAGTCTATTGAAATTTATCTAATAATATACTCGAAATTATAAATTGTTCATTATTACTTCCCATCTGATTGAGGATGAAAATATGTAATAAAATTTAATTTTGTGCCCAATGACCTTTGAGGGAACTTAATAACATTAGAAGTGAATCTGGGATCCCGATCAGATACAATTGAAATAATAACTCAATGTAATATTACAATATCTTTGAGGTATATTCAAGAAAGCATATCGAAAGAAATTCTATCCTGAATCGAAAGAAAATATGCAGATCTAGTCAACCTATAAACAACAACCCAAATCACATTGTTACCTATATAATTATTAATTAGTTCAAGAACAATGTCCATAGATATATTCTTCCATTTCCTGTATATAACTGTATAGGACAAAAGCATCCCCTTCTGTAACTACTACTATTCATTAACATATTGACATGTCAATCATTTCTTGGTAAAATTAGAAATATATCTTATCATTCATTCCCACCAATAATACTCTAGTAGGACTCTATACATCTTAGTACTGGTATAATGAACTGAAAAAATTGAACTATGTTCTTCAAAAAACAAATAATTATTCCAATGGGAATCCAAAGGCACAAACAACCTTTTAACAAATCATAAAACGCAATTTTATCATGGTTAAATTCTAGAAACATACACATTTTAACAAATTCTACCTTTATCGGTATCTCATATTCTTCACTCTGGATTACTTAATTTATTTTGATATCATTGACTAAACTAAAACCTAAACAAAATCATATGTATTTCATAAACTAACAACTTCTATAATAAAATTTATCAATTCATAAATCAAGGGATCATGTATGAATCTTAACATGGTTAATTATGCATGATGTTTTAAACATAAGGAATCTTCGCCTTTCTTCCCCTTTCATGGATGATAATTGATCATGAAATCATATTACTTTATCATTTCGCACCATATTCCATCCCTTGGATTTAATTTATACTGAGGTAATTTATACTTATGATTTTTATTCTTAGTATATATTAAACATTTGGCTCCGTATAAATGATGCATCCAAATTATCAAAGAAAAAAATGACAACGGCCAATTCCAAATCTTGTGTTGGATAACTTAACAGATGATAATTTCCTTTTCATGAAGAACATGTAATTAAAAAAATCAATATTCATTAGAACACAACCAATTAAATTCAATGAATCAACACTTTATATAAAAAACACACCATTTGGGGAAGGCTTGGTGAAAATTGGAGCATTCACCAATCTCTTCTTAAGTTCCGGAAAAAAAATATCACAATATTCTATCCAAATAAATTTAACCCCTTTTGTGTTATCTTAGTTAGATTTATAGATAAACATGAAATGTTTTTAAAAACGAATCACTAATAACCTACTAATCCAATTAACCTACAAATTTTTGTAACATTTGTAGGTTGTGTCCATTCATCAATGAATTTTTTTGCAAGATCAACAATTATTCCATCCTTATTTCCAATGTTCCAAAGAAAAGAAATATGTTGCAATAAAAAAACACACATTCTTAATTTTCCATACAATTTATTTTCATTTTAGGTTTTCAAAACAAAACTTAGATGTATTTCATGCTCCTCTATACTCTATGATAATTCAATAATTTCATCAAATAACCCAACCAAAAATTCACCTATGAACTCATGAAATAATCTATTCATGTGATCCACAAATATAGAAGGTGTATTAGTTAAGAAAAATGACATAACAACAAATTAATAAAGCCTATATCTTGTGTGAAAATCTATTTTCATGATGTCATTGTTATTCACACTTACCAGATAGTATCTGGATTTCTAGTCAGTCATGGAAATGTACTGAGATCCCTAGAGATGATGAAACAAATCATAAATATATGGAAAATGTTACTTTTTTAGTAGGGTAATTATTAAATGATCTATATTCAATGTAATGTCTCATGGATACATCTATTTTAACAAAAAAAATAAGGTTACCACATTGAGAAGTGCTTGGATGAATGAATCCTTCATCAAAACACACCTGAAATTTATTTTTCAACTCAATATGTTCCATTTGATCCATTAGATGTGGATATTTTTTATTTTTGTTAGAATCAGGAACAACGAAAATTTGGAATTTGACTTCCTAATCAATTATGAAACATGATAACTCATCTGAAAAAACATCAAGGTATTCATTTACCATTGGCACAACAATTATCTAAAAAGTTCAATGGTTTTAAAAAATATGAGCAAGATAATATTTATTTCCATCATCCAATAATTTCTATGCTTCCTGATATGTTATCAATTGTATGGCTTCTTTCTTCTATAAAAACATAAACTCTTTCTAAAAAACAACTTTATCTCTAATGTCAATCATAACATGATACATAAAAAAACCATTCCCAGAATGAAATCAAACTCATCTAAAGGGAAAAAACGTTTTTCTTGTAATGTCATTCTATAGAACAAAATTTAAAGATTCTTATAATTACAATTTTCTATAAAATTCCCCACATGTATTTTGTTAATGTGTTATTTTCTAAATTGTTGAGGTGATATTTCAGATTTACCAAAAAAAATAATAGAAATAATGGAATTTTTAGACCATGTTCCGTAGAAAACATTAGAAATTTTCTAGTAAACAAACAAAGTACCATATACATCTTCATTGGATGGATAGATGTATACTGACTTAGTAAGAAAGGATATCACTACACCTTCTTGCATATAGTATGGCTTCTTTACATCATTCAACCCTCTCCTTTGGTAGTGATTTGAATAATGACACTTCACTCCACTTTTAAAACACGTTACATTTTTCTTATCAGAATTATTATTAGGATCATATTTTTTAAAAAAATAGCCTATTTGTCCCAACATACTACATTTGAACACTTCCCAGTTTTTGGTATGGAATTCTCTAGTGTTATTTTTTCCTCACAATTCAAAAACTAAAAACCAAAATTTTATACCATTAGAATAGTTTAGATTATTCTTACCCATAGCATTCCATATAGACATATTCTTTTATTTATTGTCAATGTTTGTATAAATATCCAAAAACTCTACCTATATCCTCTCATCACATCCAAAATCTAATAACTTTGGAATTCATGTAAGGCCGATGCGCTTCGATAATATGGATTTAATATTGAGTAAAAGCAGTTGATTTTCTTATCAAGATACCAAATAATATTTTGAGGATACATTACTAGTATGGTGATATATTCTATATACAATTCCACTGAATCATCTTTATTCATATTCAATTCAGGGATAATCTTCTCTATCCTTAGTTGCACAACTGTAGAAAAATATTTTTCGAGGGAATGTTTTTTAAATCCACCTCACTCTAAGGTAAATATATACACTATATACTAGATATTGTTGACAATTGACAACAACTGATCATCTTCATGTTCAAAATAATAAATGGAAATACTTCTCTTTTCATTATCTAAATATCCCATACCATTGAATATCATTTCAATGGCTTCAATCCATCCTTATCTCACTACTAGGATATAATATCCAATTAAAGCATGAGGGTGTTGCATCCTAAAATGATCCAATATCATAGTTAATGGAATATATATATATATATATATGAACTATAAAATACATAATCCAACATAACATAAACAAATTTTTTCACAAAAAAATCAATTAACACTACATTAATAATGATGTACAAGATTAACCCAATGAATGGAAATTGTGATACGAATTCCTTTACCTAAGGTTCTTCTTACATAACAATTGTTTAAACATCCTGTATATTGTTTAAAATATTGTTATTAGTATTTTACAGAATCATTTTCATGTTTATAACATCATATATTATAAATTTACAACATTATTTCATACATTATTTTTTAGTATTTGGTTACTTCCAATGTTTTGGGTGTGTTCTTTACATGATTTCCATGGATGGTTTGTGATTGATTTTATTGACATATGGAAATGAAATTATTGAAGTGGAATGAAAAATTATTCATATTATTTCGTATTACAAAATTATACAATAAATATTTTTGTTACCATATATAATGATGAATCATTAGATAAAACATTATTGATATTGGTATATATCATATTTTGGAGGTTGCTCGATAATCATGAACTTGTTTCATTATATAATTTTATTTTATATATAGAATGTCATTAAAGAACACAAAATAGGTTACAACATACACTCTACATTATTATTAAACCATAAAAAGTGTTATACGATATTCTAGAAGGAATTAATGGAAATTGGAATCAAATCGTTCACTATTTTGGTAAATTTTCACATCATAGAATGTTTTATTATTATTAGAAAAAGAGTGAGGAGGGGAAGGATGATGATGAATCTTTTACATGAACATGGTAACATATAGAATATATACGACTCTAGAGATTTCATTCCTTTTGGATAAGTGTAAGGAAAAATATTATAAGAAATTATAGTAATTGAAAATAGAACACATTATAAAGGATGATCATTCTTACATCTTGATCTCTTCTCCCTGAGATCCACCTTAAGGCCTTTGGTTTTAGACTTTTGATGGGAGCACAAGCTCTAGGATGTGGGGAAGGGCCTTGGGAATTAAATTTTTAAGAACATATACATTTCTAAAGTCTTTATAGGTTTGAGAATAAGAGCGGAATGAGGGTGGTATTTATAATGGAGGAGATGAGTGATTTAACATTCTTTTAATCGTTAATTTAATTTTTTTCTAATGCTATGAATAGTCCCTTTTTATGTGAAAAAAATAATTAAAAAGATCATGTGTATTCAAAACAAATGGGTTACATCACTTATGATTCCATACACAGTGTATTAAATTGATAATTTGAATATATGTTATTTTACCAAATTTCAGTATTCATCAAAATTCAAGAATTTAAGATTAAAACCAAACATTCATCCTAACAATTTCTCGACTTTTAGAACTCAAAAATGAACATCACTTTTTGAAAATAATTTTCAAAATACTATTATTTTAATTTTTAATAACAATTATCCTTTATTCAGAAATTTTTAATTTTAAAACTATAACTCAATTTATATCACCTTAAAAAATTTATCAAGATGTAATTATCTTAAATACTTAAAAAAAGATAACAATAATATAATTTACTATTAATTTCAGTTGTATTATTATTCATTAGTGTATGATAATATTCACCAAAAACCATGTTGGTTCTATCAGACCCCAAATAACTTACCCATCCTAATTATAGATAGCTATTTTCTGAAATTCATAACATAGAAGCCTAAAATTTATGTCTAAAGGCAAGTGATAACAAACTAAAACAAAAAAAAAATGCAGGAATTTCAATTTTTTTTGATTCCTTGGGGTGTTACATTTTTTTCACCTACTAGAAATTGTGTCCTCAAAATATAATTTACCTATTAAACAAGTGAGGGTAACATTCCCTAAAAGCATTATCAAATTTCAATGTTGCCTCATCAACCTTCTGAATTCTTCAGAATAAATTTAACTGGGGGATTAACTTATTCCACAATACATATTCCCTTCAATGGGGAATCTAAACTGGTTTTTCATCATAATAATGTATCCCTTCTAGAAGAACTTCTTTTTGGCTCAAAACTTGAGATGAATCAATAACATTCGTTCTCAACAAAAAAAAAACAAGAAAACAATAATGTTCCTGAGATGAAAACAGAGGCAAAGCTACTCTGTAAGTGACTCGTTGAAATTTGACTAGTATTTCATAAGTTTCAATGAACTGTGTACATAGCATTCCTTTCTTACCAAACTAATAACACATATACATGGTGATATTATATAAATAACATGATCACCTACCTCAAACTAAATGTTTTTCTTCCTATTGATAGCATAACATTTAATGCCTACTCTGAGATTTCCTCCTGTTTTGGTGGGTAATATTTGCTTTATCGACAACATCCACTAATAATTATGGCCCCATTAACATCTTCCCCCAACTTCATCCCAAAAAATATGGATTTTGACACCGAATACCATAAAATCCCTCAAAAGGTTCTATATGTATACATGAATGATATCTGTTACCAAAAGTGAACTCAACTAAAGAAATGTTTTGATTCCATAATTTCCTGGTAGTTCATTAAACATTCTCAAATCATATCATAGAATGTCTATATTGTTCATTATAACTACCCCTCTCATTGAGGATGAAAATTAATACTAAAATATTATAATGTTCTCAATGATGTTTGAAGTCCCTTGCAAATGATAGAAGTGAACCTGGGATCTCGATCAGAAACAATGTAAAGTGGAATTCCATGTAACCTGAAAATATTATTGAGGTATAGTTATAAATGTTGATCTAAATAAATTATATCTAGAATATAAATAAAATGTTCTTATTTTATCTATCGTTCTATATTATCACAAATCACATTGATACCTTGAGATGTCTTAGGAAGTCCCCCCATGAAGTCCATGGATATTTTCTTCCATTTCCCCTCTAGAATTTGAAATGGATGAAGCATCGCATTTATCATCTTCTTCTCTTATTAAACCTATTTACATGTAAAACATTTCATTGTAAAATCAGCAATATCTATTTCCATTCCTCCACACCAATAATACTCTCGAATGTCTCGGAACATCTTTGTACTGATATAATGAACTAAAAATGGAGAACTTTGAGCTTCACAAAACAAATGATTCTTCAAATGTGAATCACAAGCCACAAACAACCTTTTACCAAATCATAAAATAAAATCTTTTTCATGGTTAAATTTTAGAAACATAACCATTTTATCCAATTCTACATTTTCATGTAGCTCACAGTATTCCTTCTACACTTTCATTATTCTTTCTAATAATGATGACTACACCGAAACCTGAATGAAAACAAATCTATTTTTTTCACCAAAAAATTATAATCCGGAATTCAGAAAATCATTAATCAGGGGATCGGGTTCCAATCGTTACATGGTTAATGATGCATGTTGTTTTCAACCCAATGCACCATCCACTTTGTTTGATTTTCTAGGATGGTAATTGATCATTCAATAATAATACATTATTAGTTAAATATGTCTTCTTTATCTCATGTTTAATTCATTCTGAGTTTATATATACTTCATCCATTTATGGTCAGTATACATTTTACATTTTTTTCCATATATATTATGCCTTTAAATTTTCAAATAATTAAAACATTGCTTCTAATTCAAAATATTTTGCGAGATAATTTAACTCATGATGATTTAGTTTTCTTGAAGAATATGAAATTATATAATCATTATGAATCAATACACTACCAATTACCTTCAATAAAGAATCACTTTAGAGAAAAAATATCAATTTCAGGAAGGAAAGTCCAATATTAGAGCCTTCACCAATCTCTTCTTCAGTTCTTTAAAAAAAATATCACATTATTCTATCAAAGTAAATTCAAATCCTTTTCCTATTAAAATAGTTAGCAGACTAGATAACCATGAAACCATTTTTAACAAATCGTGGGTAATAACTTACTAATCCAATAAAATTACAATTCCTTGTAAAGTTAGTAGTTATTGGCCACTCATCAACCACTTTTGTTATGGAATGGTTAGTATTTATTCGGTCTTTATTTACAATGTTCCCACGAAAAGAAATATTTTTCCACAAAAAAACAAAATTTCTAAATTTTCCATAAATGTTATTTTCCATTAAGGATTTAAAAACTCCCCATAGGTATCTTTCATGCTCCTATTTACTCTTATTATATTACAAAATGTCATCAATTAAGAGAAACACAAATTTATCCAAGAACTCATGAATTATCATATTTATAAGATCTAAGAATATAAAAAGTTATATAGTTAACTCAAATGATATAATAAAAAATTCATAATTTCCATATCAAGTATGAAATTCTCTTTTCAGGATGTCATTATCATTCACCTTCAGTATATGGTATCCAGATCTCAAGTCAATCTTGGAAAAGTACTGATATTTATGAAATTGATCAAAAAGGTCATCGATATGAGAAAAATTAGACTTGTTTAATAGTTACATTATTCCAAACTCTATAATCAATGTAAATTTTCATTGAACCATCATTTTTTTAATGATCAATATTGGGGAAACCCATGGTAAACTTCTAGGATAAATGAAAACTTTTTCAAGAAACTACAACAATTCATTTATCAATTCAATATGTTCCATTTGAGCCTTTTTATTTGGGTGTTTTGAAATTTTATTAGCATTAATTACTAAGTCAATTATAAATGTTACTTCTCGATCATGTATGACACTAGGTAAATCATTATGAAAAACATCATGGTATTCATTTACAACTAGCACATCATTTAGCAGAGTAGTTACCTTGTATTAATTAACATGAGAATGATATGTTTCATTTCAATATTTCAATAGTCTCTCACATTCTTGATATTTTATCAATTGTATGGGTTAGTTCATTTATAAAAATTGAAACTTTTTATGAAAAACAAATTCTTTATCTCTATAGTCAATCATAGAATGATATAAAAAATGTCATTCCATTCCATGAATTACTTCAAAATCTCCAAAAGGAAAGCAACAAATTTTACATGTAATGTCTTTCCACAAAATACAATAGAAAAATTATTTCAATTCCTTTTTAACATAATATTCCCCCCAATTTTTTTAAAAATACATTCCAGTATCATTTGTTGAGGTAATATATTTTCAATTTATCGGAAAACGTATTAGAAATAAAAGAATGTGTAATCCCTGTACTGAAATTTTTTTTTAGCAAAATCTAAGTAAAAAAACAAAGTACATGATACAACATTATTGTAGGGCTAGATGTCTGCTGACATGGTCTGAAGGTATCTCACAACACCTTTATTCTTATAGTCTTTCTACTTTTTATAATTCAAATCACTCTTCTAGAAGGCATTTTTTTAATGAACCTTCACTCAACATTGAAGACACATATAAATTTTTATTATTAGGATAAGTCTTACGATAACTTTCAATAAAATCAAGGTACATATATCTTAATGTACCACATTTAAAACACATCCCGTATTTTTTAATCCATTCCCTAAGGTTCTTTTTTTTCCACATATTTCAAAAATTGGAAATTGTAATTTCATTCCATCAGATTTCATTTGTTAATTCATACCCATCACATGCCATCTATACCTCTTCTTATCTTTTTTGTAAAAGTGCATGTGTTCATAAAAAAGAAACATCAATACCCTATAATCCCATCTGACAATATTCTCATAAATTTTGAATTCACGAGAGGCCAATATACTTCGATACTATCACATTAATCTTGATTTATAGCAATTGATTTTTCAATCATGTTCTAGAATAATATTTGGATAATACCTCAAGATTTAGGAGAAATTTTCTTCATTCATGAATCTTTAATCATTATATATATACATCAATTCAATGAACTTAATATCCATCATATGTCAAAACCGAAAAGAGAAATATTATTCATGGAAAATAATTAGAAATTCATCCCACTGTATTGAATTAAAATCATCTCTATCCTTGATATTATTTTCCATTAACCATTACTGATCACCTTCACCTTAAAAATGATAAATTGAAAGACAAGAATTATTATTATCTAAACATCCCATAACATCTAATATCATTCCAAGGTATTTAATACATCATTCTTCCTCTACTGGATCATAAGATCCATTGAATGAAATAGGGTGTTGTTTAATAAAATGTTCCACTATCACCATGTTTTATTGTGGCACCTATAGTTAATTTATTAAAAGGATACCACAGTAATTTATTACCAATGTTTTCTCAGCCATTTATGTCACAATCTTCTTGATTCTAATCCAAACAATTCAAGGATACAGATTTAGAAGGATATCTTTCTGTAGATACCATTCTTCTTCAGCTTACATATTTCTTCTACAAAAAATCATTATGAGGAAAAATTTCATAATTGAAGGGACATGGTAATATTTAAATTCTATATCACTTAAAAATCACCATAGAGTACAAATCAATTATTTTATTCTATTAACATCATATTAACCCCTAATATTTTCTATACCATCTTTTTATAGAAAATATAAGGACCCAACCATGTTTCATTATATAATCATGAAATTTAGTAAAAAAATCACATATTATCATATTGAGAGTCTATTATGTTTAGAATTTTATAGAATTTAGATATAATAATTACATTATATTCCACATTCATATAAATAATATTCCATAATAATAATATCCTTTTATTTCAAAATATAAAACTTTTCATATAAAACATTTTTTCTTTGAAAAATAATCATGAAATTATCTAGGATTCCTTAATTTTCTTAAAAGACCTTATAACATATAAAAAATTATTTAAAAACATGGTATGATCATAAAAAGTCTAGTAAGGGTTATAAAAATAAGTAAGGAATTAATAAGTCCTTGAATACTTGTATTTTATAAAATCATATTATAATAAGACATACTTGTTTCCCATATAAACTAACTTTTGAATCATGAAATTACAATCATATTTACAAAAAACATATATAAAATAAATATAACCATAAAATTATCTTTGGTAATTACTCACAGAATCTTGTAACCCTCTCGGCTACCTTATAATTTGTAACTGGCATGGCTACCTTACAATTTGTTTAACCATCACAGTTAAAATTGGTGTAACCATATGAAAAACCACATACATAAACAAAATAAATGAATTGGGGGGAGATATATGCCATACTATTCGTCATAAAAAATTCCCATGAACCATAAAATAATCATACAATGTGAATAAAAACAAAAAAATATTCTTTTGAATTCTGTAAAACGAGATTTTAAAAAGGGATTTATAAAAATCCCCATGAAAATATAATATAATTGAAGAGAGACATAATATAGTTGATTTAATAGATATAAAAACTATACATAAACATAAAAAAAACATAATATAAAAAATTATACCACACAAAAAATTTAAATACCACATAAATAATGATGCTCAAGGTTAACACAAATCATTGATATCAAGTTGAAAATTCTCTTACATCGATTTTTTCTTACACGAAAATTGTTTACTCCTCTAGTATAATGGTTAAAAAAGACTTATTTTTATTTTATAAAACATTTTCATGTTTTTATAATCTTATATGATCATTATATAACATCATTTCATGCATTAATTGTTAGTATTTCTTTATTTCCATTGTTTCAAATGAGTTCTTTACATATTTTCCATGGATTGTTTGTGTTTGATTTTCATGCCATATGGAAATAAAATTCTAGAAGTGGAATGAAATGTAATTAATATGTTTCCAATTTATATAATGATACCAGAAATCTTTTTTTATTATATATGATGATGATTATTTTAATAAAACATTATAGATATTTGTTTATATCATTTTTAGCGATTCCACGATAATCATGAACTTGTTTCATTATATACATGAATGTTATGTATATAAGTTTATTCTAGAACATAAAATATGTTAAAATATACAATTTAAATTCAGATTAAACCATTAATGGGTTTTTTTATCAAATTGAATGATGTAATGGAAATTGGAAACACATCATCCATGATTTTGGTAAATCACCGCATCATGGACGGTTTTTTTATTATACAACAATATGGAGAGGATAGGAAAGAAGATGATGAATATTTTACATGAAAATGGAAACATACAGAACATATATGATTTTTATATATCAAAACTCATGGATTAGTGGAGGAATGATTTTATAAGAAAAGAGATGAAGTGAAAATAGAACAAATGAAAAAGGAATATGATTCTTACCTCTTGATCTCTTCTCCTTGGGATCCTCCAAAAGGATATTGATTTTTTCCTTTGGACGAGACAATAATATATAGGAAATATTGATGATCCTTGGGGATGGAATTTGGCAGAACATAGAAAAATCTCTATGCTTGAGACTTGTTAGAAGTAGAGGGGACTGGGGTATTGTTTATAGTTAATGAGAGGAGGGATTTTACATTATTTTAATGACTATTTTAATATTTTTGTCCAGGACTATGAATACTCTTCATTTTAGTCAGAAAAATAGTAAATAGATCATTTCTGTTTGAAATAGGTGGGCCTAAATCTCATATGTTTTCATAAATAGTGTATTTAACTAAAAATTTTAAGATAACGTAATTTACTACATTTCACTACTCATAAAAAATTCATGAATTTTTAAAAAATCACAAAAAATTCACCATAGACATATTTTAACGTCTAGAACTCAAAAATTAACTATATCTTTTGAAAATAATTTTATAAATATTAATAATTTAATTTTAAAATATAATTATACTTTATTAAAAAATAATCAATTTAATAGTATATGAATGTTTTTCAAAAATTCAAAACATAGAAGTGGAAAAATTATTTTTAAAGGCCTCATATAACTATATAATTCCAAAAATGTTCAATGAATATAAATTTAGTTTGAAACATTGTCGCGTTACACTCCATATAGTGATATATAATTTCATTTATTATATTAGTAATGCATTGGGTTTTGGTCATTATCTTTATGTACTAATTTGAAAAGAATGACTATGAAACACTTATTATTAATAGAGGATTATGTATACTAAATATAATTCAATAGAAAGATTAATGGGAAAAGATTTAGTGGATAAAAAAATGTTTAATGAAGATATGGAGGGGTGGTGGAATTCCACATCAATTTTCAAAATATATATACTTAATATATAAAGACCATAGGTTTAATAGGTTATATAGATTCCAATGCGCAGAATAGTGGAAATTGTATGAGTTTTAGTCTATCTAATAAAAAAATTGTGGATATTTTTAAAAAATGATTTAGAAACTTTATAAATGGTTAAACTATTATTACATTAAATAATCATTATAGCGGTAACTTCCTTTTTAACCTCTCTAACTAATTTTTATATCTACAAGTGAAAATTCCCTTATAATTTAAATTTCACATTCTTGTTTCAAATATAGAAAATATTTTGTTGAATAAGATGTATTTGTGAATGAATATTTTTTATATTTTACACATGTAATCCATAAATGTTTTTTTTCTAACAATCCATCATTTAAAAAAAGAATAATTTATTGGGAAAATAACAATTCTTCGGATTTAGGTAACATATATTTGTTTATTATTTAAAAATAATTTTTATATGGCTATAAATAGAAAACAAAGCAATAATCCACTATAAGAAAACATAATTAAGAAAAATATATCAATAATAGTTGTTAGTGAGTTAATTTTACATACATTTATAAATGAGAATCATGTTTATTGTAATCCTAAAATAGCATAAAAAATTTCAGTATTCCACTCCAAATGTAATTTTTTTCAAATAAAAATATTTCAAAAAAATAAAGTCCTTCTTTAATTATGATAACTTCATAAATGGGATGTTATTAGAATAAAATTACATGTTACACAATTCAAAAAAATTTAATTATTTAGGATGAATATGAATTTATTAGAATAATAAAATATTTTAATGATGGATATGTAAATATTCATCAATTTTTCAAATTTAAATAATTTTTTGGAGAATTTATAAATTAAATAAAAAACATATAATATTTTAATGATATTTATTATATATAATTAACATCTAAAAAATATCGTATTCTTTTTTATATCTAATATTTTTTTACATATTAAATTCATATTTGTATATTTATTGTATTAAGTTTTTAAATAATCATTTAAAAGCGATTGATTAAATATTAAGAAGAAAAATTTCTAAAAATTTACTTTTATGTTAAAAAATTTGATCAAATACCTTGAAAATTATTATTATTTATTTATTATGAAAACGTTTTCTCCATCATATTTATTTAAAATAATTATTATCATTTTTAAATACTTCATATGTTATTATAATAATAAATTTCTTTAAGGCATGAAAATAATTTTTTAGTTAATGATTTGGATTAAATATAATTTTTTTATTTAAGTATTTAATATATAAGAAATATATTATTTTAAATATATGAATACAAATAAATAACCTTTCTATTCCTATTGTATAGATTTATATCCAACATACATATTTCCAAATGCCACATTTCCAATTTCCATATACCCATTTATCATATTTAGAATGGTCGGATTTCATTCCAATATATATCTAAAGATAGATATTCCCATTTAATCACTTATTTATCATCATGTTTTGAATAGTTTATCTTCATAAAAATCCTCCCGCAGTAGTGATCAGTGTTTTTATAT
Organism: Viscum album; assembly: GCA_963277665.1. Taxonomy (NCBI): domain Eukaryota; kingdom Viridiplantae; phylum Streptophyta; class Magnoliopsida; order Santalales; family Viscaceae; genus Viscum; species Viscum album. The sequence goes on from OY728125.1 coordinate 1,030,957,011, forward strand.
TCAAGGTAAATAATAATAATTATGGTTATATACAAAATAAATTTTAATATTATTTCAAATTTATCTCACCTTTAATTTTATTATGGTTGATTATTCACAAATCATCAAAATTTATTTATTCATAATCATATATTGAGTGGTTTATTCTCATTGAAATGTGTCAATTAATTTATTGTTTGTTTTAGTTTCTGAATGAAATTTATTAAAACAATTATTGTCCAAAATTAAATAATAATTACAGTGTTAGATATTTGGTGTAAATCAATTAGTGTACGGGATACTAAGATACAATAACTTTTAAAAAATTACCTGTTTATGGTATTTGAAATTTAATGTATGTTTTTAATGTAATTTGATGTTAAATGAAATGAACCATATAAAAACTATTTTTGAGTGTTTAGAGTAATTTTTTGAAGTTACCCTATGAAATGAGAAGGATTACATCCATATGGTATGAAACTATCATGATATATAAGATTATTTAAAGATTTTGTTAGGTTGTCTAAATTTTTAATATGAGCATGGATGTTGTTTTGATGAGTTTCACATGGAAAGTGTGTTTTAGGTTATATTGAGGGGTTATCACTGAACTAAATGAGTTATTCCATCAATGGTATACCATAAATGATTATTCTAATATAAAATCCTTAATTTCTTCAAGATTGATGGTTTATGCCATGTAGTTATTTAATGGATTCATTCAATTCATATAAACATTGATCAAATCAAGATTCCACAAAAGAAGCGGGTAAATATACTGACAAATAAACATTCAATACTAGTAAAATTCTATGTGAGGTATAAGTATTAGATAATATGAATGATTGTTTTACATGTAATGACATTATGGTTAGGTTAATTTTTAAAATCATTCGTATTATGTTGAGGGTGTACCAAGCATAACATATCATGATTTTTGTGTACGGTTATAATTTAGTAATGGATGATATTATATAGTTTAATAATATTCCATTATTTGAGATGATGATGGTGGGGATGAGATTATAAAGGTGTAGATATTGGAGGTTATAATATTTTAGGATATTATGGTAAATGTAAATATATTTAGGTTAACTTCACTTTTAAATGAAATGAACAAGAAACCAATAATGTTTCCAAACATAAAATTCAGTTTTATATTAACATTTCAATTATGTGTTACAGAATGTGGTGTAGTGTGCAAGGATATACTGGTGTGTGATGATAACTAGGGATATAAATAGAATATAGTTTCAATATTCTATTGATATTGTCGATCATTAGTTTTTTTATTCTAGTTTAGTCATAATGTCTTGTTATAGACATAATTTATTTAACATACCACAGAGTTTTAACATACTATTCTAATCTTAAAATTAAATGGGATAATCATAAATACATCACATTCGGCTAGAGGATATTTATTAATTTTCAATTAGGAATATATAGTGCAATTAAGACCATTGTTAAATAGTTTTATTTGTTTATTTTATACATTTTTTGTTCATAGTAATTGATAGATTTCTTAACCATTATGAAGGTGGTCAATAATGTGTGTGAAATTTGAGGAAAGATAAGAATAAAATTGATTTTCAATATTCCAATTTATTATATTATAGATTAATTTTTTTAGGGAATCTTAATGGTTCATTTATATTTATATTTATATAATGAGATTAATGTTATTTGGTGTTATATGATTTATACTTTTTCACATTTATAAGAAGTAAACAACATGATAATTAGGATCTGGTTAGGGTAGGATCATTAGAAATTGTGTCTGGTTTCTTTGGGATTAGTATTTGTTGGGTATGATGAGTGGTTATGGGATACATATTATTCTTTTTCAATGGATATTTTTTTGAATTTTGGATAATGGTAGGATATAATAAAATTTGTGTGTTAGATTGTATTGTTTTAAAAATGTATGTGAATCATAATGTGGGGAGTACATTTGAAATGAATTTATTGGTTTTAGTTGGATTGTTATAGTAAGAAAGAAGAGTTTTTTTTGAAAAACCTTTTTGTTTTAATTATATATTGCATGGAATGATTAAAAATGTTAAATTTGTGGTCATTTTCACTAATTAAGTAGAATCAAGGATGAGAAATCAAAATATGGGGTGGTTATAAATTTCTTGGTTTGTATGGTTTGGTAAATTGATCATTAGATATGTCAAAATGTGATGTTTTTATTTTTCAAAGTGGTAAAAATGGTCTTTGGTTCTTGTTCAATGATATGAAACATTTTTTATGCTCGATGCATTAAAAACGATGGTATTTTTTGTATGGTGGGATAGTAACATGTACCAGGACGTAATGAGAAATGTGCAGGTGGTATTATAGGATCCAATAGTTACCATATAATATAATTATGTGTATATTTTTTATTTTATTCCATGCCTTATTTATCTCCTTATTGTTTATAATTTTTTTATGTTCTTAATAAAAATATGTTTTTTATTTTTTTAAATTATGAAGCCCATTACATCATATAATCATGGATAGAGAATTATTCTCAATATTCCTTCTTTTTGAATGTACCCATATCATAACGGACAACAAAAAAAGGGAGAGATTTAGTGATTCATTTTTTCATTTAAAAATTATCCTCAAAATTAGCATCATCCAAAAGGGATGGTTAAAGAATTGGACCATTATTTTAAAAGTTCACATCATTACCTTTTGGGTCATGTATATAGGGAGAGTGTAAAATAAATGATATACATTTTTTGAAAAGAATGGATTGTCCTTTTCATAAATTTTAAAACTATTCATCCTAGAGATTCTACAATATATTATTCATGTTAATTGCACAGTATCATAATTCAAGAAGGAGAGTTTCTGGTTATATATATCAATAAAAAGACTTCATTAGTAATTGATTATACATTATAAATGTTATACCTCATATCGAGTATGTGTATATAACCAAACAAATAAATTGTCTCATTTAAATAGACTTACAACCTGAACACTATTCATGCCTTTCAAATTATTTATACACCCTACATTTTTGTAACATTTTAAAAACTATAATAAATTTTTTTCCCATGATTGACCTAAAAATATAATGTTTTCATGATGATATTTGTTTTTTTGGGAACAATTATTTTGATCATGCTCCTTGATACAACATTATCATATTTTCTCAGTTATATATTAACCAAAATCATCGATAGTCACTTGAAATATTTATTTTTTATAGAAGTCAATCCAGATCCGAAGTGATCTATTAATTTGATGGCACATTTTATTGATATGTTCTTGTGATATATTTCTTCTAAACCCACGTATATTTGATTCATTATATCCCACGGTCCATTGAACGTGTACCACTAGATCGATGTGGCGCAGCTACGTCACCAACTTTGACCGAGTCTCCATGGGATCCTCCAGCTACACTATTGGAAAACAACATCAGTTGTACCAGAATGTAGTCACTGTTGCCGATGTGAGTGTGCCAGTGGGGTCATCTATAGGCCACTATATATGCTCTGGTGGTCCATTATTTAATCCGAATAAAGTTCTAGAATTTTTTGGATGTGTTCATGATCTATTGGGGCTTGAATACACATTTCAATTCATTCCATTAGACAACTATAGAGTGACTGTATCTCATCTGTTGGATTCGATACATTTATCCCTATTATATTGTCACCTCCAATAGGTTTTCATGCGGCTTTATCATTAATTTTGGATCATTTCTCTATGAAATAGATGTGAAGCATTCCATTGTTCATAACCTAGTGAAGAACTTAAATAACAAATTTGTCAAAGGGGAGAGAAAAATTTAAATGGAATATCTAGGAACAAAACTCTACCATATTTTTTCATGGTGTAGACCTTCTACCATTATAAGGTTCAATCAGAGAACATGAAAAACGAATTTGATCAAGAATGGATTAATTCTGTGAAAAAATATATGATTAAAGACGTTCCTATAAGAATGAACGATGTACATGTTAACATGTTTGTGGGTTAATCCACATACGTCCTTTGAGTCTAATAAAGGGGAAATAAGAATTGAAATTAAAACCCCTTCCAAAATATTGTTTAATCATTGATGGAGAATGATTACAACATCATCATTGATTCTTGATCCATTATTCATTGAGTCCATCACCCTCTGATCCAAATTTAGGTCACGATATATAAATCCATATCCATTATTCATCGATAGATATTACCATCTTTGTTATAGGGAATCTCCAGGGATATGAAATAACCCAGATTATCTGACAACAAATGGTTAAAAATAAAATATCTAATACATAAAAAATAATATTTTTTTATTTAATATATTGTAATGATGTCTATATACAAAATATATCTATTTTTTTTGTCCCATGCTAGATGATGATATGCCCTGACTAAGGTATATAAACTATTCTAAATGCAATGGTGCCCTCATAATTTTTATCTAGGAATCCATTTAAGATATATTAATCTAAAATGTTCTCCACCAAAGTACTTTTAATTAAAAATTAACTTTATAGAATAACTTATTTTAGGAACACCGGGCAAAAAATTCACACATCGTCTCGGTCCTCGACCTCATAATTTTCCCAAATAATTAAAAAAATCATGAAAAATATGGTTCATTGTAATTTATTTCATCATCTTTATTTCATCTATGTAAAAAATATCAAACATAAAAGGATCCATTCATGGATATTATTCTTCTATTCACATCAATGACCAAATACATTTTTCCTATTTTGTTTAATGGATCCAAGAGGAATTATACACAATTCAACTTCTAAATATTTTATTTACCTAATCTCTTAATTTCAAAAACTCACACATTTAAACTCATTGGATTTTGGAATTTTCATTTTGTGTTAGATAAATAATAATTCCATTATGTTATATGAAATAATGGTGACATGATAAAATCTCATGAAATCATAAGAAAATATTTGATGACATAAAAAAATTCTAGTAATGTCATAATAAATCAATTTCATATGTAATTTACATCATATGATCATACTTTTTACCCTATTGTACCATAGAAAAATCATATATACATTTTTATTATTCCATATAAAAATAGAAAATTGATATGAAAATCTATTTGGAATCTTATAAAATTATAAATGTTATAATGATTACTGTCATTCAGAAATTACTATATTGACACTCAATGATCAAACATTAGTAAAATAAAACAATGGCCTTACTCCTTCAATATGAGACCACGTCAAACATCAAAAAAGAAAAAAAATATCCAATGTTATATTATTAACATATACATGTATTGAGTTACTAGAATAATATCACAATAATCAACAAATTATTATCTTGGGGATGTATCCATGATATTATTTTGAGCATCATCACTTTCATCATCATAGATTATTTTTATAGAATTGGTTTATCATATATTATAAATATCCTTCAACCCTAGTAATAAACATTAAAAATAATAAGAAATCAATCAAATCGATAAATAAATTTCCAAATTTATATTTTTATCAATATTTCCACATCATTACATAGTGTTTGAGCAATTTTTGTCTCCCCATTAATAAAAATCATATCAAATGATAGATTATTTTTTCTTTATTTATATAATAATTATTATATTTATTATCTATTAACATTCTATATCTCTCAATACTAAATTTCTTATCCCACATAGTAATCACTATTTGAGGATAAAGAGTTATATAGGGGGTTGATATCACAAGCTATATCATCAAAGAGCTATTATCAAGAAATTTTTTAGTCAACAAGGCATATGATAGTGTAGAAATGAGGAGCGTATAACCAATATGATCAATATTGAAGATAAATTATATATAATGTGATATGATACCATAAATAATAAATCAAAAAAAGATTCAAATGTATTTTTTAAGAGTAATATGTAAGGTACACACATCTCATGAAACATATAATTTTTTTGTGTCATGTAGACTTAGAGAAAACATTGAAATTGAATTATTATTTTACATTGATAATAATTTAATATTAACTATTGTAACACAATCCAATGATTATAATATTTAATTTCTCGTATGATTTATAACATAATGATGTAATAGTATAATACCTGTGATCAATTTTCTATTATAATAACCATAATTATTCATTAATTCATTGAGTAACATTGAAATATTCTAGTGTAATAATGAGAAGAAAATATTGGGGGTAAGGAGTTATCGATGATAATAATGATCTAAAAATAATTCTACACATCTCATTCAAAACACAGAACCTTATAACCTATGGAATTAGAAAAACATAAAAAGGGATTTTAAATAATTCTAAGTAGGGAATAGGGAGATACAATGGGAGAACATAAGTTAGAGAAATATGTGAAAAAGGGTTATAAGAATATAATAATAATACATGACCATAAAAAATTGAAACATACCCTAAAATAAATAACTATTTATGATTCATCTAATAAAAAATTGGCATAATGTCACTCATGAATTACATGTTAGTCAAAACATAAACAATTAATAATTATTATTCACAAAAAACATTATGAATTCATGCTGAATAGAAATGGAGTATATAATTTGGAACAAAAAACTATCATTGAAATATTGAATGCAAGATAATTAAGGAAAACATGTATATTTAGTTAAACATCACCTTCTTGAGTCAGAAAATTACACCCAATATTGATAGAAATGAAATTATCCCCATGTATACAAGTTTCAAAAGATATAAAAAATTATTTAATGTATTATAATATGATATAATACAGCACCCGTGATTTATCCATACTTATATGCTTCACATATAAAAAATTCAATTATTAGATCATAAATATCCAATTGAAATAATATTTTTCCTAACATATCAAATTGAATTAAATCACTATTGATATCATTATGATCCCATTATAAGGAAATGGGATTCCAAACCATTCCAAATTGTAAAAAATAACATCATGAATTATATATATTCACACAATTAAATTTAACAAACAAAACTAATAAATTTATAATATAAATATATAGTGTGACAATTTAACATAACCTCATTTAATATAAATAGGAATATGAAAAAATATAAAACATTTCATAAAAAAATATTTACAATTATAGATCTAAAAGTCATATTAATGCGCGTATTTTCAAGAATTTATTACTTCTAATAATGTGAAAACTTGAAATCGTAAAAAACACTATTAAAAATAGATTATATTAATGGAAAATAAATATAAAGGTATCATTTTTAGGAATATAGAGTTCAAAATATAACATAAAATCCCAAATGAAATGGTTTCATAATATTTGAATATATCATTCATAATAAAAACATCACTAAAAAATAATTTTCACATAAGATGTTTTATATAAAAATATGATGATGACATTTTAGAAAACATAATTATATATTAAAATAATAAAGGTAAAACTATCTCGAATTAAGACCATGCTTATGGAATAAATAGAACAATCAAACGAATAAAAATTACTATTAAAGAAATTAAAATATAATGAATGATTTGATATATTATGGAAAATACCTTGGTGTGATACAAACATTCCCTATAATAAATGTTTGGAATAAATGAGGGGGTTTTATAGTGATAAATTTTTTGATATTACAATTAATATTCCATAAATATAAAAATCATAAATTTTTTTTTCCAAATATGACAAGTAATTACTTTTATTTATCCATCGATAATAAAAAATATATATAATTGTTCATTTATCTAGAAAATATTATACAATGTTTTTTGTTATTGGTGAATATTTATAAATCCATTAAGATGATGATTTTAGAAAATCAATATTATTCAATATAAATAAAAATTCTGTTATTTAATAAGAATTCCATAAATTATTCATTGTATAAATTTGATACGGTCAATTCAAAAAATAAGTCAATTTAATAAAAGTAATTTTATATTTGGGATTGGAATAAATATTAATATATAAATTAATAGATGGAAAAAAGTATTTTTCAAAAAACTAAATAATGTTATATTAATATACTTCCTTTCACCATTTTCATATGATGGTTACCATTATTGATGAAATATAATATGACAACTGTAATATATCAATAATATTAAATTATTATATTTTATTATAATAGTATGATTAACATTTTTGTTTTTTGTGCATAGTAAGACAAGTAACTCAAAAGAGATTTATTTATGGAACATATATTTACAAAAATTAGGGGTTGTTAAATTTTAACCATTCTAAGAATATATTTTCTTTATAATATTTGTAAATATAACAAAACAAGTGAGGATAATTTTGTCTCAATAAATTCTCAAGATACTATGTATCGTCATTGATAATCTGATTCCTCAATTGAAATTTGACTATATTTGTGTCTTTGGAAATACTACATTATATCATTGATATTTGATCTATATAGTTCCTTACTCATATTAGATTTTATATTCCATTTTTAGGGAATATGCGTTTAGTATATGTAAATTGACTTTTATGAAGTTCCTTAAAATTGATATATACAACAACTCACCTATGTTAGAGAGGTCTATATGAGTAAAAAAAGATAATATATTAACGTTACATGATAAATGATCTTGATCTGAGCAATAAATCTAAGGATTAGCATTACCTTATAGTTTAATATCAAAAACCACTGCCATAGTGATTTTCTGAGGAACAACATGTCACCAACTCCAAATAATATATATGCTGAATGATTTTCTATAAAAATCATCAATAATTATTGTGAAACATATATATTACACTAAATGGTTTGAAAAGTCTCTATCATTTCATGTATAAGGTCATGTGTTATCATCTTCCTCCATCAAACACTATCATATCATGTTCAATTCCTACATATACTTCTATAATATTAATAATAGAGCCATGTATGAGTTCTGGAATCTAAAATATTACTTTATAATAAATTCATTATTGGGAAATATTTATCTCTACGCCACATGAATACATTTGAAAAATATCAATATATCATCCAAATATTTAATTGTCCTATCAGACTCACTATATGTATGAAGAAAATAAACATTATTAAAACTCATATATTTCCATAATGTTTGTTGGAGGATTATCTAATATCTCAAGGTAAACCAAATATCTAATTTAGATATAAATATACTGGAAATATACAAATCCTTACTAATTATATTATATATATAACATAGAGTATTGTAAAAGAATGATTAAATTTCATTTAAACAAAATGAACTAACATTATAAGTTGATTGAATAAAACTCAAATGTAATTAAGTCCATTAGGATTTCTAGGATGTCCTACCACAAAATCCATGGTAATGTTTTATGATTTCTATACTGTTATGGGATATTTTTTCAACCTACCCTTTGAACTCTTTTTTTAGCCGTAACATTTTGACATATCATGCATCAATATATATATATAAAATATCCCAATTCATGTTATACCACTATAAGAATTCCCATAGATATGTATACATCTTATTTATTATTTGATGAATTGGTAAGGTTGATCTATGGGAATCATTAAAAATTAATCATTGATTATGTTTTTCATGGGACATATATACAACTTCAAAATATTATAACTCACCATTTATCATAGATGAATTATATAATGCTTACTAAATATTATAGTGTCTCCATATCAGTAATATGATATTCTTTGATCGTCACATAAACATATGGTTGAGTATTAATTTAGGAATATTGGATCCATCCCTTTCACAATAATTTTATGATTTATCATCTACAAATCAATGAAATTTCGGTCTTTTTCAATAATAATCATATAAATAATTGGAATAATCATTCTACCCAGAGAATCAAAAAATTTATCTACCATCCACAAGAAAAAATTGATTGTGTAGTAATACTATTTTATTTATTAATACAATATCAATTAGATTAACTTTAAATTGTTTTATGTAAATATATATTTCATGTTCCTTTGATTAGAATATATATCACACATATCTCCATAAAGATAATGATAATTGAAATTTATAGAATGATCCTTACTACCATCAAGTAATAATGAAAGGGTAGTTTGGTTCATCAGTGTTTAATCATTGTCAGTCACAATTTATTCCATTATCATTCACAATGAAAATGAAGCGATTTTTTTCTAATATTCACTACATATGAAAAATCCTTCACTAATATAGGGTTATATATTTATATGACTAGTGAATGAATTATATTATTAGATCCTAAAAACTATCTTCAGATTCATTTGTCCATAGGATCCTCAATCTCAATAGTTTTAACGTGGATAATAGATTTTATATCTGTGATTTATTTCTCAAAATTAATTTCTAGCATCCTCCTCACACAAAAAAAAACTAATGATCTCATTTACGATGGAAATTATATACCTTTTGTCGATAACATCCATCTTTGAAAGAGAAAATGATATTCCCCTTAATATGATTACATAAACCATAAATGATAATTTAAGAAACCATAATTCACCCTTACTAATTTTTTAATAAATCATATTTAATGTCATGTTCATTAAAAAAAATTCTAAATTATATTAATTATATTCTATTTTCATTGATAATATGATAATAACAAATATGAAGACAAATACAACTGATCAAGGTTGTATCTGAGGATTTTATTTAGTATATCTATGAATATAGCTCGGTAATTCAATATTACAAATGGATTACAATAAATTTATAGTGTCTAAAACTCATATGGAATGTTTTATTTTATATATCCTCCCTTTTTTTCATTATGTAATGTTATCCAAATCATCATAGTGGGGCTCATATTAGAAATCCCCAATACCACCATCAATAGGCTTGGGCTACTGTCTAGCACGGAGTAGGAATATCACTAACATGGGAGACATTTCACGTGTACCTATTTTCAAACACACATCTCCAAGACCATTGATCATGAAATATAAAATCCACCAATCATCAATCCATGCATTCAAATATCCACAAAAACATAGTATGATAAGAGGTAATGTGTTAAGGTAATTTGGTCTAGAATGAATGCCCACCACATGAATAAGTATGTATACTTCAATTTCCATTATGTAAAAAATAGGTACATAGACTGTTTCTCAAAGACGTAGGAACATGACAGACTACCTGAACTCACAATACTCTACTCGATATTGGTCTTCCCTAGACTCTGTCAAAATGTCACTCATCTAGAGAATACAAAACCCATGCAGGAAAAGCCCGTGCATTTTTGAGTACTACAATAATCAGTAGGACACCCAGAAACCAAAAAAATACAAAAAATAAGATAAAGTAATCTCTATATAGTATATGTAGGCAAAAAAATTTACAATAATATTTGATAAACTTGAACCAATACACACAGCCAATAGGTAATTCAAAATTACTGTATACTTTCACTAGTGACTCAGTTTGATGATTTCACAAAGTACTCATCTAGGAGAAAACACTATTTAGTTTTATATATCTAATGATGTCCATCCAAGAAGTACTATTTATTAGAATACATCATGAGAGAGATATAATGATCGATTTGAAATGAGATACAATACCACATATGAGGATCACTACAAGTGCTACGGGGTGATACCAACTACTCCATATGGATTATCCATATAAATAGAGGATCTATGAATGTTGATTATGGTCATGCCTATACAAATGTCTCTTCCTAGGAATAATGAATGAATAGAGTATACTGTTTTGGGCTTCTCAAAGGGGATTCCAGAAACTATATCATGAAAATCTTAGTGAATGGATCACACTCCAATGAGTAGTAAATGATACACATAAATATTTAGAAATATATGAAGGGTAAAAGCCATAATGAACTCTTTCAATGATATAGTTGATTATATATTCAACCCACGTATATAGGTATACATGATGGGTAGTAGGGTCACATGTCATGTTACTTGACCCTGGGTACTGCCTGTGTACAACGGCTCATGTCTATAGAACATGTCATATAAAGAAAGAGTACACAATATGTAGAAAGACATAAACATCATTGTCTTCCATTCTAGGTCCACCCATGTACTATGGTAATGTGCCAGTACATGGTGTCATGACATGTAGTTCTTCTTTTGTACCAATACATGGTCAAATCTATGAAACTAGTTCAGTAGACCCATGTGGGGGAGTAAAATCAATGTTGGAACCCCGTGTACTCTTCCCCTTGTTTGTGTATCCCCCAAGACACAGTTCGAGTCCCAGGGAAGGGTCCAAACACCATTTGACATGTTTTACAAGTTGGGTGAAAAATTAATTCTTCTCGAAACACTAGCCAGTACTATGTGGGGCAACATTCCCGGTATTTTGAAATACACACTGTGTTCATTAGAATTTTCTATAATCCATGGTTCACACATTGATTTATTATCTATCTCCCACGAAATAGATCCCTACTACACCTCATCGCGAATCTGAAAATATGTAGTTATTTGGTTATTTCGTCACTGAATTGGTTAGATTAGAGCCTTATATGAACTCGGAAAAAAAGATCGTCGTCTTTCTTTATTTCTGATGAAGAATGAAAAATCAGCACACAACATCATTTGATACATAACCACTACAACAATCTCTCCTTCTTCTTATCTCTTGGATTATGGATCCTCAATATCTGATTGTTACGCCATCACACATAGCTGAAAAGATCACTTATTTCTAAACAAAAAAGAATTCGAAGAACATGATGAATATCAAGGGAGAAAAAAAAGATGAAACCCCCCATGTATTAACCTCTATCATTATTAATTTTATACTAAATAAATTTGATAATAACGACACTAAAAACATAATCAATTCCAAAAAATCAAAACCCCTATAAAATCATGAAATCATAGATCATCTGCAAGAACAAGTAAATCAGGGAACATTCCTTCTTTTGTTTGGTTCACATTCATCGTTGAATTTTAAAACAATTAATGATAAACAAAAACATCAATCCCTACCTTAGGGTTGGATCTTTCACTAAACAGGAATGATCATTATGTCTCTACCTTTTGATAGATATGTAAAAAACAACTTCAGTTGTTATCTTATTCAAGATCCTTCATCATTCATCATTGGAAGAATTATATAGGATCTTTTCAACAGCCTATTGGTATCTCTACAAGATGTGAATTCTAAAAAATGGTCCCTTATGAGATTATTAAATGGAAATAAGTTTTTTCTTTCTTGAGAAATGTTAATATAAATTAATTTTGATATTTAATTTAATTTATAGAAAATCTAAAAAATATCGTTCATAACAGGATAATGGTTACTGGTGTGAGGAATCTCATTGGGTAAAATCTCTACTCTGAACACAACAGTTCCCAAATAGTTCTGATTTTGTCACTCATTGATATGATATTCCACTTTTTCTAGAAAACATCTCATGAATTTTAATTAATATATTTAATATTTGAAAGGTTTATTCTGAGAACATTGGTGAATAGAATCATGCTTTGTATGAGTTCCTAATATTTAATTAATTATATATAATATTTGGAAGGAAATAAAATGAAAAAATATAAGACATTACACCTCCTTGGGGATTTATGTCCCTGAAAAGACAATAATTAAGTCTATACAAAATTATTTTGGTACAGTTCACAAATATGATCACCATTCTCCCATGTTCTCTCAAAAGTATTCTTGTGATACAACTGGAAAAACACCATGAGAATCACTCACCCATGAAGGATCATATCATGCTAATCCAAGATATATACTGGGTACTTAGAAAACATCACTACATCATCAATTTCTATTTACCCCATTTTTATGACGTGAGATGTGTCATGCACCTAGCTCTTCTTCAGCGAAATTTTGAAGAAATCATGTACTATATGCAACTTTTAGAATTTATATAGGTGGTATACAACCTCTCCGACTATATGATGATTCTAAAAATAGTTGAAGAACCATTGATATAAATTTCCACCCTGGAAAATATCTACAACCTACACCAAGATGTGACCATATGAAACACATTGTCTTTTTCAATGAACTACAGAGGCCTCTATGTATTATCAAAATATAACTTTTGTTGTATCTGTGCATACCTATTCTACTTCTACTTGATCTGCACCTTTTTAGTAGTACCTCACACCATCTTTAGGACCATGATTATTGACTATTTCTAACTTTTTCTAAGGGGCACATGCATTCGACAATTCCAGGATGGTGACACTATTTGTTTCCCTACATACCCGCTTTCCAATGGCAGGTGGAATCTGTTCCTTATTTAGGGATGTTTTCTACTTGATCAAAATGTGATGATGGGATGTCACTTCATTATTCCGCCGATTCCTCCTCAAAACTTGTCACCTAGTCCAGGTTTCCCTTATAGTCATAAGTCATTTTTGGTGAAACTCTTCCCAGTGTTATATCATTATGGACACAAGTTAATTACATTGCTTCTGTCGAAACATTACAAGGGGTCTGGTTAGGGAAGCAACCTTCAGTCAGTGCAGTAGTCACATTAGTCGTCACTGGCATGTCTGGATGCAGGAACACTAGTATGTCTCGATTTCTTCCCTTATTATAGGGCATCTCGAGGGAATGGAAGCCTGAGGAATCCCATGTCAAATGTGGGGAATCATATGCCATATTCCTATATCTGAGGTTTATCTCATCTTCCTATGATTAACATAGAGTATTCCGCAGGTTTATCATTTAGCGGAGAAGGATCAGATTGATTGGAACACTAAATAGAGCAGATCAAGTGAGTGAAACACCTTGAGGTAACACTGATGTTGGGTCTAACACATGGTTATCTATCCGATTGTTATTAAAGGGAATGGGGAATTAGGTGGCATGATCCCAAAGAGTTATGGTGGCCTGGGAATGAAGAAAACTGGATGATGGATAGTTAAGTTATGTGGGAAGATAATGAGATGGAGTCGACTTGAGGACGATAGTGATAATGTGATTGATTCTGGAAGAGGCCTACTATGTATCCAAGTGGTAGGGAATAAATGTCTTCATTATTCACCTGACAATGGCTTACCATCGATTGGATACATCAATGGATTACTATCAAATGGGGTATATAATGGATTACCATTTAATGGGGTTGATAACGGCCTACCATTGAATGGGGTTATAATGGCTTTCCACTGGATGGGGTCATAATGACATACCGCTGGATGGGGTCATAATGGCTTACCGCTGGATGAGGTCACAATTGGTTACCACTTTGTGGGGTCACAATGGCTTACCGCTGGATGGGGTCAAAATTTCTTATCACAGGGTGGGGTCACAATGGATTATCGCTGGTTGGGGTTAAAGCGTCTTACCACTGGACAGGGTCAGAACGACTTACCACTGGATGGGGACCCAAAAACTTATAACTAGATGGGGTTGAACATCAGGGAGGCTTTCTATATACCTTATCTAGGAGACACAGATCAAATACCATGATGCCTAGGGTGGTGGATGCAGTATAACATTGTGTATGACAAAAACAGGGCATGTAGTTTAACATAATGTTGGAAGAAGGTTGTCGACATGAAGGGGGGCCATAACAAATGGTTATTATACTTGAACCTCAAATAGTCTTCCTATGTACCTTGCCTTGGTAAGGATCAAAGTACACATAGTTCAGAATGTGTGGTAAACATTGTGATGATGGAAGGGAACGATGGGTGTTAGGATTGAATCTCAAAGAGGATTCCCACATACCTTGCCTTGGAAAGTATCAAAGTCCACGTAGCTCGTAATAGTGTGTGGGTATTACACTCTAGGCAGCCTAGGTAGGATGTAATGGTCGATGAATACTCTAATCCCATGTGATTCCTTATCTATGTGATAAATAAGAAGCAAAAAAGGCCTGATGATCAAGTCACAGATGGTGCATCCATGGGATGTGGAGTGGGTCTTACACGTGGTTAGTAGCCCCAAAGTTAAAAAAAGGGCTTACACGTTGTTAGTAGCCCGAGTGGAGATTGGGACATACTCTAGGATGGAGACCCGGGTGGTTACAAATCCCAGCAAGAGAGGGATTTGGCATCTAGGAAGCGAGGAGATGCAGGGATGATACCTCCTGCAAGAAAAGTTATTGGCTTACACCAGGGAGGTTCCCATTTCCACGCAGACAGACGTTGCTCCAATAAAGAAGATCTCATTCCATGTGAGGATTGATTTCAGTCCTTCAGAGACCAGTGGGCTTGAAGAATGTCCAAGGTGGGGCACCCTGCATTGAAGGCATGGGGCGAGGTGACATTTTAACATCACGTGCTGAGGATTAAGGTTCTTGTAAATTTAATGTCCCGCATATCGGACGTGGTGGGTGTGCTCCTCACCATTAGGGCTTACATATCCAATATCTACATGCCCTTTAGGAAAGGAAGGAATAGAAAATTCCAAGGAAGGGGGTGTCATGTAGAGATCTATTTGGTGGTCTACGTTAGCATGTATATGCAAAGAAGTAATATATGTTTGAGTGCCTATGTGAAGAATCATTTGGAGAAGAAATTACAAGGAAATCACCACCCAAGGGACTCTAAAATTGCTCTATGAAAACATGAAGTGCCGCACGGGAAGAGAGTGCGTGATTTTGGTGTGTAGTGCATATTGGGGGCTTAGACATGGTTCCGTAAGGTGAATAAAAACATGGACTGTACATAAGAGGGTGATTTGGGGTAAGATTGATGGTATGATTGCAAGAAACAAGGATTGCATAGGTGTAAGAGGGAAATGTTGTGTGGAAGATGTACTAGTTTCGTAGAAGACAGAAGCTTTGAGGGAAATAATGATGGTTTGCACACAAGAAACACTGGTTGGCCCAAGATGGATTGGTTTCGCGCATGAAGGACTAGTGGAATGCATGAAGGACTGGTGGTGTGCAAGAGTGCTTAACACAGAGGGATATTATGCGTAAAATTGGATCCCTTGCATGAAAATGACATGAGAAGAGAAGGAATTTCTAAGGATCATGCCTAGGAGAGTCCACCCGAATGATCCCCCTCAGTGGACTTGTCACACAAAATAAAATACCCACAGGCCATGGGGTTTTTCATGCAGTCACGGAAAACGTGATTTTCCCACAGTAGAGCATCACTTTGTTTTCAGTTACCATCCCTGAAGGGCGGGGATACAGTTCATTTTATAGTTGCATTCCTCCGAGTGGTTCCCAAGGGTTGGACACACAAACCCTTATCTGATGCTAGCTTGGGCGCAGAAAAGTGTTCTAGTGGGAAAACACCTTTTTGAGGTCGCATTTTTGGTGGAAACGGGGTTGGGCGTGAAAATTCCCATTTGACGTCACCTTATGCGCCGAAACGAGGTGGCCGCCCAAATGCCGTTGTGACGTCACCTTGTATGGGGAAAAAGGTTGGGTGTGAAAATGCCTGCTAGATGTTGTCTTGTGCACGGAAATGGTGTCGGGCATAAAAACACTTGTTTGAGGTCGCCTTGTGCACAAAAATTGGGGGTCGAGCACACAAATCATTGGCTGACATCACCTTATGCGCGGAAAGGGTGTTTGGCATGAAAATGAACATTTGACGTAGCCTTGTGCACAGAAACGGGTTTAGGCACACAATGATACAGTTGAGGTCACCTTGGGCACAGAAATGGGGGCTGGTGCACCTGATATTTCATTCCAGAAGGCCACTTGTGTGCGTCCACCTAATCTTGCGCGCGCTAGTGACACGGGCCCTAAAATAACCTCTTGCCATCTGTGATTTATTCATTGCTCTTTTATCCGCCCGATGCGGGCCTTCTCCAAATTTTGTTTTCAACGCTGACTCTCATGGGCTACTCTAGAAAAGGGTTTACCAGAAGGGTCTCCTATACAATACCATGAATAGTGTCATACCAATGGAAAAATTGTAACTGTGGTTGTACATAAACATCACCATAGGTATACGGTCATCGAAACTATGAACAAATTCCAATATAAAATCTCATCGCATGTCCTCAAGAAAATGCATGGTTTACATTATCTGGAAAATTTTCTATGGGTGAAATTTCATCCTCAAGAGAAACTAAGTCCCAAACACCACCAAAAATCTCCCCAAAAATCGAGATGTAATGTGAGAATCACAATCAGAAACAATAATAGATGAGACTATGTGTTGATGAACTATATCTTATACATAGAATTGTCCCATGGTCTCCAAAAAACTATACTCTAAAATAGGTTTTACATGGGATGACATGGTGAGCTGGTAAAAATCCCCCAGATGGCATCATGTACCTTAGAATTATGTGTCAAACACTTCACAAAGTCCTTCGATATCCTGTACGAAATCCAATATGGAACCTCAACGGATTGATCCAATCCTATTGGAACCTAGTGTTGGGCCTTCACTTGATAACATGTGAAACAATGATATATTAACTCCACAAATCCCGTATTCATTCCCATCCAAAAAAATTAATGTAGTTTTTCATTGTACATATTCACCACACAATGATTTACCTCAAATAAGATATATGAAACTACTACAAAACATCCCCCAAAAATCCAACTAGTATATTTGTGTGTCCTCTAAAAATGGTTAAGTGATCCCCACCTTGTGAATATATATTAGGCACATGTCTTTCAAATATTGAATCATGTAGACTCATTTTATTGATATCCCCATGAAACACATCTCTAAATCACAAAATGAGTTGACTGATGATAACCATCAAATGGATGAAAGATTCACCATATCTATCCAATAAGGATAAATTTGAGAAGGCTAAATACTACAATTCATATTTCATCAATTGCTAACTAGATCTTATGTTGAAATCTTCTTCCTCCACATTCACCTTTCCAGGAGTATAGATAATCTCAATATCATTGTCCTGGAAGAACACCATCTATCACCTATGTCTCAATTTTTGATCCATCTGATATACTCTATACATGATACTCATTTGATCATTGTATATGATATCCCAATAACCCCTCAGGTTATGTTTCCAGACATTCAATGTGAAGAATACCACATCCAACTCAAGAACATGGGTCATGTAGTTCTATTCATTTCATATCTATTTCTATAAATCACATGTAATTACCACTTTCCTCTTCATCAGGACACAAACAAGTATGGTTCTTGATTCATCATAAAATAATATATACTCCACAACCTCATCTAGAAATATCACGATTAGAGTTCCCATCAAACTCTTCCTCATCTATTAGAAATTCATTCCAGAACATCCCTGTCCATATGAAATGGTTCCCTTTTCGAGTAAAATCTATCATAGGAGAAGTCAACCTAGATAAATCATGTATGAATATATGATAATATCATTACTTCCCAATTAATCTTTTCACCTTCGTCATGCACCTAGGTGGATTTCATGTTGACACTGGCTCAACCTTAGCTGGGTCCATTGCCTCTATAAGCACTGAGATAACATATCAAAAAATATGGAACATGTTAATATAGAACAGAACTTCCAGAGTTCCATATAAGGCTAATACTTTCAGATTACATCCAGAACAATCTTTCTGTGTCTTGAACACTCCCCCTCTAACATTGAGTACACAATGATATCATTGATAAAGACTACCATGAACCGGTCTACGTATGGATGTAATATCATGCTCATGAGTCCCATGAACATTGTTGGGGTGTTCTTCACATCAATGGACATCACCAATTACTCATAGAAACATTAAAGTCATCTGAAATCTATCTTTATTATGTCATCATTATGTACTTTGAACTAGTGATAGCTTGATTAACGGGTATCACATAGGATACATCGTGCCCCACTAAACTGATCTAAGAGGTCATCGATCCTTGTTAGTGGATATATGTTCTTCATGGTAACCTTTTTTAAGCACACGTAGTCCTCTTACAACCCCAATAATCGAACCTCATTTTTTAAAATAAATACAGGGCTTCCCAAGGTGATGCAATGGGTCTCAGGAATCACATCATCAACAATTCCCCCAAATACACCATCAACTCACGTACCTATACGAGATCTATCCTACATGTAGGTATAGATATATATGAATCATGGGGGTATTTTGATTCATATGTCTATCTACAATATGGGAATTAATCATAGAAAATATTTTGGAATGACATTCACTTACTATGCCACCACTATAGGAAACTGGAAGCTAAAACATCTGCTTCACTTAGTTTTCGGTTATCCATGTAATGAGTGATGGAATAAAGTCTCCTATACATGATTCCTTATTTTGCTTCTGGGATTTCCTTGTTATCAAAAAAGGAAAACATCATTCCATCGATATGAACACAACACACCATTCCCATAAAATAGTTAATATAGGCATAGAATATGGATGACTATATTATTCCAAGAATGACGTCATAAGGCATCATTGATTCCACTAAGAGGTTCCAATAAAAATTTTCACCTCTAAGGGTTTGGACACACTATTTCCATAAATGTGTGATAACTGAGTCTTCTTCAGTGGTAGTCTCCAAGATTAAGGGTCTAGTCAACGGTTCAACCAGAATCTATAGGTCTCAAATTTGATATGTGGCATTAATGGAATGACTAGAGCCTATGTGTATCAGTACTATAGATAAGGTAGAAAATGAGTAGAACATATCTTGAATCATTCCTGGATCCCCTGTGTCATATTCCTTACCCGCATGCAGTTGTCCATGATTGTGTCTTCTAGATCCCTAAGCCTAACGTGGCCCTCATGGTTGTTGTGTTTGTAATATGTCAAAATGTTGACCAACTAATACTACTCACCTAGATCCTTGACCAAATACTCCACCCTATAGATCTTAATTCTCCTATAACTATATATAAATTGGTGGTCTATCTATATTCTCTATTTAAGAAGTTGTATTAGATGGATAAACTCAAGCGAGATGTCCCATACTGTCCCAAGTATAGCATCAGCTCTCCCTAGGATGCCTAGATCCATACTACGACCATGAACCACTGATCCACTATCTTTTTAAATATTATTAATACATCCAAGACATTAGGATACTATATTCTAACATTTGATCCCTCCTACCAAGGTCTATTCATCTGCTTATCCACTACTAACTACCAACAATTTTACCTACACATATCTTAAATGCTTTTGACTACCAGTGATCGCTCTAGGACTATAGAATATGTTGAAATGCATATAGGTATAACAATGGATCAAATATCTATAAACAGACCTCTCTCGAATGTCTAAGCCTTGGTTTACATATATCTAACAGTATTCATCATGTGTTGGGGATGGTCGGGGAACCCCACTGAATAGTCATCCATAATGATGCTACCCAACTGGAGTTGAAGAAGATCTATATTTTGATAGATCTTATTATAACTGAGTATAACTACTCAATAAAGATATTATAGATCTTTATCTATGAAATAATAACCTCTTCATTAGTATGTATATCAAAACATCACATTCTCCAAGATAAGCCATGTAGAAGGATTGCTTCTAGGATCTCCATCTAATCTGTGGGTGTCTAAACTGGGCAGAAAAATCAGGTCCCCAGCTCAAGCTAGTCCTCAAATACAAGATGTTCATGATCAGCTCAAAACCCGAGGGGTCCCTATCATAGAATGTCATGATGCATGATCATCCAGTTCACATCATCTACCGGTATTGTAGGTACCATGTGAGTCTACACAAGAGGTGGTATAACTGGTGTATCTCCTATTTAAAACACCCGGGGAAGTGGTTCCAATATTAATGAATCATCACTAAGGGGGTCATCATCATGATCAAGGTTATGAATCCTATATGGTATGTCTATCCGGGTCATCCTGTAAGAAAACAAGATGTAACATGTCAAATGAGTATATCTAGATTGCTAAATAAATATGTATATGTAAAAATAACCCATTATTATATTATTCATGTACCCTTGTTTTCCCTAAAATTAGTTTTCCCTTGAATTAGTTCGTAATGATGGTAATCAATGTCCTGGTGTAAGCGTACATTGGTTGGACACACCAAAACTAGAGTCTTGGGACTGAAAGTCAATCTTGAAACCCATAACACTATTACCAAAAACCATTCTCCTTGAATCATAGTCCTAAGGTATAACTGACCGCATTGGATACCACTATGTCACGAAACAACCTAGTAGGTCCCATGCCCCGACATCACAAGCCCACCTCCAATAATCCAAGTGGTAGGGACCAGCACTATGTAGGCATATCAATAAAAAGAGAGTAATTTATTATACACATGTATGAAAAAACACATCACTTATCCCAATAATGATAAAATGTAAAACCACTAAGAAACAAATGCATGCCTACCACTATCCCAACAAATAGATTATAACATGAAGTAATGTTTTGTTATGTAAAATGGGCTATAATAAAATCCTAACAAAAGAAAGAGTCTATAAAATAAAAATACTTTCATTAAAAAATATGTATTAGAACTGTTAGACAAAGACGTACGATTACCTCATCCTGCCAAAACTCACATATCATTTTATTATTCTATTCTATCCTAGAATCCATCAAATGGTTTCTCATCTTCACATGTCATGAAAAGTGCAGGAAATGCCCGTGCATGGGTGAGTATTACAATACTAAACTAGACACCCCAAAAGAACAATGAAGTACACAAAAAATATATAGTAAGCTCCATACATTATATATACATATAACATATAACAAGATTATTCAAATATTCAAGAACAAATACACAAAATCGTGAGGTATGTTATTACTACCATATATCAACACAAAGGATTTTGTTTGAAGATTCAATGATGCACTCATCTGGGAGAATACATTAAAGAGTTTGATAGAACTGCTGACATCTGTCTAAGATGTACTGTTCATATGAGACTATCAAGAGATAAATATGCTAATATATCTAAAAAACTATGTCATACCACATATAAGGATCACGTCCATGGCTATGCGGTGATACCAAAAACTCTATCTATATTAACCAACAAAGAATATGATCAATTCCTATTGATGTTCGTCATTTCAATACAATGGACTCCACTTAGTGCATGAATAATGAATAAAGGATCATAATTCAGGCCTCTAAGAGGGGAATCCAAAAACACATTCCCAAAATTCATGTTGAAGGTATCATACTCAAAATGAGTGTCAAAAAATAGGAGTCATCTCTTATGAAAATTATAAGGGGAATGAAACACTAAAAAATCATGTCCCAAATATTGATGAAATGAGTACTTGGCCATGTAGAATGGTGTACACGACATGTAGTAGTGTCATACATTGTGTTCCTTCACCCATAGTACAACCCGTGTAAAACTAAATGAATCTTTAGAACATGTTATTTAAAAAGAAATTACCCAAAATGTAGAAATACATACATGCCATTCAATTCCATCTAGGATTCACCTGGGTACTATGTCCATGTCTGAGTACATGGCGTCAACCAATTTATCTTTTCATTTGTACCAATACATGGGGTAATCCATGTAACATGTTTATCCGAGACATGTGGTGGAGTACATTCCATGTCGGGACCCTTTGTACCCTTCCCCACATCTATTTATATCTAAAGACACATGCTGAGTCTCGAATAAGGGTCCACATGTTGTTCTATTTGTTTCTTATTCCATGTGAAACTTTACTGCAT
Source organism: Viscum album (assembly GCA_963277665.1). NCBI lineage: Eukaryota > Viridiplantae > Streptophyta > Magnoliopsida > Santalales > Viscaceae > Viscum > Viscum album. The sequence continues at coordinate 1,030,980,431 of OY728125.1, forward strand.
CCAAAAACCCTTTATGTCACTCAGTGGGGCACTAAAATCGTGTATTCTGAAATAAAAACTGTTTTCATTAGGGATTTCTTGAAACATTGTATCACACTCTCTCATATTCCACATCACTCTAAACACTGATCCTGGCCGCGCAACATAGGGACACTCAATATCTTAGGTCTTCTAGTCACACCATCACTGAATCAGTAAGACTTGGGCCTTGAATCATCTTGATAAACAATATCATCATCGATATTTTCTTCTGAAGATGAACTAGAAATCATCACCCACCAATGTTCGAACCACTGTCGCAACTACTTTGGCACCTTCTTTGAGTCTTACCAATTCAAGATCATCCATCTTGGATCATTTCTCCAATAGAAATAGGTGAAACAATCCATCGATCATCAACTACAAAAAACACTAAGAACACGAAAAATATCAATGGATGAAAAGCATAAGAAAAACCCATTGAAAACACCCTGGTTGTTTTTTCATTCCTCCCTTGAACTATATTATAATAATTATCAATAAAACATAATTAGTTATAAATAATCAAAATATCGATAAAAACACGCAATCATTGCCCTTCACACAAGAATGGTGATATACTGATTGACATATCAATTGGTTTGTCTGCATCAATCATTGAATATTTCCATGAGGAAATATAAATCAAATAAAAAAGTCATACCTCAGGGTTGGATTAATTTTTGAAGGGATCAATAATAGCATTGCCAAAATTGAAAATATTTATAAAACACAACGTTTTTTAATCTATGATTTAATCTCTGTCCCCATATATCACTAATATAATTCTCCATTTTCTTCTACGGAGCCTCCAGAGAATTCTCTAGAGTTATGAATGATAACCATGGGTCTCTTTTGAGAAGGATAAATTAGAATTCAACTCTTTGTTGCTACAAAATTTTATAATAAATTAAATATTAAATATCGTTTACTCTTTAAAACATGCAAATGATATCTTTCACAGCTGACCCGCATTGACCACTGTTAGGCCTCACCTATTGTAAACTCGCTACTATGAACTCAATAGTTCCCTCATATTTCTAATACAACCACATATTTAGATGTTATTAAAAATTTAAAGGAAAACTTCTCAAGGGTCCTATTAAATATATTAAATATATTTATATAATTTATTCTGGGAACACAGGGTGATAGATACCCACACTTTCTTAGCATCTAGGCTCGTATTAATTCTATATACTAATTGAAAACATAAGAAACAAAATAAAATCAGAGAATTTACATCAAAATGCAATCATAAATAATTATTGATTCCTTATTAGATTATTTAACACATTGTTATTTAGGTTAATAAGATAGTTGTTCTTTATAAGGATTTTTTATGTTTTTGATTATCAAAGGAATGAATCATAAATAATTCCTTATCTTTGAAATGGTGTACTAGTGAACCACACGTTGATCCAGTACACTGTATAAAACCAATTTATATATTAACCTCTAACCTCAAATTTAGTTCTTCCAACTCAAAAAAATTCATTCTATATATAATTTATCTATAGGAACATATTCATGTAAGACGTTTTTTTTTCAAAAATCCTCCTCAAAATCAATGTAAATGCCCTGAATTTTATCTTTACATATATCAATAAATTAAAATAAAGTAGTTTTATTTTTTTGATGAGTACATTATTGATCATTTGAATTATAAGTCACTTCTTTTTAGGTATCATGAACAATTTATTATAATTTTTGTAGTGGTGTAATCTCATCATCTTTCTTACATATATATTTGATCATGAATTGGTCCAATATACAAAATGAGATATAGTTTTCTAAAAATTTATTTATACTATATAAAAATAAATCCAATCTATAACACATATTACATTAATTTCATCCAAGGAAATAAAGATATTATTTTTAGGAAATGTCATACAGAAAATCCAAAGTGAAATTTACATACATACATACATACATACATACATATATATATATATTAGACATAATCATCATTCCTCAAGGGTTTTCAAATATATATCAATATTTAATGGGTTGTGTGTTAAAAAATAAATCTTATAAAAACTATTCTATATAATGCAATTTTAATAAATATAAATGAGGTAGAAAATTATAATTCTAGTTTGGAGAATGAGGTAAATTATATAACTTCATTATCAGGATCCACATCCACAATTATGATAACTTAATATCTCACTCGATTTAATGGACTAGTTGAATTTTGGGGGTTGTCCTAAGAAATAATAAATGGTTTAGGGATTTGATTATGATAATTCCAAAAAAATATATTTTTGGAATTAATATATAATTTTTTCAATGGTTGGTTACTTATTATCTTATATGGTTTTATTCAACCTCCCATCACTCCTATGATAGTTGTGGGTAGGTGGTTGGGCTTCAAAAAATTAATAAAATATAATATCCCATGATGAAATTTTATTAGTTCTTATTTGAACAATAATACCATGAATCTAATTTTTATTTCAATACAATGTGGTTATTATTAGTAAATCATCAATGATAATTAACTTTTCATCTATTTTTGATTGAGTAATTTTAGTATCATGTTTCCATATAAACAATTAATGAACCTAAAACAACATAATTTTAGAATCCAGTGTATACTATGGTTACACCCCATTTAAGAATCAGAAATGTGTGTGGGACAGGAGACCCAATCAGGAGAATTTCCGAATGAAATTAAAATAGGTTTGGAAGATTCAATGCTGGAAAATGAGAGCTACATGAATATGGCTAGCAGAAAGGGGAAAGAAGTAATGGAACAACCTGATAAAGGGGAGATGAAGGCTGGTGAGTCTGACTTACAGTATATGGGTAGGGGACTAAAGAAAACTCAAACATCTAGTGAGAGTAAATATCCAGGGCAGAGCTCTCCTGTCATGGTACATGTTAGTGATGATGGATTGATAAACTGTTTGGAAAACCATTTTGCTGTTTTAAGGGATATTGACCTGAAGAAGGATGAACCAATGGAAGAGGAGGAAATTCGGTGTCTCCCATCTCACGAAGATGCCATTATTATCCATGTGATGGAGGCCTCAGCTGTTCTGACCGTGGGTGATTCTGGTGGACAGCCTCATGTCTCACCTAGGATGGAGCATGATAGAAATGGGAAACTAATGGGGGGTTCTGCTGAGCAAATCAAGGAGATCCCAAAGGAGGTGAATGGGGTATTGGATGCTTCTCATGGGCAGGTTATTCAAGGCGAGTTGGTCATCAATGGTGTGGTTGAACAGTAGCATGGTTCCGTGGTGGCAGAAGGTAGTGAACATGACATTGTCATGCAAAAGGAAACAATGGTGATGGAAAATCCAAAAGTGTGTCAGGTTATTGGAAGAATTATGAATGACTTGAGTAAGAGCAACAAGGTTGAACCTGGGTGTGATGTGGAGTCACCTGGTTACCCCCTGCATGAAGAACATGTCTCATACAATGATGCCCTTAGGAATGGGAAGAAGGGAGCCTCTAAGAGGGAAGAGCTTGTGAAGAATAAAATCAATAGAAGACCCAGGAGAGATTACCCTGATATGCCTAAAACGGTGTTGACGATATCTGCCTTTAAAAAAGATAGAGGGGTTGCGATTGATGCTGGGAGGAGATCAAAGAGTAAACGTCCCTACAAAGAGGAGCTATCTGAGGCGCATTTGAAATGGAGGGAACAATATATCCAGCTCTTCAAGCAATATGAATCGTCTGAATGGGAATCTGTTGATGCTGATGCGATGTCAGACTATGGTAATGGTGAGGATTATGGTTTTGATATGATGTAATTTTTCTTCTGTCTGTCTTTGACCTTTGTTATGCACCTCTTCTTTTATTAAGAAATTTTGGGGATCAGGCATGCCTGATCCGAACATTCCTAGTAGTTTAAAATATTAATCTAATAATTTGATAATATTCGGTGTATTGGTATATGTTATTAAACTAAAATCGATCCCATATGATAAGTACTCATGTAAATAAATGTATTATCATTCACATGTATATTTTTTATTAATCCTCCTACATCCATCCGAATTTTTTATTTTCAAATGTTTAGGGTTGATAATACATAAAATAATTAATGTAATTATGGAAAACTGTATGATTAGATGAAATACTTTATAAATGATGCAATAAAAAATCATGATTATCTATTATATTTAATATATGTTATAAATATTACTGTTTCAATCATGTTCACCAGGAAATTAATAATCCAATCCATTATAATGGTTTAAAAAAATCTATAAAATAAAAATCATATCCCCCTTGAGTATCTAGCCATGTGTGTAGTCTTATACAACCCTGTTATTCACAATGTGAATATTAATTTCCTTAACATACATATTTACTCAAAGTTATTTCCCCATGTTTCTTCTGTTTCTTATCTTCATCCATGTTATAGAATCATTATAGGGATTTTTTTTCATTTGAATGTCATATGCTCATACAATTACTTAATTTTGATAAAATCATCACACACATAGTCTTATACTTAGGGGGTTTTCCTTATGTTTTTAAACATAATCTCAAAATATTAATACCAATAAAAATATAAAAAATTCATTGATACAAAATATATTGAACTGAGACTATAATAATCACATATTTTTAATATTAAATCAATAATTAAATTATCATAAAAAATAAAAAATTCCATGAATTTTTGATATAGTGACTATTTTTACCAATATTGATGGTTTATATGATAATAATAAATATCATTTAACCATTATTTTACAACCATAAAAATTATTCTAAAGAATTAAAAATAAATAAGCACATTTAAAAATTGGGTAATGTAAAAAAAGGAAAATTTTGAACTCATAGGATCAGTAACGGTAATCATGGATAAAAATAATTAGATAACATAAACGAGCATATGTGGATAAAATGGGGTTTGGGAGAAAAAAAAGAATACATTGTCATTGAAAAGGGAATCGTTCATATAAAAATCACACATTATAAAATAGTAATAGCCAAAATTATTTACTAAACGTGAATCATGAATATCATGGAATAAGAAATATAAAACCAAAATCACAGGTCGTATGAGAAAATACATTCTATAGGTATGTGGAATGGAAAATGAAATTTATATCATGGAAATAAACAATTTCATAAAATCAAGGTATACTACAATATTATTAGACAACTATAGGGTTAGGGAATCTTTATCTTCTTGATTCACACAAATTCACCCACACATAATTGAAAATAATTTGGTGTTTTGAACTCATTTAACAATAGATATAAAAATATTAGCATTACGTTAGTGTCTAATATAGGACCCAATACATAAATTATTTATACTTACTTTTGCCGTATATAAATAAATCACATTTAACATTATAATGAACCCATTATTATAAAATAGGTTTCATTAAAAACTATAATGGAAAGAATTCCATATTCATTGTATAAATAAGAAATAAATAGTAAATGGGCTTAAAAAAATTTCAATATATTGTCTGATAAAATACTAAATTAGACATTTTTAAGAAAAAAGACTCAATGAATCAAAATTAATAAATTCATTACAGATAAATAGATATTTAGTCAAGAAAAATAAACGTCATATATGTCATGGAAAAAATGAAAACCAAAACATGAGATGGGATTTCATGAAAAAATAGAAATCCTTGATGTACAAGTCATTATTACGAGCCTTAGAGCCACCACAACCCTTTTAAACCAAATCATGTGTCCTCTTTATTATAATGGAATAATATACAAGGAATTTTAATTAAAACGATCTAATGGTTTTTTATTATTAGAAAACTAGATAAATATTAGAATCTGGAATTCTATTTTATTAAAAAAATTACAAAACAATAGTTATTTTCAAGAATATCATTATTCCCTCTAGAATATTTTTGAATATAATTCATAGTACATTTCAAGGTTTCTGGAGAAATGATTTGAAATATTAGTTCACTCAAATGATAAGTAATGGTTAAGTACAATATAAGTAATCATGAATAAATATGAATTTTCAATATGAAAAAGATAAATAAGGAACACACATTCCTTGTAATCAATAAACTGAGATTGAAGTGTGTGAAGATATATTATCAATATGAAAATATCATAGATAATAAATAATATGGAATTCAAAATTAAGGAACATAAAATTTATTTAAACAATAATAGGACTGTCACAATTGGATATGATATAACCAATATAGAATGTTAAATAATATAAAAGACATTCGAAATAATGATTAACTTGGAATGAAAATAATCCATCGATATTATCATTTAGAAAAAATCAGGGATAATAACAATATAATTCCGAATGATGAATGTTTTCAATTATTGGTCATCATGTTTCCTAGGTACATGATATCTCAGCAATCAAGATATACAATCAATAAAAATTAAAACTGAATAGAAGAAACCCATTTATCTAAGTCTACCCAACTGATTCATCCCGTAAGAATACAAATGGCACATGAACCTAATTATAATTGGTCTACAACCTTGTCATTCATGTCAAAATTCTTCTTAATTTATATAATAATCAATTTAATTATAAAGAATATAACATTTCGTTAAATATCCTTGTGTAGTAAATAAAAACAATTTATCTGTATTTTACTTGATAAACAAATGAATTACAATATAGAACACAATATTTAGATATTATATACATTTTAAGCTATAAAACTATACACAATAAATAATATGGATACTTTTTGGAAATCTAATGGAAAATGAACAGATAAAATTTAACATTTAATGGGATAGTATTTTAAAACAAAGGCGAATAAATGATGTGAATTTTCATAATATCACTATTCAATATAATCGTATATTTTCCAGAAAAAGAATAAGGGATGTATTAATAAATCATATCCCATGTTGAGTGTATTTAAATTAATGGGATTTGTATTATATGAATATAAATTGCATAAAATATATTTAAAAGAATTATTGAAGAAAATATCCTTTTTATTTATAAAACAACATTAAAAAAAAGAAAATTCAAACAAATTTGTTTTTTAAATAACCTCAGAAATAAATATATGTCATTTAAAAAAATATTGCTCATTATGGTATAAAATTCCTCAAATACTGAGTGTGGAAGAATAATGATTAATTTCACATTTTTATGAAAATAAGAATGAAAAATTTTATGAATATTAAATAACAATTCAACTATAAAATTTTTATTAAAATAAATAATTTGAAAAAATCATAATATTTTTTAGATGCATAAAAAAATTGGATTTTTTTTGAAATTTTTTATATTGATGAAAAATTTATTCTCGACATATATATTAAAAATTTCATATTTTATTCAAACATCTTATAAAATATTTTAAGTTCCAAATAATTTAGAAGTTTTATTATTAAATGATAAATATAATGATTTTCCATATTTTAATAATGTTTATTTTTTTATTATACAATTATTATATAATTTCTTTAATGAACAATATAAAAATAGGCAATCTCAATGAGAAAGAGATTGTAAAATAATCCCATACAAACAATTTAAAATTGATGTGAGAATTATAAAATGAATATATTATGCATATTTACAGTAAATTCACAACAAAAATATTAAATAAAACATAATATCATTAAAACTAATTTTAATTTTAATGTAATAGTATCAACAAAAATGATGAATTAAAATAACCCAATGAAAAAAAAATTATAACTGAAATTATTAATATGTTAGTATTTTTCTAGTCAAATCTAATAGGATGAAAAAATTCAAATTAAATTGTAAAAAAATATGAATTATTAATAATTAATCATATAAAATTTCAATTGGGATGTATATAAACCATATAAAATAAATTAGGTGCATAACAATAAAATAAGTCTCAATGAATTGAAATTGAAACCAACACACTTACCTCAAGGTTATATTTGGATGAATATGATTTAACATCTAATATAATGGATACATTATTATTATTATTTTATATTATAAGAATATTCTTATTTTTAATATCATTTATGATAGTATTATTTAATCATGTCACAAGTTCATCAATAATCATTCTATGATTTTATTGTTTTATTTATTAATTGCATTGTTTTCTCATGTTCTTTTTTAAAACTTATGATCAGGATCATTACTATATTATATAGCTTCAACATATAATGAATAATATATATTAAATAATTATTTTTTTAAAATTAAAATTAAATTCAAAAAAAATCATGAAATATTATTTTGATAAATTAAGAATATTACAATCATGAAGACTTTAGGTCATATATACATATGTGTATAATTTCTTATTTTATAAAGATAATTATGGAAAATGGTTTAAAAATTGATATTTTTAATGATAGATAATAATATTATATATAACATATTGATTTTTAGTCATATTTATATAAATCATCTATGTGGTATGATATTGGAAATGGAGTCATATATATTTGTGAATGTGGTAGTCCACGCATACAAGAATGACATTATCACTATTTAGGGTGTGAACAAATAAGAATTTAAATTATGTATATTATATTTTTTGAATTATATTTATTTAATAAATATAATATATTTTTCTTTCATATAACTAAAAATAATTAAAATTTTCATTATCACTTTCTTTAAAAATAAAAAGTGAATAGCGAATCACATCACATCATGAGAAGGAAGTATTCTGTAATGATGAGTGATGTTATTGTATACCTTATAGAATATATATGTGTGTGTGATATTCTGAATATATAGGAATAATTATTTCATAAATATAATATATATAGTTAATATTAATCATCATACCCAACTATGATATGTGGTTATGTATATTTTTATGACATTTTTTCGCGAGGTGATAATACATCATACACATGAAAGATAACTTCGTAACCAAATTGATATAATTTGGGGAGTTTTTAGGTGATTATATCAACATAAAAATATATAAATGTATTTTTGATACTTTTTTATTGTATGATAATTATTTAATAATACATTATAAGGGTGGAGGAAGAAATAAAATAAATATGATTAAAGAATATCATTACCTCTTCTTCAGGTATCTTTTATAAGTTATAAACAAAATCCATCCTAGGATTGATATATTCAAAATAAATAAGGATTCAAAGACGAGAAGAGGGTTTTTGGAATGTTATTTGGAATGGTATTGGACAATGAAAATGATTTTATGGTGTTATTTAGACAAGCTAGAGTGTGGCCTTATATATATCTGGTTAGTGGCACCCTTTTAAATATTTAAATAAAAGAAATAAACTTTTTTTTTTCACATTCCACATGGGTCTAAAATAAAGTTTACTCATCCCTTATACATGATAGGTTATTAATATTCCAAAAAACATATTTTATAAATGTTTTTTGGCCATCATGACCCTTAAAATATTAGATTAACACCCTATAAATCAATTTTTCATTTAACTGTGATAATTAATTTTTACTATTTCAGTATTCATTTTATAAGAAATAATGATAAATTTTTTAGACAATATAAATAATTATTTTTTAATATCTACAATTTATTTTTTGAAATTATATTAATAGAAATGGGAAATATATTTTAATATTAATCCTGCAGATGTGATGAGAATGTGGGTTTCTAAAGAGAAATGGTTAAAATGAATAAAATGATTTTAAATAAAAATCAAAATGAATATTACAACAATTAAATAATTTGTATTATTATATATTAATATGAACCAATTATAATTTATATCCTTCATAAAATATAATTTAAAATTTTGAATTATTTTAAAAAATAATACATTTTAAATTAAAATTCATTATTTTTAACAGTTCAAAAAAAAAATAAAAAATTCAGCCGAATCAGAAAATAAAATTTTAAGATAATATCGATATTATGGTTTAAAAAATGATTATTATTTTATTAATAAGCTTATCTATAAATGTGTAAAATTAATTTTAAATTATATACACAATGCATGGTGAAAAGTACCTTGATGATTGAAATACTATTTTTCAGAAAACATTAATTTTTATTTCACTTTATTTGTATTTATTATAAATAAATATGAAAAATATAATTTTCAAAATTTAAATAGTTATATTCATAAAAATAAATTTAATATCTAGGTTTTATCGATATACTATTTGAATATTTGTTTCACCTTGGGGTTTCATGTGCTAATAACTATCGAATAAAGTAAACATAATGAAATATATTTCAAGGGTTTCTTGATTCGTTGATATCTGTTTCATATTATATAATACATATTAATGTTATTTTTTGTTTTTTTAATATTAAATGCAGCAAAAATTAAATAAAATTTTTCCTAGTAATTTAATTTTAATCTCTTTAATCAAGGGTGTTACATTTTGAAATATTATTGTTGATAACCCCACAACGTAAAAGTGTTTATTAAATATCATTTTAATACGATATAATGGTAAGTAAACATATCATATTGAATAACACATAAAAATTATTATTTTATGGATAATAATCCATGAAATTTAATATGGAGACATGGAAAAAAAGTATACAAAATTTTAGGGAATTATAGTGGTCATTGATCATAGAAAACTAAATGATAAATTTAATGTTAAAAAACTCGAATCTGTAACTATAAATAGCTATGAAAAGGGAATTAACATATTTATAAATGATTAGAATTGTATATGTTTTATTTTAATATCGTTTTTTCTAATGTTAATGATTTCATTTTATATATATGAATATAATGAAATATATATACATTATACATTTATTTTTTTATATGTACAATTTCATCCATTAGTTTTTTTACTCATTTTATAATTCATCACTAAATTAATGAAATGAATATAAAAAAATATTTTATTTCAGCGTGAATCACAATGAATAACTTTTAATGAATGGTAAGATCCATAAAGGGAGATAAAATTGTTTATCTATTTCTAAATATTTTCAAAAACATGTTTGGTTAGAAGTATTTATTCAATATACTGCATCAAAATATATACATTAATAGTAACTACAATGGTATATAAAAAATATTTAGTTTTAAAATAATTTATCTAAAAAATGTAATATTAATAAAGTCATCATGTAGTCTAGTGGTAAATGTTAAAAAACACAGGCCTTAGATCTTGTTTTTAAACCTCATAGACTTTCTGGATTTTGATAGGATGTCTCCTAGAATGTGGGTATTCATTTTTTAACAATATTAATATAATTCCAAAGAATGTGGCAAAACAATATGATCAAAATTCATGAAAATGAATTAATCATTAAATAATATGATTACTACATTTTTTCTATAGAAACTATTTTTTCAAAAATTGTAACAATAAAATTTTAATATTATTAAAATGTAATTACTTTTCATATAAACCATGATGGTTATCAATAAATTTAAATATAATTCTATGAAATTAATTTTTCATTATTCCGAAAGTTTGTTTTTAAATATAACATATACCAATCCAATGGATTGTATTTTAACATATTTCACTCAAAATAATGTTTATCATTGTAGAATATTTTCTCATAAAACACACTAGGGTTATATAATAAATATTAAATAATATTGGATCATGAATCAGAAAACCATGATGGTATCCAAAATATTTTCCTTAATTTAGACATATATTATTCTAAAATTAATCACAATCTTTATATGTTTAATGATTATTATATAAACTATAAAACAAAAAAAAACATTAAAAATTTAATTCATGCATCACAATAAATTATTAATTAATCAGTTTTATTTGAACATTCTTTATCCCATAGTCTAGGGGTTAAAATTTTGAAGTGGGAATTGATCGAGACAATGCAAGGATTATCCATATTCAATACCAATAACTATAAATATATCTCTATGATGATATTTATTTACTTCCACCATACTCTACATTATACCTCGACAATACATTAATTAATAATTTTTTTTGCAAAAAAAATTCCCACTAAAATGAAAAATAATTATATTTGTATCCATCCACAATTATTACATGATAGAAATTGATCATTCTTTACTCCATGGTCTCCACTACTTGCTATCTCAGAGAATTTAATCCTTTTATATTTGTAGAACCTAGGAGATTGTTATTCTATATATTGATAATCATATTTCAGGATAATGGTTTTGAAAAAATCATGATATCTTTAACTATTACCATAATTAAATTTTATTTCTCTTAATCATTATGTTATCTTTCATGATTAATGTTAACCTGATTCCCCTGGATTCATTTCATTGAATAAATCAAAAATTTAAATAGTGAGAAATAATAAATATAGTTAGAAAACCATATAGTTATATATAATATTTCTAAATCATGATATATTAACATCAATTTGATAAAAATTAGGTATACACTAGTTCATTAATTTCCATAATCTTTTCAAAACCATCAAAATATTTTATAATAAAATATTTAATTATCCTAATCACATCCCCTAGGACTACCTTTTATAGTTCGTAGTAAGGGACATTTTAAAACACTATGTGATGGTTAGTTCTATCCCAATATTCACATTTCTTGATTATAACCCCAAGGTACATATGAGATACATCCACGTCCACATTTAGTATCATGATATGGATGATTTTTTTTGAAAAATAATATAATATATAACATTACAAAAAATTGGGATATTCTTCTATAGTTATCCTTGAATTATATGATTGGATTATGCTCCTTAATATATGTTTTCCTAAATCTAATTCTCAAAGTTTCTACGAAACATAATTTGATAATAACTAGAGAGACCCTGACCCTAGTATCTTAGGGGTGTTGTATTCCTTTTTCATTTGTATAATATACAATGAATTACCTCCCAAAGGAACATGAAATTAGATAATTTTATTAAAAATGATGCATACATGATTATTTAATTATATTTCATTACCTGAATTAAAAAAAATTGATTCAATGAATTTCATTATTTCCTCTATAAAAATTTGGATATATTTTATATTACACTTCATAGACTTTAGGGATTGTAAAACAATGGTTACTAAAATATTTTCAGTAACTATTAAGCATAATGGAATAAATAATAAATAAATAAATATAACAACCATGTAATGGTAAATAACTAGAAAACCATTATTTATAATTAATAAATTTAAGGGGAAAGAAATTCCCAGATAATATCAATATGAAAATATCAGGGATAATAATCAATATGGAAAGGAAAAAAATTTAAAACTTATTCCATTTAAATAATAACATGACTATCATAACTAGATATGGAATAATCAACATGTAAAAGAGAATATCTTAATACAAATTCCATTATATCAATTACTGAGAATGAAATACATATAGTGATAATATCATTGATAGAATTCCATGAATAATAACACCTAATTTTGAATGAATGAAATAACCAATTATTAGACTTCATTTTTCCAATTCCCAACTGTTGTCTTGAATGTCTAAATAATTACTCATATATCGAAAAATCAATTTAATTCAAAAATAATCCACCTTTTCTTCAAATATCAATAATGAGTAGAGAATAAAAATTTAGCAATATTTCTCCATATAAACAATTTAAATTCAATATAGACCAAAATATATAGATATGATATCTATCATAATAAATAAACATATCTATGATAACTAATATAAATATTTTAGAATAATTTAATATCTAATAGTCATAGTAATTTTAAAAATTAAAGGGATATTTATTAACTAAAAAATAAATATAATATGTAAATGATAGTACAATCATTGGTCAAAATAATCATAAACCATCCAGTGCAATAACAATTTTTGTATTATTAAAATATATGCCATGTGGGTAATATTAGAAATACAGGATCATTTTCATTAGTGAATTGATTTTCCATAAAATATTGTTAAAATAATTTTTGAGGGAAATCTCATATTCATTTTTAAAATAAAATAATAAAATAGAAAAAAATTATAAAACCATTTTCTTTGAATGTGATGATTTAAAATCGGAATGGAAATTAAAAAACCATGAGTGTTCATGATGCTTGAAAATTTGGTACATACCTATTATGTTAAAAAAAATATTCCTTCAAATTTTTAGCAATAGACAAAAATAAATTATATTGAAATCAACAAAATGATTCCCTAAAAAATTATTATGATTAAAAAATAGGATATATTTTTGTTATTAAATAATTATGAATATGATAAATACATTTAAAAAAAACTTGGTTGAAAAAATTTGTTTTTTAAAATTGTATTTTGACATAAGAGATAAATAATTTCATCATTTCTTAATTGCCTCTTCTTGATTATTAAAACTATGAAAGATTGAAAAAATAATACTATTACATTTATATATTCATGAATACCAATGCAATAATTAAATGAAATAGATTATTAAAAAATTATCCAACTATTTCTTTTAACTAATATTTATGAAGTAACAATATCGATGAGATTGGGATTTCGAAATAAACCTTTAAAATAATTAAAACATTGATGTGAGAATTAATAAATTAATAGATTATGTTTATCATCGATAAATTAAAATAAACAAGTAAAAATACAAAATAATATAAAAAAATAAAATATGAAAATAATCATATAATATTAATGATAATGATGAACTAATATGACTTAAAAAAAGAAATTCAGTTATTAAATTGTTTACTATGAGGTAATTTTCAAGTCAAATACCCATGGATAAAACAATTCAAATTTAAATGTAAAATACATTTAATCATGAATGAATAATTATATAAAATTTCAAAATGGAACTATGTTCACCTTATAAAATAAATTAGGTGACTGAAATTAACATATTGGGCAATGAAATGAAGGTAATATAAAATATCTTACCTCATAATTACTCTTGGGTGAATATTATTTTTCATATTGAATTTTTTTTTGAGAATGTTATTATTTTATCCAAAACCATATTCATATTTTTAATATCATATATGATTCCTTTTATATCATCTTATAAGGAAATCTTAAATTATCATTCATTTATTTTTTTGGGTGTTATTTTCATTATTTTAACATGTGTGTGTCATCATGAATGATTATGGTCATGCACATATTATATAGAAAAAATAATAAATATTTTAAAACATAAAATAATAATCATAATTATATAAAAATATGATTTTAATTCATATAGTGAAAGATGTTTTTGAGAAATGAATTATAATACAATCATGGAGATAGTAGGTCGTATATTTTCATGAGTAATGTTTCCTTTTTTAAAATACAATAATGGAAATATTGAATATAATATATTATCTTTAAAATAATTTAATATTATAATATCTACCATTTTTTTAAATATTATTATATGTATTGTCCATATTGCTTTGTGATGAAAAGAGAGTATCTTTGCTTCACGAATAAGGTAGTCCACGCATACAAGAATGAGGTTATCATATTTTGTTTAGGGTAAATATAATAATGAATATTATATATATTTTATATTCACAATAATGAAAATTTCATTGATATCATAATTATTTTATATATATGAAATTTATTAATTACCTTTATTCTTATCACTTTCCATGAAATTCATAACTGAATGATGAATCACATCACTTGGTGAGGCGTTAGTCCACTATACACACGAGTGACAATATCGTGTCTCATATTTAATAGAAATTAAAAAATATATATATGATATAATGACTCCATATGTATAATTATTTTAAAAATATAAAAAATTTATTATATCTGTTATCCAACCAAACTATTTTATACGGTAATGGAAAAAAGAATTACATAAGTTCATGTGGTGGTAGTCCACCAAACACACAAATTATGAATTCATAACCCATTTCATATATGTGGTGGATGATTTCAACTAATGAATAGAAAATTAAGAAATATAATAATCTGTAAGATAAATATTTTATTACATCATAATAGTTTAATAAAAAATAGATATATTTAAGGAGCATATATGGATAAAACGAAGTTTGGAAGAAAAATAAATATACATGATCATATACAAGATATTCATTCATATAAAAATCACCCATACAAAATTATTAATAACCAAAATTATTTACATAACATGAAGCATGATAATCTGGAATTATTAAATAAAAACCTTTAATCACCGCTCTGAAGTGAAAATACAAACGGTGTGTATGTGGAAAGAAAAATTAATATATATCATTGAAATTATTCTTGTAAGAAAATAAGGGTATTCTGCAAATTTATTGGATAACCAAAGGGTTAGGGAATCCGTTCCTTCTTCATTAACACCCTTTCACCCACACATGGTTGAATATAATTTATGTTGTGAACTCTTTTGACATGAGATATAAAATTAAAATAATTACATTAGAGTATAATGTAATACACCACACATAATTAATATGTACTTACTTCTTCCACATACAAATCAATCAAATTTCACAATACAATGAACCCATTATAATAAAACGGTTTTCATAAAAAATTAAAATGTAAATCATTCCCTCTTTATATCATAAAATATACATAAATAGTAAATGGTTTTCACAAAATATTAAAATTTTGTAAAATAAAATAATGAATAAAATCATTTGATTGATGAAACATGACGACTCTAAACGAATAAATTTATTAGAGATAAATAGTTTATTAATCATGAAATGTAATATCCTTATATATCAAGGATAAAACGAAAAAAAAACATGAAAAGGGGTTACATGAAAAGATGGTAATCTTTGATGTATAGGTCATAGTTATGATCCTAAGAGCATCCACAACCTTAGTAGACCAGATCATTTGAATTCTTTATTAAAATGGAATAATATACAAGGAATCACATACCAAATGATCTAATAGATTATTATTCTTTTTAAAATAGATATATATTTGAATCTGTAATTATATTTGAAAACATAATTTATTACACAATATTTTCATTCAAGAATATCATTATTCCCTCTAGAATATTTATTAATATCATTCATAGTACACTTCATAGATTCTAGGGATATGATTTAAAATTATGGTGATCTCAAATGATAAGTAATAGTTATGTTAAATGTATTTAATCATGAATCAATAATAATATTCAATATAAAATGGTAAATAACTAAACCTGATTTCCATCTAATCTATAATCTATGATGGATGTGTATTCCAAGATAATATTAATATGAAAATATCATTGATAATAAATAATATTGAATGAAAAATAAATAAAAACCAAATCTATTTAATAAATAAAAAGACTATCATAATTGGATAAGAGATAATATATATAGAATGTTAAATAATCATAAAAATATTCCGTTTAATGAATAACTGAGAATGAAATGAATCCACAGATATTGTCATTGAGAAAATAACAGTGATTTTAACATCAGAATTCTAAATGATGAAAGTGTTTAATTATTGTTTATCATGTTTCCTTGGAACATTATACCTCTACAATCATTATTTAAAATCGAGGAAAATTATAACAAATTGGTAGAAGCACATTTAACTAAGGAAACCAAATTGTTTCATCCCATGAGAATACGAATGCCTCAAGGACCTATTTATAATCGAGTCACAACTATGCCATTATTGTATTCCTTATATTTATATTATTATATTTAATTAAAAAAATATGTATTAATATTAAATATAATTATGGAGTAAATATAAATTATTTATAAGTATTTTATTTTATAAACAAATGATTTTTAATTTAGAACATCATATGAATAAATTATATACATTTTATGCAATTAAACTATACAAGATAAATAATATGGATATTTTTTGGAAATCTAATGGCCAATGAAAATATTAATGTTAATATTTAATGGGATAGTTGTAAAAAACAAAAATGAATCAATGATGTGAATGTTAATAATATCAATTTTTAAAATAATCATACACCATCCAAAACAAATAATGGTGGAATTATTAAAACATATACCAAGTGAGTATATTTAAATTAACGCACATTGATATAGATGAATATAAAATAAAATCAAAGATATTTAAAATCATTTATGAGGAAAATATCCTTGTCATTTTTAAAATCAAATTTTTAATCATTAAAATATTTGAAAATATTTTTTATTTGAAAATAACCATAGAAACATATATGTCATTTTAAAACAATTATGGGTCATTAGGGTATGAAATTACTCAAATACTGAGTACGATAAAACAATGATTAATTTTTATCTTTTTAAAAAATCAAAATGATAATTTTTTTGAATATTAAATTATTATTCTATTGTAAAAATTTTCTGAAATGAAAAAATTCGAAAAATATCTTCAAATAAGTATGATTATTAAAAAATGGTATTGTTTTGAAATTATTTATTTTGAAGGAATGTTAATTCACACCAATGAATTTGGTAATGTCACCTTTAATTCATAAAATAATATTAAATATTTGAAGTACGAAATAATGAAGATGTGGTATTATTTGATGAAAAATAAAATGATTCACTATATGGTAAAAATATTGACTGGTTTCTTATATAATTATTATATAATTTAAATCATGAAAAATATAGAAATATGAAATCTCGATGAGAATTTTCTTGTGAAATAATACGTTACAAATTTTTTAAATTTGAATTGAGAATTATAAAATTTATATATTGTTCGTATACACTGTTAATCCAAACAAATTAAATAAAATATATTATCAATACAATAAATTAAAATAATAATCTAATAATATTAATAAAAATTAATAATTAATATGAACCAATTAAAATAAAATGTGTAATGAAATTCTATACATGTTGGTAATTTTTTAGTCAAATCCCATATGATGAAATGATTTATATTGAATTGTAGAAAAACATGAATCATGAAATATTAATCATAAAGATTTTGAATGGGGAAGTAAAAATAAAATTTATAAAAGATATTAGGGTCATAACATTACAATATTCCTCAATGAATTGAAATTGAGACAATCTACCTTAACTCCTTATTAATTTTGGTTGAATAGAATTTAACATCCAATATAATGAATATATTCTTGTTATTTTTTTCCATAAAAACCACATTTATCTTTTTAATATCATATAACATCCTATTATATAAACATTTCACATGTTCTTTAATTATCATTAATTTTTTTTATTGTTCAGTTATTAATTAAATTATTTTATCTTGTGTTTTTCCACACGTAGGATCTCGATAATGCTCATATTATATACATAAAATATATGAAGAACAATAATAATTAAATAATTGTTATATTTAAATAATTATTAAATAATTATTAAATTTAAATTAATATTATACTTCAAAAAAATTATAAAATATTTATATATAAATTATGTATATTACAATCAAGAAGAAGGTAGGTCATACATACACATGAGTAACATTTCCATTTTTTCAATGATCATTTTGAAAAATAGGTGTGTAAAATGTTATATTTAATAAAAGATTATAATATAATATATACCATTTTAATTTTTCCAGAATATTATATATATCATCCACACGATATGGTAATGAAAAGTGAGTCACATCTATTTGTAAAGGTGATAGTCTACATATACATGAATGATGTTATTATAATCTTTTGAGTGACAAAATAAGAATGAAAATGATGTATATTATATAGTCAGAATTAAATATATTTCATTAATATAATAAATTTTCTTTTATATAACAGATAATTATTAACATTATCATTATCACATTACGATAAAAACAACATTGAATGATGAATAACTTCGCATCATGAGAAGGTAGTATTTTGTAATGATGAGTGGTGTTATCATATAACCTACAGAATAGAAATACATATATGTGATGTAATGACAATATAGGTATAATTATTTCATAAATATAATAAATATTCATTATATCCCTCATCATACCCAACTATGATATGTGGAAATGGAAATACGGATGACATTGTTTCATGAGGTGATAGTCCACCACACACATGAAGGATCACTCCAGAACCAATTTGATAGAATTGGGGAGTTTTTAGGTTTTTATATTGAAATAAAAATATATAATTTTATTTATGGTCGTATTTTAATTATATAAAAATTAATTAATATTACTTTATGAAGGTAGAGGAAGAAATAAAATGAATATGATCGTTGAAGAACACTACCTATTCTTCAGGTATCTTCCATATTTTATAAGCAAAATCCCTAATAAGAATGAAATCTACCAAAAATAAGTATTCAAATATGAGAAGAGGGTTTTGGGGAAGTTATTTTAAAAGGTATATAAAAATACTATGGTTTTTATGGTGTTAATTTGACAAGGAATATGGTATACTTTTATATGTAAGGTCAGTGGAACACTTATAATTTTGGAGATGAAAAAATGCATAATAATGTTTTACACCTTAAACAAGGGAATAAAATGATGTTTGCTCTATCATTATACATGATAATGTATAATAATCTCCATAAAATATATTCTATAAATTGTTTTTTCATTGTCACCACTATAATTTTGTTTTAACCCCTGTTAATCAATTTCTTCCTTTACCACGATAATTAGTATTTATTTTTGCAGAATTCATTTTGGTAAAAAAATAATGCTTAATTGATAAAATAATATAAATAATTATGATTCAAAACATGGAATTTATTTTTTTAATTTCTATTTATAGAAGTTGGAAAATATGTTTTAATATTAATCTGGAAGATTTGATAAGAAAGTATGTTAACAAAGTGAAAAAGTTCAAATGATTAAAACATTTTTATACAAAAATAAAAATGAATATTGTTAAAATGAAATAAATTGTTTTATTTTATATAAAGATGAACTATTTATAATTTATAACCATATTAAAATATAGTTTATAATTTTATATTATTTTATAAAATAGTATATTTTAAAATAAAATTTAGTATTTTTATTAATCAATTAAAAAATTATAATTTTCAGCAAAATTACAAAAATTAATTCTATGATACATTTGATTGGATGATTTAAAAAGTGTTTGTTATTCTTCCGATACCAATTTCTATAATTGGGTAAAATTAATTTGAAATTACGTACACAATTCGTTACTAAAAAGTTCTTTATGGTATAAAAACTAGTTTTCAGAAAACATTTTATTTTATTTCATATTATTATTATTTATTACTAAAAAATAGATAAATATAATTTTTATAATTTAGTTATTAATATTCATTAATATAAATTTAACATCTATGTTATATCTCTATTCTATATTACTATTCATTTCACCTTGGGGTTGTATGTTCTTATAGTTATCTAAAAGTGTAAATTTAATGAAATATATTTTATGTGATTCATGGATCACTGTTGTGTGTTTCATATTATATAAAAAATTACCTTATTTTATAATTTTTGGATGCTACATTCAACCCACATTATATAAATTTTCCCTTAGTAATTTAACCATAACTTGAAAAATCAAGGGCGTCACATTTGGAAATATTGTTTTTGAAAAACCAACACAGTTAAAGTGTTTATAAAACATCTTCTTAATAAGATATTATGGTAAATAAAAAGATCATATATAATATAAAATAACAAGGATTATATGATAAATAATACTTGAAATTTAATATGAATACATAAAAGAAAATTTTCCAAAATTATAGGGAATGAATGTGGTAATTTATCACATAAAACTAAATGATCAATGGAATGTTATGAAACATGGATCCTTATACAAAAATAGGTCTAAAAATTGTATTGATTTATTTATAAACAATTTTAATTGGATTAATTTTATTTCAATATAATTTTTACTAATGTTAATGAATTCATTTTATATCTATGAATATAACGTAATATGTTTACTTTGTACATTTTTATTTCATAGGTAAAATATCATCATTTGGATTTTCTTTAGTAAATATAAAATTCATAACTAATTAAATTAAATCAATATGAAAAAATATATCTTAAGAATGAATCACTAATAAAATTTATTGTATGGTATGATCAATAAAAGGGAGAATTTTTTTTAATTTATCATTATCATTTTTCCAAAAATAATATGGGTAAAACTAGTTATTTAAATTAATAAATATAAATCTAAATATTAAAGGTAACTCCAATGGTTTAAAAATAATACTTATTTTCAAATTATTTAACTAAAAAATGTATTATTTACATGTATATTAAGTTGGATAATGGAAGATGTTAAAATTTTACAGGCCTTAGATCATGGTATTAAGACTCGTAGCCCTTCTATATGTGATAGTTTTTCACCTATAATAAGGGATTTAATTTTGTAAAATATATTTATATAATTATGAAAATGTTGCAAAAAATATGATCCAAATTATTACAATTGAAATAATCATTAAATATTATTTTTAATATGTTTTTCTATAAAAACTATTTAAAAAAAACTCAAATAATATAATTTTAATATTATTAGAATGTGATTAATGATCATATCAACCATAACTGTTATCAATACATTTAAATGTAATTATATGAAATTTATTTTTAATTACACCTCAAATACATTTTTCAATAAATCATTGACTAATCTAATGGGTTTTATTTCCATAAATTTCTCTCAATATAAGGTTTATCATTGTAGACTCCATTCCCCTAAAACTAAATAGGGTTATTTTATGAAATTTAAATGATATTAAATTATAAAATAATAAAACAATGATGGTGTCAAAAAAATTTAGGTTATATGAGACATATATAATTCAAAAATTTATCGTAATCCTTGTATGTTTAATTATTATTATAACCATTATACAACTAGAAAAACACATAAATAAATTATTTCATCAATCGCAATATATTAATACATCATCATATTTATTTCAACCTAGATTATCCCATGGTCTAAGGGCTAGTATTTTGAAGAGGAAATTGACCGTGACAAAGCCTAGATTCTCTAGATTTACAACAAAGAACTATAATCGGATCACTATGATAAGATTTTTTTCCTTCCATCACACACTTCATTTTTCTTTCACAATTCATTAATTTATTATCTTATTTTCAAAACATAAATAATTATTCCATTACATTGAAAAATGTTTCTCTTTTTATCCATACACAACATTTCTATGATATAAACTAAGCCTTATTTAATCAATTCTCTCCAATAATCGATCTCATTGAGAAGATAATCTTTATATAATTTTGAGAACCAGTCATTTTGTTATGGAATATATTTTTAATCATATTTCATGACAATTATTTTGAAATAATCCTGGTATCTTTCACAATAACCATCAAAACATTTTATTTCTCATAATCATCATGTTATCATTCAGGTATAATGTTAACATGATTCCATTAGGTTCAAACAATTGAATAAATCCAAAAAGAAATGGTGGGAAATAATAAATGTATTTGTAAAACCATATAATTATATATAGGATTTATAAATCATGACACGTTAATTTCTATTTGACACACCTTAGGTTAACCCTAGTTTATTAATATCCACCATCTATTCAAATCCATCAATATGGTATATAATGAAATTATGATTTATCCTCATCATACCCCCAAAGACTATCTTTCCAAGTGCACTGTAAGGCCCATTTTCCAAATCCATGTGATGATTGGGTATATGAAAATATTCACATTTTTAGATTAAATCCCCTGGGTACATATAAGCATGATCCAAAACCATATCTAGTATCACAACAGGGATGATTTTTTTTAAATAACATAAACTCTTCCATGATAAAAATTATATGTTCTTCTATACATATCCTCAAATAATATCATTGGTTTATGTACCCCATCATTGTATTCCTAAATATAGTTCTCAATGTTTCCAAAAAACATCCTATAAAAGTAACAATAGATACCGTACACTCAGTTTCCTAGAGGCGATGCATTCATTTTTCATTGGCATAATATATAATGAATTACCTACCAAAGGAATGCGTAGTTACATATTTTTAGTAAACATGATATGTACTTGAGTATTTCATTATATTTTAATCCCTGAATTAATATATAATTTCTTTCAATGGATATAATTATTTCCTCCAGAAAAATTTGGATATATTTCATAATATATTTCATGAACTTCATGGATTTGAAACCAAAAAACAGTTACCTGAAATTTCTCAGTAACTAGTAATGAAAATGGAATAAATCATTAATCAATAAGCATAATCAGAATGGAATTATAAGTAACTCGAAAACCATTATTTATAATTAATAAATTAAAAAGGAAGTAAATCCCTAGATAATATCAATATGAAAAAATCAGGGATAAAAATCATAATAGAAAGGTAAATAATTGAATAATAATTCCATTTAAATAAAAACGTAACTATCATAACTGGATATGGAATAATAAATATAGAATGATTAATGACTGAATACACATTCCATTTAATAAATTACTATGAATGAAATTCAACTAGTGATAATATTGTAGAAAAAATTCCATGAATAATTACTACTAAATTATGAATGAATTAAATAATTAATTATTAGACTTCAAGTTTCTTAGGTCCCTCCCATGCCTTAAATGTCTACATAAGAACAAATATATTGACAAAATCAATTTAATTCATAAAGAATGCTAATTTTAATCAAATAGAAATATTGAGTAAACAATACAAACTTATCAAAACTTCACCATATAAAAATTTAAATTCAATATATAACACCATATATAGAAATGATTTACAACTTAATAAATAAAATTATTTGTGATAATTAACATAAATATTTTTGAAAAATTAAATTTATGATGATCATAGTATTGATAACATTTAAATGGAATGTTGTTGACAAAAAAATGAAACTGGGAAGTAAATTATAGTACAATCATATGTAAAAATAATCATAAACTATCCAGTGAAATAATATTGTTGGTATCATTATAATATATCCATATTGGAGTATATTTAGAATATAGGTTCATTTACATTGTTGAATTTATATTCCATAAAAGTTCAATAAAATTATTTTTGAGGAAAATCTCATTATCATTTTGAAAATTAAAATATAAAATAAGGAACAAAATTCTAAAATCATTTTCTATGAAAACAATGATTAAAAATTGGAATTGAAATTTTAAAACATTGAGTGTTCATGATGGTTGGAAATTCTCTACAAACTTATTATGTTAGAGCAAATATTCCATTCACATT
This sequence comes from Viscum album, assembly GCA_963277665.1. Taxonomy (NCBI): domain Eukaryota; kingdom Viridiplantae; phylum Streptophyta; class Magnoliopsida; order Santalales; family Viscaceae; genus Viscum; species Viscum album. The sequence continues at coordinate 1,031,005,376 of OY728125.1, forward strand.
TTATGTGACTTGAAAATATGAATAATTTTTAAATCAACATAAATATTCAATAATAAAAACAAATTTATAATGAAAACATGGTTAATGTTTTTATTATTAAATAATTAAGAATATGATAAATAAATTTCTTGATTTTTTTTGAACTTTGGTTTTTATGAAAATTGTATTCTGATATAAGAGAGAAATAATATTGGATTTTCTTAAATCATTTTTATGATTATTAAAACAATAAAAGAGTCACCAATAATACTATTAAATTAAAATATTCATGAATAACTAGATAATAAATAAATTAATGGGATTATTATAAAATTAACAAATAATTTATTTTATATAATATTCAACAAGTAACAATCTCGATGAGATTTGGATTTTGAAATAAACCCTTAAAATGATTAAAACATCCATGTGAGAATGAATAAATTAATAGATTATGTGCACAAAAAATAAATTCAAATAAACAAGTATAAATACAAAATAATAAAATATAAATATTATAAAAATATAATTATATAATATCTTTGACAATGAAGTACTAATATATCCTTATCAAATGAAATTTATTTATGAAATTCATTACATCATGGTAATTTTTTTAGTAAAACAAACACGGATAAAATAATTCAAATTTAAATTTAAGAGAATATGGATTATTAATGACTCATTATATAACATGTTAAAGGGGATCTATGTACACCTTATAAAATTACATTTGTGACTTACATTACAATATTTTCTAAATGAAATGAAACTGATATGAAATATATTACCTCTTACTTTATTTTGGTTGATTATTATTTATCATCTTGAAAATTGTTTCTATGAATGTTATTATTTTATCCAAAACCATATTAATATTTATAATATCATATATGATCATTTTATAAGATCTTATCATCAATTATTTCATTATCATTCATTATTATTTTGGGTGTTTGTTTCATAATTTTAATATGTCTGTGCAATCATGAAATATTATGGTCATTCACATATTATATAGATACAAAATATAAATAATAATAAAAATTACATAATTATTACAATTTTATAAAAATAAATATTTTATTCAAATTGTGATATAGGGTTTTGAAAAATTAATTATTATTCCATCATTGAGATGGTAGGTCGTACAAATGCATTAGTAACATTTCAATTTTCCAATGATAATTATGGAAATATTGTATATGATATATTATCTTTAAAAAATAATTATATTATAACATATTCCTTAATTTTTTATATATACTTATATGTATCATCCATATAGAGTGGTGATGAAATGAGAGTCACATTACTTTTGGACGATGGTATCCCACATGTACATGAATGGAATTATCATCTTTTGTTGACTGTAAATTTAACAAAAAAAATTATATATATTTTATTTACACAAGGATAATATTTTAAGGGATATCATAATTATTTCGTCTATATGAAATTTAATAATATCTTTATCCTTATCACTTTCCCTGAAATTAATTAGTGAATGATGAATTACATCGCTTCACATGATGGCAGAACACCGTACACATGAGTGACAATATCATACCTCTTATACAGTCGAAATTAAAAATATTTATATGGTATAATAACTTTTTATATATAATTATTTTATAAATATCAATTATATATTATATCTTTTATCCTAGATACTATGAACTGTGTTAATAAAAAAATTAAGGACATTAGTTGATGTGGTGGTAGTCTGCCATACACCTAAATGATGATTTCATAACCCATTTCACAAATGTGGTGGAGGTTTCTATGTCATGAAAATAACATTAAAAATATATAATTATATGTAAGAAACTATTTTTATTACATCATATTTGTTTAATAATAATTAATGACGGTGCAGGAAAAAAAATATACCCCTTGAAGAAGATTGCATATTCTAATGGTATCTTCTATAGTTCATCCGCCGAAGCCTTCATTGGTTAGATTTACTCCAAATATAATGTTTATATTATATTTTTTATAAATTGGGAATAATTATTTTTATTTAATGGATGAATTTTTTTATGGTGTGATGTATACTATATATGGGATGGTATTTTATAAGTTAGGTGAGTGGGGCACTTGAATTTTCTTGATGAAAAAAGTTATACCCAGAGATTTGACATGAAACAAGTGTTCAAAATATAGTATTATAGAGAGCTAGATATTTTAGTTACTATATATGGAAATAAAATATATTTAAAAAAGTTCATTGGTCACATTAACCATTTTTTTGTATCATACTCCAATATATTTATTTTTTAATTTATCTAAGGTAATTTAGTGTTTCTTTTAGTATAAATTTTGGTAAAATAATATATTGAAATTATTAAATAATTAAAATTATCAGGATTTTTAATATGGATTCTATTTTTTCATAATTCCTTTCATATAATTAAAAAAATTAATTTGATATTAATGTAACACACCAGGTAAATAAAGAATATGAAATTTTTATATTTATCCATATTTGTGAATAAAATATTTATATGACTTTAAAGGGGACACTATGCTCGATGGCGTACCCAACACGCAACAACGAGTTTCATGGGAATCTTACGTTGCACTCTAATAATAAAATAATATTATTTTAAATGGTAGTTAACATGTAGCCGTTGTATTGGGGGGAATGGATAGAAATAACTAATATTATAATAGGTTTTTCATATTGTTTTTACATTTATCCAATAAAAGATAAAGGCTTAAAATACGGAAAGAATTCAATTTTAGGCGTATATGCCCTAGTTTTCACTAAAGGTTCACTTATCACCTTTTGATGGAGAAACGTTATTAAATATAGTTTTGTTCACTTTTATACATTCTATTGGACCAAATAAAACTCTTCTTAAGAATTGGGACATCAAAATTTACTTTGTGTAAATTTTTGGTATCTTTCCGATAATGTTCATTTTTTTAATGAATAGTGTAAAATGTTGTATTTTAATTCAAAACCTCTTTTTATTATAATTTATTTATATGATTAGATTATCTTTTTAATTGGTTTAAAAGTGAAATTAGAATATATTTTTACCATTAAATCCAATAGTGGTCGTTGGAATTAATTTCACTTTGAAATCAGACTTAAACTAGTGTCAATCTTTTGATACTTATTGTTTCATAAAAACACGCTATTTGCTCTGACAGATGGAATTAATTATTAAATTAATTATTGTGACTTATATGTTTTGAATTTTGTAAAATAGACTTCATTTTTTAATTTGGAATGTCAAATATAGCTTAGGGTGAATTTTTGGGATTTTTTTGAAAAACTTCAATTTTGATGAATAGTGAAACCACTAAGTGGTACTTATAAAAATTGATTTTTCCGTTTAAATGAAAATTTTCCATCTTTGTGTTTTTAATTTCAAAAATCCTACATATATGGTTTTCATTAAGAAGTAAAAATTGGTTCAATGGGATAAAAATATGTTTTTGGTGAATAGTAACTTATTATGTTTTTAATCGCGATTAGAGGTTATTAGTGTAGTTTATGGTAAGAATAATGTTTTAATAAACTGAAATGACCTATACACATTTCCTAACCTCATTGGATGTGTCATGGCCGACCAAGACAATCCATGGGTCAACTTGGGGACCCCATGGATCCACTTTGGTTGGAAAATGACATAAATATCTTTTTATTTAATGTTAAAGTAAAAATGACACAAACATGAGATGTTTTACTAAAAAATTTTTTACATGGGGTTATACAAGTCATATGTTTTACTATAAATAGTCATTGGAAATCTAAAAATATTTCCTACATCATTGTATTTTTTTTATAATTTTTATACATTAAATAAAGTAAATTATTTATGACATTATGATGATGCAGAGATGACCTCATTATTTAACGATTTAAATAAAATGGAAAGATAATGTAATATCTAAGACCTACACATGTCAAAAACCTATTGGATGAGTGTATTTATAACCATTATCACCTTATCCTCGAAATAAATCAATGTGGGACCTTTAAAATCCGAAACGCTTTTGAAAATAAAGTAACATTTTGTAACATTACAAGAGTGCCCCTCCTCTCCTCTTATAAAAGGCCCCCACCTCTACCTCCTTACCCACACTCCCAAAGCCTTTGGCTCGGCAAAACCCTGCCCATTTTGTCTCTTCACTTCCCTCTCTTACTCCTTGAAGCCTCACTTTGGGCAGAAGTCTTCCCAAGGATGCCTTTGAGCTCAAACCAAAGGGAGTTACCTGATTTTAAGGTAATGTCATCACTTGTGTCCTTTTTGTTTTATTTTGCTTCTCCAACCCCGTAAACTCTTTTTATTAATTTATTTTGTAACAAATCCAGTATCTTCAATATACTAGTATGTTTTTATAAGAAGGATTCGAGCTACACTTACACACACCTACATCTAATGGTTAAAGAACATATTGTTTCCGTGGATGGCGAATTTCTGCCTCCCGAAACGATGATTGTTCAACATTCTTATAACACCATCAAAGGTGGCCATTAAGATGAAACTATATTTATATATGATATCTAATATGTTTATGTTTTACTTAAGCTTCTGTATTATTCATTTATGACGTACCTTTATGGTTTCAATTATGGGTAAACACGATATCTTCATTTAAGGAAGTGCGGACTACCGCCCCCTCAAAGTGATTTGATTCGTTAATACCATATGTGGTACGTATAAAGGATATATTTAATGATATTATATATGATACCATACTGGAATTAAAATAATATTATGTATCATTATGTTTTAATTCCATTAAATATGAAATAGAAATGGAAGTAGCGTTCATGCGTACGTACGACTTACCGTCTCCATGAATGGTACATTTCATTTCTTATCTCAAAATGTTATGTAATATTATAAGAACATATATATAATGGATATATCTGTAATATATTACATCTAAATTATGGATATAATTCTGGAATTATAACATATATATTTCTCTCTCATTTTGTTTTAATTCCATTAATCTGACAAAAATTAAAGTAGCGTTCAAGCGTACGTACGACCTACCATCTCTATGAACGGTGCTTTTTTGTTTTTTATCTCAAAATGATATGAAATAGTATAAAATGAATATTTACTGGATATATATGATATTTTATTCATTAATACTAATCTGGAAATTATTTACTTATAACTACATGGGCAATCGTTTTTCAAACAAGTTCATTTTTGACTCATGTACCAAACATCGAAAAAAATGTCTGATATGAACTAACATTGTTAAACAATTATTATAACATTATAATATGTTATATGAACTGAATAATAATCTCTAAAGTAGGTACTTAGGCAATTATTAATTGACCAAAGTTTATTATTCAGGAATATAAAGAAACGAACAAGACAAGTTGGACTTGAGGTAAGGGATCCTACTCCTCTCTTTCTTTTTAAGTACACTCTTTTATGTAATTCCTTTTAAAGCTAATAATTCTTGTTATTGGGATTTTATTTTATATTAATATTACTGTAAATTTTATGTTCATGTGATGAGAGACCCTACTGTCTCTCATCAATATATTTTGGATTTTTTGAGTGGCGCCGTTAGGCTGCCAAATTTTCGTAAGAGATCTAACCTCTCTATTTCTTTTTAAGTACTCTCCTTTATGTAACTTATTTTAAGCTCCTATTTTTTATGCTGGGGGATGTTATTTTATATTCCTTTTCTATAAACTTTAATTTAGTATGATGAGGTACCCTATTTGATCTCATAAATCCATTTTATAAGTTTTATGTGGCGTCATTAGGCTGCCGAGTTTTCGTAAGGGATTTTTCATCTCATAGTTATTCCCATGAGATTTATGCTATATTTACCATAATTTCTGTTGAGTGGTTTATGTAATGCCCTTTATTTTAATCATTGAGAAATATACTTTGTTTTATGAGTATTTACATCAATGTTGTATTGTCCTTCTTTCACGAGGTGTATGTTTCGAAAGATACCCATGACGGTAAGGGAACCTTTCACCCTACTCTTTTTAAAAGACTTCTTTTGTTGGGTATTTTAATTTACATATTTTTATGTTGGGATATGTTCTCATATATCCTTATTGATGTAAATATTATGTCCAAGTGATGAGATACCCTTTTTTTATCTCTCATCAACTCATTTTGATGTGACGCCGTTAGGCTATCAAGGGATCTTCTTAACCCAATTTCGACTTCTTTGGGTTCAATATGTAGTTATTGAATATGTCATCCTTTGAATATGTGTGATTGACCTTTGATTATTTTACACTTAATATCCACTTATATTTGGTGTACTCGTTTGCCACACATAATTATGTAATTGATTTATCCTTAAACCAAGGATATCGTCTTTGTATGGGACTTCGTCTCAATCTCCTTTCATTGAGGCAAATTTTGTTTCATACTCAACCTTATTTTATACGGTGTATAAACCCCTTTGACTTTTACGTTTATCCAAAATAAATATTTTTTATACGAAGCATTTTACTAAATTATAAAAGGGAATGTTTTTTCGTACGTATGTGGAGACAACGACTTCTCCGCTGCCGTGACCATTATTTGAGTTTCGGCTTCCTCTACAATCCATACATTCTTTTTAAAAGAAAAATAAATACCATGTTTTACATTTCTTTTATTTTGGTATTGAAAATGGTTTTGATAATGTTTTTATCATATCAATGTGTTTTATTGATATCTTGTGATTGAAATATGGAAATGTTATGTTTCCTTTATGCATGTTTTACGTGATACGATTATGTTATGGTTCTTGGGCATTGTTATGAAAATGGGTGGTTCCGTAATAAGCTAAGGGCGGGTGAGCCCGATATAGCTCTCCAATGCATTGAGTAACATGAAGGAGTGAAACGTTAAGGTTTCTCAAAAGAGATTTAGGGAATATACTGTGGTGGGTATTCCAAACGTAACCAAGAGGGTTACTCCCTACGTAAAAATGTTATGAATGCCTCAAGTTACCTTTTATGTATTATGATTTCTATGATTTATTCATGATTTGATGAGGTATGTTAAAGTGCCTATGTTTTATGGGTAATGTATGATTTCATTCTTATGTATATATGAACTAATGTTTCCTTTCCATATTTTTATAACCCTTACTGAGCTTTTTATGCTCATCCCAAGTTTTTGAAATGTTTTACACAGGTCAAGGGAAAGGTACATGATGTGATGATAGTGTCAAGGATGTGTCAATAAAGAAACCATGTTTTATTTTCAATATGTTTCCGTTGATGGGAAGAATGAATACTGTCTTTTATGTAACCACTTTGTTTAAATGTGGAATGTAATGCAAGTTTCATGATCTAATTCTCTAAAACTCTAAACCTGAAAATATCCTCAATGTGTAATCTTGTAATAACTCCAGATTAAGTAAGTTTTAAGGATGAGGCCTTATAGTTGGTATCAAAGGTCGGTTTAGATAACTTTAGAGGTTAGGGTATTCTTTGAGCATAAGTGGAATTACCATAAAGGTTAGGATTTCAGAAAGAGTCCTAGTTTTAGATAAAGTGAATGAGTAAGTATATCTTAGTGTTTATCTTCCTCATTAGTACATGATGGTTTTTTTGATATACTCACACTGACCTTTTTGGTTTTAGTAAATGGCTGGATCTAGCAGGCACCAAAGTAACACTGGATGTGAAGGAAACTGTGACAGTTTTTTGAGCAAGCAACTGAATGATATGGGAGCTGCAATGAGAACTCTTGTGATTATCCTCAACCAACTATCTGGAGTCATGATTGACCACCTAAACCTTGGTGATTTCTCTAAGGCATCATATATGCGAGAAACAAATACCTACGGAAGTACAGGTAATAATCATAAAGGTCAGTGTGTTCAAAAACCTATGTGTCAAAGATGTGGAAAGAAACACCTAGGAAAATGTTTCAAAGGGACAGAAATATGCTATAGATGTGGAAATCAAGGTTATAAAGCAAGAACCTTCCATGGAAAAAGGAAACATCCAGTTGACTCAAGGAAAGGGAAAGAAGTTCTTTTTGAGGGATCAATTGAATGTTTTAAATGTGGTGTGCATGGTCCTTATGCAAACACATGTCCTATGAAGAAGTTTCGTGAATGGGATCACCAAGAGCATACAAATGTTCGTTTAACAATACCTAGTACCATTACAATTGAGGATGAAGAAACTAACAATGACCAATCAAAGGTATGTATTATTTCATGACTATTGTTTTCCTATTTTTGAATCTTAGGATATGATTCATGATTTTGTTTGTAGAAAAGAGGTTTTTTGGAATAAGTTGGAAATGAATGGTTAATGGATCATGAAGAATGTTGAATGAGTAAGATTTCAACATATAAGGGCTTCAAGAGTTATGGTGAAATTCATAAGAGTATTAAGTCTCTTTTGATGATGGGGTTACATTAGAAGACTTTTTATATTATGTGTAACCTTGATGTTTAATATATGAAAATTTTATTCAAGGAATAGTTATATTTTCTTTTGTGGACATAGTTATAAAGAACCATTTGGGTTTATATGATCCTTACTTTTGAGGTAATTATGGGTTAATATATGTTATGATTGAAGAGAAAGGCATGAGATAAAATTGAGGTTAAATTATGTTATGGTTATTTTTGATGATTTTATCCCTTTTTGGGGAATGATTTGACAATTATATAGTTTTGGAAAAAGGACAAAACGCAGACCGTGTGACTACCCGTCGCGTCAGACAAAGCTGCGGGAATCAAGTCCACAACCAAAGTGCGACTGGTATTTATCGCCTACCACTGGACTACGTGAAGTCCCTAGTTAGTTTGACTGATTATTTTTAGTTATATGATTTTATGAATTAATAGTAAGTTGATTTTGGGTTATTTATGAAAATGATTAACCTATCATGGAGGATATGTGATTAGGTTAATTAATTTTCAATAGGAGACTTTAAGAGAAACTGATGTTGTTTGGAGATAAATGTTACGATTTAACTTGGAAGACTATGTGAATAAATCTTTAAAATATTTGGGTTTCAATCTCATATTGGTTTACTTTGAAGAATTTTATGGAAAAATTGTTTATCGGATGGTCCTCGTTGAACTTTGGGTTTTGTTGGAAAATTTTTGGAGATTAAGCATAGATTTTCTTTTTAAAGGGTTATCCTTTTCTGGATTATCTGACGTTGTACTAACCTTTTTGGTTTTGGTTTTGGTTAAATCCTAAAGACATGGGAAGTATATAGTTCTTTTTGGTGGATTAGGTGATTCTCTAGAAGTTTATTATAGTACTCTTAATGCGAACAAGTCTCCCTAAATACTCGTCTTTTGGAAAAAAATATTAGTTTGATTAAGTAATCTAGTAAAAGATGAAAGTCAACATGATAAGTGATTATTTTTCCTTATGAATAAATTCCTAAATAAAAAGTAACTTAAAACCAAAATGTTTTCTATTAACTTTTCCTACCGGGGAATCTAATACCGTTTAACCCATCACAAGTTTGTGATTTTATTATGGTTAACATTCTCCTAGACATGTTTACTATCACTCTCCCTCAAGAACATGGCCCTTTGGTTTTTATTCCATGTCCATGTTTTTCTACATGGAATCCTAGTATGGGTTAACTCGGGTGACCTCTGTACTTATCTTTTTTTTAATGTGATTGTTTTTCCGACTCCTGTTCCGATGTGGGACTTTCAAGGATGTTTCCAAGCTCAATTTTAAAAATTGCGAGGACGCAATTCCCAAAAGGGGGAAGGATGTAACACCCCAGGTAAATAAAGAATATGACATTTTCATATTTATCCATATTTGTGAATAAAATATTAATATTACTTTAAAGGGGACGCTATGCTCGATGGCGTACCCAACACGCAACAATGAGTTTCTTGGGAATCTTATGTTGCACTCTAATAATAAAATAATATTATTTTAAATGGTAGTTAACATGTAGTCGTTTTATTGGAGGGAATGGATAGAAATAACTAAAATATGATTATATATGTTTTTAAATGTTTTTACATTTATCCAATAAAAGATAACGGCTTAAAATACGGAAAGAATTCAATTTTAGGCGTATATGCCCTAATTTTCACAAAAGGTTCACTTATCACCATTTGATGGAGAACGGTCATTAAATATAGTTTTTTTCACTCTTATACATTCAATTGGACCAAATAAATCTCTTCTTAAGAATTAGGATATCAAAATTTACTTTGTGTAAATTTTTGGTATCTTTTCGATAAAGTTCATTTTTTTAATGAATAGTGTAAAATGTTGTATTTTAATTCAGAACCACTTTTTAATATAATTTATTTATATGATTATATTATCTTTTGAATTGGTTTTAAAGTTAAATTAGAATATATTTTTACCATTTAATCCAATAGTGGTCGTTGGAATTATTTTCACTTTGAAATCAAACTTAAACTAGTGTCAATATTTTGACACTTATTGTTTCATAAAAACACGCTATTTGCTCTGACAGCGTGAATTAATTATTAAATTAATTAATGTGACATATATGTTTTGAATTTTTTAAAATAGACTTCATTTTTGAATTCGGAATATCAAATATAGCTTAGGGTGAATTTTTGGGATTTTTCTAAAAAACATCAAATTTTGATGAATAGTGAAATCACCAAGTGGTAATTATAAAAACTGATTTTTCTGTTTAAAGGAAATTTTTCCATCTTTGTGTTTTGAATTTCAAAAATCCGACATATATGGTTTTCATTATGAAGTAAAATGTGGTTCAATGGGATAAAAATAATTTTTTGGCGAATAGTAACTTATTAGGTTTTTAATCGAGATTAGAGTAATTAGTGTAGTTTATGGTAAGAATAACGTTTTAATAAACTTAAATGACCTAGACACATGTCCTACCCTCATTGTATGTGTTACAGCCGACCAAGACAATCCATGGGTCAACATGGGTACCCCATGGAGCCACTTTGGTTGGAAAATGACATAAATATCTTTTTATTTAATGTTAAAGTAAAAATGACACAAACATGAGATGTTTTACTAAACTTTTTTTTACATGAGGTTATACAAGTCATATGTTTTACTATAAATAGTCATTGGAATGATAAAATGATTCCCTACATCATAGTAATTTTTTTATAATTTTTAGAAATTAAATAAAGTAGATTATTTATGACATCATGATGATGCAGAGATGACCTCATTATTTAACAATTTAAATAAAATGGAACAATAATGTAATATCTAAGACTTAAACATGTCCAAAACCTATTTGATGAGTGTATTTAGAACCCTTATCACATTATACTCGAAATACATCAATGTGGGACCTTTAAAATCTGAAACACTTTTGAAAATAAGGTAACATTTTGTAACTTTACCAGAGTGCCCCTTCTCTCCTCTTATAAAAGGCCCCCACCTCTACCTCCATACCCAAACTTCCAAAGTGTTTGGCTCGGCCAAACCCTTCCCATTTTGTCTCTAAAATTCCCTATATTACTCCTTGAAGCCTCAATTTGGGCAGAAGTCTTCTCAAGGAAGCCTTTGAGCTCAAACCAAAGGGAGTAACCCGATTTTATGGTAATGTCTTCACTTGTGTCCTTTTTGTTTTATTTTGCATCTCCAACCCCATAAACTCTTTTTATTAATTTATTTTGTAACAAATCCAGTATCTTCAATATACTAGGATGTTTTTATAAGAAGGATACAAGCTACACTTACACACACCTACATCTAATGGTTAAAGAACATACTGTTTCAGTGGATGGCGAATTTCTGCCTCCCGAAACGATGATTGTTTAAAATTCTTCTAACACCTTCAAAGGTGGCCATTAAGATGACACAATATTTATATATGATATATAATATGTTTATGTTTTACTTAAGATTCTGTATTTTTCATTTATAGCGTACCTTTATGGTTTCCATTATGGGTAAACGTGATATCTTCATTTAAGGATGTGCGGACTACCGGCCCCTCGAAGTGATTTGATTTGTTAATACCATATGCGGTACGTATAAAGGATATATTTAATGATATTATATATGATACCATACTGGAATTAAAATACTATTATGTATCATTATGTTTTAATTCCATTAAATATTAAATAGAAATGGAGGTAGCGTTCATGCGTACGTACGGCTTACCGTCTCCATGAATGGTACATTTCATTTCTTATCTCAAAATTTTATGTAATATTATAAGTACATATATATAATGTATATATATGTAATATATTACATCAAAATTATGGATATAATTCTGGAATTATAACATATATATATCTCTCTCATTTTGTTTTAATTCCATTAATATGACAAAAAATGAAAGTAGCGTTCATGCGTACGTACGACCTACCATCTCCATGAACGGTGCTTTTTGTTTTTTTATCTCTAAATGATATGAAATAGTATAAAATGAATATTTACTGTATATATATGATATTTAAATCATTAATACTATTCTGGAAATTATTTACTTATAACTACATGGAAAATCTTTTTTCAAACAAGTTCATTTTTGACTCATGTACCAAACATCGACAAAAACGTCTGATATGAACTAACATTATTAAACAATTATTATAACATTATAATATGTGATATGAACTGAATAATAAACTCTAAAGGAGGTAAATAGGAAATTATTAATTAAACAATGTTTATTATTCAGGAATATAAAGAAACAAACATGACAAGTTGGACTTGAGGTAAGGGATCCTACTCCACTCTTTCTTTTTAAGTACACTCTTTTATGTCATTCCTTTTAAAGATCACCTTTCTTGTTATTAGAATGTTCTTTTATATTAATCTTACTGTAACTTTTATGTTCATGTTATGAGAGACCCTATTCTCTCTAATCAATCCATTTTGGAATTTTTGAGTGTCATCGTTAGGCTGCCAAATTTTCGTAAGAGATCTAACCTCTCTCTTTCTTTTTAAGTACTCTCCTTTATGTCACTTCTTTTAAGCTCCTATTTTTTATGTTGGGGGATGTTCTTTTATATTCCTCTTTCTATAAACTTTAATTTAATATGATGAGATACCCTATTTGATCTCATCAATCCATTTTTGTATGTTTTATGTGGCGTCGTTAGGCTGCTGAGTTTTCGTAAGGGATTTTTCATCTCACTTTTATTCCCGTGAGATTTTTGCTATATTTTCCATAATTTCCTTTGATTGGTGTATGTACTGACCATTATTTTACTCATTGTGTAATATACATTCTTTTATGAGTATTTACATCAATGTTGTATTGTCCTTCTTTCACGAGGTGTATGTTTCGAAAGATACCCATGTCGGTAAGGGAACCTTTCACCCTCCTCTTTTTAAAAGACTTCTTTTGTTGGGTCTTTTAATTTACATATTGTTATATTGGGATATGTTCTCATATATCCTTATTGATGTAAATTGTATGTACAAGTTATGAGATACCCTTTTTTTATCTCTCATCAACTCATTTTGATGTGACGCCGTTAGGCTTTCAAGGGAAGTTATTAACCCAATTTCGACTTCTTTGGGTTCAACATGTAGTTATTGAATATGTCATCCTTTGAATATGTGTGAATGAGCTTTTATTATTTTACACTTAATATCCACTTATATTTGGTGTATTTGTTTGTCACACATAATTATGTAATGGATTTATCCTTAAACCAAGGATACTGTCTTTGTATGGGACATCATCTCAATCTCCTTTCATTGAGGCATATTTTGTTTTATACTCAACCTTATTTTATACAGTGTATAAACCGCTTTGACTTTTACATTTATCCAAAAGGAATATTTTTTATACGAAGCGTTTTACTAAATGAAAAAAGGGAATGTTTTGTCATACGTATGCGGCAACAACAACTTCTCTGCCGCCGTGACCATTATTTGAGTTTCGGCTTCCTCTAGAAGCCATACCTTCTTTTTAAAAGAAAAATAAATACTATGTTTTACATTTATTTTATTTTGGTATTGAAAATGGTTTTCATAATGTTTTTATCATATCAATGTGTTCTATTGGTATCTTGTGATTGAAATATGGAAATGTTATGTTTCCTTTATGCATGTTTTATGTGATACGATTATGTTATGGTTCTTGGGAATTGTTATGAAAATGGGTGGTTCCATAATAAACTAATGGAAGGTGAGCCCGATATAGCTCTCCAATGCATTGGGTAACGCGAAGGAGTGAAATGTTAAGGTTTATCTAAAGAGATTTAGGGAATATATTGTGGTGGGTATTCCAAACGTAACCAAGAGGGTTACTCCCTACGTAATAATGATATGAATGCCTCATGTTACCTTTTATGTCTTATGATTTCTATGATTTATTCATGATTTTATGAGGTATGTTAAAGTGTATATGTTTTATGGGTAAAGTATGATTTCATCCTTATGTATATATGAACTCATGTTTCCTTTACATATTTTTATAACCCTTACTGAGCTTTTTATGCTCATCCCAAGTTTTTGAAATGATTTTCACAGGTCAAGGGAAAGGTACATGATGTGATGATAATGTCAAGGATGTGTCAAGAAAGAATCCATGTTTTATTTTAAATATGTTTATGTTGATGGGAGGAATGAATACTGTCTTTTATGTAACTACTTTGTTTAAATGTGAAATGTAATGAAAGTTTCATGATCTAATTATCTAAAACTGTAAACCTGAAATGATCCTCAATTTGTAATCTTGTAATAACTCCAGATTAAGTAAGGATTAAGGATGGGGCCTTATAATTAAACTCACACTGGTGTTGAGAAATGTGTGTTTTAAAAATAAATTGATCAAATGTTTCAATTTTTTTAATACTAAAATGAAATATAACATTTAATAATGTTAAATAATTTATATTAATTGATATAATATTTTCCAATTTATAGTTTTAGATTAATTAATTTTTTTTAAAAAAAATTTTGATTTTTAAAAAAAATGTTGTTTTGGATTAATATTTATTATTATTTATTATTAACAAATAATGAATATTTTTTTATTAATGAAAAACATTAACCATATGATAATATATATACAGATTTAATTTTTGTATCAAATATTTTCTCTAAAAGTAGATGAATTTAATTTTAAAATAAGTGCACAAAAGATGAGTAAACTACATATAAAGGAAAAATACAATTTTTCAAAAAAAAAATTTTCATTTATAATAATTATTATTTTATTTCAAATAAATAAATAATAAATTTTATCAAAATTTATTTTTTACTATTTATATCGTCAATTTTTATAGAATGGTAATAATGGTATTCTACATTATGGTTCATTTCGAATCTTGGTTGCTTCTTCCCCATGCATTCCAAGATATTAAATTTAATAAAATTTAATTTGTGGGTTTATTATTATTTGTTTCATGTTTAGCATAAAAACTTTTATACAATGTTCTTATTATATAATTTTAGTGTGTTATAATACTATTTTCATGAATTATTTTATTTTTAATTTGAAAAAAATAATTCATAAAATACTATTTTCAAAATTGATCCCATGAATGAAAACTAAATAAAAATGAAACACATAAAATAAATATGTGGTTGATGATAAATGAATAGATTTTTTAAAGAATTTAACTCTTAATATTTTTAAAATAACATATTTTAATCTAATAATGTTTAGAAAATTAAAAATATATCTACATTAAATGATCTTAGGGTAAATATGAAAATATTAATATATATTTTTATTTATATATTATAAAGAATAAAATTTAATGAAATTATAATCACTGATATTTAATAAATAAAAAATTAAAATGATATAAATGATTCATTAAAAATTGCAATTTTATGATATAATATATTTATCAAGAGAAATAAATTGTAGTGAAACGTAATTCCCTGTAATAAAAGTGTATATGACAATACGATTTCCTACTTTGGAAAAATATATCAATTATAAAATATCATAGTAAAATATAAATTATAACGACATAATTTAATGATTTGAGTCAAGAAAACCCTCTATATTTATTCAAAATTAGATGTATTCCTTCTATCTTCTTAGAACAGACTATTTTAATGGACTATTTCTGTACCATATTCATATCACTATCATATTATAAAATTAATTTATAATCACTTATTAAAAATATAATATTCAGATATTCCATTCTTTCATCAATATTTTTTTTTATAGTTTATAACACACAATCATTATAATTAAAGTATAGGTTCTTATTTAATCCATTAAACCCCCATTTGCAAAAAAAAGATAATGTCAATTATGAATGTTGTAAAAATTTATTAACAAAATTTTAAAAAAATTCCTCCATAAATAAATACCATATTTTTTAAATTTTAAAACTAGAAATGTAAAAAAATGATTGTATAAAAAACCTTTTATATAAATAGATACTTAATAATGTATTTTAGTAATTTTGTAAGAATTGAAAAATAGTTAATTCTGACCTATAAAAAAATTCTTCATTTAATATAATTTTTATACGAATATTATAAAATAAATTTATTTTTAAATTATATTTAAATATATATATATATATGATTAAAAATAATTTTAGTGTAATAGTTAATATACCAAAAAATAATTTCTTATAATTAAAATTCACTATAATTTATTATTTGTTTTTATAGTTAAAATCTATAATTTTACTGGGTAAAAAATTGACAATTAATTTAATTTATGAAACTATTTTAAAAATATAATATTATGAAAAATCATTGAGATATTTCTAAAAATATTGGGTTTTTTGGTTAATACATTAGAATACATTTTTATAAATAATAATATTTTTATTAAAATAATGGCATATAATAGTTAATTTGATATTTGTGATCATATTTTTTAATAAGATATATGTATTTTATAATTTAATTTTAAAATATAAAAAAATATAATTTTCAAGATCATATTCATCCTTTGATAATATATGTAATATTTAAAATAATAATAATTTTTAGTACTTTATACAGTTTTTATTTTAACATTATTTTTCCTAACATCTAGAAAATTAATATCGTAAATTGTTTTACATAATGTTAATTAGTTATCCCATGTTATAAAATATGGTCCTTTTTTGGAGTTACTTTGCTTCAATGTGTCTTCCCATTATTAAATACCATTGTGAGTTTACAAATATTTTATCGCTTTTCCCCTAAAACGAGCACTCCATTCCTCACTAACTATCACAATATAACTACTATGTTCTATCCCAAATCTACCAAAACCTATCTTAAATACTCATGTCCACATTAATGCTGTTTTGTTGTTCTTATAAGACTGAAAATCAATGGTTTAACCCCCATCTCAATGAAGATAAACATTATGGTGAGCTACAAATTTCTAACTTTTCCTATCTCATTCCTTTGATACTAAATTGAAATTATATTATTATAAAATGAAAAAGAAGATATTTATAATATAATAATATGTTATTAGAATATTTTTCTTATAAATTTAACCATCTTATAAAATTAAATTTAATAAAAATTAATTTTTTGAATCATGTGTCACCATAATGACTTATAATTTCTTGTATTGTATCACTACATAACCAGAAACATATAAAATGGTATATAAATAATAATAATTATATATATATATATATATGAAATTTATGTTCAGTAAATGACAAACCATGTTACTTTTTTCTTTTACCCCTCTTAAAATGATAGCATCCTCTAGGCACATGTTTGGACTTCTGACATTGTAGTATAAGGATTTGTATTTAAATTAACAATATTTTAGATAGTTATGGTTTTTATTTTATATGAATATTTAATATGTATAAGTAATATATATCATTAATATGGTTATTGTTTAAAATTTTATAAAAATTATTATAATAATAAATCAAGTCACTAATATTAGTAAAGTATATTAAACTTAATATTCATCAATTTCTTCATCTAAAAGCACCATTACAACTCCCATGTAATGGAATAAATGTATTATAAGCCATTATAAAAAATCAATTCTTTTACATTTATTTATTTTTATTATTTTTATTATAGAGAATAAGTGTAAATTGAACTAATTTAGGAACACATTTTAAAACCACCTGATTATTAAAGCATGACGAAGCAAATCTATAAAAAAAATATAATACATGAATTGGGTAGTTATGAATGAATATTATAAATTATAATTTGTATTAATAATATTATAAATTGGTAATTATTATTTTTATAAAAATTATATATGATATTAAATCTCATCCATGTAAATAAAATATATAGGTAAGGTTATTGGAAACATGATCTCTATTAATTTATTTTTACAATATCTTTTTGAACTCCATTATTCTTTTTATATTAAATATTGAATAATGATTTCTGTTTTATTTCTAGAGAAATACAGTTTTTACCCAGCATAATTAAAATGAATTGTTTTATTTTGAAATAATGATTTTAGAAAAGGATAAATTTTGGAAATAGACTTTCAAATTTTTAATTGACATCAATTAATACAATTTTTTTTTCAATATACATATTTTCTTGTTTTAGTTTTAATTTTCTTCTAAATATTAAAAATGATATTCTTCTAATGGTTTTATTTTTAATGATCACATTTTATTATTCATTTAATATGTGAATATTTTTTTGTGTTCATATTTATAGCACCAAATTATTTAGTTTATGATGTTATTTTGTTCCATTTGGTTTTTTAATAACACGTTTTTATTAAAATTAGAATATTATGGAAGGAAAATTGAATTATTTTTATGTCTTATATTAGATTGGATGATGTTTTGGTCAGTTTACAAACATCTCTAAAATTTATATGTTTTTGAGTTTATATACCATTATATATTTATTGAGAAGTGTAACGACATAGATTTTCACTATTATATTTTTTAAAAATTATGTGGAAAATTATGAGACCATGTTTTGAGAAGACATGTGATTCTGACACCCAAAGATACCTAAATGATCTATCAAAAAATGTTATGTTCTTAAATATAACTTATGATCAGTTTTCATAAAAAAATTTAAAAACACCTAAAATATTACCACAATCAGATATATAAGGGCACCATTGCGTTCATAGCAATTAGTTTCCCCTATGCATGAATTATGTGTAGTTGGTGCCAACTAGTAATGAGAGAACATGAAAATAGAACAACCATTAATAAAATTATTAAATAAAATAATTTAAATTTTTAAAATAATATAACTAATGAATTTTACCTCAAATTGAATCTCCGAGACCACCATTGTGTTCATATTGGGGTGCATTCCTTAGGTGGAGACTAATATTGGTTAGAACGAGCCAACTGTGGAATGTAGTTTTTGGGAAGTAATCATAAATAATATAATTAAATAATATTATTTATTTTCAAATCATTATAACTCATAAACGATAAATTATATTGGAAATCTGGGAGTACCTTTGAGCTCAAGTGGTTTTTTTTCCATAGGTGGTGCCTTACCATGTCTATCGCAAGTTGAGGGTAAATGTTAATTTTTAATCATTAAAGGAGAATAAAATAGTCTAATTTTTATTTTATTTTATTTCTTTTTAACGTTTCACAATACAGCGATGCAGAGACATAGTGATGAAGCAACCCATTCTCCGTTTACAAATGAATCATCATTGTGACACTATTTCAAAGAAAAACAGTAAATCTAAAATGTGTCAACGCATTAACGTGTATCTTCCATTATTGAGGGTTAGGGTTCATTATTAAAATTCATAACATTGGAGAATTTCTATGGAGTTTGACTAAGGTAATTAGGTGTAGGTACACTCATAAGTGATGAATGATTAGAGATCTGGATTCGATCAAGTGGAAACCAATCTACAGACATTGGTAGAATAAGGATAGACATTGTGACACAACTTCAATCTACATCTGCAAGTGATCCTACTCAATGTAGCTGTTCTTATTTAAATTCCCTCTTTTCCCATTCATTGAATTCCTATGAAGAACATGAATCTATCAATAAAAATATCTACTGACAGATTCTATATATTATTAACGAACGAGTTCCACATTTCATGGTTTATTTCGGATTTATGGTAGTTTGATTGGTTTATGAATTGTTTGTCATTTGTGTGATCCTTTTAATGGATCTGATCAATCCAAAAATGAAAAAACAATTGTGGATTGATACATAGGTTGGTTATTGTATTTTTCTCTCCCATGTTATTCATATTATTTATGGGATGATGAACTATCGATCATTCCACAATATTTTCTTCTCACAACGATCCGACATCTTGGATCTCGAATTGACATGACACGACATAAGTACAATGACGAATGTGGTGAACTGGTCGAGGTAGTGCAGTAGATATCATCACTTGAATGACATTGTACTGCAGTGGATCAGAATGAGGATTCAAACCCTATGAAATAACAATGCATCACAAGGATCCTGAAACCTCTTCTGGCTCTATGAATATACCACTAGATCTCGTACGATGGCCAACTGTTGGTTGCACCTGTCCCATCGGCTTGACGATGTGGCCAATGTGGCATGCTCCAAAAATGTGATGCAACTTGATTCCACTTTTGGAAGGGTCAGACCTACATCTCAAGACACGTGGTGGTTTAGCAGATGTAGATAAAGGTCACAGTTCAATTAAACTGTGGTGGTGAGCCGCGACACCTTCCGCTTCCTGAATGGAGAAGACCATCAAGCTAAAATGGGCATGTTGGTTAGGCATCTGGGTTGGTGAAGCATGTCGGGTTGAACCCAGACGGTCAGGGCCCGGCTGGCCCCAACATTCCAGGTCAACCTAGTGGGTCGGGTCAGTGGACCCCATTCCTCCAGGGGTCTTGTTGGTTTGACTGTGTCCGAACGGACCCAAACCCAATAATCCCTTTTTCACTAAAACACCCATATAATTCAAACCATTTACCTGATTAATGATTTTTCTGCGGTGTTGGGACCACTACGTCAATTTGTTCATTGTTAAATTGCATAGAAAGGATTTAGAAATACCAGAAGGGTCTGGTGTTGTTTTCATTTTATTTCTTATTAGAGATCTATGTAGGATCCCAATACCATTATAGAGGGTGATGGTTGTGATTGAGACGATACCCATGGGATTATATATGAATGTACTATGTAGGATCCAATTATGTCTTAGGGAATATGTCATGTTCTAATGTGATTTGGATCAGAGAAGAACATGGGGACCCATTAATCCTATGTGACGAGCAGATATAGGTGACCCACAAGGCTGAAATGACTCCTTGTGTCTCTATGCTCTATCATGTTTATGTTGAGAATGTACTATACCGAGTGTCCGGGCCATTCCTCACATCCCATCATGGTACTATAGATAGGTTTTCCAGCATGGGTGTGACCAACATTTACACCTACACCAATCCCCTATTTAGGATCACAATTGCACTTGGGACCAGATATACCTAGTGATCCCTAGGTGAAAGACCACATATCTATGTACCAATATCATTCATTAATTGATTACATGACATGATCAATGTACCTCAGGTAGTTTTCTTTTTGTTCTACTTTGGTGGGGCCCAAATAATTGATACCACTTTGTGAGGATTTTTGACGGATACATTGATTAAGGAGAGAATTCTCCCAAAACGAGCACATCGTTAGAAGAATCACGTGACCATGGATTTGGATATGATATCAAGACACCATGTATTAGTGAGACCAAATGTATTAGAAAAAAATTGTGACATATTGAAATAATATATTCTCTTAGATTCATTTAGTATACATTTTCAATGAGGTTACTATAAGATAACAGAAGGAGTGGGATCTCCTAAAATCGAGCATACTAAGAGTTGAACCATATGGATAGTAGTGGATGAGATTTTTCATCATGGAATCCATTATTGGTTTACATGTGTGTTCATGTTATATGTATTGATGGCATATACATGCTTGGAGATGACTGTACCTTCTTGGTGGTGATTCTTTTGTTGTACTCAACTTTGGGTTTCAGGGTCCCCAACTGAGTATTGTTTTACTCACCCCAACATGGGGTTGCCTAAAGTTTTCACATCTTGTGTAAATGAACAACACTTTTTGGAGTCCTAGGCAGAGTAGGACCTAGACCATAACTTAATTGTTCATTCTGGGATCAGATGATCTAATGTGTTTCATTTGGTTTCATAGAGTAGTTTTAGTTCCTTGGATTGCAGTTCTAATAATACGGTTATATTTTTTTTATTTTACTCGTTTTTATATATTCACATCACTTTATTACTTTATATTTTACACTATTGTTTGGTTCTAGTGGTATGATTTCATTTTCTATACACAGTAATTTAACTTTGTATCCCTATAGATTGGATTTGGGTGCGTGTGTATAGGTTCTTAATAAAATTCCTTTCATTTATGGGATATTCCTACTGAATGTTAACTTCCATCCATTTTCCCATCATTTTCATATACGGGGTTGTCATGGAACTAGCCACATGGGACGGGTCATCATAGATTGGTATTAGAGTAGGTTGGTTTATCCTTAGGGCTGAGAGTCTGTGTGATTGGATTGGGGAATCAATTTTATGTGTTTTGATCTCAGCATTCTTGATAGGGACTATAGTGCTTGTGAGGTGGTAGATGTATCAATAAACCATGACTCTTGGTACTTGTTTTCTATCTCGATACATGAATACAATAGTTGTAGGTAAAAAATGGTACAATGATCATATAAAAATGGTTTATTTCCATTCCCTTTTGGAGTCAGCTCAATGGGTATACACTTTTAACTATGATATATAATATTATCCTCATGATGTGGTTACAACAAAATCTATTATAGTTTATGTAGGATGATCAGGAGTTTGTAACGATTCATGTTGAGGCTTACCTGATTAGAGCTAATTACTGAGAAGTTTTTCATTCGGATGGTCAGTAGGTGAATTTTCTCTTAATGAATAGTTATCAGAACCACCTCTAGAGGATTAGGTGGATGAAATATTCCAGACTGAGTCATATATTTCCCTTTTGGTTCTAGATAATGAAGCATGTGGTTCAAATGTGTGTCACAGGAATCTGAGTTAATGATCTCTAGAGGTGTAGGGTCAGCAGGACATACCGATGGCAGGTGCGTAAAATAATCCATAAAACCAAAGGTTTCGTCAGAAGATCCATGGGCATGGTGTTTCCTAGAAGAATAGTGTTTTTATGATACTCAAAAATGGGGGAAAACTCACACGAGAATGTATTACCATTCATTCTGCAATCAGAGAGGAAGTTGATAAACAAATAAAGAAGTGGAAGTAGTGATAGAAGATAGATATTTCATGCTATAGATGTGGAAGGAGAGTTGTGTAAGTAGTAGGAGGTGGTCGAAATTTTGACATTTTACCACCACCCCCTCCAAGTGGTCCATAACAGACTCCAGGACCTAGATGATATGGGAGGAGATAAGTGTAGACTATTGAAGCATAAAACACCTTGACTCATGGAATTAGTCATGATATGATCCATGTCCTTCTAGTTGAGTAGCAATATTGATACACACTAGTACTAGTGATTTAATTTTCCTCAACTATTAAATTTTGATACCTAGGGGTTCTAGTTAAAACATTCACTTTATCCTAATATTTAGAGACTTCTACTAGATGACACCCAATGACCACACACTGGTGACAATAGTGTGACCTAACATTTGGATGTGGGAGTTTATGTTGGGATATCATGGTTGTGGCATCAAGACATTACAAAATCATTCTCAATTTGGAATAAATCTTTAGTTCATACTGAGAATGATTGTTTTAGGAAAACGTATATGGATCATCCATGGTGATGGAAGTAGATTTCCATTTATTAGGAAAGTGAAAATCCTTGCATATCCTAATGGACATAAGTATTTGAGGGTGTACCTGATTTCTATTCTCTTGGAAAGTCCACACATGGTTTAGTGGATGTTACGAATCCTTTGGTTTCATAGTGATGATAGTGTACTAGGACGTCTTCCATGAAGATGATATAGGTTTACCTCTCCATCAAGATATAGATATCATCATTGGTCAACATGATGGGGTTCCATTGATATTAACAATATTATATCACATGTCTTCCAATGATCTCAAAAATAATGTGGGTGCAGATGGAAAACATGCAGAGGAAGGGATTAGTAAGACCTAATGTTTTACCCCGGCCATTCCCGAGTGATCTATGTTGGTAAAATAATATTGTACTTAGTGTCTGAGGGGGAATATTTGAGACACTTAATGATGGTCATGGACACACTAAGAGATAATTGTCTTTAATGGAAGCTCACTAAGTTTCAGTTATGATTTCGGAAGGACCCTTTATTTGGGACAAGGCATCTCAAGGGTTGGAGATGTAGTGAACACACTAATTAGGAACATAGAATTGAATTCTCCTAGTATAAATCCAGTTATATGTCACTGAACCAGGTATTATATTGGTTGGTCCCTTTATATTTATCATTATTTTATGGGGATACATATGTTTATCTCCATTTGTTCGTTACTATCCATCCACTGTTTAATGAGTTGGGGTGGTACAACTCACTGAAACCGAGTGTGAGCCTTTACGTGCCTTGTTGTCCCTAGGGAATACCCATGATGGACATTTGAATAGTGGGGATAAATTTTTTTCTTCTCAAAAAATGCACAGTTATAGAATTTTTTACAAAAGTGTAGAGAAACCTAAGGCTATGCATGTGGGTGTCGAGGCAGAAACCGAGGATGACAGAACCGGTTGAAGTTAAGTTTATTTTTTTAGATAAAAATAATAAATTTAGTGGATTGTTCCTTCTATTTCTTGGGAAACCTAAAAGGATGTAGGAAGGATATCAAGAGACCTCATGATGATATTACAACATATTCAAAGGATAAATAATACAACCTCGATGATAATTGACTGACTCACCAACTAGTCCCACTTCTTAAGTACCAAGGAGCAGAGTTTAGTAGAGGTATTGGGATGCCTCTATGTTCAAGAGATTTTTTGACTCCATAGATCTTCAATGATGATTGTTTTATATCATGATTCTCTCTCAACATCCCGGTTTTCGATGGATTGAAGAAGGCATTTTTAGTGAATATGCATGTTATCTAGATGTGGTAAAGAATGCACATGGTAAACCCGCATTTTAGGTTGGATGAATATGGGGACCCATTGAAGTTTTAGGGAAGAGACAATGTCTTCACTTGGGTCTCACCTCGATGAGGGGTAAAGATATATTTCTGAAGTGGAATTTTATATTCAATGTCAATTGATTATATTTCGGTTGCTGCGAGATTTGGAAAAGTTGTCTTCCTCGTAGATCAAACCTGAAAAGGGAAAAAGTACAAAGAATCTTCTACATGTCTCAGTTGAGTATATTTTTTCATAAATGCATTGGAAATTATAAGTTGGGGTGAGCTGGATATTGACTTAGGAGTGTCTTGGGGTGAGTATCAAGTAAATATTGAGGATCATTCATGGACGATATTTTCCATTGGTGCGTGCTTGATGGAAACACAAGGTCTGTAAGAGGAGCACATGAGAGCGAGAGGATAATATTGTTTCTCAGTGATCCCAATTTTTTTTTGAGTAAAATAGTTATAGATTATCAAGGACACAAATTCTTAAGGTTGTGAGAATGTAATGACTTGTATTTTTCTAGTTATAATTTTTGAATGTTTTTGGAAAAATTACTAGACACGGAGATAATATGTCTTGAGATTCCAAGGCCCAATGTGAATGAAATGATCAAATATTTTTATGTTTTTTAATAGCACTGGTGTGCGGGGTTCTTAAAAAAATTTAAGAACAATTTAACAGTTGATTTTATGATAAATATAATGTATCTTTTGTGTTCAATGTTGTGGGTTTACCCTAGACATGACTTAAGGTTAGTTGGCAGAGTCTCTCATGAAAAATCATTAAATTTGAAAAACCATAAATAAAATAAATCAATAAAAATATTTTAGTTTTTGAAAACATATAACTCATGAATGGTTATGTTGATTGAATATGATAGACAATCAATGAATTCGAAATAGGGTTATTTCCTTTGGTGGATTCAAACATTTCCTAGCACGAGTCAACTGTGAAAATTAGTTTTTGGGACGTAACCATTAATAAAATAATTAGAAAAAATTAAATTATCTGGTTCAAATATTTATAACTCATTAAAGGTAAATCGGATTGGAAATCTATGAGTAATGTTGAGGTAGTTATAATTTTATTTCTTTAGATAGGGACTAAAATTGTGTGGTGCGGGTCAAGGGTAAATGTTAATTTATAGAATTCTAAAGGAGAATAGATTAATGTTATATATGTTTATATTAATATTTTTAAATGATTAGCACCACAAGGAATCTATGATGTTGTGATGAAGAAACTTTTTCTCCTTTCATAAATGAAGATTCATGATGATGTTTTTTCAAAACACAATGTAACCCTAAAATGCATAAACGTGTTAACACATTTCCTCCATTATATAGGGGCATGGTCCAGTGTTAGAATTCATAACATTGGAGATTTTTTCATGAGTTTACCTTTGGTAAGGAGGAGGAGACTCTCTCCCTAAAGACGATAGATTGTAGGTCATGATTTGATCAAGTGGTTGAGAATCGATTAACACTGGTGGAACAAGGATCGACCTAGAGATGAAAATTCAATCTACTTCTATGTGTGATCCTACTCAAGGAAGGCGTTGTTATTTAAATTACACTATTCAAACATTATTGAATTCCTATGAAGAACATGAATTAATCATCCAACAAATCGATAAATGAATTGATTAATGGATCGTGTGTCTTATTGATAGATGGGTTTAACTATGTGGGGTATATTTGGTATTGAAAATTGTTTGATATATTTCTGGTGTATTTGAAAATTTCTTAATCCTTTAAATATATTAGAGCAAGGTTAGAATGAACAAATATATGAGGTTATATTATCTTGATTCTTATTTTATTTTTATCCACAATTTTCTTCACTTTCTGCATGGTTTGATGATCGAGCGATCAATAAAAAATCATTTCTTGGTGAAATTATCTGTCTTCATTGATCTAGAATAGACATGACATGATGGATTTGGGATGACAATTGTGGTAAAAAAATCAAGGTGTTTTTAGTGATATTGTCACTCGAATTAAATTGTATGGTGGTGGATCGTAATGAGGATTTGAACCCCATGTGATGAAGAACATTACCTGAGGATATCAGAACCTTTTCTAGATAATTGAATGGGCCACAGGAGTACATCAAGGTATTCTTATCATGTCAGTTCTAGTCATGTACAGGTACAAAATAGGTGGGATCCTGCACATTGGAGGACCCACAACTTGAGGGGATGTACCCAATGATCATTTCGCGGGGAAGTTCGGTAGATGTGGCAGGAGGTCGTGGTCCAAATATATAGTGATGAGACTCATGACAACAACCAAAGGTGGGATGAACGTGCCACCACGAGAAAACACTGCACCGAATGAGGGTGAGAATTGGTTCCTACTGCAGAAGGGATGGGGTTTCCATATATTGATGTTGTGCGGTGTCCTCCGTGGGTGGGGTACATCGCCCACCGCAGGAGGGGCATGGAGCCCAATGCATTTGTGACACGACCCCCTCTACGTACTATATAGATAAAAATGGAAATATATTGTTGTAGATTTTCGTCCAGGGGATTTGCGCAGCAGGCCAGGTTGACCCTTTGGGGTAGGTCGAACCTGAGTTGGGTAGGCAAACCCTGGGCTGGGCCATGTTTGGTGGGTTTGACAAGTTCTGATAGGACCTTGGTGCAACCATCCCATTTTCACTACAACACACATATCATTCAAGCTGTATGTCTAATTCCTGATCCTTGATGGAGTTGGATCCCATGTGATGAGGTGGTCATTTTGATATGTCTTAGTGGGGTTTTAATTCATCCAGTAGTGGTAGTAGTGTTATATATGACTTTCGATGGTGAATTGATGTTGGATCCAAAATCCATCATAGAGGGTGATTTTAAAGATTGAGATGATGCCCTTGGGATTCTCTATGATGATATTTTGCAGGATCACATTCATGTAATAGAGAATGAGTTGTGTTATTATTTGAGTTGGATACGATCTGATCTTGGTGACCACCCAGGCCTATGTGACGAGAAATTCTAGGTGAACTAGTTGGTCTAAATGACTCCATGGGTTGCAGTTCCCTAGCAGGTTTATGAAGTGAATGTTTCACAAAGAGAGTCTTGTTCAATCAGCACTTTTATTCGTTGAATAATAGTTAGGTTTTGCCACTTGGGAATGGTAAACATTTAAATTGTAACCCATCACCTATATATGATGAAAATTCTAGTAGGTCTGGGATGTCCCCTAGTGAGACATAGGTGCAAGACTCCCTATCTATGTATCAAGATGATTAATTTCTTTACAATGTGACTTAATCAATGTACATCTGGTAGTTCTCATTGTGTTTTATTTGGGTGGGTCCCAATGACGTGGGACCTCTCTTTGTGGGTCTTTGATGGATTCATAGATCAAGGAGCATGTTCTCTCGAAATGATCGTGAATTGAGAATAACATGGTAATGAAGGATTTGGATTCAATATCGAGACTCCGTGTTTATGTGAGACATGTCATCTCATGGAAACATTGTGACTTATCTAAACCATATATTCTCTTATATACTTTTGGTATACTTGTTCTATGTTGAAACTATGAGATACCTCAAAGATTTTGATCTCCTGGAATCGATCTTACTATGAGATAAACAATATGGCTGGTAGTGGATGAGACATTACATCTTGGAATTCTTTACGAGTATACCTAGTAGTTCTTGTAATATGTCTTGATGAAATATACATGTGTTGAGTCTAATGTACCTTGTTATGGGTTTTTCCTTTATGGTATTTCACTTTGTGTTTTGGGGTCCCCTACTATGTATTGTTTTAATCACCCCTACATAGGATTTTCCTAAACATGTTGTGTCTTTTTCAAACCACCAATTCATTGTTTGAGTCATAAGTGTAACAGTATTATGACCAAAACCAGGCAGTTCCATGTAATATTAGACAATCCTAAGTGTTTTTGACATCTTCCTATATCAGCATTTGTTCCCATGATTTGTGGTCCAAATTTTATGTTGTCATCATTTTTTTGGTCTCATTTCTAGAACTTTTTCAATTTAATTTTTTTCTTTCTATTGTACTCCATTGTATGTTTTAGTATATTTCATGAATTTTCATTATTTTTTTCACTCTCCATCCCAATTTCTTGGAGTTGGGTGCATGTGTACAGTTTCTTAAGAAAATGCCTCCCATTTATGGGATATTCTTACTCAGTGAATTTCTGTAGCACCTGGCCCATCAGAGGTTGGATTGCGGTAGTTACAACATAGGAAAAATGGAATGGGTTATGAAAATGAGTAAATTTAATATTATCTTACACATAGGACATGATCATGAGAATCATGTGAGTAATGATTCTCTATTCTTATTTTTTCCAAATGATAAAAAATATTATTTATTATGATCTTATACACTCATGATTCAGGGGTTTTATTTAGGATTCTAGGACTTGTAATATTTATAATGATTTTATGTTTAATTTTTTAGTATTTTTGTTCTGGTGTCAAGTACTTTATATCAAAATTATGACTTATGATTCTAACTCATTATGTTATAATATCTTCTTCAAGAATATTATTTAACTTTTTTTAAAAATATCATTGATGAATTGTTTATTCATCTATTATTGGTCATTTGAGCTCAGCAATTTCATATGTCCTTATTTAAATGGTTTTGATGACCAATTTTACTAGTTAAATTTATATAAAATGGTCATTTATTTGAAATATAAGGAGAGTTGATCAATAATTTATTAAATTAATAAAATTTTCTAGTTATATTATTATGTCACTAAAGGAATCATTCCTTCTAATATTATTATTTTTGGAATTTATTGATCTAAATCATGAAAAATATTCAAAATGAATGAATTTTTTCATCAGTTTTATAGTTAATAACCATGGAATTATTCATAAATTTTTAATGGTCATTGGTGTTATTTATGAGTAATATAGTGTGAGAACCATAATTAAAATAATAGTGAAATGTATAATTATAGGATGATATCCTAAAATTTAATTATTTTTTTGGGAAGTTGTCTTTCATATAAATTACATCAATTTCATCAATCTATAATTTTATATAGGCTTGGGAATATATTTAGTTATGTGTTATAATAATAAAGGGGTCGATTGGGTATTTACATTATCATTAAAATGTTCATCCAAATGAGGTCCAACAACCCACCTATTTTTTAATTTTTGATAGATATGATTTTATTGATTAAATTATATTTATAAACCATTATGAGGGAATTATATCCTTTTAAATTATCATAATTAGTTGAAGATATTTGAGAAAACAAAATATAAAATTAATATATGAATGACATAGGATGATCTAATATATTTATGGACTAACAGGATAATGTAAAAGTTTAACAAGTTTTTTTCATTAATTACCTTGATTTTTTAATTCCTTTTTTTATGTTAACTATTAATCACTCAAGGTACCAATTTTTATTTATTTTATTAATGGTTGGAACTATAATGAATACTGTTATCAAGGGGATAATGGGAAAATTACATGGTTTGTTCAAAGAAATCATAATGGAATTAACGATTAAGTAAAATAACAAATAATAATTCTCACTAAACATAAAAAATCTATAAATAATAAGAAAAAAGGTGTGGATATCCTGAAATCTATATAGAAATTATTCATTTGAAATTTTCTTTTCATATTGATGAATCCTACCTATTCTAATATCTCATCAGAACAATTAATCAATGATCAATGGATAAGTGGGATCCAAATGATTTTTCCATTAAACAATGCATATAAAATAATATGATTGTTCATTATATATAATATTTGGAAGTAATAACTGAATAATAATGGAATCTAATAAATAATACAATAAAAAATAGGATTTAGACTCCATGTAAATAGAGGAAATTAATAATATGTTAAATTATTAATATTTTCCTTAAATTCATTTCATAAATTAAAATAATAAAATAATTATTTTAAACAACTTATGGATTAATAAAATGGAAGGACAATGAAACATATAAATTGAATTTAGGATATTCATCTAGATTTAATCTAAATCAAGATAGAAAAATTGATCATTCATTCAGTGGATTTGAAAGTTTTTATCAAACTACTATATCCACCAGACAATTAATGGGATATAAATATATTATTCAATGTGTACTAAATATTGAGGTGGTATCATGGGTCTTTATTTAATCTAAAGGGTGATAATAGAATGATGAATACCATTTCATGATCAATGTTTTTTCAAATGGGTAAATTAAAATAAATACAAAATATGAAAAAATTATTGGAGGAAGCCCACAACCAATTGAAATAAAAGGGTTCTAGAGGTTTGTTATATTGTTAATGTATGTTTGCCAAGACCTAAAAAATAATTTATGCCTAAGGGATAGATTAACATAATGGAGTATAAGACTATACAAGATAATTATCTACAAAATATATATTTGTTTATTTTCATTGAATTTGGAAACTATTTGTATCAATAAACAAACCATTAGGACAATGTGGAAAATATTCCCTAATAGCCTCTAATACTAAGGAAACAAGGTACAGAATTCTATAAATGTACAATTGAGTCAGATCAGAAAAATAATGTGATACAGGGTACACATACTCTTTATTTTATATCTTAAAGTACCAGATTTGATATTGATTCATAAGATTCATTCAAATCACACATGTTTGGCTAGAATATAGAAGTACCAACTCTTGTAATGGATATTAAACATTTTTAAATTTACATGGGGGAAAAATAATATTCTTCTATTATATAAAACTTCTCTAACTGAAATTTATTATAGGATACATTGTATATATATAGTTATTCAATCCGTTTAATTTTTCTTAAATTTGTGTTTCGATGGGATATCCCTAAATATACTCGATGTCAATTTTTGGGTGAAGAAGATACCATTTAATATCCCAAATCATCATATACTCAACTATTAACAAATTGATGATCCCCTCATAGATGATAATTCATTAATATTGGATAAATAACCCATAAATAAGAGATATATAACTAAAAGGATTAAAGATGGGTTCTATATTGATGAAATTGATATTTATAGTAATATACTGATGACATTTTAGTTTAATTGAATGATATTAACTTTGAGATTGAGGTCATGTTTTAAATTAAACTCATACATTTATCACTTAATATATTATTGAATAAATATATAATGTATCATATTTAATTAATTAAAATAAATAACCATTAAAACAAATATATAGAGAAGGATTTTATCTTCCCTATATTATCCCTATGGTGTGTAAAATTTATTTCTATCAAACAATCATTGAACGCTGATCCATTTTATTGACTTTCATAATCATAAAAAATCAATTGTTAATAACAAAAATCCTCTTACATATATTATTGAATTTTATGATTATATTAGTTGAGATCATTACATTTCAGTGATTGTCCAGTGATATGATTATCATCATTTAAATTATATAAAATATTATATTTCAATGAATGATTTATGAATCAACTAGAGAAAGTATGAGTCTATATATATTCCATTATGATTGAAAATTTCCATTTATTAATCCTTGTTTTGATGAATAGCATGTATATAGACAAACTAAACTAGCATGGGGTTTTTCAGTGTTATATTGTTATTTAATAATTGTGAAAGGATGTGCATTAAAATAATTTTATGATTGTGTTGATGGAATTATTAAAGTTATGTTTTTTGTAAAAATTGATAATGATTGAATTGTGAATGCAAAAATTTTCATTCATTGATTATGTAATAATTTTTGATAATTTGTATCAGTACAAAAACTTAAAAGGCAGTTGGCGGGGTTGAACATGTTTAGATATTTTACAATATTAATTCCCCTGAAATTTTCCCCTTTAACTTGTTTGGGTTTTTTATGTATAGAAATTATTTAACACACAAAAATGAATGGATTTTATGAATATAATTCAACACACAAATGATTTATATGATTTATTACTTGTGTGAGAACTAAATTATTTTTTATACAACATTATGTACATGGAAATTAGTTATTAAAAGTATATAAATACAAATTCATCCAACTCCTATAAGAGTCCTCATATATCATGGTTTATTTAACATTATTTAATGTAGTTTATTTAAACATTTTTCTTTTTAAACATAATCCAACAAAATAATTATAACATTTTAAACAAAACCTAATATAATATTGAGGATTATATATTGATTCAAAATGATAGTTCTATTTTATCAATGATTAGGCTAAAAAATAACCCAATATTATTATATTTCAAAGTGATTTTCCTAGAAATATTCAATTAAGGTAAGCAATATTTTTGTTCTAAAATGAGTTTTTGACCATGTGTAAAATTTTATTTTAATGGGGAATATATGGATTATGTATTGCTATAGAAGACAACATGGAATCTCCTTATGTTTATCATTGTGTGTGATGGAAAAATATTGTCCAAGAACCATGTATATGTTCCATCCAAAATATATATAATGAAGTAAATGACATGGGATGATAATATATTCCTCTAATATATTCATTCATGAATAAAAAATATATATATTAATTTTATAAAGTATTTACGAAGAGATGGAAGAAATATATATATTGTAGAGTATATATCCAAATTATTGGAATATCAAATACTAATGTCTAAATGTCGATATTCTATGGGTATGTTAAAACCATTACCCATTACAGATTGTAAATGGAATAAAATAACCTTGTATCTTTTCATCATACTATCCATGTCATCTATATTGGAAAATTATTTATGGATTGTAGGTGATCACCTTAAAATACCAGTGTTATTATATCTACCCAAACTGTAATGAATTTAATTCATTGTATGATTTCAATAAATGTCTTATTATGTAATCTGGTCATTGAAAACAAAATAACATCTTTTTTATTATATCCAAACGAATTTAAATAAAAATTAAAAAACATTACAGTTTAAAATATAGTCATTGAATATTAATAACATGATTAGTGTAAATATAGGGTTTTATAAATTCCAATGGACATAGAAAAACAAAGTGATTTCCTCAACTAGTAGGATTGTACCCTATGAATACCATTTATTAAAGAATCCCAGGGAGAAACCTTCATTTGGATTTAACATTCAAAAATACCAATATGACATCCAAAAGCATACTAATGAGAGAAAACATATATAGGATATAATCAAATTCCTCAAGATCATGACAAAACCCTTGTAGGCCAAAAAACCCTATTAATGTATCACATTCATGATCCTTACACATAATTAATTTTTAATTTTATTAATGGTATATATATCCAAACACAAACAATATGATTTTGTTAATATTTTATATTGAATAATGAATAGATTTTCATCTAATTATAGTTAATTTTCAAATTGTTTTTAATGAAATAAAATAGCAATAGTGTTTTCAGGTAATATTCAAATATAATTAAAGAAATTATTTTGAATAGTTAATTTAATTTGAAATGAATAAAATTTTATTAAAATGTAATTATGAGAAATATATTATTAAATATTAATATTAATATAATTTTTTGGAATTCAAATATTATTATTATAATGGTTTGATAACATTTATTGCCAAGAAACCCAACATTTGTCAATAAATGATGATTTTTATATAAAAACACAAACATCAGATATTAATAAAACGATTTAGATAAAATGAATATTATTTTTTGAATCATAATGTAATAATCATTCAATGATCAATTTTCATTAATTTTTCTATACATTCTATTTTTCAAATAAAAATTTAATACCATATAAATATAAGTTGAATATTATGAGATCATAATGAGCCAAAAGTGATGTAATAAAGACTATAAAAGTTATCCATGATGAAATATATTTACTTAATTTAAATTAATGACATTTTAATTTTATTTTAAGAATTTTATAAATTCATTATGAATCATACAAAACCATTAATATATTTCAAAATTTTAAAATATTTTCTTTAAAAGAATATATCTCCTCCACATAAGAAATGGGATTATTTTATTATTATAGGACTGTGTATATATTATGAATGGAAAAAAATACCATTTTATAGAAACAATGCGAAAAACCTTGACAAGGTTTGTGTTTTTGGTTAATGTGTTATGAAGTGTCCAAAACTTATGTTCGAGGAATAATAATGAATTAACCTCTCATTTTATATATAAACCCATATATGATCGCATTTATCATTACAAAATCTATAGTTATCTTTTCCTTACTAACTATCTTATCTTTATAATACTCCTAATGTTCCTTGGGCTCTCAAGAAGATCTTAGAAAGCATTTGGAGACTCATTCTAATTTATGGGATAATGTACATCATCCCATTTATTCATGAATCTTCCTAACCTAATGTCTTATAACTTCATTTAATTATGATCAGATTTTTTTTCCTATTTACCCATTCATTAAAATTTATTTCCAAATTATGTGAGACCCCTTTTAATCTCATCAACCCATTTTATTATTTTTAATTGATGTTTTTGTGTTTCTGAAATTTGACCCTTTTTTCTATGCCAAACAATTATGTAGTCAATTATATACCCAATTCCTATAAAAAGTATTCAATATTATAAAATTATACCTATATAGAGTTTTAATTACATTTAATTACTCTAATGTACATAATTACCAAATAAATATTGACCAAAAATAAATCCATGTTGTGTGATCTATGTGGAACACTTAAGCATGAGAATGAAATAAATGTTATAGGTGAACCCTAAATTATAAAACACTATAATGCATTGGGTAATGTTTATTCTCATGATTCATCATGATAAAAAATGAGTGAACTAGATTAATTTATATTACTTTTTTTTATCATGAGGTGTCAGTTGTGATCCTTGACCTATGTTTATGATGCAGTGTTTTATGTTTCTTCCACATTTCCCATGTTACATTTATTGTTATCGTGTTATATCATGACTCATTGTTCATATTTATAATTTTCACCATTTTATTTTTATTATAAAATAACTATTAATACCTATCCAGTAATTACATATTTATTATCAAACAAGTATTTATAGATCTCCCATTTCATTTTAGGTCCCTGGTAATCCCATGTTGTTTTATGTGTGAGCATGTTAAAGAAGATTTCAATAATGATGATGTTTTTATATGTTTTACGTTTTTATGTAATATAACTAATTCCCAAAAACATTGTACTTTTTACATTTTTTGTTGTATTATGAGTAATATTATTTAAGAAATCATGAATTATTTTGTAATAAAGAGAAAAGTTGTTATAGTTGGTATCAAAGAAAATTTGTTAGTTATATTATTTCATTTTGGATTAGAAAATCCTTCTGAAAACATTCGAAAAAAACTATGTATTAGAAACGAGACTAAATTTATTGTAAGTAGAAATTTATTGTTTTATACATCAAATAAAACATTTAGTGGATAATATATGTGGAATAGTTTGGGATCATATGCACCCAGAGGTAATAACATCAACCTGGTGTATCGGGCCTAATTCTGCAATAATAGTACAATATAATGGGCCTTACTAAGAACCCGGTTTTACATTTGTGGGGGATATGATTTGGTAAATTCACAAGATCATTATGAGCATTTATTAAGGAAAAAACTATTCCCATATGAATATATTTTAGAAAATATATCATGGATAACATATATATTGAATTGAAAAAAATCATAAGTTAAGGAAATATATATTTGTTATATGCTATTTCTTTGATGTTCATAATTTTATGTATTTTGATTTTATATTTTTAAAAAATCAACCTTAATTATTAATTTATTATATCAAATAAGTAATCGGGTAAAAAACTAATTTAAAGGGAAATGTAATGATATCCCACAATGAGATGCCAAACCTGAATGGAGTAGGAATCAAAAACATTGTGATGATACTCTCTCAACTAAATTGGGTTTTTAATAGAAACACATATCTGGTGTAGTGACCAAATCTCCATAAACATGAACATGTGTCGATTGATTAGTTTACATGACATAGGCCCACAAATTTTAATAGATCATATGATACTCAAACTAAGTAATAATTGATCAAATACATGGAGAATATATTCTCCATATTTTAATGATCCAAATTAGAAGTGGTTATTCTCACAATTTATCAAATGTTGGGTTAAAATGAATAGTTGAGGAAATTGTTTAAGAATACAAATCCTAAGGAATAGATCGATGCAATGGTAAGGATGGAATTCCAGAAAATATTTTCTGATAAATATTTTCCTCACAATCTATGATGTATAGTGTAGAGTTATTTTATTTCCCAAAAGAAAAAAATACAAAATATATCTTTTTTATGAGGAAAACATCACAATAATTTTCTGATACACTTTCAGCATTGTCATTTCCAACTGAGTATAATGTTGACAACTTCATCAGTGATCTAAAAACTAGTATAGGAAAATAGATGGTCATTCGTATGTGTATATCGTTGAGAAAATTATTAGACGTTTCCTCAAAGTCTAAATGGAGATCATTGATTCTCGAGGGTATCCTTTGGATAAAGGTTTATCTAGTTTTAAATTCTAGAAGTCTAATAGATAAATCTCATGGTGAAATTAAATTTAAACATCACACATTTCAATGGTGAAAAAATAACCTCATGAGAATTTTCCAAAGGTTAATGTGGAAATTATTTATATGCATGAAAGAATGACACCGAGTTAGTGGTTGAAAATATGATTAAACCACTAATGTGTTGGAGGAAATTAATTCTCAAGTCAACCCTCAGTGCATTGTTCATTAAATCAACTACATGGATCTACGGAAAATTTCAATCCAATGAACTAAGAAAAGGGTTTTTGTAGAAAACCAAAAAACCACCAAGGTAGAAAAGGGGAATCCTTTTCTATCAGAACACCTGAGGTGGTTACTAAATACAGAGTGGTTACATGCACACTAGTTATTTATTTAATAATTTGGAATAAAATTCTTGATCCTAGTTCTACATATTACTTCATATCATTAATGTTTAGTAGAACTCCTCAAACACCAACACAAATCATAGAAGTTTAGTTTTAAGTGAAAATGAGAAATGTGGAAATTACTATATCCCATGAATAAAAAATAACACATTACGAAATGTGTGGGTTAAATTTAATGACCAATCATTTCCTACTCCCATATGATGAATTTTCTAAAACAAAAATCATGGATTGTCATTCCCTATCTAGATCCAACCTAAATTTTTGCAATAAATAAATCACTATTTTTTCTTGATTCATCCAATCATTTTGAATAGGTGAAAGGAGGAGGATGAACTTTCATTATAACCAAAATAGTAATCAATGATAATACATTCTTAGGATCATTCACATAATGATAAAATAATTGAGTACGTTGAGTTAATCACCCATGAAGACATTTCTATTGTAGGGGAATTAGTTTATGATTTTTTTGAGGAATTTTAAGGACTTCCTCTTAACTGAGAGGTTTAGTTTTCAATAATAATTATATATAGAGAATTTCTATTATCCAAAATAGATATATAATGGATATTGTGGATCTTAATGAGTTGAAGAAAAAAACATTAAGAGAATATGGATGAAGGGTTCATACACCTATGAGCTTCACAATTTGGGTACACCATTCTTCTAATTCAAGAAGAGGGATGGGAAAACATTACTTTTCAATGATTATCATTGTCTCAACATGAACATGATAAATAAAATGTATACACTTCCATTTTTGATGGATTTTTTGATTATTTAAGTAGAGCACAATAATTATCCAAGGGGATCTTGTTACACCTATGTTTTGTTTTGGATGTATTTTTTGTAAATAGGACAATATGATGATTATATATACAAAATAATGCATTTCAACTAAGGTACTGAAAATATGGATTGATAATTGGTGTGTTTTTTATTTTTTCGATCTGATCTAAAACCATCATCACAAATACGTGAATCACCATCATAATCAAGAATATGTATGTTTAACAGGTGTTGTATTCTGTTGTCGATGGAATGAAATCAACTCAATTTGTAATTTATTTGGTGATTATAATGACCATCATGTTATGAACATCATACTCACAACATTTAAGAATGTATATAATATTAGATAGTTTATTGAATGAAAATGATCATTATATTCAACATGGGTTCTGAATGATCTAATGATCATAATGGTGAAGAGAATAAGATTTAGCATTGATTATATAGAAATATAATGTTTCATTATAGTTTTTAATATCAAAAAAATATAATCATTTATTAAAACATTGGGTATTAGAGAAGAAATAAATGTAGAGTTATTTCAATTGTATCTAGGCCAATCATATTCATAGTTGGAAGGGATGAAAGAAGTTGATGGAATATTGTGAAGTTGTAATACATTCCATTATAAGTCATATGTAACTGAAGAAAATTGTAAATGTTTTAAATGATAGTAATAATTCATTCTTAAGAGAAATAATTTGAATAAGAATAATGTTTGAAAAGGCTAAATATTTCGATCTAAGTCCTTCAAAATGAGATTAAGATATGAATATTTGTAAAAGGCTAAAAAGGATTATTTTAATGAAAGAAACCACCACCAAATCCATTTTTTTGTATTTTAAAAAGACAATTTTAAAGGCTAAGTGTGAACCGTACAATTTCCACACAGAGAAACATTTTCCTCATCCAAGTCTTCAAATACAAACCCACTTCCACACATAAACAAAAATAAAAAGCACCCCACCCGTCGAAAAACATCTAATTCAAAATTCATAACAAACTCAATCCTACTGCATTTGGACCGGAAGCCTCCTCGAACCATGATTTAACCGACTCCAGCACCAAACAAAAACGAGAGACATAATTTGAAATTCAAAAAATAACGCAAACACTGAGGTGGCCCAAACCACGAGGCACCGTGTCAGCCATCACGTCATCTCCATCTGTCATCATCATTTAGAAAACCAAACTGTCTTCGTCTTCACCCATTCTCGCTAGAGCCATTGCTAAAGAACATCCCATCACATTTCCCATCACAGAAGAACAACACTGTCGTTGCTCACCTTCTTCGACATTCTCACAACACCAGACAAAATCAACGATCCAAAAACAAAAAAAGGAGAGATACTATCTTCTCAAGAAAAATCAGTCAACCTCATCGTCGATGTCGTTGTCGTTTTCACCATCTGAAACCCACACCAGTCATCGGAGGCCGTCATAGCCAAAGAGAAAACATAACCATCACAATAGAAAAAGAAAATGAGTGAAACAAACCGCGTTGAGAGCACTGTCAGCCGCAAAATCCCACCTCCCAAATCTTATACGAAACCACCTCTCATGATCCGACTTAGAGAAGAGAGGAGGAAGTTAAAGTAAGGGAAAATATTAAAATGACCTACGACTCCAAATAGAGGCATAACGGTGGGAATGAAACCATCATCCATAGACAAGAAAGAACTACAAAGGAGTTCCAGAAAACCCCACGACTGTCGAACCGCTTAACCCAAAACCACAGTGAATTGAACGATCTTGATCCAACCAAGAGAGGCACGGTGGAAAATGAGGATAGGGCAGGGTAGAGGTAGTCAGAGCCTTCTATAGAATCATCCTCCGAAAACACCAAAATATCCACCCTGTGAGACAAACTCCAAGAAAAATAGACCGACATGAAGAAACAAAATGGAGGAAGTGAGAAGAGGGGATGAAAATGAGGATGAGAGGAGAAAACGACGCTCAGAAGTGCCGCTTACTCCGAAGAAATGTGTTTCCGAAGGAAACCCAAGGAGAAGTCGCAAATGGGGGGGAGGGCTGGGAGAGAAGGGAAACATCCACCCATCCGTAATGAAAGAATCCAAAGGTGTTATTTGATAGTCAAACCAAAAGACCAAAGATATAAATATTTGAATAATGAGTCTTATGATAATTATAATAATAAAAGATATGGAATTTCAAAAAAGAAGATGATTTAGTCAAAGATGCTGGAATTGGTCCATCAGACCATGTGTCCTATTGAAAATCAGATGTATTTTGACGAAAATTTTTCATTTCATTTTTAATCCTTTTGATATTAGAGGATGAGTGATAAGAAATTTACCATCTATATGATTTTTTATTAAGTAAACAGAAAAAGAAAATTTTGAATTTCTCAATCAAAGGGTTCAAGTGTAAAAAAGAATTAGAAGAACCTTTTTTGAATACTTTTTTAATGTTTTGTCAAAGAGGGATAACAATGTTTAATGAATTTAAGAGGAATTGTTTTATTTTGTTTTTATCTTTTGCTATAGATCTTCAGAATGGGATGAAATGATATTCAAATTTCTCACACTTAAAATAGTGTAACATATTGAAGAAACATATGACTTCAATATAATGACGAAATCAGAAGGGAAAGATTAGTTTTTCAATTGGACATGGGAAACATTATGAGATGATATCAGTTATGATTTATTTTAATGTTGGTAGAGAAAATTGGGATGACCAAATTCCCTCATTATAATGAATAAATTATAATATAAAATATGAATTAGAATTAAAATGATGATGGATAAAAATATTAAAGCTGTATATTTATTCCTATAAGTATATTGAACGAAGCCTCATAATGAAAAAAACTATATTGGGAAATGGGAATAGAGAATCAGAACCAGAACGAGGTTAATTAAATAAGTCTGAAGCATTGAAAAAGTCAAATAGAGGTCAAAAATTGAATGTAAATTAATGTTGATGAAAACATGAATGAATCATTTTCAATTTAATGATGATTGAAGATTAATTAAATGTAGTTAAGTGGGATAAATATTCAAAATTTTGATAAAGAATTTTTGTCTATCTATAAAAGGATGAGAATATATTGTGTGTTATATGACATGAATCTCTTATGAAAGAGGAGGTAGAAGCCCTAGATTTCTAGAATGTGAATAAGGATTATGGGTTATAATTTCTTAATCATTTATAAAATCAGAATAATAAGAGGATGGAAGAATACTGTATTTGGATAATAAACATATCAGGATAAATCATCAAATGGTGAAATCATATTTGGGTTCCAATAAAAAAGAATAAGTACATCAGAATTGTATCCACTGTATTAAAATAGAAGATGAGTGTCATATATAACCATCATTATTTTAAATTGGACGGGAGATTCAGAATGAGTATCATTTTTAATTTTTATAAGTTCATACCCTCCTCTAGGAAAGAAGGTCTAGATTTTTTTAATGAAAACATTATATAAATTTAATCATGCTGCATTGTAACATGTTTATTATAGAAATAGAATAGAATTATTTGTGATAGAAGTATAATATGAACTATTAGATAGTTTCTATACTGTGAAATGTGTGTAATAGAATACCATACTCATTTTATTATAAACAAAATTATTATTTTATAGTTTATTTTGGGATATTGGATAATTTCAAAATTATACCAAGGATGTAGCAATTCTTGTTATGTTATCAAACTTATAAATTCTACTGTTCTAATGGATGTGATTTTGAATTTTATAATATATGAAATGAAATATTTAAAAGGATGTTATGGTTTATTATTTTGTATGTAAACATAAAGAAAAAATAACACATATTCCTCTCTTACTTGTATTCTTCCTGAGAACGTAGATGTGGTATCATAGGGAATATTCCACTCATATATTCTTTGATGAAATTTTTTAGTTTTTATTATGATGGATAGTCTATATTTTGTAAATAGTATGGGGTTATGATATTAAATAATAATACTTATCATAGCTATAATGATATAATGCTTCCATATTATATGTCTATTGGGAATGATTTTTCAAAATCTACTACAGATAGTTTTCCTACTCATATTAGTAATTAAACACATACAAACAATGATAAAGAAAACCCTTTATAGTGATTGAAGAGTTAAGAATTCTTTACTCTCATCACATTATGAAATTGAGATTCGAAAAGTAAATGTTTTTTCCCAGTGGAAAATGTATCATGTATAAGTTGAAACAAATTCATGAAGGTAATAAAAAATGAATAATTAAAATTTTAAAATCCTGAGAATTAAATATATTGATTTGAATATGGGTGAGTATTAATCCATTAGTGAATTCATTACTAGGGTGAATTACATTGATTGAACTATTGGATTACATTGTAAAATTCAAGAAAAATCTTCTATTATTGAGATGATCAAGATTATTATTCATGTTAAATGTGTTGTAAATGATTCTTCAATGTAAAATTTAGATCATGATACATTATCTCTTGATGATTTTAATAGTACCCTAATTTTTAATTATTTGATATGGGGAATGTTATTAAAGGAAAAATTGTTCATGAAGTGACATTTAAGGCATCCAATAATTATAATCCAATGATAATTTTTAAAGAAGAAGAAGCTAGAGATCCTGATTACAAAAATGTGGTATAATAAATGCTGGATAAAATATTATCCATATTTTATTAAAATGTAAAATGTGTTAAATGAAATTATAATTGGAATATTTATTTAACATGTTTTGGATTTAGATATATTGAGATAATATTTTTAAATTTTCATTAAAAATAATATAAAAAATAAAATGAAGAAAAAGAAGTGATAAATAAGAAATAAGGTTTTGGATATATTAGAAGAAAAAGGCTAATAAATAACAAATAATATTATAGTGGAAATATAATAACATTACCTTATCCATAAGATGAATATTTTTATATAAAGATGATTATAGTGAACAATTTAAAAATAATTCTGAATAAATAATGTTTATTTCAATAGTTAACATTGAATGTTTCAATAATAGTGACTGTAGTTTTTCTATGGAAGATGCGAGTGGAGTTAAATATGA
Organism: Viscum album; assembly: GCA_963277665.1. Lineage (NCBI taxonomy): Eukaryota > Viridiplantae > Streptophyta > Magnoliopsida > Santalales > Viscaceae > Viscum > Viscum album. Next base: position 1,031,049,038 of record OY728125.1, read on the forward strand.
AAAATTCATTGAGAATGTTAGAGATAATAATTTCAGAGATAATAATGAAAAATTATGAGGAAATAGTTTAGATAATATAGAAGAAACACTATGATATTTTCTTATAAAAGAAGAATTAAAATTGTATTTGAAATATAGGAAAGCATGAAAAAGAATTCGAAAAGTTAAATAGTGAAGAATCATCACAAAAGAATAAATATTTTTTCATGATGAGAATCTAAATATAATATAAAATGATGATGACATGAATAAGTCTCTTGAGAAATAAAAAATTAATAATAAACATCTAGAAGTAATGTTAAAGGAAACCATATAAAGGGATATTAATTTTCCATAAAAACAATCTAATGCCGAATAGAGGGTCACATGAATTTATAATTCTTTCTTTGCACCTACTGATATTTATTCTAATGATGATCCTGATAATGATAATTATATTATTATATCAATGGCTTTGATGAAATTTTGAAATAGTTATGAATGAAGAAATTTGGGATGGTTATATATATGGTTAATACCAACAATGACATGATGATATAAATGTCTAAATTTCTAGAGTCTGTAAAATTTACTTTTACATTTAGTTATAATAAGTCTAAAATACCAATCTAGAAATAAAAAATTAATTTGATAATAGTAATGTTGATCATCAACAAAATCTTATTAGGAAATATAAAATTTCTGATGAGAAACAATTCAACAACACAAGATAATATGAATGTTATAGATAATGATATTTCTTATATGGTTACAATAAGAATTGTGGAAGATTTAGAACATGGATAATATTTGTTTTTTCATTCCAAAAAATTACATTTATTCGATACATTATAGAGGTAAATGATTGATCATGAGTAAAATAACACAAAAAATGAATATTGAGAAGGACGTTCAGAATAATTTCGAAAAGAATACGTTGAACATTGGGAATAAAAAAATATAGATTCCATCAAGATAGAGTGAAAATTTATTATTTCATAACATGTAAAAATGGATATAAATTATTAATAACCACTAAAATTATATGATGAAATGTAGAATAAAATAGATTCTAAAAATGTGAATACTGTTTATACAAAGATATCATCAAATTATTATTTAAATGTTATGAAAATAAACATGAGGTGTGAGATATGTGGGAATATTACCAAAAGTTATTTTAATATCAATACAACCTTAGAAGAAAACATGAATTTGAAGTTAGAAATGAATTGTAACAATGCTATTACTATTTTTAAAGAAATGTTGATAGCCATTTCATAATATTATACAGATAAAAAGAACGTTGTTACAACTTCTGAGAGGGATGAACAAAAGGATAAAAAAATCCAATTGAAAATCCAAGAAATAGTATAAAAGGACAAGACCAACAGAAGATTATATATATAATTATTTATTCTAACAATCAAACAAGGTTCCTCCTTATTCAATGAAGTTTTTTTATAATTGTACTGACATTCATTGAATTGAAGGTGTTGAAATAATGAATCTAATGTTAATGAGTTTCTAAAAATTCATAGAAATGAAAATAATGTGGTTATAAAAAATATCAGTTTTTGGTATGTTTTTCTTTTATAATCATGTAGTTTTTTGATATTTTTAATGAAATGGGCATTGGATTATTTAATCTTATACATATTCATTCAAACAATGACCCGATCATGAGAATCATGAATAAGAAATGAAAATAAATTTCATGAATTTTGTGAAATGGAAAACTCTAATAGCCCTGATTATACACTATTTACCAACACTATAATTTTCCTTGTAGAGATAGTGTTTTTTAATTAAAGTCACTTTGTCATGGAACTCATGTGATAATTTTGTTCTCTTGAAGAAGAATATCAATATTAAATGATTCTTGATTCCACCCATTGGAAATTAGGTTATTTTTCTATAAGTGAAAAACATATCATGATGAAACCATTGAATTGGATTAATAATAAAGGGGGAAATAATAATTATTTGGAGGAAGAAAATAATTATAATTAAAAAATTAAGAGATGAAGAAATTAATTGGTAAGTGTTTGAAAAGTGATTTTTTGCAATTGATGTTGGTATTTATAGAAAAAATGGGTAAATTTTTAGGCCCATGTTTTTTTATTTTATTTTTTATCAATAGGTTGACTTATTTTTTATTTTAAATAAATTTAATATATTGATTATGGTAATTGAAATTTGGATTGTAGAAATTTGTGACTTTAATGTTGTCAATTAGAAGAAAAACCATCGACATAAAGATTGAACTCACCATCATAATCATTAATATGTTTCTTCAGATGTGTTTACATTTTTTGTCGAAATATTGAAATCCCCTCACTTTGTAAAAATTTGTGGTGATCATACTGAATATGGAATTTAGAAATCTAGAGCACGAATTCCAAAAAATGTCCCATAGATTGAGATGATTCTTTCTCTAAGAAAACCCACATTGGACATACTTGGGGTTCATAATCATGTACTAGTAATGATAGTAATATATTCTATTTCATTATGGATCTGAGAGAAATCCGATGAATCGTTTATATTTTTAAATAAGAAAAATCATATGTTTTTTAAAAAATTATTCTACTTGCTTGATAATGAACGGGCGAGTTCTTCCTATTATATTTAAGGACAGATATAGATAAAGACGTTTTTGTAAAAATGGTATGTTATGATACTTTCCATTATAATACAGATGAATAAAAAGATTATTTTAATTGTTTTAAAAGTCATTAATAATTATTTCATAAGAGAAATAGTTTTATGAAAAGGAATGATTGTGAAATAATACCTTTCTGCTCTCAGTCCATCACTGTGAGATAATAATACATAGATTTGTTAAAGGCCAAGAAGGTTAATCATACTGAATGAACCTATAGGTGATAGTTTTCAATAATACTAAAAGAAAAATGATTTAAATATTCAATGAAATATGATGATGTGAATTTTAATACTAAAATTTAATGTTTTTGTTGATATTATATTCATAAAATTAAACATTTTGCTGAAGTCGAAGCTGCTCGAACCTGTCCAACGGACTCGGTGTGTAAACTATAATAAGAGTTACTCTAACATTGATTATTAATTACATTATTGGGTATCCTTATGACATCAGAGGTATATTAATATTATTATTACATTGTGGAAGAAATGTTTTAATAAATAATTTTCAAGGGATATGTTGGGAATATTAAAGAAAAATATTTTGTTGAGACTGAGATCCATCTACAATATTGTCAACCATTTCTCATAAAGTTGAATTATTTTTTATTCCATGTATGAAATAGTGTTTTTAGTTTCACTATCATGATATTAAAGATAATATAAGAAGAATAAGAGTCATGTTTGAATTCTTTTAGTGTGTTTTATCAAAGGGTGTTGTTATAGTTGAATAAAGTTCAATGTATTTTTTTTTATTTTTTTATTAATTTGTATGGAGAATCATAATGAGGATAATTTTTTTTACATTAGTTATAATTGATATATATAATCATATTGAAGAATATTTTTCCTTTTTTATAATGGGGAAATAATAATGGGATGATTAGTTATTCAATTGGTTAATATAAATTTAATGAGATTTAGTTTGTTTTTATTTATTTTCAAGTGCATAATAAAAAAATAAATTAACCAAATGACCTCATAATAATGAATAAATTTTAATGTAAAGATTGAAATGGAATAATAATAATTTTTATAGAGAATATTGAATCATTATATTTCTCCATATATTAATTTGGAAAATATCATCATAATTATGAAATCAAATAGTGAAGACATAATTGAGAATAATAATATGATAGAGGATTGTTTAAGATTTGGGAAAAAATGAAGAAGGAAAATATATATCAGAAATTGAAGTGAAATGAAATTTGGAAGTAATGATAAAAAAATATTTATTTAAGGAATATTTATGATTCATGAAATTATTAATGAGGGTAGACCTTTTAAGTATCACATATAAACTATTTTGGCGTGTCTATAAAAGGAGGAGACTATATTGTGTAATTTTTTGACTTTCATCAATAAAAAAATGAAGAAATAATCATATAAATTCAAAATGGTGAAGAAGGTCTCCAGATTGTGCATTTTTAATGAAGTTATCTAGACATAAGAATAAGAAACAAACATAAGATCATATTAATTTGGTAATCATATCATGATGAATCATCATATTCAGAAATTTGATTTGTATTTTCCAACTCATGAAGATATAGTTCAAAATTATTTCAATGATTTTATTATAATGATATATTATCATATTGAGTTTCATAGTAGTTTTTTATGGATTGTTGGTATTGTATAATTTATGGACAAATCCAAGGTTATAGGTAATCATTTTTTTTAGTGATCCTTGACAATTATTAGGTTTATGTGGATGTTTGTTTTATTTATCAATAGGGAAATAAATATTTAATAAGACTTGAAGTTTGTAGCATTATTAATAAAATTTAAAAGAAAAAGATATCAATGATACACCCCTCTCCCTCTGAGTAATACATTGATATAGTCTGGTAATTTATAGAACTTCAGTCAGGATAAATTCTGGTAATAGTGAATAAGGATGATATCCCCAAAGCAACATTTCATACAAGTTAAGGGAACTATGAGTTCCTAGTAATGGAATTCAGAATAAATAATTTTCTAATAATCTTTGAGGACATGATGATTAGTCTCTTTACAGATTAAATTGATAAATATTTGGTATTCTTTACAGAAGATATTTTAATAAACAGAAACATTATGATAGAGAATGAGGAGAATCAGATAACTATAATAAAGACCTATGGAATGGATAAGATTTTTTAAGAGTAAAAATGATTTTACTTTTTATATAAGTATGTCTCTTTATTATGGTATATGATCATAACAAATGTGATATACATGGACCCTTCGAAAATAGATGTAATTAACGGATGGTAGAGGCCAACATTTGTGATAGATATCCATAGTTTCAATGGATTATATGTTTATTATAATCAATTTGGGAGAATATTTATTAATTATCAAACCCTCTAACCACGATATACTCTAAATGATTCATATGTTCTTGGAATTATGAATGTTAATAGAACATTAAGGAGCTAAAAAAAGGATTCTCACTACACCTATGCTCATACTGGCCATTAGTGGAGAATATTTTTTGTGGTATTCTGAGATGCGTCAAAAAAGGGCATGATCCAAATGTAAATGAAATATAAAGATGTATTTTTCTACGATTAAGTGAACTTGAATGTCCATTAATAGAACTACCTAATGAATGATCTCATGTTTTCTATAGTGATATTTATATTGATAATTTGGTGGAATTATATCATTATGGATATGATTGACATATATACGAATTAGAAAAGATTTAACTATATATTCATATGGAAGGAGATTAATATATTCCAACGATAATGAAAAAAGAGGATAAAAGAAATAGACATCTCAATCCACTACCATCCTAAGAAAGAGAATAATGTTTAATATTGATCTAAGTATAATAAATACATAATTTGTTCTTTGATGATGATTAAGAGGGACTCATTCTCCTTATAATAACATATGATCAACATGGGCATAATAAATGAAAGAAAATAATCAATCCTTTCAGAAATTATTTCCCAACTGTAACTATGGGGAAGATAATGGATTATCAAAGAGTGGATATGGGAATTCAGAAGAATATAGAAACTATAAAAAAGGAGAAATATTTAGTGGTTAATGTAATGAATATGGAGGTGTATGATTTAGGATATAACTATGTGTACCGTCAAATAATGATCGAATGAGAAGCACTTGGATTATGCACATTGTTCAACCTTCTGTATCCATATTGGAAGCACAATGATGTGTTGAAATCTACGTGAAATTTATTAATGGTTTCATATACAAATTAGATGTTAGAATATACATTAAATTTTTTTTTATGTATAGAAGTGAGGGAAAAAAAAGAAATAATATAATAGTATGATACAACCATTACCATATATAAAAATGGGAAAAAATCACAATTGAAATTTTCATAGGATATATGTAGACATACAGAGGAAATAATGTGGTATAGGTTATGATGGATTGTCTTTAAAATACTAAACACTTTATTGTGATTTGAGAGGACATCTCACTGTATCATCTTTCATATATTTACATCAAATAAATGGTGAGGCTAAAAAGTGTGCCACTGTATATTATATAAAATCGAGATATGAGATTCATCTCCATGTTTTGGAATATATTTCAATATTTCTGAATAATATGATGAAATTAAATATGTATTATCATCCTCAATCTAATATCCATTCTGAGAAGAATATTCAGAAACTCTAAGACATATTGAGTACATTTTCTGTGCACATCAATGGAGGATGGGGGAAATGACTTCCTCTAGTCAAGTTCCCATAAAATAACAGTTTTCACAAAATCATCCAAATTGATCCAAATTGATCCCTTTAGTATAAGAGGATCCAAACAACATTATATTGGGATGAAGATAGGGAATGAAAACTTTTAAGTGCTGAAATGGTTGAGTAATTGGTGGAAAAGGCTAGGACCATTCACCATAACATCCAGGATTCTCCAAGGGGATAGAAGAGTTGTGATAGAAATAATTAATGAGACCATGAGTTTGATGTCGAAGTCATGGTGTAAGTACACATATCTATATGGAATAATTTTAATAGATTTGGGATAATGGGAAAGCATATTCCCAGATACATTGCCTCCATGTTGATCCTTGGTCACATCTTAGTGGTGATCCATATACTATGATTCCCAACTAATCTATCTCATGAAAATGATTTATTCCATGTATCCATATTTAGTATATATATACTAGACCCCTCATATGTGCTCAATCTTGATGTGCTATCATTGGATAAAGAAATATCCTATGAGTATTATCCAATGAAGATCATCGATCATTGTGAAAATGTTTTATAAAATAAGACAATTAACTTTGTTAAATTTCTATAGAGAAACCAAATGCTGCAAGAAGTGATGTGGGAACTAGAGGAGGTGATGAAAAATCTCTACCCTTATATATTTTAGTGATGGAAAAAAAATTTGAGTGAATAATTTCTTTCTGTGGATGATTGTAATGACCAAAACATTTATAAATGAAATTCCCCTTACTATTTAATTAAATTTCTTATTATATAATGTGGTCTATGAAAAAAATGAAAATATTTTTTCTATAATATACAATTGGATTTAAATTACTGTTACACATCTTTATCACTGATAATATATACATTGAATAGCGATCACATGATTAGTATAAATATGGTATTTTTAAAAATCCAATTAACACGGAAATTTTATGTGATAACCTCAACCAGTCTGATAATACATTATAAAGCCTATCCATCCGAGATTTCACTTGAGGTTACATCACTATAGGTTTCTATAAACCATTCCCAATATGGGGTCTAATATCGTAAGCATTAATGAAAACATTTATGGGATATTTTCAAATTTTTCATGAACATAACACAAACCATATACACTAAACCAACCTAATAAAGTCTCATAATCATGCATTATACCCTTAGCATGTCATTTGATGTATTAATGGGATATGTATCCAAAACATCCAAATATAAGTTTGTGAATTATTTTTTAGAGAATAATTAATATTTTTTTCGTATTATTTTTTATTCGTAAATTATTTTTTAACAATAAAACACAAAACATTTGGTAATATTAAAATTCAATTAAGTAAATTATTTTGATAATTACTTCTTTTTAAAATACATAATAATTTAATAAAATATTATTATTAAATAATATGTGTTATATATAAATGAAAATTAACGTTTATAAAGTCAAATGTAATTTTTAAAAGGGTTTAAAAACTATTATTTTAAAAAAAACCCACCATTTTTCAATAAAAATTGATTCTTGATTTAAAAAGATAATATTATCATATTTATAAAATTATTTTGATAATGTGAATATTATTTTTTGATTCATAATTTCAAAATTATACAATGGTGATTATTTTCATAACATTTTGAAATAGTCAATGTTCCCGGTAAAAATTAAATACCATATAATTATACGTTGTGTATTATGACGTAATTGTGATCTAAAAGTGGTGAAATAAATACTATGAGTGGTTTACATGAATTGATCTATTTTTTCTATTTAATATTATTTAATTTTATATTTATTTGTTTTTATAAATCCATTATGAATCCTCCAAAACCATTAATATATTTTGTGGTTTCTAATTCATTTTTGAATGATTATTACTCCACTCCTTATATCCATGGGAATTACTTTATTATGGTGGATACCTGGACTTATAATATAATTGAAAAAAATAAAAAAAATTATAAAAATAGGTAATAACCATTGGATGTTTTGTGGGTTTTTATTTTATTTATAGTGTTGAAAACTTGTGTTCGAGAAATAATAACAAAATCCACACTCAATTTCTATGTATACCCACCCAAGATCCCATTTATCAGCACTGAAATTTTTTGGATTGTGTCATTATTCTTACATTCCCTTTATATTGTCCTCCCAAGTTCTCAAAAATCTCTTAAAAAATCTTACCAAGAATATGGAGTCACACACTCATGTAAGGGATATTTTATATTCTTCTATTTATTCATGTACTTATATTACCATATGTATTTTATCTTCATTTAATTATAATGTGATATGTCATTATATATACCACATAATTTACAATAGATTTCCAAATTATTAGAGACCACATTCTCTCTAAAGAACCTATTTTATGAATTTTTCTCATTTTTATGGTGAAAACAATTCATTACAATTTTGCATGCCAAACAAATTGTGTAGTAAATATCATTCCCATTTCCAGTCATGTTTATTGACCATTATAAAATTATACATATTTTGGTTAGTCCATTATTTTTATTCCAATTCATATACTGTGGAATAAATTATAATAATTAACGAATTAATGTTGTATGATCTAGGTGGAACACATATTCATGATAATGAAATGAAAGTGATAGGTGTGCCAAGAATTACATATTGCACATATTCATTATTTAATGATTAGTGTCATGAGATATAATTTTAGGATATGGATTGAACTGGATTCCTTTATGGAAATTTATCTATCATTAATTCATAGCTATTACACTTGATCTATGGTTGGGATTTAGTGTTTTATGTTGTCTCTATTATGATTAGAATATTATATCATGCCCTATTCTTCATGTTTATTACCATAATTAATTTATTCCTATTATATAAAATATATTATGTTATTTGGGTTATGAAATGTTTATTCTTATAATGGGCTTTATATCTTACCCCTTTTTACATATGACCTTGGTTATCCCATGTAGTTTAATGTGTGAGAATGTAAAAAAAGTTTTCAAAAATGATTGTGTTTTCCCTATTTTATGATGTTTTTTAATTACCTAATTCTCAAATACATTAGATTAATTGATCATCTGGGATTTATTTAGTTTAATATTTTTTAATAAATAATGAATTAATGTGTAATAAAGAATATGGATTTTATAGAACTTCATTTTTTTAAGATATTAATCATATGTAGATCAACATACTATTATATTCTAATAATGAGGTGGTAAGTTTTATTGGAGTACCAAATTACATTTTAATTTACCATGATGTGGGGTTTACCATGATGTTCTCTTTGGTCGGAGTGGATACTCAAGAGGGGGGTGAATTGAGTTCCAATAAAAATTTATGTTAAAAATATTTCCCTTAAAATCCCCCATTTTAAAAACAAATTTAAACTGTAGTGAATTTATATAGATTGTAAATTTTCAATCAGTTTCTCAAAAAATAATTAGGTATCAGTTAAATTAATCTGAAGATTAAATTAACTTTTGAAACTAACGTACTAGTTTACAATAAGTATAAACCCTTTCTAATTTAACAATCAAAGTAGATTTAAAATATTTTTGTATTTCAAATTAATAGCAGCAGATTATGAAATAAATATATATAGAATGCTTCGGGCTTAACCTAGAAAGCATGGTAGAGATAACCAAGAGGTTCAGTCTCAAGAAGATATGTAGATCTCTCATCAATTTATATAAATTGATCCACACCCTGGATCGGGGGTAAACAATAGTACACTACTATCCAGGTCCATAGACCTCTACCACAGTTCTACATGGGAAACACAAACAATAGAACATAGTTTTTCCAGGTCATACTCGACCTCTACCACTATCCATAGTGGGAAACAATGGGTTATGATTTTTGATTGAGAATTTAAGAATCCTCCAGTTTAAATTAGGAGATAGTGTCTGTGTAAAATAAAGAGGGTAGACACACTACTCAAAATGTAATGATAGAATCACTAAATAAAGTGAGAAAGAGTTTAGAAAATCTTTAGTGATTGGCAGTGTAGCTCTGGACTCGTTTGTTTGGTTAGAAAAACTTACGAGTCCTTCTATGGTTTCTGCTTAGAAAACCGAGTGGTGTTTTCTTCAATAATTCATCGTCCATCCTTTCAGCTTGAGTGCATGAAGTGTTTTGGTATTTCTTCACTCAAGGTGCATCTTGTGTTCTCCTTGAAAATGAGTAGCTTCGTGTATGTCCAGTGTTTTTGAGGTATGGATGTAGCCTTTCACAAGTTCACCATGTTTGAATGATGTTAAACCCTTTTCTTTATCACCCGTGTGCCTTCTTAGTTCCTTGATGATTGTTGTATGCACACCCAATTTTCTCTACTTCACATAATATTCAGATAGGTCTTTATCTTCCCTTTTATAGCTATCAGCCCCAACAAATGGGAATGATTACATTTTTCATGGGTACTAGGTACGATTCCCTGACATGGAAACAAGGATCATTAAATAACATTAACTGCATTAAAAACATCCCATGTAACCATTAGCTTAATAAATAAATAGTATTGACAATATAGAGTTTGAATGTTTGGTTAATCATTAGTAGCTCGTGTTGGTAAATGAGTACGGTGGTCTTTTGTGTAGCAGAACCTACCATCGGTAGCTCTTTGAACGTTCATCACTAGCTTGATGGTATTAGTAGCTCTAGGTATCAGTAACTCCTTCTATCGGTAGACTTACTCTATCAGTAGCTCGGTAGACTGGTTCTATCAGTAGCTCTATACTTGTATCGGAAGACTGTGTCAGTCGGTTCATATCAGTCCCGAGTCTGTGTATAAGTAGGCCAGTCGGTAGATCGTATCGGTAGCTCTTAGTGTTCTGTATCAGTAGACTGAATCTGTTAGGAGACATGCTTATTGGTAGATCAATAGCTCTAGTCTATTCTATCGGTAGACTTGGTGTCTGTTGGTAGCTCTTGTACATATCAGTGACCTTTGTCTATCGGTGACCCTATCTATTGGTAGACTAATATTATCAGTAGACTGAGTACTAGTAGCTCTATATCAGTAGCTATACCCAGATCAGTGACTTAACACTTGTCTGTTTTATGAAAACAATATCTGAATGGGTTAGAAGAAATTCAGAACTCATATAAACATAGATATACATTGATTAACATATCTCAGGGATTATTTTAATATTATTATGATTTTGATCATTTATTGAAATAACTAATATATATAAAAACATTAGATTGAGATTATCAAAGTATATGAAAGAATAATTGGGATTATCAAAATAGGTGAGTTCAACAATCTCCCCCTTTTTGATAATCACAACTTATGATATTATCATTTTAAAATATTGAGCAGTTGTATCAGAGGATATATAATTAAATGACATTATCATAGAGAAACAATATGTTATAGAACATAATGGATCAAAGGATGAAGAAAATGTGATACTATAAGAGATAAAATTAAATGTAATGATATCAAAAGTAAAATTTAGTGGCATCAGAGAGTTATAGAAAATGGTATCAGAGAATGAAATATAACAGTATCAGAGGGGAAAGACATGATAGATCTTCCTTAGATAAAAATTTCTCCCCTTTGATACTTTTTCCCCATTATTTTATCTTCCCTTAATACTTATCCCCCTTTGTAAAATCTTGGTAAAATATTTCTCCCCCTTTGTGATAATCAAAAAGTGGGAAACCATAGAGAAGAGGAATAAAAATAAAAATGAGAAAAGAGATAAAAACCAGATTCATTTCATGTCCCAAATAAGGTAAAATTTAATAAACAAAATACAATGGATTCCTATCAAACAGTATAGCCAATTGTTCAGTCAACATCCTCAATATGAGATTTTCCCATGGGAGCAGAAGAGGATTTAGGTGAAGTGGTTAGAGGTGAGGGCTTAGGAATCACATAAATGATCATTGGAGGATAACCCACAGAAACTATTCCTGGTCTGTACTGAGGAGAACTTTGAGTGATCATAGGAGTGAGGCTTCGAATAGCTTGTGCATGAGTCATCTGAACCAGAGAAGCAGCAGAGGCAAAGGCTGGAAAAGTAGGAGGGATAATCACTGGTCGAGCATCAACATGCAGAAAAGGCAGCAAAAGATTTCTGAAATCCATAATTATGGCTCCTCCTCTTTCCATAAGTAGAGATGAAGCCATAATTGTTCTCCATAAATTTGTCCAATGCTGGAGTCAATTTTCTTAGTATGTTAACTAGTTCTATAAAGGCTTGATTGACAGGTGGCAGCTTCATATTTTCCAACAGAATTTTGAAATGATTGTTGAGTTGATGCTTGGTGAAAATATTAGAGAAATAGGAACCCACCTTATCTTTCACTTCTTTCTGAGAGGCAGTTGCTTCTCTTATATAGTCTTGGACTATCTTCATTATCTCTCTACCTAAATCTTGAGTAGCAAGAACAACCTTACTCAGTTCGGATGGGTCCACAGAGCCACTGGTTAAAGCTTGACCAAGCTCCTCCTTCATCACAACTCAAATTTGATTCATATCCACTGAGGGTTTAGATGCAATAGAACTAATAGAGAAGGTTACTGTCTATTTGAAGTTCTCGGTAAACCCACTGATAATATTTTGAACATGAGAGTCCGGGGTTTTAACATGATATTTCATGTAGGTTTTAAAACCTTCAAACACTGAATCCATCTGACATTCCACAATCTTGAAATTGGATAAGTCCTTGTCTACTTGGGATTTTGAGCTCATGTAAGAGTCTAAAGAAACAACAGATTCATTTAGAGCTTCAAGATCTGATTCAAGTCTATAAAATTTAGCCTGACAGTCTTTAACTTCTTCCACTATTTCTGCCATGAATGTTAAAAAATTACAACCTAGAGAGAGTTCAAAAGATATTTCCAACGTCCTCATCTCTTCATCAAAACAATGCTTCATCTCAGGAACTGATGACTTAAAAGATTCTTTCAGATCATCCTTCATGGATTCCAGATCATCCCTTGTGATCATATTAGTAGGTGAAACTGCAGTGGGTACTCTCTCATATGCTAAACTGACTACTGAGTCATTCATGATCAATTGAACTGAAGATACCAGAGAAACATCCATCTTCTTTACCACTTCCACAAAACTGTCATTATGATTTTTCTTTAAAGTATCTAGGTCATGCATTCTTTCCATATCTTCAGGTAGTAACTCAGTCTAAACATCATATTTAATCATATGTCTATTGAGAGATTCTTCATAGTCAGAATCAGGATTGTCTAAACCATAGACTACAAAACCGGGGTCTTCTACCTAATCTTCAATTCCAGCAGCCACTGTAACACTTCCAATTTTTTTTTATGCTCCCCCTCAATTGGTGCATCCTCAAGTAAAACAACAACATTCTCAACATTTTCAGCAGGTCATCCTTCCTCAGGAGAATCTTCCACTTTGAATTCTTTCTCTGCAATAGTTGAAGGGTCTTCCAAACTAGGAAAGGGTATGTCAACTTCATTTGCATCTTTAGCATGCAAAAAATATTGTCTAATCACTAGACTCAGGCTCAAATCAGCTGACAGAGATGCTTCACATTGATGAAAATCTTCTTCATTATCTACAGCAGCCACTTCAACATCCTCTATAGCAGCTTCTTCCTTATATGATTTATGTTGATCTTGATTTTCAGGAGTTGGGCTAGGAGGTACGTCAGGGTCTCCTCCTTCATCAATAGATGAATCTTCCTCTTCTGAATCATCACTGTATTCTGGCTCCTCTTCATCAGCTCCTAGACCTGGATCCATCATATCCTTAGGTCTTGAAGGATGATTCACAAGAGTAAATTTTCCATATACCTTCTTGTCATCATTGACCCATTCTACTCTCCAAGGGATCTAATTTATCCTCATGTATTTGTACAATTTGGATGTTATAAAAATGTTATACTTCACTACCACTGTCTCATCTTGAGACTCTGCTACCCCTTTTACTTTAATCATCACAGAGATCAACTTAGCAGAGAATAGAGAATTTGTCTTTGATTTCGGCCTTGTCATGTCTTCCACTTGGATCATCAGCAATCTGCACAAATTAACTCTTACCCAATTTCGTAAAACATGCAGAAGATAGATATCCTGATATCTCAAATTGAAAAAGAATCCTCTCCTTGGTATCAAGGCATGCTGAAAAAACTTGAACATCAATATGTTCTCTCCATCCATTTCTGCAGCAACTACTTGTCTTTGTCTTCCATCACCAGTCAGCTCTTCCATAACAATCTCATAGTCCAAAATAGCATTGGTAGGATGAATATCTCTCAAGACATATCTAGATACACCTCCATGAGGATCTTTCAAGCACTCAACCCACTCAACAGATGAAAACGATATCTCTATTCCATTCACAAACGAAGTCACTCGGTTTTCATTCTCAAATTTCTCAAAAGTTACAAACTCGTAAAAACGTTTCACTAAATTTGGAAAGTAAGGACCTTTGTTGTTGAAAAACAATCTACCCATTTTTGATCTTCAATAACTTCAATAACTAAGGACTTTCTAGGCAGCAACCATTCTACACACAGCTCCTTTTCAATCACAATAACTCAATTTTGCAGATGAAGATTTACTGGTCATTTTCCTGATCTTCTCCTAATAGCACTGCCACTTTCTTCTGGAATAGACTTTTGATTCTTTGATTTCGTCTCATTAGAAACACATCTAACAGAAGGGAGTTTGGATTTTCCCATCTCAAATGCGAGGGATTTAGGGTTCTCTAAGGATTTAGGAGATAAGGTTTGAGGGTAAAGGATTAAGGCCCGGTGGATTTAGAAGTAGCTCGGAATTTAGTTTTATCATATATGAATCATAATATAAATAAATAAAATGAAATAATGCAAAACCGTTTCAGATTCTGGAGGTAGAAAGATGTTAGAACATCGCACTCATCGGTAGGGTCTGTCAGTGAGATTTCCTATCTGTGAGGTTACATTGGTGAGAATTTCACATTGGTGAGAATTTTACATCGCTTAGAATTTTACATCGGTGAGATTTTTACATCGGTGAGAATTCCACATCGGTGAGATTAGAAACCAATCAAGGTGAAACATACCTAACTCATGTCTAATGTAACTTAACCTCTCCGAACTCAAAGGTTTAGTGAAAATATCAGCTAATTGATGTTCCGAACCTATAAACTCAAGATTAATAACACCCTTTTGATAATGATATCGCAAGAAATGGTGCCTTACATAAATATGTATGGTCATAGAGTGAGACACATGTTTTTTCGATATGTTTATTGCACTAGTGTTGTCACAGTTGATAGAAACATGCTTAATGTCATATCCATAGTAAAAAAGAGTGTGTTTCATCCACAGAATTTGTGCACAACAACTAAATAGAAGATATATACTTTGCTTCAGTATTGGATAAAGCTACATTATTATTCTTTTTACTACACCATGATACTATGGATTTTCCCATTAAATGACATGTTCCTGATGTTCATTTTCTATCTAACTTACAACAATCAAAGTCATCATTTGAATAACTTATCAACTCAAAGGATTGTCCTTTTAGATAAAACAAAACTAAGTTTATAGTATGTTTAAGATAATTAAAAATTCTTTTAACAGAATTTAAATGAGTTCTTTTGGATTAGCTTGAAATCTTTCACACATACACACACTAAACATAATATCTAGTCGACTAGTAGTAAGTTAAAGTATGCTTCCAATCATACCTCTGTAATTGGTTTGATCCACTGGTTTCCCAGTTTCATATGCATCCAATTTTAAAATAGTAATCATAGGAGTACCATATTACTTAATACTATACAATCCAAAACGTTTTAAAAGATCCTTTGTATATTTACATTGATTCAAAATAATACCATTTTCATTTTGGAAAACATGAAATGCAAGAAAATATTTGAGTTCTCCCAATAATCTCATTTCAAATTCATTTTTCATACTCTTTGGGAAATCAGTACATAAATCATGTTTAGAAGATCTAAAAATAATATCATCAACATAGATTTGAACTATTAATAAATCTTTAGAAATTATTTTAACAAAAAAAGTTGGATCAGTTGTAACACCCGAGACTTTTATGTTATATAAATCATCCAAGGAATCTTTTTCTACACACAACACTTTCTTTTCTTGCTTTACACAAAATCGCGACCTTCCTCAATAGCTTGCATCGTACACAATACCAAGTTTCACTAAACAATGATATGCTATTAAAATATTATTAAAACTAGCCGTTATGAATATTAATAACCACTTTTTGAAATTTTATAAATTTTATTTTTCAAAATGGACTTCATTTTTGGATTCGGAATATCGAAATTAGCCTAGGGTGAAATTTTGGTATTTTTCTGAAAACTTTCAATTTTTGATGAATAGTGAAACCACTAAGTGGTAGTTAAAAAAATGAATTTTTCATAAAACTTAATTTTACCGCTTCTATGAGTGGAATTTCAAAAATCCAAGAGACACGGTTAATATCAAGGACTATAATGTGGTGGAATGAGATGAAAATAATTTTTGGTGAATAGTAACTTTTTACTTTGTTTCCACGGTTAAAAGTAAATAGGGTAATTAAGGATAAAAATGATATTATTATTACCCTAAAACATGTCCTAATTCTATTGGACAAGTGTAATTCGACCAAAAACAAACATAGGAATAAAATATGACCATTTAGGCCCACATGGATTAGATTAGGACATTTATTATTAATTTATTTAAAGGGTTAAAATAGTTAAAATCAAAGTTTAATAAGTAAATAATTTTTACTATGAGGTTATTCATAAGATAAATTCGACTATAAATATTCTTTAGAAAGATAAAAAAATTTCCTACATAATGGTATTTTATTTGTAATTTTTAGACATTAAAAAATTTAATTTATTTTTGACACAATGATGATGCAGTAATTATCTTATTAATGAAATATTGATATAATTGAAGTTATAAATACCCAAATAAATGTAATTTGAGACTTTTTATGAATTACACTAATTTTCTATATTAATATGACATGTTAGTATTGATTTAATTATCGTTTTTCAAACTAATCATTCTATTATGATTTTCACAAAAATTAATTACTAAATAGTGTCAAAATTGACATTAAATAGTTTTTAAAACAAATATTATATTAGTAATTGTTATTTTATTCTTAAAAATATACGGTTCGGCCAAATGATTTAGATAAGGTTATATATATTAATAATAAACATCTTGGGGTTCTTTTGGCTGTTTATATTATGTTTATTAACAGTATAGTATAAGAACACAAGAAGACATGGTAAAAGTAAAATTATTTAACTTAATGTTAAATCTACATTATAAGGTTAATATAGGAACCTAAACTTGTCTAAATTCTATTGGATGAGATAGTTTTGACCCATCCCAACCTTATCCTCGAAATAAATCAATTTTGAGCTATTTAAAACCTAACTTGACTTTATAATAAAATAATATTTTTAGTTTTTCCAAAGGAGCCCCTCTCCTCCCTTATAAAAGGGCACCTCCTCCCTCTCTTCCTCACACCACTTTGATCCTTCAAGCTCGGCCAAACCCTACCACGTTCTCCTCTACACATCCCTAGAGACATACTAGAGGTCTTGGTCTTCTTAAAGGACCAATTTTAGTGTCCTAAAAGAAGGTCTCAAAGAAGCACTTCAAAGAAGCGGTAATGTCCGTTACCGATTCTTTCATCTTTATTTCTTCTTCCACTTCTTCTTCTTTAGCTGTTTTATTATGAAGTAATAACATAAGTATCACTCATATACTGATATGTTATTATAAGTATGAAACAACCCTATTTCACCATCTATCCATCCTACGGAAAAAGAAATCACCGCGCGTGTGTACGTATGGAATACCATCTCTACGCCGTGGTGTAATCTATTTTCCACCACCACCTTACTTGGATGGATATAATGGTGTAAATATGGAATATATATAACTATTATAAAGTTATACTAATTCTGAAATAGTATACATACACTCCAATACAATTCCACGATCATGGGAACGATATCATCACTCGTGCGTACGTACGGAATACCGTCTCCACGATGTGACACGAATCATTCTACATGATCTTAATTTCATAATGATTATATAAATGAATTGAATGAATTAATATGATATATATTACACTAATAAAATTCTGGAAATGAGGTATCTATAACCTAAAAAGAAGAATAATAATTTATTCGACAAAACACGCATAAGAACAAAAAGTTATAAACACCCGAATAACAAGTAGCAATGAAATATTACTACCAAGAAACTAAGAATATGACCATATATGATATCATAACAATAATTATGATTCTGTAATAAGTCAATAACTTTATTTAAATCATTATACAAAAGGTTCGGACACATACGAGGCAAATCATACCTAAGGTAAGGGAAATGTCACTATCTCATTTTTATCCGAGATTGTTTATACTTTGGTATTTACTGGGGTGTATTTTATCATCCAAATACATGTTTCCTCAATATGTAATATTATTTCAATCCACCTAAAATTGTTTAAATCCAAATTTACCCTTCTGTGAGTTTTTAGTAAAGGATATGAAAGTAATCTTTAGTCATTTTTCGTACGAGGTACTTTTTGACTTTTCCGAAAAAAGTATGAAGAATGTTTTTTTAACTTATACGGCATGAATGGATTTTTAAAACATTATTTCCAAGAATCTTCCTTTAAAAGTTTTCAAGATTATTTTTAATCAACTTCTTTTAAAATTGTATGACATTTGAAGAAAGGAAAAGTGTTTTTGAAGTAGAAAGGATATTTTCCTCAAGAATGGAGTTCAAGTGTTTTATCAAAATTATTTTCCATCTAAGAAAATAAAGGGTTATGTTTCTATCCCTATTATTACATTGATTTGATTATGTTGTGATGGAATTATTTTTATGAATTCCTTTATCTTGTATGAATTGTTTTATGATGTCATGATGTTTAAGATTCCCATTTTTATTACATGGGTTATGCAATGATGTATGATTTAAGATTTTGTAAAAAACATAAGAATGGTATAATTATGAGATGGGTGGGACCTATATCTCCCTCCAATGCATTGGGTAAAGATTTTATATCCCATGAGATAAACATGGCTGGAACAGTAGGTTAAATCGGTTTAGTGAAACAGGACTGAAACGAGGAGTGAACTCTGTTCAGAAATGGACTTTGTCCACTAAGATAGTCTTGGAAATGAGTCTTGACTAACAAGAAATGATTCTCTATGATTATGTGTGTATGCAACAAAGTTTCATGTTTTAAGTCATGAATATTGGGATTACATTTCACTACTATGATTTTTCCCATGTTATGAAATTATGCTCTCTTTTGCAGGTTACTATTTCCAAAAGTTATGTTCTTATGAATATGATGTGATTGATATTTCTTTTGTTTACCCTTACTGAGAATTTGAGCTCACCCTTATGTATGTTTTCTTTCCCCAGGTCAGGAAGAAGGTTATTAAGTAAGATATTCCAAAAGGGACTATAGATATGATGAAATAAATGGGAGACAGTGTAGACACTTTATGAACTAGTAGTTTATGTTTCTTAGTTTTCTAAAGACACTATACCTATACGGTCTTTTATTGGTTTTGTTATATGTTGTAATAAGTGTGCTTCAATTCTGAAGTAATAACAATGTATGTAAAGTATGGGTCGTTATAGTTGGTATCAGAGGAAAGGTATAGTCAACCTTTGGAAACAAGGATGCGAAATCCTTAGTAAGAACCCTAAGGATAAGTCTAAGCATAGAACACAATCTTAGTGTTTTATAATTAGCCATGAATAACCTAGGATAAGATCTTATGTGTGAAATTTTAATTCTTGATTATGTGGTTTTCCTATTATAATTAGTGTTTCTCACACTATTCTTCTAGGTTTTAGTCAATGGCTGGAACCCGAAGGAACCGTGTTAATGCGGAATGCGACGTGCAATGCAATGATTGTCCCCCTGAGCAACCAAACATTATGGGAGTTGGAATGAAAAATCTTGTAGCCACGGTCACACAACTTTCTCAAGCTATAAATCATGCATGACTTCCAAACAAGAAAAAGAAGGGGCAACATTCTGTTGAATCCTTCATGAGGTAGTGTCCACCTTCATTCAGCGGGTCTACTGATCCATTAGTTGCTGAACAATGGATTAGTACTACTAAAAAGATATTTTCAGTTCTTCAATGTTCTAATCATGATAAAGTCATCTTATTAGTGTATCGTTTGGAAGGTGATGCTGATCAATGGTGGAATCTTATTAAGAATATGAGGAAAAGGGATGAAATTGAGTCCATGGAATGGGACGAGTTCACGAACTTATTTTTCAATAAGAACTTCCCTCGTATTCTCCGAACAAAGATGGAGAAAGAGTTTCATGAACTGAAGCCAAAGGATGATGAATCTGTTGATACCTATGAAGCAAATTTTACAAGACTTGCAAGGTACGCTTCGGGTATTATTATCCAACCTGAGAGTAAGATCGATTGATTCTTTAGTGGCTTAAAACCAAGTCTTCAAAGGGCCTTAGCCATAATGGACTTCAATATCTACGAGGAAATCGTTTGGTGTGCTCTCAAAGTTGAGATGGAGATTGGAGTAACCCATCAGTCATATGGGTTTTATAAGAAGAGGAAAATGGAATTCAAAGGAAAATCTAAAGAGAACACTGAAAAGAAGATGAGCTTTGCCTTATGCTCAAAGTGTGGAAAGAAACATGGAGGGAGTTGTCTTAAAGGGACAAGTAAATGTTTCAAATGTGGAAAGGAAGGTCATCGGGCATTTAAATGCCGTAATGATGGGAAGAAGATGTCTAATGATGCAAACAAAGGAAGGGATTCATAGATTGAACTTACTACACTTCAATGTTTCAAGTGCAAGGAGATGAGGCATTATGCCAATAAATGACCAAATCCAAGGGTTGATGATGATGGTCGACGTCAAAAAACTCTTAAGGATAAAGACAAAGGAATGTCACATGCAATTTCTATCAGCGATGTGGAGTATGATAATCATGTGGTGAATGGTACACTTACCATCCACTCTAAAGTAGCAAATGTTTTATTTGATTCTATATCCACCCACTCCTTTATTTCTGAAGAATTTTCTAAGGATATCACCGTATTACCTCAACAGTTAGATGTTGAGTTAGCTGTGACAACACCTAATGGCACAAAAGTCGCATCAAAAGTTTATAATTCTTCTCCGATTGATGTTTTTGGGAAAGTGCTTCCTGAAAATCTTGTGATCCTTCCTATAGTGGAATTTGATGTGATTCTTGGCATGGATTGGCTTTCTCTACATGGAGCTCATATCAATTTCCAAATAAGGGAAGTCACATTTAATATTCCAGATCAATCTATGATCGTCTATCGATGCAAGGATGAACATAACCTTCCAGTGGAAATTCCTTCCATCTTATGGGTCTTGATTCCACTAAATGAAGGTTATTTATCTCAAATGGTTGGTGAGAAACTCACAATTAAGAATATGCCCATTGTACGGGAATTTGATGATGTCTTTCTGGAGGAATTACCAGGTCTTCCACTGAATCGTGAAGTTGAGTTTTCAATAGAACTCGTACCGGGTGCTTTGCCTATTTCAAAGACACCTTATAGAATGGCCCCAATTGAGTTGCAGGAATTGAAGAATCAAATCCAAGAGAATCTTGATAAGGGGTTCATACGCCCTAGTGCGTCACCTTGGGGAGCACATGTTCTGTTTGTTAAGAAGAAAGATGGATCAATGAGACTCTGCATTGATAATCGAGAACTTAACAAGATCACTATCAAGAACAAATATCCTCTCCCGCGCATTGATGACCTATTTGACCAACTAAGCGAAGCTCAATACTTTTCCAAGATTGATCTTTGTTCAGGGTATCATCAATCAAGGGTCAAAAGGGAGGATATACCAAAGACGGCTTTCTGTAAAAGGTATGGACACTATGAATTTATAGTGATGCCATTTGGTCTTACTAATGACCCTGATATCTTCATGGATCTGATGAATAGAGTCTTTAGAGACTATCTTGATCAGTTTGTGTTAGTCTTTATAGACGATAATCTTGTATATTCAAAGAGAAAGGAAGAACATGAATATCACTTGAGAATTATATTGATGACCCTGAGAAAGCAGAAGCTTTATGCCAAATTTACCAAGTGTGAATTTTGGCTTCAAAAAGTTGCATTTTTGGATCACATAATCTCAAAAGAGGGGATATCTGTGGATCTAGCAAAAATAGAGGTTATCGAAAGATGGTCGAGACCAACAATAGTGACTGAGATCCGAAGTTTTCTTGGTTTGGCTTGATATTATCAACGTTTTGTGAAATATTTTTCACGATTATCTAATCCACTCACCAAGTTGACTCGGAAAGGAGTTAAGTTTGTTTGGACGAAAGAATGTGAAGAGAATTTCAAGGAGTTGAAACGAATGTTAACCAGTGCACCTGTGCTCACACTGCCTTGTAGTGGAGAAAGGTTTGTGATCTATAGTGATGCATCCAAGAAGGGATTTGGGTGTGTTCTTATGCAAAATGATATGGTGATAGCTTATGGCTCACGATAGTTGAAAATCCATGAGCAAAATTACCCAACACATGATTTGGAGTTAGCTGCGGTAATGTTTGCATTAATGATTTGGAGGTATTATCTTTATGGAGAAAGGAGTGACATTTATACAGATCATAAAAGTTTAATGTATATTTTCACACAAAAGGAGCTGAATATGCGTCAAAGAAGATGGTTGGAGCTGATTAAGGATTATGACTGCTCAATCCATTACCACCCTGGGAAAGAAAACAAGGTGGCAGATGCATTATGTCGACAAGACCATACCAGTTTATCCATGATGAGGATAAAAAAGATCCAATATTTATGGATTTATAAAGGATGGATCTTGGAATTATAATGGAAGGGGAAAATCTTATCTTTCTCAAATGAATGTTCAACCATCTATACATGTGAAGATTAAAGAGGCACAGAAAGAAGATGTCGAGTTACAAAAGAAGGTGAGAAATGTTCCTGAATTTAACCTTGATTGTGATGGGATAATAAAGTTCAGGAATTGGGTTTGTGTTCCTCCCATCCCCGAATTAAAGAAGGAGCTGCTGGATGAGGCTCATAGTTCTTCATTATCTATTCATCCTGGAAGCACGAAGATGTATAGGGACCTGAAAGAGTACTTATGGTGGGATGGAATGAAAAGAGATGTTGCTGAATATGTCTCTCGATGCTTGGTTTCTCAACAAGTTAAAGATGAGAGACTGAAGTCTAAGGGGATGTTACAACTATTACCCATACCAGAATGGAAATGGGAAAACATAACTATGGACTTTGTCACAGGACATCCTAAAACATCCAAATGCAATAATGCTATCTGGGTCATAGTTGATCATCTTATAAAGTCTGCACACTTCATTGCTATTAGAGAGGATTTCTCTCTGGATCAGCTTTCCAGGATATATGTAAAGGAAGTGGTAAGATTGCATGGAGTACCACTTTCTATTATATCTGATTGGGATCCGAGGTTTACCTCAAAGTTCTGGCGAAGTCTTCAGCATACTCTGGATATAGAGTTATGTTTCAGCACTGCTTATCATCCTCAGATAGATGGTCAGTCTGAGAGAACAATTCAAACTCATGAAGATATGTTGAGAGCTTGCTCTATGGATTTCAAAGGTGGTTGTGATCAACACCTACCTTTGGTGGAATTTTCTTATAATAATAGCTTTCAGTCTAGTATTCAGATGGATCCATATGAAGCTCTCTATGGAAAGAAATGCAGGACTCCAACTTGCTGGAATGAAGTTGGGGAAAGAAAGCTATTAGGACCTGATCTCGTTGATGAAATGGCAGAAAAGGTCAGATCTATTCAACAACACATAAGAGTAGCTCAGAGTCGACAGAAAAGTTATGCCGACAACCGAAGAAAAGACCTAGAGTTTGAAGTGGGTGATAAAGTGTTCTTACGAATATCTCCCAAGAAGAGGGTCATGAGATTTGTAAAGAAGGGGAAGTTGAGCCCTAGATATATCGATCCTTTCGAAATACTGGATTGTGTTGGGAAGGTAGCTTACCGATTGGAGCTTCCACCGAATCTCTCTCAAGTTCACGATGTGTTCCATGTATCTCTCCTGAGAAAGTACATACCTGATCCTTCACATGTACTTAGCTCAGAAGTTGTACTGCTGGAGAAAGATCTTTCTTATGATGAACAACCGATAGAGATTCTGGATCGTAGCGAAAAAGTCCTACGAAGCAAGACCACTCGATTGGTGAATGTTTTATGTAGGAACCACCAATTAGAATAAGCTACATGGGAGCTTGAGGATATGATGAGGGAGATGTATCCTCATCTGTTTGTTACAAAGTGACGAATTGTGAGGGCGAAATTCATTTTAAGGGGGGTAGAATGTAACACATGAGACTTTTATGTTATATAAATCATCAAAGGAATCTTTTTCTACACACAACACTTGCTTGTCTTGCTTTACATGAAATCGTGACCTTCCTCGATAGCTTGCGTCGTACGCAATACCGAGTTTCACTAAACAATGATATGCTATTAAAATATTATTAAAACTAGCCGTTATGAATAGTAATAACCACCTTTTGAAATTTTATAAATTTTATTTTTCAAAATGGACTTCATTTTTGGATTCGGAATATCGAAATTAGCCCAGGGTGAAATTTTGGTATTTTTCTGAAAACTTTCAATTTTTGATGAAAAGTGAAACCACTAAGTGGTAGTTAAAATACTGAATTTTTCATAAAACATAATTTTACCGCTTCTGTGAGTGGAATTTCGAAAATCCGAGAGACACGGTTAATATCAAGGACTAAAATTTGGTTCAATGAGATGAAAATAATTTTTGGTGAATAGTAACTTTTTAATTTTTTTACCACGGTTAAAAGTAAATAGGGTAATTAAGGGTAAAAATGATATTATTATTACCCTAACACATGTCCTAATTATATTGGACAAGTGTAATTCGACCAAAAACAAACTTAGGAATAAAATATGACCATTTTGGCCCACTTGGATTAGATCAGGACATTTATTATTAATTTATTTAAAGAGGGGTTAAAATAGTTAAAATCAATGTTTAATAAGTAAATCATTTTTAATATGGGGTTATACATAAGATAAATGCTACTATAAATATAAATTAGAAAGATAAAAATTATTCCTACATAATGGTATTTTATTTGTAATTATTAGACATTAAATAATTTAATTTATTAATGACACAACGACGATGAAGTAATTATCTTATTAATGAAATATTGACATAATTGATGTTATAAATACCCAAATAAATTTAATTTGAGACTTTTTCGGAATTCCAATAATTTTCTAGATTAATATGACATCTTAGTATTGAGTTAATTAACTTTTTTCGAACTAATCATTCTATTATGATTTTCACAAAAACTAATTACTAAATAGTGTCAAAATTGACATAAAATAGTTTTTAAAACAAATATTATATTAGTAATTGTTATTTTATTCCTAAAAATCTAAGGTTCGGCCAAATGACATAGATAAGGTTATATATATTAACAAAAACAACTTGGGGTTCGTTTGGCTTCTTATAGTAAGTTTATTAACCTTATAGTATAAGAACACAAGAAGACACTGTAAAAGTAAAATTATTTAACTTAAAGTTAAATCTACATGATAAGGTTAAAATAAGAACCTAAACTTGTCTAAATTCTATTGGCTTAGAGGATTTAGACCCATCCCCACCTTAGCCTCGAAATAAATCAATTTGGAGCTGTTTAAAACCGAACCTGACTTTATAATAACATAATATTTTTTGTTTTTCCAAAGGAGCCCCTCTCCTCCCTTATAAAAGGGAACCTCCTCCCTCTCTTCCTCACACCACTTTGAGCCTTCATGCTCGGCCAGCCCCTGCCACTTTATCCTCTCCACTTCACTAGGGACATCCTAGAGGTCCTGGTCTTCTTCAAAGACCAATTTTAGTGTCCTAAAAGAAGGTCTCAAAGAAGCACTTCAAAGAAGAGGTAATGTCTGTTACCGATTCTTTCATCTTTATTTCTTCTTCCAATTATTCTTCTTTAGTTGTTTAATTATGAAGTAATAACATCAGTATCACTCATATACTGATATATTGTTATAAGTATGAAACAACCCTATTTCACCATCTATCTATCCTATGGAAAAAGAAATCACCGCACATGCGTACGTATGGAACACCGTCTCCACGCCGTGGTGTAATCTATTTTCCACCACCACCTTACATGGATGGATATAATGGTGTAAATAATGACAATATATAACTATTATAAAGTGATACTAATTCTGAAATAGTATACATACACTCCAATACAATTCCATGATCATAGGAACGATATCATCACTCGTGCGTACGTACGGAATACTGTCTCCACGATGTGACGTGACTCGTTCTACAAGATCTTCATTTCATAATGATTATAAAAATTAATTGAATGAATGAATATGATATATATTACACTAATACCACTCTGGAAATGAGGTATCTATAACCAAAAGAGAAGAATAAGAATTTATTCGACAAAACACGCATAATAACAAAAAGTTATAAACACCCGAATAACAAGTAGAAATGATATATTACTACCAAGAAACTATAAATATGACCATATATAATATCATAAGATGATGTATCTATAACCTAAAGAGAATAATAAGAATTTATTCGACAAAACACGCATAAGAACCAAAAGTTATAAACACCCGAATAACAAGTAGCAATGAAATATTACTACCAAGAAACTAAGAATATGACCATATATAATATCATAACAATAATTATGATTCTGTAATAAGTGAATAACATTATTTAAATCATTATACAGGAGGTTGGGACACATATGAGGCAAATCGGACCTAAGGTAAGGGAAATATCACAATCTCATTTTTATCCGAGATTGTTTATACTTTGTTATTTACTGGGGTGTATTTTATCATCCACATACATGTTTCCCGAATATGTAATATTATTTCCATCCACCTACAATTGTTTAAATCCAATTTTACCCTTCGATGAGTTTTTAGTAAAGAATATGAAAGGAATCTTTTGTCGTTTTTCGTACGAGGTACTTTTTGACTTTTCCGAAAAAAGTACGAAAAATGTTTTTTTAACTTATACGACATGAATGGATTTTTAAAACATTATTTCCAAGAAGCATCCTTTACAAGTTTTCAAGTTTATTTTTAATTAACTTCTTTTTAAATTGTATGACATGTTAAGAAAGGAAAAGTGTTTTTGAAGTAGAAATGATATTTTCCTCAAGAATGGAGTTCAAGTGTTTTATCAAAATTATTTTCCATTTAAGATAATAAAGGGTTCTGTTTCTATCCCTGTTATTAAATTGATTTCATTATGTTGTGATGGAATTATTTTTATGAACTCCTTTATCTTATATGAATTGTTTTATGATGTCACGATGTTTAAGATTCCCATTTTTATTATATGGGTTATACAATGATGTATGATTTAAGATTTTGTGGCACACATAAGAATGGTATAATTATGAGATGGGTGGGACCTATATCTCCCTCCAATTCATTGGGTAATGATTTTATATCTCATGACATAGACATGGCTGGAACGACAGGTTAAATCGGTTCAGTGAAACAGGACTAAAACGAGGAGTGAACTCGGTTCAGAAATGGACTTTTTCCACAAAGATAGTCTTGGAAATGAGTCTTGAATAACAAGAAATGATTCTCTATGATTATGTGTGTATGCCACAAAGTTTCATGTTTTAAGTCATGAATATTGGGATTACTTTTCACTACTATGATTTATCCCATATTATGAAATTATGCTCTCTTTTGTCGGTTACTATTTCCAAAAGTTATGTTCTTATGAATATGATGTGATTGATATTTCTTTTGTTTACCCTTACTGAGCATTTGAGCTCACCCTTTTGTATGTTTTCTTTCCCCAGGTTAGGAAGAAGGTTATTAAGTAAGATATGCCAAAAGGGACAATAGATATGATGAAATAAATGGGAGACAATGTAGACGCTTTATGAACCAGTTGTTTATGTTTCCCAGTTTTCTAAAGACACTATACCCATACGGTCCTTTCTTGGTTTTGTTATATGTTGTAATAAGTGTGCTTCAATTCTGAAGTAATAACAATGTATGTAAAGTATGGGTAATTATATCAGTAATCCCTTTAGTAAAACTTTTTGAAATTAGGAAATTACTAAGTCTATAATACCAACCTCTTGGAGCTTTATTTAAACCATATAATGCTTTAGAGAGTTTAAAAACCTGATTTGGAATATGGGGATTAGTAAATCCAGGTGGTTGTTCAACAAAAACATCTTTAATTATAAAACCATATAGAAAATCTCTTTTCCATTTTATATAACTTGAAATTCAGATGAGCAGCATCGGCAAGTAAGATCCTAATAGCATCTAATCTGGATACAGGTGTAATGGTTTCCCCATAGACTATACCTTCCTCTTGACTATATACTTGTGCAACTAGCCTAGCTTTGTTTCTAACTATGTTTCCTGACTCATCAACATTGTTTCTAAAAACCCATTTAGTGCCTATTGTTAATATGTCCTTAGGTCTGTCAACTAATTTCCAGACATTGTTTCTTTCAAATTGATTTAACTCTTCTTGTATAGCCATTACCCAAAACTCATCATTAATATCATCATTGATATTTTTATGTTCTAGCTATGAGACAAAGGCTTGATG
The DNA here is from genome assembly GCA_963277665.1 of Viscum album. Lineage (NCBI taxonomy): Eukaryota > Viridiplantae > Streptophyta > Magnoliopsida > Santalales > Viscaceae > Viscum > Viscum album. The sequence continues at coordinate 1,031,078,082 of OY728125.1, forward strand.
TTCATCCTGGTTTCTTAGAGAAGCTCTAGTCTGTGTCCCTCTATTAAGATTACTTACAACATCATCCAATGGATGATTCTATAGAATCCTTATTGATCTAGTAAAGGTAGGACTAGAAATTTTAGGTTCATCTCCATGTTCGGGTTCATCAAAAGCAGATTCTGGAATATGTCCAGAACTGGATGTTTTTATGGAATATTAATTAGATTTATCATTACGGTCCAGAACACTCAAATCTTCATTAAGATTTTCAATAGAGATTTTAGGCTCATGTGGATCTGTTTCATTTAAATTGATGTGAACAGATTCTTCCACAGATTTGGTTATTTTATTAAAGACTCTATATGATTTTCTAGTTAATTAATAACCAAGAAATATTCCTTCATCACTTTTAGAAGAAAACTTTTCCAGATTATCCTTTGTATTAAGAATAATAAATTTGCATCAAAATACTCTAAAGTAACTAACTTTAGGTTTTCTATTGTTCCATAACTCATATGGGGTCTTCTTGAAAACATGTCTTATTAAGACTCTATTAATAATATAACAAGCTGTATTCATAGCTTGTGCCCAAAAATAAATAGGCAGGTCATATTCATTTTGCATGGTTCTAGCTATTTCTAGAAGGGTTTTATTTTTTTGTTCTACTACATCATTCTACTGAGGTATCCTAGGAGAAAAAAATTTGTGACTATAGCAATTATGTGAGAAATAAGATTCAAACACTTGATTTTCAAACTCACTTCCATGATCACTTCTCAGGGTTTTAATCTTAAGTTCACTAAGGTTTTTTTACATATTTGGAGTATTTAACAAAGTAAGAACAAGGTTCACTTTTGTGAGATAATAAGTATACTCAAGTATATCTAGAAAAGTCATCTACCAAGACATATACATTGTGATTCCCATTTAAACTTGAAACTTTTGAAGGTCCAAAAAAATCCATGTGAACCAACTCGAGAGGTTCAGAAGTAGAAACTTCTTTCATTGATTTAAAAGAAACATTATGATTCTTTACTTTTTGACAGGGATTACAAACTTTGTCATTTGGAAATTCAAGTTTAGGTAGGTCTCTAACTATGTTATTCCTAGTTAAATTTATAAGTGAATAGATGTTGCAGTGTCCTAATATTCTGTGCCACAACCAAGATTCTCTATGAAAAGCATTTAATCAAGTAACATTTGTTTCACTAAGGAATTCAAATCAATAACATAGACATTTTCATTTTTTAATGCATAAAATAAAAAAACATTTTTAGAGTTAAAAAAATTACAATAATCATTTTCAAACTTATCATTAAAGACATAATCACATAATTGAGAAATACTTAACAGGTTATATTTAAGTCTATAAGCAAATAAAACATTAAAATTAAAATTGAATCAGTGTTACCAATCTGGCCTAGGCCGATGACTTTTCATTTAGAATTATCACCAGAGGTTACATGGCCACCATCAACTTTTACTATGCTTTTGAAGCAAGAGTAATCTCCAGACATATATCTTGAACATCCACTATCTATGTACCATACCTTCTTGTGAGAACTCTTGACACAGGTCTCCTATAAAATAGATTTAGAAAGAAAATGATTTTGTTACCTAGATCTTCTTATGTCCAGAAAGGTTAGAAATCAAAGATTTTGGTATCCAAATATGTCTTATGGGTCTCATATAATTTACAGAATCAAAATATTTCTAAAGATAAACTTTATTTGATCTGTAACTAGATGAATAACTAATTGAAGAATACAAATTTTCAGAACTGGAATAAGCAGAATTTTTACTAGACTTTTGAATAAATCGGGTTTTTGTGAACTGTCTTTTTTCAGGTTGGTATCCCAAACTAGTATCGTATTTATGTGAAACATGCTTACCTAAAATCTGAGTGAGTGTATGTTTTCCCTTTGTGAACATATCTAAGTCCATTCTAAGTTGATCATTAGACATTTTTAGTTCAGTATTTTTCTTTAACAGTTGAGAATTCTTTTCTTTTTCTACATCAAAGATAGATTTAACTGTGACAGTGAGAGACTGATGTTTCTTTAATGATTTTTATTTATCCTTAAGTTCATTTCATGTCTCCTCCAGCATATTGCAGTATTCAAAAATTTCATCCTTAGATATATTTCCATCATTATTTGAATCACTTTTATTTCCAGAATAATAATCATTTAGAATAGGGGAAGCAGGTTCCTCAGATGTATTGGTCATGAAGCACATGTTGGCACGATTCTTCTCAGAATCCGAAACATTAGATTCACTTATGCTGTCCTCCGAAGCACTCCAAGTAGCATTCATAGGATGAATGTACTTCATGTCCTTATAATCATATTTCTGTTTGAATTTCAGTTTTGTAATGTTATCCCTGATGTGTCCTTTCCTTTTGCACTCGTAGCAGACAATATCATCATTCTAGAATGGATTTTTCCTATCCTTTTTCCAATTTCCCTTATTATCATAATTTCCTGTGTAGTTATATTTTCTGAATAATTTCTTCTTCCTAGAGGACTTCATTAATCTCTTGGCTATTTGAGCCATTTCAGCATCACTATCTGAATTAGAATCGTCACTGGATGAACTTTTAGTTTATATTTGCATTGTCTCCATGTCTTTTCTCTTAGAAGCAACAGACTTGAAAGCTACAGATTTTCTCTCAGGTTCATCATCTTCCCCTTTATTTACCTTGATTTTTTCTTCATAAATCATTAATTTACCACTAAGATATTTCACAGGTAGTACTCCAATGTATCATGATTCTTTGAAGGAAACAAAAGTGCCTCTTCATCTTTCTTGTAGACATCTTAAGATTCTCATGATCAATTCCTTGGCTGGAACAACATTACCTTGTGAATTCACTGTATTGACTAACTCATTGAACCTGAGATACATAACAAAAATAGGTTCATCAGTAATTATTTTAAAATTATTATATTTAATAGTATAAGTATTCAATCTAATTTATTTATCATTGGTTTTTCCTTCATGAGAATCACCCTAAGTATCCCAAATTTCATAAGCAGTTTTCCAAGCAGATATTCTATTAAACTCTTCATCCCCTAAAGAACAGTACATGGCATTCACAGATTTACAATTATTATTGTAAGTAGTCTTTGTAGGTTCATCCAATGTTTCCATTCAGTTTCTGGAATTTTATACTGTGACTCTATAGCATTCCAGATATCAAAACCTATACATTCCAAATTTATTTTCATCTTAAGTATCTACTGGGGATAGTTGGTTCCATTAAAGAAAGTTGGATTGTTGGTAGCAGTACCCTCTAGTCTATTATCCATAACTTGATTTTAGAAATGATATTTAAATATATAAAATTTATAACTGACCGAAATTTAAGATCATTAAAGATGCAACTAAAATCACAGTTCAAAACAGAATGATTGAAAACATGAAAATCAACAAACATTGATACCAAATGTTGTTCGGAGTGGATACTCATGAGGTGGGTGAATTGAGTACCAATAATAATTTCTGTTAAAAATATTTATCATAAAATCCCCCAAATCCAAAACAATGTTAAACTGTAGTGAATATATACAAAGTGTAAATGTTCAATCAGTTTCTCAAAGATTGATTAGGTCTCAGTTGAAATAATCTGAAGATTAAATTAACTTTTGAAACTAACTTACTGATTTACAATAAGTATAAAACTTTATAATTTAACTGTCAAAGTAGCTTTAAAATAGTTTTGTATTTCAATGTAATAGCATTAGATTATGAAATAAATATATATGGTATGCTTTTGACATAAACTAGAAAGAAAAATAGAGATAACCAAGAGGTTCAGTCTCAAGATGAGATGTAGTATTCTCATCAATTTATATAAATTAATCCACTCCCTGGATCGGGGGTAAACAACAATACACTACTATCCCGGTCCAAAGACCTCAACCACAGTTCTATGTAGGAAACACAAACAACAGCGCACAGGTTGTCCAGGTCTTACTCGACCTCTACCAATTTCCAAAGTGGAAAAAAAGGGTTATGAATTTTGAGTGAGGATTTAAGAATCCTCCAGTTTATCTTAGGAGACAGTGTGTGTGTGTGTAAAATAAACAGGCTACACACACTACTCGAAATATAAAGATAGAATCACTAATGAAAGTGTGAAAGAGTTTAGAAAAGATTTAGTGATTGGCAGTGCAGCTCTTGAATCATTTGGTTGGTCAGAAAAACTTTTGAGTCCTTCTCTATTTTTAGCTCAGAAAACAGAGTGTCGTTTTCTTCTTTGATTCTTGGTCCAGCTTGTCAGCTTGAGTGCATGAAGTGTTTTTGGTAGTTCCTCACTCAAGGTGCAGCTTTTTTTCCATGAAAATGAGTAGCTTCATGTATGTCCAGTGTTTGTGAAATATGGATGTAGCCTTTCATGAATGCACCATTTTTAAATGATGCTCAACCATTTTCATTTTCACCCGTGTGACTTATTAGTTCTTTGATGCTTTTCATATGCACACCTAGTGTTCCCTACATCACATACTTTTCAGCAAGGTCTTTATCTACCCTTTTTAGCTTTTAGGTCTCGCAAATTGGAATGATTACATTTTCCATGGGTACTAGGTACGGTTCCCTAACATAGAAACATAGATCATTAAATAACATTAACTGCATTAAAAATATCCCATGTAATCGTTAGCTTAATAAATAAATAGTATAGAGAGTATAGAGTTTGACTGGTTGGTCAATCATTAGTAGCTTGTGTTGGTAAATGTGTATGGTGGTCTTTTGTGTAGCAGAACCTTCCATCGGTAGCTATTTCAACTTGCATCGGTAGCTTGTTAGTATCGGTAGCTCTAGGTATCAGTAACTCCTTCTATCGGTAGACTTACTCTATCGGTAGCTCGGTAGACTGGTTCTATCAGTAGCACTATACTTGTAATGATAGACAGTGTCAGTTGATTCATATTAGTCACCATTCTGTGTATCAGTAGGCCGGTCGGTAGCTCATATCGGTAGCACTTAGTGTTCTATATCAGTAGACTGAATTTGTCAGTAGACTAGCTTACCGATAGCTCGATAGCTCTAGTCTATTCTATCGGTAGACATGGTGTCTATCAATAGCTCTTATACATATCGGTGACCTTTCTATATCAGTGACTCTGTATATCGGTAGACTAAGTCTATCGGTAGACTGAGTACCGGTATCTCTATATCAGTAGCTATACCACGATCAGTGACTTAACACTTGTCTATTTTATGCCAAGCATATAGGAATGGGTTAGAAGAAATTCAGAACTCATATAAACCGAGATAGAAATGGATTAACATATCTGAAGTATTATTTTAATATTATTTTCATCTTGATCATAGATTGAAAGAAATAATATAAAGAAAAACATTAGATTGATATTATCAATGTATATGAAAGCATAATTGGGATTATCAAAATAGGTGAGGTCAATAGTTCTGTTGATGTATTCAGTAGTCTATGAATACAGATTTGTGTTCTAGTAGTAAATATCATCCTCGAATTGATTTTCCTTATGAGAGATCCATTCAGTCCCTAGGGTAAAATTTATGACATAGTTCAATGTATTATAATGGTTCTTGGGATGAATCCCATCATCTATCCATGTTTCTATTCAACAATAACATTTTTCCACTAATTAATTTTCTTCCTAGATGGAATATATGGAATGAAGTGTAAAACTACAATATAATGGTATAAATTTGGGGAAAAAAGCAATTGGGGCTTGATCTAGGTAACAAAAAAGGTAGAAAATGTAAAATCCATTAAATAGAACATCACGTGTAAGGTACCAGCCTTATAAATTACATAATCTTGATTTTATATCATGATTTCAAAATAGAAATATTTTCAGGTTTATATTTATGGATTATTAAGCAGTAACAATTATATAACTACTCATATAATACAATGTAGTGAAGTTTACTTACTATCCATTTTTTCATAATCAATTTTTTTTAAAAACAAAACATGAATTTCATTTTATGATAAAATATTCATAACATTAATCATTATTTATTACTTCAATGTAACAATCCTTATACCACGTGGAAAACATTTCAAAAATTTGTGATTGGAAAAAAAACTTAGTAAGTGATATAATATATGAAAAAAATGTTAATCAATGAATATCTTTAAAACCATTAACTAATAAAAATACAGAAAAATATTATAGAAATAATAAAATATTACGGCCTCTTTTGGCATTATTATAATACATATATTGTATCTTTCACAGCTACATAGGGAGTAACATTCATGTTTACATTTGGAATACCCATTCATGTATATTATCAATATTGCTTTGGAGAAAAAAATTATTTAACTCTATAAACATATAAAATTAATTGGGGAGAAATCACATGCTCACTCAGCATTAATTTATAATCAAACCACCCATATACAAAAGAAATTCATATAATCTATAACAAAATCATAAAACATCAACAATAATAACGGAAAATAACATTTACACACTACAATCATAAGATAACATTTTTAGATATTGATATAATAAATCCATTCTCAAAACCATATTCAATAATAAAATTATTAAAAAAGGAATATGGTATTTAGTTTTCTATTAAAAATATTATAGATTGTAGAGGAATCCAAATACCAAATAATGGCCATGGTGGCAGAAATGTCATTATCGTCGTGTACATAAAACAACATTCATTTTATTTCATTTAGTAAAACGATTTATATAAAAATATAATAATTTTGTAACACATTTAAATAAATTAAAAGTAAAAGGGGTTTTTTACATCTTATAAAATAAGTAGGTGTATATTATTGAGATACCACTCAATGAAGGAATATTGAGATGAAGTCCCTTACCCCGAGTCTCTATCATCACTTACAACATTTATTTTCTTTTATAAAAAACACATAATTTTTTATACTTGATTTATTAATCTATTATTGTTTATTATTCCTTTAATATTAATACTACACATGTTATAAAAGTTATATAGTTATTTTACATTCATTTTTGTTGTTTTGTCGATATTCGTTACTTGATTCAAAAATGAACATGGTTTTGATGTCACCTTCCCATTTTGTAATAATTCAATCATATCTAGAATATTAATAATGAAATAATATTCACTTTTATTCATTAATAAATTTTTTAAAATGAATCCATTAATTATGGTTATTATAAATGATCATTGTAATATTAATAGAGATGATAGTTCTGACATACACATGAGAAACATTTTAATTTTTTATTGATCACATTGAGAATAAGGTAATTATTACTTTATATTTCCAAAATGTTCATAATAAAATTTACATCGTAATAATAATTTAAATATATTTGTATATACCTGTAAAGTTATATGGTGAACAAAAATGATTCACATCACTTCATGGGGGTGATAGTTCACTTGTACACACGATGGATGTTATTTTTTATGTGCATGTATGGTATGAAAATATTGATATATTATTATTTAAAAATGAAAATTATGTCATTAATAGAACATTTTACTTTTATTTCTATCATTATAACCAATCTTGATAGAATGTAATAGAAATTGATATAAATGGGGTTGTGGAGGTTATAATTTACATGTACCCACAAACAATCAATTAATATCCCACTTTATGGACATAGGGATGGATTTATGGGTTCATATTAAAATAATAACAACATATTATATTTATGATTCTAAATATATTATTTCATCTTGGATGAAAATGATTTAAATGAAGAGGTAGAAGAAATAAAAAAGAAACACTTAAAAAAATACATCTTCTACGGATGATCACATTTCATGTAATCTTTAACACCTCTAACAAGGTTTTTATTCCTAATGTAATGCCTCTAGAATTTTGGAAGAGACTCAATTAATAGTTTTTCTAATATCCAGGGAAAACCAAAATGATTTGGAAAAATGAGAATTTGAGAAGATATGTTAACTTTTTATATGAGAACGGATTGAAACCCTTAGAAATTTTGAATATATTAAATAAATATAAAATAATTGTTAATATTAATCCTTCCCAATAAAAATTTGTAGAATAAAACATGATTATAGTCCAAAATCCAATGACACAATAATTATTTATACGTGTATTGATTGCATTTTAAATGTTTTATTTTTGTTTTATCCTTAATTATCATCTATTAATTTTAATTGTTGTAATAAAATTTTATGTATTACGAGGCTATTAATTTTACTTATATAGGGAAAATTTTACATAATTGGAAAATATTTGAACTATTTTATCGTTTTAAAGTAACTTTTTTATCTTAAAATATTTATAGTAATTTTAAAAAACATAAAAAATAACTATTTTGCTAAAACAAGAATTCTGTCAATTTTTACACTATTCAATTTATTTAATTTAAATAACATCTAAAAATTGATATAACAACTAAATAATATTTTAATAGTATTTTAACATATAATATTAAAATAGAATAATTGTGGATGACATAAATTATGTCATATAATATTTATTTCAATATTTATAATATCATTTATTTGATTCCTTTGTTAAAAAGCAATCACTACATCATCATTATGTCACAATTAAATTTAATTATATAATTTCATCAAATTATAAAAAAAATTCCATGATTTAGTAATTTTTTTTATATTTCTTACGAATAGTTATAGTAAAAAATATCTCCAATATAAACCCATATTAAAATTTGTTTTTGTAAGAAGATATATATCTAAAACAAATTTTCCTATAAATTAAAAGTATTACGTGTCATAATCACACTATTGTTTCTTATAAAAGGAATATATTAATCTCAATGATTATAATCTAAATCCATATTTAATCAAAAATAATTATAAAAAAATTTCATGTTTTTTTATTTTATTATAGTGTTATTTTAATCCTTATATAACTGATTTACCCTTTAACTGTGGTAAATAAAAATTAATTCTTATGGAACTATATATCATTCCCAAAAACAAAAGGGACCTATTTTCATAATTTAAAACTTCTAATACATATATGGAATCTATTTTTCCAAATTCAAAACAAAATAGTTGAAGTTATTAAGTTAAAATTAATTTACATTGTCAAATTGACAAAACTTGTTTTTTAAGATTAAAACCCATAAAACGATGGAGATTTGTTTATATCAATTTTCAATGTAAAATTGCATCCAATTACCACCATTGGATCAAATGAGAAAAAAATAATCTAATTTAACTTTTAAATAATAAAAGGAAAATCTACCTATGTAAAATAAATTAAATGAAATGGTTGTTTTGAATTAAAATGTAATATTATGTCACTATTCAATTAAAAATTAATTTTATTATAAATATTCCAAAATGCAACAAAAGATAATTTTTATGTCCGTATTATAAATAAGAATTTTAGTTTTTTAAATAGTACATATATAATTTAAGAAATATATATTTATAAAGTGTTCCCCATCAAAAGGATATAAAAATGCCTTTTTTTATAAAATACTTCTTTTATTCTTAAAACTAATTTTCTTCATATATATCTCCTATTAAACATATAAATTTAATTTTAATATCATATTTTTTTATATTTAATTAATATAATACAAAAAAATGATATTAATTTATAAACCCAATTATTCTCATTTAAATATGTTTTCATAAAAACACATCATTTATATTCAATTGGGATTTCTCCATTTCTGATAAATTTGTTAAGAAATTAATAATAATATAAAAAAATTTAAACAATATTTTTATAATTAAATTAATACTATTCATTACCTCCATTCCAAAATCATTGTTTATAATGGTATAATTTTAATAATAATATTTATTTTTTCATTTATGCTCGATATAGTGTATCATTAACACTATTGAATATAGTGTTTATTTCTTAAAACACAGGATGTCACATCCTCCCAAAAATTAATAAATGTCATCCTTAAAATATATATTTTGGGTCGATTTGTATGGAATGAATTTTTAAAATATCTTTATTGGAATCCCACATATGAAAAAAGGTTAATAAACCTGATACATTAAAATAAATAAAGAGAAGTACAAAGGTCCCCTATGATAACATATAATAGGATTCCATGTTCAATAACAATTATATGGATGAAGAAATATGTGTCATGTTTTGATATAATATAATAGAAAACATGATCAGGAGAAACATAATAATTAGATAATCAAAAATCATTTGATGGGTCAGACGATCTTTGATTTCACAGTAGGAAAAATAAATGGAACTCAATTTTGTTTTAATATAATTATAATACGGATAAGAAATTTATTTACCATCATGATTAAGAACATAAGGAAAATTATTTAAATTAAAAAAAAAATTCATCTTTTAATTAATTTCTACCAAAAACACATCTTTTATCAATATTATTAATATTCAAGATGTGTTTTTCACACCTATATCACAATAAAAAAGTTATAAAAACTCATAACAACAAAAAATGGATAACTATATATTTATTCAATGATTAAATATTATCCAAAACCAAAAAGCATAGGACACGGTCATATAATTCCCCCAAACGGAAAAATCATTATATGATGAAAAACTAATTTTTAATTCCATAATTTAAAAGTAACAGAAAATGTTCAACCTAGAACATTAGATAAATAATTTTCCTTAAAATTCCTAAAAATAATCCAAACTATGATTTAAACAAAAAATTAGGAGGATTTGATAACGTAGTCTAACAAGGAAAATTGTAAAATTTATCGACAAATAAAATAAAAAACTCTTAATTTCTCAAACTAAAAATCAATTAAACTACTCGCATTTACTCAATTATAGGTTAATTATTTATATGAATATCATGAATCATCATAATTCCTATATATAAACATAGATTCATTAAAAATAAAAATTGAAACATTACTCTTAAAATAAAATCTATTTGGATTCTATTATTCATAGGAATATAGGGTTCTCAAAATATAGAATGTATTCCAAAATAGCATTAGTCATCTTAAAATTTCAGATCATAAAGCCTCAAAAGAGTTTCCTAAGACATTGAACTTATGACCACCCTTATAAATGTAAAAACATGATGATATTCCCAAATATTAAGAAAATATCTTAATCTCCATGTTTGACTAAACCATCCTATAATAATTACAATAATTCCTCGAACATAAACATTACATATTATTGAGTTTTAACCAATGATTTACACTAAGGTTATTTTTAGGGTTAGAGTTTTCCAAAATTAGGACATAACTATTACATAACATCTTAAATATTACAAAGTATATATGTCTCATGCTATACGTTTTTCATAATTTACACAATTTAAAACAATAAATGATTTATTTTTCATGATTAATCTAACACCAAAAGATTTTATAGTACGTTATTTCTTCAAAATAATCCAATAACTTTCATTACACGCAACACTGAGTTCTAGCACACCACAAATTACCTAAATAGCCATTCAAAAGAGGTTACGAATAGTATTAACTGACTTTTCAACTTTATATAATCCTTATAATTTTATAATCCATATTATGAGTTTATTATATATAATGTAAGAACAATTTGATTTTTCAGATAAATGAAGTATTTTTTAAAAAAATGCAATTTTACCTCATTTTAATGGATAACCTTTTATTAAATCAAATATTTGTATCTTTTATATATTAAATTTGACAAAATAAAATTCTTCTCTATAATTGGGACATAATAGTTTAGTTTCAATACATTTTTGGTGTTTTTTTGATAACTTTAATATTTGAGTGAATAGTGAAAAATATGATATTTTAACTGAAAACATATTTTTTAATCCAAATAATATATAGTGTTAAATTATACATTTTAATGGATTTTACTTATAAATATATTAAATTTTTACCATTAAATCCAATTATGGTGATTTTATGGAATTTCACATTTATATTAGAGATATACAAGTATCAATCTTTTGATAGTTAATATTTCTTAAAAATACTCTTCTTGGTTTCAACAACATGAATTAATTTCAAATTAATAAATGCAATTTCTACATTTTTAATTTGGTAAAATAGACATAATTTTCATATTTTTTCTATCAAAATTAGCTTAGGGTGAAATTTTCTTACTTTTTTGGTAACTCTCATATTTTTATGAATAGTGAAAATTACTGAATTTTATTTAAAAACAATTTTTTTAATTGAAATAATTAATTATGAAAAATTATCATTTTGAGTGATTATAAAGTATAATTAGATTATATTTTTACTATTTAATCTAATTTTGGTCATGTGACATAACTTCACATTTAAACTGGGCATAAGTAAGTGTCAATCTTTTGATAGTTATTATTTTTTCAAAACATGCTTTTTGTTTTGACAACGGAAATTATTTTGAAATAAATTTATGCCACTTATGTGTTTTGAATTTTGAAAAATGGATTCAATATTTAGAATTAAGATGTCCAAATATTGTAAATAGGTAACTTTTATTTTTAGTCATTTTGGATAATTACTTTGAAAATATTTTATTTACCATGGTTAAAGGGTAAATCCGGTAAATAAGGGTAAAAAATAATATTATAATAATATTAAATTACCATAAAATGTTTCCTAACCCTATTTGATGATAAATTTCAAACCATTGGAATCTTTTGGTCGATTTTTAACCTCATGGAGACTCTTGTAAGTGATAATGGGACTTTATATTAATTAAGTTAAAGTAAATACAAATATGACATATGCATATATCTTATAGAAAAACAAACATTTTACATAGGGTTATATATGTTATATTTTCAAATATAAATATTCATTATAAATCTAAAATGATTTCCTACATAATTTAATTTTATTTATAAATTTTAGACATTGAATAATTAATTTTAATTATGATACAATGATGATACAATATCTTTTTTATTAATGAAAGAATCAAATAATTGGTATTATAAATGCTATAATAAATATAATTTGACAATTTAAATGCCATAGACAAATTTTATTGGTTTATATGACTGGTTAGAATTGATTAAATGAATTTATCGCGAATTAATAAAGTTATTAAGATGTTAAAATAATCAATTATTATATAGTGTTAAAATTGACCTAAAAGAGTTTTTAAAACAAATATTATATTATTAATTGATCTTATATTCATAAAAATCAAATAATCGGCTAAAATACATATATGGTGATAGGTATGTCATTAATGAACCACTTGGGGTTTTATTTTCTGTTTATAATATGTTTATTAACCAAATAATATAAAAATACAAAGAGACATATTAATTGCCAAATAATTAACTAATAGTTAAATCTAAAAGATAAGTTTAAAATAGTGACCAAAAGCTGTAAAAAACTATTGAGTGAGTGGATTTCAACCCATCCCCACATTAACCTCTAAATAAGTCACTTATAATCCATTATAAACCGGATATTAATTTATTATAAAATAATATTTTATGTTTTTCCTAAGTTGCCCCTCATCCCTCTTATAAAAAAGGGCAATTTACCTTCTCTCAAATTCATACCTTAAAATCCTTTTAGTTCAGGAAAACCATGCCCAAATAACCTCTCAAAATCCATCATTTCAACCTAGAGGCATTATTTTAATCATAAATCCAACCGAAGGATCCCTTTTGATCAAATCAAAAGGAAGAACCCGATGAAGTGTTAATGTTTTCACCACCCTCTTTCAAGCTCCTTCCTTCTTCCACATCTTCTTTATTTGTTATTTCCATTCTAAAATTATAAATCCAGTATCTTCTATATAATTTTATATTATTATAAATATGGTACAACTATATTCAGTATTTTATCCATCATTTGAATTACATGTCACCATACGTGCATAAGTACGGCTTACAGTCTCTACTTCGTGATGTAATTGTTATTCAATACATAATTATTTGGATGGGTATAATAATGATGTGCAATTGAATTAAACAATGAGTACAACATGATATTGATTCTGTATATCTGATATATTATCCAATTATATATTATTTAAATATCAAAATAATGAAATTATCGTTCATGCGTACCTACTGATTACTGTCTCCACGAATGAGATGAGATTAACTCCCCATCATATCCATTCAAGACGGATTTTTATTTGATAATTAAAAATAATTTTTAAAGACATTATATCATTATAGATATGAATAAGATACATCACATACATAAAAAATATGACTCACATAACAAAAAAAATATAAAGGAAAATAAATCATTTAACACACGAAACTACGATAATATTAAGATATTATTAACAGAACAATGTTAAAAGATCATATATGATATCATATTAATGTATATGATTAATTTATAATTTAATAACAATAATTTAACAATTATATAGGCGGTTAACCTATACTCAACCAAGGATATGTACTAGGTAATGGTTAATTTCCCAATCTCTTTATTATCCGAGGTTTTTTTATGTAAGTATCTACTGGGACCTCTATCATACAAAATCCATGTTTCTTAAAAATGTATTTCAAAACATTTTTACTATTTTATAAAAAATGGATTAATTTTATTTATAACACTATGTGTTTTGAATGAAATCTTTCTGTCATTTTCCAAACAAGGTAATTTTTGGCCTTTTTGACAAATTTAAGGTAAGAATGTTTTTTTAACTTAAATAGCGGATGCGGTTATTTTCCGCCAATATAACATCATAAAAGCTACCAATACAAGCATATAAGAATATTTTCAAAATAAATGTTGTCTTTATAATTATGTTTCTCTTAAATGATTTCAAAATAGAAAGAGGTATTTCTCTAAAAAGGGATTTTATTTCATCTATGTCAACATCCTTTTTTAGATCGTAAGTTTCTTTGAAGTTGATTTATTATGATAAAAAACATCCATATTGTATTTAATTTTTTGTGATATGTTTCACTCTGGATGTGTTATTTTTATACCATTCATGGATTAGGTTTAAGGTATTGAAATTTAGTATTATAGTTTTAATACGAATGTTTATGATATGTTTAAACCTTTTCATATGAGGAATGTATTGGACTTAGTACGTCATAGGTGGAGCCTGCGATAACTTCTTGATACATCGGTTGGTATCAGGAGACAACTAGATGTGGAATTGGATGAGGCCCATTCCAAAATTTATATGTGGTTTTGGCCGATCCCTTAATCATTTTTAGACGTCTTGGCTGTGGCCTTGATAAAATGTTCCAGAATTTCCAGCATTATACATTTCCTCATTATGAAAATAATATTGATGGTTCATGTGGTCATTAGGCTTGTAGAATACCCTTTATTATGTTTATTATGGAATTGTTTACTCAATCCACATTCCTTCCATAAAATAATTCATGATTATTACTGATAAAGGCATGTGGTTTCAATTATTCACCATGCATAATATATATGATAAATTCCACTGTATTTCATACCCTTACTAGGAATTTGAGCTCACCCCTTTCATAAGTTTCATTTTCCTAGGATATGAAGAAGGCCATAATCTAGGAGGCATGGATGTTTCTAATAGAAAAAATTCATGTTGTATTTTTTTTCAAGTTGTAATGTTGATCTTATATATGAATTTTGTTTCAAATAATACTAAACTGATTGGTCATTTGAGACATGATTTCCTTGTGATCATGCCAATGTTATCTAATACTGCACCGACTTTGAGTAACTAGGGTCAGGGCGTTACAATTGGTATCAGAAGAAGTTTACTAAAACCCTTGGAATCCAGATTTAGATTAACTCTAATTAGAGCACCAAGATCTAAGATGGACTTTGAGGATTAGTATAGAATAAATTCCTAGAATTTTGGTATTGTAGAAATTTTGTGAGTATTCTAAACAATATATCCCTGTCTGGATACGTGAAGGTAGAGGCAGCTCTGGCACAGATGTACTGAAGGGTAAAACCCGAAAACACTTTTTTCAGTTATACTCGAATGGGAACTAGTGCACAACAATGGGCCTTGCTGCACTCTTGGTTATGATACTCCAGGGGGATATGTTTAGGATAATTCTCATTTTCTTTAAAAATCAGTATGAAGGGTTTATGAGTATATACATTCTCAAAGATAACATTTTTATGATTATGGATTATATACATAAACTGTAAAATTTATTTTAAGTGTTTTACAAGTCTGGATTTATGTAGTGTGATTCATAAACTGACCTAGTGTATGCCATTTTATAGAAATGGGGCCCATTAGAAGTAATGTGATGTCCAGAAATACATATGATCCAAAGAGTAAGAAGGATTATATCTTTTATGGTATTAATCCAACATTTAGAAGGGAAATTTCCCCCGTGTATTCTCAACATATGAGGAAATAATATCATGTGTCAAAGAGATAAGTAAATAATTCTTTGAGTCATATGGTTTTGAAGTGAAGAAAAAGAAGAAAAGAGTGTAAGAGAGAAAGATGGATAAATGGAAGAGAGAAAAGAAGAGTATTCCAATCTATGATAACTGTAGGAAGAAACACCCTAGAACTTTCCTAAAGGGAATGATAGTTTGTTATAAGTGTGGTGAAAAAGGATACCATGTTCGTGACTGCATGGGTCAGAAAAAAGTTTCAAATGTAAAATGCTTAATCTGCAAAGAGATGGGATACTATACAAACCAATGTTCAGATCATCATAGTGTGCTCTAAATGATTCTATTGGATAATAATCAAGTTATGATACTACCAAAGATGAGAGGGAATGATTAGAGTTCTTATGTTGTTATTAAAGAATTATGTCATTTGAGTTTTGTATCAATGTTGTTCTCGTTATAAAAATTATGGAGTATATACGGATTGAACTACATTACTATTTAATTAAGGACTTGAGATTGTTTGGAACCAAGAAATGTGACTCAATAACATGTTAATTATTTGAAAAATATATTGTTGAGAGAAATATAAACCATAATATGGTTCTGATAGTGAGTTAGTTATTTTGGAATAATACATGATTGATTTGGATAAATTATATTGGATATTCTTGACTACCTTGAAATTGATTAATGATTTGTATATTACATCATTGTTTGAGTTTAAAATATTTTTGGATAGAAGGAGTATATCATGTATTCTATAATGAATTAGGTAGCATGAATGTAATCAATAAGGATTTATAGTAATTCAGGATGTTGCAGGGTTTTAAAAAAATGCACGGTGAAGGTGTTCACATGTTTTTACGTGGAAAGAAGGATCTTTACTGTGTTTATCTTCCCTATAAATTTTGGACTATGAGTTTGGACAGATGTATTTTGGATAACTCTAGTTTGAGATTATTTTTGGATTTCCATAAAAAGGACAACCCGGAGGTCGGGCGGCAACACGTCACTTCCGAAAAGACGTCGAGACTTGAACCCGCAACCGAAGGGAGACAAGGGTGTATCACCTACCCCTGACCCACGTGATGTCCTGGATTGAATAATGTAGTATTCTTATGTTTCTAGTAGATTAATTATAAATTAATTTTTTGTAACCCTATACGAATAGGATAAATAGAATATTTTTTTAGTTCTATTATCTTTTAGATTTAAAGATGAGTTTGTGGTAGAAATTAGTTTGAGGATGGAAATCTACATGTCTCATATATATATATATATATATATATTCATCTCTTATTCTATGAAGAAATTAATTCTTAAACTTCATATACGGAATCAATAAACTAAAATGTGTTATCATAATACCTTATGTTTTGTGGAACCAATGATATTTTAAATCATCATAGATTGATGGTTTTGAGTCCATCAATTCTACAATTGTTTGTAAATGATTACCTCAATCACTCCCTATAAATTTATACGTCTTCCCTCTAATTATGTGCCTCTAATTTCCACCAATTTTCTCGTAATCGAGATTATAATTTGGTGGTGACTTTTTCATTCCCCCTTTCCTCTTATTAAGAACAAATTTTATTAACCCAATTTCAGATGGGGGTTTTCCCACAAAGGTATTTTATATTTTCATCTTTTTATTTTCGAAAAACAATATCAAATTATGAGAATGTAATTTATAGAAGGAGGTAATAATGTAACACCACAAGATTTTATAGTACATTATTTCTTCAAAGTAATCAAATAACTTGCACTACACGCAACACCGAGTTCTAACACAACACAACTTACCTAAATAACAGTTCAAAAGTGATTATGAATAGTATTAACTGATTTTTGAACATTATATAATCCTTATAATTTAATAATCCATATTATGTGTTTCTTAGACCTAATGTAAGAAAAAATTCATTTTTTTCCAGATAAAATAAGTATTTTTCAAAAAATACAATTTTACCACCTCCAAATGGATAACGTTTTTTAAATCCAATATTTGAAACTTTTATGTAATGCCATGACCACAGTTACCCATATTCGGTGCATTATTTTAATACATTGGCATGATTACAAGGAATCAAGTCCTGAAGGACCTATCAGTTTTGCATTCTTGGAAAATAGATTACATACATGAATGTTGCATTATACATCATAACATACAAAACAACATAAATAATAATTTATGAACACCATTATTCCCTTGTATTAACCCTACATATCAATCACAACACACTTCTTGAAATCATGTGAAAAATAAAACATAGAAAGGGGTGAGATCAGATGCTCAGTAAGGAAAATAATACAGTGGAAACTTTCATAAATAAACATAAACATTTATTGCAATGTATAACTAAAACAAAAGCCTTTTAAACATTAAATTCAGAATAATATGGAAAAAATGAAATGAAATAATTCCATTTACTTATTCACATGGATATTCCACTAATTGAATAATCACATGAAATATCAATAACCACATTCATAATAAAGGAATGTATAATGCATGACTATCAAAACCACGTAGCCAAGGCCTTGTGCCAAGAAAAAAAAATATTTTTGTCAAGGCCTCGTGCCGAGACAATAGTTTGTCTCATAAGACCTACAAATTCATCAAGGAGCTATATCAGGCTCCACACGTCACTTATTAAGTCCAATTAATTTCTTATAGGAACAGGTTTAAACATAACATAAACATTTATATTAAAACAAGAATACGAATTGTCAATACATTCTCCATAAACCATGAATGGTATAAAAATAACACATCCACAGTAAAACATATCATGACTCCTTCAATACAGTAAATAATCTTGTATTATAATAAATCAACCTCAATCCAAAATAATATCTAGTAGGGGATGCTGACATAATTGAAAATGATGAGTAAAACTTTTTGAGAGAAATATATTTTTTGTAAAATCATATAATTGTCACACATTTATAAAAGAAGTAATTTTAAAGATATTTTTAAATCATAGTGTCCCATACCACTTTGAACCTTTTGAAAAGAATTATCATTTCAAAACATTCATGTCAATATAAATAAATCCATAAAATCATTTTGAAAACAAGAACATTAATTACAAAGATATAGAAAGATAAATCTTTAAAACATTTGAAATTATGATCTTGAAAAATATTACCTTTCAAAATCATTAAAATATTAATTTTGAAATAATTTTTATAAAAAATGGACATGGATGATAAAAATTTCCCAGTAAATATTTACACATAAATAATCTCGGATAATAATGAGATTGAGGAGTTAACCCTTACCAATTTGGTAACTTACGAAACATACAACCCATGAAAGAGGTACCATACAATTAATATGTAAATACACATAAATTTAAGTGTATTACAAAATGAATACAATTATGGGAAGTACATACACCACACAAAAGGTAATAGTGGAAATTAATCTCACAGGAATAATGAGTGAGATGAAAACCCCTTACCTTGCACTTTCCTTTAGTCGATGGTACATTTATCATCCTGTATGAATACTATAGTATGTTTTTAAATTATAACAGAAAAATATTAATATTTATGATTTCATAAATTATTCATTTATGACTTTATACTACCTAATTAATAATAATTTCTATGGTATATTAATATTTCGGTTAACAATCGCTTTCTTTATCATGCATGTTTTAACTTGTTACTCCTGATTGTATCAGATAGAGCATGATTTAAATACTTCCAGAATATAGAAAATTATTTATATATCATATATATTTGGAATATAAATATGAATAATAGACACAAATATGAAATGGAAAACACCGTTTATGGAGATGGTAGTCCGTACGTATGCATAAACGCTGTTTCCGTTTTCATATAGTTTTGAACGGAAGTAAGTGAATAAGATATATGTAAGTACAGAAATACTTATATATATAAATATATATATATATATATCCAGTATAATTATTATGTCATATATTAAAAACTCATTATTAATATATATATATATAATCGTCGATGAATGGTGAACATGGAAATGAATCTCATCGCGTCGTGGAGACGGTAATCCGTATGTACACACGAGCGAAAATATCAATATTTTGATATTAAAATAATATATAATTGGATGGTATATCATATAGATAGAATCATTATCATGTTATATTTATTATTTACATGAATTTTAAATCATTATTATACCCATTAAAATAATAATATATTGAATAACAATTACACCACAACATGGAGACAGTAGGTCGTACGTACGCAAGTATGGTGACATGTCATTCAAGGGATGGATAGAATAATGAATTTATTCGTTCCATAATTATAATAACATCACATTATATAGAATATACTGGAGTTTTTATTTTAGAATGGAAATAACAAGGAATGAAGAAGTTGATGAAGAAAGGAACTTTAAAGAGGGTGGTGAAGACGTTACCTCTTTTCAGGTTCTTCCATTTGATTTGATAAAAAGGGCTACTTATATTGGCTTTCTAAACAAAATAAATCCTCTAGGATGAAGTGAGGGAAGTTGGTAGGATATTTGGGGAGAGTTTTGCCCAGCCAAATGGCTATGAAGGTGTGAATTAATGAGAAGGGGGGGGGGGGTTCCCTTTTATAAGTGGGGTGAGGGGCTCTTTAGAAAAAACTTAAAGTATTATTTTATAATAAAATCATATTCGGTTTATAATGGATTAAAAGTGGATTATTCAAAGTAAATGTTGGGGATGGGTCGAAATCCTTTCAACCAATAGATTTTAGACAAGTTTGGGTCATTATATTAAGCTTATATTTTAGTTTTAACTCTTAGTTAATTAGTTTTACACATACCATGTCACTTTGTATTTTTATATTATATAGTTAAAAAACATACTATATACATACAAGCGACCCCAATGTGGTCCATTAATGATAGACCAATAATGATATAAGTCCTTTAGCAGAACCTTGGATTATTAGAAATAGAATATAAATTAATAATATAATAATTGTTTTAAAATCTCATTTATGTCAATTTTGAAACTACTCAATAATGTTTTGTTGTTAATGTCATAACAATTTTATTAATTCAAACCAAATTCATTTGTGCAATCCTAACATGTCATATTAACCAATAAAATTCGTGTATGTCATCAAAACATTCAAATTATATTCATTTTAAAATTTATAATGTCAATTATTTGATTCCTTCTTTAATAAGGAACATACTGCATAATTATTGTGTCATATATATTTTTAATTTTTCAATTTCTAAAAATTATAAATAAAATACCATTATTTTGAAAAATTGTTTTATCTTTCGAATGAATATTTATAATCGAATATATAACATATATAACACTATATAATTTTTTTTTTCTAAAAGATATAAGTTATGTCAAATTTGTATTTACTTAATTTAATTATTATAAAGTGTCCCTATCACCTACAAGTGGCTCCATGGGGTCCCAAAAATCGACCAGAATATGCCCATGGTCAGACATGTATCCACCAATAAGGTCAGGACACGTTTTAATGTAATTTACTGTTATTATAATATTATATTTTAACCCTTATTTACCGGATTTACCCTTTAACCGTGGTAAATAAAATATTTACCGAAGTAATTATTCAAATTGTCTAAAAATAAAAGTTACTTATTTACACAATTTTGATATACTGATTCCAAATATTGAATCTGTTTTTCCAAATTCCAAACAAAGAAGTGGAAGAAATTAATTTAAAATTAATTCCCGCTGTCAAAATAAAAAGCGTGTTTTTAAGATATAATAACTATCAAAAGATTGACTCTGGTTTATGTCTGGATTAATTGTGAAATTATTTACAATGAGTAACATTGTATTAAATGGTAAAAACATAGTCTAAATATACTTTAAAACCAATCAAATTATAAATTTATCACTATTAGTTATTCTGATTAAAAAAGTTGTTTTTAATTAAAATTTAGTATTTTTCACTATTCATCAACATATAAAAGTTATCCGAAAAGTACCAAAATTTCACCACAGGCTAAATTCGATATTCTGAATCCAAAAATGAAGTCCATTTTGAGACATAAAAATTATAAAATTTCAAAAAGTATGTATTACTATTCATAATGACTACTTTGATTGGTCGTTGTGTGTGTTAGAACTCGAAGTTGCGTACAACACACACTACTATATTATTCAAAGAGAATCATACAGTGGAAGCTCGGGGTGTTACATTCTCCCCTCCTTCAATAAATTGCGTCCTCGCAATTTGATATTGCTCTTCGAAAATAAATGTTGAAATAGAAAATATCTTTGTGGGAAAACCGACATCGGAAATTTGGTTAATAAAATTTAGTCTTAATAAGAGGAAAAGATAAATGAAAGGGTCACCACCAAATTATGATCTCTATTAGGAGAACATTGGTGGAAATTAGATACATATAATTGGGGGAAAAATGTAAATATTTATAGGTAGTGATTGAGGTCATCAATCACGAACATGTTTAAAATTGAGGTCCTTAAATCATCAATCTATGATGATTTAAAATACCATTAGTTAAACAAAACATAAGGTATTAAGATAACACATTTTTGACTTTTCAAAATATCTTAGTTGTAATCCCACATCGAAAAATTAATTAATGAGGACTCGATTTAAAATAAAGAGTGGTAAGTATGATGATTACAAAAAATTACACATATTAGGGTTCCATGTAGGAAATTATGGATATGGAAGAGAAATCTAACCATCAATTATCTGATGGAGAGTGTTAGAGAACATAGCTATGAAAATGCCACCAATCCCAAAGCCATAAATTCGTGACGATCTAAGGTACCATCTAGGACAACATTTTTGTTCTATGTTCATTTTCATAATGTTGAGGAATTTATTTTTGATATTGGGTAAGATCATAAGGAGATATAATTACTTTATAATTAGTGTTTTATCCATTAATAAATTTGTACCACAAACTCATCCTTTACACCAATACAAAATACAACTCAAAAATACTCTATTTATCCTAATCGTATAGGGTTCCAAATATAATGAATTTATAATTCACATATCAGACCCTTTGTGAAAATAAACTACATTATACCATCCAGGAACTTCATGTAGCACAATGGTAGGTGATAAATCCCAATTGCACTATGGTTGTGGGTTCGATTCCGACAGCTTTGTCCGACACAATGAGTCGTCACACGGTCTACGTGTTTTCATTTTTTAAAAATCCAAAAATAACCTTTCAAACATAATCCCTTCCAACCTTTCTACTTATCCAAAGTACTTCTGTAAACTCTCAGTCCAAAATTTATAAGGAAGGTAAACACAATGAAGATCCGTTTTTCAGCATAATATCATGTGAATACCATCAACATGTATTCTTTTAAAACATTGAAACATGAGGAATTACCATAAAACCTTATTGATTACATTCATGCTCCCTCATTCCTTATAGAATACTCGATATATTTCATCCATCCAAAAATGTTGTAAACTCCAACAATGATGGAATATAAAAATCTCTAATCAGTTTCAAGGCAGTCAAGAATATCCAATAAAATTTACCAAATTAACCATATCTTATTCCAAAATCAGTACCTCAATATTAGGACCATGTTAAGGTTTATCATTCCTTCAACCATGTAATTTCTAAAAGATTAACTTGTTGTAGAGTCACTTTTCTTAGTACCATAAAATCTCAAATCCTCAATGAAATAGTATTGTAGTACAATTCTAATTTATTTCCAGTACATCATTGATACATCACTTCAATGAAATAATTCCAAAATAACAACATAAGAACACTAGTCATTCATCTTCATCGGTGGTAGTACCATAACATGACTATTATCTAATATCATCATTTGCGACATAGTCTGATGACTGGGACATAGGTTCATGTAGTGTCCAAACTCCTTGCAAATAAAGCATTGTACATTTGAAACCATTTTCTTACCCTTTCAGTCAAGTACTTGGTGCCCTTTTCCACCATAGTTATAACAAACTCTCATTCCTTTCAGGCAAGTTCCTTGGTGTTTCTTCCCACAGTTATCACATATGGGAAAATTCTTCTTTTCCATCTCCCTTTTATCCATCTTTCTCTCTTCCATACTTTTCTTCTCATACTTCCCTTCAAATCCATAGGACTGAGTAAACTCATTACTTATCTTATCAACACATGAAATTATTTCTTTATATGATGATAATACATGGGAGACTATTTACCTTATAAATTCTATCTTAAGACCATGAATGATATGATCCTTATATCTATTTGGATCATGTGAATTGCTAGAGTTCTCATTCTTTCTACCGGACGCCATTTCTAAACATTGGCATACACTAGATTAGTTTATAAATATAAATACCTAATCCCAAACTTTTAAAACACTTAACATAACATAAATAGTTTATGGATATAATCCATAATCATAAAAATGACTTATTTCAGAAAGTATATACTCATAAACCCTTCATAATGTTCTGTGGAGAAAATGAGAATTATCCTAAGTATATCCCCCGAGAATGTCGTAACCAAGAGTGAAACAAGGCTCGTTGTCGTTCAATAGTTCTCGTTAGAGTCTAGATCAAAGCGGTGTTTTCGAATTTTACCTCTAGGTACATCTGTACCATAGCCACCTCTACCTGATCAAATCTAGACAGGGATGTATTGCTTGGAAAACTCACAAATTATATACAATACCAAAATTCTAGGAAGTTGTTCTATACTAATCCTCAAATTTTATCTTAGGGCGATGTTCTCTAATCAGAGTTTATCTAAATCTAGATTCCAAGTTTATTGATAAACTTCTTCTAATACCAACTGTAATTCCCCAACCCCAGTTACCTAGAGTTGGTGCATTATTTTAATACATTTCCACGATTACAAGGTATCAATTCCTGAAGGAATGATCAGTTTAGCAGTTTTGGAAAATAGATTACATACATGAATGTTACATTACACTTCATAACATACAAAAAAACATAAATAATCCTTTATTAATGCCATTATTCTCTTGTAATAACCCTTAATATCAATCACAATACACTTCTTGGAATTCTGGGAAAAATAAAACATAGAAAGGGGTGAGCTCAGATGCTTAGTAAGGAAAAGAATACAGCGGAAACATTCACAAATAAACATAAATATTTAAGGAAATGTATAAATAAATCAAAATCCTTTTAAACGTTAACTTCAAAATGATATGAAAAAATGAAATTAAATAATGTCATTTACTTATTCACATGGATATACCACTAATTGAATAATCACATGCAATATCAATAACCAGTTTCATAATGATGGAATCCATAATGCCAGACTATCATAACCATTTATCCAAGGCCTCGTGCCAAGACTACAAATAATTTTTTTTTCAAGGCCTCATTCCAAGACACTAGTTTGTCTCATGGGACCTACCGAGGCATTGATGTGCTATAGCGGGCTCCACCTATTACTTATTAAGTCCAATGCATTCCTCATATTAAAAGGTTTAAACATAACATAATCATTCGTATTAAATCTAGAATACGAAATTTCTATACTTTATCAATAAACCATGAATGGTATAAAAATAACACATCCACAGTAAAACATATCATAACTAATTCAATACAGTAAGGAATATTGTATTATAATAAATAAACCTCAAACCAAAATAATATCCATTAGAGGATGCTGGCATAGTTGAAAATAATGATTAAAACTTTTTGAGAGAAATATCATTTTTCTAAAATCATTTAAAATTAACACATTTATAAATGATGTAATTTAAAAAGATATTTTTGAATCAAAGTGTACCATACCAATTTGAAGATTTTTAAATGAATTATAATTTCAAAACATTCATGTCCATATAAATAAATCCTTAAAATCATTTTGAAAACATGGACATTAATTTAAACGATTTAGAAAGATAAATCTTTTAAACATTTTAAATTATGATCTTGATAAAGAGTACCCTTTAATATCCTTAAAATCATAATTTTGAAATCATTTTTATGAAAAATGGACACAGATGATAAAAATTTCCTTGTAAATACTTACACATAAACAATCTCAGATAATAATGAGATTGAGGAATTATCCCTTACCAATTTGGTAACATATGAAACATACAACCGATGAAAGAGGTATCATACAATGAATATGTAAATATAAATAAATTAAAGTGTATTAGACAATGAATACAATTATGGGAAGTACATACACCACACAAAAGGTAATAGTGACAATGAATCTCAAGGGAATAAGGAGTTAGATGAAAACCCCTTACCTTGCACTTTTCTTTAGTCGAGGGTATGTTTAACCTACTGTATGAAGACTATAGTATGTTATTAAATTATACCAGAACCATATTAATATTTATGATATCATACATTATTCACTTATGAATTTATACTACCACATTAATAATAATTTCCATGGTATATTAATATTTCGGGTAATAATCACTTTCTTTATCATGAATGTTTTAACTTGTCACTCTTGATTGTATCGCATAGATCATGATTTAAATACATCCAGAATTAAAAAAATTATTTATATATAATATATATTTAGAATATAAATCTGAATAATAGAGACATATATGAAATGGAAAACACCGTTTATGGAGACAGTAGTCTGTACATATGCATAAACGTTGTTTCTATTTTCATATAGTATTGAACGGAAGTAAGTGAATAAGATATTTGTAAGTAAATAAATACTTATATAAACATAAAAATATATATCTCTAGTAGCATTATTATGTCATATATTACATACTCATTAGTAATATATATATTTTTGTAATAGTCGATGAATGGTGAACTTGGAAATGAATCTCATCGCGTCGTGGAGACGGTAATTCATACGTTTACACGAGCAAAAATATCGTTATTTTGATATTAAAATAATATATAATTGGATGGTATATTTGTATATAAAGAATAAATATCATGTTATATTTATTATTTACATGAATTCTAAGTCAATATTGTACCCATATAAATAATAATATATTGAATAACAATTACACCACAACGTGGAGACGGTAGGTCGTACGTACGCACGTATAGTGACATGTCAATAAAGGGATGGATAGAATAAAGAATTTTTTTGATCCATAATAATAAAACATCATAGTATATAGAAGATACTTGATTTATGATTTTAGAATGTAAATAAAAAGGAAAGAAGAAGTTGATGAAGAAAGGAACTTTAAAGAGGGTGGCGAAGACGTTACCTCTTCTTTGGGTTATTCCTTTTGATTTGATCAAAATGGCTCCATAGGTTGGATTTATGATCAAACTAAGGCCTATAGGATGAAGTGAGGGAAGTTGGGAGGAGATTTTGGCCGAGTTTGGCCGAGCCAAATCGCTATAAAGGTGTGAATTAATGTGAATGTGGGGGGGGTGGTGCCCTTTTATAAGAGGGGTGAGGGGCTCTTTAAGAAAACCTTAAAATATTATTTTAAAATAAAATAATATTCAGTTTATAATGTATTCAAAGTGGATTTTTCAAAGTCTAAGGTGTGAATGGGTCTAAATCCTTTCAACCAATAGATTTTAGACAGGTTTGGGTCATTATATTAACCTTATCTTTAAGTTTTAACTCTTAGTTAATTAGTTTGACACTTACCATGTCACTATTTATTTTTATATTATTAAGTTAATAAAAATACTATATACATCCAAGCGACCCAAAGTGGTCCATTAATGATACACAAATAATTATTTATGTCCTTTGGCAGAACCATAGATTTTTACAAATAGAATATAAATTAATAATATAATAATGATTTTAAAAACTCATTTATGTCAATTTTGACACTACACAATAATTGATTTTTTTAAAGACTTAATAACATTTTTTATTCAAACCAAATTCATTTATGAAATCCTAACATGTCATATTAAAAATTAAAATTCATTTATGTCATCAAAACTTTCAAATAATATTTATTTTAACATTTATAATACCAATTATTTGATTCTTTTTTAATAAAGAACATACTGCAACATTATTGTGTCATATATATTTTTAATTTTTCAATGTCTAAAAATTATAAATAAATTAATATTATGTTGGAAACCGTTTTATCTTTCTAATTAATATTTATAATCTAATATATAACATATATAACCTTATATAAAAATTTATTTTCTAAAAGATATAAGTTTATGTCATTTTTGAATTTACTTTAACAAAATTAATATAGTGTCCCTATCACCTTCAAGTGGCTCCATGGGGTCCCAAAAATAGACCCAAAGATTCCCATGGTAGGAAATGTGTCCGCAAATAATGTTAGGACACGTTTTACGGTAATTTATTATTATTATTATTATAATATATTTTAACCCTTACTTACATGATTTACCCTTTAACCATGGTAAATAAAATATTTTCCAAAATAATTATTCAAAAGGTCTAAAAATAAAAGTAACTTATTTATACAATTTGGACATCCTAATTCCAAATATGGAATCCATTTTTTCAAATTCAAAACACAGAATTGGCAGAAATTAATTTAAAATTAATTCCCACTGTCAAAACAATAAGCGTGTTTTTAAGATATAATTACTATCAAACGATTGACACTTGTTTATGTGTTGTTTAATTTTGAAATTATGTCAAATGAACAAAATTGTATAAAAGGGTAAAAATATATTCTAAATATAATTTAAAACCACTCAAACTCTAAAGTTATCACTATTAATTATTTTGATTAAAAAAGTTGTTTTTAGTTAAAATTTATTAATTTTCACTATTTATCAAAATATAAAAGTTATCCGAAAAGTACCAAAATTTAACCCTAGGCTAAATTCGATATTACGAATCCAAAAATGATATCCATTTTGAGAGATAATTGTTATAAAATTTCAAAATTTTGTTATTACTATTCATAATGGCTACTTTGATTGGTCGTGGTGTGTGTTAGAACTCAAAGTTGCGTACAACACATGCTATTGTATTATTAAATGAGAAGCGTACAGTGGAAGCTCAGGGTGTTAAATTTTATATATTCAATTTGAAAAAATAAATTTCTTCTTTAGAATCTGGACATAATAGGTTAGTTTCAATAAATTTTTGGTGTTTTTTGATAACATTCATATTTGGGTTAAATGTGAAAAATACTATATTTTAACTAAAAACAACTTTTTTAATCAAAATAATTTATAGTGTTAAATTATATTTTTTAACGGTTTTTAATCATAAATAGATTATATTTTTAAAATTTATTACAATTTTTGTGGTTGTAAGTAATTTCACTTGGAAATTGGACAAAGACAAGTATCAATCTTTTTGATAGTTAATATTTCTTAAAAATAAGCTTTTTGGATTCAACAACATGAATTAATTATAAATTAATAAATGAAATTTCTATGTTTTTAATTTGGTAAAATAGACTTTATTTTTGGATTTTGTGTATATAAATTAGCTTAGGGTGAAATGTTTGTGCTTTTCTGAGAACTTTCATATTTTGATGAATAGTTAAAATTACTAAATTTTAATTAAAATCAATTTTTTAAATCAAAATAATTAATAGTGATAAATTATGAATTTGAGTGATTTTAAAGTATAATTAGATTATATTTCTACCATTTAATCCAATGTTGTTCATTGGAAATAAATTCACATTTAAACTGGATAAAAGAAAGTGTTAATCTTTTTATCGTTATTATTTCTTAAAAACACGCTTTTAGTTTTGAAAACAGGAATTAATTTTAAATAAATTCTTGTCACTTCTTGGTTTTGATTTTATAAAAATGGATTCCACATTCACAATCAGGAGGTCCAAATTTTTTAAGTAGTTAACTTTTGTTTTTACACATTTTGAATAATTACTTCAGTAAATATTTGATTTACCATTGTTAAAGGATAATCCGGTAAATAATGGTAAACAAAAATATTATAATAATTTTAAATTAACCTAAAACGTGTACAAAACCTATTGGTTGATACATTTCTGACCATGGGCATATATGGGTCGATTTTGGGACCTCCTGGAGCCACATGTAAGTGATAATGACAGATTATATTAATTAAGTTAGAGAAAATACAAAAGTTTTAGATGCATATATCTTTTAACAAAACATTTTTTACATTGGGTTATATAGGTTATCATTTCAACTATAAATATTCATTAGAAATATAAAACAATTTCATACGTAATGATATTTTATTTATAGTTTTTAAACAATGAATAATTAAATTTATTTATGACACAATGATGATGCAGTATTTTCTTTATTAATGAATGAATCAAATAATTTCTATAATAAATGTTATTATAAATATAATTTGATGTTATTGATGCCATACACGACTTTTATTTGTTAATATTACATGTTATAATTGATTAAATAAATTTTTTTCTAATTAATAAAGTTATTAATACTTTCATCAAA
This sequence comes from Viscum album, assembly GCA_963277665.1. NCBI lineage: Eukaryota > Viridiplantae > Streptophyta > Magnoliopsida > Santalales > Viscaceae > Viscum > Viscum album. The sequence goes on from OY728125.1 coordinate 1,031,108,643, forward strand.
AATCAATTATTAAATAGTGTCAAAATGGACATAAAGGAGTTTTGCAACAAATATTATATAATTAATTGTTATAATATTCTTAAAATTCTGAGGCTCAGAAAAAGGAATTATATGATTATATTTATGTCATTAAAGAACCTATTAGGGTTATATTGGTAGTTCATAGAATTTTTATTTACCAAATAATATAAAAATACAAAGACATGGTAAATGTCAGATTAATTAACTAAGAGTTAAATCTAAAAGATAAGGTTAATATAGTGACCCAAACCTATCTAAAACCTATTGGGTGAGTGTATTGATAACCATACACACCTTATACTTATGATAAGTCACTTTGGATCCTTTATAAACTGAATATTAATTTATTATAAAATAATATTTTATTTTTTCCCTATGGTGCCGCTCACCCCTCTTATAAAAGGGCACTCCCACTTTTCTCCAATTCATACCTTCAAAGCCTTTTGGTTCGGCCAAAACCTACCCAAATATCCAATAAAAATACTTCACTTCAACCTAGAGGAATTGTTTTGATCATAAAACCAACCTATGGAGCCCTTTTGATCAAATCAAAAGGAAGAACCCGAAGAAGAGGTGATGTTTTCAGCACCCTCTTTCATGTTTCTTTCTTCTTCCACTTCTTATTTCTTTGTTTTTTCCATTATAAAATAATAAAACCAGTATATTCTATATACTGTGATATAATTATAAATATGATACAACATATTCAGTATTTTATCCATCCTTTTAATGACATGTCACCATACGTGCGTACATAAGACTTACCGTCTCCATGTTGTGGTGTAATTTTTATTCAATACATTATTATTTGGTTGAGTATAACAATGATGTGTAATTGATTTAAATAATGAGTATAACATGATAATTATTCTGTATATATGATATAATATCCAATTATATATTATTTTAATATCAAAATAATGATATTATCATTCTTGCGTAAGTACAGATTTCCATCTCCACGAACACGGTGAGATTCATTCCCCATCGTATCCATTCAAGACTAATTTTAATTTTATGATTAAAAATAATGTTTAAAGACTTGATATCATTCTATATATAAACAAGATTAATCCCATACATAACATATATGACTCACATAACAAATAATATAATGGAAATAAAATCCATTAACACTTGAAATGACAATAATACTAAGATATTATTAACAGAAAAATGTTAAATGATAATATATGATATCATATTAATGTATATGATTATTGTGTAATTTAATAAAAATTATTCCAACATTATACAGAAGTTTAACCTACCCTCATCCATGGAAAAGTACAAGGTTCGGGTTAATTTCACAATATCATTATTATCCAAGGTTGTTTTTACGTAAGTATCTACTGGGAACTCTTTATCATCCACATCCATGTTTCTTAAAAAATTATTTCAAAATTTTTTTACGATATACTAGTCAATGTGCTAAAGAAATTTATACCTCTATGTGTTTTGAAATGAATCATTGTATCGTTTTCCAATCAAGGAACTTTTTGACCTTTTTGACAAATTTAAGATAAGAATGTTTTTTAACCTATACGGTGGGAGCTGTTATTTTCCACTATTATAACATAATCAAAGATTCCCTTACAATCTTATAAGAATATTTTGAAAATAAAAGTTTTATTTTTTAATTATTTGTCTCTTAAATTATTTCAAAATAGAAAGTGTTATTTCTCTAAAAAGGGTTTTGATTTTATCTTTGTCAACATCCTTTTATGGATATTAAGTTTATTTGATGTTGATTTATTATGATACAATACTTTCGTATTATATTGATGGTTTTGTGATATGTTTGAATATGGATGTGCTATTTTTAAATCATTCATGGTTTATGGTTAAGGTATTGAAATTTTATATTCTAGTTTTAATAAGAATGTTTATGATATGTTTAAACCTTTTAAAATGAGGTATGTATTGGAATTACTACGTGATGGGTGGAGCCCGCTATAGATCCTTGATGCATCGTTAGGTCTCATGAGACAATTAGAGGTGGAATTGGTCAGGGCCCTTTCCCAATTTTATATGTGGTTTTGGTTGAGGCCTTAATCAATTTTAGATGTCTTGGCTGAGGCCTTGACGAAATGTTTTAGAATGTCTGACATTATAAATTTCCTCATTATGAAAATAATATTAATGGTTCATGTGGTCATTCAACTAGTAAAATCCCATGATTCTGATTTATTATGGAATTATTTACTCAGTTCATATTCCTAACATAAAATTATTCATTTTTATTATTATTAAAGGCATGTGGTTTCAATTATTCACCATGATTAATATTTATGTTATCTTCTATTGTATTACTTACCCTTACTGAGCATTTGAGCTCACCCCTTTCGTATGATTCATTTTCCTAGGACCTGAAGAAGTATGTTATGAGTGACTTTTTGGGATAATCTAGAAGGCGTGGATGTTTCTAATAGAATAAATTCGTGTTGTATTTCATTTAAATTTGTTATGTTGAACTTATTTATTATTCTTGTTTCCAATAATAATAATCAGATCAGCCTTTCGAGACATGATTTCCATGTGATCATGCCAATATTATATAATAATGCACCGACTCTAGGTAACTATGGTTAGGTAATTACAATAAAATCATCATAACATTCATCATGATTTATTCCTTCCTCTTACACATCCTTATACACTATGGAAATAATTTCAAAAACATGGAATCAACATAAATTTTTTTGGGATATAAAATAATGAAAAGAAAATGTCAGTCTTTTTATATTTATAAACCCATAAAATCATTGGAATGTGGAATAAAATCTTATAAATCATAAATCATATAGCTAACTTTTTGTGCTAATCTCTTACATGAATTGTAGATTTCACACCTACATAGGGATTAGCCTTCATGGTTACATTGGGAATACCCATAACAGTATGTTCCCCAATTGGATTAAAAGAAACAATATTGTTTAAATTCGTCTCATTACCAAATGAATTTGGGTGATATTACAGTCAAACACACCGTCTATTTATCATGGAACAACCTATATACATAATAAATTCCCATGAATCATAAAATAATCATAAAACATTAACAATCACAAGGTAAAAATAACATTTCCACATTGACATCAGAATATATAATTTAAAGATATTGATATAATCAATCCATTAACAAAACCCCATTCAATACCAAAATACCTAAAAAGAGAATATGGTATTTAGTTTTCATTAAAAAAATATTACAACTTGTATAGAATGAAAAATACCAAATAAAATTAATGGTGGTAGAAATGTCATTGTCCCAACATACGTAAAAACATTTTTTTTTTCATTTATTAAAACACTTCAAATAAAAAATCCATTTAGAATTTCTTTTAAATAAAATAAAATAAAAAGTTTTTATTTATAAATCTTATAAAATAAGGCAGTGTATATTATCAAAATATGTCTCAGTGAAAGAAGATTGAGATGAAGTCACTTACTGTATGTCCGACTCATCACATAATATATATATATATATTACAGATTTAAAAATTTAGAATAATTTCTACTTTCTTGATAACCATATCCATTTTTGTTAATCCTTTTATATCATGTATTCCCATTTTATATAAATTATAAAATTATTTGTCTTTATATCTATTGTTTTGTCCATATTCGGTAGTTCAGTCAAAAAAGAACAATGTATAGATGTAAATAATCTATAGGTTCGTAAGTGCATAATATAAAGAATAGTATTAATTCCATAATAATAACTTTTATACTATAATAATACCTTTTAAACCACACCATTATTTATGGATATTAAAAATGAACAATGTTATATTCCTGGAGAAGATAGAAAATATGTACACATGAGTAAAATTTTCATTTTTAATTTCTCAATATAGAAATAAGTTAATTATTTTATTATCTTTACATAATTATCATATGATTATTAAAATTATAATATCAATTTATTTATATTTATATACACCATAAATGTGATGTGGGGAATCAAATTGATTCACATTGCTTCGTGTAGGTGATAGTTCATACGTACGCACAAATGTGGTTATTGTCTTTATGTGCATGGATGGAAAAAACCAAATTGAAATATAATTATTTTAAAATTATAAATATTTCATTAATATAAAATATTAATATTTATTCCATTCCAATAATGATAGATTGTAATTTCCAATGATGTAACTTGGTTCGTAGAGGTGAAAATTCACATGTACGCATGAACGATTAATTCTGTTCCAATTTCATGGAATTAGAGATGGATTTAGAGGATTATATTAACCTAATAATAATATATATATATATATTGTAAACTGTATATATCATTTCATATTTTAATAATAATATTTAATGGATGTGAAAAACAAATACAATAAAATAACTTAAAAAATGATACCTCTTCTCTTGTTCATCTCCATTGAATAACAACTTAACAAATAAAAGATGTGATTTATTCCTACAATAATTTCTCATGAATATTGAGATGGAATATAGTATGTGTATTTTTATAGATTGGACGAACAAATTTTCTTTGTAATTGTGAGTATTATACAATATATGGTACATTTTTAATAGGAGAGGGTAGGGGTATCCTTATAAATTATTAAAATATTAAATTATTATAAATTATTTATTCAATCTAAATTCATAAAAATTGAAATATGTCAACGAAATGATGAGTGTAGTTTTAAATACTCATATACTTTAATTTTTATCAATGTATATTTATATTTTAAACTCTATCATTTCATTTTACCTGTAATTATATTTTTAATTTTAATTATCGTAACAACTTTTTAATTATTAAAAGGCTATTAATTTTGCATATATGGTGAAACTTTATCATAATTGGACACTTAATGAACATTTTCAGCAAATCATGGTAACATTCAAATTTTAAAAGATTTTCAGTATTTGTAAATAGTTTACTAAATTAATTTTTTTATATAATATCATTTTTTTCTATTTTAAAACTATCTATTTTATTACATTTATCTAAAATGTAAATAGAGAGATAAAATTAATATAAACCATTTAATAGTATTATAAAATTTAATATTCCCCATATAATAATCTTTTATGACATAAATTATGTATCATGATATTTATTTTTGTATTTATAATTTCATTTATTTGATTCCATCATTACAAAGAAGTAAATGCATCATCATTGTGTCATAATTAAATTTACATACTTAATTTTTAAAATATATAAATAAATTATCATGATGTAAGAAATATATATATAATTAAAATTACTAATAAATGTCAAATATATCTCCTTTATTAACCAATATTAATGTTTATTTAGTAAGAAATATATATTAACAACATATTTTCATTTAAATTAAATGTTATAAATGTCATAATGACCCATATGACTTCCAAAGGACATATTTTCATCCCAAGGGTTATATTGTTTTAGCCATATCTCATCCAATATAATAGGACAAGTGTTTTGGTAGTGGTGTATTATTATAATAATATATTTACCCTTATTTACCTGATTTACCCATTATCCATGGTAAATAAAAATAATTACTAATGGTATTGTTCATCATATCCAAACATAAAAAGGACCTATTTATATAAATTAGACATTTTAATTCCACGTAAGAAATCCATTTTCCAAATTCAAAACACAAAATATTCATTGATTAATTTAACATTAATTTCATTATCCAAAATGAGAAAATAGTTTTCTTAAAAGTAAAAATATCCATCAAAAGATTGGCATGTGTTATCAAATTTCATTGTAATGTTACCTATAATTTCCAAAATTATATTCAATGATAAAAACATGATCCAAATACACTTTAAAACCACTAAAAGTATGATATAACATTATAAAAATTAATGAATATGAATTTTTGAATTAAAAGGTAGTATTTTTCGATATTAATTAAAAATGAATTAAATAAAAAACATAAAAAAAAATAAACCAAGGTAAATTTTATAATATCATTTCTAATGAATAAGTATAATTTTTAAAATATAAAATATAAATTTGTTCAGAACTATATTTAAAAAGGGGTCTCCATCAAAAGCCCAGAACAATACTTTTTTGGAAAAATAATTCTTTTATTCATATAATTGATTTTGTTCTTATATGTTCTCTAAAAAACATATAATTTGAATTTTATTCATAATATTTAGTTTATATTTAATTAATATAGTACAAAAAGAGTGAATTGATTTTATAAACAATGTTATTATCATTTATATATGTTTTCATAAAAACACATCATTTACATTCAAATGGTTTATATTTTGATTTCTAATAAATTTACTAACAAATGAATCATTATAAAAAATAAGATTAATTGATATATTAATAATTCAGTTAATACTATATATGCCTTCCATTCCAATGACTAGGTTATAACAGATACGATTCAATAATAATAATTATTTGTTAATTTATACTTGATGTATTTTATCAAGTAATGTATTGGAAATATTGTTTCTTCCATAAAATTCAGGATGTTACATAAATGAATATTATAGTAAAAAACAATGGTATACTAAATATCCATAGTGTGAAATGGAAATTTGGATTTAGTAATAATTTGTTTCTTTTAATTTCATTATGGAATAAAGTAATGTTTTTTATGAGGAATGGAATAATGTGGATAGTGTGTATTGACCCCATAAGGATTTGTTATAAATGCGGGATGATAACTTTTAAATTGGTTCTTATACTAAAACACTCTCAAAATAAGGATGTGTTCCATTTGTGTCACATGACAAATTAAATAGTTTATAAATTATATTCCCTAAACTGGTAGTTCATACAGTTGTATAAAAATAAATCTTATAAGGAACCCCTGGTAGAGATTCTCTATCATAGAAAGAATGATACATGAAATAGAACCACTATCCTAGTCAATATTTTATGGGGAAACCAACAATTTAATGTGGCTACATGGAAATATTAGGCTTTGATGAGGAATAAGTATCTGTGTTTTGTGATATCAAATTGATTAATTATGACGGTGATGTTCATTTATAGTGGTGTAGAATATAACAACCATAGAGTTTCTGAATTTCATTTCAACTAATTTAAAAACATTTATATCTCGTGTTATATGTAACACTATGTTTTAGCAAACTACATTATACTATTAATATTAGTATTTAATCATAACTTTTAAAAAATTAATATTATATTTTGATGTACGACTATGAATGATGATATTTTGAAAATTATATAAAATAGTTTATATAATGTAAACATATATATAATTAAGTATTAATATTTTTTAATTCCATTGTGTGCATTTAAATTAAATTTCCTCCTAAAAAATTATTTAATAGTTTGATTTGAAAATTCAATAAATAGATTTTAACCACAATTATAAAATATTTATGTGAAACATTAACTCATTTTGGAAATCAACATACAAAAATTAACTCATGGTTCATATATTATAATTTTTATAAAATATTAATTATTGATTAATAATTACAATAATGATATCTATTAAATACTGTATTTTTATTTTAGGTGTTCATAAATTTATCAATAGTTAAATATTTTTGTAAAATTATATTATATTAAAATATATGATGATTAAATTAACTTATGACATGTTAATTAATTTCATATTTTATTTTAATATAATATAATATTATTCTTTTTAATGCATTTTTATAAAAAAAATGCTTTATTTATCCTTTACATGTTTAATTTCAAATTATATTATTTCACATATGTTAACTAAAATTGTAAAATAGGACTCCTTATTTATAATATACCTAATAAATATTATAAAATAAGGCCAAAATAATTTTTTTCATTATGAATGATAACACTATTATAAATTAATTAACATATTTAAATATAATAATAGACTCAGTATAGAGATAAACTCCAATGATAAGGTTTAATTGAATTAAAAATACTCCAATTCTTATTGGATTTACATATTTTATCGTTATATTATCTAGTATTCTATAATAAGATTGTTTTTTCACTTGTCACATTTTTCAAGTGTGGGTATTCGTCTTTATTTTAATAAATTCCTTTTTTGTCCTCTCCAGCACAAAAAAAAGGGAACCCCATATCGTGTCAAATTAATACTTATAAACTGCTTAAAATAAGCCAATATATATACATAACCAATTCGTAATTACCTCACACAACTAATATTCCCAAATTTTTTAAATAAACAATCATAATAAGCCATTATGTGGAATGTTTTGGTGGTTGCCCGAATTAGAGGTATTGTTATTAAATAATAGTTTTTCTTTCAATTTTTTACTATAATTTTTCAATCATTATAAACATTATATATATATATCAATATAATTATATACCATATACTTATATGTTATTTTGTTAATGTAAATGTAACACCCCGAGATTTTATGAAAAATATTATTTTAAATTCATTAATGTCTTGTGTTGTATTCTACACCAAGATTACCTTGCGCTATACGCAACACCGTATTAGCTTGCAGTATACGCAACACTATTCTTGGACCGTGTTACACACAATTTTGATAATAGTTATTCTACGCAACATTGAGTATATATATATATATTAAATGTATAAATGAAATATGGTTGGATTCTGTTATACGAAACAACGAAGGATTCTTTCACAACACGCAACCCTGACTTGGCTTGCATTACACGCAATCACGACCTTCCTCGATAGCGTGTGTTGTACGCAATACTGAGTTTTAATAAACAATGATATATTATTATAATATTGTCATGAACTAGAAGTTATGAATAGTATTAACTAAATTTTGAATTTTATAACATTATTATTCATCTTACACATTTTCTTGAACAAGGTATAAGAACAAAATAATTTTTTCGGGTAAAATAAGTATTTTTCAAAAAATCCAGTTTTGCCGCCTTTTAATGGCCCACCCACTTTAAATATAGTTTTTGACATGTTTATATGTTAAATTTGACAAAATAAAATTCTTCTTTTGAATTAGGATATAAAAATTTACATTAGATAAAGTTTTGATATTTTTCCGATAACTTTCATATTTTAATGAATAGTAAAAACACGCTATATTTTAATTAAAAACAACTTTTTTCATCATAATATCCTATGTGGTTAAATTATAATATTTAATGGTTTTAAATTATAAATAGAATATATTTTTACCATTTAATATAATGTATGTCATTAGCATTGATTTTACCTTGAATTTGTAGGTTAAATCAATTCAATCTTTTGCAATGTTTTAAACAAAAACCCGTTTTTATTCGACAACATGATTAATTTTAATTTAATTTCTACAACTTCTATGTATTGAATTTTAAAAAATGGATTCCATATTTGGAATCAGTGGGTCCAAATTATGTTAATAGGCTACTTTTTATTTTTGGGAATTATGAATAGTAACTACGGTAAATTTTATTTACCATAGTTAAAGGTAAATCGGGTAATTAATGGTAAATATAATATTATACAATTACCCTAACACATTCCAAAATTCTATTTGATGGCTAAAAGTAAACCCATATCAACTAAGGGTCGGATTAGATTCATTTTATGGACTTTTGACCATGAAAATAATTTAATTATTATTAAAACCAAAGAAAGTGACAACATGTCACTCTCTTAAATCTTATAAGTATAATAATTTTAACTTAGTGATAAACATCATAAAACTTCAAACATGAATAGTTTCCAGAAAGCTATCAAAATTATCTACATCATGAGAATTTATTTAGAATTTTTTTGGGATTAAATAGTTATCATTAATTGTGACACAATAGTGATGCAGAAATTATTTATCTAGTGAAAAATCAAGAATATAGTTTTTATTAAACTAATAGTGACCATAAAAGGCACAAAAACCTGACCAAAACTTATTGGTCATGTAAATTGAAACTATAATAATCCAATGGTCTAATAGTTGACCATTGGGAGTCTTATACAAGCAATTATGACACTTATATTATTTTATTTCAAATGATGCCAAAGTTGTCACCTTAATAATTTAATAAATATAACAATTTAATTATTGTGATTTTAAGATGATAAATTCGAGTAAAAGTATTATTGTGAAAGGTAATATATTTATCTTCATCATAGGATTTTATTTTAAATTTTTATGCAACAAATAAGTATATTAAATAATTATACAAAAATGATGTAGTAATTATTTTATTAAGAGATAAACCAAATAAATGGTTTTAAAAATAATAAAATAAATATTATATGAACTATTTAATGTGATCCAATAATTTTATAGATAAATATGACCTTTTATTAATATATTAAAGCTTTTAGTTTGAACATATCTTCTGTATATAGTTTATTTAAATTCAAATAAATGAATAGTGTCAAAATTGACACTATTGTTATTTTACAAAAATAACATATTATAAAATTGTTTAAAAATCAAAAAAATATTTAAAAATTATAAATTTAAATTTATATGGTCTATAATGTTATAAAGTAAACAATTATGGAAAATTCAGAACAAATAAGTAATTATTTATTATAATTTAAAATTTAGAATTTTATTACCACAAATAAACTTAAATAGATTAAATAAGGATAAATCAAAATGATAAGGTTTAAAATAAGATTCAAACCTGTCTAAATTTGATTTTTTGATGAGATTACAACCCTATATCATCTAATATTCGAATATAAGTCATTTTTGGAGGTTTTTAAGTGGGGTTATATTTATTATAAATTAATATTTTTTAGAATTCCAAAGGTGCCCCTCTCCTCCCTTATAAAAGGGAACCTCCTCCCTCTCTTCCTCACACAACTTTGAGCCATCAAGCTCGGCCAAACCCTGCCAAATTCACTTCTCCACTTCCCTAGCAACATCCTAGAGGTTCTGGTCTTCCTAAAAGTCCAATTTTAGTTCCCTAAGAGGTGGTCTTAAAAATGGGCTTCAAAGAAGAGGTAATTTCCGTTACCGATTCTTTCACCTTTATTTCTTCTTCCACTTCTTCTTCTTAGATTGTTTCATTATGAAGTAATAACATCAGTATCAATCATATACTGATATGTTATTATAAGTATGAAACAACCCTATTTCACCATCTTATCCATCCTACGGAAAAAGAAATCACCGCGCGTGCGTACGTACGGAGTACCGTCTCCACGCCGTGGTGTAATCTATTTTCCACCACCACCATACATGGATGGGTATAATGGTGTAAATAATAACTATACATAGTTATTATAACATCATATTTATTCTGATATATTGTATCATCCACTCCAATTCAATTCAATAATTATGGAAATGATATCATCGCTCGTGCGTACGTACGGACTACCGTCTCCACGACGCGATGAGATTCATTCTCCATGTTAACCATTTAAGAATGATTATAAAGTATATATAAGCAATAATAATGAAATATATGACATTATAAAGCTACTGGATTTATGTGTATATATATGTATTTCATCTACTTACTTCCACTCAATTCAATAACGAAAAGAAAACAGCGTTCATGCGTACGTACGGCCTACCGTCTCCATGAACGGTGTATTTCTTTCCATTTATCGATCCATTATATATAGGTATATTCTGAATATATATTATATATAAATCATCTTTTATATTCTATAATTATTTAATAATGATCTATGTAATCATATGAATAATTACAAGTTAAAACACGAACGACAAATGAGACGATTTTACCCAAAACGCTACTTTAACATGAATTTACAAAAGAATGGGTAATATAAAGTCATAAGTGAACCATATATGATATAATAACAATGAATATGATTCTGTAATAATTCAATGAAATTATTTAAATCATTATACAGGAGTTTCAGACACTTACGAAGCAAATCGGACCTAAGGTAAGGGAAATATCACAATCTCATTTTTATCCGAGATTGTTTATACTTTAAAATTTACTGGGCTGTATTTTATCATCCACATCCATGTTTTCCTCAATATGTAATATTATTTCCATCCAAATACAATTTTTTAAATCCAATTTTACCCTTCGGTGAGTTTTTAGTAAAAGATATGAAAGGAATCTTTTGTCATTTTTCGTACGAGGTACTTTTTTGACTTTTCTGACAAAAGTACGCGAAAAATGTTTTTTTAAACTTATACGGAATGAATGGATTTTTAAAACATTATTTACAAGAAGCTTCCTTTAAAATATTTCAAGTTTATTTTTAATCAACTTCTTTTAGTTTATAATTGTATGACATTTTAAGAAAAGAAAAGTGTTTTTGAAGTAGAAAGGATATTTTCCTCAAGAATGGAGTTCAAATGTTTTATCAAAATTATTTTCCATATAAGATAATATAGGGTTATGTTTTTATACCTATTATTACATTGATTTGATTATGTTTTGAGGGAATTATTTTTATGAAGTCATTTACCTTATATGATTTGTTTTATTATGTCATGATGTTTCAAGAATCCCATTTTTGTTATATGTGTTATGCGATGATGTATCATTTATGATTATGTGGCACACATAAGAAAGGATTCATTATAAGATGGGTGGGAACTATATCTCCCTCTAATGCATTGGGTAAAGATTTTATATCTCATGAGATAGACATGGCTGGAATGGTAGGTTATACCGGTTCAGTGAAACAGGACTGAAACGAGGGTGACTCGGTTCAGAATGGGACTTTGTCCACTAAGATAGTCTTGGCAATGAGTCTTGACTAACAAGAAATGATTCTCTATGATTATGTGTGAATGCCATAAAGTTTCATGTTTTATGTTATGATTATTGTGATTACATTTCACTACCATGATTTACCCCATGTTATGAAATTATGATCTCTTTTGCAGGTTAAGATTTCCAAAAGTTATGTGCTTATGTATATGATGTGATTGATATTTCATTTGTTTACCCTTACTGAGCATTTGAGCTCACCCTTTTATGTTTTCTTTTCCCCAGGATATAAAGAAAGGTTTTAGGTAAAAAAAAGGAAGATCTTTATGGGAGATTTTGAAGATCTTTCACCACGATTAGAAGATTATATTCCTTGTTTCCAAAGACACTAAACTATTACGGTCCTTGTGTGTGTGTTTTTGTTATGTACTAAGTATTCCGAAAATGTAATGTAATGTCAATGTACGTTAAGATTCGGGTCTCTACAGTAAAAGTCTTAGAAAATCGGCAGATATTCTATAACCACTACTATTATAAAATACATGGCCACTATTGACTAGCACGACTTGTACCACGGGATTATTTCTTGATGTGATCTCCATAATAGTACCTAATCACCTCTTCCCCTGAAGTATTGCTACTCTGTCAATTACATGACCTATATCTATCTCCTCCTCCATACAACTCTAAATGAGCTCATCTATCATGTGTACAGACGAATAACACCTTGCGAACCAATGTATATTTTTTCCCTAACCACAACACATTGATGGATATAATGATTGATTTAATTTTTATATATAATTTTTTTGAAATATTTATACTCATTGAATTATAAAATCTAGATTAGCATCTTACATCCCAATTTTTTGTAAATCATTAATCTCACTTGTGTATATGTGTGAACTAATGCCTCCAAGAAGATATATAGTTTTTTTTCTTTTTATACATGCCTTGTTAGTAACAATTCAAGATTTAATGAATATATTCAAAATCTATTAAAAATAGTATTTTTTTAATGTGATATATTATTCAACATTTTTTCTTTTCACCCACCAAATATTTGCAATCATGTTTCATATGTATATACAACCTACCATCTCATATAATATTGTAATTCATTTTATATATGTAACATTAATTCTCTAGTATGAAATAAAAAATTTTAAATATATATTATATTTTATTCATCGATAAATTTTATGGATATTATGGAACCATGGTCATTGTAAAATTATATAAACTCATGAATAATAAACTAACATAAAAACTATGCAGTCATTACCTGAATCATCATTTTAAAAATGAATTATTTATAAATGTGTAAATTAAATTAATAATTAATTCATATAATATAATTTATATATAAGTTTTTATTCAATAATATATGTATAATAAAACTAAATTTATTATAAAATGGTTTTAAAACTGTATTAATAAACTCAATGGATGTGGTAAGGGATTTGTAGTGTGAATTTTTTCTAAGAGAATGAATCCAAATTCACCACTAGTTAATTTACTTTTTTTCTATGTCTCCAATATTACATGATATATAACTAATATATTTAAATTCCTTATATTTAATGTTTCAAAGTTTTTCATGATTATTATGATTCAATGTATACAAAATTTGTACGGTAATTTTGTCTCAGTTTTATTTTTATGAGACACATGACATTATCACCCATTGAATCTTATGTGTGATTTATATACTACACATGTATGTATTTCCTGATTCATATAATCAAAATAATTATATATGAACTACAATATAGTTTTATTTCTTTTATGGGGAGTATAATTAAAAAATAACAATTATGGTAATGGTTTTATACTAAAATAACATTTTCATTACTGTAGTTTAATTACTAATATCAGGATAATAAAATATTACAGTATAAATATAAAAATTAATTAGTAATACTGTTGTCATATGTTTATTTTGTGATGATATATTCATTACATTCATTTTTCTCTAATTAGTTGTTTATGTGACATAATAACATTATAACATAAAATCATCTTTATCTACCATATCAGTCGAAATTCATTTATTTCCCTAGTCCATGATTTCAAGATGAAATTTAATTAAATTTCATAATATTCAATGTAATGTCCCAATTCAAGAATCCGCAAAGAGGCTCCCCATACCTGGATGGTCACATGGCCTCAAGCATATTTCACCAAACGCTAGAGGATGCCGACTAGTAGTGAGGACCTTGGGTGTGATAGTGGGGAAACTGTGCCCTAATTGGAAGAGTAACACAATGAAATTAAAACAGATAACAAGAGGGGAAGTAGTAATAATACCATACAAAAGTAAACAATGGATGTAATGAACAACATAAAGTAATAAAAACTGAGCATATATATATATATATATATGTATATGATGCATTAAAAATATTTCTAGAAAAGAATCCCAATAAGCCACAATTATGGAATATAGTACTAAACCATAGTATAAATGAAAAGGAAGTAAATAGCTTCACATCACAACAAGCCTCTTCTAGGTCTCATTCCCCCATCTCCACAATAATAAAGTACATATAGTTTAAGGGAGATTGCCCTTATCTATACCTACAAAAATATAATCTATTTGAGGCCAAATGTATGACCCAAACACGGTGTCGGACTAATCTCAGTATGAAACCACCCAAATAATTGTGCCTAACTATCAGTGAATATATTGAAGGATATAAAAAAAATGAAGTAGTAAAAAATTAATTACACATAGTAAGAATATTAAAAATTCAATTGAATCCATTTTCATATATCAAGAAAGCAGCTAATCAAAAGTAGGTAACCCTCTAGGAATTACTCGTAGCCTAACCCTTCTAGTTCAACAAGAAAACAAGTAACCCTCGAGGAAGTACTCACAGCCTAACCCCTTTGGTTCAGCTTTAGAAAAGAATCTTTGAGGAAGCACTCACCATCAATTCCCCATGTGGTCTCATATCTGTAACTAATAAGAACTATGAGGAAGCAGTCAATGTCCAATTCCCCTTGTGACCCATATCGAGGAAACTACAGACACTCTTAGGGAGCACAATGTCCATCCCCCTATGGTCTTGCAACATAACAGTAAACAGACACTCTGGATAATCCCTCAATGTATGTTCTTTTTATGGACAACTACACAAGATTCTCACAGCCCTGTGTAATTAAATAATGCACATTGATACATGGCATCTAAATTAAACCTCAAGAAATACTTCTCTAAAAATTTTACTACATATCATAGCATGTTAGATTATAATATTTCGATCCTAACAACACTAGGCATAGAAAGAAAGCAGCCTAATAGGAAAGCAACACCAAACAATAAAAACAATCCATCAAGGAAAAAACATCCATAGAATTGAATATTTATCCCTATTAATAAACAATTAACCATTACCCAAACAAACAAGACATAACATGTCTAAAAACCATAAACATGCAATACCCCGAATGACGGTATTGAGAACTTTTTAACATAAAATTATATGACTATTAATGGAAAGGAAAAATCTACCTACCTCGACATCATGAGATCGATATATGTGAATCTCAGGCAATGCATTACCCTAGAACACTGTATATTGACAAAAACATTAAAAATTGTAAACTGAGGATACCTAGATAAAAAGGATAAATCTAGAGATTATGTTCATGATGAAGGGAGAACTCACTGATTTAATTCTAACGCAATAGACAGAGGTTGAATCGGAGAACAGAAAGTGAGTATGGGGATCATCAATGATCAGAGGGTCTTGTTTTCTCCTAGACGACATATGTTGGGATGAATATGGTTATTTATATTTGATTCTATGATGGTCCATTTAATGAAATAAAAGAAAATATATGGAATTTTATTTAAAAGTACATGGAGTGTACTTGCCTTTTATGGACTCCCCCTTCGGCGGCCTATAGGTCACCACACACGGCCATGTAATTGACTATTATATGACCAGTACATGGTCACCTACAACAACGGGGTGCAAAATGTGTACTAATAAGTACACATCTTGTACTCTTAATATTTTCTGAAATGCACCTTTCTCTTAAAGACAACCAGAAAAGAAATAATTAACTGAAAAGAATATTCGGGTTCTTACAAACTCCCCCCCTTAAAGGAATGTGTCCCCAAATTTCCCTATCAAGGAGGAGTAGAAGAAGAATCCTCAAATAGCTCTGGCCACTATGATCGTATATATTCCCCCTCTTTAAATTCTCATCATGTACTTTCTAGTGCGACCATATCATTTTTACTAGAGGAACAGACCAGTCACAAAGAACATTCGTACTTTGATCAAAAATCATGATAGGTTTCTCTTTGAACTATATATACACCTCTAGCTCAACCAATTTGGGGTTTAAAGATTTGAGATGGGTCTAAGATGTAACTTCAGAGCTGAAAAACATGGAAGACATCATGCATATCCCGATACCTCTGAGGTAACTGCAACTGATAGGCTACCAGACCGACTCTCTCCAAAACATCAAACAGTCGAACAGATCTTGCCAAAAGCTTACCATGTCTCCTAATCCTCATATGTCCCAACCTCACTGTGACACATAGAAAAACCTGATCCCCATCCTCGATATCTAGAGGACATCTCTTTATATCAGCATAAGGATTAGATCGAGACTGTGTAATAGCCATCATCTTCGGAATCAAAATTATATGCTCCATGGTCTCCAGGAAAATACGAGGTCACAACATATATGTTACTCCAACATCTAGTCGTCATAAAGGTGTTTGACATGGCCTACAATACAAATTTTTAAACGGTTCTATCTTAATAATAGTTTGAAAACTATTGTTGTAGGAAAAATCCATAAGAGATATGTGTTTCTCCCAATAACCTACAAAATCTAGGATGAATGCTTGATGCATGACCTCAACCAACTGAATCATATGCTTAGACATTCCATCTATCCGAGGATGTTATGTTGTATTTAGAAGTACCTATATACCCAAAGTATTCTGAAGTCCCTGCCAGAACAAATAAGTAAAGCATGTGTCCCTGTCTGAAACAATGGAGTTTGGAACTCCATGAAAAAGTACAATCTCTATGATGTACAAACATCCCATCTCATCAACACTGAACGTCTCTTTGACCATCAAGAAGTTAGAATCCTTCATGAGTCTATCAATGACAAACCATATTACAACATTCACATGAGTCAAACTTGGCAAACCCATCACGAATTCCATCACGACAACATTCCACTTCCACTCAAGAATTGGTAAATGATGTAAAATCCCTCCTAGTCGCTGATGATCTGCCTTCACCTAATGATAGGAGGAAATCCTCATGAAAAAAATAGCAACGTATCTCTTCATACCTATCCACCAATACTGATGGTGTAGATCTCGATACATCTTGGTGACACCAAGATGATCTTCCAAAACCGAGGAATGAATATCTCACATCAGCTCCTCACGTATTTTTAATGGAACCCATTCAGGTCCATATAAATTAATGATATCATCCTCTCCATCTATCCATCTACAAATAGGGTCCTCTCCTGACACACACACCCATAAGACTAGGACTTATAAATCGAATAGTTACCTCATTCACACTCGATCAAGAAGACTGGATGTAACAGATACCAAAGAAAGAAATTTCATCCCCTATCTATCATGAACCTCCATATGCATCACAAAAACCAGATCCACAATCTAGCCCTCACTGTTGGCCTCATGAATTGTATGTAACTGAGTCCTCCTTATTAACGCACCAACCCCTTCATTTCCCTTCCTAGGCATATAGGTAGGACCAAATTCAAAAGACTAAAGGTACTCAACCCACCTTCACCATATCAAATTTAGATCGCACAGAGTGAATATATACTTGAGACTCTTTAAGTTTTTGAAAATTACAAAATCATTTCCTAGTAGATAATGTCTCCAAAAACATCATGTATAAACAACTGTAGCCTTTTCGAGATCATGTGTATGGTAATTCCTCTCATGTGGCCTCAACATCCAAGAATCGTACGCAATGACCCCTTATCCATGCATAAGCACTACTCCCAGCTTGATACATAATGCATGACAGAAAATGTTATACCATTATGAAAACACTAAAAATACTAGTATGGGTGTTGAAATCAACCTACATTTTCTCCCCTGAAAGACTGACTCACAAGAATCTGACCACAAATACATTGAACCCTTTATAGTCATACCAATCTTTGTTGCTACTATGCCTGAAAAGTACTCTATGGAATGTCTGTAGTAACCATATACCTCAAGAAAACACCACACCTCAAAGAGATTATTCTACTGCTCCCAGGAAACTACTATTCATAATTTATCTAGGTCTACTAATACTCTTGTCTCTGAGAAAACGTGACTAATGAAGTGAATTTGGTCCATCCAAAAGTTGCATTTTGAGATAATAGCATATAACTGATGCTCTCTCTGTATACTCAAAACGACTTCAAGATGGTTATAATTGTCGCATAGAGTGTGATATTACACTAAGATATCATCCCCAAAGACCACCATGAATGAATCCTTGTATGCATGGAACACTCAGTTCATTAGTTATAGGAAAAATGTAGGCACTTTCATGAGACCGAACAAAATAACCACATACTCATATAGATCATACCTACTCCAGAATGTTGTAAGAGGTATATCAGATGGTCTAACGTGCAACTGATAGTATCCGGACCTCAAACCAATCTTCAAGAACACCTGAGATCATATAATATGATCAAAGAGATCATAAATCCTTGGAAAGGGATATCTATTCTTGACTAAAAAAATGTTCATCATCCGATAATCGAAAAATAATCAGAGGGTAATGTCTACATTCTTTACTAAAAGGACATAGAAACCCTAATGAGATGTACTGGGTTGGAGGAAAACATTTTCCTACAACTCCTCCAACTGCTTCTTCAGCTCCTGCAACTCTGGTTCATCCATCCTATGAGGAATAATAGATACAGGTGCCACTATTGGGAGAGGATCAAAAGAAAACTACACCTCTCTCTCCGGAGTAAAACCTGAAATTTTTTCCAGAAAGATTCCCCTGAAACGATCCACGACTGATGAAAAGTTCATCTTTGACGACCCCTAGTCATCCAAATATTGATTACCAATCTAGGCTATAACTCATACCAAACCATGATGCTTGGGAACTCCTCTACTCGCCTAGAAATACACTACTACAAAAATAGGCATTATCTGCGTTCAAAACGGTCTTTAACAGCACTGAAAAAATGATGTAAAGATCAGTGCTGATATATGGGGGTCCCTTTTAACAGCACTCCGAAAAGTGCTGATAAAGGCCCCATTTATCAGCACTAAAAAAAGAGCCGATAAAAGAACCCTTCATCAACGCTTTTTTAGTGCTGATAAAAGGGACCTTTATCAGCGATTTTATAAAGCGACCTTTGAAGAAAAAAAATAAAAAAAATAAAAAAGTATTATATAATGCGGGGAGTGCTTTCAATAGCTCTTGACCCCCCATCATCTCTTGGACACACGCTTCCCTTTCATCACATCCTCACATGCGCACACCCCTTTGCTTCCACCCGAACTCACACCCGCGACCTCCCCCCATTTATGGCTACCCCTTTAACACTATGCCATTTCATTTTTTTCTATTTAATGAAATATCTATTTATATATATATATAGTTATATTTATTCTTATATTGGTATATATTCATATTAGTATAAATATATTTATTCATATATTAGTATATATATATATATTAATATATTAATATATATATATATATATTTAGTTATAATTTTTTATCCTTATAATTATTTGTATATTAATATATAATTATATGAGTAGTTTGAAATACATTTATAAAATATATTTTTTATGTGTGTTTATAAATAAATAAATAAATACATATATATATATATATACAACACACACACAGACACACACACACATAGACACATATATGTTTACGAATAAATACATATATATGTGTATTCGAAAAGCCATTGAATGTTAAAACGACAATAACATATAATCCAGAACCCCATTTCAACTCCACAACTAGTCTAATCGAAGAAAATGAAACAATATTTGATATGATATGTGGTACAGGTCTAACAGGCATTTGGATATTATGTAATACTTGTCTTAATGTTAAGAATAGGGGTATCTCGAGTAAAAAATATTTTTGGAGGACTTATGAGAATTTTGTGGCCTCAAAGTATGTGACAGAAGCTTCACTCAGTCACAAGCTCATAGAGCTCATCGCAGGATTTGATTTGATATGCTGTAGAGCTCAAACGAACACCCGGATCAAAAGTTATGGCCATTTGAAGTTTAAGTTGTATTTTCATCTTATTTTAGATATTTTAATGATTTATTTAATTTTTTGTTCCTTCAAATTGTTATTAAATGAATTTTAATCAATAATAATAAGAAAATTATTAATTAATAATATTGTTTTAAATATTTTAAATCCATTTTCACTAAATTTCGTATATATTAAATGTAATATTCTATTTATACTTATCTAAAACATATTTAAAATATATATATTATATTTATATCAATATAAATATACTTATAGAACAAAATTTTATTTTTCATTGTTGTTTTTAAACATAAAATTTATCACCGATAGGAAAAGTGCTGAAATATCCCCCCTGTATCAATGCTACTAAAAGAAGCACTGATAAAGAGGTCCCCTTTATCAACACTAAAAAAAGCACTGATAAAGGGGGGGCCTTTATAAGCACTAAAAAATCGCTAAAAAGGGGGGCCTTTATCAGTAATTTTTTTGGTAGTTTTAAAAATTCCCCTTTATCAGTTCTTTTTTTATCGCTCATAAATCTATAGATCTTCCCTTTCCCATTTTTTAGTAGTGATCCTAATCTTACTTATGATGAAATTATATGCCATATGGTGATGTGAAACTTTCCCTATGACAGTTGCAACCGACAATAGACAAAAATGGAACTAATCCGTCCATTCTGAGAATGACATCACAACATGCCATCTCTAGGACATAAAGGTCCCATAAGAAGGGTCACCCACCAACCTCAAGAGGTAACTCCTTTCAATGAAATACAATAGTCATTCTTGTCCCCAACGGAGTGTCTAAATTCAAGATATCATCAGATGAAAAGATACAGTGCCCAAGGCTCTCCACAACAACATATATAATGATATGGGAATCCCCTGTATCGAAAAGTGTAAATGATAATACTAAGGAAACTAGGAACATACCTCGAACTGTATAGGGTTCGAGATCCTACTCATGTTGGGTCTGCTCCACTGCAAATTTCTAACCTACACTACAACCATGCGACCCTGCATGAACTCCCTATGTTGATCCGCCCTATAGTCTCTGAATGCCTGTTGACTGGCCACCACATCCTTGACCACCACCTCAGCCTAAATGGAAAGAATAACTCTAGTTTCATGACTGATGTGAGACTTATTGTGAAGCCTCTGAATGCAGAGACATAGAGGAAACCATATCACCAGTTGCTGGTGAGATGAACTGACAAAAGCACTGAAGATGGCCCATCTTGCCACATAATTGGAACTCCACTGGGTCTCTCAGGAAATGTGTCCTCATATGCCCGCTCTTTCTGAACATGTATCACACCACCTTTCTACCATATGTAGTGTCTTACCTCTTCAGAGACCTATGCATAGACTCCCTACGGGGATTCTGACTGCCAATATGAGGAATACCAACCCCGGATGTCAAACTGCCCTGGCTCACCAGTCCTTAATTCCTCAAATTGTGTTCTGTGATCAACACCTAGTTGACTATAGAAGTGATGGAATTCAACTTGAAGATGTTCACATGAGTTCATATGTCGTGTCTGAGACCATCCACAATCTTCCTTGAAAGAAATAACACATCACCTACTAGAATAGGCATTAAGCGATGAAACTCAGTGAAACAAGAAGAATAATCCATGATTGAGAGAGTACCCTCATCCAGACTCATGATCTTTTGGTCCCGGTCGGCCCTCAATGTATCTGGGTTGAGGTAGTCGTTTAAGCCAAGATAAAAAAAATCCCACAACATAACTTACTGGCATCCTTCATGTGAGATAAAATCCCACCATCTCATGGCGAAGCCCCGAAGCATATAAGTAGATTGTATCAACATTTTATATGGAGGAGTATCTAGATGATTGAAGATATATAGCATGGATTTTAAAAATGACCAAATATCCTGAGGTCCTCAGTCCCTTGTGAATGTGGGAGGATGATGCTGGTTAAATCCTGGAATCAACTATTCTATATATTGGGTAGGATACGGTACTACTCAGAAGGTCTATTTGAGCATCATAATTCCCCTATAAGAACTATGTGTCATCACCTTTGTCTAGAATGATTGATGATGCCAATACTGGCACAACTGGACGATCTAATGGTAGTCCATGTTCATCCATATCTGGTGTCTAATCACTACCCTATAACTGGCGTACAATCAGAGGATGTCCTGGTGACATGACTCTACAAGGTCAAGTGCACACCTTAGGTCATGATTGTTAGGGACTGAAACATAGAACTATAATAAGGGAAATAGAGAAAGAAAGTATTCATGTTTATCAAAAGATGGATATACAGTGTGTATGAACACTACACAGTGTGTTCCCTTAACGCTTCACATGGGAATGTACGTTTTCTGACTCATGTCGTCTATCACCCCATAGACATGGCATGTTGTCCTAAAACATATCAGGTACTTGAATCATATCCCCCTGCTCGAGTTCTTCAACATGGAAAAGCCGCAAAGTTTTCCCAGAACTAGACTACATGGCGTGTTAGATCAAGACCTGGCATGTACCTGACAAACATCACCGACCTATGTTCTTATTCACATTTTCGATTAAAAGGCTCTCTAAATACAGTGTGTTCTAGATAGACACGACGAGTACTTGAAATATTTCACCGACCCGGGTTGATCAACAAATGGACAGATTCTAGGGTTACAATACCTGGTTTGTTCAAGATTGACACGGCCTGTATATCCATTGTTTTACAAATCGTTGTTGTTATTCACATGGCTTGACACATGGTCTACACAACAAGAAATGTACAATGGGTACATGATGTGTTCCCCCAATGATTTCCCAACCACGTGTCTCTTCCCACATAGTTTGTGACATAGTTAGAGACTATAAGGCATCTACATACAGTACACGGTGTGTCCTCATGAAATGTATTTCCTTCCCGAATAGAAGGACACATAGAATTTATTCAACATTACACACCGTGTATTCAGGTTTTTCTAGAGAGAATGACTCAGAAACTACTTTATAACCCATTAAACACAAAAAAAAAATCATTAAGGTGCCAAATTCTAATCTGTGATGGCTCATACTCCCTACGAATCAAATCATGGCTTATTACAAATGTCATAAAAAAGGATTAACAATTCATTTATCCACCATATTCTGATCAATGAGGTCCCATAAAACCTCAAGAACCAATGTTTGACATCCTTTCAAACAAAACCTTACACAATCCAATACCTTATCGAATGTAGGTATTCTATCGAGGAATATATCACTATAGAATGCATATCTATCATGAAATCTATCACAAAAAAATAAAATCACCAATGCACCCTAAATGGCATTACAAGAATGCATGACCTATTATCTCTATCATGTTCTTATATGATGCATGAGATGGCATACCCTCAACACATATAGTTGAAATGGAAATAAAACTTTAATAATAAAAATTATAACAGAACAAAACATGTTCATCACCCAATAATGAGATAAATTGGCTTTTCCCTATACACGGGTTATGTACTCCTGGGAAAAGTTTATTACCAAGTACATATTTCTTCTTATCCTTGGATATATGCACCAAATAGTAAGTCAAGAAGAAAATTATTCCTATGTTACCACATTATAACATCCCAATTCCGGATGCCGCCTAGAGTCACCCCGTAACCAGTTGGTAACATGGCCTAAAACGTATTTACCTGAATGCCATAGGCTATCGACTAGTGGTGAGGGCCCTGTGTGCGATAGAGGGGAAACTGTGCACTTATTGTAAGAGTAAAACAGTTGAAGTAAAGTAGATAAAAATAGTGGATGTAGTAATAATACCATTAAAAGGTAAACAATAGAAATAATAAACAATTGGAAGTAACAACCACTGAGCGTGAACCAACACACAAAAACATATATGATGCATGATACATATCTCTTGGAAAGAAGCCAATCAAATAAAAATTCTAGAATACAATAATAAACATAATTACAAAATAAAATCTTATAAACTGCTCTACAACATTGCAATCCTCATCATGGTCCCATGCTCCCCAGATCCCCTAAAATCATGTAGCTGATGTAGAATGATGCTTAACATTATCTATACCTACAACAATACAATCTGTTTGGGCCCAAAATCTTGACTCAAACAGGTTGTGAGACTAATCTCAGTAGAAATACAAAAAATATCTATTCCTTATAATCAGTGAATATATATGTCATGCAATAAACAAAATGAAGAAGTAAACATGGAATTTAACATTGTAACAATCCTAATAATTAATTTTCATTAATATTCCTATATAAATAAAGTATCAAATCAATAGTAGGTAACCCTCGGGGAAGTTATCACAGTCTAACCCCTATGTTTCAACATTAGGAATGACTCTCTGGGGAAGCACTCACCATTAATTCCCCCTTGTTGTCTCATATTAGTAACTTATATGCACTCTGATAAAGTACTCAATGTACAAGTCCCCATGTGGCTCGTATCGTGGAAACTACAGACACTCTAAGAGAGAATAGATTCTACCCCTTTATGGTCTCACAATATAACGTTAAAAATACAATATGGAGAAGCCCTCAACACCCATTCTCCCTATAGTCTACTACACCAGGTTCACACAGCTCTGTGTAAGTAAATCCTGGACAACTATACATTGAATTAAACGTAATCCACATGAACTAATTGGATAAATAATCTACAACATATCATATAATGAATGATAATTATAACTACATCCTAAAATAATAGGAATGGAATAAAAAAAATCCTAACCGGAAATCTAGAACAAACGAGCAAAACAAGCAATCATGGGAAAATCATCCCTAGCATGGAAAATATAACCATATTTACAGAAAAATAACCTCTATCAAAACAGACAAGGCATAAAAAGTAATAAAAAAGATAAAAACAACAAACATGTAATAAACAAAATGATGGTATTGGGAATTGTTTCACATAAAATTAAAATAATATCTACTGAAGGGAACAAACCACCAATCTCGGAAACATGAGATTGATATACCAGAATAACATGCCTTAAATCACCCTAGAACTTCGTAGATCTAATAAACCATTAAAAATTTTAAAATCGAGGATAAATCGTGAAAGAAGAGAAATCAGGAGTTGTTTTTAATCAAGAAGTGAGACCTCACTGGTGTCATTCCAACGAAATCAATAGAGTTCCAATCGGAGAACAGACGGCGAGTCGGGGGCTCAGTGAAGATCCAACTGTCTCATTTTCTACCAGACGAGATAGATTGAAAATATGATGGTTATATCCATCAGATGTGACCCTTTTCCATTTAATTAAATAAAAAAATACATGGCGTGTTATTTAAAAGTACACAGCTTGTACTAGCGATTTCCAGCATCTGCTTTAGGCATTCACTAGGTCACCACACACAACCATTTTCCCACCTGTTATATAGCTTGTATATGGTCACCAGCAGAAACCGGGTTCACAATGTGTACTAATAAGCACCTGACATGTACTTCCGAAATTCCAAAAAATACCCCTTTTTATAAAAAGTCAACCCGAAAAGAAAGAAATACCTAAAAATATAATCATGGATCTTACATTCACCGTTGATTTTATAAACATATTTTAAAAATTGATTAATTTAACAAAATGGATTAATGTAATTGTTAGTTTTATTTCATGAACAATATTCAATTTAATATTTACCAAAATATAAATATAATAATTATTTAACCAAACACACCATGAAAAAAACTTCCATAAATACAACATATAGATTTAAATATTCCATTAAATAAAAATAATGTTATTTTAAATTATAATTATTTATTTAATATTTAATTAATATTTTTTTTTAAAATATTTTATTCCAAGTTAAAATAATATTTTTCTAATGGAATTAACCTTGTGTTTTTATAAATTCACTTCACATCTGTTAATTTTTTTTTTTTACATTTTCAAATACTTACTCTAGATATGATACCATGATTACATCCTAATTATTTCTTTGAATGGTTTATGATTATGGTTAATATATGTTTATAAATAATTTTTTTCATGGGTTATTCTATGATTAAATGTTTATGAAACACATTTCATTTTCATAGGTTGTGATATGATTTATGTTTCATGATCATGTTGAAATAAATATATGATTTTAATTCTATGATGGGTGGGTCCAAAATTATTATCCCCCCAATTCACTGGGTAATTAATAATGGTATATGACATCTATGGGTTAATATGATGTTATCCAAATCCCAATAAATGGTACACAAGGTGTTATATCTATTCTAAAATAAATTTATTAAGAGGTTATCATAAGATTGATGGTGGCGAATATGTGGTTTTCTAATCATAAACTATAATGAATGTCTTGGTGGGTATCTCTGACATAAGTTTTTTTATGAATACATTATGTAATCAAATCTATATGATATTATAATGTTTCTCTCTCATGGATTATATTATTTAATTACATTATGATTCATGACTAATAAAATTCCATGGTTTATTCCATGACACCTGTTTATGTTCTATGATATGTAGGGTATTGTTTTAAAATGTTGTTGTCATGTTACTACATCCTTAGAAGAATGCTATGTTGAAATATCCCTTGTATAGTTTTACAGAATGTATTTTCTCATCCTTTATTATGTTTCAATTCCCATAGTTAGGGAGAATGAAATTATATATGACATGACTAGATTGGGTACTAGATTTGTATATATCAGTTAGAGACGATGTATTCCAGTTATGAACCAATTTGTTAATTTATTCTAGTTTTCAATTACACTAATTCTTTAGGGTCCACATGTGTATTTTTGTAATGAATAGAATATTCAACTAAAATGACAAAATATATATGTTTGAAAATTAAGTGTCTCTATACCAACACTCCCCTATCATAATTAGATTTAATAAAATCAAAAAAATATGGTTTTGATGTTATTTTTATACAGTAATTGTTATATTATTTTCAAGCTAGTCTGAAATTCCAAAATAACTACATTTTTGAAATATGAAAATTTCTTGTTAGGTTTTTTTCCTGTAAAAGAATTATTTTTCTTTATCATTATTATGTAAATCAACAAAATCCTAGAAGTACCAAATCTATGATGAAACTATCTTTAATATTTATACATCTCTTTTATTTTTATATCAGTCAGATAAATAACAAACAAGGATGCATTGTTAATAAAAGACATATTTATTCATCAGAAATACCATTGTTGTTGATATTTACAACTAAACCAAAGAAACTAATTTCATCTAGACTGAACACATTATTACATGGTCATTATCTTAACTGGTTTCCCACTCATCTTCTCTTAGTTAATATTTTCTTTGTTGGAAGTTGTTTATTTTAGGCAAGATGAATCGAGGACATTATTTTCATAACATTAGATAATATTTATTATTGAATCGTCTAGAAATAGTACAATTCTTATTTATTCCTCCATTCCTTGTTAGGACTACAATTATCATCTACCATTTTTCATAAAATTGTTTATTAGAATATTTTGACATCTTCCCAAGATATATGGTTTCAATATTAGAATCCACATGTTTTAATTTTTTCTCGGCACTCAATTTTTCAATTTATTTTCCTTATAATATTATTTATTGAAAATATTAAAGAACTAAATATTTCATTTCCCAATATATTTGGGCCTGTAATAGACCTTTTATCCATCAATAAACTTCAAAATATCATTCTCTTTCAATTTCATAATATTAGTATATTTCATTTAATAGAAACACAATATTTGTAATATCATCATGCACTTCTAATAAATGATACATTTCAGTCAATATATTCATTTTATTCTTCAATATATCTATGTATATTTTTAGAGGTTAGATTTTACATAGATTTGGTTTCAACTATCTTTCCCGTGATAAATTTTCACATTTCATCACCAAATATCTCGGATGATTATATTCTCTTCACTATTAATGATATATTTTAAAAAATGAAGTATATATATACATATCATCTAATAATCTTAAAATGTCTCTCTATTATGATTTTTTAAATTGAAAATAAAAGAATCCAAATATGTGTTAGGACATATTAATAGTAACATGGGAATCTCGTTATAGTTTTTTCATAGATTCAAATCGTATAATGACGATAAATACATCCCATTACCCATATTTATTAGTCAAATATTCCTCTGATTTTTATCAAATGAACTAATAAAATGTAAATAAATATCATGAGATGTACTAATTTAATATTTCAATATTCTATTTAGATTTTACCTCTCAAAAGTATGAGTGTAGAAAATGTTAATGTTAGTTTATTTTATTCTTCGATGTTTCTTAGTTTAATTTACATATATCCAATATATTGATTGTGTTCATGATAATTTTTATTCTATTATAGAAATAATTATTTCAAAGAAAGTAAACCTCTCTTTCTTATCATCTATATTTATTCATTTTTTTCTTTATCTCAATTTTTATGTCATATCTCATTTATATACACAAAAATTGAAACAATATCCTTCATTTTAACATTATATTATTTTAACATTATATTCACAGGGTTAATACTATTACCATGAATGAAATAAAACTCACTTTACTACTCCAATTTTTAATTTTAAAATTATTCCTCATCATCAATACTAGATGTTTAGAAAACTTTTTCACTATGAGCACTGAAATCGATTTGGTAATATAAAAACTAACATAATTATAGTGAAACAACATTGAATAATTTAATAAAACATTTCACCTCATTCCTATAAACATCAGTTTCTTTTTTCCCTTTTCTTCTTATTGAATATATTATCTTAATTTTTTATTCATTATTTGTAAATTTATTTTCCTAATTTCCAATGGAAAAGTCACTAATGAATTCGAAATAATAAAAATATAAAGAAATCACTTCAAAATCACTGTAACCATTTCAACATCTTTTATAATGATGGGCTATATTCCCATTGATATCCTCATAATGATCCTAGATAGAATAAATATATAGAAATGATTCTTCATATTCATTTACTTAACCTTTTCACATCACCTTAAATTCCATATCATTTTCGGATTTATTAGAAATATAAAAATTCTCTCTAATTTCAAAAACAATTATTATATTGTAGAGCACTTCCATTAAAGAAATTATTAATATTTTAAAAACTATTCATTTGTATATTATAAATTTGGAAAATTATTCATTATATATTTAAAAATGATGAAGTCTTCGTGATTCCTAAAAAACATCATATATTATTTAATATCATATTCAAAATTTTTAAATAGCCCTAAATATATCAATCATCATCCATTTTAATATCGGCATGCCTACTACACCAAAATTTATGTTTGGGTACCTTTAAATTTATCATATATTATTTGAATCATATTATTTGATATTAATTATGTACTTTCTCCTTATGAAACATTGTAACATACAGACCCATTTTCGACATGCTAATGCACTAAAATGGTTTGTTATGTAACCTCAGGAAGGAACTCCCATATGCTAGAGGTTTTTGACTATTAATGAAAGTATAATATTGATATGTTGTCAAGAAACTATACACTCCATTTTATTGAAGATAGACATTATAAATAAATAAACTATATCCAACTGGTAATAACCATTAACTAGAAAAATATCATAACGAATAATGATATTTATGAAATGATAAACCAAAATAGGAAAACAATATCGAAACCAATGATATAGATATTTCATTCGATATATGTTCTAAGTGTTATATATAGAAAAAATAGAGACACATAAATCTCTCAAGCACTTCCTAACTTCATGTCGTGTTCTATAATATATAGACTATCCCAACATTGCCATCTAACAAATGTCTCTTTTTTATCATCTCTTATAAATATGTAGTCAATTTTGGTGTTGATGAGACATTTTGAGTGTGGTGGGGGAACAACATAGTAGGCACCAAAAATCAAATATAAGAAATATAAATTCTATAAAAGTGTTCGAGGATTCATAAAGAATCAAATTTAGTAAAAAATTAATAGTTTTCAAATTAAAATTTTCATTATTTAACAACAAAAAATATTGGGTTCACGATGAAACTCTAAACATCAATATAGGGTTTGTCAAGTGATGATGTATGATCCTTCTTAAAATGGAACATCACATATCATTCCATTATGGTTTTGTAATAATCAATTCATTTCAATCAGTTAATTAATACAATGGGGGACTATAACGATATAGTAGAGCTCCATGGGTATTTTAAGTAATATATAATATCCCACCACTCAATTGTCTCTTATGTACATAAATATATTTGGGTCCCACTGATGATGGGATAATTTGAATGAGACTGCTTCACTCTAGAAAATAAGGATTTTTATTTGGATTATACTGCATTTGAATTCCTCTTCCACAAGGGTGGTTCGAGTGTTATTGACACACTGTAATCAGACTAGATCATGTATCTATGGTGGCATTGAAGATTGATTCAATGAATGAGACTTTGGTCGATGGCATGTTTGGTGCAGGTAGGGTGGAGGCATCTAATGTGGTTTTCCCACTCTCAAGATCTACATTTTATTCATGTGTAGAGATGTTGATAGATAGAGTTGCATCAATTCGAGAGGCATTGGTGATTAGTCTTGATTAAAAGATAGGTGATGTTTCCATCTTTATGTGCTTCACTTCTCCAGCTGCGGGATCAACAAATGATTCCTCTATGAAGCTATCTAGGGGAGAAAATGATGGTAGTATCAATTCATTGATAATTAAGGGTCATGACATGTATTTTCTTGGACCGCAGAGTGGTGAACATTGTATTATTAATATATTATAGAGGAATAGTGTGTGTATTGTTGTAGAATTGAACCCTAGGTTTTTTGAAGATAAAATTTGATCATGAAAGCATTCAATCATTTCATGCCTTAACTCACAACATTCTAACTTCTAGAAGCTTAAGGAAGTTGAGATTCATCTGATTTACATTTGTTGTTTTAGTGAGTGGAACATTGTGTCTGTTGGTATGAATTTATTCCTTATCACTTTATGTTATAATGAATTAAGACAATGGGCCTATAGTTTTGGGTTTGTTAATCTCATTCTAGGGATACATCAATTTCAAAACTGGGATACCTATATAGACCATTTTCCAGCTCATAACACTGTGAAAAAATATGGGATCCATGACAAAGGGTTGAATTTTATTAAATCATTCATGAATACCATAGGATGTGGCCATTCTTTGTTATAATTCCAGTTATTCTTGATAATGATGCTTGCATTGTTATGTATGGTCACTATTTTTTTATTTTTATCAAGTTTTATTTACCTTTTCCTCTGGTGGATATTATTTAATTGATTTCTTGTGATTTTAAATTTGAACTTGAGATTGAATTATAGCATGTCCCCACTTACTGTTCGAGTTACTCATATACCGGGAATGTTAATGAATATTTCACTGAGGAATATGATGGTTAAATTGTATAAAATATGTACATATGGTAGAAACATGTAAAATAAAAAATCATACTACAAGTGAATCCACGTCTGATAGGTAGGGAAATTGTGTTAAAAATACTACTAGAATTGATGTGAAATATATTAAAGGAAATTTCAAACCTGATCCTGGAAGTGGAGGATTTCCATCCTTGGTTGATGTTGTGGATAAGAAACAGCTTACTAATAGCCATCTTGTTTCTTAGAATGTGGGAGTTCCATGAAAAGGATATTTCATTTATACATTGATTCGAGGGGAACCATGTATTTCCAAATGAGGTTATTCTTATACAGATCATATTTATAGAAATGTTACGATTGATCCTTCTTTCTTGATAGATGATCATTTTTTTTCTACAAGGAAATTTTCTCATGGTTTCCAGTCTAAAAGGCTGGGAAGACTCTCTTTGGGAATATTTCTCCTGCTAGTTTTTCAATCCTGGTAGATGTTAATGCTAGTTCCACAGATCACTTGGATTCTTCAGCTGTTGTTGTTGCACGTGTTCATTTTGATATTGAGAGGGATGAAATTCCCTGGTTAGTTCCCAAACAGATGTGCAGGTTGTTATTACTACTCAGGGGCTTATGAATATTTGCATTCCCAGGATGTTGATGTAGGTTCCGAGCGTAGCGTAAGCACATTATGTGGGACATCCCAACTATAATATTACCATTAAACAATGTTCAATCCGAGATCCATCACAATATAAAATGCCGGATCTTCAGAATGGATCAAACAATGAAAAATAAAAGAATATTCCAAGGACCATTGAGATAGGATCATCATACGTTGGTTACAATTAATTTAATTAATTCACAAGAATTACCTCAGTGTAATTCATTCTTCATCGATGTCACTGGTCATGATCTTGTTATCCGTCGTTGCATCATAGAATCCATGTATAGGATACTTCTAGAGGTGATCCACACGTGCTCCTTGTATCTCTGGATGTCGCCAAATGGATCTCTAGGTGCTAGCGCGGAAGAACCTTCACTTGCGATGTCCGCCATCAACCTCCTTGTTCCAGTGGAGGATCTCACTCTTGTAACTTGAGGGAGTTATTGGTGGAATGTTAATTCTCTCTTGGCTTGAGAGTATTTCTAAATCCGTTGTGCACAACATTGGCTCTTTAAAAGTGTTAGGGTTGTGAGGATATTTATAATCGGGTTTGAGGTTAACAGGTTTATGAAAATAAATGAATGCATTATTCTTTTTATTTATTTCATCAACTCTTATTGAAACCCAGTGTCGAATTATTCATTCCCTGACATACTCCCATGCTGATTATAATTAATATCATTTAGTAAAATAATATTATATCCTCAAAATCTTGACTGGAAAACTACATGGTGTGTAATAATTAATACACGACATGTACATGTTTTCCATAAAACTACACACCGTGTATATTTAATATACACGACGGGTACTTTTATTTTCCATTTTTCTCCACCACATTTATTAGACCCTGAGTAATGTCTATTTACTTCTTAAATAAATGTAACTGCATTACTCGCTAATAAATATATTATTTCACTCACAATATACTCTCTCGAATAACTAGTGTTGAAATAAATGCGATCTGGCATCCTTAAATAATTATTAAACCACAGTCCAAAATAATATTTATTTATCTTGTTAAATTAATATTTAATTGAGATATATGGACACACTTACTAGGTGTGACCCTCTAGGCCCCTTTCGCAGTGGAATTAGGTGAAGCCTGCCTAATGTCCAAGTTTAGCATCTAGAAACACTCCAAGGCACCCATTGAGATAGAATTTAATGATGCAATGACGTGTCACCTCCTACGAATGCTTACCATGTAATATAATCCCTTTGTCTCGATATCTCTACTCAAGGGAGTTGCATGCTAGTGCCAGAAACCCATGTGCTCTATTATTCTTTCTTTGAATTCTCAGAACTGAACTTTCCCATACCTCACCATGGAAATGGATTTATTTATGCTATATCAATTCCATCAAATGGCCTGATATATCTACATCTGTTATGGAGAAGAAGGGAAAAATCCTTTCTCGCATTATCTATTAATGTAGTATTACTCGTGATGAACCCAACGTATCCTACCTCTCTTTGAACAGTGCTTCATCGTAGTTTTCATCAATACATCTAAGTGCATGAGTTGTAATACCCATTAATAATAATCTTAAAGTCTAAGGACCAATACACACGTCCGCAGATAAGAACATCAAATGACACAGTGAAATGTGTATTTCCTACTGGCGGGTCTCGTTCTCATAATATCCTCCTAGATATTAACAAGGGATCACACCATGAGAAGGTGCCTCAATGTTTTATGGGTCCTCACCCCTAATGAACTGTATTATTTGGGTACCTCAAATAACACCATCCAGCCATAGAACATATATTCAAGAACAGTGTTATGGCACTTCTTATTTCTCATTATAGTAGGGATCCGCTATCACTGTTTAATGCAATAGCTATCCTTAGGACATTATCACATGCACTGTCACGCAGAAGAACAAACAAGATGTGATAAGGTTTTTATTAATGAATAAATTACAAATTAGTTTTTTCTAGGCCACCGACTCCAA
This sequence comes from Viscum album, assembly GCA_963277665.1. Classification (NCBI taxonomy): domain Eukaryota; kingdom Viridiplantae; phylum Streptophyta; class Magnoliopsida; order Santalales; family Viscaceae; genus Viscum; species Viscum album. The sequence goes on from OY728125.1 coordinate 1,031,143,507, forward strand.
CAGACTCCCACTTGGACTAGAGCCAAATTCTAGAAAACTTTAACTCACTATCTCTGACATGATATTCATGTTTCTACTGAGATGGGCCCTTAGTCATGGGGTCCCCCACATTCTCTTCCTTGGACACTCTACTCACTACAACTTCACCCCTCTAATAGAAATCCCCCAAGAGATGATACTTTAGGAGTATTTTATTTGTCCGTTGATGTGACCCTGGTTCTTTTGCAAGAGCCACCACTGTAGTATTATCATAATACAATGTAATGGGATCTTTACTATTAGGCATGACATCAAACTCCTAGACAATGTTCCAAAACCATAAGGCTTCCTTTGCAGCATCATAAGACGCTATATATTTGGAATCCACTATAGAATCTGCGACAACTGGCTGCTTCGAACTCTTCTAGCTCACAGCTCCTCAATTGAGATAGAAAACATATCCAAATTGCGACTTTAAATCGTTCTGATCTGTCTGAAAACCAGCATCAACATACCCTCTGATGACAAGCTCCTCATCTCATCCATACATGAGGAACAAATCCTTAGATCTTCTCAGATACTTAAGGATAGTCTTACCAGTAGTCCAATGCTATTTTCATAGATCTACTTGATATCTTCCTACCATGCTCAGTGCATAGGAAACATCAAGCCTGGTACATAACATGTCATACATGATGGATCCTATAGCCGAAGCATATGAGATCTTACTCATTCTATGTTTTTTTTGTTGTGTCTGAGGAAACATTTTCATAGAAAGATGTAGACCATGTGACACTAGAACCAATCCCCTCTCGGATTGTTCTATACTAAATATCATTAGTATCTGGTAAATGTATGTACTATGACTTAGTCCAAGTAGCCTCTTGGATCTATCATGAATGATCCAGATCCCTAGAATGTAGGCTACTTCAACCAAGTACTTCATGGAGAAACACTTGTTCAATAAGTCCTTAACTGACTGTAAGACTGGTACATTGTTTCCAAAAAGAAATATGTCATCAACATATACTACTAAGATAATGATCACATTCCCATTAAACTGTTTATAAACACATGGCTCCACTCGTTATTAATGAACCCAAATTCCTTTATGGCTTTATCAAATTTAATGTTCCATGACCTAGATGATTTCTTTAATCCATAGATGGATTTCTGCAACTTACAAACCCGTTTGTATTCACCTGGTGTCACAACCCTTTCTTGTTATCTCATATAGACATCTTATTGAAGGTTCCCATTAAGGAATGGTGTTTTTAAATCCATCTTCCAAACCATGTAGTCATGGTATGCTGCTATGTCAAGTATGATTCTTATGGATTTAAACATGGCAACTGGTGAGAAGGTTTCATCATAGTCAATTCCATGATGCTGTCTGAACCCTTTAGCAACTAGCCTTTCTTTATAGGTTCTAACTTGACCTTCCATGTCTAGCTTTCCCTCGAATAGCCATTTACATCCAACATGCTTTACATCAACTGGCTCATCGACTAGAACCTAGACTTGGTTCTGATACATGGAATCCATCTCAGAATTCTTAGTTTCTAGCCATCTTGCAGCTTCTGAGCATTCTAATTATCCCTTGTTGGAGAGAGGTTCATCATTGGCCAACAATAATGATTCACCATACTCGGTGACTAGGAAACCAAATATCTATGGTTCCCTTACCTGTCTTGAGCTCTTACGTAGTACTTGTGTTTATGGACCCTCTTCCACGGGGACCTGTGGAACATGTTCTTGTACCAAATCTTGTGTATCTTGAGCATCAACTTCATCAAAGTCAATCATACTCTCACTATCCTTTTTGATGATTTTCTCCCTCTCAAGAAAGGTGGCTTGTCTAGTGATAATAACTTTCTTGTCCTGAGGTTTAGAGAGGTAATATTTTTTTTGTTTCCTTAGGATATCATATAAAGATACACTTCATGCCTCGGGGTGCCTGTTTGTTTCCTGAGAAGGCCTTAACAAATTCCTTGCATCCCCATACACGTGTATGTGACAAAATGTGTTTCTTTCCATTCCATTACTCAGAGGGAATTCAATTTTCCACCATAGTTGGTACTCGGTTTAATGTGTATGATGCAGTTTGTAATGCATATCCCCAAAAGGATAATGGAAGATCCACATGAATAATCATCGACCTTAACATGTCCAACAAGGTTTTGTTACTCCTTTCACTAACACCATTCAACTATAGTTTATAAGGAGGAGTGAGCTGAGATTGAATCCCAGACTCCCGTAGAAAATAGAGGAACTCTTGGTTTAGATATTCACCACCTCGATCCAATTGAAGTATATTTATATTATTACCAAGTTGATTCTATACATAATTCTTGAATTCCTTAAATTTCACCAAGGATTATGACTTATACCTCATTAAGTACATAAATTTTCATCTACTCAAATCATCACTAAAAGTAATGATGTAAGAATATCCACCTCAAGATTCTACTGGAAATGGTCCACATAAATCTGTGTGTACCAATTCTAGAAGCTTTGTAGCCCTTTCACCCTGTCCACCAAAAGGCGGTTTGGTTATTTTACCTTGTAATCAAGCATGACATCTATCAAGTGGTTTTAGCTCAGTTGAGTCTAAATAGCCATCTTGATTGAGCTTTGTCAAGCGCTTCTCTTTTACATGACCAAGGCGGTGATGCCACAACTGGGTGATGTATGAGTCATGTGATTTTGTTTCATTATCGATTTCCAACACTTGGATTTCGTAATTTAATACATACAAACCATTATTCAAATGCTCCATTCCATAACATACATTGTTCTTATAAAATAGACAACCCTTACTTCCAAACTTGAAAACAAATCCATCGATATCCAAAAAATATACATAAATTATGTTCTTGGTAACACTAGGATCATAATAAGAGTTACGTAAAACAAAAAACATCCCATTAAGAAATGAGAGGTGGTAATCGCCAATAGCCAATGCAGTCAGCCTTGCGCCATTGGCAGCTCGAAGATCCACCTCTCCTCTAGAAATCTTTATAAATATACTTGGTTATGGAATTTAAATATAGATGTGATCCCCACATGGTATATCTAATACCCAATTTGTAGAAATAGAATGATTACACTCAATAATGAATGCACCTTTTGCGTCTCCACGCTTCTGGGTATAGTTCCTCTTCTAGTGGCCCTATTTTCCACATGAAAAACACACTACCTCCCATTCCTTGACCTGCCTATGGATCTTCCCCTTCTTGGAGGGATTGTGTTCGGGGGATTCAGACCGTTTATATGTCTTTGGACCCCTTGTCGTGTCCTTCCTTTTCTTGGTCACCATAAGGACCGTGTGTTTGTCACCCCCCATGTCCTTATCTACCTGGAAAATCATGGTCAGAAGCTCTGATAGACTCTTCTCATTTCCTCTCATATTATAGTTGACAATGAAACTAGAGAAGGTCTTGGGCAGTGATGATAGGATGATATCTCTACGCATCTCATCCAGGAATTTAATCCCTAAGATGTCAAGGCATTGAATGTAGCCAATGAGCATGAATACATGAGGCCCATCTGGCGTAGACTCTCCAAGATTAGTTGTAAACAAAGCATTGGAGATCTCATACCTCTCCTGTCTCGCCTTCTCTTGGTAGATATCTTTAAGGTGAGACATCATGCTATACGCGTCCATGTTTTCATATTGCTTCAAGAGCTCATTGGACATGGAGGATAGCATGAAACACTGGAAATATGTGGCATCATCCATGTGTTTCATATAGAGAGATAATTCCTCATCACTAACCTCTTTTACAAGCCCAACTAGAATAGGCTCTTCCAGCACATACAATTCCTTTCGTGGAGAAGGATGATGCGTAAATGCCTCTGCCACTCTTGGAAATTGGTTCCAATGAGAAGGTTTTCCTTCTCGTGTATGGTTTGAAATGATTTTTTTGAAGTCTTTTTCTTGTCATTTCTACAAATTAAGAAGATCAAAGGTTTAGTAATTTATTATAAAACTGAGACAAATAAATAAAAAAATACTTATTAGTCTCCCACTATTTTATCGAAATCTAATAGACCTCACCATTGACATCAGAATATTCTATTTCCTAAATATTCTATTGGCAAGGATCCATATTTACCTTCGCATTACCCAAACTATGGTTGGTCAAGAAACATGAAGGGTTTTAGGTAGGCATTCGAAATTCCAACTGCATTATCTCACAACTCCTTGATTTGCTGAGTGGACTCCCCAATCCTGAAATCCTTTTATTTTGGATTTCCTCCACCTTTGCCTTTTAGTCACACCATGTCCTGCTATGGAAGTCAACCCTTGATTCAAACCAAGTCAAGTAAACCCAAAACCTTGAATTAGAATTCCCTGACAATTTAAAGTACCCCAACTAGGGTTGGTCAAGCTCTTTGAACTATGGTTCGATTCTAACCAAGATTATGGAAGGCTATACCAACTTAATATTTCTTTTAAGGGATTTAATTCTTATGCATAAATTTCTATTTTATTATCTTTGATTACATGATTGTTAACATTATGTGGGATATTCTTAAGTGATTAACCATGTCTAAGATAATATTTATGTATAAGCTAGTTTTATTTTAGTTCCATCTTGCATGATCGTTTAATTCATTAATTGTGTGATCGTGACAAGACACCGACAATAAATAAACCATGAAACTAACAGAAATAAAATAAATGGTATGATCATGAGCTTTTTCTATTGGTTAATTTATCTAGCGGTTGATAAACTAACCTAAGACCTAGGAGAGAAACACCTTGAACCTTTCGGGTTCGTGTTTACAGCTTTCCACCTATCCACCTTTGTATCTCTTTAGATTGGTTTCACCTTAGCTCCTGACTTGAGCCACCTCCATTAGATAAGGAGCTCTATCCATTACATATGCATTTATCTCATATGCATGTGAGGGGTAGAAAGGGGGTTTTATATTAAAGAATCCTTGGGCGCGGAGGCCCTACATATTAATGAGGAGATGGCCCGCAGGCAAACAAATTTAATTTAAATAAATAAATTAATAGAATCCATTCACTTACAAAGGTCTCGGTCTAGCTCATGATCATCCATACATGAAATGATATTTATGCATAAATAAAACTAGAATTCAATTATTTAATTGTTCTTGTTTATGATAAGTCATGCTCGACTTAATTAATTTTCTTTAACTAATAAATCATTTTACATTAAACCCTTTTCTAAAAAACCTTGAGATTCTCATCCATCATAATTTCAAACAAATAAATTCATTTAAAATTTCCCTTGTACATAACTTGTACCTTGGAGGCAACCCGATGAATTCTTATTCATTACACATCTGTTAAATTAAACACATATATATCAAACACCTATCACGTGTTGTGCCTCAACTTTACGCCTACGCCATTGTACACATATCAAGGGTTTGTATAGGATATTAATAAATTTTAATAAATCTATATAATTTGGGTAAGTACACGACTTCTAGTTCCGACTACACGGTGTGTACATTTCATAACTTTCCATCCGAAGTACAAGCCCGAGGACATGGCGTGTTTATATACTTCAGATATTTTCGGAGTACACGACATGTTCTGTGGGACACATGCCGTGTAGTTTCCACATTACATGGTTTCCAGCTGGGAACGCCGTGTACAAGGTACATGGCACAACCCTAACCCGAAGGGACTATACATAGTGTTCATTGGAACACACGATATGTAATCCAGAAACCGTGTGGTACCTATTTTTGGTCAACACACAGTGTATAAAATTCATAGAAAGAATCCAATACACGACCTATTTTGGCAGATCAGTCAATGCATTGAACCTAGACTACACGGTGTGTACTTCCGAATACACACCATGTATTCTTGTGTTGTACGGCCAGAAACGTTTGGCTCCTCCAGATGAGTTCCTCTATTTTATTTTAATCAAAATTAAAAGAAAAATTCATTTCTGTGAGGTGAATGAGAAACGTGGGAGGAGGAATAGATCTCGAGATTCCGATTTCTAAAACGATTAAACAAGAATTGAAATAACTAAATTATTAAATTCATTAATCACCAACGAAATCCTAAATAATTATAATCAATGATATGACCTCCTCTGATACAACTTGTAGGTTCCGAGCGTAGTGGAAGCATGTTGGTGGGTTTTCCCAACATTAATTTTAGCATTAAACAATGTTCAATCTCAGATCTGTCATGATATAAAATGCCAGATCATCAGAATGGAATGAAGAACAAAAAAGAAAAGAACAGTCTCAGAACCATTGAGATATGATCATCATTTGTTGGGTATAATTAATTTAATTAATTCACAAGAATTACCTCGGTGGAATTCATTCTTCATCTATGTCTCTGGTCATGATCTTGTGATCTGTCGTTGCATCATAGAATCCCAGTATAGGATTTGTCTTGATGTGATCCACACGAGCTCCACATATCTCTGGACATCACTGAAGGGATCTTTGGGTGCTAGCACAGAAGAGCCTTCGCTTGCGATATCTGCCTTCAACCTCCTTGATCTGGTGGAGGATCTAGCCCTCGTAACATGAGGGCGTTCTTGGTGTAAAGGTTATTCTCTATTGGCTTGAGAGTATTTCCAAATCCATTGTGCATAAAAATGGCTCTTTAAAAGTGTTGGGGTTGTGAGGATATTTATAATCAGGTTTGAGGTTAATAGAGTTATGACAATAAATGAACGCGTTATGCATTTTATTTATTTAATTAACTCTTATTGAAACCCCATGTCAAATTATTAATTCTTTTTCATGCGCCCATGCGGATTATAATTAATATCATTTAATAAAACTATATTATATCATCAATATCCCAACTGGAAAACTACATGGCGTGTAACAATTAATACACGACGTGTACTTGTTTTCCATAAAACTACACGGCGTGTATATTTAATATACATGACATGTACTTGTTTTTTCCATTTTCCCCACCACATTTACTAGATTATGAGTAATGGCTATTTGCTTCTTAAATAAATGTAACTACATTACTCGCAAATAAATATATTATTTCACCCACAATATATTTTATCGAATAACTAGTGTCGAAATAAATGTGATCAAGCATCCATAAATAATTATTAAACCAAATTCAGGAATAATATTTATTTAACTTGTTAAATTTATATTTAACTGAGATACATGGACACACTTAGTGTGTGACCCTCTAGGCCACTTTCTCAGTGGCATTCGGCGGAGCCTGCCTAATGTTCACAAATAGCGTCTAGTAACACGCCAAGGCACCCATAGGGAAAGAAGATAACGCCGCAATGACGTGTCAACTCCTATGAATGTTTACCAAGTAATATAATCACTTTGTATCGATATATCTAATCAAGAGGGTTGCATGCTAGTGCCATGAATCCATGTGATCGATTATTCTTTCATTGACTTCCCAGAACTGAACTCGCCCATACCTTACCATGGCTATGGATTTATTTAGGCTATATCAATTCCATCAAAGGGCCTGAGATATCTACTTCTGTTATAGAACAAAAGGGACAAATACATTCTCACATTATCTATTAATGCATTATTTCTCGAGTCGCACCCAACGCATCCAACCTCACATCGAACAATGTGTCATCACAATTTTCATCAATTCATCTAAGTGCGTGAGTTGTAATACCCATTAATAATAATTTTAATGTATAAGGACCAATACACACGTCTGCAGATAGGAACATCCAATGACACTATGTAATGTGGATTTCCTACTGGCGGGTCTCGTTATCATAATAACCTCTTGGATATTACCAAGGGCGCACACCATGAGAAGGTGCCTCAATGTTTTATGAGTCCTCGCCCCTAATGACCTGTATTATTTGTGTCCCTCAAATAACATCATCCGACCATAGAACAAATATTCAAGAATAGTGTTATGGCACTTCCAGGTTCTCATCAAAGCATTGATCCGCCATGACCCTTTAATGCAACAGCTATCCTTAGGACATTATCACATGCATTGTCACAAAGAAGAACAAAGAAGATGTGATATTGTTTTATTGATGAATAAAGTACAATGTAGTTGGTTCTAGGCCACAAAATCCAACAGTTGAGACTCCCTATAGGGATTCTAGTTTTGTGAAGGTCTCTTATCTGAATAATGTTTTGTCCATTCATGATCATATATCTAATATGATATTTATTTTCATATGCCATTTACATGAGGGTTATCCTAATTCCAGTTATATGATGCACAATTTTTAAATTTGTAGGAATCTATTTATTATAAATACTTTGATAAGCTATATAGGGAATAAATGGTGATGAAAGTTAAGAAAATTTCATCATCTTCAGTTAAAAATGTCTTTATCACCAAGAATGTTGACACTATTGGGAAACACACTATTGAGGGAGATCCAAATTATGGGATTAATGTTGATGGTGAATATGAGGTTTATATTGGTCATCTTATTCCAGGGGATAACCAAATTTCGGATCATCACATTGATGATTTTGATCAACCAGTTGCCACTAATGCTTCTGGTGGGTGGAAAAACCAGATAATGTGGCGAACGGGTAGGCACCCATGGGGTCGAGGCGAATTTCATGGTATCAGTGGATGAGGATGAGCTTGTTCTCTTTATATTGTGTTAGTGATGTGTTCATCATTTTTAACTCAAACATCCCATATACATATATAGTTTTAATATATATTTTTTATTAAATTTCTAGGGCCATCGAGATTCTATAAGGTCTATGATGTTCCAGTATGTTGTGGTTTATGTTTAGTGGTATGGAATCCTATTATACCTTGTAGAAGAATCCCCAATCCATTAATTCTTTCATATATATCACATCACAAGGTTCCATAATTCCAAAAATTTATCATCAACTATCAAAATTCATTATTCAACAATTTCATAATATTTATCATCATGAATATAGAAATTAGAAATAATCAATTTCATCCTACCAACTAACCCATGGGGGATAGAGGTTTCATAATTGACTTATTTAAAAATATCATAATCACGTGATTTCTCAATTTAGTAATCACATTATCCCCTAATTTTAAAATCACATGGTAAATAAATAAATTATTTTTATTTAAAATTAAACTATAAATTGTGAAAATTGAAATTTAATAATTATAAAAAATAAATTGTATCCAATATAATGGGATTTGACATTAAACCACGTACCTTAATATATTTTATGAATGATCATCCATCCACAACCCTTAATTGATGTATACTAATTAGATTAACAATGGAAGAAGATATATAAGACCAAAACATATGATCTATATCAACCTGAAAAATAGAAACACTCAAAAAGTTAAACCACATCATGAATAAAATAATTAAAATAATGAATTAGAAGAAAAAACGACTACCTAGTATCAAGAACAACACAAAACATTTAGAAATGAAGAAATCATTCAAATATTATGTGAGTCCTACAAGGATAGAGATGAAGAAGTTATCATGATGGTAATAGAATAATCAACCATATATCCCAAATAAAAACACTACCTTGTGAATTACATGACATGTAATTCCTCTATACTTTATGTAAATATTTTTTGAGGGTTACTCTAAAAACCCCAACTCCTCGGGTTAGTATTTATCGAGATTAATTATTACGTGTCATGTAAAATAATTACATTACATGTAATATTTTAATGTAGTAATCCAATACACCATGTGAAAGCATCAATGAAATTAGACATGAGAAATTCACTTGTTAGGTATCCCATTTACATGGATTTTAAAACTTCTCCATATTTTTTCTCGATAATGAAATGAAATCAATCCTATAAAATTTATGTGATTTTATAATCAACCCACCTTACAAAAGCCCATCCAAAAGATGAACTCCAATACATCAGTATGATTCAGGGTTGAAATGGTTTCACCATTGAGCCAATATTTCCATATCCCTCCCGCATATTTCCTTCTAAACAAGGCCTTGTCTACATAATACTAATAATATCAGTTCCGTATATCCCAAATCTCATTCTATCCATGAACTATAATACATATCGAACTCTCCCCAAAGGAAACATCAGTTTCATACTCAACATCATCAATATAAATCACATTATAAGTGTCGAGATGATACTGAAATTGGTGTAACAAATTAAAAAACATAATGTACATAACGAAACCTCTATTGATGAGACAATAACAATTACACCAGGACAATTATCTCCACAGTCTCAAAAGTTACAACAACCATTTCCATCTAGATGCACTTCCTCTGAATCATAATCTGACCCAATATATGATAAAATAAATTGAATATAAGGTCACTGACTATAAACTTAAGGGGTCATCTATATTGGTTAGAATATTACTCTACACGCACTGATTCATATCCATACATTTTTAAATAAACTAAACCTACTCCAACATCTCCTACACGAGACACAGTCGCACCAGCTCTAAATCCCATGCTCACTCATACATATAATGATCTGCATAATCTTTTGTAAAGAGGCTCACATGATGTTATCTGAGTCTCTTCTTAATAAAAAATATTATAAGATAACTCATTTTAACTATGTGATTATCCCATGACCCATAAATATTACGAATTAATTAACATAAAAAAAATCTCCGAAACATATACAATACATCATGATGTTCTATATACCCATTGGTGGAAGGAAATACTCATGATTACCTATGTAACATGTTCCTTATGCAATCCAGGAAAGACACATGAAGTAAAAACCGATCCATGATTTAAACTATATTTTATGGCACCCAATGCAAGAATAATATGTCTTTCACATACATCTCACAAGACTGGACCACTGTGAAATTACATCTAATAGGAAACAAATAGGATGCAATTTTCAACTTGTCCACAACCACACAAATTTCTTCATTTCACTAAGGTTTCCTCCATATTCCTACCACGATGTTCATGTAACATCATCCCACCTCTATTTAGGTTTGGGAAATGGATGTATAATACAATGAAATCATGGATTCCTAGACCTCACATGTTTACTTGTGTAAAATAATTTCAAAAAATATTACATTATCTCGTTTAATTCCTAACCACCAATACTATCAATGTATGTAATGATCAATTTTTTTTGTCAAACCTAGATGCACCGCTGACTACATGGTTAGAAACAATAGCATTATTTTGAATCATATAAACATATATAAAACTACATGTCCCTGAAAAAAGATTATCTCAACCTTATCTATAGTCTAAATGATAGTTGACACCCCACATTCATTTATTTAATTCAATGAAAATGATTCCATATAGTCATACTACTACTCCCAGATCGAGTTCAAATGTGTTTATTACACTGATATTGAGATGAAGGTAATCTTTTTCATGCCTCCTAAAATTCAAGATGAACATTTGAGATAAAAATCCTCATCGTCTACTCAAAAATAGTCTCTAGATATACCTGTATATGATTGTTCTATCTCGATGTTTCGAAAACACTATTTCACATCCCATGCAAATATGATATTTCAAGATCAAATGATTTCATATTCTCAACCTATATACTCTACCAGATATTCGAATATCCCAGTCAAGAGATATAATTTAATCTTTTCTAATAGTATTCTAGGTACACCATTCACCAAATAGATAATTCAACCAACCCGACAAATAATAAACCACTACAGAAAAATCAAGGTTTTGAATAGGGTAATTTCATTTATGGTGCCTCAACATCCATAAAACATATAATAAAACACAATGTCCCTTTATCCAAAACACTCCATGAACTATCTGAGATACATGAAAAAACATACAGTACAATTCCCCTAGCTTTGGTAGTATATAGAATAGAGTGGAATTCAACAACTTCTTGAACTATTGGAATGAATTATCACATTATGCAAAAAAATTAATGATTTATCCTTTATTTTTCAAACCCAATAGTGGAACCGTAATGATGAAAATTTCTTGAATGAACCTTTGATAATGGACTGCTAAACCTTGAAATCATTGGATATCAGAAAAATTATTAGGAAACTCTGATGAAAAAACATAAAGAACCTTCCATGGGTCCACAAAAACACCTTCCTATGAGACGATTATACACTGTAAATTTATCTGTTCAATCCTAAATTTAAAGTTAAATATATTTTGTTATTGAAAATGAACTCATTGTTTACTCATAAAGATGATAATAATGTGTGCACAATAATCATGATTATTGGAGTACATCAAGATGGCATCCCCCTAAAGAACAACAACAAATCTATGTACAGATGGATGATTTGGTTCATCATGGCTATAAAAAATTAACAAGCCTTCATCATCCAAAAAAACATCACGAAAAACTAAATATGATATAGATTCTTCTAAAAAATATTTTTAGTCTATCATAAGGTCCAACTCTCAACTGATGATACACCAATATCATGTTAATTATGTATAAAAAAGCATACCTCAATAAGTCAAAGTGGTTATCGATACAAGGAATATGATATTGGTTCTTCACTGTTATCTCATTCAACATTTAATAATCTACATATAATTGCAAGGTTCCATGATGAATCCTAGAAAATAATATTTTTGAACCCCTATAGGACATACATGGATTAATGAATCCCATCTCTCTTAACTCTTCTAATTGAGTTTTGAAATATTGAAGCAATATTGGTGCCATTAAATATGCTTAAATAAAAACTGAATCTTCCATAGACATGATCTCAATTGTAAAATAAATATCCATACTAGGAATCCCGATTTAGAATTCCTTAAGAAATACATCCTAAAAATGATCTAATTTTTGTGGAAAGACATCTAGATTCACTCCCTTATCATCCAATAAAATATTTAAAACCTATACAGTATGCTACCCCAATTGATGACGCACTCGCTCTGCATAGCCTGTCTGGATATCCCTCTCTCCATGGTGTATATAATTGTCGTCCTTAGAAGATGGAAAGGTAACTCTAATTCTATAATAATACATGTTTCCATTTAAATATACAAAATATTCCTTAACCAAAATCAATTCAATGACCAGAATATCATGGATTAAAAGATCCCATAGTAAATGAAACTCTCCAACCTCAAGAGAATACTCATTCCATAAATAGATGTATTTCAAATGTACTCCCAATGGGGTATAAATTGTAATTAACAAGCTCAAAAACTCAAAATTAAATCTAAAGTGTTCACATTATTATAATAATATATAAATTATTATTGTATCAAGCATGAAATTAACAACTAGAATGTTTTGATATTACAATAATAATACTTCTACTTCTCAATGGCCCATATATTCTATCCACATGTGTAGGTTTAATTATATGAAACATTTATGATCCTCTTCTATATGATATTTTGTAACATCCCAAGTAAGTAATGAATAATAGATATTTTTATCTATGTCTATTAATGATTAAGATAGTGTTATAGAGGCTTAAAATGAAAATAAATACAATCTTATGCATGGAATACACTAATATTCTTAAAAGATTGTTTTACTGCCTTTTGATGGAAAACCATTTTTGAATCTATATTTTGACAATTTTATAAACTATGTTTGTCAAAATAAACTTATCCTTTATGATTGCGACATCAAAATTTACCTTGTGTGGATTTTTGGTATTTTTCTGACAATGTCCATTTTTTAATGAATAGTGAAAAATACTGCATTTTACATCAAAACTGCTTTTTAATCTAATTTATTTATATGATTAGATTATGTTTTGAATTGGTTTTGAAGTGAAATTAGAATATATTTTTACCATTTTATCCAATGGTGGTCATTGTAATCAATTTCACTTTGAAATTAGACTTAAACTGGTGTCAATCTTTTGATACTTATTGTTTTGTAAAAACACGCTATTTGCTCTGGCAGCGGGAATTAATTATTAAATTAATTAATGTGACTTATATTATTTGAATTTTGTAAAATAGACTTCATTTTTGAATTCGGAATATCAAATATAGCTTAGGGTGAATTTTTGGTAATTTTCTGAAAAACTTCAATTTTTGATGAATAGTGAAACCACTAAGTGGTACGTATAAAGACTGATTTTCCGTTTAAATGAAATTTTTCCATCATTGTATTTTGAATTTTGAAAATCCGACATACATGTTTTTCATTAGTATGTAAAATGTGGTTCAATGAGATTATAATATTTTTTGGTGAATAGTAACTTATTAAGTTCTTAATCACGATTAGTGGTAATTAGGGTAGTTTAAGGTATAAATAATACTTTAATAAAATGAAATGACCTAGACACATGTCCCAACCTCATTGGTTGTGTCATGGCCCACCATGAAATTCCATGGGTCAACTTGGGGACCCCATGGATCCACTTTTGTTGGAAAATGACATAAATTACTTTTTATTTAATGTTAAAGTGAAAATGACACAAACGTAATATGTTTTACGAAAACAATTTTTAAGTGGGGTTATACAAGTCCAAATTTTGATTATAAATATTCATTGGAAAGCTAAAACGATTTCCAATATCATAGTATTTTGTTTATAATTTTTAGACATTAAATAAATTTAATTATTTATGACATAATAATGATGCAGCGATGACATCATTATTTGACAATTTAAATAAAATGGAAAGATAATGTAAAATCTATGAACTAAACATGGCCAAAACCAATTGGAAGAGTGGATTTCGAACCCTTATCACCTTATCCACGAATTATATCAATGTGGGACCTTTTGAAACCGAAACACATTTTCAAATAAAGTAATGTTTCTTTACTTTCCAAAAGTGCCCCTCCTCTCCTCTTATAAAAGGCCCCCACCTCTACCTCATTTCACACACTCTTAAAGCCTTTGGCTCGGCCAAACCCTGACCAATTTCTCACTACACATCCCTCTCCTCATCCTAGAGGATTCCCTTTGGGCAGAATCCTTTCAAAGGAAGCCTTTAGGCTCAAATCAAAAGGGGTTACACTTTTTAAGGTAATTCGTTCTCTCATGTTCATTTGTTTTATTTTGCTTCTCCAACCCCTAAACTCTTTTTATTTACTTCTTTTGTAACAAAAACAGTATCTTAAATATACTAGGATGTTTTTATATGATTTATTTGAGCTACACTCTCACACAAATACATCAAATGGTTAAAGAACATATGGTTTCCGTGGATGGGAAAATTCTGCCTCCCGAAATGATGATTGTTCAACACTCATTTAACACCTTCAAAGGTGGCCATTATGATGTCACTATTTTTTATATATGATATATAATATGTTTATGTTTTCCTTAAGCTTCTGTTTTTTTCATTTTGGGCATACCTTTATGGTTTCCATTATGGGTAAACACGATATCTTCATTTTAGGAAGTGCGGACTACCGCCCCCTAAAAGTGATTTGATTCATTAATAACATATGTGGGATGTGTAAAGGATAAAGTTAATGATATTATATATGTTATTATACCGGAATTATAATATACTCTTATATCATTATGATTCCATTCCAGAAAATATGAAATAGACATGGAAGTAGCGTTCATGCGTACGTACGGCTTACCGTCTCCATGAACGGTGCATTTCATTTCTTACCTCTAAATTATGTAATATTATAAATGCATGTATGTAATGGATATATATGACATATATGATATCTACATCATGAATACCATTCTGGATATAATGAAACTTTGACCAAATTAACAACATGTAAGTGTAAGAAGTCTATTTTTGACTTAAGAACCAAATACCGACAAAATGAACATTATTAACTTAACTGATTACATGATGTTCATAACATGGTATAAAAGGAATAATGAACTTGAAAAAGATTCATAAGAAAGTAGATATTAACTCAAGTTTATTATTCAGGAGATTAAAGAATGGTCGGGTCAAGTCGGACACGAGGTATGTGACTTTGTCTCAATCTCCTTTCATTGAGGCATATTTTATTTTATACACAACTTTCTTTTATATGGTGTATAAACCCCTTTGAATTTTATGTTTATTCAAAAGGAATCTTTTTTATACGAAGCGTTTACTAAACGACAAAAGGGAATGTTTTTGTCGTACGTATGCGGCGACAACGACTTCTCCGCCGTCGTGACCGTTAATTGAGTTTCGGCTTCCTCTACAAGCCATACATTCTTTTTAAAAGAAAAATAAATACCATGTTTTACTTTTCTTTTATTTTAGTATTGAAAATGGTTTTCATAATGTTTTTATATCAATGTGTTGTATTGATATCTTGTGATTGAAATTTGGAAATTTTATGTTTCCTTCATGCATGTTTTATGTGATATGATTATGTTATGGTTCTTGGGCATTATTATGAAGACGGGTGGTTCCGTGATAAACTAAGGGCGGGTGAGCCCGTTATATCTCTCCAATGAATTGGGTAACGCGAAGGAGTGAAATGTTAAGGTTTCTCCGAAGAGATTTTAGGGAATATACTGTGATGGGTATTCCAAACATAACCAAGAGGGTTACTCCCTACGTAAGAATGTTATGAATGCCTCAAGTTACCTTTATGTCTTATGATTTCTATGATTTATTCATGATTTTATGAGGTATGTTAAAGTGCCTATGTTTTATGGGTAAAGTATGATTTCATTCTTATGTATATATGAACTCATGTTACCTTTCCATGTTTTTATAACCCATACTGAGCTTTTTATGCTCATCCCAAGTTTTTTTGAAATGTTTTTCACAGGTCAAGGGAAAGGTACATGATATGATGATAGTGTCAAGGAAGTGTCAAGAAATAATCCATGTTTTATTTTAAATGTGTTTACATTGATGGGAATGAAGAATACTATCTTTATGTAACCACTTTGTTTATATGTGGAATGTAATGCAGGTTTTATGATCTAATTCTCTAAAACTCTAAACCCGAAAAGATCCTCAATGTGTAATCTTGTAATAACTCAAGATTAAGTAAGGTTTAAGGATGGGGCCTTATAGTTGGTATCAGAGGTCGGTTTAGATAACTTTAGGAGTTAGAATTCTATTAAATGATTATCCAATTTTTTTTTTGAAAGGATATAACATTTAAAGATTACCATGTTGCTTCATCTAAGACATGTTTGTTCAGAATGGTTTTCCACAGAGGAAACAGGGAAGCAGTGCTAGGAAGGCATACAGAAGGAAATAACCTTCCGAATCAGCATCCAGAAATGGTCGGAATTGGAACTGAACAGTTTGTTGCAGTAATGGCGCAGTTGACTCAAGCGATAAATGGCGGTGGTATCCATGCACGAGATCAGCCAGATCAACCGCATAGGAACATGTCAGTGGTGGAACATTTCATGAGGAAACATCCCCCATCATTCAGAGGATCATCTGACCCTATGCTAGCTAAAGGGTGGATTAAAGCACTGGAGAATATTTTTGATGTCATGGGGTGTTCAGACAATCAAAAGGTTAGTCTTGCTATTTACCGTTTGGAGGGTGAAGCAGATCAGTGGTGGTCTATGGTTAAAAATATCAGGGACGCCGATGAGATTGATGCTCTTGACTGAGATGAATTCAAAGGTATGTTTCTTGAGAAGTATTTTCTTAAGGCTGTTCGACTTAGGATGGAAACACAATTCTTGGAATTGAGGCAAGAGGAAGACTCAGTGGCTGCCTATGAAGAAAGGTTCACTCGATTGGCAAGGTATGCTCCAAATTTTATCCGGGACCTTGATAGTAAAATCAATCGTTTTTACTCAGGATTAAAGCCAAAATATCGAAGGTCATTAGCTTCTCGTGAGTTTAAAAGTTATGAAAATCTTGTTCGATGTGCTGAGAAGGTGGAAATGGAGTTTTTCGATGACCAAGTGTTCTATAACAACCAGCAAAAGAAGAGACCGAGGTGGCAGGAGAAAGGTAAGAATTCTTCAAAAAAGTCTGATGGTAAGAGAACTAAGTTTCCAGTTTGTGATAAATGTGGCAAAAGGCATGCTGGGGAATGTCTTCTGAATTCTGGGAAGTGCTACCGATGTGGTAAGATGGGACATAAAGCTCGTGAATGCACTGAAAAGGATCAAGGTGAAGGTAAGAACAAATTTGATTTACAGTTAGTGAAATGTTATAAGTGCAATGAGATGGGTCACTATGCAAACGAGTGTCCGACAAGGAGCTTGAGTGATGGGAAGCAGTTAGACTACAAGCAGAAAGGGGTGGTGAAATCCTTTGCAACTACTTCAGCAGATGTCGGGCCATCAAATGAAGTTGTATCTGGTACTTTGTTTGTTTTTTCAGATTATGCCAGTGTGTTGTTTAATTCGGGGTCTACACATTCTTTCATCTCTGAAACCTTTTCTAGTAAAATGGGAATACCATCTCAAGAAATGACTCCTGAACTTTTGGTAAAAACACCTGGGGGAAGTGTCGAGGCAAAAAGAATTTATAAGAATATTCCTATCCTTATCTGTGGAAAGAACCTACTTGCAAACCTTATTGTTCTACCTCTAGTAGAGTTTGATGTTATCCTAGGTATGGATTGGCTCTCTATTTACCATGCTAAGATTGACTGTAGAGCTAAAGAAGTTTCTTTTCAGAAAGACTTTCAGTTTGTTTACAAGAATGAACCCTTACTTTTGATAACATATCAAGAGGCCGAGAAACTTGTAAAAGATGGAAATGAATGTTACCTTGCACATGTCGTTGAAAATAAAGGAACTGTTCAGATTAATGATGTGCCGGTGGTAAATGAGTATCCTGATGTTTTTTCCTGATGAGTTGCCTGGAATAATACCAGATCGGGAAGTTGAGTTTACTGTTGACTTAGTTCCTGATGCTAAGCCAATTTCAAAACCCCCTTATCTAATGGCACAAATTGAACTTTTAGAGTTGAAGGAGCAATTGCAAGATTTATTAGAGAAAGGTTTCATTAGACCTAGAACATCACCATGGGGTGCTCCTGTTGTATTTGTTAAAAAGAAAGATGGTTCTATGAGACTTTTCATTGATTATAGAGCCTTGAATAATATCACTGTTAAGAACAAATATCCTTTGCCTCATATTGATGATTTGTTTGATCAGCTCCAGGGAGCTCAGTTTTTTTCAAAGATTGACTTGAGATCGGGGTACCATCAGCTGAAGGTAAAGGAGGCAGATATTCCGAAGACCACGTTCTGTACGAGATATGGCCATTATGAATTTGTAGTAATGCCTTTTGGGCTAACCAATGCACCTGCTGTATTCATGGACTTAATGAATAGAATTTTCCATGAGTTCTTGGATAAGTTTGTGGTGGTTTTCATTAATGATATTTTGGTGTTTTCTAAAAGTAAAGAGGAGCATGAAAGACATTTAAGGGTTATCTTGCAAAAGTTAAAAGAAAATAAATTGTATGGGAAATTCAGCAAGTGTGAGTTTTGGTTGCAACAAATTTCTTTCCTTGGTCACATTGTTTCTAAAGATGGAATAACTGTTGATCCTGCAAAAACAAAAGTTGTGGAAGAATGGCCAAGACCCAAAAATGTAACCGAGATTCGTAGCTTCCTTGGTTTGGCGGGCTATTACCGAAGGTTTGTTAGAAATTTTTCACGGTTATCTAGTCCAATGACTAAGCTAACTCGGAAGGGTGTTAAGTTTATCTGGACAAAAGAATGTGACGATTGTTTTCAGGAATTGAAAAGAAGATTGGTGAATGCTCCAGTTTTGGCACTACCTTTCAGGAATGGTGAGTTTGTTATATACAATGATGATTCACTGAAAGGACTTGGTTGCATCCTAATGCAGAATGATCAGGTAATTGCTTATGCTTCACGACAGTTGAAAACTCATGAGGTAAATTACCCTACACATGATTTGGAACTAGCTGCTGTTGTTTTTGCTTTAAAAATTTGGAGGCATCATTTGTATGGAGTAAAGTATGAAATATATACCGATCACAAAAGTTTAAAGTATATATTCACTCAGAAAGAGTTAAACATGAGACAAAGGAGATGGCTGGGATTAGTCAAATATTATGATTGTACAATTTATTACCATCCGGGAAAAGCAAATAAAGTGGCTGATGCTTTGAGTCGAAAAAGTAATGCTTCATTAACAATGTTGCGTTTGGAACATGATCCTTTGGTTAATGATTTGATGAACTTTGGCATAGAAGTTCTTGGTGCAGGAATTCCTTCTGTTTTGTTTCAGGTATCAGTGAGATCATCTCTATCATATAGAATCAAGCAAGCACAGAAGCAAGACAGTGAGTTTCAGAAAAGGGTAGAGCAGGTTCATAAAGGTAAGTTCCCTGAATTCAACATTGATAATGATTGCGTTTTGAGATTTGGGAAGAGATTGTGTGTGCCTTGTGATTCACAGTTGAAGAGAGAGTTGTTATGTGAAGCTCATAGTTCTCCGTTTTCAGTTCATCCGGGCAGTACTAAGATGTATAGAGATATGCGGGAGTATTACTTGTGGGATGGAATGAAAAGAGACATCGCTGATTTTACTGTGAAGTGTTTGACTTGTCAGCAGGTTAAAGCAGAGCGGAAGTTACCAAAAGGGATGCTTCAGCCTTTACCAGTACCAGAGTGGAAATGGGAGAATATATCCATGGACTTTGTTGTTGGATTACCGAAGACATCTCGAGGTAATAATGCAATCTGGGTTATTGTTGATCACTTGACCAAATCTGCTCATTTCCATGCTATACGAGATACTTTCTCTCTTGATCAACTTTCTCGTTTGTATCTTAAAGAGATAGTTAGGTTACATGGAGTTCCTCTCTCCATTGTATCAGATCGTGATCCCAGGATTACTTCTAACTTTTGGAAAGGCCTTCAGAAGTCGTTGGGTACTGAATTAAATTTTAGTACATCTTTTCATCCTCAATCAGATGGGCAGTCAGAACGAACAATTCAGACATTGGAGGATATGCTACGAGCTTGTTCTATGGATTATCAGGGAAGTTGGGACCAACATCTTTCTTTGGTTGAGTTTTCATATAATAACAGTTTTCATTCCAGTATACAGATGGAACCATTTCAGGAATTATATGGGAAGCGGTGTCGAACTCCAGCTTTCTGGGATGAAGTGGGTGAAAGGAAGTTGATGGGACCAGAATTGGTAGAAGAGATGGTAGAAAAAGTTCAGCTGATTCAGAAACACATGAGAACATCTCAGAGCAGGCAGAAGAGTTATGCGGATAACCGGAGGAAGGATCTATCTTTCGAGGTAGGTGATCATGTTTTTCTCAAGGTTTTCCATGGAAAAGTGTGATGAGATTTGGTAAGAAAGGAAAGTTGAGTCCAAGGTTCATTGGACCATACAAAATTCTGGAAAGAGTTGGATCAGTTGCATACCGAGTGGCTTTACCTCCGAGTTTATCTCAGGTACACAATGTTTTTCACGTTTCAATGTTGAGAAAGTATATGCCAGATCCATCTCATGTTTTGAGTCCAGAGGTAGTTCAGCTGGAAGAGAACCTATCTTATGAGGAACAACCGGTCCAGATTCTTGACCACAGGGAGAAAGTGTTACGGAATAAGGTGATTCATCAGGTAAAGGTTTTGTGGAAAAACCATGTGATTGAAGAGGCAACATGGGAATCTGAAAATGCAATGAGGGATAAGTACCCCCATTTATTCGATAAGTAAATAAATTGCGGGGATGAAATTTTCTAAAGGGGGGAAGGATGTAACATCCCAAGTAAGTAATGAATAATAGATATTTTTATCTATGTCTATTAATGATTAAGATAGTGTTATAGAGGCTTAAAATGAAAATAAATACAATCTTATGCATGGAATACACTAATATTCTTAAAAGATTGTTTTACTGCCTTTTGATGGAAAACCATTTTTGAATCTATATTTTGACAATTTTATAAACTATGTTTGTCAAAATAAACTTATCTTTTATGATTGAGACATCAAAATTTACCTTGTGTGGATTTTTGGTATTTTTCTGACAATGTCCATTTTTTAATGAATAGTGAAAAATACTGCATTTTACATCAAAACTGCTTTTTAATCTAATTTATTTATATGATTAGATTATGTTTTGAATTGGTTTTGAAGTAAAATTAGAATATATTTTTACCATTTTATCCATTGGTGGTCATTGGAATCAATTTCACTTTGAAATTAGACTTAAACTGGTGTAAATCTTTTGATACTTATTGTTTTGTAAAAACACGCTATTTGCTCTGGCAGCGGGAATTAATTATTAAATTAATTAATGTGACTTATATGATTTGAATTTTTTAAAATAGACTTCATTTTTGAATTCGGAATATCAAATATAGCTTAGGGTGAATTTTTGGTAATTTTCTGAAAAACTTCAATTTTTGATGAATAGTGAAACCACTAAGTGGTACTTATAAAGATTGATTTTCCGTTTAAATGAAATTTTTCCATCATTGTGTTTTGAATTTTGAAAATCCGACATACATGGTTGTCATTAGTATGTAAAATGTGGTTCAATGAGATTATAATATTTTTTTGGTGAATAGTAACTTATTAAGTTCTTAATCACGATTAGTGGTAATTAGGGTAGTTTAAGGTATAAATAATACATTAATAAAATAAAATGACCTAGACAAATGTCCCAAACTCATTGGTTATGTCATGGCCGACCATGAAATTCCGTGGGTCAACTTGGGGACCCCATGGATCCACTTTTGTTGGGAAATGACATAAATTACTTTTTTTTTAATGTTAAAGTGAAAATGACACAAACATAATATGTTTTACGAAAACAATTATTAAGTGCGGTTATACAAGTCCAAATTTTGATTATAAATATTCATTGGAAAGATAAAAGGATTTACTATATCATAGTATTTTTTTTATTATTTTTAGACATTAAATAAATTTAATTATTTATGACATAATAATGATGTAGCGATGGCATCATTATTTGACAATTTAAATAAAATGGAAATATAATGTAACATCTATGAACTACACATGGCCAAAACCAATTGGAAGAGTGGATTTAGAACCCTTATCACCTTATCCACGAATTATATCAATGTGGGACCTTTTGAAACCGAAACACATTTTCAAATAAAGTAATGTTTCTTTACTTTCCAAAAGTGCCCCTCCTCTCCTCTTATAAAAGGCCCCCACCTCTACCTCATTTCACACACTCTTCAAGCCTTTGGCTCGGCCAACCCCTGCCCATTTGCTCTCTCCACATCCCTCGCCTCATCCTAGAGGATTCCCTTTGGGCAGAATTCTTTCAAAGGAAGCCTTTAGGCTCAAATCAAAAGGAGTTACACTTTTTAAGGTAATTCGTTCTCTCATGTTCATTTGTTTTATTTTTCTTCTCCAACCCCCTAAACTCTTTTTATTTACTTCTTTTGTAACAACAAAAGTATATTCAATATACTAGAATGTTGTTATATGATTTATTTGAGCTACACTCTCACAAAACTACATCAAATGGTTAAAGAACATATGGTTTCCGTGGATGGCGAAATTCTGCCTCCGGAAAAGATGATTGTTCAACACTCATTTAACACCTTCAAAGGTGTCCATTATGATGTCACTATTTTTATATATGATATATAATATGTTTATGTTTTCCTTAAGCTTCTTTTTTTTCATTTTGGGCATACCTTTATGGTTTCCATTATGGGTAAACACGATATCTTCATTTTAGGAAGTGCGGACTACCGCCCCCTAAAAGTGATTTGATTCGTTAATACCATATGTGGGATGTGTAAAGGATAAAGTTTATGATATTATATATGTTATTATACTGGAATTATAATATACTCTTATATCATTATGATTCCATTCCAGAAAATATGAAATAGACATGGAAGTAGCGTTCATGCGTACGTACGGCTTACCGTCTCCATGAACGGTGCATTTCATTTCTTACCTCTAAATTATGTAATATTATAAATTCATATATGTACTGGATATATATGACATATATTATATCTACATCATGAATACCATTCTGGATATAATGAACCTTTGACCAAATTAACAACATGTAAGTGTAAGAAGTCTATTTTTGACTTAAGAACCAAATACCGACAAAATGAACATTATTAACTTAACTGATTAAATGATGTTCATAACATGGTATAAAAGGAATAATGAACTTGAAAAAGATTCATAATAAAGTAGAGATTAACTCAAGTTTATTATTCAGGAGATTAAAGAACGGTCGGGTCAAGTCGGATACGAGGTATGGGACTTTGTCTCAATCTTCTTTCATTGAGGCATATTTTATTTTATACACAACTTTCTTTTATACGGTGTATAAACCCCTTTGACTTTTACATTTATTCAAAAGGAATATTTTTTATACGAAGCGTTTACTAAATGACAAAAGGGAATGTTTTTGTCGTACGTATGCGGCGACAATGACTTCTCCACCGTCGTGACCGTTATTTGAGTTTCGGCTTCCTCTACAAGCCATACCTTCTTTTTAAAAGAAAAATAAATACCATGTTTTACTTTTATTTTATTTTAGTATTGAAAATGGTTTTCATAATGTTTTTATATCAATGTGTTGTATTGATATCTCGTGATTGAATTGTGGAAATTTTATGTTTCCTTCATGCATGTTTTATGTGATATGATTATGTTATGGTTCTTGGGCATTATTATGAAGACGGGTGGTTCCGTGATAAACTAAGGGCGAGTGAGCCCGTTATAGCTCTCGAATGCATTGGGTAACGCGAAGGAGTGAAACGTTAAGGTTTCTCTGAAGAGATTTTAGGGAATATACTGTGATGGGTATTCCAAACGTAACCAAGATGGTTACTCCCTACGTAAGAATGTTATGAATGCCTCAAGTTACCTTTATGTCTTATGATTTCTATGATTTATTCATGATTTTATGAGGTATGTTAAAGTGCCTATGTTTTATGGGTAAAGTATGATTTCATTCTTATGTATATATGAACTCATGTTACCTTTCCATGTTTTTATAACCCATACTAAGCTTTTTATGCTCATCCCAAGTTTTTTTGAAATGTTTTTCACAGGTCAAGGGAAAGGTACATGATATGATGATAGTGTCAAAGAAGTGTCAAGAAATAATCCATGTTTTATTTTAAATGTGTTTCCATTGATGGGAATGAAGAATACTATCTTTATGTAACCACTTTGTTTATATGTGGAATGTAATGCAAGTTTTATGATCGAATTCTCTAAAACTCTAAACCCGAAAAGATCCTCAATGTGTAATCTTGTAATAACTCAAGATTAAGTAAGGTTTAAGGCTGGGGCCTTATATATTTTTTGATAACCATGTACTACAACACAATTATTATATTGGGGGGTCTATCTTAGAAGTATCATGTTAACTACCTCGACCGCCGTGTCAAATTGAACTCCAACTACCTGATTTATAATGTATAAGTCCCCTATCCAGTGCTTATAATCTTTCTTGATTATAAAAAACTATATATTGTTTGAGGTTTTCTACAATACCTTTTAAAGGGAACCATCCAACAAAAAAATTAACACTCTATTGGAGTTCAAAGACACTAGGTATGGTCATGTCCTGACTTAAAACACTAGTTGAAGTATATATCGTTACAAACCTAATTAACTGAACCATCACCATGGACACTCTATTTTTTATCTACCTAGTTGAAATTCTTATATTGATAGTTTTTATTCATTGAAGATGAACCCCTTTTCATCCAGGAGAAACCAAAAAAAACTCTACTAAATACTTCAATAACGTTCCTCTTAGAAATGGGATCATTATTCCCCACCTCAAAAATATATATTTGGCTTAAATATATTTACTTGTGACATAATATCACATATAATCTCATAGTGAAAATGATTCTATGTAGTATCCTTATATCTATCCAATATCATAAAAATGAATTAAAAATTTGTAAATAAACCATCATAGTTTATCGTGAACAAACACTTATTGGTAAACCTCATAAACACCTCTTCCCTATCCTTTCATAGTATCTCAAGGAATAATTTAACTAAGATATTATCCAAAATTTCCATCCATACCATATTATCTAGATATCAATAATTTTTTAATATGTACAACCAAAAAATTTACTTGGATAAAAAACATATAAGAATATGGCTCGACTCTCTCTCCATAAGTGTCTCAGAATGTTCAGGGGCCATCTATACAGATTCAATTTAGAATATATCTACCACAGTTGAACCCTATCCATTGAATGATAGAGGTTGTGGAAACTAGATGCTCATTTCCATAATTTTCATCTCATTGTCCTATCAATAAGAATAATTAATGTGGGTTCACCATCAAAAGGCAAAAAAACTGTATTTATTTAAAAATACTTATTTTTCCCAAAAAATTTATTTTGTTCTCATACCATGTTCTAGAAAATATGTAAGATGAATAATAATGTTATAAAATTCAAAATTTAGTAAATATTATTCATAATGGATAGTCCAAAAAAATATTATAACAATATATCGTTGTTTAGTGAAACACGGTATTGTGTACTACACACGCTATCAAGGAAGGTCACAATTGTGTGCAATGAAAGACAAGTTAGGAATACGTGTAGTGAAAGCTCCCTTTGGTTTAGCGTACAACACAAGACATCAATTAAATTACAAATAATAATTCTCCTTAAATCTTAGGTTGTTACACCCCCCCCCTTAGGATTATATTCGAAATATATAATGAGGGTCAAGTCATGTGGTGAATGTCCAGAAAACAAATACCAAGATGGATTAATGAATATCACAAATATGTCACACAAGTTCTTTGCGTAGTTATGTTGTGTAGGATGGTAATGCATATATGTCATGCCGGTCTTCAATTGCATATAAATAGGTCTCAAACATTCGCAAATTTTTTTCACAAGTTCTTTCTCCAAAATTTCGAGCTCTTGTTGAGTAACATGTTCAATAAGTTGCATCACATTATTCTCTCGCGTAATTTTCATGAATCTTATTCAAGGTAAAATTGTCTATGCAATTAAGCTATGATAAAAGGAAATCATCGATAGAGATGCTCTAGTATTTTTGTTATAGGAACTATGAGAGTGACCTCATCGATGGACCTTGGTGAATGACATTGTCTAAGAACTTTGTCGAAGGACCTATGTGAACAATGTCCTTTTAATTTTTTTCACTTTATTCTTTAATATATGACTTTAAAGTTTAGTAATTATTTTTCTCTTTAAAAGAAAGAATGACTCATTTGATGACCCACAGTAAAGAAGCTATTTTTCACTGAAATTAAATGATGAAGATCATCAGGATAGACTTTTATGACATTGTTGACTGTATTCATCCTGTGATATGGAAGGGTCTAATTCCATACCAATGTGACTATTCAGAATGTCCTTACATACCCTTGTATGGGCATGGAATTTTGAAAAATTACCATGTTCCATCTGTTAAGAAGTAATTTCCAAAAAAATTGGTTTCTTCAGTATACCAATGGTAACTGCATGAATAATAGTTTAAGGGGGGGTTCCAATACAAAAAGGCATGATCCCGATTAGTTGAATCCTTCATCATAGTGGTTGTACTCCAGACATGATGGATCATTTTGTAGAGCCAAGACCACATTGTTATGATTCCACATTTTGGTATTCTCAAACAGATCAATGTAATGGTTGGAAAGGATACTGTGACCTTCGTTCTAGAGGGGGTGTAATACTTGAGTGGATGTGGGCATTTTGGGTACATCAGAGTTTTATAGAATTTAGAAAAGAGTAAAAATATGTCAATATCTATGATTCTATCTGGATGGGGAAAATTTATTTTAACAAAATTGAATTCATTCCTAAATTACTGAGCTGATGGAGTCCACAAACGAATTCCTTTCATTTGACGGATGATGAAGTTGGTTTTAGTCTATGGGAAATTTACCAAATAGTTTGAATTCCTATTCTAGGGGAAATATAAGGTGAATTCATCCTATCAACTTCAACATGGGGTGATGTTACTAGAACAACATCGTTGGCCCATGAATAATTTATTATAGAGAAGAATTTAACCAAGGGTAATAAAGATATTCATGCTAGAGTGTGGATGGAAGCCTTCTTATAACCAAAAACAGAGGAAGGTCCAACCTGTGGAAATCCTACTATTTTTCCTTCCACTGATAACCAAGTTATCTCAGGCACATATTGGCCTTCACAGGAAAGAGGTGATTATAAGCACTGGGGATATAAATTCAAACCTGATATAGATGAAAAATTACATATATGAGCCTTCCTTGCTATGTGGATAATTGTTTATTTTCTTCCAGTCCATGAATCTGGAGGATGTGTAAGAGAAGGGAATTTTATCAGTATAGATAAATTGTTATATGGGAAGTATATTGGGCTAAAAACCCCAATATTGGCAATAATTGACCATCTTTTAATGCATTTACATGGTGTGAATGATCTATTTTGAATTAAAGGTCCATTCCAAGTGTTATGGTGATGGATTGTAGTACATTTTTCATCATAATCAATGTTTAACTCAGAAAGAGTTACTAATGGTGGATTCATCCCATATTTACAGAAATTATTTGGTATTAAGCCTCTAAACATAAGACATGATGAGCTACTGAAGGATTTTAATGCCTTTGCATAATTCAACTTCTTTCCTTTTGGTAATCTACCAACTAGAATATTTATTGATGATGGTAAAGAAAATAATTATGAGATGAGATCTTATTTGATGCCATTCAGGGATGATGTATTATCAACTAGGATCGATAGTGAAATTGTCTCCGAGTCTTATGTCCCCTATAGGTTTGCTCATCTGTTCAAATGTCATCAACAATCAAATAGTTTCCCACCCATGTATGTCAGACATGAGAAGCACCCAAGCGTAGTGTAACAATAATGGATTCTATCAACTATAGAGGTATACCAACTATTAATTACATTACCTCCATCAGATGCATCAATCATATTAGAAGCTAGGTATGCCAAATCATGGGTTTCTTCATATCCTCAAGGGGATTTGACAAAAGGAGTATATCGAGTTGTGGCTGCATTGATTGTATCATGTGGATGTCATGGAATGAAGTCCAACGCTAGATATGGTATAGAAATTTCAGAGGTTTCAGAGCCCTTAAAACGTCTTCATATGAAGTATACTAGGAAGACCAAGGCTAAAGAAGAAATAACTCCAACGCCTAGGTGATCCCGTCACTTCCATAAAATAGTGATTCCTATCTCATCTATAGAACGTTCTTAGGATAAAATACCTGAAGTAGTTCTTCAATCAGAAGGTGTTGAATCTCTTCCACATTCAACCAGACCAAGATGAAATTATGTATGACCTTCTTCCATTCATCATTGGGAGAGTATAACTCATGATCTTAGGGATGCCTGGGAATTTCATTAGCATGGAATTAAAATACCAGAGATTGGTGATATCAAGAAAACTTATGATTTTAATCCAGAAAATAACATGGCTGATGTACAGAAGTATATTTCAGAGTTAGAGACTTTTATATATGCAACAGATGAACAAATTTCAGCCTCTAAAATAGTATCTCATATGAAGGATATAGGAGTTCGTGAAGGGGTAATTATTGAATCTGAGGTGGAATGAGATATTTATGTTAATACTAAGAATGAATTTCCATATTTTTTGTCTTAGAAATATTTTATCCTTTATAATCCATAATCAGGATAAGAAATGTATTTCTGCAGCATGAATGTAGAGAAAATCGATTCAGACCGATTCTTGAATCGATTCAGTATAGTCTTGCAAGTTCCCCCATTAGTACAATGAATAATCCTCCCAAGTCTCCAGAACATTCTCCAGGAGAATGAATTATGACTGGGGTGATGGCGAGAGATAATCCTCAACCATTACCTCAATATTCCACTGCTAAGAGAAGTGTTTCAATCTCCCCTCATTATTTTGAATAGAAACGAAAAAGAGCAACGAGATTGCTTTGAAGCATTCTCCAAAAGTGAAAGTATTTATACTAACCTTAGGGCATACAACATGCTCAAGATGTTCTGGTAACCACATTTTACCCTCTTGTAGGATCAATGTCTCTCTCCTCCCTCAATAGATTAAGGGTCAATTCATTAAGACCATAAAAAGAATCCCTAGGGGAAACCCATTTTCACGTTTATGAATCTGCAATTTTAGTAGACAGATCATCAAGAGATTAAGATATACTGGCACCTAGCTCTGTTGAGAGAGAAGAAAGCCATTTCATGATTAAATATATTCTTTAGTGTCTTTTTCAAAAAATCATGAGATAATAAACACTGATCTTCTCATTGTTTCAGAAGAATAGAATGATGATCTAGTGAAATCTAAGATAGATGTTGATGTTGATCCAAATCTGGAAGTACATGAAGATGTCATTTCATTTGAATAGCCAATAAAACCAAATGTTATTGGATCCAATTTGAGCAGCAACCAACAATTGTTGGATACCTTAATTGGTGGGGATGTTGTAACACTTCATGCCATGTACACTGAAATGATGGACACACTTATTCCAAATATTGGTATTCCAGATTCCATCTAGGAGTTTGAGGAATTCCATGAATAATTTATGGGGATTAAGTATTTATTCTTCTATTTTCCATATTTAAATTGTTCTTCAACTTGAGAATTTACATTAAAAATCTTTTTTTGTATATTTATCTACAGAAAATGTCACAATTAATCTTCAGGAATAGGGTGTTCCACATTATACTTCCCTAGAGCTGGGGAAATACCCAGAGAGGATCATTCATCAAAATATGTTCCAGAGCGTACAAATGTCATAGCAGAGCAAATTCATGGAAATACCGAGTCCCAAGAAACATCTGATTAATATACTAGAGTTGAGAATATAGGGGATGAATCCAATAAAGTAGCTGACTTATTATTTGGTAAATATAACAAGCCGTTGGAATCATATTTTTTTCCTTCATTTGAAACTAATAATGATGCTGATTTATTATTTAGGCTTATCAGCTCCATGATCTGAAGGTGATGCTTCTACTATCCCAAGAAAAGTAGAGCAAGGATGATCTCTAAGCGCGCTTTTTCCAAAGTACATTTTCCTCATGGTAGTGACTCAGATTCAGATTTAGAGATGCAATAACCTCTTGGCATGGCACGTAAAAAGACAATTCCTCAGATTTGGAGCATAATTTTTGAAATTCCTTTAAATGAATTTTTGTCACATTTTTCAAAACTCCTTGCATTATTTTTAGAGGTGGGATTTGGTGGGTTAAATTATCAGCAAGTCTATGATGCCATGAAAGAGATTATTCGCCAATGTGAGAAGGATCATATGCTGTGAAATATTTTGAAGAGGATAAACAACTCATCAATATTGAGGGATTTCAAGTTACGATAGTTGAGGCGGAGGAAAAATATAACAATAAATCACTCGAGATTATCCAACAAATCAATAAAGCCACAGAGGAGTTGTTATCTCTTCAACAACAACTAGATGTTGTTCATAAAAAACTTGATCTATTCAATCAAACATTAAGAAAACCCCAGTCAGAGGGGATAACTAACATTTCAACTCTGAAGTAAGAACTTCATCATGTAGAGAAGGCTAGAGTTTCTCAATTATCTAAACTTCAACAGGCAGCTGATAGAACTTATGAAGCATTCCAAAAAAATGAAATTTCATGTTGAGAGTTTATTCTGAAACATGATAGAGAGGATCCACTTTGTGGATGGCCCTCTATTTTCAAATAAATGTAAGAAATTTTGTTTTCAGCCATATAAATCTTCATATTGTTTTTTCATGATAGAAAAATAATTATTAAAATAATAAGAATGAAGTGCTAAAAATTTTATTATTATGACGTGGGACCTAATGATCATAATTTGACTGTTTCTAGGGTTATATGGATAACCCCACCAATTTTGTGTTTTATGACTTTTTTTACTATTTATCAATATTAACAAAAACATAAAAAAAATATATGTTTATTGAGCTGGGACTCGACTTTTATTTAGTGTTCCCGTTTAATGGTATAAATCGAATGAGTATTGAGTCTTTTGTTACCAGCAGTTTAAATTCATGCATGTTGGACTGTAAATGGATAATATTTAGGGTCAAAATAGCTTTGATCGTAATGTTTGAATTTCATTCCAAAAAAACTATGGATAATAATTTCATTAATATACTTTAAACATTTCTAAGGGGTATGTTGGGCCATGATTTTTTATGGATACCAAAACATAAATCTGATATCTACATAATGTGATTCTTTTCTAGGAACGAAGATACCATTTTTTGAAAAACCCTTTATGGGGGTTTTATTATGTAGGGCCTACTGGGGAATATACTTCATAGTCAAATAATTTCATCTTTTGACTGACATGCCTATTATGTAAGCAATTTATGCAAGCCTCCTATGGGCACATGATGCATAGTCAGACAAAACTGCTCTAAGAATTTAACGTTTTCATGATGATAGATAGGGGAAATATGATTTGGGTGACCCAAAGACCATAATAAGTTGTTTTGACAAGGAAATGAATTTTAATAATGGAAGAGATATTTTAAACCAAAATTCATGTATTGAGGATATAGTACAATGTAGTTTTACGTTATGCAGAGAGGACACAGTACTATGCAGTTTTAAGCCATGCAGTGAAGACATTGTTACTGTGCATTTTTATATCGTGCAATGAGGACATTGTGTGGCATTAATTTAAGGTCTATAGCTCTGAAAAAAAACAAATATCTCTCAATTTTTTGATAATATGTTTGGAAATATACTATAATATCCCAATATGAAAAGGAAAATTGTAACCTGTGATTTAAGGATTTCTGAAACTGAGGAATGGTATTTGAAAAAGGTCTAGAAGAATTAGAGGAAGTATTTTCTAAGAACAAATTTACCATTATTTTACAAACTCGTGATGGGGGCTGTATTATGTAGGGTCAACTGGAGGATATGCTGTATAGTCAAATAGTGGAATATTTTGACTGACACTCCTGTTATGTAGTATACATATGAAAGGCCACCTAAGGGAACGTGTTGCGTTGTCAAGAAAAAGTGCTCTTCGATGTTTAACAGTATTTTGGTAAAAGTCAAAGAATGTTTATGGAGATTTAGATTTTCCAAAGTACAGATTTTGGTTTTGGGGAAAGATATAAAAATATAAGAAAGGGTATTTCTAATCAAAATATCCAAAGAATTATAGGAATATGACTTTAAAAAAAGTCTGAAAATGTAAAAATATGGAATTTGTAGTTTTAGGTCATACAACTAGGTCCAGGAATGGAAACAATATATAACATGTGCCATGTGAGTTCAAAATTATTTCATAGTGTATCGAACACATGATGAAGGAAATATGTAAACAATGGTCTTGTTGACATTCAAACTGTGAGAAAGACAATTGGACATGTATACTAGAATGAATGTTTTAAAATATAAATTCTTTTATATTGTCACCAAAGATTAAAGTTGAAAAAGATACTATAACCAAGAATTATGTTACCATTATTTAAATAACTCATGATGGGGGCGGTATTATAGAGGTCCAACTATGGCATACGATGCATAGTCATAAAGTGGAAACTCTTGGATGAAATGCCTATTTTTTAGGTAACTTATGCATGGCCACCTAAGGGAACGTGGTGTGTAGTTAGGGAAGAGATCTCTCAGATATTGGAATCCTTTTCACCTGAAACTGTAAGAAATATTATTAAATATGAAAGAAAAATTCAAGATTAAGAGTGCGAGATAAGGAAGGGTGTTATGCCCAATGTATATGAGAAATATTTTAATCAATATTCTCCACGAATTTGATATCCTTTACATAGATATGACACATATGTAAAATGGAGGATTTATTTGTTTACTTTGAATTAATATGGTAATATGATGTTTTAAGTCATGCAGTGAGGACATGGGTAACCCATTAAGAAATTAAAACGCCTTCTATAGAGATGCAATTTACTCAATTCCTAAGACCACCTGAGCTTTGCTCAGTGTGAGAAACAAGGAGAAATGAAGGGTTTCTATTCTAATTCAAAGGTGATGCAAATGAAGAATAATTGTATTAGATTTTCATTCAGTGTAGTATTATGTGGGAAGGATGTATATTAACTTATATGAAAGGAAAGAAATACTGTAATTGGATTAGGGGATAAAACCAAAGTGTCAATATATGTCTTGCTAGATAAAGAATCAATTCACACCATTTTTTTAATCATTCCATATGCATATTTTATTTTAGGAAAGAAATAAAGGTGGGTTTTTTATTATGGGTGGATGGGCACAAGATTGGAGATCTAGGCATCTCTAAGTATCTCAAAATAGATGAGAATCAATCCATTCATTGTTCTTTAAACAATCATTCCTCACGCTATGTTTTACATGAGGAATGGAAGATTTTGATTTGTTCTTAGAGAATGGTAAATCATAAGAAATGAAATGTTATAAGGACCAAATCATATATCATAAGGAAACACTATGTATATATCTGATGAATATAAAGGAGGAGAAAAGAAAATAATAAAATTTTGTGATTTTGGCTGGGCCCAAAATTGGAGATTCTGGTGTCTCTATATATGTCATTTAAAATTAGAATCAATCCATACGTAGTTCTTGAAACTTGGACTCTATGCAGATATAACTCTACAATAGGAAAGATAGGTAATCATGTACTACAATGATGTAGTGATGACATCAATGATGATTTTTTATGGAAAATTATAACATTAAAATAGAGAGAAAATTAGTTGTACATTTGATGTCAAGTAGTTTAAGGTCATGAAACTAGGATGAAGATATTATTCCCTATAAAGTCGTGATGTATGGATGATTATAGTTATTATGTAGTTTAATGTCTTAAACCTAGGATATTTTTTTCTCTGTAGTTTTAAGTCTTGTAGTAAAGATATTGTACTATGCATTTTAATGTCTTATAATAAGGACTATGTACTGTGCTGTTTAAATTCTTATAGTGAGGAATAATGTGTAATATTATTCCTTGTATTTATTCAAAAATATCTCATTGGTTAGAGATGTAATGCGCTCCCCATCCATTGAGATTAAAGCATTGGATCCATTTGAATAGACCATATGTACGGAATAAGGTCCCTCCCATTTTGGTTCATGTTTTGAAGGATTAATTCCTAGTATCATTGGAGTTCTATGGACCAATACCAATTCTCCTTGGAATAATGAATGAAGGTGAACTTTTTTATTAAAATCTCATGTTATTCCATTATGATATACTTCTAGATGATGGGAAGTATGTAATCATTTCTCATCTAATCGTTCCAACCCATTAAACAGTTTCTGAGATCTTACTTATGTTGATAATTGATAACAAATTTCAACTCTATATGAAAGCAACTGTACATCAATTGGCAAAAAAACTTCAGTTCCATATACTAATTAACAAGGAGTTTCTTGGGTGGAAGTACAAATAGTTTTCTAATAATCCCATAAAGCATTCAAAATTTTATCAGGTGATGATTTCTTCTCGTTATCCACTATCTTTTGGAGTATATTTGATATGGTTTTGTTGAAAGCCTCTATCTATCCATTTGAAACAAAATTATAGCTAGATTAATGGGTGTATTTGATATTATATTCTGGATATAACTTTTTTACTTCAGTAGAACAAAAAATGGTGCCATTGTTTGTCCAAATAGAATGAGGGAATCTAAATCTTGTTATGATATTAGTTTTGAAAAAACTAAGGATGCTTTTGGATCCATGTTCCTTTAGAGGTATTTCCTAAACCAATTTAGAGAATAAATTAGTTTCAGAGAGAATATACATGAACTGCTTAGCCGTGGATGGAGGATAAGTCCTTACTACATCAATTCCCCAAGTGGAAAATGGCCATGAGTATTTTGCTGTATGTAGAAACTCTGGGAGTTGATGAATGAAGTTAGAATGAATTTGATAGGGATGTCATTTTTTTGTGAAGTCTGTACAATCCTGTGTCATTGAAGGCCAAAAGTATCCATGCCATCAGATCGGATCGGATTATCTCGACTGAGATTGGTGGGCACCACAAGCTCCTGAATGAACTTCTTTCATAATAGCGTCCATCTCTCATCCATTAAAACATCTGAAGAGACATCCATCAAAACCTCATTTATAAAGGATCGTTTGGTGGTTTCAACAATCATAAAGAGTAAAATTGGACACTCATCACTGAATCTTCTCCTTCACAGCCCTATTTGGTGGATGTATCCCATTGTAATGATATTCCGTGATAGATGTTCTCCATCACGTGGTATGACCATATTGTTCGGAAATAGGGCTAATTCCATTAGATTCAACACTTATGGTTTGAACAAAATTTGAAACCACACGGTGTTGGGTTATGCTAATAATTGTCTCATCCCGATTTGGATCTGCCAAGGCTAATGCTGCATTAGCAATTGCATCTGCTTAATCATTTTGTGAATGCGGGACATAAGACAATGTCATCTCTGTGGGAAATTCATCCATTAACTCTCTGACGTAATAAATCAAAGGTATTAAATCTTATTTTCTGATAGATTATTCCCCATTTATTTGTTTGATTACAAATTCAGAATCACCTTTTATCTTTAAATGATCCATTGGCACCTGAAGTTCCAATTCCAAACTGGTGATGAGAGCTTGATACTCTGCTTCATTATTGGTACCACATTATGATAATAGAATTGAATAAGGCAATACTACATTTTATAGGAAATAATAATTTTTCCTAATCCAACCTTATTGAGTTTATGATTTTCTAGTCTCTTCCCTGTTGGACTTCTAGAAGCACCATCAAAGTACATTTTCCTTGTTTGGGAATTATCTTGAATAGAGAATACCTCTTCATCAATAAATTTAGTATTAAATTATGTATCTTCCGTGGATGGATGATCAACAAGGAGATAAACAATAGAATGGCACATTATTTCCTTTTGAAGCACGAACTAGATATCATACTATTGCAAAATAACCGCCCAGCATGCTAGTCATCCTCTAAGAATAAGAAGACTGAGGAAAAATTTGAGTGGGTTATTAAAAGATATCAATTGGAACTCATGATGTTGCAGGTAATGTATCAATTTCTGAAGAGTAAAGATTAATTCCAGGAATCTTATCTCAATACTTGAATACCATTTTTTTCTATCATGCATATTGCAAATGAGATAATAATGGTCATTTTCATTTCCACCATCATTCTTTTTGGCGAGGAAGGTGCCTAGTGATCGCTCTAAAGCTGTCACGTAGAGAATGAGTAGTCTTCATTCCACAGGTGGAATCAATAATAGTTGTCTCAAGAGATATTTCTTGAGTATATAAAATTCTTCTTGGCAATCCTCAATCCATTTATAAGTGATTCCTTTCTTCATTAATCTGGTGAAATGTAAGCATTTTCCTGCCAAATTGGAGATAAAGCACTGAATATAGTCTAAGTGTCCTTAAGTCCTCTAAATTCATTCAAATTTAGAGTATGTGACATACTGAGGATTGATTTTGTTTTCTATGGACCAATATTGACACCACTATGGCATACAACGAAGCCATGGAAATTTTCTGAAGTTACCCCGAATGCAGATTTTAAGGGAATCATCTTCAAATTATGTTGCCAAAGTTTGAAAAATATGGTTTACAAATCAGCTAAGTTATTGGAAGGTTGTTTTTATTTTACTACCAAATCATTCATATAACATTCATCAAATTTCCCTAAGAAGGGTTTGAAGATATGGTACATGTCACGTTGGTATGTCACACCTGCATTCTATAATCCAAAGGGCATTACCCAATAAGCAAACACACCTTCAAGATATCTAAAGGCTGTAGATTGTTCATCATTTGAATCCATTTAAATTTTATTATACCCAGAATAACCATCCATGAAGGAAAGTGCTTCATATCCAACCAATTAATCAATTAGAAGTTCATTAATTAGGACTGGAAAATCAACTTTAGGACAATGCCAGTAAAGATATCTGAAATCAATACAGTCTCTAATTTTCCAGTTCTTATTCTTTACTGGGACAATATTGGCTTTCCATTTTAGGTACTGAACATCCCAAAAAAAGTTATCCTTTATAAGATTATCAACTTCAACTTCAATTTCAGAGGCGTGAGTTGTGTGTATTTTCTTGGCTGCTTGCTTGAAACCACGATGTTCTTTGGGAAAACCCAAATTATGGGTGACAACATTAGGATTAAGACATGGAATTTCCATATAATTCCAAGAAAATATATCTCTATTTTTTTATAAAGGAAGTATACACCTCTTGTTCGTTAGATGTCATGGACGCACTAATGATGGTTGTGCGTGGATCTTCTGTTATACCCATATTTATTTATTGGAGTTAATCCATGGTGGTAGAAACAACTTCTTTCGATGATGGAGGAGAATCCCTAACATCTTCTTCTTCTTCTTCATTATGTGTTACCATTTCTATTTCCATTTGCGTGATAGCTGACAAGGTAACACTCACAATGTTAGAGGAGGAGTCCGTATTTGAATATCTTGAAGAAGAATCCACTACATCAGATCCTACTAATGATGAAGGGTCTTCCTGTGGTAAGGAGGGATTGATGGATTGATAATCAACATTTTTTTCATCCTCTATCATTTCAACAATTTCTTCTATTCTGATTAATGATGCAGACGATCATTATTGTTCAGCTGGTGAAATAAAAACATGTCAATTCAAGATTCCATCATCACTTGGTGCATTAATAATTTTCTTCCATGTTATCAGGCTCAATTGCCATAATTGATATTTTGGGAAATATTATATGAGTGAAAGGATTTCATTATACCCTTTCAAATTGATTGATGGGAAAAACATAATCTATTCTCAAATGCTTGAATGGATTAGCTAGAATCATTTCCTCTCTAATTGGAGCATAAACTCTGGTTATTTCTTTTGGAATGGACTTTGTTTCTTTTGTGTGATAAAACTCTACCTTAATATATTGAGATTCACATGTTTTCAATGGAACCTTGTCACCATACAATGTTCCGATTTGACCACTGAAACAATATTACAGACATTGGTGGTATGATGAAGGTATGGTTTCATGTTGATGAAACCAAAGCCTTCCAAGTAGAATATTGAAGGTTGTGTCCTGACGAACTACCATGAAATCTAAATTAGATAGAAGATATCCAAACTGTGTTCTGAGTGTAATTTATCCTAGATGGTCTTGTTAATTCTTATCATATCACTGCAACATTAAAGTCGAAGGAGACAAGTCATATTTAGTCAGGCCCAATCGACGATGTGTACGAACGGGAATGAGGTTGACCCCAGAGCCATTATCAATGAAGGCTTGTCAGATATTTTTGTCCTTGAAATTGTCAGAAAGATACAAAGTTTTGATGTGTCCATGTACAACATGGTCTTCATCTTCATATGTAAAAGATATGACTTCATGAAATTCTGTAGAATCATTTTCTATACGGTAAATTTTAGCAGCAACAAATTTAGATTCAAATTCTTGAGGACTTAACAAGGCCTCAATGAGTTCTTCTCAAAGATCTTTTGACAGATTAAATGCATCCAAAATTGATTACATGGCCGGTACGTGGGACAATTGTTTCAATACATCATACTTTTGGTCCAATGATGTTGATTTCCCACCATGGAGATTTGATTTTTCAGGTGCTTTTGAAGTTGATGCTTCTGTTGTAGATGTAATCTGTGTTGAAACAGAAGTTTTAAATACTGTTGAATTTGTAAAATTAGACTAACCATGTATATTCATAGGCTGAGAATAATATGGAGGAGCTTCTAATCAGTCAACTAGAAAAATTATCCCAGAACTATACTTGTTTTTCATGGACAAAACCTCTGGTTCTTATTGAGCTCACAAAATGGATCTTCCATGAGTTTCAGTCACATATTTGGTTTGAGCAGGGGTGGAGTTAAAATGATGATTTCTTGAATTCCCTCATGGTCATATGTATCCTTATCCCATGCCTCTTCCTCATGTTCCCCAGTTAGGCACAATAAATTCTGGCTCAATAAAATTATAATCACCGTTGGCATAAGGATTTGTTAAATGGATAACATTAACAGAACCAAAGATAAAATCATCATCTAATGAGGATTCTACCTGACATATTATATCTGGTTGTACGGTTTGGTGTGGAGATTCCCATGCTTTTGAGACATATGGCATGGAATCTGCCATGGTTAAGGAAAACTCTGGCCTTGATGAAATCTCGTCTTCTTCTGATTTCTATTCAACCTAATGACCACCTTGTTTCATTGAGTGACAAACCTTTGATGAAGATGGTTTTACTGTGGCATGAGTGGTAGAAGAAGCAATTGGTTTATTATACTGTGTTTTTAAAATATCATGAGCTTGATTGATCACTTTCCAGATCATCCAATCATCATATTTTTGCACATTTTTTCATTTAACCTCTTCCTTTCTCCTTATTCCCCTCGAATGGTGGGAGTAACACATGCTACTTGAGCTGATGAACATTTCAATTTCACTAGTCCATAGTCTACCATCTTTTGCAAAAAGGACTTGGAAAAAAATCACTCCTAAATGGGGTGTCCCAACATACGATGAAAGGGACAATAATTCAGATGAACTTCATCTCTTCCTTTATTTGTATTATTAGGCCTTGGAATCATAACCAAATTGTTTTCTAAAGTTGAGACGAAGTAGCCAGGAACTTTCCCATTCCTGAGATAATAAATTTTATTCATTAATTCCTCATATGGTTTCCGGCATTGATCTATTTTATCATCTTGATGAGGTGGTCATTTATGGTTCTGATCTGGAAGTGGAGCCCTTCGATATGATGAAGGTCTTGAGGTAGAAGTAGGGACAGATTCCTGTTTGAGTGTAATTGTAGCAGATTCTCCCTTTCCTATTCTCCATCCTAGAACTGATGGAATTAGACAAGTTTTTTCCCTAGTCTCTATAATAGATTACTCTATCTGCTGAGTGATTTATTTAAGGTCTTGAAACCCTCCTGTGTATTTCACATGGATCAATGGTGTGGGTAAATTATCATGCATATTTTCCACAATTATTTGAAAAAACTCTTCATGAGGGAGTGCTATACATAAAAAATACGTTAATCCCTTTCAGTGTGTAATGAAATCTGAAACTATTTCATTTTCAATTTTTTTACAATGGTTAAGATATAAAATATAGTCTTTGGTAATGATGAGATAAATTGAAGAAGGGATTTATGACAGAGAACTTCCCACCCAGTAATTGATCGAGATTGCAAACTTGTATACCAAACAAAAGAAAGTCCATGTAATGACTGCACAAAACACATAATTGTAAGTGATTTTTGTTGTATACGATTCCACATCCCATGATTAAAACAAGAAACAAAAATATGTTATGTGTTGTTCCCGATCTCCTTAACCATTAAAAATTGGGAATGTAGATTTCACAAAATTTGATGGGGGGGGGGCATTGCATCCACCCATTAAGGGTTAACTCTTTTTTCTTGTTGAACTGGTCCATGTCATTCCTCCATATCATCCAATCGGGTTATCAATGCATCAATAGTGTTCATAAGCATTTGGGGAATATCTTGATGAGCTGGATTCTATGCAGACAATGCTACTGGAACTTGAGATGGTGCAATAACAAGTAAGACCATAGATGGAAGTGCTGATATCTGTCTTGGACAACCCATGGAAATAGGTATATCAGGATGTACGAGATACTGTCTTGATTGTGTACCCAATGGAGGGAATTCCATATCTACCTCTGTAGTTACTATAAATCCTCTTTTCTAGGGAGCTACTACATGATTTGAATTGTTAGGAATTTACTAAGGATACTGTCTAGAAAAAATTATGTTTCAAAGTAACTCCTTGTTGAGTCTTTTAAACTCCCTCATTTCCACTTCACGTTGTCTAAGTCTCTCTTCTAGTGAAAGAGATTGAACTTATCCTTCAAAAAAGATTCATGCAATCTGACTTTTGTTTGTCTCTTTGTTGGATAGCTTTCGGAGAGGGGGGAGTTGGTTATTTGAAGGAATACCTAGATTCATGGGAAGCCTTTGATTTTGGGTACACAAAGATTTT
Source organism: Viscum album (assembly GCA_963277665.1). NCBI lineage: Eukaryota > Viridiplantae > Streptophyta > Magnoliopsida > Santalales > Viscaceae > Viscum > Viscum album. The sequence continues at coordinate 1,031,185,281 of OY728125.1, forward strand.
TCATTTGCCTCGGTGTGTACTACATTGTGGATAAAAAATTCATCTTCTGATTCCTCTAAACTACTCATATTTTCAAATGAATCTTCTGCAATGGTATTGATAAAATTCACTGATGCATAATGCATTAATGGCATACTGTTAGTGTTTCTGGTAGATCATCTCCATTTTTTCCTTTCATGAAACTCGGTTCTCCTAGTTGAAAAATCCCCTCGATCTATTTGGAAGACAGTAACATTAATAGAATCATTGGATAGTTCAGATGTATTCTTTCCTTGTGGGTTCTTCTTTAATCATGAGAAAACTAAATTCCGTCGGGGAGGGAATTGTAGATGCGAAATAGACCTCAGCCTTGCAGGCTGGGGTGCATCCTATTCTTCATCTTCAAATGATTTAACATTGTTTAATGAATTTGAAGGTTGCATTAAATGAACCCCCTTCTTGGCTAGATGTTTTGATTATTGAACTATTATACCTACAATTCATGAAAATGATCTTCTAATTTTGCGGACTTTGGTTCGGAAATTAACTGGGTGCATCTTCTGACAATCACATAAATCACATGTTTAAGAAGATTGTTATGCTTTTTCGGACATTTACATCATCTGACGCATTAAATCCTCTAAAAATGACACCTACCCATGATTTGTAGAGGCATGATGTAGATGTAGATGAAAAATTCATTTTTGGGGCCTGATTTTGATGAGAAATGATTGAGGCATGTTCTTTAGCATACATTTAATTACACAAAAAACCCATTGACTACGACCAGTTGTAAGCATAACATTCCATGAGACCACTTTTGGTGGACATTACTAATTGTGGAGTGCAGTGAAATGAAATGATCCATATGCACCCCATCCTCTATTTTTAACATTAATTGGGGAATCAAAAATTAATTGGTATAGCCCTTTCAGAGCATTGAGACATACATGCTGAAGGGTTCTCTATTGTATTTTAACCCTTGGATGTTGAGAAACTAAATGATATGCCATGTAAATTTGAAGATGTAGCCCTTCTATTACCTTTATTTTATTGAGATATTTATCATATGGTAATACATTAGTTTTTAAATGACAAAGATGACTCCATAAGTTGAGACGAATGTCATGAATACATTATTCTGTCATCCATTCTAGAATATCAAACTAAGAATTTTCTGAAATCTAGAACATGACTAGTATTTATCCTTTAGCTATTTGTTTCCTCAAGTTCAACATGTCTTCATCATCTTATACTAGAGGTTTTTCCACATGGTCTGACAAAATTGGATGCTCTACATTAGAGGATAAATGACCCAAGTGTGGTTTGGATAATGATTGTCCCCTTAAGATGTATTCTGACATAGAAAGTGTTTCCCAGATAAATGACAAGGCATCAGAGATGACCGGACTTGTGTTTTAAAGTGCCACGATATAGGAGGGATTTCTTGTTTCTACGTTGTCAATTATAGTATTGATTCGACAATGAGAAATACTACTGTAGAGAGGACTTTATCTATGAATTCTATTATTGGGAGGATCCCCATGATTGATTATATCAAGGGATAATTCTTATTTCAACTTGGTTTCTAGCCACACAGAGGGTTTCTGGGGCTCTCATCCAAAGATAAATACTTTGTATTGACTGAAAATTCATAAATAAACCCTTCATGAAAAAGTGTCCGGTTAGAAACTTCAAAATTTCAATCACCACTCCCAAAATTTGGTAATGAGAGGGTAGGATCTTGATCTTCAAAAGATAAGTATTTGAGGGCTTCAAGAACTTCCACATTAGGAGGAACTAAATTACAGCTTTACTCTTGATTTTCTAATGTTATTTGGTTAAATTTCATCTTTGATGTTCTCTTATACAGAGTTAGGGTCACTTACTAAGAAAAGCGGTTATCATGGGTAGGTATATATGCATGGCTTGGATTAGTAACCAGAATAGACCGATTACCTCTAATTGGAAAGGGTGTATGTTCCAAATTTTGTTGTATGTATGATATGGGAGAGTATGCCCCATGACACTACAGAACTAGAACAGAGGTGTGTATCTACTCTGGGATGGCATGTCAATGTGTCATACCATGTGTGGGGATAGAATTATGTGTCTATTCCCATGATACTGCTAATGTAATTGGTAAAATATCCTGACATGCTTTCAGAATTTGGTTTGGGATATGTGCCTACCTTTTCACCATTGATTAGATGTGTTTAGTGACTTTAGCAGCTGGGATGAGAATATATGTCAATTCTATATCTGGGTTAGGTGTATGTTCCTACTCCTGTCATCCTTTTCTAGTCAACTAATATTGACAGTACTCATGCATATGTGTATAGGGTTTGGTCTGCACCAAATTTGTCATTAGAACATTTCGACTAACTTCTCTGATTGATACCAAATGAGACAGTTGGTAGGTTTGATGAACATTGAATGGTGTATGTACATGCTGGATATTCTTTGTTAAGTATAGTTGACATTTTTCCTTCAATACTGGGAGACGATACTGCTGACAGAATTGGTTATTGTAAAAAGGTGTTGGTTCCTGTTTACCAGTTTCCACAATATTAGATTTGCGAGTCTCTATAAATTTAGTCAAACGAGTCTTCTAACTGGATGATAACTTGTAAAAAAGTATATATGACCATTCATAGTATCCCACCTAGTTTATCTAGTGGGATTGGTGGGTTGCTGTCAGAAAAGACTATTGAGTAACAAAATTAGGCTGAATTTGTGTATATACCCACTCATTGTTTTCCATCATATATGATCTATGGACTTCTCCGGTGGATTTAGTGGTGAGAACCTTCTTCCTAGTAACCATACATTGTCCCTAGCGGTTCATCTTAAAAGCTTCGGTCTGAGAGACCTCTCCCAAATGACCAGAGGCAGCACCCCCATCATGTTAATGATATACTACCACATGATTCTTGCAGAGATCGTTGGTGGGAGTCCTTCTAAAGGACTCTTGTATTCGTGAATTGAGGTCTTCAATGACCTCTTGATCAATCTCCCTCTAGTATGGGATAGATTTATTGTTTTTTTGAGGATGAAGACCCGATAAAGTTGAATAAGGTGGTTGGAACCATTTTCCTCATGATCATTGGTCATTGCTATCCAGATGATTGAGGTTTATTATTGACCTAGAGTACTTGTCGAGCATCCTATAATGTCACGATTATACCATGCTGGTGATATTATTTTATCAGCACATTAGATACCCAGCGTTGAAGAGGCTGGGTTGGTGATAACATCCTTCCCATGGATAGAGATCCAGCTTGAGCAGCAGTTGGGAAGTTCACATATTTTGTCTTGGAGAAATCCAATCTTTGGATTGAAGGGAGTTTTGTGAAAAATGGAGAACTATAAAAATAAATATTAAAAACACATCTTTTTAGATGGATACATGTGTCATTGATTCCTTTTTCTGGCCTTCCATTATCAATTTTTAGGGGCCAAATAGGTGGGTAACATTATTAAATTGGTTAAGAATTCACGTCGTGTTTAGGAATTTTTTTCGTAGCTCCTTGAAACGTGTTCTAGATTTAATAATCACTATTTCCAAGCGTTTTCCATTGGATTTTTTGATGGAACCAAAATCTTCAAACAATTCTCTATCAAAAGAGGGCATGTTTTCCAAAGTAAGACATTTGTTATGTTTTTAAATTTTCAATACTTAAGAACATGAATTGTTCGAGATGATGGGAGGTCAGACTCATCACACCCTATTTGAGGGAATTATTGTCTACTCTGAGACTCTATTTGTAGAATTAAAATATTTTCATGAATACTTATTAATTCACAAAGTATATCATAAGTATCCCTTGGAATTTACAATCAATTATTAACATGTGTAAAATTTATAATCATTAGAATGAATTCAAGGTTCTTCATCAATGGAAACATCTGTATGTATTAGAGGTTTTCCATCAATGGTATCCTTTAATATATATATATTAGAGATTATTTTAATCATTGTTATGAAGATACTGGTTTTTAAGCCACTAAGTCGGGCACTCTATAATTTATTGTCATCTACGGAGACGAAGGTTTGTTTTATTCTAGGGATCATGCTTACTAAATGAGCTACATACATATACTTGTGAATGGAATGAGAACCCATGTACTTGGGTGTTGCTTAATAAGACACATCATACATTTTACGGTCATGTGATAGAGACCTCTATGCGGATGGTGTTTAGTTGAAATATAGTGTGGGACTTCTGCTGAAGTAGCCTAAGGATCATGAAAAGGATATGATTTTTCAAGTAGGATCAATCCTTATTGGGAATATGGCTCCAAGAGGATAGGGTTGATTTGAAGTGTTGGGTTTTATCCTCATGGAGCCTTCCTATGTATCCCATATTAATTGGAATCAAAGCCTGTGTAGTTTGATGAATCTCAAAGGAGAGTACAATACTATGAGAAAGATGAGTTTCAGATTAATTCTTGATAAAAGGAAGCTAGATGATTTGAGGATTTAATTTGGGGCTTATTTCATAAGGAGGATGCCCAAATTGGTGAAATTTAGTGTTGGATTCTTATTGAGGATATCGAGTGAGCTCGGGCCCTAAAAGAGCATCCTACATTTCCAAGTGTGAACATGAATCAGAGTTCTCATAGTTTCTTTACCGAGTTTTGGTGAAAATTTTGCAACCATCATGTATATCTAAGCCCACGTGGATCATGATAGGTGTTAGAAACAATATAATGTGAATGATTCATCAATGACACTTCACACATTTCCTCCTCCGCTGATGGAAGATGGTGTGTCGATCGTGGAAGAGGGGGAGGTGACGAGCCTTCCCTCTATTCTATTTATAATTGAAAAGTGTTCAAGGTAAGTAATAAGAGGTAAAGTTAAGGAGAATATACAAAGATGAATGCCATGAAATTGGTTTTGGTAGCTGTGGGAGAATTCTCCTATATATGCGCGGAATGGAAAGTGTGAAGTGTACCTTCCTGACTAAAGAACTGAGTTCCCGGGTCACCTCTTTGAAAAGGTCTAGGCTGGATGCAAACCATCCCCCTTTTTTGGGAACTTCCCAAAACTGTTTCTAGGAGAATAGTCAATGTGACTACTGATATTCAAACCTACAAACATCCCATGAATCTTATCTCCATTTTGAAACTAATTTGGGAAACCTCTGACTATGAAAATAGAATCCCATATTGGAGACATGTTGATGTTCTTTACCCAAAGGTTTGAGAATTCTTGTGGTTTTGGTGGAGGCTTCAACTTAGACCCTTTCATATAAGGAAACCAAGGAAGGAGATAACCTGTCATAGATGGCTTTAATGAAGGGTCCATGATCTGGTCATGTAGGTACTTCACACAAGTATTCCATGTTGATACCCCACGTTGCCCTATCGTGTAGGTGTGGTGCATAGATATATCGTGTAGTTTCGACGCGAAGATACACTACATTGTTTTGGATGAGTAATGATGAACGTAAAGAACATCAAAACATGTCTATACCTTTTAATTATCCCTTATTTTGTTGTTTAAAGAACTACTTGAGACAATTTGAGAGATCTAGGTGAAATATCTATGCAATGGGAAATTCAGAGAGTCTTTCACTTTCTTTAGTCTGGAATTTATAGGCATGGATGAGCTTGGACTATGAAACTTTTTCCTACGTAGGTATTTCGCGCAGGTTTCCCATGATGGTGATACACATAGATAAATAGAAAATCTTCTTTCACGTAGCTTGGCCACAATGCTCTGTCACAAATCTGATCTACATAGCTCGGTTGCGATGATGTGTCGTAAAGCTTAGCTGCGTAGCTGAGACGCGAAGATCTTGAATTATACTACATCACGTAGAGAATGGAAGTATTTGTTATATTTTTTCCATTCACTATTTGAATCATTTTTTGGGATTTTAAATATCCAAAGGTTGTTGATCTTTTGGGTTCCATAATCATGTAGTGTCAACAATGATTTCCAAGGCAGTATACCTACTAAAAATTTAACTGTTTCTCTCCTAGAGTTGATTGTAGATCACACCAAGGGAAGACCAATAGATATTGAACTTTATGGTGAGTTAAGTATAATGTTTAAGGTTATACAACATGTTTTATTTCTATATAAAGAAAAATAAAATATAATGACATATCAAGTTGTGAACCTTATGTATATGATTAGGAAATTGAAAATAATAAATCTATGTATTATTTTTATGGTCTATATTCATGGGATGTGAAAGAATACATTCAGATCAAACTCACTCAATTAACCCAAAATAATATCATTCATCTAGGATTCAAAGGGTTATGTTAATTATATTTAAAATGCAAAGGATTAATTGGGTGATTTTGTTCTATCAAAATCAATTTTTATAATATTGAAAGTGATATGTAATTCTGTAAGGGATGTTGGGTTGAGGATACAAAAAACTATATGATGATTTTAACCATATTGATCACCATAGCTAGAATAAAGTTCATCGTGGATATGGGCCTTGATTCTAATCAGATACCTGTGTAATATGATATAGATATTATTGTTGAATGATATGATAAAGACTAAGAAGCTATGTCATTTAAAGAAGGTTGTGATCCAGAAATCTTAAAATCTTTACCAAGAGTACATATTAAACATGTCAGCTAATCGTGATCTATTACATCAAGATAAATAGACTTACTTGAGAATGATGATGAAGAAGATAAAAAATAATTTGTAAAATCTTATTTTAAATCATCCAACTAGGATACTTCATGTGGGGAGCTTTTTCATGGATGAAATGTTTAGGTTTATAAAATGGCGGAAAATGATATTATGGATCATTATAATTATGATGAATCATCTAGAATTAATAATACAGATGATGATGATGAATATCATGATGAGGATCCTAATAATGAAAATGAAGATAATGGATTTGATCACCAAGAATATATAAATAAATAATTTGGTTATGATCATTAGGATAATGAAAATACTAATGTTTATCCTACAGATACCATCTCAGAGATAGTTCATTTTCAACACTATAAAAAAGTTATCTCTGATATAAATGAAAAAATTTAGTTTATGTATTAACTGATTCATCATATTCCAAAAGTTCATTCCATGTATATGGAAGCTTCAAGTGAGGGGTAGATAAATCCCAATCTTGATGATCGGTTAGCTGAACTTGGTTAGTTTGAATTTGTGGAGAACATGGAATCCAATGAAAATGATGTTTTGCAGATGTATGTGAGAAGTAGATGACTAAAATTCCAGTTAATCAGTTATTTTTAGTGGATCAGTCTCCATAGATGTCTAATTTCAAACTACAACAGACAATACATGTTCCCTGAATAATTGAATAGTCCAAGATCTCAAATGTTTAGAGATAATAGAATTCTTCCATATATGGAATATTTTTTTCGATCCTTTGATTTTTGGGATAAATATCATTGTTTTTTAAGACACAGGATTACATACATTGATTCATATGATGACCTTGAAGTCAGAAGTGAAGGATTCAATGTGAAACAGTTTCATAATGCTAGATAGTTACAACAGTTCATTCCAATAGAAATAGAAAGACCCAATGAGGATGTAGAATCAAATGCGCGAAGAAATATTTCTATTGTTCAATAAATGTTTCCACATAATCATGTAACCATATGTGATATATATTATTTATAGAGGGATTATCATTCAGAAATATGTAGACTTTGATAAATAATTTGGCATCAAACATTTCAAATGTTTTGAACTCTCAACCATCTCATATTTCTCATCTTAAAGTATGAAATGTAATATATTAGGTGGATCTGGTGATATATCATGTACAAACCAGTCATAGATTTCATCTTCAAGAAATGGATATTGAATATTTATGTTTTAAATATGAGGTAGTATGTTTGAATACTTCAATATAGAGTCTGAAAACATCTATTTCATATTTCATGAGTTCCATCTCTCCAAAGATGGATAGTTTAGCCACTATTTCATCTACTTCATATACACCTCCTCATACTCCAGCATATTTTGATAGAGGTATGTTGCAATAGATGATAAAAAATATGATATTATATGGGTGATTTATGTACTAATGAAAAAAAATATTAAGAAAAAATCACTTCATGGGGGCCATATACATTAATTATTAAAATAGTATGCAAGTGATATAAAAAAACATAATGAATTTATTAAAATGGGTATTAAATATTTATTTTCATGGACATAAAAGAAACCTTAAATTTCTATAAATTTAAAAAATAATCCTGAGAATTTAAAGATCCAACCGGGGACATGAGCCTTCAAAAAACATTTCAGTTATTTTAATGTTCTCAAAGCATCTCATGCGTGTTTTATAAATAAGGAAGAAGATTTATTTAATTCAATTAAAGGTGATGTTCAATCATTATAAACATTATTATTCTTATGAAACCATATCTATATGTCCATAAAAATGTTATTTCATTAGGTTCCATTCCTAATTCTTCGATATTTTCAACCACAATGACATGAAGAGTTTATTAAATACATTCTATAATCTCTCAGTCTTCTAGTAGTTTGCCTCAACCACACCATCCTTTAAATTTTTCACCAACTGAAGGTATCATCATGATCAGAAAATTTATTTTATGAGAACCATTTCCTCTTGATACCACTTTACCATCCATTACAACATTTTTCCAATGTATACGTCAACAATATCTTCTCAGGATAGTGATAGTGTTTGGGAAAAACGAAATCTAAAGGAGATAACAAATCATGTACCATATTCTAAAGAGTGTAACTATATTGATATTATCTCTTTGATTTGGATCATATTATTTCATCCTTTAATATTTTTTTAATTTCTTTCCTGTCATTTTGGAAGATTATTAATGCACATACTTTGAGCTTTTCTCATTCTCCCATTTTATAAGAAATTATTTAAAAAGTCATTAAAAAATTCGTTTTTTATCATTATAATGGGTGATAATATTGGAACCAACTTGGATGGATTGTGTTTGATATTGAAAATTTTAATGATCACAAACCATGATCCAATTATAATTAATATTTAAAATATAGTATGTTATAATTGTATTTTAAAATTTTACTTCTATGATATTTAGAATAAGTTTTATCAAAAGAAAACATTGGCTATGAGTCACTATTACCGCCACGAAGAGCTACCACTAGACTGAAGTCATAATTACCACCAGGATGAGCTACATATAAAATAAATTATCATATAACCCCATTTATGTTACCGAAATTAGAGTAATCACCAGATGATGAGCCCCCACTAATATCGTTTAATTATTGTTTTTTAAGTTCTTTGGTATGAATCGATCAATGTATTGATCAATTCTAAGTCATATTGACAAAGTCCTATAGAATTATTTAAAGCCAATCAGAGGAATTTGGTTCTCCTTCAGTAGGTACTGCTATATATTTTTTATAGATCTCTATCAACATATTTGGATACATAGATACAATGACTACTGATGAACAAGGAAAATATGTGATCAATGTTCTGAATTCTATTGATCTTGATTATTCACATTCTATGAAGATATATGACATAGAAGCACCAAAACCGTCAACTACATTGATTGAGACAATAGATATAAATCATCATATGATTTACAAAATATTCCTATGATCCTCTATTCTACTTCAATTTTACATAACAAATTATATACATCTCACCAATGCTAATATAAGGATTCTGAACATACAGATCACATCAGTCTACGATTTTTCACTTATTATTTGTTCTATCGATTTTACTTTTGAGTAGTATGTTTATTTCATTTTATCCAACACTCACTATATCTTGTATATTCATAATGAATAATTATTATTATTATCTTCTTCCTTATATTTCCAACTATATTTGTGGAAGAGGACCATTTGTGACATGTTATTTTGTTTAATCCCTTGTATAAATGTGGAAGAATATTTTTTGCTTTGTCACCTTGTTACTGTTGACTATATGCCTAATCCAGGATGTGTAATTTTTTTATTATATTTCTATTATTCTAGTAATCGGGTAATTTCCACGTTTTCGGGATTATGTATCACTTTTGAGACTAAACCATTTTTTATTCTTTTGTTTCACAGTGTTATGTGTTTTGTTTCATTTAACAACAAAACAATTTCCTTGATAATTAATATTATCTATTATTTATATATATTTATATCTACGTAAATTGATCAAAAAATCTATGGTATTTCTCCATCATATTTTAACTGATAACTAATCACTCTTTATTAATTAATTTAAAATAATATATCATATATCATTTTATTTTGGATTAAAAGTCAAATTTATTTTATTTAGGGTTTATAATATTAGTGTTTTTATTTACAGATGTTTTTATTGAAAACATAATTAACCACTCTTGAGTTAATATATGTGGAAACATTGGTATGAGTATATATATATATATATACCATTATAAACTATTTTAAATAAAACGAAACAATATTAATTATTTATCAAGAAAAGTTGAGAAAGAGAATACATTAACCATTAGGGTGACATTATAAATGATTAATAAGAGATACATAAGATACTGTGAACACAATGGGGGGGGGGGGACTCGGGAGGGAAATGACAAGTAACATCATGCTCATTACATTATTAGTGATGAATAATTAGACGATGGTTGGGGTTTTATAGAATAATAGAGAAATATTCATTGTTAATTTCAAAAAAAATTATAATGTATTTGACAAAATAATCAAAATCATATACCTTCCCACGGTGTTCAACATGGTTTTGATCATGAATAATTGTATTTCAATATATTAAAATCCTATAAATAGAAATCTTGGTCATTAATTTCTTGGTGACTTGTATGATATACATGTTTATGAAAAAAATTATTAAACAAAAATTTATATTTTTTTTGGAGGATTCAATATTAGTGTCTATAATTAATAAAATAACCTTAAAGACATATTTTTGATGGAAAATTATTTTTTTATTGTCAATACACTTTTTATAAATTAATACATCATTTTTGGATTTTATAATGTACTAATAAATTTCATATATTTAAACCATATTTACTTTTTACATAAAAACATTAATTTCATCGTAAATTATGGAAAAAAATCGATAGACTATTTTTAATTTCATGAAATAAAAAATAATATTTATAATATATGAATAAAAGTAAAATATGAAAATTTTCAATTTTAATAAAAAATAACCATCTATTGAAAAATTCTTTTTTTTACAATAATAATATTTTTCATAAGAATATTATAATTAAATTTTTGTATCAAAAATATTGTTATTAACAATTTTTAAATAAAGTTTCTTAATTAATAAAATTTTAAAAAATAAATATCATTTTGAAAATATTAAATTCCCACGAATTATTTTCATTATTGAAACTATATATTTGGAAAAAAATGTATCATTAGAGTAAATCGTATAAAAATATTATGTTTTTTGAATTTTTTATTCAATAATTTATAATGTATTAATAAAAAAGTTGAAATATTAAAATTAATTTGTTAGAAATAAAATATTGATTTGATATTGTTAAGGAATATATATGTAACACCTTATTACAATAGAATATTACTTATGTTCATGTTGTCTAATGGGTGTAATATTATGGGTTTCCATATACAATCATTTTATTTAGTGATATTGATAAGCCTGAATGTATCATCTATATGATTATGTTCATGCTTTAGTTGTTGATTCTTGGAATGGGTTTAGTCAATTGTAAATATTACTGATTTAATATCCCCTAAAATATCTTTAAAATTGGTTTGATATGGTATATCATACTTGTTGAATACATCACTTTTATTGTATGTGTCATTTGTATTTTTTAACACCACTTCATGGTTTCCATTTTCATTATCAAACTTTTGGTTCCACTATGAAACATTGAATTGGTCTGTTGTATTTATTCATAAGAAATTTTCTCTATGATATAATATCTTCAATAACTACTACTTATATTAATATCATTATTCATGTGTACTACCTCTATATTTAGTACATGTGAGGGGTATGGGGTGTAATTTTTAAAGAATGATACATGGAATACACAATGTACATGAGATAGGTTTCATGGGAGTGTTATTCGGTATGCTGAATCTCCAATGTGATAAAGGCTATCAAAGGGGATTCTATATCTAGGAATAATATTTCCCTTCCTCCCAAACCACTAGACATTCTTCTATAGGTATGTATGAATGAACACCTTATCTCCAAACCCAAACTATTTGTATCATCAAAGATTTTACTTATATCATACCTATATAATTTTAGTTCATATCATATGATAATGAATTATTTTAACCATATATATAATCTCATGGAAAATATGTGGTCCCATCAAATTCTACACTCTATCACCATCAATATGTGTTGGTGTTTTCCATTTCTTTTCACAGAGATCCTCATAAGGTATAAAGTAAATTATTAAATTAAAGATTTTTTAATGTGATAAATCTTTTTAAGGAAGGTGTGAATCCTATAACCATTGGAAATACTTTTAATTGTATCACAACACATTTTTTGGAGTTTGTATAGTCATATTATACTATCAATCTATATGATTGTGAATACAGTAATGAAATTCATTTCTATGTCTTGTGTATGTGGAAGGATTATAAAAAAATTGAGGTATTATTCATTTCAAGATCAGATAAAAAATATATTGAACCTCTATAAATCATTTCCACATTCATATGTATATCGTAGTGAGTGCGTTAAAAGAGAAATATTCATTCATAGTAGTGAAAAGTGCTAACAATTTAAGGTGATCAACAAACACATAGAAGGGTTTCTTTCAATTTGATGGACGAGTTCATATAATAATGGAATTCATCTTTTTCACATTTCTATACTAGTAATGGAAATGGTTGCATAATATAATTTTACTTTTATTATCCATCACTGACTTATTGCATACCTATCATTGGGATACAAATCATTCAATGAAACTCTTCTGGGTATCCCACGAGATATTCTTTATCAAATCCCTATACATCATAGTGTTTCCTTGATGGATTTATAAGGATGAAAAATATATATCAACCATGTTCTTTTTCATCATTAATATTTTTTATAGGAATCATATTCATGTTCCAAACCGTATAACACAATGTATAGGATGATGAACATTGAAATATTTAATTACATTTTAAATATAATTTTATAATATTTTGAGAATCGATTATCTTATACTGAATGTGCAGTTTTGTAGTCATTTCATAAGGGTAGAATTAAAATACTTTTATTATTCACAATTCCATCCCATTATTTTCTAGGATTAATAAATTACATGAAATCCTCATAATTTAGAGTGTTGTGATATCCATTATTCTTATAGAAACATCCACATTGTACTAATTCATATTATGATAATGGATTGAAAAATCATAATAATTAATTAGTTATATCCACCTCTATTATAATGTATGCATATTATTTTTTGTTGATATATACATGTATATTTAAAGAATTTTATAAATTGAAAACAACTCACCATGTCTATAATGTCACCAAATCAACAATGTAGAATCCATTGCATCGAATTAATAATAATGAGGTGTGTAATTATGTTTATGGATATTTAATAGGATGGAGGAATAGGATATCACATTTTCATTTTTAAAAGAACACAACCCAAAAACTGTTTTCATTATTACATATCCAAAATACTTCCCCATTGGTTGGTGTTGTGTATATGTATTGTGGTTAGAGACTAAGTTAACATTTAAAACTCACAGTCTTATTCTCTAGTCTAGAAAAATATGACTTCCTTCTGATTTTTATTGGTTCTAAAGATTAACACTCATGTGATGTTTCTCAAAAATAGAATATAGTACCAATATAATCCAATAGAACTATGGTCTTCTACTAAAAATGATTGTTTGGAAGTCTAATAATTCCCACGATTTTATAAATATCCAAATATGTGTCTTTTTAATGATAACCATCAACATTAATGTCACTAAATACCTATAAAATAAATTTCACTATATATTACTTACAATATTTCATTCTAAAGGTTCTCAAATAAACAGTCTATATAAAATTGGGTTCATCCTTACATTGAATGTAGATAACATAGTCATCTATAATAACTTAAAAATAAAATTTTAGCAATATATAAGGAAATTATTCATCTGGAAAATGATTAGAACGGTTGAATAATTGAGTCCAAATGGAATTACTATGAACCCACTGTTCATTTAACATGTATGAAAACCATTCATGGGGATATCCTCTATGACACATAATTAATAATATCTAGAATGAACATCCTCCTTGGAGTAGTGTTGGGATTCACAAAACAGATCGAAAAAAATCCATCAATCAACGTTACATGATAGTAATTATATCTCATGATCATGTTGAGTTCACAATTATCAATGTCTATGCCAATCGACCCATCCTTCTTCTTGAACAAATTTATTAGTGCACCCCACATTGAATAACATTCCAATATAATACATTCATCCATAGTTACCATAAATTGATTCATCATCTCTTAATTTTCAAATGTTTCCATTCAATATGGAATCAGGGATATTATAGAAAATCTTGGTATATGTTTTATTGACAACATACCCATGCGGCTAAAAGAATGATTGATAAATTCATTGGGAAATAAAATCAGATAATTCCCAGACAATTATAATGTAATTACAAAATATTTCGTCATTATTATAAAGAAAATTTGATAGATCTAGGGTTTTTAAGTGGATATAAAATCCATTTTTGATATATTGATACACATAATGATTCATCACCATCCTTTACTTTTATTTATTGGGTGGGAAAATTTTGAGACTGAGAATGATTTCTTTCTCTCATAAATTTTTGTTAGCTCTATTTCAGGAAACATAATACATGTCATGAATAGCAATAAATTAAAATAATGTTTGAAGGAGGTATTTATATAGTAAATTAATCCAACAAATTTTTACACTAGATGAGTTATATTCTTGTGATGTAATATTTGACTAATTTCCTATCTTCAACAGTAACACTACATCCAATTTTGTGGAGGTGTTTTAACCATTCAATTAAAGTTGTGTGATATGAAAAAATGTTCATAACCAAAATCAAATAGTAATTTTACATTCCATTAATAAATAACTAGCATACAAAATAATAATAAAAATTTGGGATCCTCTATCATAGTTTTGATTCCATATGCTCTTCATTTCTATCTAGGAATTAGAGGTTCATGACATAAGATTCTAACATAATCACTTGGCATTGTGCATTGATTTCTATAGTGTCATTATTCCTTATTTTTTAAATATATTTTAATAGTTTGATTTTTGAGTAGAGCATTACTTTATTCCATCACATTGGGGGATTACCCTTTCAGTAATGATTCATTATGTTCCCTTCCTTATCAAACCTAAATAATTTCAATTTCTACTTATAAACATTCTTGTATACTTCTCCCATACTATTGATAAGTGGTATGTTACAGTTTTATTCTATAATGGTATTTCTCAATCATAAAATCAAAATTAAAATCTATCTTCAACATCTAGTCACTATACATATGAGACCGTATAAGTTTATTGATCTCTATTTTGACATTGATTGAACATAAAAAAAATCCTCGTCGAATTCAATTATTGAAGTGCCAATCATTTTCATTGAATTATATATATCCCGCCATAGAATAATTAAACATTATATTATGTGGTTATGAAAAATAAGTAAATTTATAATGAATTTAATGTGATGTTCATCTCATACACATAGATGAATATATAATTCTTTTATCATGAGGATATAGAAATAAATTTCCATTTTTCTCTTGGATTTAAGGAAAATATTGATCAATAATCATTTCTTGGATTCTGTCCACTCCAAAACATCAATCTCCTCCTAATTATTGACTCTTTATCACCATCCACAGTTGATATAATTTTACCTTCCAAAAATAAATAGATTGAACAAACATATATTGAATTGAGATTTGGTGGAAGGTGAAGTTAGTAATATTAGAAACTATCAATTGTAATGTTATTCAAAAATCCAATAATCAACTCAATTATAATGTACATTGTTAAAAAATGGTCTCATTTTGAACATTCTCTTCCATAAGGGTTTTTCTGTTTAAATTTGATTCATTTTATATTAAAAACATGTGTTAATTTATTATTCATTTTCATGATATTCCTAAATCTTTATAGCATTATATTTGAAATATGATTTTGTAAACCTCTAAATTATCAATAACATTGACTAATAGAAAGTTTCCCCCTATAATTATGCATTATCTAAAATGATGTAGAATTTACAGATAGGGATTTTAAAACTAATAAAAAAATTAATAGTAATCCATGAAGATTAAATAAATAATTTTCAAATAAAAAATATTATGTATCCTATGAATTTATATGTTTCAATTTATGTTATAAATGGCCAATTATGTAAAATAAAATCATATAGTAATTTTTTCTCACTTAATAATGGATGTCATAGATATTATGAATTTTCAAATAATTTCCACAGGAAGTGTCAAACATGGTGTGTATAAATTAAACCTTCTCATGCACTATGTGGCTATTATGTCAATCCCAATACAAAATATTTGTGGTTATTACCCCTATGTACAACTGTGTGAGACCCACATCCACTTTTAGTTACTAGATAGTTATTTATGCTTTTTGAAACCACGAACTCTATGAATTAACTAAATTAAGAATTTTTTCTTATGTTTAGTCTTGTACATAATAAATATTATGGTGTCTAACAATTATAATTGCAAACATAAAGAGATATTACCTTGTAAAAAATATGAAAATACATATCTTTAACATTTCATTAATAATTATTTACTACATAATGATAGACATAATAAAATCCAATATGATAGTGAGGCCTAATGTCTTTGTGAAATTATATACATATGACATTAAAATTAAATATGGGTACATCAAAATTATTTAAAATATTCTATATTATTACCTTATGTTGAATCTATATTAAAAATTAACATTGGATAATCATGGGGCTTACATTAGAAATGGGTTGGAAGTAAATCCCAATGAGTGAATAATCAATGATTAACAAGATAAAATAAATTCAGGTTAGTAGGGAGATATATAGGTGACATAAAGTGGTTGATAACAATAAAAAATATCACAAAGTAATGATAAAAGATAAAGACATCAAGAACTTTATAAAATTTGAATCAACATTAATCATGGAATCATATGAAAATGTCTGATAAGTATAAAAAAAATAATAACATAATTTCATTTGGTTACCCTATCATGCTCTATAAGTTGCATATCAAGAGATAATGGCAATAAAAAATGCATTGGATGTCAATATAATTATTATCCAACCCATTACATTTAGATCATGTACATTCATATGTGCACCACATATTACATAAAACATAGATAATATTTTAATAAACATTATAAAAATTAATATGGAATGAGTTTTATATTTTTTTTATTCTACAATAAACGAATGATATTTCCATCTATGTGAACAAACATGAGTGGAAATGGGAATGGGTATTGACTACATTGTTGTTTTTAATATAAAAAAATAATAATTTTATTACAGAATAATAAGGTTAAATGAAAATTCAGAAAAATATTTTAATAATAGTAAAATGGGTCATTAATTCCCTATAAATCGTATATATAATATGTTTTATGAGTAAAACATATCCCATAATGTTAAATTTTTATACAACTCATAATATAAAGAGGGTTCTTTAATAAATATTTTTGATAGTGGAACCCTTACCTGGAGCGAGCTCTTCTAAATTCATGGATGGAGTTTCCTAATATATTGGTAACACTTAGGGAGAGATATTCAGAGGGAATGGTAGAGTAACAAATGTCATTATATATTTTTATTTAATATTCATGGATGGTTGTGTGGGGTTTTATAGAAAAATAGAGGGGAATTATGTATTTGTTGCTAGAAAAATGTTTTGGAGTCTATTTGAAAAAAATAATTGAAACCAAAATCATTATCAAGATTTTCCCATGGTTTATTTGAAACAGTAGTTCATAAAAATATTTTATAAAGACATGGATTCAATCCCTTAAATTTATTACCTTTTTAATTTTCATGTAATCAATTTTTGTAATGTATTAATTTTAAAATAGTATTATAAAATATAATGTTTGGAGGATTAATAAATAATTAATATATTTATTAAGATAACAACAAAAAATATAATTTTTTAGGAGAAACATAATTTTTTTCTTTTATACTCTTTAAAGTATTTGTTACATCAATTATTTGTCTTTTATGATATCATAATACATACCCTTTATTTTTAACATATATTATTTTAAAACAAATATCCATCATGTCATAAAATTATGAAAAACATACAACTTACTAATTTAAACATACTAATTTTAGATGTAACATATATTTCATTTGAAAAATTCACTAAATATGGATATTTATATTTTTAAATCAATATATTAATTGGTTTAAAAAATAATCCTTTTTTAATATGATAATAGTTTTCAGACCATTAAAAAAATTACATTTCACTTTATATAGTTATATTGTCATTTATGTTTAAATAAATATTTTTTAAATCAATTTATTTTAAAAACTCATTATTTAATAAAAATTATTTTATTTAGTAAAATTTTAATGTTTCCAAAAATACACATTTATTTTCAATATATTATAATATAACTTTTATCCAACTCAATAATTAATAACATACGGTGTAACAAAAAAAATGAAAAAATAGAATAAGTATTTTAAAAAGTAAAAAGTAAATCATAATTCTATTGGGGTCAAGTTACATATCACATTACTACACTAGTTTATTCCTGAATAGTAATGTGTTCTATGGTTATAACTTCTTGGGGTGGTTTGGGTAATATTTTTTGGGTTATGATCTCGATAAGAATGGATTTCTCCCAAAAATTCTTTCACCAATTCCTTTGTTTTGTAATATCATCTTGTATGTGGTCAAAATAATATCCTAATGATTCCATATCCATTAGATACTTGGATATTTTGTTTTAATATGGAATGATACTAATGGTAGTGGAAATACATTTTTTAATTTTTGAAAATTATATTAAATATAAACTAAAATTTATAATATTCATAATGGTGAATATGAAATTGTAATATTATAAATGGTTATGATACTAAATGGAAGTGTAAATCTGAAATTATTTTAGTTATAATGGTTTAATAAAACTAATTATGTGAAATTAATATATTACTCCATTACATAACAAATAATTTAATCATTTAAAATATAGTATCATTTTAAAATTGTTTGATTCATTACAAAACTGCTGCCCAAAATTATTATTAATGGTTTTACCAGAATTTTCCAAAGAACATATTAAATAATTTTATTATAGGTCATTTAAATATAATTAGATTATCAAGAGTATTTTCATGATCTTCACATAAGTATTATTTTATTATAAAATTAGTCTTCATATTACACACCTTCTAAGCCATTCAAAACAACATTAATATAATGAACACAATGTCATTATTATTTTCAAATGTTCTTGTCTAATGGAAATTCTATATTTATTCTTTCGCATCATTTGAGGAAAACAATAGAATAATTATTGTGAATTATATGGGCTACTGCCTCAACGAAGCAACAAAATATATTTTTCATAATTACTATATGTTTTATTAATAACTGTTAAATTTATGAATAAATGAGACTTGTATAATATAATTAATATTCCACTTATCAAAAATATAATACAACATCTTTCAATATCATTCATTCATAAATGAAAAAATAAAATTTTTGTTTTGTGAAAAATCAACTAAATGGATGAACTTATATCATCCTTTTACTAGTCATTTCTTTTTGAGTAGTTATATATAAATATTAATCAACAAATTAATATTACAAAAATAATATAACTATTATTCTATAATAATTATATTATTCCAAATTAAAAAACATTCATAATCAGTATTAACATTAGTTAGGTTATTATTTTGTTTATGTTAGTCTAACAACCTACTATAAAAACTATATAAAATATTCTTCATTCATGAATGTAAGAACATAATAAATGATAAAATAATATAAAAATAATTAAATAAATATTATTTATTTTTCTTATGTGATGGTTAAAAAATATTAAACTCATTAATTAATATAAAAACATATATTAAATGAAAATAATTAAGCAAATATCAATATGTTATTCAATGTTATTTATAATTACAAAAAATAAAATATAATGAAATTAAAAAACAATGAATAATAAAAAGCATCAATTAAATTAGATCTTATGATCTATGATTAAAAAAATAATGGAGTGAAATATTAAAATAACTAAATTATGAAACTACATCATATTTATATAAAAATCATGCTAGGAAATTTTTTTATTTTGTGAATAAAATAATAATTTCACCACTATAAAATAAAATTAAAATATTTGAAAAATTATGTTTGAAATAAAAATTAAATACATATAATTATTAATTTAATTTACTGAAAAATAACTTTTTGAAAACAATATGTATTCATAATCATATTTTACATAGATTCACAAATGATTAATCTAGTTTTCCTAACCCAAGGATATTTTACTAATATTATTTTATTATTTAATATTTGAAGGATTTTGAAGTTTTGTTTTGTTTTAGAATCAACCTATCAATCAGGGTATTAATTTATAAAAACACTCTGATATATCTAAATAATTCTAATACCACCAATAAAGGTAATGAATTTGTTTCAATAAATTTTTTTATTAAATTTTTTCATTATTTATCTTGTAAAATAATTCTGTGTCTTCTCAAGATATATATAGTATAATCCAAATTAAAAATAAGTAAAAATTAATAAAAATTGAATAAATAATAAATATGGTCAATAAATCTATATGTTATTAAATGTATTCTACAATATCGTTTTTCATTACAATTAATTAATTTATTATTATTAAATTTATAATAATCATGAAATTAAAATACACTATATGTAGAAAATTTCTCTATCATAACCTAAACAATATGATTGAAGGTTTACATTATATTTCTAATAAAATAGATACTACTAGGTTAATTTTTTTACTAATGTCATAAAAAAATGTTGAAAGAAAAAAAGTATTAATGTGCATTAAAAATATTTAAAACATGTGAAAATTAGATTTAAAAAATATATATGATATATATCTCCCATATAACATTATATTAATTAATTTGAATATTTGAACCTTGAATAGAGTTAATAAATCAATAAAAAATAATGGGTGTTCAAAAAACATCTCTTTTATTCACATATAAAATAGGGAACATAGGAAACATTATTAAAAGACCATTATATGGAATTTTTTCATATTTTAATCCTTCTATAATTATCTCTCATATTTTTAATCCTACAATCTCAATAATTTATCCCAAGTCATTAATTTTCATTCTAATATTATAAAAAACTACAAATCTCCCAAATTTATATTTGCATACTAATATAACATTATTTAATTCACAATACTATCTAATACTACCCATACCACGAAAAATATCACCTACGTATTATAATTAATATACTGAAGATTACTAATACTAATGAAAAACAAATTATTTATTCCAACCATATAATTTGTAATAATAAAAGATGAATAATCATGTGTTGGGAGACATATGACTAGAAAAAAAATATTATTAGTTTCTATAATTTCATTCATTATCCAAATATCATAAATTGAAACATAACATTTTAAATATCAACATAAAATATTATTATTATATATATTAATATTATAAAAAACAACATTTGTTTCCACAATCATGATTTAATTTTTTATGTCCTTGTTTTGTTTAGTCTAACCACATACCAGAAAAATGTTAAAAATATCCTCCATGAATCTATATGATAAAAAAATATGAATAATATTTTATATTAATAAGAAAAAATGATATTTTTCTATAAAAATTTAATTAGTAATGTAGCTTATTATTGTTGTATCATGATTGAACAAAAAAATTAAGTATAGAATCTGATTGAGATTCTATAATCACCATGGATAACTAAATATCACATGGTGGTGATTAATTAAATATAAAATAAAAGAAATTCTTTAATATATCACCATAAATGCTATAGTAATAATAATATTTGGATAAGAATGAATAAAAAAGATTATATTATTAAAATAATTAAAAATTATCAGTATTATTCTCACCAAATATCCAATATATATAATAATTTACTAATAAACATGTAAAAAATAATATATTTTTTTATAAAAGGTAATATGAGTAAATGTGCTTTCCTATATTGGACGATAAGATTGTTATTATTTAAAACCATGGATTTATGTACATTAATATATGTTAGGAATTATTGATATTGGATTATTATATTATATTATATTTATTATGATGTATTTTGTATTATAAAGAATTATTTCTTTGATATTGTGTGATTATATCCCAATGGTTTTAATTTTTTATATTAATTTAAACCAGCTTGTTTTGAATCACCTTTATATTTTATTATATATGTCACTTTTATAAATATTATTTTTTGTGTGCTTTAATTATATGTAACACAATATTACAACCTCAAAAAGTCTATTAAGTTGTTATTTATAAATTTCATATTTATCACCTCTTCATTGGACTATAGTGATTTAATTATATCAGATAAATAATGAAGAATTATTTTATACAAAATAATTAAATAAATAATTTTTTAAATAAATTATAATAAAAAATAAATTATTCATTACAAAATAAATACGATGTGATTTTATAAAAAAATTCAACAATGTTTTTTCATTTTATGAAATTATATAAATAATTATTTATGAATGGATTTAGTTTAAATTTTAGGTAATATATTCTAAATAATATTTTAAATTGGGTATAAATGATTTTTCATAGAAACGGTAAAATGTAAAATTCGTTTTATACATAAAAATTCATTTTTCAAAAATTGGTTTGGTTTTAATTTTTTTACATGATTTAAAATGGAATTAAGACACATATATAACATGATATTTCTAAATTTTATTCAAGATTTGAACTAAATTAATTAATATTAAATAATATGGTGAACATACATTTCTTATTTAATGAATAATAGAAATAAGAAATTATAGTGACTATAGTTATGGTTAAAGAGGATTTACCTGGGGTTTATCCAAGAAGATATGATTAAAAATATGAAAAAAATATTTAAATATAAATTATAGTGTAATTTAGAACATTACCGTTTGTCAATGATTATTTTTCATTTTGGAGGAAAATTAATTAAGTAAGATTGTAATATATTTTTTTTCCATAGAAAAAATACGAGTATTAATTTTACTCACTTAAAAAGGGATGATACATGTAATCCATTCCTATCATATTATATGACTTATCGACCACACTATACATATTTTAATATCATCCTATCATCCCTATCATCATCCGAAGTGTCCTTCTTAGATTAAAATACCATCCTTTTATGGCCGGATGTGTTAGATGAAGTTGTTTTTTAAGGACATCATAATACTCAATACAAAGATCATTCGAATTCAGTGATTATTAAAACTCCACTAAATTAATATTATATTTTATAAAATAAAATATATAATAATATAATGATAATGATCTTTATTGTGATTATACAACATCCATTTTCAACATCATTTCCTTTAATGAGGATATAATATTATCACTTGTGCATATGTGGGGAATTCCACATCCATGTATCTATATGAATCATTTTCCACCACCATAATTTAGGGTAGATTATTATGATGGATTTATTATTTATATGGTTTATTAATGACATTGTAATAGTTCTGAAAATGTACTATCTTATATTCATGTGTTATTCTCCAACCATTTGAAAATGATAATGTTGTGTGAACATATGTGTTAAAAACCACATCCATGAGGAGATGTGATTTCCTTTATCATTTAATCCTTAAATTTCAAGTAGTAATGATATATTTATTTATTATATATATATTTCAAATGATATAAAAATATATCTAAAATTTTGAATTATTTTTTCCTCTATTCAATTCCATCGATCGAATAACTAAAATATCACACATATGTACATATAGTCTACTGCCTCCACCAACAGATGTAATTAATATTTTATCACAAGTATTAAGTTTAAATAGTTATAACGTTATATATAAACAATATATAGAACGTCATAAAAAATATGAAATGTATTTATATCATGAAACCATAACTATGGGGTATGGATCAGAACAATCAAACTGAAACATGGATAAAAAAATAACTAGTTTTAACTCGAATTCTCATCGTAATGTTAATTATATTTCAAATATGATAATTTT
This sequence comes from Viscum album, assembly GCA_963277665.1. Classification (NCBI taxonomy): domain Eukaryota; kingdom Viridiplantae; phylum Streptophyta; class Magnoliopsida; order Santalales; family Viscaceae; genus Viscum; species Viscum album. The sequence continues at coordinate 1,031,209,516 of OY728125.1, forward strand.
AAATGTTAGTCTAAGGATTAAATTATTTTTATTATATGAAATTTCTATATGTGGATGAAGTAGTTATTCTCGAAAGAATGGTATGGACTCACTTGATGAAATTTAAAGTTATGCTTTAGAAATTCCCTAAGTTACAACTCTGATGATTATTGAACTGATATTCAATTATTAGACACATATTATAAGGCATTCCCAATTTTTTGTAATGTGGAAATTACAAAAATGGAAAAAGATGATTAAATTCTATAATGATTAATTGATTTTTAAGGATTATTTAATCGTTTCTTGAGAAAAAATGTAAATCTATATTTAGTTTTCATTAGTATTTTGATGAGGAATGTGGTATCTTTGATCATATTTTTGAATGGTTGGAGTTCTATGTTTTACATAGATAAATTAAAAGCATTGTATATGAATGTGTTTATAAAACATATGTCCTACCAATGAAAACCCCATGGTATATCCTTTAACAACATATTGGGGGACTTAATGGTAACACCTGTGGGAGAGCTTGATGATGGAGGACCCCATTTAATAGTAGAGTTGGGGGAGGGGCTGTGTATAATACACAATAGATCATCATCCAAGAGGAAAGTATGTGATCTTTTATAAGTCTCAAAGAGGTAGGATGGATTTCCCAATATCCCATATCCCATATCTATGAATGTTTAAAAAGTTCTAATCCACTATTTCTATATGGAGGTGGTTGAGGTGGGATTTATAAAAAATGGAAAAGGGAAAAAGTCCACTCAACCACTATGGTACACATTATGCCACATTGATATTCAAACATTTTAAAATATAGGGATATAACAATGGTTTTTCCATAGACACTATCTAATCTATCTATTTAATATCACAGAACACATATTTGATTTAAGCTATTCCCTTAAAAACACAATGTGGATTCTTCCATCAAGAAAGGAAGAATTGACCATATCAAATGATTCACTAATGGGATTGACACATTCTCAATCATTTAGAACAAATTTATGAAATACTTTTATTTTCATCGTATGAATGAATGAATGTTCTCAATGGAATCTCATGATCTTCATTGGAATACTCTAATTAATCTAGGGATCATGTGATATCATCCCATGGGGATGAAATTATCATTGATATCCTAAAAAATGAAAATATTTATTGAATTACCATTTTAATATTTTTGGATTATAAAATTCATTTTACTGAAGCTATCATGTGGTATCGCATGAAGGCATGTCAAAAATTAGACCGACATTATATGATGTACAATTGAGAATTACATGATCAATGATGGATCATGTGGAAAAATCAAGAGACCATGTGATCATTTCAAAAATTATGGGAAAAAATTAATTATTTATAATTACTTGATATAATGAGATCTACATTCCATTAATGATTTTTTACACACCATAAAATTCATAGAAGAACATCCAATAAAATAGAAGCTTCTATAATTGTTTAGTGAGATACAACTTTGAGATATTGAGAGAGATAACCCTTGTATCAAAAACTAGGAACACACATGATCTTATTTTGTGATGATTGTTCATTATGACATGATCCAAACACATTAATGAGTATCCCATGAACAACCCTAGTAAAATGAATTATGGACGGATACACATTAGAGAAACACATTTTTAAACAATAGTAACACTTCATACATATATCATGTAACATGAAGGAACATGCATTCAAAACATCTGCCTCAAAAAAGTACATTGCATATAAAATCATTCTTATATTAATGATTTTGAATGAAATCAATGAAAAAATATACTCATAAAATAACTACCATAAAAACTTTCTATCATGAAATAATTTCCCTTAATCATGTAATGAACTTTCACAATGAAAGTAAGTCATCGTGTGACCACTTAACATGACGGTAAATAGTCACTCACAAACCTTACAATAATTATAATAACCTTTCCCATTATTTAACATTAACACAAGATTAATTACATAATATTACACTTAATACAAATTGGATAATCGAGAATAATTGTATTTGAGAAATGGGTGCATTATATAACAAAAAAAATAATATTACATTTTTATATTCATTTTTATAACATGATAGAAATAATCCTTCGAACATAAAACTACATGGTATATCATAGGGAGATACATAAGAAAGGGCCGAGATATAAGCACTATTAATGGAATAAACATGGAATAAATGGTTCATTTTATAAAATAGGAATATCAATAAGGAATAAAAGTAACATGAATTAAAAATGATTATAATGTATGATAATAATAACAAGGGAAATTTGGAAACAACTGAAAAAAATGAATCCTAAACAAGTGTCAAGGATAAACCAATCAATTAATCATGGAGAAAAAAGTCATGTAATGAAACCAAATTCACTCCTTATGCCAACATGACGAATCCTGATAAAAAAATACCCAAATCATTATATTTTTGTTTGGGAGAACCCATTATATTCATTTCATTCTCATTTTTATGTGTTCCCCATAGACAATACAACATGGATTCATTAATTATCATAATTTATTCAATGCTCAAGGAATGTGGAATAATTAATTATATTACCCAATAAATATGAATCTATGAATAAATGTGAATACACTTGATTAAAAAAGGCGTATGGTATTCACTAAACAATTATTTGGGCATGGAAAATCCTAGTAAAATTTTGACTGCATAATGAAATTTCATAATAAATCATAAAAATAGGTAATTATAGAGAAAGTGGTATCTAATACTATTTAGATAAGATGGGTAATAATAGGGACATTTAAAGACATGTTCCAACTATATTATGTGGAAATAGAATTCATATGTTCATAATTAATCATGAAGAAATAAGAGACGTTAAGGATCCCATGTAGAATTTTGACATAGTAATAGCTTAGGTAAGGGATCAAATGATGGAGTATTCATCACAACTCATTAAAATAACATAAATTTCATAGTGTTGGAATGATTATAAATTAATTACAATATGAAAAATTTAAATAATTGTTTTTTTAAAACAAATATCTTAAATTTAAAGTGGGAGTAGAAGGTCCCTTACTTGAGTGTTTGAATCTATAGTCATTGTAGGGGATACTTGAGAGATTTAGGGAGCTTTGAGAGTACTATAAGTAGTTTAGAAAATTATATGGTCATGATAAGAGGAGTTTGAGTTAAGAGAAATAGGATCGTTGGTTGGTTTATAATAGAAAATATTAGTATTTATTTATTATTTATGTTTGGAGTCTAAATAATAAAATTAAAAAAACCACAAACAATCCCATGAGTTTTTTAACATATTTTATACCAAATTGTAGGGTTTTTATTATTTTATATGTCCATAAATCTAAATTATTTTCATAATTCAAATGCTTATGTGTAGTTGAGTATCACTCTATGTGAGAGGATTTTAACATATTAAAATATATTTTATGTTTTGGAGGATTTATAATGGCATTGAATAATAAATAAAATAAATTTAAAATAACATTATAGTAAAATGAAAATTTATATTGGTCTGTTTATTTCTTATATAGTAAGTATTACATCACTTTGGGGTCATTATGATATCATAATACAAAAATTATCGTCACACTGTATTTAATTTTTATTTGAAAATTTGACAAACTTAGATAGTTGTGAAAAATTAATTATTGGATAATTCTAAATTTATGATTCCAACAATAATATTCCTTTTATATAAAAAAGAATCTAAATTTTTATGTTTTCACTTCAAAACTAAATCGACATTTTTTAATAAATTAATGCTTTATTAAAAATAACAGTTTTCAAACCCTTATAAATACTTATATTTGACCTCATTCAAATTATATGATCATTTATATTTGTTTTATTGTTTTTATATTATTTAGTTAGTAAATAAAATAATTTATTAATTGAATTTATATATTAACTAAAAATAAAATGGGGGCTTTATGGTATCAAAATAAAAATAATTTACAAAGTCACAAAAATAGGATGAAAATATAATTATTATTATCTATACTATAGTACATATTCATATATCATGGGTATTGATACATATATTTTTAATTCACGAAAAAATATCTACAAATATGGTGTATTATAGTGGTAATTTCATTTTGTGGTTCAGTGTATATGGTTTGGTCCATGATCTAGAGTAACATAAACACCTCCATATAACCATTTCATTTAGTCTTAAGTTTTTTTATCTCATCGTGGTATTAGTTAAAGGGAAACCCCAAAAATAATATCTCCCTAGACGATCATAGAAAATGGGCTTAATAGGTCCTGATCCTACCAGTTGAGGGTGTCACTTCCTTTTATCTTTTCAATTGGATTTCATAAAACCATATATTCATACAAAACATGATATCACTATTAGATGACTATATTATCAGTATTAATTATTCTTAATGGTTATTAAAATCCAATTGAATATATTATAATATAATTTCATGTATTTTTATAACCATATTTTAGGATGAGACCTATAAATAAATCAAAAAGGGGAATTTCATTTATAGAAGTTTGGGTTGTTACAATATTCCCCATATAAGAAATGTTTCCCTTAAAATTTTCAATTCCCATACTAATACATTTTATATAAAGTGTATCTCATCACCACAAATTGTTCTCATGTATCTCTATCAAAACTTTTGATTGTCCACAACACATTGACAAGGTTCATTTTCTTACTTTGTACAAATTTTTCCCTACATTCTAATATCATCATAGGAGTATTTTCATAAAAATTATAATTATCCAATGGTACCACCTATGGAATTAGTACATGTGAGGGGTACGGTATGTACTACCTCAAAATGGATAACTGGAATATATCATGTACTTGAGATAAAGTCAATGGGAGTGATATTCAATATTACACCAATCCAAGGTGATCACCTATCTTAATGGTGTCCATGGATCTTGGTCTACACATTTTTTACTTCACAAAAATAATCATTAACTTCTGGTATGATATGATTAGTAATACCATTACACTCATCTCAAAATTTGTGTCGCATTATTGATTTTCATCATATCTATTTTTTTCAACTCTGAGCATCCTCGATGTGATTTTGAATGGTGATATAATTTTTCACAATTTCCTCAGCCATTTCAGGACCGAATAGTGTCTATCCACAACTTCATCCCAACATGATGTTCTTCAACACCTCTTCTAAAACTTGCCTTCCAAGGGATCTATTTAGATTCTCAAGTAGAAAATTTAGTTGAAAGAGAAGTTGACAAAATAGAGATGCTAGTTCAATCGTATATTAATGACTATAAAACATAATAACAACATGTCTTATAGTTTATTAATAGTCATCTCAGTTTGGCCATAGGTTTTTTAGATCATATGTTGCACTGGTGTTCACCTCTATTTTAAGTGAATGTTGGAGAATTTTCTAGAAAATAGTGATCAAAAACTTAAATTGATCTAGTATAATTGATATTGGTACACCATGAAGCCTTGCCAATTCTATGTTTTATAACCATGATTTTTGATCCAATGAGTAGACCTATCGAAGTACCATAAATTGAGTTGTCTATTTATAGAAAACCTCTAAAACCCATATAGCATTGTTCCACCTAGATGTATTTCGTAGTCCGGTGACTGAGTACTTGGTAATGTTCTCCCAATTTCATGATGTTATGGTTTATGGTTGCATCATCCCATTAGACTTCTGTAATTTAGCCTTCAATTTCTTGCATACAAGGAACAATGAATTTATTTTAATGATATCTTAATTAATATTTTATCACCTATAGTTTTCATAGAGGACATAATACATCTATTTTCTTCCCTGGTTAATGGAGAATGTTAAACAATTTGAATCATCTCATAGTGCCTTTCTTAACTCCTGATTTAATAGATCACACCATCTTAAACCAAATCTCATAATTCTTTCATCATTAATTTTAAACACAGAGGGAAAACCCATTATAATTTATTCCAACTCTAAAATTTCTACATAATTTATTTTTTAAATTATTTAACCGTTCCATAATCTATTATTTAGAATCCATTTTTTAATGATTGATGATACTCCATCCTTTATGATTCCAATCTCTATCAATTACATGTTTATAAAGATTGGATCCTTTGAAATTTTCATCATTGAATAAGATATAATATCTTCTCTACTTATATAATCTTACACATTATTCAAATTACAAAGATGTATGTGGAGTGAGTATTAAGAGCCCTTTATCACCTATAATTATATTAATTGATGAATATTCACCACATTCTGGGTGAATATAAACATGGGGGTTTTCTGATCCATATATATCTCTCATTTATAACCCTTGAGATAATGCCATAATAATTACAATTAAAAGACCCAAACATCCAACTCTGTGTAATTCATGGTAAAGTTTTACATATAATTGTTCATCTACATTGAATTATATACTCTTAATTTATCATTATACATTATCAAAAAACCCAATACCTTCTTCAATCAATCACTAAATATTTTGATGAGTTATACACTTGTGGTTTGTATGTTCATATGTGTTTTTATGTGACTCCTTTTTTTATTCCATGAAATAATCTTCGCATTCATCATTCGAGGAAAACATTAAATCATTCCATGTTATCTTGGTGAGATGATTTGATAATTCTAAAAAATGTTCTAAAAAATCTATGATAATAAACAACTACATTAAGGAACTATGGATATCTATCATATATGATGGACTCAAAAAAACCTTTAATTTCATCCATCATTTAAGTGTCAACATATATCTAATTTATTCTGATGATATGACCTAATAAATATATTTTCTTCAACCAAACCAAATTTTTTTATTATTTTATGTAAATTCAACTTCTTTTGTAAGGTATTCAGCATAGTGCTTAGATTATTCACATGATCCAACATGGTTCGGGATTATATTAGAATATCATATATAACTACAACTTCATATTTTTTGAGATAATTTATAAAGAGTATATTCATCACAACCATGAAGAGTGTTGGATAATTCGTAAGTTCAGATGAAATCATAATGAACTCATATTGACAATAACTTGAATGAAAAGTGGCATTAATGATATCTTTATTCTTCACCCTTACATAATAATATCTTAATTGAATATATCCCACGATTTTTTTTCCTCCATGTATCTGATTAAATAATTCACCAATTATAGGAAAATGATACTTATTTTTTATTGATTTATTTCTTATTTCATGATAATTAATAGATAACCACATAGTCCCATCTCCATTCATGAGGAAGAGTAGGTGACAACCCCTTGTTGAAGCACATGTGTGTATGATGACTTTACATAGATTATCTGGTATTTTTCTCATTATATCTTCATGTTTTAAAACATTAATTCTATATAGAATCATGGATAATGGAAAATCTATAGGTATAAGCTCTATTGAAAATTCAACCACTCGGCTAGGAGGAAGACCACAAAATTTCTCTACAAACACATCAGTGCATTCACAAAAAATAGTCATCTCTTCATAGATGGTTCTTATCTTTGACTCAAACATTTTAGGTATACATGCTTTCTCATATTGTAATAATATACATTCTTGAGATGATGGAGCTAATGGAGATTCGTCTTCCTCCCTGTACTTTTACAAAATTGTGTGGGGATTCTCAATATAGAGAGTGATTTATTTCTTATAGAAATTTATGATGAATCTATATAAGGAAAGAGAATACAATCCATGAATAGAATAAAATTATACCAAATGTTTTTTGAAAATTATTGATGAGAAGTTCATCCCTCAAAAATTAATAGGAATGTAGTTATATACATGGGATGAAATAATTTTGGTATTTTCCATTATTAGTGAGAAATCAACATCCATGATTTGTTGGTGTTTGAATTTATCTATTATACTTTGTCGATAAGAAGGAATGTGTAGAACTATAATAAAAAAGTATGTTCGATATTTTGAATGAATAACTAGTATACCTATTCCAACTTCATTGTTGGGATCCACCTCAACGGTTGTGAAGGGGATACATTTCCATAACTTCATTGGATGTTTTTGGTTACCTATGAAAACCATTAGCATAGAGAATTATTTTGGAATGTTCCATGGTCCCTTGGAGTTGACATAAGGAACAATATGATATGTTTTACTATAGAATTACTTTCCTCTATCACATAAGCACGTTTTTCAAGTCATCAATTTCTATCTCAGTGTCACTCAATTCCACACCAAAAATATTTCCTCATCCCCCTAATACTAGTTTTGGGGTTCTTCTTCCTCTACCATTGACAATTGAGATAATGGAAATTCATGGATCTATTTGTTTTATCCATTAGGAAATAATTATTAAATTCTAAATTATCATTATTATCCCAATAATACCCTTCAGATGTGTTAACCTCAATTTCAACATTGAAGGCCCATCAGACAATTTACTTATTTTCATAAATTTCTTGGATCACTAGGCCTTTTCATAACATTGTTTTATCCCATCAATGAATTTGTAAACCAATATTTTTGGGGTTACATTGATGTTGAATGAATATCATGCATGTTATTTTATGTTTTCCTTTAATTCCATGATATATTACTTTACGTTTTTCATGAGGGAAAGGAATTCCATTTCCATTTTATGACATACAATTAAAGGAATTTTATTAGAATTTATTTTCATGAATTTATTCCACTCTATCACTTTGATATATTCTGGAGGGTTTATATTCTATATCGAGGACACCCAATGATATTAATTTTGCCTCCATGGTAAAAAGTAAATAATCATTTATCATACTCATAAAATTTATAGATGGGGAAGATCATCTCGATGGAGTTGATTCATTGTTCAAAAAGTAATGGATATGATGATTCATTGAATGTAGGAGGCATATGTCACATGATGATCTCGATTGCCTATTTTTACCTCTTAGGGGTATTTTTTCCCTTTTATTTATCAATGTTTTTATTTAGGACATGAGTCATATGAGAGTGTATAATAATAAACTTCATGATTCCTACTCTTATATGGTTGGGCATCCCATTGGGGCTGTCATGAAATCTTCTATTATATTTATTATTTACCCAATTCCACCAATTTTTTCCCATTGGATACAATAATAATAAAATTATTTATAATTATTTTTTTTAAAAAAATAAAAACAAAAATGGGAATCCAATGACATTAGAGGGAAAACATATAAATTACTTTTATTTCCATTACCTATGAATCATTAGTGTTCAATATATTTTATTCTTCATCTATTTCTTATGATATCGTCCAATGGAATGTTTTTTGTTGCCTTAATAATTCATTTTAAAAAAATTAGGAATTTACCAAAACATATCCTCTAGGAGTGCCAAACAATATGTCCAGTGAGGCCCATTTTTGTGTATCTAATTACCCCATGTTAGGCCCATAACACACTGTTGGACTTGTTACTACTATGTAAATCTATTATATAACCACATGGTCTTTTATTATCCAGATATGGAAGTTTTTTCATGTTAAAAAACATACTATATTATAACCAATACTTATGGTTTTTTCTCATACATTGTCTTATCTTTAAGGATTTCACTTTAGTTTAATACTATTAATATCAAAAATAACTCAATTTTTCCTCCTATACCAACTATAACAACCTATGAATTTATTTAACATTAATACATAATTTATCATATAATAATAAATATAATAATAAAAATTAGATTGATATTTCTGGTATATTTTTGAATTATGTACATTACATAACAACATAAAATATTAAATACAATATCTTTATTAAAAATATCTTTAACATGCTCAATGTACTCCTTTAAGATAAAAATAACATTGTAAACCCTAGGGATATACAATTTAAAGTGGTGAGATATAAATCTTATCATGGTAAAAAATTTATTAATATATACATGTTTGAAAATATACATATAACTGAAAATAAAATGAACATGAATAATGACACATGATATATTATGATAATCACAACATGGTAAATGTGAGAAAAACATCAAACATTGAATCATAAATATTAGTAAATGAATAATCCTAAAATAAATTATTGTGGAATGTCCCATAAATAAAACAAATCAACATCATTTCCCAACATGAACGAACATGATACTAATGATTACCCAGTGCATTAGATCTCTCTCTAGGTTCATCATTCATATTCATTTCATTATCATTTTTATGTTTGACACATGGATCATTAAAAATGGATTAATTAATCATCATAATTTATTCCATGACCACATAATGTGGAATAAATACATGTCGTTTTCCAATATATATGTGTATGTTCATAAAGGTGAATGCAATTGGTAGAAAAATGTGTATGGTATTTACTACACAATTTTTTTTAGCATGGAAAATCATGGTGAAATTTTGGTATCATACCGATGATACCTAAAATTTAATAAAAATGGATGTTGAGAGTGAGAAGGGTATCTAATTATTTGGACATAAAATGTTTTATAATAAGTACATGAAAATTCATTTCCCAACATTATTAAATAGAAATTCAATGCAGAAGATCATAAATAAGGTTCAATATTGAAAAGAATGTGATGATGCATTACGAAATTTCATCATAGTAATGACTTAAGTAATGGTAAAATAGTGGGAGGAAAAATGATCTCACATTTAAATAACATAAATTTAAAATTATGGGAATAATTATATTTGAATTGAAATATAAACAACAAAAATTAAAAGAACTAATTTAAAAAAATGTTTCAAAGTAGAAGGAGGATTTGAAGGTCCCTTACTTGAGTGTGTGACTCTAAAATAATGGGATTAGTATAATAAGAGATAGGGGGTGCCTTCTGATGATATTAGGGTTTTTATGGAATATAATAGACTTGATTCAAGGAGTTTTTCTGATGAGAAATGTGAGGTTATGTTGCTTAATATTGGGAAAGAAAGGTATTTCATTATTTTCTAGGATTTGGACTCTATATAATAAAAAATACAAGACCAAAAACCATCCTTTGGTTTTTTTTCGTGGTCTATACCAAAAGAGAGTTTTATTTATTATTTTATAAATATAGGGGATGAAATTTTTAAAATAATTCCCTTACATATTTGGAGGGGATTCACACACCTAATGAAATTAATTTAAAACCATAAAATATATTGCATGTTTTGGTTGATTCATAATGGCTTTACAAAATAAATAAAATAAACCTAAAATCACATTAAATTAAAGGAAAAAAATATATTTGGAAATGTATCTCGTTTGTAGAAATTAATAAATCACTTTTTAGTCATTTTGATGTCATAATACAAAAATTATCTCTATACAGTATATAATTGTTTCCTGAAAATTATATTGTTTAAAAAAATAATAAAACTTAAATGATTGAATAACTTTGAAATTTTGATTAAAAAAATAATATTCAATTTTTTTGAATAATTTTATAATTATTATAGTTTAATTATTTCAAATAAAAACATTATTTATTAAGAAATGATGGTTTTTAGATAATAACTATTTTGGAACCCTTATAAAAAATTACATTTTACTTTACAAAAAACTATATGATCATTTATTTTTTATAACACATATTTCAAATATTATTTATTTATAAAATATTATTATTACATAAATTCATTAATCAAATTTTAATATTAACTAATAATATAACTTGTTATTGTTATATCTAAATATATATCATCTATAATGTAACAACATTATGATGAAAATTTATTTATTATTCTCTAGAAAAAGATTATATACATATTTCAACGGCCCTAATAAATATCTCTTTAATACAACATCAAAATAAAAAAGTTTAAGGTTTTTGATGGAGGCACATTCATGTGGAGGTTTGGAGAACGTGGTCTATGTCTTGATCTTAAGGATCTTGAACTTCTCTCAAAAGTGGTTTCAATCATGATTAAGTTGTTGGATCAAATCTTTTTCTTAGTGGAGGTAAAATCATGGAAATGATATATCATTCAATAGCTCTAATAAAAGTGCTATCTCGTTTATGATCATACTAGATGCGACCATCACATTCTATGTCTTGGTCAATAATATTAGTTTAAACCCTATAATTATACTGATTAGGTGATCACTGTACAATGTCTATATTATGAACAATAATTATTCATAATGGTATTTGAAATCGAATAGGACATAATATATATTAAAAATAGAATTTCTTTTCTAGAACCATATTTCATTAATGAGACATTTAAATAAAAAGGGGAATTATAATTATAAGAGTTCATGTTGTTTCATAGATTTTATTGGAGAAGTGTTCTTAAAGGATGATAAAACATGTGAACCATTTTTTTATGTGAATGAAGATTAATAGAATACATTAATAAAATCAATGCATGACATGCACCCATCGTATCCTCCTTGTTAAAAGTTTTTTATATGAAATTAAATATAAGGAAGATGATTCAAGTGGAATTTCTAATATTTTAGATAAAATAATTGATATGAGAAATCATATAAAATTATGATAATTAGAAAATGTTTTGTTCATTATTAATGAATCCTTGCTATCAAATGAACTCGTGAATTATGATATAGTATTAAATAATAAAAATTGACTTAATTATGAGTTATTAATGGAATTTATATAAATCTCTATAATGAATTTAAGGTATCGAACCTCAAAAAATACTAAATAAAATTTATCCATTGTAAAAAAAAAGAATCAAGGATGATGAATCTTTTAAGTGGTGAAAAGTGATCATATAATTATATTTCAACATCACCAATCAGACATCTAACCTTTCCCAATGGTTTCATAAAATATGAAAACTAATAATTAATATTATATGGGTGATAAATTAATGTAAATAGAAAACTTACATGAATTGGATCACTACATAAAATAGATTTTTTCAAGAAAAATGATGAGTGTGGGAGATATAAAATTGTTGAAGAGTCTCTGAAGGATTTTATGGGACATTTTTTGTTTGATGGAGAGGAGAAAATAAATTAATTGGGGGTTTCTTGGTTAAATTTCTATTATTATACAATGATATCGAATATCCAAAAAACGTAATTTACTAACTTGTGGACCTAAATTGATTTTTATTGGTCAGGCCAGATATTTTGTGAGACCTATACAACATAAAAGCTCCAAATTAGCTCTCACTGGCATGCTATTTGGCACATTGTAGTGTCACTATTTACAGGATTACGACTAAACATGCCTCAAATATGATTCACATCCATCTACCACTCTATCAACCTCAAAATAAATTAATTTATTATAACATAGATTAATGTTACTTCGTAATGTGAAATATTTAAAATCATGATTATCATTTCATGAACATAAGTATTAGTTTTCTCAAAAAACTTATTCCCTTATATTGGAAATCTATTATCAAAACTAGTATAAAATAATCAAGAAAATAATATTTTAGAAAATAATTTTCATATTATTTAATATGTTTAATTTAATTTTTAGCAATAATATTATAAATCTTATGAATAATGGTACTAACAATTGAGGTGGTAAAAAATTTATTTTCAAATAATTATTTTGTTAACATTTTATAAAAAGTATTAAAATATGTTAATATCTTATAAAAATGAACTTAATATAAATCCATAAATTAATAAATTAACATACAGTAAATTTTTATTGAATAATAAATAATATTAAGATCATGAAATGTTAAAAACAAAATTATTTTCTGAAATTTTTGATATATATAGTAAATTATAAAATTTAAAGGAATTTATTTAGTCATATTGAAATTAAAATAATATTCATGAATTATAATTTTTTTTTGGGATTATCAACTTTTTAATGATGGTTCAGTTTATATTTTTATCAAAATATAATCTATATAGGTTATGAAAAGTTTCCAATGTAAAAACCAAAATTATTAGATATTAGAAAATCCAGTAATAAAAGGGATGAATCATTTTCTAAATATACTGTAAAATGATTGTTTTAATATTTTTATATCATATCTAACAACAAGATTCTATTTTTATTGGAATGAATTTCCCTATAAAGGTTCATAATAGTATTTAATAATAAATAGTTTTCAAAAATGTTCCTTTATGATCACTTATAAAAAGGTGGGACTTCCCTAATATATTGCCACACTAATTTCTAGAAATTTATTCTTGAAGACTCACTCTTTATCTACAACTATAATTATATATCATTACCATATTTATTAGGTAGAAAATTGTTTTATTATCCCTTAATTATTAATTAATCCGTCAATAGAATGTTTGATTTTAACCAGTTATCATTAGAAAATAATTATCATTTTAATTGTAAAAATTATCTTCAGAATATTCCCAAACCATAGTAACCAAATGACAGAAGTACCATTAGTATAAAAAATTAAATTTGAATTTATGAATCAATAATTATTTATTCCATGCCTACAAATTTTTAAAACATGTGAATTTGAACCTTGTGTTGTAAAGACTAATATATCGATGGAATAATGTTATTCTCATAATGACATTTATAATTTTCTAAATATTTTAATATATATTACAGAACAATATATATATAAATTATAACATTATTAATCTATAGTAATTATTTTATGAAATAATAAACCTCATATGTTACCATAATCATCCATTAATTATAGTAAATTCTTGTTCTGATCAGTCTAACCGTAAACATGAACAAATCAAAAAATTCATGAATTACTATGAGATGTTAAATAAAAATATTGTAATTAAAAAATGAACATTTTATGTATTTTAAAGACTATATTTTGTCTTCATATTTTATTTAATAAAATCATCCATCAAAAAGATAACTAAAATATGGTACCACTTGTTAAATTTATAGTAATCATAAAAAAAAAAATGAATGATATGAAATATATATAAATCAATATATTTTATCTTTTACAATACCATAACTTTTTTATGAAAGAATATATTTTTGAGGAGAATTTAAAATAACTCCACTATAACGAATCTACTTCATATAGATAATGACAATGAACTACCGATATTGAAAATTAATAAAAACTATCTATATTTATATATATAATATTTAAAAATGAGTTTTAAAAAATTAAATCGATATATAAATGGTTCATATTTGTTTGATTAGTATATTTATATTTATTATATAATTTATTCAGGTGATTCAGGGGAATTCAATAATTATGGTTTATTTTTGTTTTCAAAAAAAAATTGATGATATAATTTCATATTATACACCTTGAAATATTTTTGATTGTGTGAAAAATGGATAAGGGATTTATTTTAAAAACATTATATAATTCATTTTGTTTTAATAGGGTTATAATTTTATTTTACTTAAAGTTCATAAATATAAATTATACGATTGAAAAATGGGTTTTAGTTAGCTTTATTCCCTTCATTGAATTATAAAGCTTCCTCTAGATTAACATTTATTTATAACAATTTACTTAAATCTTGTATTTTATTTATAGCAGATCTATTTAGTGGGTACCAAATAATGTTTTAAAATAAATTTAATTTAAAAACATAGCCATTAATTCCATTAAATATGACTGATTTTCCCCAAAAAATATATAACATTAAAAGGAAAAAATGAATCGCATAAAAACTAAAAAACATTCTATGTATATAATTTTTGAGAATAATGAAAAATATTAAAAAAAGATTCTTGTCTTTATATGAGTATTTTTTCACAAATTCTAATTATGTATTAATTCATATTATCTGTATTACATATCCCATTAAATTTTCCAATCATTAATATTTTTAAGACATAATTAATGTTACATTAATCTTCATAACCTAGAGAAGAAAACATAATATGAGAGATTTCAACACATATTTGTGGGTAAAATTATTCATTTCAAATTGAAATCAATATGTGAATATTATATGTGCAAATGTGTATGATGAAATAATCAATGGACAAGATCATACAATAAGTGAAATCATACCAGAATAAATGTATGTCATAAATCATGGGAGATAGCATAAATAATTATCATTGGACCAAATTAATATAACTATACAATCATTAGACATGTGATTTCAATATTAATGAATAGAACTGTAAAAAACTAAAAGAGGGAGTAGAGATAATGTGTTTTTCTTTTTGAAAATAATAGTCATGTCACTCTCATAATATGTATAAAAAACAGAACAACCATACATATAAATTCAAATAATATCTTAGTTTAAACATATAATTTTTTAACATATCCACATTAGTTAATTCCTTATATAGTTATATCAGGATCAACCATTGTATAAGGTATATCATGCTCACCCAATAATAGTATCTATATCATTTTCACCCATTTACATTTATAATGAAAAAGTAAAATTGAAAGAAAAAATAATAATCTTTAATTGTTAAACTTTTTAAAAAAAATTTCTCATTCATAACATCATTTAACTATGGATAATAAATAGGATCAATGGTAATCTATTTTAAATGGCCATGATTTTTTCTATGAATGAATTAGGATCGTATAATTTCAATATATAAATAGTGGAGCATAAGTAATATCCATTTTTTAGTTATTGATGAATATAAATATCATTTTAAGATCATTAAATAAATTCAAAAAAAATAAAATTTTCATAATGAAAATATATTTTAATAAATAAAAACATCTATAATATTTTGAAAATCATTTTTAGTGAAAACTTCCTTAGAATAATTAGAATGAATCATCTACAAAAATTTATTCATGCCTATTCAATTGGATTTTTGAAATGTTTATAATAAAATAAATCATTCTTTTTAACAATTTTGTATATTAATTCATAATGAATTATATGAAGAATGATAAATTTATTCAATTGTAAACCAATTGTACCAAAATAAATACCAATTTTTATATTCTATAAGATATAACTTGAATGTTAATTTGAAATTTATTGAAAACATTTACGAAAAATGTATATAGAATAGATTTTTTTTGATCTAATAGAAGAAATATTTTTCGTATCACATAAAAAATACTTGATGTATCATTAGTCATGTAACGTCCGAGATCCAGGTTTCATCCAATCATGCCCCGAACATAGTTGGTCAAATAAACTCATGATGATTTCCCCTAATTCCTTAGGTTTCTGACAAGCAGTGACGAGCAAGGTGTGATATTGTGGAAACAATGACCTCATTGGTAGAGTATGCACATTGTAAAACAAATAGTAACAATTGTGGAAGCAGTAATACCAAAAAAACTAAACACTGGAAGACTAAAAGTAAATCCAACAGAAGACATAATATATATATATATATAATTCATGTAATATATATATATGAAATAAGAAAAAAAGTCCCAATGCTGAAAATAAATAGCGAAAACTGAGTATAAAGGAAACAAGAAAACTCTAGCTATAGTACACGCCTCAGCTTGGTCCCATGCTCTCTAACACCAACATTAATCATTTACCTGATTATGAAGGGTTCTTTTCCTTATCTATACCAGCAACAATATATTCTATATGGGTCCACAAGCATGAACCAAATATGGTGTGACATGAATCCCAGTGGTGAACACCAACAGATCTGTGCCTAACTATAAGGGAATGTATATATAGTTGGTAATATGTAAAAATAAGTAATAAAATAAGATCTACTCAAAAGTAATCAATCTTATAGTTTCAATTACTTTAATTTATAATTTTTATTCAATCCATTGAATCATGTATTCTTAGGATCTATCCTATTCCATATATCCCCTTATGTATAGTATCAAAATAGAATTTTCAGATGACTATATAAAATCAATTAATATTGAGTCTAATCTAGTTCTTACACTTGGATGACTCTTCACAATCATTCAATCATTCCAAACAATCATTTTGGACAACTCTCACACTCTAATTATTTTCTTTAACCTACCACCAATTCATTAAATAACAACCCTATGGGAATCGCTCATGATCTAACCCCATTGATCTAACAAAGCACTAATCATATACAAATGATGACATAGGCAGATATCACAGTCAATACCCCTGGGTCAATATGAACCAACAAATATGAATGTCCTCCTAGGTTGATCTCTCGGTCATGACTCATGTGTCGACATATCATATGGTAATTAAAAACAACATACAAGAGAGCTATCATGGTCAATACCCATGGTTCAATAAAATATACCAAAAAACTAATGGTCATGTGTTAAAAAAATTGTGCATATAACATCAAAGTAACTCATGTAATTTGAAACTACTACATAGCAAATAATTCAGAAGTATTTCACATGATTTTCATATAATCTGACAAACTCCACCCTAATATATCATTCCATTGGATAAAAGAAATGACTAACATGAATCCTTGTGTATATAGCAAGAAAACAGTCTAACGGAGGCACACACCCACACAGTGCCAAAAGAAAACATATGCATAAACAACTACCATTTATCAATTAAATAACTATAGCATATGATAGATATTGTTAAATTTCAAATCATGAAATACCCCCAAATTGGGTATTTACCACTTTAAGTATATATAATCCACATAATAACATCAAAAGGACTAAACTACCATCCTTGATATTGCACAATCGATGTACATGATCATCAGTCCTTGTATCATCCTAAATTTTTGTAGATCTTAAAAAAAATAAAAAACACTCAACCATGAATGAATCTCAATAGAAAAAAATTCCGAATGAAAATCTCTAGGAAAATTTTGAACTCTCAGGTGGGATTCTAACACGCATTAAAGTGTCTCAATCAGAGCATGGATAAGGAATCCGAGGTTCAATCATTTTGCATCATTCTCGGGAACTCCTGTATAAAACATGGGAAGAATAATTTGGTATTGGAAATGTGACATGGCCCCACAACAATTGTAGAGACCCGTATCCTGACGTACATGGACATTACATTACATTTGCGGAATACTTAGTACATAAGAAAAACACAAACACAAGGATCGTAATAGTTTAGTGTCTTTGGAAACTCGGAACATAATCTTCTAATCCTGGTGAAAGATCTTCAATATCTCCCGTAACGATCTTCCTTTTTTTTTTACCTAAAACCTTTCTTTATATCCTGGGGAAAAGAAAACATAAAAGGGTGAGCTCAAATGCTCAGTAAGGGTATACAAAATAAATAAAAATCATATCATATCTTTTTGAAAATCATAACCTGCAAAAGAGATCATAATATCTTAACATGGAACAAATCATAGAAGTGAAAATGAGATCACCATAATCATAACATGAAACTTGAAACTTTGTGGAATTCACACATAATCATGGAAAATCATTTCTTGTTAGTCATGACTCATTGCCAAGACTATATTAGTGGACAAAGTCCCTTTCTGAACCGAGTTCACTCCTCGTTTCAGTCCTGTATCACTGAACCGGTATAACCTACCGTTCCTGTAACAGCCCGAGATTTTATGAAAAATATTCTTTTTATTTCACTAATGTCTTGTGCTATACGCTACACCAAAAGGAGCTTGCACAACATGCATCCTTGACTTGCCTTGCATACATGCAATCGCGACCTTCCTCGATAGCGTGTGTAGTACGCAATAACGAGTTTCACTAAACAACGATATGCTATTAAAATATTATTAAAACTAGCCATTATGAATAGTAATAACCACTTTTTTAAAATTCTGTAAATCTTATATTTCAAAATGAACTTCATTTTGGGATTCGGAGTATCGAATTTAGCCTAAGGTGAAATTTTGGTACTTTTCGGATAACTTTCATATTCTGATGAATAGTGAAAATTATTAATTATAATTAAAAAACAACTTTTTTAATCGAAATAATTAATAGTGATAAATTATTAATTTGAGTGGTTTTAAAGTATATTTAGAATATATTTTTACAATTTAATTCAATGTTGGTCATTTGTTGTAATTTCACATTTAAATTAGACATAAATAAGTGTCAATCTTTTGATAGATATTGTTTCTTAAAAACACGCTATTTGTTTTAACAGCGGGATTTAATTATAAAATTAATTAATGCAACTTTTATGTAATGAATTTGGTAAAATAGACTTCATTTTTGAATTCGGAATATGAAATATAGCTTGGGATGAAATTTTTGCACTGTTCTGAAAAACATCAATTTTTGATGAATAGTGAAACTACTAAGTGGTAGTTAAAAAACTGAATTTTTCATAAAAATTAATTTTACCGCTTCTGTGAAAGGAATTTCAAAAATCCGAGAGACACGGTTGATGTCAGTAAGTAAAATGTGGTTCAATGAGATGAAAATAATTTTTGGTGAATAGTAACTTTTTACTTTTTTTTACCGCGGTTAATAGTAAATAGGGTAACTAAGAGTAAATATGATATTAATATTACCCTAACACATGTCCTAATTCTATTGGACAAGTGTAATTCGACCCAAAACAAACTTAGGAATAAAATATGACCATTTAGGCCCACTTGGATTAGATTAGGACATTTATTATTAATTTATTTAAAGAAGGGTTAAAATAGTTAAAATCAAAGTTTAATAAGTAAATCATTTTTAATATGGGGTTATACATAAGATAAATTCAATTGTAAATATTCATTAAAAAGCTGAAAAGATTTAATACATGACGGTATTTTATTTGTAATTTTTAGACATCAAATAATTTAATTTATTTATGACACAATGATGATGTAGTAATTATCTTATTAATGAAATATTGACATAATTGATGTTATAAACACCAAAATAAATATAATTTGAGACTTTTTATGAATTACACTAATTTTCTAGGTTACTATGATATATTAGTGTTGATTTAATCAACTTGGTTCGAACATATAATTCTGTTATGACTTTCACAAAAATCATATATCAAATAGTATCAAAATTGACACAAAATAGTTTTTAAATCAAATATTATATTATTAATGGTTATTTTATTTCTAAAAATCTATGGTTCGGCCAAATGACTTAGATAAGGATATATATGTTAATAATACACAATTTGGGGTTCGTTTGGCATGTTATAGTAAGTGTATTAACCATATAGTGAAAGAAAACAAAAAGACACGGTAAAAGTTAAATTATTTAACTTAGAGTTAAATCTAATTGATAAGGTTAAAATAATAACCTAAACTTGTCTAAATCCTATTGGTTGATAGGATTTCGACCCATCCCCACTTTATCTTCGAAATAAGACCCTTTGGAACCATTATAAACCGATTTGGACTTTAAAATAAAATAATATTTTGAGGTATTCCTAAGGTGCCCCTCTCCTCCCTTATAAAAGGACACCTCCTCTCCCTCCTCCTCACACCAATTTGAGCACTCAATCTCGGCCAAACCCTGCCAAAATCGCTTCTCCACTTCCCTAAAAACATCCTAGAGGTTCTGGTCTTCCTCAAAGACCAATTTTAGTGCCCTAAGAGGAGGTCTCAAAGAGGCACTTCAAAGAAGAGGTAATTACCGTTACCAATTCTTTCATCTTTATTTCTTCTTCCACTTCTTCTTCTTAGGTTGTATCATTATGAAGTAATAACATCAATATCACTCATATACTGATATGTTATTATAAGTATGAAACAACCCTATTTCACCATCTATCCATCCTACGGAAAAAGAAATCACCGCGCGTGCGTACGTACGGAATACCGTCTCCACGCCGTGGTGTAATCTATTTTCCACCACCACCTTACATGGATGGGTATAATGGTGTAACGAATAACTATACATAGTTATTACAACATCATATTGATTCTGATATATTGTATGATCCACTCCAATTCAATTCAATATTTATAGAAATGATATCATCGCTCGTGCGTACGTACGGACTACCGTCTCCATGACGCGATGAGATTCATTCTCCATGTTAACCATTTAAGAATGATTATAATGTATATATAAGAAATAATAATGAAATATATCACATTATAAAGATACTGAATTTATGTATATATATACATATGTATTTCATCTACTTACTTCCATTTCAAGACAATAAGGAAAGGAAAACAGCGTTCATGCGTACGTACGGACTACCGTCTCCATGAACGGTGTTTTTCATTTTATTTATCTACTTATTATATATATATATATACTGAATATATATGATATATAAATCATATTTTATATTCTGGAAGTCAGTAAATCATGATATAAGTAATAATGATGTCAAGAACAACAAGTCAAAACACCTACGATAAATGAAACGATTTTACCCAAAACGCTTCTTTAACATGGAATTTACAAAAGAACGGGTAATATAATGTCATAAGTGAACCATATATGATATCATAACAATGAATATGATTCTGTAATAAGTCAATAACATGATTTAAATCATTATACAGGAGGTTCGGACACTTACAAAGCAAGTCGGACCTAAGGTAAGGGAAATATCACAATCTCATTTTTATCCGAGATTGTTTATTCGTAAGTATTTAATGGGGTGTATTTTATCATCCACATCCATGTTTCATCAATATGTAATATTATTTCAATCCACCTACAATTGTTTAAATCCATTTTTACCCTTCGGTGAGTTTTTAGTAATATCTATGAAAGGAATCTTTTGTCATACGAGGTACTTTTTGACTTTTCCGACAAAAGTACGAAGAATGTTTTTTTAACTTATACGGCACGAACGGATTTCTACTGTTTTATAAAGCTTTATTTTCATGAAGCTTCCTCTAAAAGATTTCATGACTATTTTCAATAAAATCTCTTTCTTTTAAAATTGCATGATGTTTTGTGAAAAGAAATTGATTTTGAAGAAGAAAGGATATTTTCCTCAAGAATTCAATTCAAGTGTTTTATCAAAATTATTTTCCATCTAAGATAATAAAGGGTTCTGTTTCTATCCATATTTTTACATTGATTTGACTATGTTTTGATGGAATTATGTTTATTAATTCCTTTATCTTATATGAATTGATTTATGAGGTCATGATGTTTCAAGAATCCCATTTTTGTTACATGTGTTATGCAATGATGTATGTTTTATGATTATGTGGCACACATAAGAAAGGATTCATTATGAGATGGGTGGGACCTATATCTCCCTCCAATGCATTGGGTAAAGATTTTATATCTCATGAGATAGACAGGGCTGGAACGGTAGGTTATACCGGTTCAGTGAAACAGGACTTAAACGAGGGTTACTCGATTCAGAAAGGGACTTTGTCCACTAAGATAGTCTTGGAAATGAGTCTTGACTAACAAGAAATGATTTTCCATGATTATGTGTGCATGCCACAAAGTTTCAAGTTTTATGTTATGATTATGGGGATCTCATTTTCACTTCTATGATTTATCCCATGTTATGATATTATGAGCTCTTTTGCAGGTTAAGATTTCCAAAAGCTATGTTCTTATGAATATGATGTGATTAATTTTTCTTTTGTTTACCCTTACTGAGCATTTGAGCTCACCCTTTTATGTTTTATTTTCCCCAGGATATAAAGAAAGGTTTTAGGTATAAAAAAGGAAGATCTTTATGGGAGATGTTGAAGATCTTCCACCACGATTAGAAGATTACGTTCCGAGTTTCCAAAGACACTAAACTATTACGATCCTTGTGTGTGTGTTTTTGTTATGTACTAAGTATTCCGCAAAAGTAATGTAATGTCCATTTACGTCAAGATACGGGTCTCTACAGTTGGTATCAGAGGAAAGGTTTAGTCAACCTTTGGAAACTAGGATGTGAAAACGTTAGTGAGATCCCTAGAGATATTTCTATGGTATGTCTAGGGATGTCCCTAAGGATAAGTATACGTATAGGATATGGTCCTAGAACTACGGTAACGATATTAGAATTTAACCTAAGATGTTAGATATTAAGGGTACTCCCCCTTTATTATGTTGTTTTCCCTAGCATGATTTTTGCCTCTCACACTATTCTTTTTGGGTTTTAGACGATGGCTGGAACCCGAAGGAACCGTGTTGATCAATGAAATGGACAATGCAATGATTGCCCTCCTGAACAAACAAATGTTATGGGAGATGGAGTGCAAAATCTTATTGCTATACTTACACAAGCTATGAATCATTCTGGACTTCCAAATGAGCAGAGAAGGGAACAATATTCTATTGAGTCCTTCATGAGGCAACGCCCACCTTTTTTCAGTGGGTCTTCTGATCCACTTGTGGCTGAACAATGGATCAGTACTACTGAAAAGATATTTTCAGTTCTTCAATGTTCTGAACATGATAAAGTCATCTTAGCAGTATATCGTTTGGAAGGTGAAGCTGATCAATGGTGGAATCTTATCAAGAATACGAGGCCAAGAGATGAAATTGAGTCCATGGAATGGGACGAGTTCAAGAACTTGTTTTTCAATAAGTACTTCCCTCATATTCTTCGAACAAAGATGGATAAAGAGTTTCTTGAACTGAAGCAAAGGGACGATGAATCTGTTGGTACCTATGAAGAAAATTTTACAAGACTTGCAAGGTATGCTTCTGGTATTATCATCCAACCTGAAAGTAAAGTTGATCGATTTTTCAGTGGCTTAAAACCAAGTCTTCGAAGGGCATTAGCTATAAGAGACTTCAGTCGCTATGAAGAAATTGTGCGTTGTGCTATCAAGGTAGAAATGGAAGTTGGTGTTACATATCCATCTCATGGTTTTGACAAGAAACGAAAGATGGAGTTCAAGGAGAAATCTCAGAATAATGGTGAAAAGAAGATGAATGTTTCCTTATGCACAAAGTGTGGAAAGAAGCATGGTGGAGATTGTCTTAAAGGGACTAGAAAATGTTTTAAGTGTGGAAAAGAAGGTCATCGAGCAGCTGAGTGTCGAAGTAATGGAAAAAGGGTTTCTAATGAAGTGAATAAAGCAAACACTGCAGAGAACGCACAACCAACACTTCAATGCTTCAAGTGCAATGAAATGGGGCATTATGCTAATAAATGCCCTAATCCAAGGGTTAGTGATGATCGACATGAGAAACCGCTTAAGGCAAAGGACAAAGCGAAGTCACATGCGATCACTATTGGCAATGTTGAATATGACAACGATGTGGTGGAATGATTAAGTGTTTATGTAATGGGATTCCAAAATAATATTGTATCATGGAATATTGGAATATTTATGTATTGGTCTAATGTGGTATTCAAAGTGATTGAGATATTATGCGCATAATGAAGGGAAAACGAGAAAATTAAATGTTTAACAGTATTCATGAGCTCATGATTGATATAAAGACTAAGTGATATCATGGTTTGAGTATATATAATTTTGAGGATTTTGGTATGTGGAGAGTGTTAACTTTTAACTGCATTCATGTTTTCACTAAGGTATTCAAGCGAATACATGATTAAGGACTTTGAATGTTTGGAATGTGACCAACAAAACATATCTTATGATATATGGGGATCAACGATGGTATTAAATCTCTGGTAATCGTTTTCACTATGTTATGAGAGTGGACTACAGTATTATGGGTAAGCCTAAAGATTGGAATGGATTATGTTGATATTATTGATGGGATGTTATAGTAATATAGTTTTAGAAAAAGGACAACCTGCAGGACGGGCGACAGCCCATCGCTTCGGACAAGGCTGTAGGAATCGAACCAACAACCAAAGTGCGACTGGCCTTTATCGCCTACCACTGACCTACATGAAGTCCCTGTTTAGTAGAAACTTGTGTTATTATATTAAGCAGTATGATATATGAAGTATAATCCTATTTTAGGAACCATATATGATTAATCCCACTATAGATCGACTTATGTATATAAATTTTGCTAACCTTTTGAGACAGATGGAATGACCCGTCATTCTGTCACATGATCTGCTAACACTTCACGAATAACAAATTCAACTTCATTTATTTAAGAGATGAAGTGGAAATTGTTAAAGGCACGAACAACAGTGAGATTGTACCAAAATAAAGTAAGTATTTATTCTAATTCAAATTCTTTAACTTTAGGGAAATGATCTTGAAAACCAAAAATGTTGTCCTAGTTCTCTTATACCTGATGAATCAGATGGTACCTTAGATCGTCACAAATTTATGGATTTGTGATTACTGGCTTTTCCATAGCCATGTTCTCTACCACTCTCCATCAGAACATGATGGTTAGATTTCTCTTCCATATCCATATTTTCACCTATGTGGAAACCCAATGATTAGTTTATTTGGGTAACCGTTACGTTTCATACTTTTGTTTTTAAAGATTGGTTTTGATATTCCTTTTTACGATGTGGGTTTCTATTAAAGAAACTTTCGAATAGTAAACCATTTATCACCCCGACGAATTTCGAGGGCGAAATTCATTTTAAGGGGGGTAGAATGTAACAGCCCGAGATTTTATGAAAAATATTCTTTTTATTTCACTAATGTCTTGTGTTGTACGCTACACCAAAAGGAGCTTGCACAACACGCATCCTTGACTTGCCTTGCATACACGCAATCACGACCTTCCTCGATAGCGTGTGTAGTACGCAATAACGAGTTTCACTAAACAACGATATGCTATTAAAATATTATTAAAACTAGCCGTTATGAATAGTAATAACCACTTTTTTAAAATTCTGTAAATCTTATATTTCAAAATGAACTTCATTTTTGGATTCGGAGTATCGAATTTAGCCTAAGGTGAAATTTTGGTACTTTTCGGATAACTTTCATATTCTGATGAATAGTGAAAATTATTAATTATAATTAAAAAACAACTTTTTTAATCGAAATAATTAATAGTGAT
Source organism: Viscum album (assembly GCA_963277665.1). Taxonomy (NCBI): domain Eukaryota; kingdom Viridiplantae; phylum Streptophyta; class Magnoliopsida; order Santalales; family Viscaceae; genus Viscum; species Viscum album. The sequence goes on from OY728125.1 coordinate 1,031,236,031, forward strand.
AAATTATTAATTTGAGTGGTTTTAAAGTATATTTAGAATATATTTTTACAATTTAATTCAATGTTGGTCATTGGTTGTAATTTCACATTTAAACTAGACATAAATAAGTGTCAATCTTTTGATAGATATTGTTTCTTAAAAACACGCTATTTGTTTTAACAGCGGGATTTAATTATAAAATTAATTAATGCAACTTTTATGTAATGAATTTGGTAAAATAGACTTCATTTTTGAATTCGGAATATGAAATATAGCTTGGGATGAAATTTTGGCACTGTTCTAAAAAACATCAATTTTTTATGAATAGTGAAACTATTAAGTGGTAGTTAAAAAACTGAATTTTTCATAAAAATTAATTTTACCGCTTCTGTGAATGGAATTTCAAAAATCCGAGAGACACGGTTGATGTCAGTAAGTAAAATGTGGTTCAATGAGATGAAAATAATTTTTGGTGAATAGTAACTTTTTACTTTTTTTTACCGCGGTTAATAGTAAATAGGGTAACTAAGGGTAAATATGATATTAATATTATCCTAACACATGTCCTAATTCTATTGGACAAGTGTAATTCGACCAAAAACAAACTTAGGAATAAAATATGACCATTTAGGCCCACTTGGATTAGATTAGGACATTTATTATTAATTTATTTAAAGAAGGGTTAAAATAGTTAAAATCAAAGTTTAATAAGTAAATAATTTTTAATATGGGGTTATACATAAGATAAATTCGATTGTAAATATTCATTAGAAATCTAAAAATATTTACTACATGATGGTATTTTATTTGTAATTTATAGACATCAAATAATTTAATTTATTTATGACACAATGATGATGCAGTAATTATCTTATTAATGAAATATTGACATAATTGATGTTATAAACACCAAAATAAATATAATTTGAGACTTTTTATGAATTACACTAATTTTCTAGGTTAATATGATATATTAGTGTTGATTTAATCAACTTGGTTCGAACATATAATTCTGTTATGACTTTCACAAAAATCATATATCAAATAGTATCAAAATTGACACAAAATAGTTTTTAAATCAAATATTATATTATTAATTGTTATTTTATTTCTAAAAATCTAAGGTTCGGCCAAATGACTTAGATAAGGATATATATTTTAATAATAAACAATTTGGGGTTCGTTTGGCATGTTATAGTAAGTGTATTAACCATATAGTGATAGAAAACAAAAAGACACGGTAAAAGTTAAATTATTTAACTTAGAGTTAAATCTAATTGATAAGGTTAAAATAATAACCTAAACTTGTCGAAATCCTATTGGTTGATAGTATTTCGACCCATCCCCACTTTAGCTTCGAAATAAGACCCTTTGGAACCATTATAAACCGATTTTGACTTTAAAATAAAATAATATTTTGAGGTATTCCTAAGGTGCCCCTCTCCTCCCTTATAAAAGGACACCTCCTCTCCCTCCTCCTCACACCAATTTGAGCACTCAAGCTCGGCCAAACCCTGCCAAAATCTCTTCTCCACTTCCCTAAAAACATCCTAGAGGTTCTGGTCTTCCTCAAAGACCAATTTTAGTGCCCTAAGAGGAGGTCTCAAAGAGGCACTTTAAAGAAGAGGTAATTACCGTTACCAATTCTTTCATCTTTATTTCTTCTTCCACTTCTTCTTCTTAGGTTGTTTCATTATGAAGTAATAACATCAGTATCACTCATATACTGATATGTTATTATAAGTATGAAACAACCCTATTTCACCATCTATCCATCCTACGGAAAAAGAAATCACCGCGCGTGCGTACGTACGGAATACCGTCTCCACGTCGTGGTGTAATCTATTTTCCACCACCACCTTACATGGATGGGTATAATGGTGTAAAGAATAACTATACATAGTTATTACAACATCATATTGATTCTGATATATTGTATGATCCACTCCAATTCAATTCAATATTTATAGAAATGATATCATCGCTCGTGCGTACGTACGGACTACCGTCTCCACGACGTGATGAGATTCATTCTCCATGTTAACCATTTAAGAATGATTATAATGTATATATAAGAAATAATAATGAAATATATCACATTATAAAGCTACTTAATTTATGTATATATATACATATGTATTTCATCTACTTACTTCCATTTCAAGACAATAAGGAAAGGAAAACAGCGTTCATGCGTACGTACGGACTACCGTCTCCATGAACGGTGTTTTTCATTTTATTTATCTACCTATTATATATATATATATACTGAATATATATGATATATAAATCATATTTTATATTCTGGAAGTGAGTAAATCATGATATAAGTAATAATGATGTCAAGAACAACAAGTCAAAACACCTACGATAAATGAAACGATTTTACCCAAAACGCTTCTTTAACATGGAATTTACAAAAGAACGGGTAATATAATGTCATAAGTGAACCATATATGATATCATAACAATGAATATGATTCTGTAATAAGTCAATAACATGATTTAAATCATTATACAGGAGGTTCGGACACTTACAAAGCAAGTCGGACCTAAGGTAAGGGAAATATCACAATCTCATTTTTATCCGAGATTGTTTATTCGTAAGTATTTAATGGGGTGTATTTTATCATCCACATCCATGTTTCATCAATATGTAATATTATTTCAATCCACCTACAATTGTTTAAATCCATTTTTACCCTTCGGTGAGTTTTTAGTAATATCTATGAAAGGAATCTTTTGTCATACGAGGTACTTTTTGACTTTTCCGACAAAAGTACGAAGAATGTTTTTTTTAACTTATACGGCACGAACGGATTTCTACTGTTTTATAAAGCTTTATTTTCATGAAGCTTCCTCTAAAAGATTTCATGACTATTTTCAATAAAATCTCTTTCTTTTAAAATTGCATGATGTTTTGTGAAAAGAAATTGATTTTGAAGAAGAAAGGATATTTTCCTCAAGAATTCAATTCAAGTGTTTTATCAAAATTATTTTCCATCTAAGATAATAAAGGGTTCTATTTCTATCCATATTTTTACATTGATTTGACTATGTTGTGATGGAATTATGTTTATGAATTCCTTTATCTTATATGAATTGATTTATGATGTCATGATGTTTCAAGAATCCCATTTTTGTTACATGTGTTATGCAATGATGTATGTTTTATGATTATGTGGCACACATAAGAAATGATTCATTATGAGATGGGTGGGACCTATATCTCCCTCCAATGCATTGGGTAAATATTTTATATCTCATGAGATAGACAGGGCTGGAACGGTAGGTTATACCGGTTCAGTGAAACAGGACTGAAACGAGGGTTACTCGATTCAGAAAGGGACTTTGTCCACTAAGATAGTCTTGGAAATGAGTCTTGACTAACAAGAAATGATTTTCCATGATTATGTGTGCATGCCACAAAGTTTCAAGTTTTATGTTATGATTATGGGGATCTCATTTTCAGTTCTATGATTTATCCCATGTTATGATATTATGAGCTCTTTTGAAGGTTAAGATTTCCAAAAGCTATGTTCTTATGAATATGATGTGATTAATTTTTCTTTTGTTTACCCTTACTGAGCATTTGAGCTCACCCTTTTATGTTTTCTTTTTCCCAGGATATAAAGAAAAGTTTTAGGTATAAAAAAGGAAGATCTTTATGGGAGATGTTGAAGATCTTCCACCACGATTAGAAGATTACGTTCCGAGTTTCCAAAGACACTAAACTATTACGATCCTTGTGTGTGTGTTTTTGTTATGTACTAAGTATTCCGCAAAAGTAATGTAATGTCCATTTACGTCAAGATACGGGTCTCTATAGTTCCATCCCTATCTATCTCATGAGATATAAAATCATTACCCAATGCATTGGAGGGAGATATAGGTCCCACCCATCTTATAATGAATCCTTTCTTATGTGTGCCACATAATCATAAAACATACATCATCGCATAACACATGTAACAAAAATGGGATTCTTGAAACATCATGACATCATAAATCAATTCATATAAGATAATGGAATTCATAAAAATAATTCCATCACAACATGATCAAATCAATGTAATAATAGGGATAAAAGCAGAACCCTTTATTATCTTAGATGAAAAATAATTTTGATAAAACACTTGAACTCCATTCTTGAGGAAAATATCCTTTCTTCTTCAAAAACATTTTTTCCTTTCATAACATGTCATACAACTTTAAAATAAAAGAAGTTGATTAAAAATAAACTTGAAAACTTGTAAAGGAAGCTTCTTGGAAATAATTTTTTTAAAAATCCATTCATGCCGTATAAGTTAAAAAAAACATTCTTTCGTACTTTTTGTCGGAAAAGTCAAAAAGTACCTCGTACGAAAAAATGACAAAAGATTCCTTTCATATTCTTTACTAAAAACTCACCGAAGGGTAAAATTGGATTTAAACAATTGTAGGTGGATGGAAATAATATTACATATTGAAGAAACATGGATATGGATGATAAAATATACCCCAGTAAATTTCAAAGTACAAACAATCTCGGATAAGAATGAGATTGTGATATTTCCCTTACCTTTGGTCCGACTTGCTTTGTAAGTGTCCGAACCTCCTGTATAATGATTTAAATCATGTTATTGACTTATTACAGAATCATATTTATTGTTATGATATCATATATGGTTCACTTATGACATTATATTACCCGTTCTTTTGTAAATTCCATGTTAAAGAAGCGTTTTGGGTAAAATCATTTCATTTATCGTAGGTGTTTTGACTTGTTGTTCTTGACATCATTATTACTTATATCATGATTTACTCACTTCCAGAATATAAAATATGATTTATATATCATATATATTCAGTATATATATATATAATAGGAAGATAAATAAAATGAAAAACACCGTTCATGGAGACGGTAGTCCGTACGTACGCATGAACGCTGTTTTCCTTTCCTTATTGTCTTGAAATGGAAGTAAGTAGATGAAATACATATGTATATATATACATAAATCCAGTAGCTTTATAATGTCATATATTTCATTATTATTTCTTATATATACATTATAATCATTCTTAAATGGTTAACATGGAGAATGAATCTCATCGCGTCGTGGAGACGGTAGTCCGTACGTACGCACGAGTGATGATATCATTTCCATAAATATTGAATTGAATTGGAGTGGATTATACAATATATCAGATTCAATATGATGTTTTAATAACTATTTATAGTTATTCTTTACACCATTATACCCATCCATGTAAGGTGGTGGTGGAAAATAGATTACACCACGGCGTGGAGACGGTATTCCGTACGTACGCACGCGCAGTGATTTCTTTTTCCGTAGGATGGATAGATGGTGAAATAGGGTTGTTTCATAATTATAATAACATATCAGTATATGAGTGATACTGATGTTATTACTTCATAATGAAACAACCTAAGAAGAAGAAGTGGAAGAAGAAATAAAGATGAAAGAATTGGAAATGGTAATTACCTCTTCTTTGAAGTGCCTCTTTGAGACCTCCTCTTAGGGCACTAAAATTGGTCTTTGAGGAAGACCAGAACCTCTAGGATGTTTCTAGGGAAGTGGAGGAGAGATTTTGGCAGGGGTTGGCCGAGATTGAGTGCTCAAATTGGTGTGAGGAGGAGGGGGAGGAGGTGCCCTTTTATAAGGGAGGAGAGGGGTACCTTAGGAATTCTTAAAAAGATTAATTTATAATAAATTTAACCCCACTTAAAAACCTCCAAAAATGACTCATATTAAAAGAATAGATGAGATAGGGTTGTAATCTCATCAACAAATCAAATTTAGACATGTTTGGATCTTATTTTAAACCTTATCATTTTGATTTATCCTTATTTAATCTATTTAAGTTTATTTGTGGTAATAAAATTCTAAATTTTAAATTATAACAAATAATTACTTATTTGTTGTGAATTATCCATAATTGTTTACTTTATAACATTATAGACCATATAAATATAAATTTATAATTTTTAAATATTTTTGTGATTTTTAAACAATTTTATAATATGTTATTTTTGTAAAATAACAATAGTGTCAATTTTGACACTATTCATTTATTTGAATTTAAATAAACTATATACAGAAGATATGTTCGAAATAAAAGCTTTAATATATTAATAAAAGTTCATATGTATCTATAAAATTAGTGTATCACATTAAATAGTTCATATAATATTTATTTTATTATTTTTAAAACCATTTATTTGGTTTATCTCTTAATAAAATAATTACTACATCATTTTTGTATAATTATTTAATATACTTATTTGTTGTATAAAAATTTAAAATAAAATCCTATGATGAAGATAAATATATTACCTTTCACAATAATACTTTTACTCGAATTTATCATCTTAAAATCATAATATTTAAATTTTTATATTTATTAAATTATGAAGGTGACAACTTTGGCATCATTTAAAATAAAATAATATAAGTGTAATTATCGCTTTTATAAGGCTCCAAATGGTCAAATATTCGACCATTGGATTCTTATGGTTTACATGTACATGGAAAATAAGTTTTGGTTAGGTATTTGTGCATTTTATGGTCACTATTAGTTTAATAAAGACAATATTCTTGATTTTTCACTAGATAAACAATTTCTGCATCACTATTGTTTCATATTTAATGATAATTATTTAATCCCTAAAAATTATAAATAAATTTATATGATGTAGATAATTTCATTATATTTCTGGAGACTATTCATGTTCGAAGTTTCATGAAGTTTATCACTAAATTAAAATTAATATACTTATAAGCTTTAAGAAAGTGACATGTTGTCACTTTCTTTGGTTTTAATAATAATTAAGTTATTTTCATGGAAAAATGTCCATTAAATGATTCCAATCCGACCCTTAGGTGATATGGGTCGACTTTTAGTCATCCAATAGGATTTTGACATTTGTTAGGGTAATTTTAAAATATTATATTTACCCTTAATTACCCGATTTACCTTTAACTACGGTAAATAAAATTTACCGTAGTTACTATTCATAATTCCCAAAAATAAAAACTAGCTTATTAACATAATTTGGACCCACTGATTCCAAATATGGAATCCATTTTTTAAAATTCAAAACACAGAAGTTTCAGAAATTAAATTAAAATTAATCCCGTTGTCGAATAAAAACGGGTTTTTGTTTAAAACATTGCAAAAGATTGAATTGATTTAACCTACGAATTCAAGGTAAAATCAATTCTAATGACATAAATTATATTAAATGGTAAAAATATATTCTATTTATACTTTAAAACCATTCAATATTATAATTTAACCACATAAGATATTACGATGAAAAAAGTTGTTTTTAATTAAAATATAGCGTGTTTTTACTATTCATTAAAATATGAAAGTTATCGGAAAAATATCAAAACTTTATCTAATGTAAATTTTTATATCATGATTCAAAAGAAGAATATTATTTTGTCAAATTGAACATATAAACATGTCAAAAACTATATTTAAAGTGGGTGCGCCATCAAAAGGCGGTAAAACTGCATTTTTTGAAAAATACTTATTTTACCCGAAAAATTTATTTTGTTCTTATAACATGTTCTAGAAATGTGTAAGATGAATAATAATGTTATAAAATTTGAAATTTAGTTAATACTATTCATAACGGCTAATATTATAATAATATAGCATTGTTTATTAAAACCCGGTATTGCGTACAACACACGCTATCGAGGAAGGTCGCGATTGCGTGTAATGCAAGCCAAGTCAGGGTTGCGTGTTGTGAAAGAATCCTTCATTGTTTCGTATAACAGAATCCAACCATATTTCATTTATACATTTAATATATATATATATATACTCAATGTTGCGTAGAATAACTATTATCAAAATTGTGTGTAACACGGTCCAAGAATAGTGTTGCGTATACTGCAAGCTAATACGGTGTTGCGTATAGCGCAGGGTAATCTTGGTGTAGAATACAACATAAGACATTAATGAAATTAAAATAATATTTTTCAGAAAATCTCGGGGTGTTACATTCTACCCCCCTTAAAATGAATTTCGCCCTCGAAATTCGTCGGGGTTATAAATGGTTTACTATTTGAAAGTTTCTTTAATAGAAACCCACATCGTAAAAAGGAATACCAAAACTTGGCTTTAAAAACTAAAGTATGAAATGTAACGATTACCCAAATAAACTAATCACTGGGTATCCACATAGGTGAAAATATGGATATGGAAGAGAAATCTAACCATCATGTTCTGATGGAGAGTGGTAGAGAACATGGCTATGGAAAAGCCAGTAATTACAAATCCATAGATTTGTGATGATATAAGGTACCATCTGATTCCTCAGGTATAAGATCACTAGGACAACATTTTTGGTTTTCAAGATCATTTCCCTAAAGTTGAAAATTTGAATTAGAATAAATACTTACTTTATTTTGGTACAATCTCAATGTTGTTCGTGCCTTGAACAATTTCCACTTCATCTCTTAAATAAATGAAGTTGAATTTGTTATTCGTGAAGTGTTAGCAGATAATGTGATAGAATGACGGGTCATTCCATCTGTCTCAAACAAAAGGTTAGAAAAAATTATATACATAAGTCGATCTATAGTGAGATTAATCATATATGGTTCTTAAAATGGACTTATACTTCATATATCGTACTGCTTAATAAAATAAAACTAGTTTCTACTAAACAGGGACTTCCTTTAGGCCAGTGGTAGGCGATAAAGGCTAGTCGCACTTCAGTTGTGGGTTCGATTCCCACAGCCTTGTTCGAAGCGATGGGCTGTCGCCCGTCCTGCAGGTTGTCCCTTTTTCCAAAACTATATTACTATAACATCCCATCAATAATATCGAAAAAAACAAACAATACTAACTTGTGTCCAACATAATCCATTCCAATCTTTAGTCTTATCCATAATACTGCAGTCGACTCTCATAATATAGTGAAAACGATTACCAGAGATTTAACACCATCATCGATCCCCATATATCATAAGATATGTTTTGTTGGTCACATTCCAAACATTCAAAGTCCTTAATCGTGTATTCTCTTGAATACCTTAGTGAAAACATGAATGCAGTTAAAAGTTAACACTTTCCACATACCAAAATCCTCAAAATTATATATACTCAAACCATGATATCACTTAGTCCTTATATCAATCATGAGCTCATGAATACTGTCAAACATTTCATTTTCTCCTTATCCCTTCATTATGCGCATATCATCTACATTCCAAAAATATCTGAATAACCTTTCATGGATACTGGTAACATTAATCAGACAACAATGTAACAATCCTTACATGTCTCTTTATTCCATAGTACCATGAGATTACTTATACAACATTACACATGATAAACATGTAATCATTCCACTACATTCTTAAACCTTTGACCGAGCTTCAACAATTCTTTCATCTCACATATCATTGGTAGTCTCTTCATCATCATCCACATAAATACTTCCCATACGACCATACTGATTATCTTCATGAGACTTTCCCTTAGGGCATTGGTTTTCATAATGCCCGTACATTCCACATTTAAAACATTTAACCATTGTTGATGTCGTAGCAATACCATTATCCTCATCCCTAGTGTTAACTGAACCTTTTCCTTTGCACTTACTGGCTTTGTGTCCTTCTTTTCCACACCCAAAGCATCTTCCAGTTCCTTTGAAACATTCTCCTTGATGCCTCTTCCCACATGATTTACATAGGGGAAATTGAACTTTCTTTCCTCTATGATCATCATGAAACTCCATCTTTCTCTTATTAGCCGAGTCAGGAAACATACCAAATTTTACTTTATTGATCATATTATGAGATTGCTGATTCGGCATAATAATGATGTTTGGACTTCCAAATCCCATTTCATTTGGTTGCTCATGAATAATATCATTCCATTGTCCATCATTTCCTCCATTATCGTGAATCACCTTGTTTCCAGCCACTTTCTAAAACCCAAAAAGAATAGTGTGAGAGGCAAAAATCATAATAAAGGGGGAGTAACTTAAATATCTAACATCTTTGGTTTAATCTAATATCGTTACCATTGTTCTAGGACTATATCCTATACGTATACTTATCCTTAGGGGCATCCCTAGACATACCTTATAAATATCTCTAGGGATCTCACTAACGTTTTCGCATCCTAGTTTCCAAAGGTTGACTAAACCTTTCCTCTGATACCAACTGTAGAGACCCGTATCCTAACGTACATGGACATTACATTACATTTGCGGAATACTTAGTACATAAAAAAAACACACACACAAGGATCGTAATAGTTTAGTGTCTTTGGAAACTCGGAACATAATCTTCTAATCCTGGTGAAAGATCTTCAATATCTCCCGTAAAGATCTTCCATTTTTTTTTACCTAAAACCTTTCTTTATATCCTGGGGAAAAGAAAACATAAAAGGGTGAGCTCAAATGCTCAGTAAGGGTATACAAAAGAAATAAAAATCATATCATATCTTTTTGAAAATCATAACCTGCAAAAGAGATCATAATATCTTAACATGGAACAAATCATAGAAGTGAAAATGAGATCACCATAATCATAACATGAAACTTGAAACTTTGTGGCATGCACACATAATCATGGAAAATCATTTCTTGTTAGTCATGACTCATTGCCAAGACTATCTTAGTGGACAAAGTCCCTTTCTGAACCAAGTTCACTCCTCGTTTCAGTCCTGTATCACTGAACCGGTATAACCTACCGTTCCAGCCCTGTCTATCTCATGAGATATAAAATCATTACCCAATGCATTGGAGGGAGATATAGGTCCCACCCATCTTATAATGAATCCTTTCTTATGTGTTCCACATAATCATAAAACATACATCATCGCATAACACATGTAACAAAAATGGGATTCTTGAAACATGATGACATCATAAATCAATTCATATAAGATAATGGAATTCATAAAAATAATTCCATCACAACATGATCAAATCAATGTAATAATAGGGATAAAAACAGAACCCTTTATCATCTTAGATGGAAAATAATTTTGATAAAACACTTGAACTCCATTCTTGAGGAAAATATCCTTTCTTCTTCAAAAACATTTTTTCCTTTCATAACATGTCATACAACTTTAAAATAAAAGAAGTTGATTAAAAATAAACATGAAAAATTGTAAAGGAAGCTTCTTGGAAATAATTTTTTTATAAATCCATTCATTCCGTATAAGTTAAAAAAAACATTCTTTCGTACTTTTGTCGGAAAAGTCAAAAAGTACCTCGTACGAAAAAATGACAAAAGATTCCTGTCATATTCTTTACAAAAAACTCACCGAAGGGTAAAATTGGATTTAAACAATTGTAGGTGGATGGAAATAATATTACATATTGAAGAAACATGGATATGGATGATAAAATATACCCCAGTAAATTTCAAAGTACAAACAATCTCGGATAAGAATGAGATTGTGATATTTCCCTTACCTTTGGTCCGACTTGCTTTGTAAGTGTCCGAACCTCCGGTATAATGATTTAAATCATGTTATTGACTTATTACAGAATCATATTTATTGTTATGATATCATATATGGTTCACTTATGACATTATATTACCCGTTCTTTTGTAAATTCCATGTTAAAGAAGCGTTTTGGGTAAAATCGTTTCATTTATCGTAGGTGTTTTGACTTGTTGTTCTTGACATCATTATTACTTATATCATGATTTACTCACTTCCAGAATATAAAATATGATTTATATATCATATATATTCAGTATATATATATATATAACAGGTAGATAAATAAAATGAAAAACACCGTTCATGGAGACGGTAGTCCGTACGTACGCATGAACGCTGTTTTCCTTTCCTTATTGTCCTGAAATGGAAGTAGATGAAATACATATGTATATATATACATATATCCAGTAGCTTTATAATGTCATATATTTCATTATTATTTCTTATATATACATTATAATCATTCTTAAATGGTTAACATGGAGAATGAATCTCATCGCGTCGTGGAGACGGTAGTCCGTACGTACGCACGAGCGATGATATCATTTCCATAAATATTGAATTGAATTGGAGTGGATTATACAATATATAAGATTCAATATGATGTTTTAATAACTATTTATAGTTATTCTTTACACCATTATACCCATCCATGTAAGGTGGTGGTGGAAAATAGATTACACCACGGCGTGGAGACGGTATTCCGTACGTACACACGCGCGGTGATTTCTTTTTCTGTAGGATGGATAGATGGTGAAATAGGGTTGTTTCATACTTATAATAACATATCAGTATATGAGTGATACTGATGTTATTACTTCATAATGAAACAACCTAAGAAGAAGAAGTGGAAGAAGAAATAAAGATGAAAGAATTGGTAACGGTAATTACCTCTTCTTTGAAGTGCCTCTTTGAGACCTCCTCTTAGGGCACTAAAATTGGTCTTTGAGGAAGACCAGAACCTCTAGGATGTTTCTAGGGAAGTGGAGGAGAGATTTTGGCAGGGGTTGGCCGAGCTTGAGTGCTCAAATTGGTGTGAGGAGGAGGGGGAGGAGGTGCCCTTTTATAAGGGAGGAGAGGGGTACCTTAGGAATTCTTAAAAATATTAATTTATAATAAATCTAACCCCACTTAAAAACCTCCAAAAATTACTCATATTCAAATAATAGATGATATAGGGTTGTAATCTCATCAACCAATCAAATTTAGACATGTTTGGTTCTTATTTTAAACCTTATCATTTTGATTTATCCTTATTTAATCTATTTAAGTTTATTTGTGGTAATAAAATTCTAAATTTTAAATTATAACAAATAATTACTTATTTGTTGTGAATTTTCCATAATTGTTTACTTTATAACATAATAGACCATATAAATATAAATTTATAATTTTTAAATATTTTTGTGATTTTTAAACAATTTTATAATATGTTATTTTTGTAAAATAACAATAGTGTCAATTTTGACACTATTCATTTATTTGAATTTAAATAAAATATATACAGAAGATATGTTCGAAATAAAAGCTTTAATATATTAATAAAAGTTCATATGTATCTATAAAATTAGTGTATCACATTAAATAGTTCATATAATATTTATTTTATTATTTTTAAAACCATTTATTTGGTTTATCTCTTAATAAAATAATTACTACATCATTTTTTTATAATTATTTAATATACTTATTTGTTGTATAAAAATTTAAAATAAAATCCTATGATGAAGATAAATATATTACCTTTCACAATAATACTTTTACTAGAATATATCATCTTAAAATCATAATATTTAAATTTTTATATTTATTAAATTATGAAGGTGACAACTTTGGCATCATTTAAAATAAAATAATATAAGTGTCATAATCGCTTTTATAAGGCTCCAAATGGTCAAATATTCGACCATTGGATTCTTATGGTTTACATTTACATGTAAAATAAGTTTTGGTTAGGTATTTGTGCATTTTATGGTCACTATTAGTTTAATAAAGACAATATTCTTGATTTGTCACTAGATAAACAATTTCTGCATCACTATTGTTTCATATTTAATGATAATTATTTAATCCCTAAAAATTATAAATAAATTTATATGATGTAGATAAATTCATTATCTTTCTGGAGACTATTCATGTTCGAAGTTTCATGAAGTTTATCACTAAATTAAAATTAATATACTTATAAGATTTAAGAAAGTGACATGTTGTCACTTTCTTTGGTTTTAATAATAATTAAGTTATTTTCATGGACAAATGTCCATTAAATGATTCTAATCCGACCCTTAGGTGATATGGGTCGACTTTTAGTCATCCAATAGGATTTTGACATTTGTTAGGGTAATTTTAAAATATTATATTTACCCTTAATTACCCGATTTACCTTTAACTATGGTAAATAAAATTTACCGTAGTTACTATTCATAATTCCCAAAAATAAAAACTAGCTTATTAACATAATTTGGACCCACTGATTCCAAATATGGAATCCATTTTTTAAAATTCAAAACACAGAAGTTGCAGAAATTAAATTAAAATTAATCCCGTTGTCGAATAAAAACGGGTTTTTGTTTAAAACATTGCAAAAGATTGAATTGATTTAACCTACGAATTCAAGGTAAAATCAATTCTAATGACATAAATTATATTAAATGGTAAAAATATATTCTATTTATACTTTAAAACCATTCAATATTATAATTTAACGACATAAGATATTATGATGAAAAAAGTTGTTTTTAATTAAAATATAGCGTGTTTTTACTATTCATTAAAATATGAAAGTTATCGGAAAAATATCAAAACTTTATCTAATGTAAATTTTTATATCATGATTCAAAAGAAGAATATTATTTTGTCAAATTGAACATATAAACATGTCAAAAACTATATTTAAAGTGGGTGCGCCATCAAAAGGCGGTAAAACTGCATTTTTTGAAAAATTCTTATTTTACCCGAAAAATTTATTTTGTTCTTATAACATGTTATAGAAATGTGTAAGATGAATAATAATGTTATAAAATTCGAAATTTAGTTAATACTATTCATAACGGATAATATTATAATAATATAGCATTGTTTATTAAAACCCGGTATTGCGTACAACACACGCTATCGAGGAAGGTCGCGATTGCGTGTAATGCAAGCCAAGTCAGGGTTGCGTGTTGTGAAAGAATCCTTCATTGTTTCGTATAACAGAATCCAACCATATTTCATTTATACATTTAATATATATATATATATATATATACTCAATGTTGTGTAGAATAACTATTATCAAAATTGTGTGTAACACGGTCCAAGAATAGTATTGCGTATACTGCAAGCTAATACGGTGTTGCGTATAGCGCAGGGTAATCTTGGTGTAGAATACAACATAAGACAGTAATGAAATTAAAATAATATTTTTCAGAAAATCTCAGGGTGTTACAACAATATATCAAAAAATAAGAATACTACACATTGTGTTCATTATAGGTACATGTTGTGTAGTAGCATTAATTAGGTAATGACTTAATTGGTTTTCCAGGTCTCCACATGGCCATGTACTCACCTGTTACAAGGCCGGTATGTAGCTTTACATGGTTAACAAATACCCAATTTGTACTCATAAGTAAAAAAAAAGTACATTGAAAAAAACCATTTCATTTTTTCCTAAAAACAACAAAAAATCAAGATCCATACCTGATGTGATGATCCAGGTTCATACAAACATCCACCCTTAAAGCTATTCATCCTATAATTACCCTTATAACGGTGGTGAATATGAAACATCAAATAAATTTGGACACTATGATTGTACGTTGGCCTCCCTCTCACAAGTCTAATAATTTACTCGCTCTTTAATCAATATCAATCATAATCAAGGAAATGAACGGCCCAGGAGAACCTTCATGTTGCGATCCAAAATCTGTATAAGGGGCACCTTGAAGGATGTATCGACCTTCAACTTATCCACCATCTGTTAAAAAACATGATATGCGTATGAAATTTAATTTCATAGATGAGAAACATGAAAGACGCCAGGCATAGTCTGATAACTCTAAGGAAACAACAACTGATAGGCAACCAGACCGATTCCCTCCAAGTTCTAAAATTTCTGGATGTATCTCACTAAAATCATGCCATTCCTCCAAATACTCCTTTTTCCCAACAACGGTGTGACACGTACGAAAACATAACCTCAGATAATGAACTCCTAAGGTTTTCTATATTGATCAACATAATATTTCTAGTGAGATTATATAGAATCCACCTTTTTCTAAATCAACTCTACATGAACATTCGTATCACAGAAAAGATGCAGTCTTATCATAGGTTCCTCTACTACCTCTTACTGACATTGGGGTGATCAAAATGGACAAGCGTAAAATTTCTTATATAAATTGTTTCATGAAAGCAATTAATGTAGGAAAACATCACTACGGTTATGTTTCTATTACAAGTGCCCCTATAATCTAGGACCCATGATCAAAACATGTCCTCCAAATATTGAATCATGCTCTTGGACTGGCAATCTGTCTGGGGATGGTAAGATGTACTCAGAAGTAGCTATATACCAAAAGCCATCTATAGTCCCAACCAGACATGGGATTTAAAACGGGCATCCCTGTCAAAAATGAGGGAGTGTAGAATCCCATGAATATGTACAATCATGAAGATGTAAAACAATCCAATCTCATCAACCATGAAGGTTTCATTATTCGATATGAAATTTGAATCATTTGTTAGTATGTCAACAACAACCCATAAAACGTCATTTCCACTGGGATATTTTGGTAAACACTTCACAAAATACATTTTGAAATCATTCCACATCATCTATTGAATGGTTAACTACTATAATAGCTCTTTCGGTCACTGATACCATGCATTCACCTATTAATAGGTGTAAAATATCATAACTATACAATAAATATCCCTCTTTATCTTGGGCCTCCAATACTGATGTTGTAGTTCTAGATATATCTTGGTGACACTAGGATAAGCTTCCCATATGGAGGTATAAAAATCATTAAATAGATCCTCATAAATTTTAACTGACACCCATACATGCTCTTGAAAATGAAAAAACTCATCCTTGCCTATGGTCCACAATGGATTAAGGTCCCCTCCTAAAAACACATCAATAGGACTAGGACTTTATAATCTAAAAGCATCCTTTATAGCACTTGATCCAGTATATTTGAGGTAAAAATAATAGAATAATGAAAACTCTACCTTTTTTGTCATGCACCTCAAAATGAATATTATATAACAAACCCATAAGCTTCCACTAAGTATTGTCCTCCTCAAATCACTATACCTATGTTATTCTTCTCAATGCGTCATCCACTACGTCACCTATTTCAGGCATGTTGGCAAGCTCAATGTGAAAAGACTGATGGTACTCAACCCACTTTAGCAGTCAAAAATTTAGACCACACTGTGTAAAGATACACTTGAGGGTTTTGTGGTCAGTGTATAGCAAAAATGATCTCCCAAAAGATACTGTCTCCAACAACGCAAATGATGCACAACAATATCCTACTAGAGATCGTGTGTTAGGAAATTCGTCTCATGTGGTCTCAACTACTGAGACCTATACACAACGACTCCATCCCCCAGCATAAGAACAACTCCCATCCTGACACCTAATAAATCACATTATTTTAACTCTTGACTGGGTAAGGAAAAATCAGGATCAGTGATTATGTTAGTCGTCCCTTCAACTCCTGAATGGATGAATCATAGTAATATGTCCATAATTACTTTGTCTCTTTCTTAGTTAGACCAGTTAATAGAACTGCTAAGAATAAAAAGAGATGAATCACTATCCTGTAGTAACCTGACTTCCCTTGATAAATCAATACCACAAAGACATTATATTAATACTCATAGGAAACTACAAATATAACCTTCTCTTGGTCTTCTAACACTCCTATCTCTGATATTACAGGAACCATGAAATGAATCTGGTTCAACCAAAAGAGGAATTTTTAGAACATGGCATAAAAATAATTATCTTTGAGTTTACCTAATAAAATATAAACATGGATTCTATTGTAATGTATAGTGTGAGATTACACCAATATATCATCAAAAAAGGCTAAAAAATAATCCATGTAAATATAGAACCCTAAGTTCATTAGTTCAATGAAAACTATCACAACGTTCATGAGATCGAACGACATAACCAAATGTTCGTATAGACCATACATAATCATAAAGGCTATAAGTAGTATTTCTGACATCAAACACACAACTTATGATAATCGAATCTCATGCTAATCTTAGAGAACACCCATGATCCATGAAGTTGATCAACAAGATCATCAATACTTAGTAAGGGTATCTGTTCTATACCTTCAACTATGTCTACTTCCGATAATCCATAAATCATCTAAGGGTACCATATGAATTATTTTAAAAAAAGGAAAATAAATCCCCATGGAGAATAACTAGGTCAAATGAATCATTTTTTAATCAACTCCTCTAACTAATTCTTGAGGTCCTGTAATTCTGGTGTATCCATCCTATTAGAAGGAATATATATCAGTGTTTCTCTCAGAACAAGCTCAATAGAGAAATCCAACTCTCATATCGGAGGAAAAACTAAGAAGTAATCATAAAATACATCCTTGAAATGATCCAACACTAATGAAATATCCCTTGTCATCCAGATATAAACTAGCAATCTAGGCTATAATTCCTCCAAACCCATGATACTCGAGTCTATCTATTCTCTCTAGGACATCCCAATCTCTCTTGTATAGAAAATATTTTACTTCTAGTGATGTGAAACTCACACTATAGTGATAGCAGTTTGGAAAGGGATAAAAGGTGACCAACCAGTCAATTATGACAATAATATTGAAACTTGACATATATAAGACATATAGGTCCCAAAAGATGTGATACTAACCATCCTCAAGAGGGATCTTCTCACACATACGTACACTAGTCGTCCTAATCCCAATCATATTGTCTACAATCATAAAATCATCCTATGTAATGATTCAGAGCCCAATTCTCCCCACAACAGCAACATATATAAAATTATGGGAATCCCCTACATAAAAAATAATAGAAGCCAAAACTGAGTAAAATAGGATCATACCTCAAACTATAGAGGTCCTAAGAGACTGATCCTATTAGTAATGTTCCATCACAAATATATGACCTATACCATAGCCATGCAAACTAGCCTTGATATCAAGAGATGGTCCACACTACTACTGTTGATAGACTTTCATCCAGCTACCATGAAAACAACTACCTCCTCTGCCTGAACAGTGTGGTGAACTCCATATTTCCAACTAATGAAAATATGGTGGTCCGAATCTTGAATGTGGATTCATAATAGATCATATATATCTCATAGCTGGTGAAGAATCCTATTTTTTTGATGACCCATTTCATCGCAAGATCGGCACATGAACGGGTCCCTCAGGAAATGTGGTCTCGTATTCCCACTCCCTCTGTACTGGTAGCACACTAGATGACTTATTGAAAACACATCCCTATAACTAGAATAATCGAGTGAATGATCCCTACGATTCTTTATATTATCAAGCGAAGATGTACCCACCCTATATGATGAACATTCCTACCTCACACCTCCCAACTCCCTCAAATTGTGTTCGGTAGTCATCCCATATTTTACTGTAGTAGTAATCGAATCCAACCTAAAAACATTCACCTGCAATTAGATGTCTCTCCTGAGACAATCCTCAAATCTCATAGCTAGTGATGAATAATTAACTCCCAGAATAGGTGCGAAGAACAGATGCTCTATGAATCGAGATGAGTAACATACCCGATTGAGTGCCCTGCTCCAATTACGTGAACTCTTTGGACCAGTCATGTAACAACATCTTAGTGTATATGTAATAATATAATGCAATTTTAAACTTTTCCCAATCCATATCCCGATGACATCCCAACTATGAGGTTACATCCAAACATTTCTTGGCGGAATCACATATCATGTAAGTCAAAAGCATCACCCTCCTCTTATGAGAAGTCTCCGTATTCTCGAAGATAGAAAGAATGACCTCCAACCTTGAATCTAGAACATGTGGTCCTCCATCCCCAAAAAAAGTGTGAGGATGCTGTTACTGGAACACCCATGTCACCTCTTTTATAGTCGAGGCTAGATGTGATTTTCTCTGAAATGTTTTCACCTTCCTCATAAATCCCTTATAGAACTACGCATCCACACTTGCATCTGCTGTAAAATTAGGTTACATGATGGGAATGACGTTAGAATCTATTTGTAGTCTTTGATATACCATTTCTATTATCTGATCATTTCAATGTACGTAGAATACAACTGGAGGACTTCATTGTGGCATAGCTCTACACTGTCAAGTGTGCACCTCGGTAAAGGATTATTGGGACTATAATAATTAAATGAATATATGGATGAGGTGAATGAAATCATTCAGGTTTTACAAATGTTAGTTACATAGCATGTATAACCATTACATGACATGTTCCCTTAATCCTTATCATTGTCATGTACCTCGTAAAACCATGTCTTGTAAAACCCATACAAACTATGTTTGACCCTAGAGACATGACCTATTCTTTAATATTTCCTCTTGCCCAATTTATTATGCACTACTAGAAACACATGGTTCTCCTGATGAAACATTTCACGAAATGAAAACTCTTTAGAAAATGTGTAAAACTAGAGATCTATCCACCCATTTCATTAGTTACATAGCCAGATAGACGATCAATTCCCACACAACTTGTATACGATACAAATGGAGGTTAAATCACAAGCTTCATCCACCCTTTTCGTTAGTCACATGGCTGGATAGATTATGGTTTACATCAAAATGTGTACTCCCAATGACACCATTGTTATGGTCAAAATATTGCATGAAAGGAAGGATTGAAAAAGACGCCCCGGACACTGCTTCGCGAAGCACTGACGTGAAGCACCCCCGAGCATTGCAGTCCCGCAAATCCCAGGAGGTGGTACCTCTCAGCGAACGACCTGACGGTCACGAGCCCGCCACGAATCCCAGGAGGTGGTACCTCTCGGCGAACGACCTGATGTTCACAAGCCCTCCGCGAAGCACCGGAGGCGGTACTTCTCCATGAATGGCCTGACGTTCGCGTGCCCACCGTGAAGAAAACCACCGCCCCTTCGCACCACGTGAGTTCTACTTCACGGCGCCCCTTTCCTATAAATACTGGGTTCCCCCTTAGCCCAGAGGATGGAAAATCCGACCTTTCTGCTTCTCCTCTCCCGAATCGTGAAGCACCCTTCATCCCCGAAATCATGAGCTCCGCAAGGTACTTCTACTTCGCGAGACGCCTTCGCTTTGTCTTGTTTTGAGCCCCTATTCCGAGAGGGATTCCCTTTGTGAAGCTCAAGGGAATTCGCGAAGGAGGGGGATTCCTATGGGAACCCAGGTAGACATGGAGCACTTATGATTCGCGAAACACCCATCTTGTACTAGTGATCCCCATGATATGGCAGGATCGCTACACATCGTGAAGAACACTGCCTCGCGGAACCTTTCTTCGCGAGGCACCTCTTCTTCACGAGGCAGTGCTCCACGAATAGTATTCCACTTCACCCAACACCCCCCATCCACACCTCTGCCCCATTATAAGGCCAAGGCACTCCATTTCGCGAAGCACACTCTTCTTCTTGGAAAATCTTCTTCCCGTGCGACCCTCCAGGTTTGTACGATGTGATTTCAAAGTCCCACGGACAATACCGCTCATAGTGTTGCTTCGCCTAATTCTTCATCGCATTGGCACGCTAACCACTATTGCTTCTTCGCATAGCCATGCTAATGTGGACCCCTCGTTGGTTCACTCTACGACCCCACTTTACCATGGCTTTATTAGTACCTTCCTTCCCTAAGGAGTGAAGGTACCAGTCATGTATGTCCAAGGTGTGCAGAGTAAACCCACCTCGTCCAAGCTGCAAGACGTTAAACTGCCAAGCATCTTGTCCTCAACACATGACGTTAAACTATAATCGGGCCCCGTGCTTCGCACGTAGGGTCCCCCCAGCTCAGAAATTTTTTACGCCACCCGTCTATATAGAGACGGGGTCACCCCCTCCATAAGGGATGATATCCTCCTTCTCAGAGTAGCGTATGTCCATGGGAGAAGGGAAACCACCTTTGTGTAAGCCCCCTAGCCCCTCTTGCGAAAGGCTGCACCCCTGCATCTCCGTACTTCCCCACAACCAAGGTCAGTAGAGGGCGTGATAGGGGACGAGGCACCTCCCATCATTGGTCCCAAATCCCTCTCTCGCTGCTCTTTGCCGCACTTCGGGCCTCGATCTTGGAGTAAGTCCCAGCACCATGGGCAGCCTAACGCGTAAGCCCCTCTTCGCTTCACACGGACGCATCCTTCATGACGTGATCGTCAGGTCCCTGCAACCTCTTGTTTCTCACACTGAGCATGACTCATGTGGGCTTAGAGTGAGCACCAACCTTGACCCCCACCCTAACCAAACTATGAGGACTTTGATCCATGTAAAGGCACGGTACATAGAAAGCCTCTACGAGGTTCATGCCCACCACTCAGTCGTCTATTCACGTCGAGTCCCACCCTCGTCTAGCATGACGTTAACCAATATTCCCTTGTCCCTCATGACATTAAACTGAACATCCATTTTGAACTACGTGGACTTTGATCCATGTCAAGACATGGTACATAGGAAGCCTTCCTGAGGTTCAAGCCCATTGACCGTCGTTTATTCACGTCAGGCTTCAGTCCTCATCCCGCATGATGTTAAACTGCATTTCGGCCCAACGGTAAGCTATTGTGCCCAATCTATAGTATGAGGAATTTGATGCATGTCAAGGCATGGTACGTAGAAATCCTCACTGAGGTTCAAGCCCATCTCTAATCAGACCAAGGTCCCCTCTTCACGTCGGTTCACCGACACCCACCATCGGACCAAGGTCCACCTCCACGTTGGTTCGTTGACGAAGCCCCTTTTGAACTACGAGGTCTCTGATTCATGTCAAGACATGGTATGTAGGAAGCCTCCCTGATGTTCAAGCCCATCTCCCATCGGACCAAGGTCCCCTATTCATGTCGTCCTTCCGACAACCACACCTGATCTATGAGGTCTTTGATCCCGATCAAGGCATGGTATGTAGGAAGCCTTCACGAGGTTCATGCCCACCACCAGTGGACCCCCGGGTCTACATTCACGTCGGTCCGTCGATGACACCCATCAGACCAATGTTCACATTCACGTCGGCTCGCCGGCACCATCCTGAACTATGAGGACTTTGATTCCCTGCCACAGGGATATGTAGGAGGTCTCTTCAAGGCTCAAGCCCAACTTCACTGTCGCCCCACGATGGTCCAATTTCACTCCCCCTCCACATCATTCATCCATCCATCACCCGTCCTGATTCTCACCCGGACTGCCATATCCCGGCGAGATCATTCCATTCCGCTCCTCTTCGCAGCCGCCCATGGGCTGGTCCCGGTATCAACACCCCTTCGAGGGACGTTCCTCAATCCGATCCATTCCAACAAATGCTATGATCGGGCTGATCCATCTCCGATGGACGTTAAACATGCGGCATACCCTGTGTTAAAACACAGTAAGCTATGGAAAACCTCAAATATACGTCTGTGGTATATAATTCCCCATGCTCGTTGTGGGATGCCTCGGGTTTACATGCCCTCGAGAGGCCCTATAACAAGGTATAAAAGACAGACATGCCAGTTCCCCAGCATCCAGACACGCTACTGATGCCTCGACGTGACTCCTCCCCCGACTGAAGGTTGCTGCCCTAACCAGACCCCTTGGAATGTCCTGACGGAAGCAGTGTAATTAACCGACGTCCATGGAAACATGGCACTGGGAAGAGTTTCACGAACAACGTATTAAATCTATGAGGGATACCCAGACTAGGTGACGAGGTCTAAGGAGGAATCCACATAAGGAAGAACTGACACCCCATCATCCCATTTCGATCAAGGAGAAGACGTCCCTGAATGAGGAGTGAATGTCGCCCGCCTTTGGAAAGCAGGAATGCGGGGAAAAAATGAAGCGTGTCCTCCTCCGCTGACTGACTGTTGCGCGCGCCCCAGAGAAAGCGTCGGAAACAGAAATGGTGAACCCGACGTGAATTTTCATCTCCTCCATATGGAGATTATTAGCATTCGAGACACCAGTAGATTGACATGTCACCGGATCCAGATATCCAGCACCAGGTCTCGCTAAACAAATAGCGGGCCTGGCGTGAAACTCACCAGAAATAGGGGCAGTAGAACATGGGGCATTCCATTCTGCAACATGTTGGCATGGATCCTTCTTACAGACGTAGAGAATGGAATGACGTTGGGGAACTAATTGTCAACCCTTTTCCTCATAGTGCTGATGAGTTGATCTCTCCGTTTCCCAGGAACCAGGTTGCTGCTATGGAGAGACGATCACCGCCCGCTCACCTACGCAGAGGTAGGGGAAATACCGGCACAGCCACCCCGTGTGGCTCCGCTACCGCCACGACGGCCTCTACATCCGTGAATACGAGGCACCCACGTCCCCTCTCCGCATCGGAGATCATACAGAAAAGGGTGAACAACAACCTTGTATGCAGGTATGAGGAGGAAGGGGTCATCCCAACTCAGGATATGGCCCTCCTGGACCTGGAGGCATCCAGGCCCCACCATCAATGCTGCCCTAATAGGCCGCGCAGGGATCCCTTGCTCCCCACCCCAATATTCAATCATTTTGGGAGCCAGTCCCCGGAATGCCTCGACGACTACTCTCCTTATGCTGATGAGACGGGTGATGTCCGGCTCGGTCCGCTCAGAGTCCCGAACCAAGGGCTCTAGGAAAGGGCTCCCATTCGGCCATGTCAACCCTGCCATCCAACTCCGTAGGAAGAGCAGGCAGGCTTTGCCCCTGCACCACCTGTGCCAGCTCGTCTGACCCAACGTCAACGTCGGGCCCGGGCTAAGGACGCTCACTAAGATACGTCGACGTCAACAAATACTGTGGCCCAAGCCACCTCCGACGTACATCATGGAGTTCCTGCATACACTGATCATGGGCACTCC
The DNA here is from genome assembly GCA_963277665.1 of Viscum album. NCBI lineage: Eukaryota > Viridiplantae > Streptophyta > Magnoliopsida > Santalales > Viscaceae > Viscum > Viscum album. The sequence goes on from OY728125.1 coordinate 1,031,260,553, forward strand.
TTCACCCGATCGGGATCGAGGCCTCAGCCGCCCCACGGGCAGACTGGGTTGACTCTCGGGGTTGCAGGACCGAGCGATGATTACCACGAACCAATCCATGGTAACGTCAATCTATACGGAGGTCCTATATGTACCACCATTCCACAGATCATGGGATTTCCCTGCTCCGAAGCTCTTCACAGAGGTATGCCTCGTGCTACCCCCGTCCCGAAGGAAGACCCGCCCCGCGGTGGTGACGCTCGGCTTAGAAACCTCTCTCGCGCCCACTATAAAGGGTATGTAGTTCCTCATCCTGCCCCTAACCTCCGATATGAAGGCACTATCCATCCGGCCCTTCTCCAATATGGGGGTCCTCCCTACGTCCTCTCTGCAACATGCGAAGGTCCTCCTCGCCCCAACCACTAGAGGAGTGAAGGTCAGCCTCGCTCTGCCCGCATCAACCATGGAGGTCCTCCCCATGATCTTGAAGATTTATAATAGAGGCTCCACCCACATGGGTGCCGTCCATGGAGGTCCTCCCCTTGTACCCTTCGACATTTGCCCTGGTGCCCCTCGCACCCCGACCACCTCGAGCGGGAGCCCTCTCCGCCACGGCGCCAGCGCCGCACCAAGACTACATATTGGGAATCAAACCTGTCCCGAGGATCTACCCAAGGTAGAAGAGTGGGTCGTCACTGCCACAAGAAGAGTCCTGGGAAGGCCCGGGTGGAGATCAGACCTGCCCGTTTCTCGGATTCTGAAGTGGAATGAGACTCAATGATGGAACCTTCTCCCCGCTCCTTCGCATCAAATACTGGGGCAGGAACCAGGTGCATCAGCCTCATTCTCGTAGAATGCGAGGTCCCCCGGATTCCCACCACTCTCCGTAGGTACATCTAGGAGGAAGAAATCGTGGAAATTCCGCAGGTCCCGACCGTGCAATCACCACCGTTTTCACCAGAAGCTCCCACTACCTCTACCAGAGATCACATGGAGCTATTTTGGGGAACAACGATGGAAAAGAAATGGCGTAACCCATCACCAGTGACCGCGACTCCTACACCTGAGGCTGTGGCTATCAGCCCATCGTATCCTGATATCGTGGTCAGGTCACCTCACTCTTCAGAGGACGGTTCCGAATTTGGCGGCCAGTCAGCTCATTCGCCATATTCTCTACCGCCAATTTTACTGTCCCAGCGGTCTGACTCGGTACCGCTACCGGTCCCTCAGCCACCCCCGGTTGACGAGTGGGGAAATACATGGCCAGAACCCGAATCTGAACCCAGGAGCTTCTAGAGAATTCTCGTAGCGGATAACTTCCCAGAGGAGTTCTGGCCGACGGCGGTGCCGAACTTTTGCGCACCAGAGTCCCTTACCCCAGAAGAAGTGGGGTGCTTTTTCCGAACCCTATGGGAGACACACTTCCGTCTTCGTTACGAGCGGGTGATATACCCCAGAAGTCAAGAGCACTTTGAAGAAATTGGCGAGAAATGCCGCCTGATCGATTTGGCCGCACTACCTGTGGCCAATCACCCCGAGTCACCAGGCCGTTAGAGCACCCTTCAACGAAAAATTGTTCAGAGTTACAAAGTACTCCACAGAGTCATCAAGGAAGCTACCCCCCATGTACAAGTCCGTGGCTGGGGACACTATGCCGCTCTCCTCTTTACCCCTATCCGACGGCAACCCGATTTGTTATGCAACATTGAGGAAATGCCCTCGAGATGGGTCACGGTCCACATGGATGACGTAGTGGACAAGGTAGACGAGCTCGAATTTCTCTATGGAGACTTACCCCCCGAGGGCATACCGCCACTGCTGGACCCATCAGGAAGGGTTACCCATCAGCAGACGAACCTTCTAGGCCTCCCTGTACCAACCGAGTCACTGGTACTCAGTCGAAATGATGGTAAGGGTAAGGAGAAGGTCAGAAATGTCAAGCACTTCGACCTGTCTGCCTCTGTACAGAGAACCGAAAAAGATCCCGAGAAGGCCACGTTACGCCAGCTGCTTGCTGAGCAGAAGAGGCTGGTTGACGAAATCTTGGCCGAGCGCGCTGTAGAGCGGCAGCCCTACTATGGTAATCCCAAGCCGGGGCAGCAGAGGCAGGAACAATTCCCCCAGGTGAGATGCCTCTAGGCAACCCTGATCATGCTACTTCCACAGACAGGGCAGAATCCGGAACATACGACAAGATGGTGTGATACGTCTCACCGAACCCTCCTGAACGACAGGTCAATCTGAAGAATCCAGTCCGAGTTCCCCCAGTCACCCCACAGGCCGTTCCACCAGTCACTCCACGAGCTGCTGAAGCCATCTATCGTGTCGAAGAACCTGGAAACTCACTTGTGATTAGGGATCCCCGTCAAGACAGGGACCCCCACCTGGATGATCTTATAGCGGCACTCATCGCTCTCCTCGAAGCATTAGAAACACGGCAGGTGGCAGTCCCACCAGATGGCAAGCCATATCTCACGTGGTTGGATGATATACCCGCACCCCAGGGTTTTGGGAATCCCACTTTCTCACAATTCAATGGGATAGGGGACCCGCCACAGCATTTGGCCCACTTTTATTCCCTGTGTGGCCCCTAGCTGGTTACTCCGGCCCAGCAAGAAGCCACAAAGCTCCTATGTTTCGTGCAGACATTGGAAGGTCCCGCATTCGTCTGGTATAACCAGCTCCGCATCGGATCGGTGACAAGTTGGGAGGATCTCTGCCGACAGTTCCTATAACAGTTTAGCTCCACCACACAGAAGACCAGCATTGCAGACCTCTTCAAGTGCAAGAAAAGGACTGATGAGCGAGTCACAGATTTCATCGCCCGGTGGCAGGGACATACATACACCCTCGATATGCCACTGACTCAGGAGAAATTACTGAAAAATTGTGTAGGGAACATTAAAATGGAGCTGGTACCTTCCCTGATTACCCAGAACTACCTTGGATGGTTCCGGGATTTCTCAGATAAGGCTCAACGCCTTGAGTAGGTTCTGCAATAGGCTAGCTAGGCATGTTCATTCCCCCCTATGATCCCAACTAGGAGGACTGCCAGAGTCGAACCCACCAAAGTGACCCAAATAGAAGCCCCCAGGCAGTTGGAATTACTGCCAGCGACACCAGCCATGCAACCCTGCAGAGGTCCTCCACCTCAAGTGCAGGCTCCTGCCCAGCAGCGACCACCTCAGAATCGACAGGTTCCCCCACACAATGGGCCACCTCCACCTATGCGATACAATCCGGTGCCGCCTCCTCGGCAGGCCCCACCGGCCCCTCATCAGGGCCATGCCCCTAGGGACCCCTATCTGGAAAGAAGGCACCAGACCTATTCATTCAACGAAAATCAGGTCCTTGGCTACTTCTGAAGTTCTCTAGAGTAAGGGATTGTGCGCCTTCCCGAGTACAGAAGGCCATCAGAGGCGAATCTCATCGATAACCCCAACTACTGTCCTTATCATTGGATTCTGGGGAACCCCCTCAAGCAATGTTTTGTGTTTAAAGACTGGATTCAAGACCAGGTCAACAACAATATAGTCAGGTTGGGCCCGACACCAACACAAGTGGCGGGTGTCTTTGCAGGGCCAGAGATCGGTAATGACAGTGAAGGCGAGTGGCAGCAGGTTCCCAGCTATGGGTCCCAGAGACACGATGACTGGATAGCTCAAAAAACCGTCGTTCATGCCCATGGTATCATCCAGGAATGACTGAAGCAGCCAGAACATTCAGAAGATGTAGCCAGTACCTCTACATCGCCTTCATAGTCGACCTCTTCCCAAAAGGGCAAGCAGCGATGACGCAAGAAGAAACAACACGCTCTTCCAGTGCCGTATTCGTCCCACACTCTTAGCGACTATATGCCCCATGAAATGGGGATTCCTCCTAGAATCCTCCCGATAGTGGATGACTCGTCGAGCGACAGCCAGGGGTACGCTTCGGCTAACACTGTGGAGCTGGTAAGGACCTATATGCCCCCCGACGAGGGGTAACACCAGGAGAACCCACCTAACGTTTCCAGCCGACGTCAACGTCAGTGGAACTGCAACCAAGCTGGTCGTCGAGGCACGTTAGCAGGCACTGTCAGCCAAGTTGTACACACTACTGAGACCAGGCAGCAGGCTCAGCGCAGAGCTCAGCACGCGCAACCCCATCTGAAGCCCTCAGCTCTACCTCCACCGCCGTTTGTGCTACTAGATCAGGAAGAGATGCCTCATTCGTATCACAGTCAGTCTTGCCCAGCTAAGGACCAGTCTCCACTGTCCGATCTTAGCCCGAAGACTACTCTCAAGGATTCAACTAGTAGGCAATGGGATGTGCCCAACACTAGTGAACCGCTGGTTCAACCGGCAGGACCTGCTATGCCCCCAACTGCAGAACGAGCTCCTGTAAGCAGAGGCTCACATTTGGCACGAATGTATGATGTTCTGATGCACCTGGATGGTATTCCAGCAAGGATTTCTATCCTTGAGGCCCTTCGCCTAGCGTCTGAAATTCGCGAACCAGTTGCTGAGGCCCTGAGGAGCCCCCTCCAGTTTGAGACGGAGGTATCAGCTTCAGAAGCCTTCAACACTGAGACAATTTAGAACGTTGAATGTCAGGCAGTTATCTCATTCTCCGGTGAAGATGAGGACCCTCCTATATAGGGGCATATTCGCCCGCTGTACATCACTGACCACTTCAATGGTGTGGAAGTCCGCCGCTGCCTCGTTGACACAGGTTCCAGAATCAACCTGATTCCAACTCAGACACTGTGAATGTTGGGTCTGTCTGAAGATGATTTAACTCCTTCTGACCTAAGAATCCTGGGATACGATAGGACCGAGCAAACCCCAATTGGCAAGTACCGCCTGAAGACTCAGTTCAGTGGCCTAATTGCCAGCACTGAGTTCATGTTCATCTCTCAGGACACCACCTACAACGCGTTGATGGGTAGGCCATGGCTCCATCTTCACGCAGCAATCCCTTCCTCGTGTCACTAGTGCCTCAAATACTCCCTCAAGGGTCGAGTAGGTGTTATCCAAGGAGATGCGTCTCCTTTCGCCTCTTCTGAGGCCTGCTATCTGGATGCTGATTATTACAAAAGTAAGTATAAGAAAATCCTAGTAAGCGAGGATGAACCAGCCCCGGTCACAAGTGATCACTAGGCAAGCATGGATGATGCCTACATCCTCCCAATCCACCGATTGGAGGCCACGACCCTTGACATGGGGCAATGTTTTGTTGTTTCAAGTAAGAAAGGAAGGCATGTTCCCATGTCCAAGCGATGGTGGGAAATCACCTCGTACTCCTACAACAACCAGGTTCAGGTGATCCTAGAGCCTCCTACCCCTGTGTGGTACCGGGATGTCAAGCTTATGTCAATGGAAGTACGTCATACGTGTCTCTTCCACCGGGCTAGAATCAACCGACTCAGGCCGACACATCACCACTGCTTTGATATCATCAAACATAGCCCCTTAGGCCGAAGGCCAAATGGGATAGGGTCGACTGCCTTCATTGCTATGGTCTCAATGGCGAGTGAGTCTCCTGATATAACGACCACTACTGCCCAAGCTGGCACCAGCTTCACCTCAGGTTTTGATAGCCCATAAGTATCTACCATTGTTGGAAATCCCCCCACGGGTGGAGAGGTAGACCTGGAGGATGCACCCCATGCCTTTGAGGAATGCGTCTCTACCACGATTGATGAACTAGTACAGGTGAACCTTGGTAGCGAGGTAGATCCGAGATCCACATTGATCAGTGCAGCCAAGTCCCCCGAGGAGCGACAGTGGTACATAGACATTCTCAAACCACACCGTGACGTGTTTTCCTGGAGTTACCACGAGATGCTAGGACTAGATCCCCAGGTATCCATTCACCGTATGGGCCTCCGGGAAAACTATCGTGGGTTTAATCAGCCTACCAGGAAGATGAACTCTTCTCATGGTGATATGGTTGAGGCCGAAGTTGACAAGCTTATCAAATCCAACTTTGTTAAGAAAGTCATGTAGCCCATGTGGCATGCCAACATTATTCCAGTCAGGAAGAAGAATGGGCAGATCAGAGTCTGGATTGACTTTCATGACCTTAATCGCCACTGCCCAAAGGATGACTTCCCCTCCCGGCGACTGAGAAATTTATTGACGCCACAGCCGGGTTCCAAGCTCTCTCTTTCAGGGATAGGTATTCTGGGTACAACCAGATCCAGATGGCCCCTGAGGATGAGGAGTCCACTTCCTTCAGGGATCCCCAAGGTACCTTTTTCTACCAGGTTATGCCCTTCGGCTTGAAAAATGCAGGTCCCACTTATCAGAGGGCCATGCATCGCATATTCAAGTCAATTCTCAGGATGCTGGTGGAATGCTACATAGAATACCTAGTGGTCAAATCACGCTAGCGCCAGGACCATCTCAGAGACCTTGAGAAAGTGTTTGGTTTCCTCCGTTCACGTCACCTGAAGATGAACCCATTAAAGGGTGCATTTGGGGTCAACTTGGGAAGGTTTTTATGCTTTTTTTAGATACCGAGGCATTGAGATCGACCCAGAGAAGATCAAGGATATTAGCCAAATGCCTCTGCCAAGAACTATTTGGGAAATTCAAGGTCTCCAAGGACACTTGGCCTATATACACCGATTCATCGCGAATCTGGCCGGAAAGTGTAAGCCCTTTTCCCGGATCATGAAGAAAGGCACCACTTCCGAATGGGATGAAGAGTGTCGGACCACCTTCGAGGAAATCAAGCAGTATCTTCTCCAACCTCTGGTTTTGATGCCACCCATCTCCGAAAATCCACTGGTCCTTTACGTGACTGCCCTAGAACAGTCCCTCAGTGCACTTCCCGCCCAGAAGAATAACGAGGGTACTGAGAACAACCTCTACTATCTCAATCACATGCTTCTCGATACGGAGGTCAGATACTCCCCTATCAAAAAGAGTTGCCTTCCACACGTCTTTTCTGTACAGAAGTTGTGGCATTACCTGAAGCCCCATGAGGTACAATTGGTCCCTCGGGTAGACCCACTGAAGTACATCCTGAACCTCCCCATGTTGACCGGCCGACTAGCACGGTGGGCAGTGATTCTCCAGCAGTTTGATATCAGGTTCGTACCTCAGAAGGCCATTAAGGGATAGGAATTGTCAGACTTTTAAGCCACCCACCCAACATCTGCAAATCAGTCCTTGGACCTGGATTTTACAGATGAGGTGATCCTCTCAGTCGATCACGCCGTCCCATGTTGGTAAATGCACTTCAACGGTGCCTCCCGGAGCCCCACCAGTAGGAGGCTCAATGATCCTAAGCTCAACAGAGTGGGCCTAGGTATCATCTTCATTACCCTAGTGCAAGCTATCCTACCATACTTGTTCCTATTGTCAGAAGGTTGTACCAACAACGAGGAAGAGTACAAGGCTCTCATCACCAGCCTCAAGTTGGCCCTTGAGAACGATGTGCCCCATCTACATGTGAAAGTAGATTTTGAGCTGGTAATCAAGCAGGTCAATGACGATTATGTCGTTTGGAAGCCGGAGCTTGTTCCATTGCTGGAGTGCACCCTCCACCTAATGGACCAGTTCCCCTCTCAGCCAAAGGTCACCCATGTCCCTCAGTCACAGAACGGTCGAGTTGACGCCTTGCCTGGCTTAGCCGCGTTGCTCGCGGAACCCGAGAAAAATGATTTGATCATACATGTGGCACACCGGAGATTCATTTCCCCCGTCACCCAAGAGGACAATGACGACCTACGAGTAAGTCATCTCACCACCGGGCCCTCTACGTTAGGGGTCCTGGTTTTGTCGGACATGGTGGATGAATTCACTCCCGACTGGAGGGCACCTTTTGTCGAGTATCTCCAAAATCATCGCCTCTAGGATGACCGGGCTGAGTGCTAGCGAATCTGACACCACGCGCTGCAATTTACCCTCCAGAGAGGCCCCAGTCTTGAACATATTCTTTATAAGCGGAGCTTTGATGGTGTTCTCCTCCATTGCATTCAAGGAGTAGAGATCCCTCAAGATATGCAAGAGGTTCACGCTGGTTCCTATGGTTCCCATCAAGCTGGGCCAAAGCTGTCCCATCAAATATGGAGGGTGGGATACTTCTAGCCCTCTATGATCCATGATTGTACCGGGTATGCCAAGAGATTCCACGCGTGTCAAGTACACGTCAACTTCCTGCATCGCCTGCCGGAGCCTCTCCACCACACCAGGTACTATTGGCCATTTGCGGTATGGGGACTTGATGTAGCGGGACTATATCCACCGGCAATAGCTTGCCGATGTAGGTTCATCCTGACTACTATAGATTTTTTTCCAAGTGGACAGAGGAAGTTCCACTCAAGGAGGTCAAGGCCTGTTCCATCGTTGACTTTGTGATATCCAATATTATCCACCGGTTTGGGGTCCCTCACACTGTCCTCACCGATAACGGCACCAACTTCCGAGCAGCTGAGATGAAGAAATTGTACGCCAAGTATGATATCCGTTCGAACCATACGTCTCGCTATCACACGGCGGAAAACGGACAGATCGAGGCGTTCAAAAAACCCCTCTCTAACATTCAGCAGAAGATGGTTGGTCAGAACAAGAAAAGTTGTCTGGACAAGCTCCCCAACGCCCTCTGGGCTTATCGGATGACGACTCACAACTATACCCAGGTGACCCCATATTCCCAAGTATATGGGGCTGAGGCCGTTCTACCCATTGAGATCTAGCTTCCATCGCTGTGCACTACAGTCTATGACCAGCAGGCACTGGATGAGGTGGTCGAAATACGTCTAGTTGAATTAGAAGCACTGGATGAGAACCGGCTTCGTGCCCTGCACAATCTGGAAATGCATCAGAATAAGATAGCGAGGGACTTCAACAAGAAGGTTCACCTCCGTTCTTTTCTACATGGTGACCTAGTGCTGGACCATCGAGCGCAAATGATCCTCAGTAGGAAACCGCCAAGTTAGAACCCAAATGGGAAGGGCCTTATATCATCCATAAGGTTTAGCCCAACGGGGCGTACTCCTTGGTGACCACAGATGGTGAGCGCGTAAGTCCTCCCACCGATGCCAGGTTCCTCAAGCAATACTTCACCTGATCCTTTTTCAAGGTCCAACACGACCTTAAACTGTATGGTCCTGCACGACCTTAAACTGCATCACCGTCCTTCAGGATGATAAAATGCAAAATGGTCCGAGCACTATGACCTTAAACTAACATCTCCCCTCATCCTTACTGCAAGAAGTTAAACTGCAAGCCATTCAGGCCTTCCTGACCCATGCACAGCCTTGGGCCCCTTGGCCATCGTTGACTCGAAATCTCTTATGGGATTGTACGGTGTGGTGTGGGATTGCATCCTCATTTACATCGGGTTACCTGCCGTACCATACATATACCCAGTTGAGACACATTTCTCGTCCAGGACAATGTTAAACTATGCTTCAAGAACTACAAGCGGCTTGATTCCCATCTTAATGGGATACGTAGGAATGCTAGGATGCCTCGTCTTGAGCCCATCCCCAAGCTCTTATCTCCCACTATCCCCCCCTCAGAATAGATTCCATGGAGGGACCTTGCGTAGCGAGGGGTAGGATTTCTTAGCCCCACTCATATAGCCCCGCTCATACAAGGATTGTAAGGGTTGCCCTATGTGCCCACTCTCGTTCTTCTATACTCCCACGTCCTCACCGCATGACGTTAAAATGAATAGCCTTCAAGAACTACATATGGCTTGGTTACCATCCTAATGGGTTATGTAGGAACTCCCGAACATTTCATCTGTTGGCCCAGCCCAAAAGCCAAAATCTTCCCCTCGGGTCAAGACATATGGCAGGGTGCACACTTTTTCACAAACTCACATCGAGCAAGCCTCGACCCGGCTGCATGTCACCCCTTGGAGATTTTTGACTCTTCCGTGCATTGATACAACTATGATTCACCCACTCCTTGACTGGGATTCCATCATTTTTCACACCTGGAGGGACCCCCAAGAACGGCCTGGATACTATGCCCCAGGGATCTCCTACCGGTACGGGCCAATGCCCCCGAGGGTTTCCAAGCAACAAGCTGATACAAGTCCCGCGTTGAAAATTTTGTCAATGGTCGACACTCATTTGTTTCTCCCATATCAGGTCACCATAGGAACATTGTGTTCCAAACATGGTCAACAGTGTCCTGGATCCTCGGGTCCTCCCCGAGATGGCCCAAACATCGAGTGCGGTAACTCGTTCTTCCCCATCCTTAAGCGACAAACTTCCCTCTGGGTGGTGCCAGCGGTCTGGCCCATGACCCCGATTCTCTTATAGGAGTGTATGGTGTAGTGTAGGATTACATCCAATTTCACATCAGGTTACTTTCCATGCCGTGCACACCACCGGATGAGATACAATTATCACTTTCCCCTTCCTTGCTGCAAGACGTTAAACTACAAGTTAGTCAGGCCGTCCTGACTGAGGCCCAGCCTCATGCCTCCCTCACCGAGGCCCAGCCTCAGGCCCCTTGGCCTCCTTGGGCCCCTGACCCTCATCCTTAATGCAAGACGTTAAACTGAAAGTAGGTAAGGCCTTCCTGACTGAGGCCCAGCCTCAAGAACCTTGGCCTCCTTGGGCCCCTAGACCTCGTCCTTACTATAAGACGTTAAACTGCAAGCAGGTCAGGCCTTCCGGACTGATGCCTAACCATCAGGCCCCTTGGCCTTTTCGGGCCCCCCAGCCCAGGTCCTCTCTTATAGGAGTGTATGGCGTGGTGTGGGATTATGTCATCATTCACGCCAGTTTATTCTTCGTACCATACACCTCCCTTGTTTTGGGGTATATTACTCCCCTCCTTGTCCCGCATGATGTTAAAATGCATCTAGAGAACTACCTGTGGCTTGATTCCCATCCTCATGGGATACGTAGGATCACTCGAATGTCTAGGATTCGTGTACATCCCCATATCTCAGGAATCTCCATCCCATCTTGGCTCCTTTGCCTACCCTCCCTCCATGAGGGGATTATATGGTGTGATGTGGGAATATGTCCTCGTTCACGTCAGTCTTGTAATGACTGTGGCATGTACCTATCCCTCCCGTGTTGTTCCATCAACCATTTTCAGTGGTTCACCAATGTGCCTAAGGGTACTCCAGTTTATTACCTGGAATACCAGACTTTACTCGGACACGTCCGCACCCGCCTTCCAGGCATTGCGGGTCCCTTCATCAGGGCTTCTGTCATCTTTCACACCCGGAGGGTCCCCCAAGAATGGCCTGGATATAATGCCCAAGGGCTCTCCTACCATTACAGGCCAACGCCCCTGAGGGTTTCAGACGAAAAGTCGATAAACTCCCGCGTTGTGAATATGGTCAGTGGTCGATGCTCATTTGTTGTTCCCACCTCAGGCAAACACGATATAGAGACTATTTTTCCACCATGGTTAATAGTTTTCCTCTATCACCATGCTAACCCCATTAAGCCCAAAATGTCAGTTACATGATTCACATCCTTCTCCATTCTCATCATGTCCAAGTAGAGTCTCATAACTCTTGGTACTTTTCCTCCATGCACGTCTGTGCGTTGGGGGAACAAGCCGCGTCAAAGGTGTCCTTCAGGGCTCTCTGCCAACTCCCAGTTGATGGGCGCCCCATGTATTGTGATAAGGATTTCCCCCCTTGTTTCCCAAACTGTGTTTAACTCACGTGGGCTTATGGATCAGGTTGACGTCGGTGCTTACTCGGGAAGTTGTCACCATCCATGGTCCGAGCTCTATGACCATAAACTAAGATCCTCTTAGAACTACGTTCAGCTTGATTCCCATCATAATGGGATACATAGGAATGACCAGACCCCCAATCTTTGGGTCCAGTTTGAGTTCATCAAATTCACCTCTCTGGTCCTGCCTTCAGGACCCTGACTACAGGACTGTGTGGCGTAGTGTGGGATTATGTCCTCATTCACGTTGGGTTTGCAATAGCTGCACCAAACGCACCCCTTCAAAGATTTATCCCTCATATTCCTTGTCCCGCATGAAATTAAAAGGCATATTTCAAAACTACGTGTGGCTTGATTCCCATCCTCATGGGATACGTAGGACCACCTGAATTTATAGACTTCGGGTCCATCCCCACCTCTTAGAGATCTCCCGATCTCCCAGTCACCTAGGCCCCTTGGATTTTCCCTCTCTAGTAGGGGGATATAAAGGTATGATACATGGTTTTGGCACTATGCCCCCTTTTCCCCGAAATCTTCCATCTCTTGGCTTCCCTCGAGTTCAGTCCCTCGACCCCTTGCAGTGGTTCACCTATGTGTTAAGAGTACTCTGGCCTAGAACCAAGAGTGTTAGATTCAACTTGGTCAAGTTCCCTCCACTTTTCAAGGTTTTTGTTTCCCTTCATTCGGGCTTTCATTATCATTCATACCCAAAGGGACACCCAAGAACGGCCTGAATACAATGCCCAAGGCCTATCCTACCATTACGAGCAACCGCCCCCGAGGGTTTTTTGAAAACAAATTGATACAAATCCCGTGTTGCGAATATGGTCAGCGGTCGATGATCATTTGTTTGTACCCAGATCTAGCCAACGTGACAGGATGATGTGTTGCGAACATGGTCAACAGTAATACTATGTCGTCAAGCCAACCCCTTCAGTCCTCAAATGTTGGTTGCATGATTCACATCATTTTCCACCCCATCATGTACAGGTTGAATTGTGACACTTTTGGTGCTATCCCTTAATGCACCTTTGCATGTTAGGGTGAAAATGCTGTAATACGGTGCCCTTCGGGGATACCACGGTCTGAGCTCTAAGACCATAAACTAAGATCTCCTCAGAACTACGTTCATCTTGATTCCCATCCACATGGGATACGTAGGACCGCCCAACCATGTCATTTTCAGGTCCAGATAATTTGGGAGCTAATCTCTCCCCCTTCACCTCTCACCTCTATGTGGGACCCATGGCCTGAGGTTCCTCTCTCGGGACTGTGTAAAGTGTGATTAGGGATCATGTCCCCATCCACGCCGGTTATGTCGCACGACACCATACACATTCACCGCCTAGCATCGCCTCTACTATGTCTACGCTATATGATGTTAAAATGCATTCTTGGTCCTATCATACGACCCTAAACTGTGACATTTTCATACTGTCCGCACAACAAAAAACGGAACTACATTGTGATGACCTCGTTGTAGGGGACATCACATTGGGTATTGGTTACGTGCCATGCAATTTGTCAACGACTATCATGGCTTGATTTTTTTGGCGACACCAGGACCTGCTACCCTAGGCTTGTCGCTTCACTAAAAAACAACTCACCTTAAAGGACAAACAAGATTTATCAAATTCAGCTTATTTTAGTTCAAGGCCCACGCCCGCACTCCCCTTTTTTCCCTAGAACTGGTACGTTACCATGCCACTTTTTAGAACTATGTGAGGATTTATTCTCATCCTCATGAGATACGTAGGAGCGCCCGTGCACTTCCCCGCTGGCCCAGCCCAACCTTCGTGTTTAGTCCGTCGACTCGTGGATTTCCCCAGAGAACACATGGTAAGTAGGGATTATGTCCTCATTCACATCGGGTTTTGTAACTGCCTTGCCATGTGTCCCTTGTTCCCCTTACATATTCCCGGTACAAGCTCTAAGACCTTAAACTAAGACGCTTTCAAGAACTACCTGAGGCTCAAATCTCATCCTTATGAGATACGTAGGAACGCCCGAGCACTTCCCCGCGGGCCCAGCCTAACCTTCTCTTTCGGTCCCTTGGCCTAAAGCCACTCCCAAGGGGGTCGTGCTGTGTGATAGGGGATTATGTCCTCATTCACATCGGGTTGTTCACCGCACCGTACACACCCCCTATTCCCATTCATGCCAGATGTTTGAGTTACTCCACCATGTGACTCTTATGTTTCCTCCCATTCATGATCCGAATTCTATGACCATAAACTAAGATCTCCCTATGGGAAAGGACTCTGATCCCTCTATCTAATACGTCTCGTTGTTGTAGTCAGATGTGTTTTGACAAAGAGCCCGAAGTGTGGGATTTTCATACGGACATTCCCCTCGTCCTATGACCAAGCTTCGTGAGCTCACTATTTGGATCCTCACCATATTCCACATCCAAAAGCACCCTCGGATGACATGGATGCTAGGCTTAAGGGCTATCCATAGATGCTGGACCTAAGGGCCCTCCAATCGTTTCGGGCCAACGTCCCTACAGATCTCTGACAACATTTGTGACATGGTCCCGTGTTTCGATCATGGTCAAAGTTCGACCCTCATTTGTTTGTCCCCATTCTAGGCTAACATGATATAGATGCTGGGTTTTCGCCATGGTCAACAGTTATCCTCCATCTTCACGCCATCATCATCGTGATCTGAATCTCAAACGCCATGATTCATACATTTCCACTTCCTCATGTTCATGTGGAATTCCATCATACTCGGATCTTTATATTCGCGCATCTAGGTTCACCACAAGATCATGTTAGTGACATTGGGCCAGTATTCACCGAGCATCCCTTTGCCCCAAACTTCCCCTTTCTGTGTCAGGAAAGTCCCACCACTACTTCTTGTTTCCCACACCGAGAATGACTCACGTGGGCTAAGTAGTTTTGGAAGGATGTGTACCAACACAGCCGAGCTTCTCATCATCCTGCAGGATGTTAAACTGAACATTAAGAACTACATACGACTTGATTCCCATCCCCATAGGATAAATAGAGACACCCAGGAATTTCACCTATTTTCCAGCCCCATAAATCGCAAAATCCTGTTCCTCCCCATTTCCGGCCCTCAGGCCTGACCCCTCGGGGGGAACCATGTAGCTGCAATTTTTCCGTGAACAATTTCAGGATACCCCAAGATCCCATTGGGAAGAGACAGACCCCCCCGCCAGAGAGGCCCTGTCCTAAATAAGGAATGATCCATGATCAAACCAATGCGCCCATATGGCGTACTCCCACCATGGTTGTGTAATTACATGAGTGTTGGATTCTATTCAGACAAACCATCACTCCATATTCCACTCTTTGCGTGCCCCTTATTCGGACCCTCTCCCCCTTTCATGTCTGAAGAGACCCCCTAACGACCTGGTCTCATGCTGCATCAGCTCACCTACCATCCTGGGCCAACGTCCCGAAAGACTAGTCATGTTTGGAAGGACCCCATAACAATATGGATGCTTGACCTAGGGTCCGCCTACTGTCCTGGGACAACGTCCCGAAAGATTTACCGACAAAATTTGGGACATTATCCCGTGTTTCGAACACGGTCAACGGTCGACCCTCATTTTTTGTTCCCATTTCAGGCTAATGCAGTAAGGATATCATTTCTCCACCATGGTTAATGGCTGTCCTTTATTGTCACGCCATTCCCACAGTGTCCCGAATCTTGGGTATCGTGATTCACACAACCCATTTCCACCTGTTCAGACCGATTTCAGTGCCCCTGGCGTTGCACTATTCGTGCATAAGAGCACGCTGAAGAATTGGTAATTCAGCTGTTTTGAGAACTCCCTTCTCTGGAAAAGCTTCTCCCATCTTTCCGAAATCCGGACGGGTAATCCAAATCCCGGATGCCCAGATCTTGGTCTCCATTCTTATGTTAGGTAGGACGAGAAGGCAACTATCTCTTATTTATCACATCGGGCTTGACCCATGTGAGCTTGGGGAATTATCAACGAATTTCATGTAAACATTGTAGGGATGTAAAAAACCTATTCAAATAGTGTAAATCATGCATGCTACGACATTAAAAACAAATAAGGAATAAATTGAAGTGTGAGAGTACCAATAAAAGTTTTTAGTTTGTTACAGTACCTAGGGATCGACTCCCCCCATGGACGGGCTAACCCCGTCAAAAGAGCATTGCATCTCCACGACCCTTCGGCTTGTGGCGTCCAAGAGTTGTTGTCACCTACTCAACTCTAGCTTCTCCTCAACAGCGGCGGGGTGCAGTCTGTCAGCCTTAGCTCTGGCCCTTTCTACGCCAGCATGAATGGTAGGTATCTTTCCAGAAGCCTGACTCATATGCTCCTCTACCTCTGCCAGCTGGGCCTTCAACCATGAGATCAGATCAGATTGTGCATTAAGAGAGGCTGAGTGCTCATCCGCCCTGGCCTGCAGCTGTTGGACCTCGCTTTCAGACTCCTGTAGCTTCTTGATGTTTGTTGCCTTCCTCCGCTGCCAGCCCACGCTGAGCCCCTGATCATGCTCCTGGATCTTCTTAGCCATAATATCTTGGATGAGCACGTGAGGACGTTGGGCATCCACTCCCCCAGTGCACAGTTCATGCAGCCGCGAGCCAAGTCTGTCCATTTCATTCACCCATAGAGTTTTGGGGTGTCCTTGATGAAGCGTGTGATCAGCTTCCACGATCGGCGGCAGACTATGTCGATGTCTTCCTCGTCGGAGGCCGTTTTGTCCCAGTCTGTGCGATTGGAAAGCTCGTACGTAGGATACACCCGTAGAAAGTCCTCGATAGGATCTGCATTTGGCGTCGAATCTAGCGTGACATGTAGCACTGAAGCAGGCGCGATAGGACTAGGACCGGCAGGTCGATCCTCTTCATCGGAGTTTACCTCAATGACCACGGGCATAACCCTACTAGTGGCCCCACCAGTGATGATGTTTGTTGCAGCTCGGGGAGATAGGGGGACTATCGCCACCATCACCGACATGCCCCTAGGAGGGATGCCACTAGAAATCTCGACTAGCCTTGCCGCAGTAGCCCATGCCATTTGGAGAACTGTATGACAGAGAGGGACATAAACGTTAGTTGGCATAGTTTACATATGACGACAAGGAAACTAGTAGAGGAAACTTACAGAGATTGACCTTCTGGTGCTGCTCTTGAGCTGATACTGACGGGACCCCGATGCAAGGCCCTCCGTATACGGTTGGAATGTCTGGAGATTCCAGAGGAGCCACCTCGGGTGCTCTGGTCCTACCAGATGCGGAACTGGACACAGCCATAGGCTTGGGTTCTGAAGGTCCTGCATCATCACCCACCAAGGGGCGAGAACGAGGCTTGCGTACAAGTTCCTCTTGCATGGCTCAAAAATCGGTGAGAAGTCCATAATGGCCCAAGAGCGGACCATAAGGAAAGAAGTTCGGAATGATACCTCGAGAGCCTCCACGAAATCATCGGAATCTGAGCCTTGATCTCCGACCTCGCCCTCCTCCAACGGGCTCCCTCCTCTAGCCTCATCCTCCCGAGAGGTGTCCTCTGATTCTTCCGGAAGGGGGAAGCGCTCCCTCAGATCGGAAGCTGACAACTGTGTGGGGACCGTTCGATCCAGCAGTACCCTCACTCAGTCTGTCATTGGATGAGGGACACCACTAGAGTGAATGTAATCATCCAGCTCATCCATGTATTGCTCTGCCTCATGCCGGAGACGCCATGAAACCAGCCTGGACTAGGCCTATGCCGAGTAATTCCATCCCAAGGCGATTCAAGTGTGCCCATATCTCGGGTGGACTGAGGAATTGCCGGTTGACGTCCCAAATGTCCCAGGTCGCTGGGAAGACGACATCCTCTTCCATGTCGATATGATGCAGCTGCTTCCCCGGAGCCTGAGTGGATATCCTACAAAATCCCCTCGGTGGTCACCAATCAGGATGGCCCTGCTCTTCCAGAATCATCGGATCCTCCGCTGCTGCCACATCCTCAGCGGGTGCGGGTCTCGCCGCCATGGCAGCCCCGCCACCGCGAGAGGCCCTAGCTGCCCTCCGACCCCGACCTCGGGATAGAGGAGGCCCACCGTCGCCAACCCCAACAGTTGGCTGCTTTAGCATCTCCCCCAGGTAAGCAGCCTCCCAGCTAATGGCGTAATCCCTCACCAATATGAAAGCGGCGGTGGATGGAGGAAATGTGATTTTCATTTTTCCGTCTTCTCGAATGAACATGAGCCACAACTGCCTCATCACACATGAGTTCCCCTCGTGACGCACCTCCCAGTAGACTTGCAGGGTCAACCGCTGGAGGCACCAGAACTGCCTCAAAAACCGATGCGGGGTGTACGGTTCTCAGAGTGGTTCACGATCCACTCATGCCTCAAAAACGCCACCTCGAAAAAACAGGTGGTAAGCCCGGTGCTCTTCCGTTCCCTGCCCATCGTCAGTGAGTATCCTCGTCGACAATGGGAAGGGGTGGAAATTAAACACATCCGCCCTCCACACCAGGTTCAGCACCATCGGCACGGTTAGCTTGAACGGGAAGCTCCCGACTGCATTCAGGATAGAGGGGTGGAAGTTTGATCATTGTGGAGAGATAGGGTCTGGATATTCATAGATCCCCCCGGATGTGCGCCGCAACCCACCAATACAAGAGGTAGAAGGGTCCGCAAATCCTTGGCGGCTTCATTCCCTTGATGATGTGCCGCAACATTCTATACAGCTTGGCGAGCATGGGAATCCCCAGATTGACCTGCTGCCCCATGGCTAGCATAGACGCCATGATAAACGAGTTGGGATGCACCCTCATGCTGGTATCCCTCACCAGTAGGATCCAACTGTAGATGAGAGCCACAATGAACGCCACCTGCCTGACTATCGACTGTTGTTCAGTGCTGATAGAGAAGCCCCAAGTCTTCCATTAGTTTTCCTCCAAGACCCGCCAATACAAGTTCTCCTTACCCCGTTGGGCTGCCCTCGGACAAGTTCGAGGCCTCATAGGGAACTCTCGATTTCTTGGGAAATTCAGGAAGCACTTGAACCACTTTTTAAATTGGACATCCCTCACTGTGTCCATGTCCTCTCTAGGGACGAGTGCCATCAGTGCCGACGCCAGTCGCGACATTTTCTCTGTATCCTCCCATGCGCTCATGACGGGGAGGAACTCATCATACATGGCCCCTAGGATCGGGACCCCCAAAATCTGGTGTACATCCCACAGGCTGATTCCCACCTCCCCGTTGTGTAGGTGAAAGGTATTGGTCCTAGATGATCATCTGCTCAGCAATTCCAACATTAGTTTTTTCGGTTGGTAAATGTGGAACTGGGAGGCCCATGCCGCCTCATATAGACCCACTCTCCTCAGCTCGGCCCCAAGCTCCTCACATGAGGCACCTACCAAGTAGGCCCAGGACCCGTCATCATTAAAGTTGCTACCCTGGCACAAATCCTACTCATTGGACCACCTTTTCCTCAAATCCTGCAAATCCAGCTTCAGTATTGTATGGTGGAGAGGAGGGGACGTATCCGGTTGCAGTGGCTTACCATCTATATTGTTCACATGGTTGTAGATATAGTCGGTGGTGATGGGCATGAAGTCCTCTTGCGCATGACCATCGGCCGCCCTGAACCATTAGTACTGACATGGTGTGCTCTTAAACCATCAAGTTGGTTCGTCCCTACTCGCCTCAGGGATGAAGACGTCATCCCTCAACCCGAAGCCGTACAATGGCAGCTTCTTGCACTGCAGATAATTCTCTTGACCTTCTGATAGCAGATCGTTCAAAGAAATGTGGTCTGAGTGGCTTCAGACCATCTCCTCAAGGCCTAGATAGTTGGCCATTTCATCCCTCTGGGCGGCGTCAGTAATCACCCCCAACATAGCTTCTCGATAGGCCATTTTGGTTCTGACACTCAGAAAATAATTTTTCAGAATGGATCACAAAGCTGGGTCACGAAGCTGGCTCGTGGAGAGCTCTCATGAAGGTTGGTTTAAAAACCAAGCCGCGGAGTCCGACCTAGGCCGGCAAACAGGAGTTTCCATGGCGCGGTCACGGAGTCGGAGACTCGCGGTTCTCCACGAAACTTGATTCGCGGAGAGCAGGCACGGAGTACGCGGAGCTTCACAAAATCGAGATCACCAATGGACAAGAATGTTGCGTGAGGATAAAAGAGGTCGGCCCCCTATTTATAGGCGGTGACCCTGGAGCTTCGCAGTGCACCCTGCCCGCGCGAAGCATCGCGGTGCGTCTGGATCACGTGGTCGCAGTCAGCACTGTGGGACCTCTTCGCGAAGTCACATCGCGAACCGCCGACAATTTTGGCAATTTTCCCTCAGACATTGACCCTACATCCCTCCTCGGATCCATGTTTGAGGGGGGGGGGGTATTTTGATGGTGCCAAAATATTTCACAAAAGGAAGGAGTGAAAAAGAATCCCCGGACGCTGCTTCGCGAAGCACCGATGCGAAGAACCCCCTAGCATCGCGGTCCCGCGAAGCCCAGGATGCGGTACCTCCGCGCAAACAGACTGATGTTCGCGAGCCCGCCGCAAAGCACCAGAGGCGGTCCCTCTCCACGAACGGGCTGACATTCATGAGCCCCCCGCAAAGAAAACCACCGCCCCTTCGCGCCGCGTGAGTTCCGCTTCGCGGCGCCCCTTGCCTATAAATACTGGGTTCCCCCTGAGCCCAGAGGAAGGACAATCCGAACTTTCAGCTTATCATCTCCTGAATCAAGAATCACCATTTACCCCTAGAATCATGAGCTCCGTGAGGTACTTCTACATCGCGAGACGCCTTTGCTTTGTCTCGTTTTGTGCCCCTCTTCCGAGAGGGATGCCCTTCGTGAAGCTCAAGGGAATTCATGAAGGAGGGGGATTCCCACGGGAACCCGGGCAGCCGCGGAGCGTTTATGCTTCACGAAACACCCATCCTGTACTAGTGATCCCCATGATAAGGCAGGATCGCTACACATCGAGAAGCACACTGCCTCGCGGCACCTTACTTCGCGAGGCACCTCTGCTTCGCGAGGCAGTGCTCCACGAATACTATTCCACATTGCGAAGCACCCCCCATCCACACCATTACCACATTCTAAGGCCAAGGCACTCCACTTCGTGAAGCACACTCCACTGCTTGGAAATTATTCTTCCCGTGCGACCCTCCAGTTTTGCACGATGTGATTTCAAAGTCCGACGGACAATACCACTCATAGCGTTGCTTCAACTAATGCTTCTTCGCATAGGAACACTAACGACTATTGCTTCTTCACATAGCCATGCTAACGTGTACCCCTTGATGGTTCGATCTATGACCCCCCTTTACCACCACCTTATGGTACCTTCCCTTCCCCATGGAGTGAAGGGTACCAGTCATGTAAGTCCTTGGGGTGCGGAGTAAACCCAACACATCCGAGCTACATGACGTTAAACTGCCAAGCACCTCGTCCTCAACACATGACGTTAAACTGTGATCCGGCCTCATGCATCACACGTAGGGTCCCCCCCATCTCGGACATTTTTTACACCACTCGTCTCCACAGAGACGGGGTCACCCCCTCCACGAGGGATGATATCATCCTTCTCGGAGTAGCGTATGTCCATGGGAGAATGGAAACCACCTTGGTGTAAGCCCCCTAGCCCCTCTTGCGGAAGGCTGCACCCCTGCATCTCCGTACTTCCCCACTACCAAGGTCAGTGGAGGGTGTGATAGGGGATGAGGCACCTCCCATCATTGGTCCCAAATCCCTCTCTTTCCATGCTTTTCCGCACTTCGGGACTCCATCATGGAGTATGTCCCGGCACCATGGGCCGCCTAACGCGTAAGCCCCTCTTCGCTTCTCACGGACGCATCCTTTGCGACGTGATCATCAGGTCCCTGCAACCTCTTGTTTCTCACACCGAGCATGACTCACATGGGCTTAGAGTGAGCACCGAACCTGACCCCCACCCTAACCGAACTTCGAGGAATTTGATCCATGTCAAGGCATGGTACATAGGAAGCCTCTACGAGGTTCAAGCCCGCCACTCGGTCGTCTATTCACGTCGAGTCCCACCCTCATCCAGCATGACGTTAAACTGTATTCCCTTGTCCCGCATGACATTAAACTGTACATCTATTTTGAACTACGTGGCCTTTGATCCATGTCAAGACATGGTACGTAGGAAGTGCCCCTGAGGTTCTAGCCCATTGCCCGTCGTTTATTCACGTTAGGGTTCACTCCTCGTCCCGCATAATGATAAACTGAATTTTGGCCCAACGGTAAGCCATTGTGCCCAATCTGAACTACGAGGACTTTAATCCATGTTAAGGCATGGTACGTAGGAAGCCTCCCTGTGGTTCAAGCCCATCTCCAATCGGACCAAGCTCCCTTCTTCACGTCGGTTCACTGACACCCACCATCGGACCAAGGTCCACCTCCACGTCGGTTCGTTGACGAAGCCCCTTTTGAACTAAGAGGTCTTTGATCCATGTCAAGACATGTTACGTAGGAATCCTCCTTGAGGTTCAAGCCCATCTCCCATCGGACCAAGGTCCCCTCTTCACGTCAGCCTTCCGGCGTCCACACCTGAACTACGAGTCTTTGATGCATGTCAAGGCATGGTACATAGGAAGCCTTCACGAGGTTCAAGCCCACCACCAGTGGACCCCTGGGTCTACATTCACCTCGGTCCACTGACGACACCCATCAGACCAAGGTTCACATTCACGTTGGCTCGCCGGCACCATCTTGAACTACGAGGACTTTGATTCCCTACCACGGGGATACGTAGGAGGTCTCTTCGAGGCTCAAGCCCAACATCACTGTCGCCCCGCGATGGTACCATTTCACTCCCCCTCCACTTCATTCATCCATCTATCACCCATCATGATTCTCACACAAACTGCCATATCTCGGCGAGATCATGCCATTCCGCTCCTCTTCGCAGCCGCCCATGGGCTGGTCCCGGTATCGGCACCCCTTCAAGGGAAGTTCCTCAATCCGATCCATTCCTACTAATGCTCGGATCGGGCTGATCCATCTCCGCTGGACGTTAAACATGCGGCATACCCTATGTTAAAACACATGAATCAGAGGAAAACCTCATATATACATCTTTGGTATATAATTCCCTACGCTCGATGTGGGATTCCTCGGGTTTCCACACTCTCGAGAAGCCCTATAACAAGGGATAACAAATAGTCATGCCAGTTCCCCAACATCCAGACACTCTATTGATGCCTCGATGTGACTACTCCCCTGACTGATGGTTGCTGCCCTGACCAGACCCTTTGGAATGTTCGTATAGAAGTAGTGCAATTAACCGGCGTCCATGGAAACATGGCACTGGGAAGAGTTTCACGAACAATGTATTAAATCTATGAAGGAGACCTGGACAAGGTGACGAGTTCTGAGAAGGAATCCACAGAAGGAAGAACAGACACCCCATCATCCCGTTTCGATCATGGAGAAGATTCCCCTAAATAAGGAGTGAATTCCGCCCACCTTTGGAAAGCGGGAATTCAAGGCAAAAATGTTGCGCGTCCTCCTCCGCTGACGGACGGATGCGCGCGCCCCGACGAAAGCGTCAGAAACAACCATGTTCTTCCAAATGTTTACCAACGCCGTGTCTCTACCCACATCAGCTGTCACAGGATTAACAACTATACAATGTGTCGATATAGTATAAGAAATGTACTTATGAAATTCATTTCATCTAGAATAGATGAACATAAGACTTGTGTTCATAACAGCCCACATCATTTTTCTGGGGTTCCCGACAGTATGCCTCAAAAACCTCACTATTACCCAAAAAATCATATAATTTTGGACATGGAATACAATTTTTTATCCATTAGATCCCATACACATCAAAAATAAATTATTATAATCCATATTCATATTATTCTTTAATATAATTCATTTAAACTTCAAACATGAGCCACCAAATTCTGATCTAAGAGGGCCTATAACACCTTAGTGACCAAAGCATGGCATCAATCCAAATGAAAGATTAAATATACCAATTCCCCAGAAAAATAGCACGTATTTATATCCTGTTAACTTTCAAAATATTATACATATCTTGTATGAAAAATATCACATCATCATACAATCAGTAATGCACCCTTAATAGTATGAAAAGAATGCCTGACATGTGATCTCTAGAAAGTTCATATAAGATACATGAGATGGAATACCCTCATCTAATGTGGTTTCAATAGACATTGATCCTCAGTAATATCAATTATTATAGCACAAAACTAGTGAATCACACCATATTGAAATCAAAGAAAAAGTAAAAATTACAAAACTAAAAAAGTGAAATATTCGAGGTAACATGGAATTTCCCTGTACATGGGTTAGCTAATCCCCAAAAAAACATTTTAACAACTACATGTTACATACTATCTTAGCATATTGGCTCCAAATAGTATGTAAAAGGAGAAAATAACCCCTCTAATACAGCATCGTAACGTCTCGAATCCGAGTGCTACCCAAAGTTTCCTAAAACCCCATCCGTCACATTACCTCAAATTTATTTTCATAAATGCCAGAGGCTACTGACTAGTAGTAAGGGAGAAGGTGTGATATGGGGGGAAATATTACCTCATTAGAAGAGTCATCACAATAGGAAACAAATTGTAAAAATAGAATAAGAATAAATGTGGAAGCGGTAATACTATCAAATTTAAACTACGAAAGACTAAATGTAAATCCAACAGAGGACACAATATATATAATACATGGAATATGTATCTAAGAATGAAAAAACAAGTCACAATGAAAAAATGAAATACAAAAAACAATGTTCAAAAGCAATATGTAAACTCCAATATCATCTCAAGCATCATCCTGATCTCATGCTCTCCATCTCCTATAGTAATCATGTACTTGATGAGGAAGGTCTCTTCCCCTTATCTATAAATGAAACTATATAATCTGTTTGGGTAAAAAATCATGAAAGAAATAGGGTGTGAGATGAATCATAGTTGGTAACCACCAAAATATATATTCGCAACTATCATTTAATATTTACATATATAACAGGTAATATGTAAAATGATGCAATAAAATGGGAAGTACTCAAAAGTAATCAATCCAATTGTTTTCAATTGTGTTCTTATACATTTAATATTCAATCTTTATAATCATGTATTGTAACACCCCAGGTAAATAAAGAATATGACATTTTCACATTTATCAATATTTGTGAATAAAATATTAATATTACTTTAAAGGGGACACAATGCTCGATGGCATACCCAATACGCAACAATGAGTTTCTTGGAAATATTACGTTGCACTCTAATAATAAAATAATATTATTTTAAATGGTAGTTAACACCTAGTCGTTGTAAGGGCAGGAATGAACAGAAATAACTACAAAATAATTATATATGTTTTTCAAATATTTTTACTCTTTATAATAAATGTTATAGGATTATAAATGCGAATGAATCCAATTTTAAGCGTAAACATTCTAATATTCTTTAAAAGGATGATTAAAAGCCTTTTGATGGAGAAACTCTTTTAAATCCAATTTTTGACAATTTTATGTGTTATATTTGACAAAATAAAATTCTTCTTTGCAATCAAGACATCAAAATGTACTTTGTGTAAATTTTTGGTATTTTTCCGATAAAGATCATTTTTAATGAATATTAAAAAATGTCGTATTTTAATTAAAAACCTCTTTTTAATATAATTTATTTATATGATTATATTATCCTTTGAATTCGTTTTAAAGTGAAATTAGAATATATTTTTAGCATTTAACCCAATAGTGGTCATTGTAATTAATTTCACTTTGAAATTGGACTTAAACTAGTTTCAATCTTTTAATACTTATTGTTTCATAAAAACACGCTATTTGCTCTGACAACGGGAATTAATTATTAAATTTATTATTGTAACTTATATGTTTTGAATTTTCTAAAATATACATCATTTTTGAATTCGGAATATCAAATATAGCTTAGGGTGATGTTTTGGTATTTTTTTGAAAAACATCAATTTTTGATTAATAGTGAAACCACTACGTGGTACTTAAGAAACTGTTTTTTTTCATTTAAATGAAATTTTACCACCTCTGTGTTTCAAATTTCAAAAATCTGACATACATGGTAGTAATTAGGAAGTAAAATGTGGTTCAATGGGATTAAAATATTTTTTTAGTGAATAGTAACTTTTAAGTTTTTAATCGCGATTAGAGATAATTAGTGTAGTTTAAGGAAAAAATAATGTTTTAATGATATTAAATTACCTTGAAATATGTCCCACCCTTATTGGATGTTTCATGGACGACCACGAAAACCCATGGGTCGATTTTTGGGACCCCATGGAGCCACTTGGGTAAGATAATGACATTAATACCTTTTATTTAAAGTAAAAGTAAAAATGTCACAAACATGAGTTGTTTTACTAAAACAATTTTTACATGGGGTTATACAGGTCAGATTATCTACTATAAATTGTTATTAGAAAGATAAAAAGATTTAATACATCGTGATATATTTTTTATGATTTTTAGACATTAAATAAATTAAATTATTTATGACAACATGATGCTGTAGCGATTACCTCATTATTTAACGATTTAAATAAAATGAAAATATAATGTAAACTCTAATACCTACACTTGTCAAAAACCCATTGTATGGGTGTATTTAGAACTCTAATAACCTTATCATCTAAATATATAATTTTGGGACCTTTAAAATCCGAAAATCATATTATAATAATGTATTCTTTTATAACATTCCAAGAGTGCCCCTCCTCTCCTCTTATAAAAGGCCCCCACCTCTACCACCTTACCCACACTTCCAAAGCCTTTGGCTTGGAAAAACCCTACCCATTTCATCTCTCCAAATACCTATCTTCATAATTGAATCCTCACATTTGGAATAATACTTTCCAAGGAAGCCTTTGAGCTTAAATCAAAGAGAGTTACCAGTTTTAAAGGTAGTGTTTTCTCTTGTGTTCTTATATTTTATTTTGCTTCTCCAACCCCATAAACTCTTTTTATTATAATATTTTGTAACAACACCAGATTTTTAAATATACTAGGATGTTCTTATGTGATGGATTTGAGCTACAATTACACACACCTTCGTCTAATGGTTAAAGAAGATACTGTTTCTGTGGTTGGCGATTTTCTCCCTCACGAAACGATTATTGTTCAGTATTCTTTTAACACCTTTAAAGTTGGCCATTATGATGTCACTATATTATATATATATGATATATATGGTTTTTATGTTTACTATATGCTTCTTTATTTTATATTTAAAACATACCTTATTTTTTTTCAGGTTGTGCAAATGCGATAATTTCATATGAGGAAGTGTGGACTACCGCCACCTCAAGTGATGTGACTCATTAATGAAATACATGGAATGTATATAGAATGAAATTAATGAACATATGCGACCTATATAACATATATATTATAATGTAATTATAATATATATATATATCTCTCATTTATTTTAAATTCCATTAATATGAGAGAAACAATGAAAGTAGCATTCATGCGTACGTACGACCTACCGTCTCCATGAATGGTGATTTTCATTTTTTATCTCCAAATGTTATGGAATAGTATAAAATGAATCTTTTCTGTATATATATGAAATTTTAATCATTAATACTATTCTGTAAATGATTTACTTATAACTACATGGGCAATCATTTTCAAACAAGTTCATTTTT
This sequence comes from Viscum album, assembly GCA_963277665.1. NCBI lineage: Eukaryota > Viridiplantae > Streptophyta > Magnoliopsida > Santalales > Viscaceae > Viscum > Viscum album. The sequence goes on from OY728125.1 coordinate 1,031,287,843, forward strand.
TACCCATGTACCAAACATCAGCAAAAACATCTGATATGAACTAACATTATTAAACAATTATTATAACATTATAATATGTGTTATTAACTGAATAATAATCTTTAAAGGAGTTTCATAAGCAATTATATACTGACCAAAGTTTATTATTCAGGAATATAAATAAACGAACAAGACAAGTTGGACTTGAGGTAAGGGACCCTACCCCTCTCTTTCTTTTTAAGTAGACTCTTTTATGACATTGCTTTTAAGCTCATCATTCATATGATTGGGATGTTCATTTATATTACTCTTACTATAATTTTTATGTTCATATGATTAGAGACCCTATTTTCTCTCATCAATCCATTTTGGACGTTTTGAGTCGCGCCGTTAGGCTGCTGAATTTTCGTATGAGATCCAACCTCTCTCTTTCTTTTTAAGTACTCATATTTATGTCACTTCTTTTAAGCCCATATTTTTTATGTTGTAGGATGTTATTTTATATTACTATTTATGTAAATTTTATGTTAATATAATGAGAGACCCTATTTGATCTCATCAATCCATTTTTGGAAGTTTTATGTGGCGCCGTTAGGCTGCCGAGTTTTTATAAGGGATTTTCGTCTAACATTTATTCTCGTGAGATTTATGCTGAATTATCCACCATTTCCTTTGAGTGGTATATGTACTGACCATTATTCTAATAATTTTTTAATATAATTTCTTTTATGAGTATTTACATCAATGGTGTATTTCCTTTCTTTCATGGGGTGTATGTTCCGAAAGATAACCAAGTCGTTAAGGGAACCTTTCACCCTCCTCTTTTTAAAAGACTTATTTTATTGGGTCTTTTAATTTACATATTGTAATTTTGTAATATGTTCTTCTATATCATTATTGATGTAAATTTTATGTCCAAGTGATGAGATACCCTTTTTATCTCTCATCAACTCATTTTCTGATTATTGTAGTGACACCGTTAGGCTGTCAAATTTTTGCAAGGGAACTTCATAACCCAATTTTGATTCTTTGGGATAAACTTGTACTCCTTGAATATGTCATTATATGAATATGTGTGAATAACCTATGATTTTCTTACACTTAATATCCACTTATATTTGGTTTATTCGTTTGTCTCACATAATTATGTAATTGATTTATCCTTAATCCAAGGATACCGTCTTTTTAAGGGACATCATCTCAATCTCATTTCATTGAGGAATATCTTGTTTTATACACAACCTTATTTTATATAGTGTATAAACCCCTTTAACATTTAAGTTTATCCAAAAGAATATTTTTATACGAAGCGTTTTACTAAATGATAAAAGGGAATGTTTTGGTCGTACATATGCGTCGACAACGACTTCTCTACCGTCGTGACCATTATTTGAGTTTCAGCTTCCTCTACAAGCCATACATTTTTTTAAATGAAAAATAAATACCATGTTTTACATTTCTTTTATTTTGGTATTGAAAATGGTTTTCATAATGTTTTTATTATATCAATGTGTTGTATTGATATATTTTTATTGAAATGTGGAAATGTTATGTTTCTTTTATGCATGTTTTTTGTGATACGATTATGTTATGGTTCATGGGCATTGTTATGAAGACGGGTGGTTCCGTGATAAACTAAGGGCTGGTGAACCCGATATAGCTCTACAATGCATTGGGTAACGCAAAGGAGTTAAACGTTAAGGTTTCTCCGAAGTGATTTAGGGAATATACTGTGATGGGTATTCCAAACGTAACCATGAGGGTTACTCCCTATGTAAGAATGTTATGAATGCCTCAAGTTACCTTTATGACTTATAATTTCTATGATTTATTCCTCATTTGATGAGGTATGTTAAAATGATTATGTTTTATGAGTAAAGTATGATTTCATACATGGACTAATGTTTTCTTTTGGTACCTTTATATCCCTTACTGAGATTGTTATGCTCATACCATGTTTTTGAAATATTTTTCACAGGTCAAGGGAAGGGTACATGATATGATGATAGTGTCAAGGATGTGTCAAGAAAGAATCCATGTTTTATTTTAAATATGTTTCCGCTGATGGAAAAAATGAGTACTATCTTTTATGTAACAACTTTGTTTAAATGTGGAATGTAATGCATGTTTTATGATCTAATTCTCTAAAACTCTAAACCTGAAAAGATCCTTAATGTGTAATCATTTAATAACTCAGGATTTGGTAAGGTTTAAGGCTGGGGCCTTATAGTTGGTATCAGAGGTCGGTTTAGACAACTTTAGGGATTAGGAGTTTTTGTTAGACACATGATTAGTCTCTATATCTATTATTTCAGTTAAATCCTTGTTTTATAACTTTTTTCAGGTCAAGTAAAGTTGGTTAAGAATGGAAGGAGAAGGATGTCAAGCGAAATTCCTATATCTTCCTAATGACATGATTGCAATAATTATTACCAAGGCATGTTCGGATGATTGTGAAACTTTTTCTAGCATACAACTCACTTGCTAGAAGTTGTTTGAGATATCAAACACCTCCACTATAACTTGTTATCATCGTGGATCATGGGTTGTATTTAGACAAATACTATTTTCACAATATTCTCATATTTTCAAGAAAGGTAAATATTATCAAGTTATTTTCAAATATTTTACCTTATCACAAGAATTTAAAGCATATTATGATTTTAAAAATGGTGCTGAGGAAGGAGACCCTTGTGAAACCTATTTAAAATATATTTTAAAATATAGTCTCTCAGAACATACTTATGGTATTTTAAAATGACCAATAATAGAATGTTTCAACTCAAATTTTGTCCGACTATTTTATAGAAATCATGTTTTATCAGATGTTTTGGAATTATATGTCATACATGATTATTTTCCAAAAATGTTTTTCCATGAACACCAATATGACCCATGTTTTACAAGGTGTATTTGGATGGAGGAAGAAAATGATTTTGAAGGATATCTAAATCATTGTTGTAATGCATGGGACTTCTACCTACATGCGCAAGATGACGATGAAACCGAGTAGACACCATGATCAAGGTATGATGTTATTCATTTTGGAAATCATTTTATTTTATCTTATGGTGGTGAAATAAGACTTCAAGAATTACGATGTTGACATCGTAATGAATTTGGATGAAATTGAGATGCATAAGTAAAATATTGAGGTTAAAACATGTTAGGGTTATTTTTGGAGTTTTATAAAAAGGACAATACGCAGACCGTGTGACAACCTGTCGCGTCGGACAAAGGTGTGGGAATCGAACCCACAACCAAAGTGCGACTGGTATTTATCGCCTACCACTAAAATACATGAAGTCCCTAGTTAGTATAACTTATTTTTTTTAGTTAGATGATTTTATGAATTAAGAGTAAGTTTATTATGGGTTATCTATGTAAATTATTAACCTATCATGGAGGATATGTGTTTAGGCTGATTACTTTTCAATATGAGTCTTTAAGAGAAAACGAGGTTATTTGGAGATAAGTGTTAATTTTTACCTTGGAAGACTATGTGATTAAATCCTTAAAATATTTGGGTTTCAATATTATTATGGTTTACATTGAATAATTTATGGAAAATTTTTTTATTGAATGGTCTTTGTTGAACTTTGGGTATTGTTTGACAAATTTTGGAGATTAAGAATAGATTTTTTATCCTTTTTGGGTATTATATGATCTCATACTAACCTTTTAGGTTTTAGATTTGGTTAAGGTCTAAATACATGGGAAGTGTATAGTTCTATTTTTTGGATTAGGTGATCCTCTAGTAGTTGATTATATCTCTCTAAATGTAAACAAGTCTTCCTAAATACTCATTATTTGGGGAACGTACGAGTTTGTGTAAGAAATCTAGTAAAATTCGAAAGTCAACATGAAAATTAAGTATGTTTCCTTAAGATCAAAAATATATTCCTCAATGAAATGAAACTTAAAACAAAAATGTTGTCTATTAACTTTTCTTATGGGGGAATCTAATACCGTTTAACCCACCACAAGTATGTGATTTTATTGTGGTTAACTTTCTCCTAAACAAGTTTTCTATCACTCTCACTCAGAACATGACCCTTTTTTTTCATCCATATCCATGTTTTCCTACATGGAATCCTAGTATGGGTTAACTTGGGTGACCTTTGTACTTCTCTTTCATTAATTTAAAGTGATTGTTTTACTGACTCTTGTTCTGATGTGGGATTTTCAATGATGTTTCCAAGCCCAATTTTAAAATTGCGAGGACGAAATTCCCAAAAGGGGGGAAGGTTGTAACACCCCAGATAAATAAAGAATATGAAATTTTCACATTTATCCATATTTGTGAATAAAATATTAATATTACTTTAAAGGGGATGCTATACTCGATGGTGTACCCACTATGCAACAACATTTTTCTTGGGAATCTTACGTTGCACTCTAATAATAAAATAATATTATTTTAAATGGTAGTTAACGCCTAGCCATTGTAATGGCGGGAATGAATAGAAATAACTACAAAATTATTATATATGTTTGTCAAATATTTTTACTCTTTACAATAAATGTTAGAGGATTAAAAATGCGAATGAATCCAATTTTAAGTGTAGACATTCTAATAATCTTTAAAAGGTCAATTAAATGACTTTTGATGGAGAACCTCTTTTAAATAAATTTTTTTGAAAATTTTATGTGTTATATTTGAAATATAAAATTCTTCTTTAGAATCGGGACATCAAAATTTACTTTGTGTAAATTTTTGGTATTTTTCTGATAAAGTTCATTTTTAATGAATAGTGAAAAATTTTGTATTTTAATTTAAAACCTATTTTTAATCTAATTTAATTATATGATTAGATTATCTTTTGAATTGGTTTTAAAGTGAAATTAGAATATATTTTTACCATTTAATCCAATAGTTGTTGTTGTAATTAGTTTCACTTTGAAATTGGACTTAAACTAGTTTCAATCTTTTGATACTTATTGTTTCATAAAAACAAGCTATTTGCTCGGACAACGAGAATTAATTATTAAATTAATTAATGTAACTTATATGTTTTGAATTTTGTAAAATAGACATCATTTTTGAATTCAGAATATCAAATATAGCTTAGGGTGTAGTTTTGGTATTTTTCTGAAAAACTTCAATTTTTGATGAATAGTGAAACCACTAAGTGGTACTTAAGAAATTGATTTTTTCGTTTAAATGAAAATTTACCACCTCTGTGTTTGTAATTTCAAAAATCCGACATACAAGGTTGTCATTAGGAAGTAAAATGTGGTTCAATGGGATAAAAATAATTTTTTGTTGAATAGTAACTTTTTAAGTTTTTAATCGCGATTAGAGATAATTAGTGTAGTTTAAGGTAAAAAAAATGTTTTAATAATATGAAATGACCTAGACACATGTTCTACCCTTATTTTATGTGTCGTGGCCGACCAAGAAAACCCATGGGGCGATTTTTGGGACCCCATGGAGCCACTTGGGTAAGATAATGACATTAATACCTTTTATATAAAGTAAAAGTAAAAATGTCACAAACATGAGTTGTTTTACTAAAACAATTTTTACACGGGGGTATACAAGTCATATTTTTTACTATAAATTGTCACTAGAAATATAAAAAGATTTACTACATCATGATATATTTTTATGATTTTTAGACATAAAATAAATTAAATTATTTATGACACCATGATGATGCATCGATTACCTCATTATTTAATGATTTAAATAAAATGAAAATATAATGTAAAATCTAAGAACTACACTTGTCAAAAACCTATTTGATGGGAGGATTTCGAACTATAATAACCTTATCCTCTAAATATATAATTTTGGGACCTTTAAAATTCCGAAATCATATTATAATTAAGTATTCTTTTATAACTTTTCAAGAGTGCCCCTCCTCTCCTCTTATAAAAGGTCCCCACCTCTACCACCTTACCAACACTTCCAAATCCATTGGCTCGGCCAAAACCTACCCATTTCGTCTCTCTAAATCCATCTCTTCATCATTGAAGCCTAACTTTGGGATTAATCCTTTCCAAGGAAGCCTTTGAGCTTAAATCAAAGAGAGTTACCTGTTTTAAAGGAACTGTTTTCTCTTGTGTTCTTATGTTTTATTTTGATTCTCCACCCCACTAAACTCTATTTATTCTTTTCTTTTGTAACAAAACCAGAATATAAAATATAATAAGATGTTTTTATGTGAAGTATTCGAGATACACCTACACACACCTTCGTCTAATGGTTAAATAACATACTGTTTCTGTGGTTGGATATTTCCTGCATCACGAAATGATGATTGTTCAATATTCTTTTAACACCTTTAACAGTTGCCATTATGATGTCACTATATTTTATATATGATATATATGGTATTTATGTTTATTATATGCTTATGTATTTTATATTTAAAACATACCTTTATTTTTTTTCATGTTGTGCAAATGCGATAATTTCATATGAGGAAATGTGGACTACCGCCCCCTCAAGTGATGTGACTCGTTAATGCAATACATTTAATATATAAAGAATGAAATTAATGAACATATGTGACATATATAATATATATATTATAGTGGAATTATAATATAAATAAATATATATATCTCATTTATTTTTAATTCCATTAATATGACAAAAAAATGAAAGTAGCGTTCATGCATACGTACGACCTACCATCTCCATCAACGGTGCTTTTCATTTTTTATCTCCCAATTTTATGGAATAGTATAAATTTAATATTTACTAGATATATATGATATTTTAATCATTAATAATATTATGTAAATTATTTACTTATAACTACATGGGCAATCATTTCCAAACAAGTTTATTTTTTTACTCATGTACCAAACATCGGCAAAAACATTTGATATGAACTAACATTATTAAACAATTATTATAACATTATAATATGTGATATGAACTGAATAATAATCATTAAAGGATGTCCTTAATAAATTATAAATTGACCAAAGATTATTATTCAGGAATATGAAGAAACGAACAAGACAAGTCAGACTTGAGGTAAGGGACCCTACCCCTCTCTTTCTTTTTACGTACAATCTTTTATGTCACTCCTTTTAAGCTCATCTTTCATATTATTGGGATGTTATTTTATATTACGTATACTGTACTTTTTATGTTCATATGATGAGAGACCCTATTTTCTCTCATCAATCCATTTGGGATGTTTTGAGTGGTGTCGTTAGGCTGCTGAATTTTCGTAAGAGATCCAACCTCTATCTTTCTTTTTAAGTACTCTTCTTTATGTCACTTCTTTTAAGCTCCTCTTTGTTATGTTGGGGGATGTTATTTTATATTATTCTTTCTGTAAATTTTATGTTAATATTATGAGAGACCCTATTTAATATCATCAATCCATTTTTGGAAGTTTTAAGTGGCATCGTTAGGCTACCGAGTTTTCATAAGAGATTTTTCGTCTCACTTTTATTCCCGTGAGATTTATGCTACCTTTGACACCATTTCCTTTGATCCGTATATATACTGACCATTATTCTAATCTTTGTATAATATAATTTCTTTTATGAGTATTTACATCAATTTTTTATTTTCCTTCTTTCATGGGGTGTATGTTTCAAAAGATACCCAAGTCGGTAATGGAACCTTTCACACTCCTCTTTTTAAAAGACTTCGTTTGTTGGGGCTTTTAATTTACATATGGTAATGTTGAAATATGTTCTTCTATATCACTATTTATGTAAATTTTATGTCCAAGTGATGAGATACCCTTTTTATCTCTCATCAACTCATTTTTTGAATTTTGTAGTGATGCCGTTAGGCTGTCAAATTTTTGCAAGGGAACTTCTTAACCCAATTTTGATTCTTTGGGATAAACTTGTACTCCATGAATATGTCATTATATGAATATGTGTGAATATGATCTGATTATTTTACACTTAATATCCACTTATATTTTGTGTATTCGTTTGTCACACATAATTATGTAATTGATTTATCCTTAATCCAAGGATACCGTCTTTGTAAGGGATATCGTCTCAATCTCCTTTCATTGAGGCATATCTTGTTTTATACACAACCTTCTTTTATATGGTGTATGAACCCCTTTGACTTTTACGTTTTTACAAAAGGAATATTTTTTATATGAAGCGTTTTACTAAATGAAAAAAGGGAATGTTTTTGTCATACGTATGCGGCGTCAACGAATTCTCCGCCGTCGTGACCATTATTTGAGTTTCAGCTTCCTCTACATGCCATACCTTTATTTTAAATGAAAAATAAATATCATGCTTTACTTTTATTTTATTTTGATATTGAAAATGGTTTTTATAATGTTTTTATTATATCAATGTGTTGTATTTATTTCTTGTGATTGAAATGTGGAAATTTTATGTTTCCCTTATGCATGTTTTATATGATACGATTATGTTATGGTTCTTGGACACTGTTATGATGACGGGTGGTTCTGTGATAAACTAAGGGTGGGTGAGCCCGATATTGCTCTCCAATGCATTGGGTAACGTTAAGGAGTTAAATGTTATGGTTTCTCTGAAGAGATTTAGGGAATATACTGTGATGGGTATTCCAAACGTAACCAAGATGGTTACTCCCTATGTAAGAATGTTATGAATGCCTCAAGTTACCTTTATGCCTTATGATTTCTATGATTTATTCGTGATTTGATGAGGTATGTTAAAATGATTATGTTTTATGAGTAATATATGATTTCATACATGGACTGATGTTTTCTTTTCGTACCTTTATATCCCTTACTGAGCTTTTTATGATCATCCCAAGTTTCTGAAATGTTTTTCACAGGTCAAGGGAAGGGTACATGATAAGAATATAGTGTCAAAGAAGTGTCAAGAAATAATCCATGTTTTATTTTAAATATGTTTCTGTTGATGGAAAAAATGAATACTATCTATTATTTAACCGCTTTGTTTAAATGTGGAATGTAATGCAAGTTTTATGATCTAATTCTCTAAAACTCTAAACTTGAAAAGATCCTCAATGTGTAATCTTGTAATAACTCAAGATTAAGTAAGGTTTAAGGCTGGGGGATTATATGTATTCTTAGGATCTAGTCAATATTATATATCCCCCTATGTGTAGTACCAAAATAGATAACTCATAATATCATAAAAACAATAATGTAAGGTTTAGTCCGAGATTTTTCTTTGTCTTGACAAACCCATCACATTCATTCAATCATTTATAACAACCCTCTAGGAGAGATTTCAAGGTCATACAAATTCAGTTTACCATAGCACCAATCCATTAAATATCAACCCCATGGGAATATCTCATGGTATAACCCCTTTGGTATTGTAACAACCCAAGATTCCATGGAAAAATTCCCTTTGAATAATGCTATAGCTGGCGTTGTATGCAACTTGGAGTTTTAACACCAAACAACAAATCAAAATAGCCGTCATAAATAGTAATAACAACTTTTTTTTAATTTTTAATTTTTATTTTTTAAAAATGGACTTCATTTATGGAATTTAAATAACAAAATAATTATAGGGTGAATTTTTTGTTTTTTTCTCAAAACATTAAATTTTTTATGAATAGTGTAAATCACTGTGTTATTGTTTAAAACTGAATTTTTATTTAAATAATTATTTATATTTTTTAAATTTATTTTCAGTAAAAATTGATTCATAATACCTATAATATTTAATTTCAAATCACTAGATTCATTCTATAATAAAATTCGATGTCTAAAATTTCGTTGAATTTTTCGACGTCATTTACCCACCTTCTAGGCTCGTTTGTAAATTTGAAAAAAAGGTAATTTTACCACTTTTTTGAATTTAATTTCAAAAAATTTAGAGACATGGTTGAAATCATTAAGTAAAATTTGGTTCAATAAGATGAAAATATTTTTTTGTTGAATTGGAACTGTTTACATTTATTTACAACGGCTAAAAATAAATCATGTAATTAAAGGTAAAAAATTATATTATAATTAACATAACACACATAATAATTCTATTGGATAAGTTTATCTCAACCAAAATCAACCTTAGAAATAAAATATGATCCCTTTTTCCATTTTAATAATATTAGGACATTTATTTTTATTTTATATAAGGAAGAGTTAAAAGTGTTAAATTCAAGGTTTAATAACAAAACAATTTTTAATATAGGGTTATAATTAAGATAAATTCAACAATAAAGATTAATTAGATATATTAAAGTATTTCCAACCTAATTATATTTTATTTATAATTTTTAGACATTATATAGTTAAATATATTTATGAGACAATGATGATGTAATATTTACCTTCTTAATGAATGATTAAAATAATTGATACTATAAATTTCAAAATAAATATAAATTGAGACTTTTGATGAATTAACTGAATTTTATAGGTTATTATGACATGTTATGGTTGATCAAATTTTGTTTGAAGAAATTGTGTTTTTTTATTTTAACAAATATCTATTACTAAATAGTTTGAAAATTTATATAAATGTGTTTTTAAAACACATACTATATTATTAAATTATATAACACTCATAAAAATATTGGGATCATCCAAAAGGCTTATATAATAATATATACTTCATTACATAAGCACTTTGGGTTTTCATGGAATTTTATTGTAATTTTATTAACCATATAATATAATGATACAAGAGACATGGTTAATGTTAAACTATTTAACCAAAAGTTAAATATTAATGACAAGGTTAATATAGAGAACTAAACCTCTCTAAAACCTATTGGATGAGGGATTTTAGACCCATCCCCACCATATCCACAAAATAAATTTTTTTAGCCATTATAAATGGAATATGATTTTATAACAAAATAATATTTCAATGTTTTTCTAAAGTAACCCTCGCTTTTCTCATTAAAGGTTAATTCCCCTTCTCTCAAAATCCCAACCACAATTCAATTTTTTTGGCCAAAACCTACTCAAATATCAGCCTAAATACCATCAGTAATCCATCTTAATGAATCTATTTTCATCAAATCTAAAAGAAGCACCCGTTAAATAGGTAATAATATCATCACCTCTATATAAGTTTTTTGTCTTCTTCCACTTCCTTTTTCATTGTTGTTTCCATACCAAAATAATAACTCCACTACCTTCTACATACTATGATGTTATTATTTATATGGTGCAACAATATTCATCTTTCTATCCATCCAATGAATGAAAGGGTCACTATACATGTGTTCGTACGACTTATCATCTCCACGTCATGGTGTATTTTTTTATTTGACACTTACTTATTTGGATGGGTATAATAATGAGTATTATTGATGAAAATAATAAATATAACTTGTAAATGATTCTGTGTATATGATAAAATTTCCAATTATATATGATTCCACCATCAATAGAATGGTATTGTCACGCGTATGTACATATGGATTACCCTCTCCACGAACAAGATGAGTTTCATTCCCCATCATAACCATTCAAGAATAAATTTCATTTTATGTTTTTAAAAAATAATGTTTAAGATAATAATATCATTTGGGATATTAATCCAATACATATTATCCATAAAAGTCATGGATTATGAAACCATACATACAAAATAAATCAAATCAGTTAACACCCGAAACAATGATACTACTGAAATATTATTAACAATGCAATATTTGAAGATCATGTATGATATCATATTTATATATTTGGTTTTTTATAATTTTAAATCAAGGATTTATCTATAATATAATAGGTTAATAGACACTCAATCAAGTAAAGGTACATGGTACAAGTTAATTCTATAATATCTTCATTATTTTTGGTTGTTTATACACGAGTACCTATTGGGACCTCTCTATCAACCCCATTTGTGTTTCTTAAAAATGTATTTCAAAACATTAATAATATTACCTAGACTATTATTTATTGTCATTTATACCCTTTTAACTTTTTATATATTCTTTATAAAGGAATCATTCCATCGTTTTATAAACAATGTCCTTTATGAACATTTCAACAAATATAAGGAAATATTGTTTTTAAACATATAAGGCGAGTGCATATATTTCCCCCATTACAACATCATCAAAGAATCCATTAAAATATTATAATAATATTTTCAAAATAAATATTGTCTTTTATAATTATGTGGATTTTAAATTATTTTCTAATAGAAAGTGATATTTATCTCAAATGGTTTTGATTTTATCTATGTCAACACCCTCTGATAGATTTTACACTTGTTTAATGATTATTTTTTATGATAAAATATTCTATATTGTATTAATGGTTTTGGGATATGTTTGAATGTGGACATGTTATTTTAAAACAATTCAGGGTTTAAGATTAAATTATTAACATTTCGTATACTAGTTTTAATATGAATTATTAGGTTATCTTTCAAACTTTTCATATGAGGAATGAATTGGACTAATTAAGTGATGGGTGGAGCCCACTATAGCTCGATGATGCATCTGTAGGTCGCATGAGACAAACTAGTGTCCTAGCATAGTTATTTGAGAAAATCTTAATTTTAGACTTGGCACCAGACCTTGAATATGTGGTTATGATGTTTTTCATTAGGCCTTTCACCATTATGAATTAGGATATTGATATTACATATGACTATTACACTATTAGAATATCCATGTGAATAAGTAAATGGAGTTATTTCATTTATCATTTCTGTATTATAATGATGTTTATGTTTAAAATTCTTTTGTTTCAGTCTTATACATTGCCTAAAATATTTATGCTTATTTTTTAAAGTTTCTGCTAAATTGTTATCCTTATGGAGCACCTACGGTCACCCATTTATATGATTTTTTTACCAGGGTGTGAATGAAGTACATTTTGACTGATATGCAGAGATAGTAGAGGGTATATTAATGTGTACATGGAGAGAATGTTGTGGGTTTTTTCATTTTAAAATGTGATGTAAAACTTATATATGTATCTATTACTTCTAAGGCTACTAAACTGATCAGTCTTTCTAGATTTGATACCTTATGATCATAAAAATAAAAAGTAATAATGCACTAAATCTAGTTAACTGGGTTTGGTGCATTATAGTTGGTATCAAAAGAAGTTTAGTACAATCCTTGGAAGCTAGATTTAGAAAAACTCTGATTAAAGAACATTACCCTAAGATAAACATTGAGGATTATTATAGAAAAACTTTCTAGAATTTTGGGAATATTGATATTTTGTGTATTTTCCATGAAATAAATTCATGTCTGGATCTGAGGAGGTAGAGGTGGCTCTGGAACATATTTAACATCGAGTGAAAACATCAACATGGTGTTTTGGGATTGACCTGGGGAATCCTAGTACATGACAACGATTCATGCTGAAATCGTGGATACGACACTCCTAGGGTATATTATTTGGATAATTCACATTTTCTTCAAAACCCATTATGAAGGATTTATGAGTATAAAACTCCCTAAATAATCATTTTTATGATTATTTATTATATCCATAAACTGTTAAGTTTATGTTATGTATTTTAAAATTTTAGAAATAAGGATTTTGATTCATGTACTAATCTAGTGTATTCCATTGTATAGAAATGGTGTCTACTGGATGGAATGGAAAATGTATCATTGCTTGTAATCTATATAGGGATTACCCTCCTGCAAAAGATAATTATAGTGGAGCTGGTGGTGAAACTAGTTCTTATCAGCTTATCACAATACTGGGACAACTCACTCAGGTTATGAATAATAACCTTACCCGTATGGAGAACCCTGATATACAATGCAAAGGATAAATGTTATACCACATCATGAGGCAGTAACCACCAAAATTCAAGGGGACTACAAATTCATTTCTAGCTGAGTAATAGATAAGTTCCGTAGGAAAAAATATTTCATGCATTGGTGAGTAGCAAAAGGGAAAAGTCTCTGTGGTAGTTTATCACCCAACGACATATGCAGATCAATGGTGGGCATTAATTTAAAAAAAAGGATAGTGAAGAAGTAACAAATATGTAATGGAGGGAGTTAGAGGATATTTTATTAGAAAAACTAATTTCTTCATGACAATCGAGCACATATGGGAAGACAATTTTCGAGTCTTAGGAAAAATATGGATAAAAATATTGCAAAGTATGAGGATAAATTTACAAGGTTAGAAAGGCATGTAACAAATTATATATGTAACCCAAGGAGTATGATTGATAAATTATTTTATGTGTTAAAACCATTTCTCTATGAAGAATTATTCTCAAAATACATCTCTTCATACAATGATATTTTCTCATGTGCTATCAAGATAGAAAGGAATTATCTATGTCTTATGAATTTATAGCAAAGAAAGAGATGAAAATATGTTCTGAACACTCTTGAAATGGAAATAAGTGTATGAAGGGAAAAATAAAATATCCATCACGCAGTAAATGTGGGAAAAAACACCACGGTACTTTCGGGATGGGAAAGGGAGTCAATTACATGGGTGGTGAAAAGGACACCAATCACAATATTACAAGGGAAAGAAAGAGGCTTTCAATGTTTAATGAAATAATTGTAGAAAAAAGGGGAATTATGAAAATGAATGTCCTATGTGCCATGGGAACATATCTCAGAAAAGGCCAAGGGAGAATGGCCAAGATTATGTGATTAATACTACTGAGGGTATAGCTCCAAAAGACATGGTGGTAGGTCATTTAATGGTTCCCTCAAGTTTATTTAATGTTTTTTTATTTTAGATCATCATATTTTATCATATCAACCCATTTTGATAAGAAAATTATATAATTCCAAATTTATTTAAGAAGGGATTTGTTAGTCAAAACTCAAAAGGGTTGAATCATTGCAATAATGTTTTGTGAATCAGTTACCATTAGGGAATATAAATGTTTTTTATCTGTTGATATCAACATCATACCCATGATTTGATTTTATATAATTCTCAGAATAGATTTGCTTTCAGACCATGATACATAAATTTATTATTATAAGAAGGAGGTTACAATTTTTGATTATGATAAGGAGTACCATATCATTATAGTAGATATGTAACCACCAAATTCTTATATGGATCCACTCCCAGTAGCTCTACTAAATTTAAGTATTGGAGAGGAATAGAAAAAAAATACCATGGGTGAGGAAGGGAATTTTCAAGTATAGGGAATACCTTATGTTGATGTGTTTCTTGAGGATTTACCTTGACATCCTCTATAAGGAGAAATTGATTTTTCCATTTATTTAATTCTTATTTCAAGGACCATATTGAAAACCCTGTATAGAATAAACATTCTGGATCTAGTTGAACTAATGAAACCACTAGAGGAATTGAGTAAAAAATAATTTATTATCCTTAGAGTTTCTCCCTGAGGATCTCATGTTCATTTTGTTATGAAGAAAGATAGATCTATGAGGTTTTTAATTGAGTATAAATAGATGAATGTTATAAATATAAAAGAAATTATCCTCTACCTCACACGATTGATTTTTCAAACAACTTCATACAGATCAATATTTATCAATGATTTAATTTTGATCTAGATATCATTAGTTGATTCTGAAGTAGGAATAAATTTAGTAAATAGCATTTCGAACAAGGTATAAGCATTACGACTTTACAGTATTACATTTTGGACTGACTAATGCACCCTTAGTTTTCATGGATCTAAATAATAGAGGTTTCAAGGAATATCTTATTGAAATTGTAGTAGTATTTATGAATGATATATTTGTATACTGAATAAGATACTAAGATCATGAAAATTACTATTTCACTATTCTAAAAACCCTCAGATGAAATCAAGTACATGGGATGTTTAGAAAGTGTGAATTCTGGATTTAGGAAATTTTCTTTATTGGCCATATTTTTTATATGGAAGGAATATCTGTTGATTCTTCTAAGACAATAGCAATACCAAAAAGGCCACCACCGACAAATATAACTGAGGTACGTAGTTTTATTGGTTTAGCAGGTTATTATACGCATTTCATCTAGAATATTCACTATTGGAAAACCCATTAACCAAGATCACACATAAAGGGGTTATATTTTTTTGTAAAAAAGAGTGTGAATAATTTTTTAAAGAAATGAGGATAATATTAGTCAATTATCCTATCATGAATCTACCATCAAGGAATGATGTGTTTGTTATTTATAGTAATGCTTAAAAGTGAGGACATGGTTTTTTCATTATGCAGAATGATAGAGTTATTGCCTATGCATCATGACAGATAAAAAATTCCTGCACAAAACAATACTATTGATGATTTTGACTTAGTAGCTACAACCTTTTATTTGTACATATAGAGGAATTACCTCAATGGTGAAAAATTTGAGATAAATACCGATTACAAGAGTTTGAAGTATATTTTCTCACATAAAGAACAAAACATGAGACAAAGACGATGGCGTGGACTACTCAATGATTATGATTTCACTATAAAATATCAACTGTGGAAGGCGATTAAGGTGGAATATTATTTGATCAGAAGGAATCATGTATTTTTGAACAATATTAGTTTTTAAGGGGGTCCTATTTTAATGGAACTAGTAAAAATGGATATGGGAATAACCATGGAAGGTGAAACCCCAATACATTTACAAATGGATTAAAAAATATATTTACTAGAAAGGATAAAGAGTTCTTAAACTGATGATGAGGTGTTTAAAATAATTAATTTTGTGAATGATTGGTGATTGATCGACATATTATATTATGATGGGATTTTGAAATTTTGGAAGAGACATTGTGCTCCTAACAGACCTGATCCAAAAAGGGAATGGTTAGACGATGTTCATAGATCTAATTTCTTTTTTCACCCTAGAAGCATGGTGATGTATAGATATTTTAAGGTAAATTTTGGTGGGTTAACCTTAAGAGAGAGATTGTTGATTATGTGTCAAGATCTATGGTTTTACAATATGTTATTTTTGGTAGATAACATTCTTGAGGAGTCATGAATTCTCTTCCCATACCCGAGTTGAAATTGGAGGATATTACGATGGAGTTTGTCATGGGACTACTAAAGACTCCTAGTAGGAATGATGCAATACAAGAAATTGTTGATCTCTTTACCAATATAGCATATTTTCACCCTATAAGAGATGATTACCCAGTTGAACATTTAGTGTGACAATATATTAATGAAGTTATAAGACATCTTGGAGTAACCCTATCAATTGTTTCTGATCTTGATCCATGTTTTATATTAAAATTTGGGAGAAGACTTCAGAATTAATTTTATACTAATCAACGTTCGAGCACTACTTTCTACCCACAAACTGATGGAAAATTAGAATGGACTATTCAAACCTTTGGAGACATGTTGAGATCATTCTAACTTGCTTTTCATGGTATTTCTTATAAGTATTTAGGTTTGAAAGAAATTTTTTATAACAATTTCTTCCATTCAAGTATTAAGATGGCACCATATGAAGCATTGTATGGAAATAGATTTCTCACGCCATATTTTTGGGATGATATTGGGGAAAGAAAACTAGTAGGCCCAGAACATATTGAACAAACTATGGGAAAGGTGAAGGTTATCCAAACCCACACTCAATCAGTTCAAAATAGGTAAAAGAGCTATACTGATAATCGAAGGAAGGATTTGGAATTTCAAGTATAAGATCATCTTTTCTTGAATGTATCTCCTTGGAAGGGTGTTATACATTTTAGTAAGTAGGGTAAATTTTTTTTGATGTACATGAGACCTTTCAATCTTCTAGAAAGAATTGGAGTTCTAACATATCATTTCGAAATTCCTCCATGTCTATCAAAAGTTCCTGATGTATTCCATGTATCACTATTGAGAAAATACATGCCTAACCCAACTCATATACTAACCAATGAAAAAATATAACTCAAACCTGATTTGTATTATTGTGATGATCATGTTATGATTCTTAATACCATTAAACAAGTGATATGAAACCAGATGACATGTCTTGTGAATATTATTTGGAGAAACCATATGATGGAAGATGCAATGTGGAATCCTGAAAACATATGATGAAGAACCTCCTGAATCTTTCTATGCCGTAATATTTTAGAAATTTTGATGATTATAATATGTTTTTAGGGAATAATTGAACACCCCATTATTCTATGATATGTTTCTCTTTGAATAATGCAATGGATTGTGTTGTACGCAACATGATGTTTTAACACAACACGATTAATCAAACTACCAGTTATGAATTGTATTACCCACTTTATGAAATTTTATAGTTTTAATTTTTTTAAATGGGCTTCATTTTTTGATTGATAATATCAAAATTAGCATTGGGTGAATTTTTGGTATTTTTCTAAAAACATTCAATTTTCGATGATAAATGAAAAACATCGTGTTATTGTTTAAAACTGAATTTTTATTTAAATAATTATTTATTATATTTATAATTTATTTTGATTCCAAATTATTACATAATACCTATATTTGATAAATTCAATTCAATAGAGTCATTTTATAATAAAATTTGATTTATAATTTTTTTAATTTTATAACGTTTTTTAACCACCATCTATGCATGTTATCAAATGTTCATAAAACTAATTTTTTTTGTTTTTGTGAACTAAATATCAAAATTTCGGGAGACATGTTTGATATTAGTAATTAAAATGGGTTTCAATAAGAAAAAAATAATTTCTAGTGAATAATAAATTTTGATGTTTATTGACAACTGTTAAAAGTAAATATGGTAATTAATAGTACATAAAGATATTATAATAACACAAAAAAATGTCCTAATTCTATTGGATATGTGCATTTCGACCAAAATCCACCTTTGTAATAAAATATTATTTTATTGTTTTACTTGGATTAGATTAATACATTTATTATAATTTTAATTAATGAAGTGTTAAAAGTATTAAATTCAAATTTTAATAACTAATCCATTTTTTAAAAAAGGTCATACTTAAGATATATTATACTATATATATAAATTATAAATCTAAAAATATTTCTATCATAATTGTATTTTATTTTAAAATTTTATACATTATATATTTAAATTAATTTATGAGACAATGATGATGTAGTAATTACCTTATTTATGATATAATAAAATAATTAACAACATATCTATCCAAATAAATGTAAATTGATACTTTTGATGAATTACAAAAATTTTATAGGTTACTATAAAATTTTAGGGTTTATTAAATGAATTTTTTCGAATTAATAATGTTGTTATGACTTTAACAAAAATAAAATACATAGCAGTGTCAAAATTGATATAAATTAGTTTTTAAAACAAATTAATTATGTATTAAATTATATAATATTCCTAAAAGTATAAGGTTCATCCAATGGAAAATTATAATAATAGATATTTCATTAATGAACAAAATTGGATTTTCATGGGATTTTATATTTTGTTTATTAACCATATAATATAAAGATACTAGTAATCATTGTAAATGTGAAACTATTTACCAAGAGTTGAATCAAAAAGATAAGGTTAATATGGTGACCTAAACTAGTCTAAAACCTATTTTTTGAGAGGTTTTTGAACCATACCCACATTATAATCGTTATAAATACTTTTGGATCCATTATATACAGAATATTGTTGTATAATAAAATAATATTTCAATCTTTTCCTAATGTAACCCTCATCTTTCTCATAAAAGGGTACTTCCCCTTCTCTCCAAACCACACCGCCAATGCAATTTGGATCATCCAAACCCTACTCAAATATCCTCCCAAATACCATCACATATACCTTGTGTCATTACATTTATCTTAAATTCATCTTATGGAGCCCTTTGGTTCAAATACAAGGGAATCAACCCAAAAAAAGGTAGTAATTTCATCACGTCTTTTTTATGTTTAGTTTTTCTTCAACATTCTCTTGATTAGATGTTTTCGTAAAAAAATAATAACCCTGGTACCTTCTATATATTGTGATGTTATTATTAATATGGTACATCCATGTTCATTATTCTATTCATCCTATGAAATAAAAGTCACCATACTTGTGTTAGAACAGCTTACCGTCTCTACGTCGTGGTGTATTTTGTTATTCGACACCAAATTATATGGATTGGTAAAATAATGAGTTCAATTGATGTAAATAATAAATATAACATGTTAATTATTCTTTACATATGATACCATCCAATTATATACTATTCCACCATTAATAGAATGGTATTGTCTCTCGTGCATACGTACGGATTACCGTCTCCACTAACACGATGAGTTTCATTCCCCATCATAACCATTCATGAATAAATTTAATTTTATGATTTAATAAATAAATTTTAATAAATTTATATCATTCGGAATATGAATAAAAAACTTCCTATTCATAACAATCATGGCTTATGTATCCAAGCTTATAAAATAGAACGAATCAGTTAACACACGAAACAATGATACTACTATAATATTATTAACAAAGTAATATTAAAAGATCACATATGATATCATATTTATGTATTTCATTCATCTTTAATTTAATAACAGCTATATAAATTTTATACATTAGGCTAACATTCCTTCGATCAAGGAAAAGTACAAGGTAAGGTTTAATTCTACAATCTCTTTATTATCTAAGGTTGTTTATACATGAGTATCTACTAGGACTTATTTATCACCCACATCCATGTTTCAGAAAACGATTATCAAAAAACTCTTAATATTTCCTAGACTATGGGTCCAATCCATTTATACGCTTGTTTGACTTTTTATATAATTTTTATAATGGAATATTTTTTTCATTTTCAAAACAAGGTCCTTTACGACCTTTTCGACAAAATTATGGAATGAATGTTTTTTTAACTTATACGGCGAGTTTGGATTTTTTACACCATTATGACATCGTCAAAGCTACCCTTAAAAGCTTATAAGAATATTATAAAATTAAATATTTTCTTTTATAATTATATTAAATTTAATTTATTTTAAAATAGAAAGAGATATTTATCTCAAATAGTTTTGATTTTATATACTTTGATGGATTTTACACTTGTTCGAAGTTTATTTCTTATGATAGAAAATCAATATTGTATTGATGGTTTTGGGATATGTTTGAATGTGGATGTGTTATTTTTATACCATTCATGGATTATGGTTAATTTATTATCATTTCTTAATCTAGTTTTAATATTAATTTTTTTGTTATATTTCAACCATTTCATATGAGGAATGAATTTGACTTAGTTACTGATGGGTGGAGCCCACTATAGTTCCTTGATGCATCGGTAGGTCTCATGAGAAAAACTATTGTCTTTGCATAAGGACTTGACAAATTACTTTTTGTAGTCTTGGCATAAGTCCTTGACTATGTGTTTATGAAGTCTGGAATTATTCATTCCATCATTATGACATTGGATATTGATATTGTATGTGATTATTAGACTAATATAATATCCATTAGAATTATTAAATGGAATTATTTGATTTATCTTATCCGTATTGTGCTAATTTTAATGTTTAAAAGGCTTATGTTTTTGTCTTATACATTGCCTTAAATACATATGCTTATGTATGACAATTTCTACTATATTTTTATCATTACTGAGCACCAGAACTCAGCATTTTGTATGTTTTATTTTTCCTAGGATACAAATAATTATATTGTGACTAACTTGAAGAGATAGTATAAGAGATATAAATGTGTTCATGGATACTATTTGGTGGTTGTTTTTTCATTTTATAATGCAATGTAAAACTTATTTATGTATCTAGAACATCCACGAATGGTATGATGATCTGTCTTTCAGGATTTGATCCCTTGTGATCATGCTAATGATATTTAATAATTCACTGACTCTAGGTAACTGGGGTTGGGGAGTTACGTGTATAACATAGTAAAAATCATTTACAAATGACCACCATTATAGCTCTCACTCTTAATCCCCTTGGGTAAATATCGCATCAGAAAATATATAGGACTTCCTAGGTAGTTATCATGATCAATACCCCTCAGCCTCCATAACATATGGTAATTACAAATAACCACTTGGGTTGGTCTCACGGTCAATACCCCATTGGTCAATCACCTACAACAAGGATCTCAAGGACCAATGTAAAAACAATGTGTATATAACATTAAATATGTTTATCTAATCTAAAACTAATACAAGGATAATAATTCATAAGAATATCACATAATTTTTATATAATCAATCAATCTACATCCTAATAAACCTTGTCATGGGAAATAATGAAATCCCAAATGGTATCATAAAACAAACAACCAAAAAACAAACAAACAAGGGAAACACACCCCCTGGTGTCCCATAAAAAATTATCAAATCTTATGCATAAGCAACTAAAATTTAACAATTAAAGAACTTTTACAGGTGATAAACAGTGTTAAATTCCAAATCAAGAAATACCACTAATGTGTGTATGCAACATTTGATGCACATATAATCCAATGATAGTAAATGAAAGGTAAAAACCACCTACCTCAAAATCGATCAATCAATAAACATGAACTTTAGATCATGAATCGGCCTAAATCTTCATAGATATACAAAAGGTGAAAAATTAAAAACCATGAATAACTCACAAAAGAGGAGGAATCAAGAAATGGTCTCAATGGGATTTGAGAACTCATGGGTGAGATTCTCGCTCACCCTACAAAATCTCAATCGGAGGTCAGATGGAGAATCATGGGGTTTTATATTTATTCACCATTCATGAGTTCTCATGTACGAAACATGGGACAGAGAAGTTGGTTCATGACACGAGACATTACCATACTCTTATGTACAAACTAAAAATAAAACTACATATCATGTTTATTAAATATACATGTCGTGCAGTAGCCCTTACTGGCACCCGACTTAAGTGGTCTTCTAGGTCACTACAAGGCCATGTTCTCAATTGTTACATGACTAGTACATGGCTATATGTTGAAACCGGTTCCACTAGTTGTAATCATAAGTTCATGGTGTATACATAGAAAACATCAATTTCCTTCTTTTACTCAAAAAAAAACCTAAAATCAAGATTCATAATTGATGTGAATAGACGGCTTCTTACAAGTCATAATTGTGGATATATAAATTAAGAATGTCAAATAATTTCATAACTATATGTGAAAAATATACTTATATCATTAATATAGGATTGTATATTCTTTCATGTGGAACATCAAATATAGAAAAACCTGAATAGAAATGAAATCGTATCAATTTTTTTTTATTTTGTTATGTTTTTATTCCAAATACCTTGAAAGATATCATATGAAATGAAACATTAAAAAATGAATTTAAAGAGAACAATTATAAGACATATAAAGAGAACGTATTTACAAATCATATAAAAATGATAGGTTCATTACATAATCATATGTATTAATGAATGATAAATTGAGTCCAATCACCCTTATAAATTTCAAGTAATTAAATTAATTAATATTCAATGGATAGACTATGTGTAAAAGGTTAAATATTCAAAAAATAATTCTATGTAAAAAAATATAAAAAATTAATTTTACACTTAATCATGACATAATATTATCAATGAATATATGGTACAACAAAATGAATGGATGGTTCGTTATGAGAACCCTTACAAAGGTCAGGTAATTAAAATGAGAATTTATCACTGAAGAGAATATATGTATCATATGTTAATCCATGTAACTTTTTTTAAATAAAATGGTATGTAAAAATATTTCATTCCATAAAAATTAGTGCATAATATTTAATTTAAAGAAATATTATAACCTAATAAATATAAACTGAGTTATGAAATCCCTTTCTATTTTAGTATCATCCAAATCAATATCCCATGGAGATAATAAAATGAACCATTATAAAATAAAATAAAATATATAAATTATTATAGACATAAATTATAAAAGGATTTCAACTTTACCTCATAAAATAAATTCTGGGTATAATATTAAAACATTCTTCACGAATGATCATTTAGATGAATTCCCATACCCCATTCCAAGTATTTTCATATATGTACATCAACACTAATATTATAACATTATATAAATTATTCAGTTTTATATAAACCATATACATTTTTAATATCATTTTTTGAAAAACATTTAAAATTTATTTTAATGACCATTTTAAATATATAATCAGTTAATTCTATATTTGGAGTTTTGATTATATTCAGTTCATAGTTATGTAACATCTTTTTTATGATGACAATGTTCATTGGGATCATTATTTAACCATACCCACAAAACTAATATGACATATTTATAATTTTTTCTTCATTTTTTATAGTTTTTTACCCAACTATGAATTGTGGTTATGAAACATTTTTTTACATTATAATAGGGGTGACAATAAATTATAAATATAGAAGAGTAACATATTCATTTCATAATTAATGTGAGGAAAAGAAGGTCTGAATAATTTAATCATTGTATAGTGATTATTGTATGTAAATATAATATTATACTGTTAATTAGACATATATATATTATTCATTTGAGGAAGTGATGAAAAATATATCATATTGCTTCATGTAGATTTTAATCCACACATATGCATAAACAAAGTTATCATTTTTTGTTTGATGAAATGGAAGAAAAATAAAAAATAAAATATATTTTTTGAATTATAAACATGTAATTGTTATGATATTTATTGACTCAATCAATAAATATAACCATTCTTAAGAGGTGGTGATGGAATGAAAGTTTCAACAATTATTGAGGTTGTTGTATGTTGTACCCATGAATAATGATTACAGTTCCCATTAACTGAAAGATTTTAATTTATGTTTATTTGTAATCATAATAAAATCTATGTATTTTGTACCCTGATACTGTACTATATACGTTCCTCTTATATAAATTCATTATTTATAATTATTTGTGATACAGAAAGCCTGAACCTCATTTATAATAATTGAAAATTTTATTTTAATAAATCAATAATGAAATAATGATTGAAACATTTAGAGAAAAAAATTACAATATTATTTTATTAATATTTATTTTTAATAAACTTTTTTAAAACAATCCTTGAATATATGTTTTAAATTTTACCCTTAAAATCATTTATAAATTATTAGAAATGAAATATTTAACTAATTATAATATTACTTATAATAATATATTCAATTTTATATATTAAAATTTTATTTACTATTTATTTTATGAATC
The DNA here is from genome assembly GCA_963277665.1 of Viscum album. Classification (NCBI taxonomy): domain Eukaryota; kingdom Viridiplantae; phylum Streptophyta; class Magnoliopsida; order Santalales; family Viscaceae; genus Viscum; species Viscum album. The sequence continues at coordinate 1,031,312,796 of OY728125.1, forward strand.
ATTTATGAGAACCTTTGGTTTTAAATTGATTACTTTTTAGAAACCTTCATTTTAATCTAGGAAACTGTTTTTGATTGAAAATCAATACGGTGTCAAATTTTTTAAAATTTAAAATAAATAAATTTATTTATTTCTTAAATTATATGAATATATATTATATAAAAAATGATGAATTTAAATCTATATAATGATTTTTAAAATTTATATATTTAATATATGATCAACATGTGTTTGAAAAATGCATTTCTATAAAAAAACATTTAACACGATATAAATGTATGTTTTTATCTAAATTGTGAAACTTTTCTAAATTGAGTTTCATAATGAATTTTTTTTGAATTATAATACATAATATCAGGTAATAATATAAAAAAAATTATTTTTCATAATTATAATAAAGTAAATTAAAAATTAATAACCTCGATATGGTTAAAATTATGATTTTCACCTTAAATGTGATTATATTAAATTTTATTTACACATGTATAGAGTATTTTTTTGATAAATTGGATTTAATGTTTATAATAAATTTGTCAAAAATATGTTATAAGTATCATTTTTGTGTTTTATTCATGGTTCAATAAACTATGTTAAAAAACATGTTTACATGTTGAAAAATATAACTGTGAATATATCTAAATTCATCGGAAAATGGATGAAAAAATTTAAAAATGTTGATTTTTATGTGGTGGTGGAGACAATAAATCATCACATATTAAAATTCCATTACTGATATATTTTATAGGGACATGGTGAGGGTGTTTCTTCCCATTATTTTATAGTTTTTGGGTAATTATAGAAATATCACTCCTCAATTATAAAAAGGGACCACCCCCTTAATTCATCACACTAATAAATAAAATTGTATTGATGATAATATAGAACTAAACACCAAAATAGTTATAAAAATTATATTGATACCGTTATTTCTCAAAATTCAACCCCTAGAATCCTTTAGTGTTGATTCAATAGATGATTCTCATAGAGCCATGAATAATATTAATATAAATCTATTTTTTATCTTCTTTTAAATCATAAAATTAAGTCTTCAAATATCCATTATATTTAAAGAAATATAATATATAGTTATATGTTACTATGTTATTTCTAGAAACTATATCTATATCTTCATCCATAAAATTGGAAGCATACTCATCATTTGTGTGTATGGTGAACTGCTGCCTCATGAATAGATGCAACTCATTTTACATCATCCATTATCATAGTTAGATATAATGATGTATAATATATATTTATATATAACATTTAAGATATAATTTCACCAATGTGTATCTAATATCCATGTAACATTTTTACTTTCTCTTCCATTTAATATATGATTGTGTTTCTCATGTGTGTGTCAGAATACGACCATGTGAAGTGATGCGAATATTTTTTCGCATACTCATTACAAGGAAGGTAATATGAATAAATTTATTAAATATTTCTTATATATATTAATTAGTATTAAATTTGGAAAATAAATATTTTAACCATTTCCTATTCCTTCCACTCGTTTAGACATTTTATTATCGCTCTTGTGTACGTACATGTCACCATCTCCATGAAGCGATGAAATTCATTTTCAATGTAAAAATTTCTATAATTGATCTAAATATGTACCCAATAAAAATTAATATTTATATAATTAATATATGTTTTGGAATGAAGTGAATATATCCAAAATTTATGATCCTAAAAATTCATCATAAATCATTCATGGGAAAACAAGGAAATTAACAAACAAAAATAATAAATAATAAATATTTTTAAAGAATGGGTGTTAAAATGTTTTAAATGAATCATATATAAGATTATAAATATGAATATGGTTTTGGTTTTTGTATAATTATTTATCATTCACAATAAAGTATTATAAGAGTTTTAAGAACGTTCATCCAATTGGAAGTGTGAGGTAAGGGACATTGTCTCAATTTTCCATCATTGAATTTTTTTTATTATTATACACAAAATATATTATATATCATATTTATACTGCACATTTTCAATATAATCTTATTAATCCTTTATATTTTTTGTAAAATTATTTTTGAATTTGAATTATTTCATCTACGGGTATTTGACATGAATGAAAACATGGTTTAATGAATTCCAAAACAAAATTATGTTTTCACTAGGTTATTTTAATATTAAATTACCATAGATATTATAATATTATAGGGAATGGTATTTTTATTATGTAATTATTGTTTCCATTTTTTATGAATTTACATTTGATAGATATGATCAATATATTTCTTATTATTTACTTTAATTATATGATCATTATAACTGATTACTTATCCATTTCTACTCATTTGGGACTTATTTGAAATTATGCACCAATATATAATTATTTATTGTGTAGTCTGAAAATTTGATACCAGTATTCAATTTAAATTAAATTTATCATAAATATAAATATTCATTTTTTCACAGAAATTACTATTTTTTAAACTGTAGGCCATTTTTAGATATCTTTTTTTTATTGAATGGTTTTTGATTAACTGAGGAAATATTGAAAATTGTTCTATTTATTACTAAATATGTATATTTATTGATAACGAATAATATTCATGAATTTAATTGGTTCTTAGGTATATAAAAATTTATTATACAATAAGTTATGGGTGGGGACTATATTATTTTGGCCCTTGATGCATTATTATCTCTCATGAGTCAAATAATGTGTCGAAATTAAATGAGGTTATATGAATATATTAAAAGTGTGTTGTATAATATATTGATAGTATAGTCATCTTGTTTTATATGATAATACTGTCTAAATGTTATCCATTTCCATTAATTAAAATTTATTCGTTAATATTTTCCAAGACATTTTCACATTGATATTTTATTTGAATGCATTCTCTTTTAAATTTATTAATTAAATCGAATGTGTGATTAGTTATTTACATTTCTACATCTATTATACCAAATTTCATACTCATTAAATTAATTAAATGTATGGTGTTTTGATTTTTATGATAATATAATGAATATAATTTATTAACTAATTATATCTTCCACTTTGTATCCATTACATTGAATTTGATATCAACTTAAATTATTTCAATCTCCAGTATATAAAAAATAATTAATTTAATTATGCCTAAATATTTCCATATTATTGTTATGTTATAAGTTTTAATTCTTATATAAAATCATTATCATGTTTGTATATTGTTCTACCAAACAAATAAACAGGTTGGTTCTTCGGGATCTAACTTCATGTATCTATAAAATTTTAATAAAGAAGTCACTGAATCTATGATACTAGATTCGGGTAATTTATCATCCCCATTATAAGATATTTAGCTGAATCCATATAAACTAGTCTAGGTGAACATAAATTTGGTAACATAACACTGTGTTAGACAATGAGGCTACATATTGATGAATTTAATAAAGTTATTTTGGGGTAATATTTCATGATTTTGTATATATATAATTATCTATCTATTATTTACTTGTAGATATGGATTTGAAATAGATGTTTCAAGTTATAACAAATATAAAAAGGGAACATTAGGGTTTTAATCAATTATCACCTAGTGCATGATAAAATGCCTTCACGCAAACCAGGTTAGAAACACTTAAGTGATATTTATTGTAAAATTCAGGTTTTTGTTACAAACCATCATGATAAATATGAAAATAATGGTATCCCCAATAAATCCATTTATTTATTCTATGATTAAAAAAATTAAAAAATTAGTATTTATTGTTTAGTGATAGAATTAGAAATTTTAATTTAAAATTTAAAACATTATGTGAAAATCCATTATATTACGTTAATTAGATATATTTTCTAGAATAGAAATGGGTATCAAAACTCATATCCAATTTCGAGATTAATTCACTCATAGAAACAATATATATTTTATATAAATATAGAAATTCATGGATATATTAGGGAATAGGATAATTTTATAAAAATTAATTATGATATAATGGGAAAAAATATTGTTCTATAGAATTAATCTCCTATGTTGGATAGCTTTATACAATTGATGAACTACTTATTAAGTATTACAACTAATATTTTGGTTTCTGAGAAATTCATTAAGTAAAAGGAAATGATATTTATTGCCTTTGGATGCATTGAAATGAAAAAGGATATAATTACAGAATTTTGTCTCAAATAAAAATTTATTAAATTGTGGTCATTTATCCAAAATTATTTAGTGTGGGAAGAAATATAACTAATGTAATTGATATATTTCAAGAATGAAATATTCTAAAAATATCTGATTCATGATAAATGGATTGAAATAAATATAAAGTCGCATTGATGAAAAATAGGAAGAAGAATTTGTTTTAGAGTAACATGACACATTTACATGACTATTAATGTATATATGGGTTATATATGAAATAAACAATAAATTATTTATCATTTTTCCATGTACAATATCCATGTCTCTGAAGGGAACTATTTTCTAAAAAAAATTTAACATATGATGAAATATGTTAATGATCAATAAAAAATTTAATTTTTTATCAAGATAATATTATTTATAGTTAAATATAGAAAATTTGAATCAAAATAAGAATTAATAAAATTGTAATACATGAAATATGAATAATATAAGGACACAAGTTTCATCTTATGAAAACTATGGAATCAATTATTTATGCATATTATTGACAATCATGGGAATTTATTATATATATGAGATAAGGTTCATCATAAAAATAATAAAAATAAAAGAAAAAGAACATTGTAATCTAGTTATTTATTTATAATTATGTGTGGAAATAGTCTTATCTGTTCAATATGTTTTATGGGAATATTCCATAAAAGATGATAAGGGGACGAGGCCTTGCCTATATGATTACTGCAACAACCCAGACCCTAGAATCTTAGAGTGAGCAATTTAATTTCTTTTTTTAGAATAATATACCTTGAATTGTATCCCAAATGATCGAATGGTTTAATGTTATTTATAATCCATGTACATACAAGATACCCATTTTTCTTTGGGAATACAATATAAAACACAACATAAGTAATTTCTCAATATCCTTGAAACTCATTCAAATGATTCATTTTCATAAAACAGGGAAAAGAAACAAAATTAGGGTGATATAAAAATCTCATTAAGGGTTATATATAAAGTAACCTATCAGTAATCCGTAAAATTAGTCAATATCTAATGGTAAATAACTGAAAAAACATACCATATAATTAAAAAATAAGAATGAAATGTGTCCAAGGATAATATAATTATTAAGAAATAATAGATAATCAAAACTAAATTTTTAATAGAGGAAATACATAATTATAAAACATCATGTCTCTATGGGACATGAAAATTTTTCCATCAATAGAATCTACAAGATGATTTAAAACATACTTGGTAGAAACCTATATGACTTTTAAAAGTGATTTTAATTTGGAGACTATTGATGCATCGAGGGGATTATTATTAATATTTCAAAAATAATTTAAATAAATTTCATTGAAAACATCACATATAAATATTTTTTTTCAATTATTGAACTATAAATATGAATGAAAAATAATAAAGAATCATAATACCTAATGATATTAACTAAGTTAATATTTAAATGAAATGTTAATAACTATAAAATGAAACAAGTGAGAGAATATCACTATAATACTTTTTCAAATTGTAATAAACCATACATTTGAACAACAAAAACAGTGAAAATACATCATATATCCAATTCAGTAATACGAACAGGGTTATTTTTAATGATGTATAGAAATACCATAAAAATATAATTTACAATTTCTTGTAGAAAATAACGTTTTCATCCTGAAAAAAATATATAATCCCATTCCTTGATATAAATTTTTTAAAAAGTTATCTTTAATATTATCCTCACAAAATATAAATTGTAGAAACAATAAAATGGCAGTCTTGATGGCGAGTAATTCTATACATTATATACAATTTAGAAAGATATTTATTTTTTCCACTGTATAAATGAGTGAAAATTTCCTTTTTTAGAGGTTAAAAAGACTATTACATTTTTTTTGTAAAATAAAGACAATAATTATTTTGAAAAAGAAATAATATTACATTGATAGTTTTTTAGAATAAATAATTTTGGAAGAAAATAGATATCTAAATGAAGAGAAAATGAGAACAATATTTTGTTTCATATAATTTTCAATATAAAAAGTACCAAATACTATAAAATGGAAACATTAATTGAAAATATCTTGAATGAATATACGATAACAAAATTAAATGGATTTATTACTATATTCCAAAAAAAATTACTTTAACTAAAAATCAATAGTTATAAATTTAGACTTGAATGAGAATGTAAAATTAACTTCATAATAATCATAACACTTTAGTGAGAATAAATAATTTAGTCTATTATCTAATTAAAATGAAAATACACATAAAATATGAGTTAATAAAATATAAGTTAATATTAATTAATTATACATGGAATTTTAGAACTAAAAAATCATTGATGTAGAAGATTGGCATAATAAATAGAAATTAGGTAATGAAATCCTGAAACTCATGAATCCTTTTCATTAAACAAAATTTAACCTCTAATATAGTAGATATAAACATGTTATTAACATAAAACCAAAAAAATATTTATATTTATAATATTATATATGATATTTTTATAATATATTATTATATATTCATTATTAATATTTCAATATTTCCATTGTTTTATGTGTTAATTTACATTTTTTATCAAGCATGTTTTTCAATGAGTGATATACTTAATTAACATATTATAATATTCTAGATGTTAATAATAATAATAATACTAAAATTATTATCTTATTTATACACAACATATACTAATATGACCTATACTGGAAGAATTTTTTTTGAAAAAAATTCATTACAAACATAACGATGGTTGGTCATACATATTTATGAGTACTAATTCCGTTTCTGAAAAATAATTATGAAAAGTATAAAAGTAATGTTTCACAATTATATAATGATAATAATATCATATTTACAACATTATAAACTTATATATATCATTATTGTGTTATGGTGATGATAAAATAGTCCAACTTGTCGTGATTGTTGTAATCTTGGAAAACACAAATAATGTTATCATCATTAATTGAGTGACAATGTAAAAAATAAAATGATATATATTCTATTTATAGAATTATAAATTTACCATTAATATAATTATTATTTAATTTATATAACATATAATATCGAAATGTTACTATATTAGTTATATACCATGCGTTAGTGAAATCAGAATCACAACACTTTGGGAGGTGATAGTCCACCACATAGACAAAAGATATTATCTTATCTCATATACAATGAAATTTAAATAGATAGTGATAATATAATGATGTAATAGGTGTAAAAATGTTTAAAATATAGTTAATATACTTTATATCCACTGTGTTACCGCACTTTGAATGGTGGTAATGGACGAATGAATGTCCTTAATTTGTGATGTGGTAGGTTAATGTACACTCAAACGATGATATCGTAACCCATTATATGAAGGTAGAGATGTTTTTAGGACATTAAATTTTTATAACAACATATCATAAAATTTAAGACAGTAAGGTTATGATATAATCATGTTTTAATAATAATTTATGGAGGATAATTAAAAAAATAAACAAATGCTCAGTGAAAAACAATATCTATTTTTTAGGAACGAATCTTAGTTTTTCACTAAATCCTTCTTATTTTTGATCTAGACAAAAAAAATACATCTTATAACATTGGGTTTTTAAGTTAGGACATTATAATTTAATTTCATGGATAAACAACATTGAGTGTAATGGTTTAAAGAAGATATGAGAGGGGTTATATATTATAATTACGGGAGAGAACACACATAATATATTTTGAAAAAATTGTGTGCTCCCCCAATTTTAATATTTAAAATATCTAAAAAGGTAAATTATAAAATATTTTATGTTTAATGGAAGATATATGGCTATAAAATAGTTTTTATACATGTTTATAATTCATTTTACCCAAACCATTCTAGTTTTTTCACTAGTAAACTCATGTTACCATAACTGTGGAAATTGATTTTTACTATATTCAATATTAATTATAGTGAATATTTAATTTTACATTATTAATCAGTATATATTTTTCTTATTAAAAATATTGAATTGATTTTTCAAAATTATGTTCATGAATATTTATAAATTTTATTAAAAATTAATCTCATAGATGTGACGAGTATAAGGGGTTTTAATGTTAAAATGATTAGATATCTACAATAACTTTAAATCTAAATTAAACATTATAATTTTTCCAATGGCCTGTATTAGAATTATTAATACAAAATTAAACAATGTTTACATTAAATATAATTAAATTTATTATTTATATAAATGAAGAAATAAATTTTCAATCAAAATATAGTATTTTTCACTATTCGTTAAAAAAGAATCATTTTAAAAAAGTATTAAAAATTCACCCTCAGTTAATATGGATATTAAATATTAATAAATTGAGTTTTTTAATAATTATATAAAATTATATGAAATTATTTATGAATTATTTTTGAAAAGGGTGACAAATCCATCTTTTTAAAAAGAATGTTTTTAAGAAAAAAATATATTTTCCTTTTTAAATAGACAATGTTCTACTTCTAAAAAATAAAAAACAACATAATCTGTGTGAACAATATATTTTAATTATTTATATAATAATATTAATAACTACCCTTAAAATGATAATTATACACCTAACATATTAAATAATAATAATAATAATAATAATATATTATAGTTTTTTTTATAAAACTTACTCTTCTGTGAATAAAATGTTTTCATAGATCCCATTATAATGTGTAATTTTTGATAAAATTAATGTTCTGGGTAATATGTTATATAAAAAATGTTATTATTTTTTATCTTCTGGTGTAATATTATCCCATGTTTAAATAAATTGCTTCCTTTTAATTTATAATTTATATTAGTATTCAAGGGATTAAAATGTATTTTTTAAACACATTAATAAAGAGTTAATAAAATTTCATATTAATAATTGATTAACAGAAGTACATGGTTCATATTTACTAACACATTTATAGGTTTTCATGTAAAGGATCATTAGTGGAAACTGATGAATGTGACATTGAAGAAAATCAAAAATATTTATAGAGAGTTATAAATGTCATTGATCAAAATATGGTGAGTTATCAATTGAATATTAAGGTACCCGAAAACATAAATATAAGATTATATAAAAGTCCTTATGATTCATCTAATATGAATGGAATATGATTTTATCTATATTCCATTTTATTTGGTTGACAAATTCTTTTACTACCTTGGAATACTATAAATGAGACCCATGGATGTGTTTTAATATCATAAGAACAAAATCAACATTTGGTATTTATTCATTAAATATCCAAAACTGAATTTTTTAGTCATAAATCAATAATATTTATTTTCAACAGATAATATGATCCAAAAATGAGTGAAACTTTTTTCTTTTTATATCTAAATAATTTTCAAACCAATATGGTTTTCATAAGTTATCAAATTTGAATTAATCGATTCCAAGGTAGTCTATAATATCAAATTGAAATTATCTATGTCATGTATCTTATTATCCATAAATCATTATCATTACAGCAGAAACATGTCAATGGTTATCCATCAACCAATCATGTGTTTTCCAAGAATATGAACTTTCTACTAAATCATTTTCCTCAGTCATCAACACCATTGAACAAAATTTTGTAAATAATTAATGAAAAAGTACTATAGTTTAATTATATTACATTTGATAATATATATATAATGGGTATCATCGATAAAATTATCATAATGAAATAATTCATGGATGCAAAAAAATTATAGTAATTTTTCCTCTTCAATTAGTATAATGGAATAATTTTATCCATGATCCATTATCTTGTTTTTATGTATATAACTTTGAGGATTGTGGATTTCATTTGTATAATTATCCATTTAATTATAATTGAATAATAAAAAACTAAAAAATGTTTTATTACCCATTAAATCATTACCATTGTGTCTGTTTTCTCCTCACATGAAGAAAACTCCTTTTTTTAAGCATGTACCATGGTGTTACTTTCATCATATATAAAATGATGGAAAATCATTATTCCTCCTCTTCACTATATCCATACATTTTTAAATCATACACTTTTTCTATTTCATTACATTGAGTCCATATTATTTTTATAGTTATTTATATGTATTTGAATCTCATGATATGTATTCCTCATATAATGGTAATGTTTTGGAGACCAGTTCCCATTGAATTTTCTTTTGATTCCCATAAAAGAAAAAATATTTCTTAATCTTTGGATCACATGCATTACTTATGATCATATTCCTTTTATATGGGACCATTTATAAATGATGTAATACACAAGAATAGATATTATTATTATGGAATTTCTTTTATAATCCCTAAACAAGTAAATTTGTTTTAAAAAATTGAAAAATTAATTCATTGAAATTTTTCAAAATCTTAAACATGGATTATTTGGGCATATATTTATTTTATAATACTTCATAATGATATATATTTATTTTTAATTTACCTCAGAATATAATCAAAAAGTGTAGAACTAGGTGTGTAGTAATTCCCATTCCTCTAAACTAGGTAACAACTATGTCTTTCCTAAGGTTCCCATTTACAGTTTATTACTATCTATATGCCTATATTCTATATCCACATCCACTTATAGTGTACTAATAATGCTATATCTATAGGAAACTGAAAAAAATATTTTCTATTACAAAACAATATGATATTCATATATACTTTTCTCAATTGAAGAACCAATGTTTATGTTCTGTAATCTTTTTCTTCTTTATTTTGACTCTCATGGTTTCAACAAAAAATCACTTGATAACATCTATAATAACCCTGACCCTAGAATCCTAATGATGTTCTGTTACACTAATATATTTATATATTATAAAAGGAATTGAATCTAGATAGAATTAATAGTTTACAATTATAGGTTATCTATATACATTAATGAAACCCATTTTATATTGGGAATAAAAAATAAATCCTAAAAAATAAATATTCTCAGCACATTTTAAACCTGATAAAATTATACAATTCAAACTTATAGAATGGAAACCCAATAAAGGTGATCTCAAATGACCATCAAGAGATATATATGGAAGATACCTTAAATCAATAATCACAAAAGACATAGAAATGTAAATAAACTAAAGCACAATCTATATAATTAATGAACTGGGAATAAATGACTTCAAAATATATTATCATTTTATAAATAACATTTATAAAATTTATAGAAATTAATTGAAGTAAATCATTAATTATCTGAATTTTTTTTTCATAGGCTCATGATTTCTTTCCCATCACAAACATTCACAAGATGGCCTGAAATGTACATTGTTTAATCTATTATGATTTCACCATCTGATTCACCTTTTGAGATAACTAATTAATCAAGGTTCATTTTATAAAAGGTTATCAACTTATATATTTCATATTTAAATAATTCCTCATATATTTAGTAATAAATATAATTTATGAACACGATTTGTTATCATAAAATATCTATATTGAGTAAATGATATATATTTTTGAAAATTCCTCTTCAAATCCAAATAAGAATAAAAGTGAACATCATATGTAAAAATGGTAAATGTTTTGGAAATAATCATATATCGGAAAAGTAAAATGGAAATGAAATTTCTAATGATTACATGTATGATAGTATTTTAAAGTAAATTTTATGACTAAAATTGTGAAACAAAAATGTGAATATCGATAATAAAATTTTAAAAAATGATTATAAACTATAAAAACTATGAATATGTATAGTTTCAGTACAATATATAACAATTATAGTAATAAAAAAATGGTTATTGTAAATGGTTAATAGATATTGACAAAAAATTTGATTCAAAATATTCTTGAAAAAAATACTCTTTTGATTTTTATATATATATATATATATTGAAAATATATATTATGGGAAATTTTCAATAAAAATATCTTCATAATAATGTAATGGATGATTAAAATAAGTTAAGACAAATAATGTTGTAATATTATACATATTATATAGTTTAAAAAGAAAATTACTTTTTATAGTTAAAATGTTAGGAATGTGACTTATTTTTATGATGATAAAAAATTATATTCACATTTCAGAAAAATAAAAATTGGATTTTTTAAATTTTTTGATTATATTACTTTGAAAAAATTATTATATAATCTATTTTTGGAATAAAATAGATTTTTTGATAGAAGGGCGAACTGAAGTCAGATTTTCATAAAAACATATTATTAATAAATTAAATTACCAATTAGTGGACAAATGGATTTATTAATTAAAAATATAATTATGAACCAATGTATACAGAAACGAAATATTATTATTATGATGTGTTCATATAATTTTTTAAACGGATATTCTAGATTAATAATAAAAATTAGAATGATATTGTGAAATAAACATTTAGATTGATCATAATGTAGATGTGATAATTGAAAGATTATTAAAAAACTTGTTTCATATAAAAATATATATAAAACATAAGGAAATATAAAATATGTCAACAAAATTTCATTATATACACAAGCTTAGAATAAAAAAATCATTTTTGGGGAAAGTTAACCCAATTGACAGAATTTAAGTTAAGATAAACCTAACCTCACACTTTCATTAGAAAAAATAATAATTATCCACGTGTATAGTGAATTAATTTTTTTTAACATACAACAGTAATATATTAATATTGATAATATCATATATGATTCTTTTATATAATATTATTACACATTTATTAATAATATTTCAATGTTTTCATTGTTTCATGTTTGAATTGGGTTGTTTTCTCATTTATGTTTTATCGAGAATGATTCCATTAATTCTGATATTATATAGTAAAATACTCTCTATAATAATAATAATTTCATATTTATAACATTTTTATGTCAATTTTACTTTTAAAACCTCTCATTTAATATCATGGATATTATAGGTTGTACGTACACATGGGTAATGTTTCATGTTTTCAGTTATCAATACGGAAAGGATTTATGTAACATCTTTCCCTTAAAAATTATCATAATAACATATATAAAATATAATATACCTATATATTTAATCCATGTGATTTGGTGATGAGAATAGAGTCATATTTCTTCATAAAGGTGGTTTTCCACACGTACATGAACGATGTTATCATCTTTAAGTGAGTGAAAATAAAAGAATGATGATATATATTTATATATATATTAATTGACCATGATAAATATGTCATTAAAATAATAATTAGGTAATTTATATCCCATATAATGATTAATTATAATATTTTTACAATTTCATGTAAAGGTGTGATTAAAAATGAAACACATGTCTTCATGAGGCAATAGTCCTCCGTATATAAGAGATATGTAATCATATAACCTAATGAAAAAAAGTACAAAAGACATATATCCTATTATTAATTAATAGGTATAAATATATTGAAAATATTATACATGTATATTATATCGATCATTAGACCCAACCATGGCAGGTGGTAATGACAGAACTAATGAAATCAATTCATAAGGTGGTATACCATTATACACAAAAATGATGATTTTGTAAACCATTTGATGTAAATGGATGTGGTATTATGACATTAATTTATTATAAAAACCTAAAATAATAATTAAGATAGAATCATTATTATAAAAACATGGTTTAAGAAAAACTTAATGAGGTTTTGAATAAAATAAAATAAATATTCTCATAGAAGAACATTACCTCTTCTTTGTGTTTCCTCCTTAGGTTTTCAGTAAAGCCTTCATATGTTAGATTTTTTTAAAAAATAATTCATCTAGGATGACAGTAATGAAGTTTATATGTTTATTTGAGTAGCTATTTTTAGAATCAAAAAGAGAGTAATTTTTTAATGGTAAGGGAGAGGGGTATCCTTTTATAAGTGGGGGTGATGACACATTTGGCATTTTTGAAAAGAATTTATATATTTGAAAATTTTAATGTATCACAGGGATCCAAAATTGAATAATATAGAATATTAGTTGTAAATGTTTCTAAAAATTTCCATATAATTAATTTTATAATAGTTTATGTTGTCATCTTTACCCTTATTTTTTTGTTCAAACCCTTGGTAACCAAATTTTTACATCAACTATAGTAATTAATTTTTACTACATTACTGATTTATTTTAGTAATATAATATATAGATCATTTTATACATAACAGATTTTTATAATTCAAATTATTTAATACATATTACTAGATACAATTGACAAAAGTGAAAATTATTTTTTAAAATTTAATCCCATATAAGTGGAGAGAAAATAGGTTTTTAATGTGAAAATGATTAAATTATAATTTCATTTACATATACAATAAATATTAAAATGACATCAAAGAACTTATTTAAAAAATTGATATATACATTAAATAATTTTACCTTAAAACTAATTCAAAATTTTATTTATAATTATAACTTTTTAATATAAAATAACATTTGCAATAATAATCTAGTATATTTCAATTTTCATTAAAAGTTGAAACATTTTAGAAACAATTAATTATTAGATAAAATTAATATTATGATATTTTAAATGTGGTATATTGTCTCATATTTATTTTATAAATGTGATTAAAAATATTTTTAAATGATGTGTGCATAGAGCGACTAATCTTGCCTTTATAAAAAATACACTTATTAAGAAATAGTTAATTTTTCGTAAATTAGATAATTAATTATTAATAATAAATAGATAAATAATATATTTTTTGTAAACTATAAATTTTCGAGAGTTATTTGTATTCCTCATACATTAAACTGCAATGTAGAGGATAAATTTATTATATGAAATAATAATAATAATAGTATATTGTTATTATATAAAACTCAGTATTGGGTGCAGTTAAAGTTATCAAATGAACATGTTGTTGCATATAATGTAATATAAACACCATTTTTCACACAATATATGCTATTATATTGAATTTATTTATTTTATAATTGTAATGTTTTTTAATTTCCATTGATTATGTGGAAATTCCAAATGATATTTTAGAAGATACATTAGTCATAACCTCAAATTTAGAGAATGATTTATTTTATTCTATACCATTACACTCTTTTATATAATATATGTTTTATATATAACTAGGTAAATTATGATGACCATTAAAATGGAATTTATAGTAAAAATGCTTAGTAGAATTTTCAATAGAACAAGGTTGTCTAGATAAGTCCACATCAAGTCACCATAAAAATGCAATATTTTATTACATTAATATCATATTGATGGTTAACATCGATATAATCTTTAGTATGTACTAAATTTGAAAATATGATTCAAATATTAATTGAAATGATCAACTAAATTATGATTTTATATGATGTTTTATAATTCAATATTATTATATAAGAGACTTAATAGAATAATTCATTTCAACATCTACCCCTTGTAGATATTATGAATAAGATTGTTACTGTATAAAAGAAAAAAAGTTTATAGATAGAAAAGGTAAAATTAAAATTAAGGATGTTACATGTTTCGGGAGTATACTCTTGTTTTATAGACTAATTTCCAAGTTATTCTATATTATGAAGTTGGGTTTTCAATTAATTTAATCAATGATTCAAGACTAACATCCAAAAACCCCATATTGAATTTCTAGTGTGTAATTAATGGATTTTAAGAAGCTACTAGATTTTTTGTCTGATAGATGATTTATATTACTTATTATTTCTTTCTATAGAGCCCCATTTTCGATTATTAAAAAAAGACAAATCTGTAAGGATTTTCATTGATTATAGTGAAATCAATGTTGATATAATAAATAAATATTGAACTCTTTCATATGTTGATGACTTTTTTGATTAAATAATTGGATCTTGATATTTTTAAAATATTCACCATCATTTAGGGTATTATTAATTGTGAGTTAATAAGGGAGGAATTCACAAGATAACTTTACAAATATAGTTTTGACATTACGAGAATATTGAAAATCCATTGGGATTGATCAATTGACCCTCTATTTTTATGTTTCTAATAAACAACTTAATTAAGTAATATATTCTGTATTTTTTATTGTTTTAATTATGGAAATATTATTCTATAATAAAATATATAGGGAATATGATTAACACTTTATGATTATTTATGGGACTATTAAAAGAAACATGTTATATGGGAAATATAACATGTGTGAATATTATCATGAGGATGTTTCTTTTACTAGCCATAATGTCTCCATGGATGAAATCTTTGTGAACCAAAAAAGTGAATGGTATTTATAAAATTGCTTATAACAACAATCATAACTAATGATTGTTATTTATATAGTATTAATGTTTACATTCAACAAATAATTCCTGATTTTTCCCATTTGTATAACCTATTTATTATGATTACACATAAAGAAGTTAAATTAATTTGGATATAGAAATGTGAATATATTATTTGATTAATTTAATATAAACTTTGATATTAATCTGATTTGGACTCTTCTAAGAGTAAATGTTGAAATAAATGACTCATAAAGATTCATCAATTAATTGAATTGGTTGATTCTATATAAAAAACGATAATGTTTTTTTATATCCTACAATGTCGTTGAGAACTAAGTAAAAGAAATATCCATCTCATGAACCTAAGTTGGCAGCTATACAATTTTTGTTGTTGAATATAGAATCATTCTATTTGGTTCATGATATGAGATAAAGAATGAAAAAAGATCCTAAAATACATATTTTTTCAACACAATAACTACATGAGGAAAAGTAGATTTCGTGAAAAATTGAATGATTTGGATTTCTCAATACAACACCACAATGTGAAAGGAAATAATTAATATAATGAATTGAGTAGGAAGGATCATGGATTTCAGACCCAAATGATGATCTAGGTGGATCCTATAAAAAGGGATAATATAATTAAGGATAATTGAATTACTAATAATTAGAGATATCAATATTCATTCAAATAGTGTGAAAGTATATTTGTTGCTGATTAAAATAATTTTTCATCCTGAAGGTGAGTTTTTTCAGAAAGCAATTAAATTTATAAATGATGATATGTTTGAAGATATAAATTCTGATGATTATGTTATGACACATGTAATGATATTTCATGTACCATATATACCTATTAAAAAATAGAAATGTGATATTACTCTTATAGATCAAATTTATCCATAGAACATTTTAGAACAAAAATATATACAGATTTTATTGAAAGTGTTTTAAGGAATCATAAATTGATATCTGGATAAAAATTTGTATATTGGTTTGGGTTTTCAATAGGTTAATACTATGAGACAACATCATAGAGTATTAATGAAACCTCTTTCTACTACTATGTAAAAATAAGGGAAAAATACTATAGAGTTTTTTAAAGGATAAATAAAGACTATAAAAATGAGTGATGAAATATGGTTATTTTTGAAAACAT
The DNA here is from genome assembly GCA_963277665.1 of Viscum album. Taxonomy (NCBI): domain Eukaryota; kingdom Viridiplantae; phylum Streptophyta; class Magnoliopsida; order Santalales; family Viscaceae; genus Viscum; species Viscum album. The sequence continues at coordinate 1,031,330,223 of OY728125.1, forward strand.
AAGAAAATATGTGCACATCCTCACTATAAGATAATATTATCCACTAGAAAACCTATCAAATAATTAATTTTTTACGAATTAATGCTCAAACTTATTCAAATGTTTCAAATCATTATCCTTTTTTACATAAAAATTATGAATATTCCTTTAGAATTTTCTTGATACAGAGTTTAATTTTGGTATTTCCTACTATCCATTGGTTTAAAGACTTTCTGAAAAGACAGTCTAACCATTGTAATATATGTTTTGGGCATTATCGTTATATTTTTAGTATCTATGAGACTATTATTTGTATTTATTAAACATTCTCTATAATAATACTTTTCATAAAAGTATTATAATATAGTCGGAGGAATGATTAAATAGAAATTTATTTCATACTCAAACTTATTGGGATGAATTTATTGAATTAAAACATGTATAAAAAAAATATTAAAGACACAACAATATAGTAAAACATATTATATGTATTTTTAATGTATCTCAAATCATGTAAAATAATTATCATGGAATTTAGTGGAATGATTTGGAATATCATGTGGAAATTTAGGATTTATTAAATATATCTCTATCAATGTTTTTCAAAAGGTATAGTATGGGGGAAAAATGGGTCACATGTAGATTAAACCATTTGAAAATATTTTATGTTTTAGATCTATGTTTTACCAAATATTAATTCTGTTATTCCTTTATAAATTACTCTACGTGTTCAATATATCATTATTAATGATGAATATGGTAGGACAATGGAATTTAATCACCTATAAGGAAATATAATTTTAACCTAATATAACTTATTTTATGGAAACTATCCAGATTCTTCATACTAGATAAAATGTAAAAAAAGTTATCAAATAACATGACATGTAATGGTACTTTAGAGAAACCATGATAAGGATGACGAAATGTAGGAACTGAAGGATGTATTGAAGAAGAAATACCCTAGTTTTTTGGAAGATAAAATCCATATTTTTTAAGAAATTTTTTTAGGAAGGATTTTTGTTACACCCCTAGTCATTACAATATATTTTACTTTTACATAAATGAAATATGGCCAATAACTTGTGATAAATTCAAATTCAAGACCCAATTATAGAAAGTGAACATTATATTATAATAAACATACAATATGATTGAAATTGTAATACTTCATTGTACTAAATAATAATTTTGTATGAAAAATATTTATTTTTAACATACAGTGTCCAGATAATCCTATATTGAATTATAAAAATTTCATCATAAAATTCGTTTCTATATAAATTAAATTTTAGTATTTAACTTTTCATAATTTAATATATAATATTACATTATTATATATTTAAATTAAAACAAATTAACTATAAATGTAATAAAAATTTATGTTTTGAGTAAACTGGGATATTATTCATAAAACATTTTTAGAGAATTGATTTTATTTTAAAGGGAATAATATTTAACAATTTTTAAATAAATAGAAGAAAAATTAATGATGAATTATATAAATGAAATTATTAGATTATATATATATAAGTATGAATTTAAATACATCAAATAATGATAAATATTCATATAGTGAAAATAAGTTAATCTTATGCATGAATTTTTTTTATAGAAAATCCTTTTTTATTACGATTTGAATATATTTTAAAACTAAATTTGGAAGCTTCTGTAAATTATATTTAATAAATTTAATTCAAACATTGTAAAATTTTTAGTATTCGGTAATATGATAAATATATATATTTTTAGTGTTATCTATTGACATTATAAATCAGTTTCCCCTTGCAATGTTAAATCAATGTTTTCATGTTCCATGTGTTTGTGTCAATATTTATATTACAGACACATTTAATTTATACATAAAAATTTTATTTGAAATTGATAATTAATGGTTCAAATTATATAATAATTAACATTTCATTTTATTTTAAATGGAAAAATTGCATAGGTTAAACAACTTGTTACCATGGAAAAATATAAATTGGTCAATGTATGTAATCATAGAGGATTAGGGATGCAGATGTCTAGAAAATATTTATTTTTATGTCTTGGAGATGTTTATAAACATTAATATCTATTAAATATTTTATTTTTTAGTGTTGGTGGTACATTGGTTGATATTGACTTCCCATTAATGTAATGTTTTGGGTATTTTCAAAAAGTACACTCCTCATCAATTACAGATGGGAACTCCCTCCCATCTCATTTTCATACATTTCAACCAATTGGATCAACAAAAACCAACCAAAATATCTAAAAAAACATCATCATACAAAATACAGATGTTGTCATCATCTAAATAGAGATACCCTAGGGTCATTAATATGAGATCCAAAAGAGGATTCTCTAATATAAGGAAATCATTATAATAAAGACTTATATATTCTTCGATCCCAAATTAAAAAATTTAATTATTTCCTAACAGTTACAATATGATAAATATATAACATCCCATATTATTATATGTTATAATATCAATGGGATAAAATATTACCATTTCACCTTACATGAAATGGGAAATGAAATCAACGATCAGGTCTATAAAAGTATACCTCCTCGAGAACTAGTGTAACTTTTTTTTCCATTAACAGTTCACACAAATGGATATATTGAGTTATTAAATATTCATATATAATATTTATGAGATAATTATATGTATAGATTTATATTATCACACATACTTTTATAATTTTTATTTTTTTTAAATATGATAATGTATATAATGTGTACGAGGGATTACGAACTCTCAAGCCGTGTGACTTGTTTTCGCATTTGATTTACATGGAATGTAATAATAATATTTCTAATTAAATAAATGATATATATTATATTTCATTATATATATAGGTTTAATTAATATATCACCCACTTCCTTACCCATAGACTATTCCAAAATGATATCATCTCTTATATGTGTGTAGGACATACAATCTCCCCAATGTGATACGATTCATTTTCTATATCACATTTTAAAGAAAATTTCTAAAAAAGAATCCTTATAAAAAATAATATTTATAATATTAATATAATTGTATATATGATGGAAATATATCTTATTTAGAATATCAGGATCCGTGATTAAAAAAACATGCATTATAAAAAAGAAAATCCATAACCAAAAAATAATAATTATTAATATTATATATGAATGAGTGGTAAGTTGAAATAAATGCATGATATATGAATATATAAACATGAAAATTATTTTGAAATATTTTAATAATATCATTAAATATATTATACACGAGTTTAATGAATTATTAACCAAATGTAATAATGAAACAATATACATATTCTCAATTTTCCTTATTTGATACATATTTTGTTATTGTGCACCTAATTAATAATTTTTTTGTTCTCATAATACCAATTTTAATTGTAATTTCATGAATAAAATATATTTAAATTTTAAATATTCCAACCAAGGGTATTTGAAAATAATGGTTTTAATTTCTAATAAATTTTATAATTCAATTTTTTCAATAGTTATATTAAATCTCCATTATCTTCAATATTCTATTATTACGTGTGTAATTTCGTTTGATTACTATTTTTATTCCCAAATTTAATTGTGTATTTATATTTGATACACACAGTCAATATATTTATTAATTATCACATCAATGTTACTATCATAATAGTTGACATAATTTTAATTTCTACTCCACTAGGATTTTTCTGAAATTATACACCTACTTAATTTTATGTGTTGTATATAATTCCCCATTAATATCCATTTTCATTATACATTAAATTTATTTTAAATATACATTTTATATTTTTCATGTTTTTGATTATTTCCTAAATCAGATACCATTTTCCATATGTTGTTTACTATGAATTTTATTTGATTAAAAGATGAAAAATTAATATATTTGTATTACGTTGACAATAAAAAAAATTTCATTAAGAAATATTATTCTTTAATTAAATTGATTAATAAATTTCTAATTAATTCAGTGAATATACATTAATTGATGCAACCCTAAATTATATATCCCCACAATGCATTAGTATGTCCCATGAGACAAATCTGTTGTCCAAAGTAAATGTATTTCTATATATTGTTTGAAACTATCTTTTGAATGTTATTTAAATTAGAGTTATCCTGATGCATGAGATAATGATGTCCAATAGTAATGAATTTCCTTCATTGAAATTTCTTTATTATTAAGGTCTATTATATTTTCCCATTGATGTTTCATATAGATTCATTTTCTTCTTAGTATAATTATAAAATGAAATTTTTGTATATTTATGTATCATTCTATATTGATTATTCCACATTTCTTTATATTGTTATTGAATAAATGACATGCGATTTATGTTATTTACCTTAGCATAATGATTTCGATTAATTTATTCAAGATATAATTTAATATATGAGAACCAGAATATACATTTACGATTACAAAATTTTCATTTCCATAGGATATGGAGAAGATTTCACTGAATGATGTTAAAGTATTTTAAACATTTTCCATCTAAATGATCTATTTTTTATTTATTGTAAAATTTTAATCAAGTATTTATCATATTCTCTAAACTATTAAATTTATCAGTCCTTTGGGATTTGAACCCCTTTGTATCAAATAATATAATAAATCAGTCATCTGCTTTTATTTATTAAAATCATAGACGATACAAGGAATAAAGAATGTACAAACGTTATTATATCACTATATTTAAGAGTCCTTTTAAATAGATAGAAGAACAAGTAAGGACAAAATATTTTTTTAAAAATTATATTTTTTTGGAAAACTATTGAATTATACATTATGTTCACAATTTTATGCATTATTTACAAAAAATGACATCTAGGATGTTTTTATGCATGTAAAGAGTTTATTTTGGAAGACATTTGAAAAAAATTATATTCATTTGTGGATATGAAATGAGAGGGGGCTTCTTTATATAATTATATAAGAGGATAGAATTGTATTTATTAAGAACATTAATATATATATATATATATATATATATATCATAACCATCTGAAATGGAACCAAATAATATAAAATAATAATATAAAATTTAATAGGGTTTAAATAAACTCATCCAAAAATAATTTGAAATGTTATTGATATATATTATGCGTAATCTACTAGTTATGAAACTTTATAAAAATTTCCAGATTAATCATAACAACATAACTGTTTTCCCTAAATGAATAATTAACTAGGTTAGAAAAAGTGTTTCAGACCAAACTATAATGTGATAATTCTAAATATGGAATTCATTTTATATTATTTAATTTTTATAAATTTATGTAATTAGTATTAAATTAAGAACAAAAAACACAAGATTTTTTAAGAATATGACATATATATGATTAATAAAACATAATATTATTTCATGTAATAAAATGGTTCCTACAAATATTTATTCATTAAATAATAATAAATTGATGTTTTTTAGGATTTTATATTCATAAAAAATTAATTTCCTTTCCAAACTATTCTATTTAATGTGATGATAAAAAAAGTTTTTTTTTATAAATAAAAAATTATTGTTTACTAAAAAATTATTGATTGTGTTCAATAATTAATTTTTTTTCTAAAAGGTATTATCTAACTCCAAGTACATATATAATGGTTGAAATACAATACCATAGGGTAAACTAAAGTATAAAAGATAAATTAAACCATTACACTAATGTTTTAACATTTGTTTAGAAATTTTAAGCATAATAAGGTGAGACATATTTAGGGTAGTTACTACATCGAAGAACATAAAATTATGTTAAAACTATATAGATATATTAATAATAATTTTTGAAATTATGGATTCCATTTTTATGTAATACAATTCAATTATGATATAGAAATTAATTTAAAATTAAACCCATAAAAATAAATGAAAATTTCTTTTAAAAAAAAGCTATCTTAAGTATAAAATGAATTTATAAATAAATAATGAATAAATTATTCATGAAATAATTTAATATATAAGAACCAGAATATACATCTACGATTACAAAATTTTCATTTCCATAGGATATGGAGAAGATTTCACTGAATGATGTTAAAGTATTTTAAACATTTTCCATCTAAATGATCTATTTTTTATTTATTGTAAAATTTTAATCACGTATTTATCATATTCTCTAAACTATTAAATTTATCAGTCCTTTGGGATTTGAACCCCTTTGTATCAAATAATATAATAAATCAGTCATCTACTTTTATTTATTAAAATCATAGACGATACAAGGAATAAAGAATGTACAGACGTTATTATATCACTATATTTAAGAGTCCTTTTAAATAGATAGAAGAACAAGTAAGGACAGAATATTTTTTTAAAAATTAGATTTTTTTGGAAAACTATTGAATTATACATTATGTTCACAATTTTATGTTTTATTTACAAAAAATGACATCTAGGATGTTTTTATGCATGTAAAGAGTTTATTTTGGAAGACATTTGAAAAAAATTATATTCATTTGTGTATATGAAATGAGAGGGGGATTCTTTATATAATTATATAAGAGGATATAATTGTATTTATTAAGAACATTAATATATATATATATATATCATAACTATCTGAAATGGAACCAAATAATATAAAATAATAATATAAAATTTAACAGGGTTTAAATAAACTCATCCAAAAATAATTTGAAATGTTATTGATATATATTATGCGTAATCTACTAGTTAAGTAACTTTATAAAAATTTCTAGATTAATCATAATAACATAACTGTTTTCCCTAAATGAATAATTAACTAGGTTAGAAAAAGTGTTTCAGACCAAATTATAATGTGATAATTCTAAATATGGAATTCATTTTATATTATTTAATTTTTATAAATTTATGTAATTAATATTAAATTAAGAACAAAAAACACAAGATTTTTTAAGAATATGACATATATATGATTAATAAAACATAATATTATTTCATGTAATAAAATGGTTCCTACAAATATTTATTCATTAAATAATAATAAATTGATGTTTTTTAGGATTTTATATTCATAAAAAATTAATTTCCTTTCCAAACTATTCTATTTAATGTGATGATAAAAAATGTTTTTTTTATAAATAAAAAATTATTGTTTAGTAAAAAATTATTGATTGTGTTCAATAATTAATTTTTTTTCTAAAAGGTATTATCTAACTCCAAGTACATATATAATGGTTGAAAAACAATACCATAGGGTAAACTAAAGTATAAAAGATAAATTAAACCATTACACTAATGTTTTAACATTTGTTTAGAAATTTTAAGCTTACCAAGGTGAGACATATTTAGGGTAGTTACTAAATCGAAGAACATAAAATTATGTTAAAACTATATAGATATATTAATAATAATTTTTGAAATTATGGATTCCATTTTTATGTAATACAATTCAATTATGATATAGAAATTAATTTAAAATTAAACCCATCAAAATAAATGAAAATTTCTTTTTAAAAAAAAGCTATCTTAAGTATAAAATGAATTTATAAATAAATAATGAATAAATTATTTTTAAAATGTCATTATAGGATTATTAATATTATAAATTATATATTGAAAAAAAAATCAATTTTTTAAAATATCACATCGTAAATTAATGAAACAAAATTATATTTGAAGTAGATCCACCATGGATTGGGATCTATAGAGCCAAAATATATTAATAAAATGTAAAGGTACATAAAAAGGAAGAAATGATCAAGAGGGGACAACACCACAAAAATGGGAGTGCAGAATGTTCATCATACATAATAATTCTCACCTCTTCCTAGGCCGGCCCAGACCTAGATTTCCACCACGAGGTGATGAGTGATGACCACTTTTCCATTGTATTGGATATAAATGTGATGCCTCATATGATGTCTCATCTAGTTGGTTCGAAGAGATAACCTACCCTTGTAACTCTTGAACATCTTATTCATCCTAAACGACCACTTCCTTATGAAACAGGACAACTTGCTTATCAGCAACCTGTTGTGGTACACTGGCCTCCATCTGCAGATGCTTTGTACACTGAGCATTATCCTCCAAATCCTCTTGTATGGGTACATCTTCACTAGATACATTATTAACACCTTTATCAGGGATCAATTTCTTTAATGGAACCTTTCCAATAGTAGAATGTAGCATATGACCATGTTTTCGATTACTACAACCCGCACTCTCAAGACCCTCAAGATCGAGCAAGTCAAATTCTAGTGTGTTAATATAATCTAACATAAAAGAAAATTGAAACCATCTTTGTCTGGTCCTTGTAACAATTTTGGTGATGTTTGTAGTGGAACATACTTGGAATACCAATCTAATTTATGTAGCGGAGAGGCTGAATCAGTAGAAACTTCATCTTGTAAAACAGGATGTGCGGTAATCTGGATGGCATTCAGCAACTCATCATTGAGAGGAGGAGCTGCACCATCCTGAGCAGCAGGGTCAGTGGGCACAATCTGGGATCCCATATTTGAAAAATCTGGAACAGCTCGCTCAAGAGACCCTGTAGTGGTCCCAATGCTCACATGCCAAGGCCCAATATCCTTGGCCACTAGCACCCCTTGAGTTCGATCCGAGGGAGCTCGCGACTTTCTGGACATCACCAATTCGAATCCACCTACTTCAATATACTTCAACCTGCCTTTACTGCTATAATAAGCTACTTCTATTTGACCCACCACTATATTAGCCTTATTTTGAATGATTTCTTCTCAGTTAGAGTCATTTTCATCCAATTCGGTCCAGGATGTTCTTGTAATAGTTTGAATGATAACATAAAACTAGGTTTTTAAATATGAAGGCACTAATTAGATTGGAAAATATGGAACTGTTGAAATAATAATGTGTAATAAGTATAGGGAGTAAAAAATATAATTTATCAAAATAATGTGACTAATAATTTATACAGACCTCTATACCAAGGACATGTGAAATTGTAAATAAATTCTTTTAAAATAAATGTAATTGGATAAAATTATTATTTCAATATCAGTATCCTAGCATTGAGTAATTACATTAACATGTAGACTATAAACATAAAGAAATATACCGTAATTATATTCAAAAATATATTTAATTTAGTTCAATTTTTTACATGTGTGTTTCAGTAAATTTTTTCATTTATATTATATTTTACTCAAAATTATTAGTATGGATATTTAATTTCAGAATAACTCAAATCATCTTCTGATTAAACATGTGTTAAATAAAATGATTTCAGTATATTATACACATCATTACTAAATATAAAATTTTAATAAAATAATATGATGATAATAAAAATGAATATAATTACTTATGATGAAAAAATAAATTAATCTCTAAAAATATACAACAACGCAATTGGTTCATTATAAACCATTCCATTAAAAAATAATCATTTATCTCAAAAAAATACACAGACCTCATTATTAAAAATAGTATAAACATGAAAGGATTTATCCTAGATTTATTATTATATCCCCAAAAATTTAATATCATTCTTGTAAAATATTTCTTCACATGAAACCTCAGGGTTACCTATTCCACAAACAAGAAAAACATCTTATAAGAAACCATTAATCACCAGAGAATCTCCTACCTTAAAATAAAAAAGAGGTATCTATTTATTATTAAATTAATAAATAATAATAATTTAAAGAAAATATTGTACCAAAAAATATCTATAAATATTAATATAAACACATATAAATCCCCATAGTTGTTTAAATCTTTCTCTCATACTAATTTAAACATCCCTAAACCCACCATCATGGATATGATACCATAAAAAATAATCTATAAATTTTATTCATTAAAAAATTAATTTTTACGCATTTTAATCCATACCCAACATAAGTAATTAGATGTAAATATTGGATCACTTACATATCCATCTACCATTATGGTTTATTATTTTACAGAAGTGAAAAAAAATTATTTTTAATTCTTTATCATCATTAACTCATTTTTTCCATTATACAAAACATTTATCTCTCATAATTAAGTCTTCAATATCACCCATTAAATTCAATACCCTAAAAACATATATTGATATAATTTAATTATAATTATTCATCATAACCTATGAAAACATGACATTATAAAGTTGATATTTAATTCTCACTTTCAAGAAGAATTATCATATTCAATGACATTAGGGAGATTAAGGAGAGAAAAATGATTTAATTACATAGTCACAGAAGATGAGCATAATCAAAGATAATTCATTCCCATAAATTATTTGATTATAAATCAGTAGAAATGTTATAAATCTATAACGTATGATTCAATTTTTATATGTAAACATCCACAATACATGTGATGTCAATGTAGTTTTAATAGACCATTAAAAATTCATAGAAAATCTTGTGAATATAGGTTGCTTCCATAAAATAAAATTATCTTATGACTCTAAAATTCATTCTCAAAATTAAAAAACTACATAAAATATTCCAAAAAATATTTAAATGAATCATATAGCTGGTTGATAATTCATCTATTGCATGTGTAGTAGATAGATATATTTGTATCACCCATCAAATAAGGTATATCAAGGTCACCTATAGTCATGATATAAATAGTTCCCAACCATCATTTTAAACAATTTATAAGTAAAATTTATGAGAAATTTTATTACAAAGACATCATTTCAACTTAATAATACCAAATGATTATCGGTAGAATGATTTAATTGAAGTAAGATTGCAGTCAATGGAAAAAAATGAAAAATAATCATATTTTTTCTACTAAATGAATAATGATGTTGTAATTGAAATATATCCCTAGTATAGGTTAATTAATATAATTGATTTTTTTATGTTGATGACTATAAATAAAATTAAAAGACTATTAAAAACATTCATGAGTAATATAATCATTAAATTTTTAAAATCTATTTTGAAAACCTAAAATTTACACAATACAGGTGAATCAGTTTTTGAATATAAAAATGAAAAAATTCAATGAACTCATTATGAAAAAAAATATTCATGATGAAAAAAGGTGGTCACCACTTATATATCAAAATAAAACATGATATTTCGACTTTAGTCAAGAAATTGAAAATGAATCATACAAACATTGTTTAAAATATTCCATATTAAAACTTTTATAAATAAAGTACTAGATTCATTAATAAGACATTATAAAATAATTATTTTTTAAATTCTAAAAATAATGAAATATATCTAGTAAATAATATTATATAAGATAATGATTCTAAAAAATAATGAATTTAAAATTTTTGTATCAAATGAAAAAAAATTTATGAATGTTTCTATAGTCAAAAAATGGGTGAAATTGAAATAAACAACAAAATGAAAATCATAACAACAGGCCATGTAAAAAGTTATCGGTTATGAAAATATTATTATATGATCCCTAAAATAAAATTAAAATGTATAAATTCCTATAATAATATGGGAACATGTATGAGAAAAATTGTTTTTCTTCAAAAATTTAAAAATGTATCATGTTCATAAAATGTACTCCATTAAAAAATTAAATATATTGATGATTAGGGGATTCATGATATAAAATTACAAGGGGAATTATATACACCAAATAATAGATAATAGGTGCATCAAAATTATTTTTGTTCTAATGAAGTAAAATATGAGACGTATAGCCTTTAAAATATATACAACAATGAATTGAGAATTAATAAAAGGTGGGATTGTTTAAAAAATCTGATAATCAAATAGAAAATCATGAGTAAATTAAACATACATCAAATGGAGTTAATATCTTTATCAGGAAATTATATAATCAGTGAAGAAATGATACGACTATATAAATAGAATGTGTGATATGAAATTCCTTGAAAAGTTTATCACATTGAAATGAGAGTTAATGATTAATGTTATTACATAGAATATGATTAAATAAAAATCTAAAAACGATTTATATGACATAAGGTAAAAATATTTCATTAAAATGAATATTATCTTAAAATAGGTGATGGTGAATTAATAAACCCAATAAAATTAAATAGAGTTTATAAATCATTTAATGATTTAATAACATCTAAAAAACCTCCATTAGATTAAATAACATGAACAATAACATAATATTCTATATTTAATGAATAATTCAATATAGAAAATCTAAAATGTTGTTAATACACCACATAAATGAAATTTTTGGTATATCATCAAATCATTCTTCAATGAATATAAATTAAGATGAAAACTCTTTTCTTATGCCAAGATATTCCATACATGTCTTTTATATTTTGTTTGAAAATTTTATATCAATTATTTAATATCTTAAGAAATTTTAATTGTATAATTTTTATTATTAATCTATTTATTTAATTAATTTAAATGAAATTATTAATTTCATATATTGTTTACTCAGCATCAGGTGTTTCGAGGATGTTGAATTCATAATTTAATAACATCATCGTTATATTGACCATGGATAAAGGGACTATTTTACTATATCCTCCAGATTAATATGTATTGAATAATTATTTTCTGTTTAAATAATTGTAATTTTAGAATAATCTATTTATGATGGTTATGAAAATTGAATAATGTCTCAATCATGTAAATGTAAGGTGGAACAAATAAATGGGTAAAATTTCCATTTTTAAATGAAAAATAAGTAAATATGGTATATATAATTTCATCATGAAAGTATTATTATAATATTATTAATATCATATTATATAATCAGTTAAATTTATATATACCAACCATGTTAGGCTGGATGAAAAATGAACAACATTGTCCCATAGAGGCTGTTATAAACACATATGCATGAGTGTTGTAATCATTTTCAACAGATTGAATAGGAATAAAATACATGAGATAATATTTCTAGTTAATTTTAAATATCTTTTATAATAATATATATGTACTAAATATATAATTATAATATATTATGAGAGGTGGTTATGTAAAAATATTTACATCAGGTTAGGATGTTGTAATCTTCTATACACATGAACAACGGTTTTGTTTCATAATAGAAGAAGAAGTATATATACTAATGATAACACATAAAGATAATTACACCTCGTTATATGTGGTATAATAAAAGTATTATAACACAATGGTCATTATCAATTTTATGGTGGTATAAGTGCATGTAAATCTGAATCATTCTGTTAAATGTTATACTTATTCATCAGATAACCTCTAATCATTACACATTATCCCCCCTACAGTTAGTAATTTTATAAAAACGATAACTTTAATATGTGGGTAGAGATGATATGAATGAATATGGGAATGATTTTCCAATAAAATGTTTCTCTTGATCTTTTTATATTAGAGATATCATAAATTCCTTTTGTAATTTGGTGAGATAAAAAACATGTAATTTTTTAAATATTAAAAAATTTAGATGACGTATAACCATTTAATGGTGAAATAAGGCTATAAATAATAATAGACATAATTTCATATAGTCTAAATAAATGTAATAAAACATTTCTAGAATATTTTTGGTTAAATATAAATCCTTATCACCTAGTTAAACAACGTTAAAATTATATTAACCACAACCTTGAAAACTGAATTGATTACAATGATAATGTAATTATATGACCACAAATGGGTAATTATAAAAAAAATTAGAAATTATGATTCTAAATTTTTAATTTATTATTATTGGTACATTTTATATTGGTGACATAAATAAAATCATGTATATAAACACTGAAAGAATGAAAACCTTTTTTATTAAAAACCCAAATTTAAGAATAAAATAATTTTACTAGGAAATCATTTGATAAATTTTATTCTAAAAAATGTTGTGTTAACTGAATATATGCATGAATGTTTACATAATTTTTCTTAATATTGAGCTAAATGATATAATGTAAATATTCCATTAATAATAAAGACAAAAAATTGTTTTTAATTGGAAAAATTAATATCATATAATCATGAAAGTCATCTATATGGAACCTAATTAAAAAGAAAATATTTCCTAATAAATTATTTAATTATATAAACATATATTTTCCCAAAATACACTAATTAAATAAGATTAATTCATATTTTTATGAGACAATAAATTCATACTACAAAGTTTTAATATTTTTTTACCTATTTTAACCTTGTAGGAATGAAAAATATTTATTATGGTTACTATTAATAAAAACAAAAAATTATTTTAACAAATTTTTTATTATAAATATCATAATTTAAGATATCTATCAAATTTTATAAAATTCATGCCAAAGAATTTGAAGAATAATATTTAATATTAAACATTATAATTTCGATGAAAATTAGTTTTCTATAACTAAAATGCCTTCTAAAATATAATAAAATTTTATATAAAAGTAATTATTTAAATTCATTCTAATGATAATAATTGGATTATTAAAAATGTAATTTCAAAATATTTACTTTGAAACCAAGGTAATTAATATATTTTTTTTAAATTCAAGATTTTTTCTATTATTTAAATTAGAATATTTGTTTCCACTATTCATCAAAATCATCGGTAGTTCAAGAAATTATAAAAAAATAACTCAATGATAATTTTGATATAATGATTTCAAAAATTTATTTTATTTTCTAAAATAAATTTTCGAAAATTTTCGAATAATAATTATAATATTTTCATAAAAATTATATAAAAAAAATTTATGAATAAAAATTATTTTTAAAGTAGAAAATTAAATTATTAAATATTCAATAATATATTTCGAATAATTAATCCACAAATTTTCCTTCTATATGATGAATTAATATTTATATTCTCTAAATATTTTCTATGTTATAACATTAAAATTTAAATAATAAAGTTGTGTGGTTTATTTGAACATGGTGTTATATGTCGTATAATATTTCAAACGAAGTATTTTTTTATGTATGGGTTGTTAATTTTTTTGTACATATAATTTTGTCCCTTTCAAAAATTAAAATTTTAATTAAAATATACATCCTTGATTAATTTCCTCCTTAAAAAAATATTTATATCATTTTTGAATTGTTCTCATCCTCTTTAGCTCTATAAATACCCTTTTATATTATAAAAAGGAATTATTTTCACTATTTTTATTATTTTAATTTAATAAAAAGTATTTTAAATTATTAAAATTGTTTTCGATCCTTTGAAAATAACTTTTTATATCTCCCCCACAATATTTCACATTAATACCATTATTATATTTTAACAATCTAAAATTTATTCTTATTTCTGAAAATTAAATAATTTCCAAAACATTCTTTTCCCATTATTGAATTTTTTTTCTTTTTCAAGGTTTCATTTTTAATGATTCATTTTAAAAGGAATGTTTCTGAAATATTTTCAATCATCATATATAATTCCATTAATTTTATTTCGAGGATTAATTATTGGTAACAATTTTTAATTAGAAATGGTTTCGAAATATATTTACATATCATAATTAAATCTATTATTTATTTTTATGGATAACAAATTGATGATTTTTTTAAATGAAAATGTTTTCAAACACATTTTCACATAACTATTTTAATTTTTTAGGCACATACTTTAAGTTTTATTTTTAATTTAATGAATTGGTGAATTTTTTATATTATCCTTTTTGGAACTAATATATCACATTAAGGTTTCATTGATGATTTTAATTTATATAAAATGATTTTTAAAAATCAATTATTTTCAATAGATATAAGTTTAAATTACAAAACTAAAATATAAATATTACAATAACCTCGAATTTTATACCAAATGTATAATATATTATTAAAACCCTTTTAATTTCTTTATAATATTTCCCAATTATCAATAATTTATTTTCTTATATTTATTTTTTCCATGGTTCTTCCTCTATATGTTATTATGAAATACCCTTTTATGTTGATTAAAACGTTTTTATCAATATTATATATTATTTTTATCAATTGTTTAGATACCATTAATAATTTTTTGGAAACTCATTTTTTTATCTATACATACTTTTTGATTAGTTAATTTATTATTTTTTTCATATAGAAAATATGGGTGGATGATTGATTGGTGAGGAACATTATATCTCTTCAATAAAATAATTTTGGAATAATATATCCTGAACTAATTATTAGAATCAATTATTGTTAATCCAACAACTATATGAATATTGATATTATTCCTTGTCCAATATGTTTTTAGGAATGTCGATGTAAGGAATACCCCACTATGGATAAGAGTGTCATGTATTGATTTATGTTATAATATATTTATAGAAATAATAAATTAATGTTATCTCCACTTAGTTTCATGGAATCATGAACTAATTATCATTACAGTATAGTTTTTTTTTTGGGAAAATACTATATATCAAGGATCTTCTATGTTTATTGGAATCATTAAGTGATTCTTACTATAAAATAATTTGGTGATTAACTATTGGTTTCAACAATACAATGTTTATTGAAATTATGATGTGATGTATTGTCAAATCATTTATGGGTATAAGGTAATGATTTCTACTAAACAATGTTTTAGGAATATTTTTAATTATTACCTTATATTAGCATATTAAACTATAATTTGATACTATCAAATCATAACTATGACTATACACATGGATTTGGTAAAAAAACTATTATTTATAAAATATTATTGAAAATAATTTCAGTTGAACAATTTTGACCTTTAATAACAAAAACATTAGTGAAATGACATCATAATTTACAAACAAGTGACCATTTTATGTATAGAGATTAATATATTATTCAAAATAATTAATTAATAAAAATATTACATTATTACACAATGGATATTTTTTCCATACGCTAATATTTTCATGTTCTATAATATTCCTTCAATATATACAATAAAAAATCAAAAATGAAACCCTTCTAAATATATCATATTTAGTAATCTATTACATATCCTATGGAAATGGATTATAATAAAGAGTAAAATTAAATTCATAATAAGAAAAATCATATAATGAAATCTATTATGAGTACAAAATCAACATAAAATATATAAGAGTGGGTAATAAATATGTATTAGATTTTATCAATAACATTAAAATTAAAATCATCATTTTACAATAACATTTTAGTAATAAAATTAATAATAACAACTAGAAAATAATGGTGGAATGCAAATTATCGGGTATAATAACCAAATTATCAATTATATATAGAAAACCATCTTATATAAATCGATATGGCATATGACAGAAACCCCATAAGGTTTATCCCATGACACCTATCGATTCATATCGGGTGTATAAAATATCAATTACAGCAATAAAATATAGTTTATAATTAGTTTATCAAATGAATAAATAAAATAACAATACAAAAAATTGTTTTCATGCTTTAGTAATATTGAATTTTTCCACCCTGATCAAAGATGTGAGGATCAAATTTGTAACATAATTAAATTTTCATAAGGAACATGGAATCGTATTCAGCCAGAATAAATTATTTTCTTGTCTCGGTAAATTGGATACATACATGATACCCATTTTAAATTAACAAAAAAACATTAATCATAAGAAAATAAAATGTAAAACATCTAAAAAATGATCACATTCTTTTAAAACCCAAAAAGGGATTCATCTTAATAACCTAAGGAAATAAAAAAAATAAGGGTCAATTCAAATACTCGAAATGGTTTAATGAAATAAGAATTTCTCACGAAACAATAAACATATTCAATAAGAAAAGATAAATAACAGGAAATACATTACACATAATAATTAAATTGAGAATACAATGCATCTAGACATAATATCCTTGTGAAAATATCAGGGATCATAATAACTATATTATGAATAATGGAAATTCATAATATCCAGAAATCATGTTTCTCATGAAGATGATTCATTTACTATCAACCATAATCAAAATATAGTTTAAATCATATTGGGTAAAAAAATAACCTATTTTTCCAGTTATTTTGCATCATGACACTGCTGATTCTATAAAGTTATTCTATAAATATTTGTAACAGAAAAAAATTGTAACCCAGTATCATTGTATTCCATAGAGTGTATGATACATAATACCAAAAATGAAATGGAATATAAAATACAAAGAATTTATAAAGTCATTACTATATTAAATAAATTCCATCGATTATATATCTTTAAATTAAAACAACTGTAATTTACCTTGTTATATTTACATGTGTGACTTTGTTTGGTAGTTTGATTTACATGGAAGACCGAGTTTTACCAAATGATAATATATTAAAAAAAACTTACTATTTAATATAATAGATTATAAACTAGATGTTAAATTAACATTTATGAATATGATGATCGCACATATAAACATATATGATTTTCACTAATATCATATTCATTATTTAGGAAAATTTAATTTAAAATTTATATAAGAACCAATTTAATATAAAAAGTATATTTTTTTCACAAAGTCATTATATCCTAATTAATCAAATAAAATTAATAATTTCTAGAGATACTAATGTTTTATGTATATTATATATTCATTTTAATATTTTGGATATTCATCTAATATATTACTTAAGAATATGATAACAAAAAACATAATATTATTCATAAAAAGCTATATTTTTATAAAGTCAAGATTACAAAAATATAATGAAGAACCTATTTTAAATCCAAATTATGAAAATTTAATTTGTCAAAATGAAATTTATATTTAAAATATGTATATAAAAATTATGTTATTTTTAATTTTTTTAATTTTCCAATGGATATTCGTTATGTAATGAATAATGGAAAATAACAAATTTTAATTAAAAAGTGAATTTTCTTTTAATTTATTTATTATGTAAAATAATATTTTAATTTGGTAATTCTTTCAAATTCAATAATTGTTTTATAAACTAATCCAATTTCAGTATTTTAAATCTATTTCACTTTGAAATTACATATAAAAATGTAGCAAACAATTTTACAATATTACTTTAAAAATTGTATTGTCATCCCATTTATGATATACAATTTAAATTATTTAATTTTACATATATGATTTGAATTTGGAAAAAAAGGATTCCAGATTTCGAATCAGAGTAATTTAAAATGTCTAAAAATATATTTTTTTTGACTAAAAATATTTTTTATGGAATTCATATTAATTAGAATTATTAAGGTAAAATTATTCTAAACAAGGGATTGAACCTTAATATTAAGAGCCCATATTACATTGAAAATTATCCAAAATACATTATATGGACATATTTTTACCCTATACACCCTTTGATATAATATTTTCAATTTTTGGATCCACATTCCATCGGAAAATGTTGGTGAATGTCCCATTTCAAAAATGTATAGGAGTGACACTTCTCAATCATAGTAAAAAGGCACTCATTCCTCCCACATCCTGACCCCTATCAAGACACTTTTTCTCAACCATTATACCACTAAATAGATCCAAAATATTTATCAAATCATCCGATATTCCTTTATTTTATTTGAAATCCATCCATGTAATCTATGTGGTGAAAAACAAAAAAAGTATTCCAAAGAAGAGGTAATATATTTCCACAAGATCTTTAGTTTTCTATCAATTATTATCCCCCTAAACACTTCATATTACATTTTTATACAACAAAAATAATATTATAAAAATACTCTGCCTTTTTATGTTAAATTTTATTCTATAACATACACACACTTCCATCTAATGGGTATTAAATGTATCCTTCCTGTGGATGGAAAACTACTACCTTACGAAGTAATGTTGTTCATATTTTATTTACACTATATCACACAAGAAATTATGATTTTATATATATTTATATATTTCATATTTCATATTTATAATTTATTTATAGATATTTAATTTTTTTATAACTCATACATTTTTACTATCAATTTTATATCAATATGATAACATCGTTTGTTGAAATGTGGACAAAAGCCCCATCAATGTGATGGGAATTGTTCACATTCTACGTGGAATATATAAATGTCAGATTCAATAAAACTATGTAACATATATGAAAAATATATGATTCTATAATTATAATATATATATATATATAATTTACATATTACTCTTTTAGTACAATAATGAAATGAAAGTAGCATTCTTTCATACGTACGACTTACCGTCTCCCTGAACATTGAATTTTATTTCTTACCACAACATATTATAAATTATTATTCAAATAAATTAGAAAAATATATGTTAATCAAACATGGTTTAAAATTTTAAGATTATAAAATCATTATATACGTAATAGGATCCACAATTAACATGTCAATGCTTACTTAGGAAAGTGGTCCATTATAACATGAATTATTTAAAATAATGAATGAATGTTAACAAACTGGAAATTGTATATTATTATATGATCATATATGATAATATAAATATTTATATGGGTGTATAGAAAGTTATTAAAACTATTAAAAAATTATATACAAGGTTAATGGATGATTATAAAAAATGAAACTCATTGTCAGGGATATCATCTCAATTTACATTCCACTAAGAAATATTTTTTGTTATACACAAATTCACATTTATATTGTGAATTTTATTGCCTTTGTGATTTTATATAATGCATATCATTATTTTAGTGATATTATATATTTAATATATTATTATTAATTCATGGAGATAATGATTCAACATTTCAAAATTGTATGGGACACTTGGGAAGGTATAGTGATTATTTTCTTTAATCATGTTTTTAATTATTTTTAAAGTGTATTTATATTCATTGATTAAAATCCCTCAATTGATACTTATCCTACAAAAGTTAATTATTGATAAATATTAATCCATTATTCTATTCATATATTTGATGATAAAGAACATTTTTTTATTAATTAAACGACTTATTCGATATTTGAGGATCGCTTTGTTCGGGTAGACATGGGTGGATCTTGTTTATTGATAGACCATATATGCATTGGTTCTCACATTAGATGAGTTAATTGGATAAATCAGAATGATTTAAACTATCCCTTAATTATAATGGTATCATGTTCCTAGGAAACATTATGTCTAGTAATTATGCATTACCTTTATTTACAATTCACTTATTATTATTACTAATATCCATGATATTATTTCATTGAAATATCTATGAATACAATTTATTTTTAGTTTATTGATAAAATGGAATGTGTTTATAGTTTTTTACCCTTATATATAGTAATTCTATTATCTAGTAATTTCAATAGCATTTGTAACTAGTAAGTTACCTTTCAATGATAACTAGTCTTATCAATTCATTATTTTTTAAACATTATATAGATTTACTGAGAATTGGAGTTGACCCCTGTTATGTTTCATTTACCAAGGTTATGAATAACAAATATTTGAATAAGCATGAATGGCTACAAATTTTATCATTTGAATATGCATCCGGTTTTATTTTTTATTTCCAAATCTAATATGGGTATTATGTATGAAGTCATGATTTAAAATATTGATAAATTATTTAGACATTTATAATATAATTCTGTGTAATCATACAAATATAAATAAATAATGCTCCATCATTGGGTTTCTCTGGTTGGGGTGTTATAATTGGTATTAGGTGAAGATTAGAAGAAACCATAAATATTAAATATAGAAAACAATTATTAGGAAACAAAACCCAATGATAGGATTTAAGGATTTCTATATATTAAAAACCAAGAATTTTAGTAAGCTATAAATTATTCGGGTCTTCCTAGAAATATTTCCCTATTTGGATCCAATAGGGGGACGCTATTCTGGAATAGATGTTTATTAGAGTAAAAGCACTAACATGATGTTTTGGGATTGACTCGATGTATCTTTGTACATGTTAATGAGCCTTACTATGAACATGGTTTGACACTTCTAGGGGATACATTTATGATAGTTCAAATTTTATTTATAACCACGTAATAAGGTTTTAAATGTAATGATATCAATAAAAATCCATTTTTACGATTATGATATTAGCTATACAAAAATTATTCAATTTATATTAACTATCTCACTAGTTTTGGTAATACACATTACTTTATGATTTCAGCTAATATATGTCATAATTTACAAAATCACATAACAAATTGAATAATAATTCCACCAATGCATGTGATCCAAATATTAAGAAGGATCATATCATTTGTGGTCATAATACAACATTTGAAAGGGAAATTTTCTCAGATGTATTATCACCACATAATTAAATATTATCATATGTGATGAGATAGGGAAAAAAATATTCATGTCAAATATATTTTAAGGTAAGCATGAGAAAAAGATGATGGAAGAGAAAAATATATATAATGGGAAAAAGGTAAAATTTCATTTCCAACATGTTATAATTATTGATAGATACACCATATTACTTGCATAAATAGAATTGATATTTTCTATAAGGGTGGAATGAATGGATGCCATGATATTTATTTTAAGGGTATCAAAAAAATTATAATTTACAATGTTTCAATAGTAAAGAGATAAGAATCCATTAAAATAAATTTGTCAAGGAACAAATAAATATACACCAATTGATTCTAAAGTATTATAGTCAAGTTATGAATCAATCGTAGATGAATATTAAGGATTAATATAGATATTAAAGATTAATTCTATTTTAATATTTTATCATTAATGTTCTGGTCATATGAATTGTGGAATATATGAGTATTTTTCATCTCTAATTTTTCATTAAGGCTTTGGTATCATATGCTTAATAGTTCAAAGAAAAAATATTCATTACAAATTAATTTAATTGGAAACGTATTATTGAGTGAAATATTACCCTTAATATGAACCAAATGATAGGATAATGATTTCTGGATGAATGAAAAAACTGGGTTGGATAACATAAAATCTGATAAGGATTAACTATAATGAAACGTGGTAATGTTTTATTAATGTGGGTTATGTTGTCATTGATAGAGTTTAAAAACTGTATCTATTTAATTAATATATCCAATAATCTATGTTATATATAATCAATAATAAATCATTCATGTTTTCAATAAGTTCTTATGGTATGTATTATTATTACCATATTTAATGAGAATACATGATAAAAGTTTTCACATATTTGGTATGCAATGATTAAAGATATACATCATGTTTAATAATGGAAAATATAATATCATTTTTGAATATGAGTGACCTTTCTTCTAATGGTATAGATCATAATATTTTGGAATAGATAAGAATTTATATAATGGTGTTAGCTGATCTTTGGAAGAGGTTTTTAAGAATTATGTATTACGTTAATATATGATAAAACATAGGCTATGGTTTGAGGTAGAAAATTTTCATCTAACAACTAAAGCATAATTTTGTTTTTATGAAATAAGAATAATTAATTTCTTATATATTGTGAAATAATTGGTCATCTATAGTGAAAATGGTCTTCAAATAGAAATATTTTCCTTTTATCACCATTTTTATGATATCAATGACATTTTTTATAATAACATTGTAAGATATAGTGGTAATAAACATTAATATGTACAAGTTATCTATATCATTCCATTATAAATTTATTTTTATATTTTCATTATATATACATGTTTCTATCTCCCACCTATGTTCTAATAGTAGGTAACCTAGTTATGTGACAATTGTTATTCTTTTTCTCTCTCATTAAGAGAATTTTTTATTAACACAATTCATGATGTGGGTTTTAAATGATAGTTCATTTTAAATATATCAATCCTTTGATATGTTAGCCTAAAATTAAATAATTAGGAAACAATTTAATTAAGGTTGGGTGAATGGAAAAATCTAAAATTCTAAAGTAAGAACATTATATTTGATAACATGTATGACATTCAACAATAAGAACTTAGCAGAATATAATATCCCAAGACATTACAAAATAATTACCATATTAAATAAACTCAAACTATTATATATATTTTAATCAATTAAATACATATTAATCTAATGATTGAAACAATAGAGGTATCCTCGGTATTTTGGGTTACACAAAATATCTTGTTTTAATGAATGATAATATATTATTAAAGAATTATTATTTTATATAAAAAAATATAACCATAATGTTAAATTATAAGTTATTAATAGGATTAAATTTTTTATGAAAATATATGGTATAAAAATATATAATATTAAACCACTGGTTTGAAATTTGTTAGAAATGGATATAAGAACCAATTTAATATGAAGGTAGTGTTTCTATTTTTAATCTCACAAATGAGTTTTATCATAAATATACAAATTAATTATAACTAATGAGATATAATAATGTATTATATATATATATATATTATATAAAATAAAATATTTCATAAATTCCACCAATAAATTTTATAGCAATACTATTAGAAAATACCCCAATATTACACATAAGAACCTATATTTTTATAGAGATAGTTTTAGTACTATTTAATAAAAATCCTATTTTAAATATACTTTTTTACATTTTATAAATATATTATTTGAAAATAAACTTCATATTTTAATATTTATCATTAAAATTATATTATGTTTAATTTTTGGAATGTTTGTGTGAAATTTAATATTATAATTATTATTGAAAAAAACAGGATTACAATAGAAAACTACTTTTTCATATATTGTATTTATTGTTTTAAATAATATATTAATTTTTATTTAATGTCACTTATATAAATTATTCACAGATTAATCAAATTTTCATAATTGTAATCGCATTCGCATTGAAATTGGGTATGAAAATATAGAATTTTTTTGACATTTTTACTTTATAAACCAGCAATGTCATCTCATATTATTGGATAAAATTTAAATTATATTCTAATAGTTATATTATTAGAATATAGATAAATTGATACTATATTTTTAATAATAATAAATTGTAAATTTTATTATGTTCGACTTAGTTTTTCACTAAATATAGCAGGGAATGTAATTATAAATAATAATTGAGATTAAAGTAAAATTCGGCTTAACAAGGGGATAAACCATAAATATGATGTAAAATTGACCTATAACCATTTACAAAATCCATTTTATTTCATTTTCAACCATTTCTACCCTCGTATAATTTTATTTGTTATTGGATTATCTTTACAAAAGAAAGAAAATTGTGGTATTCCATTTTATAAAATTTACATTATTTTGACTCCTCATATAATATAAAAAGATAATAATCCCTCTCACTGCATCAAACCTATTAAGACACATTGTATGAAAAAATATGTACCAAAATATATCATAAAAATCCCTCAACACATCCTATAATTCTCCCTTTTGTGAAGAAAATTATCCAAGGAATCTCTTGGGTGAAATAAAAAAGGAGTTACACAATGAAGAGGTAACATCATTCCTCAATCTCTTTAATTTTATTTCCATTATACACCCCATAAAATATTCTTCTTTAATGATTATATAACAACAAAATTATCCTAAATAATCTATTATTCCTTTAGTTTTTGGGTTTGAAATACACTTAGACACAATTCCATCTAAGGGGTAACAAACCTAACATTCTTCAGTATAATGAACTACCACCTCACAATGCTGGGTTATTCATTTTTCCTTCACCACCTCTCATGGAAGAATTATGATGGAATAACTTTTAATATATGTTATTTATGAAATTTTTATTTTATTTATAGTTATTTAGTTATTTTATAAGACATACATTTATATGATTCTTTTTAAGTAATGTTGATAACATTGTTTGTGGAAGTGTGGCACACTGCCCCTCCGTGTGATTTTATTCATTCACACTATTATTTTATTGTATAATGGATTATTGTAATATATCTATGTAACACATATGAAGTAGATATGATAATATAATAATAATATACATATATGTAATTTACTTTTCACCCATTTAATATGATGATGAAATGAAAGTATCTTTTATGTTAACATACTAGCTACCCTCTTTTTGAATTGTGAATTTCATTTCCTTTCCCCAAATATTATAGATTATATTAAATAAATTTTTACTGAATATTAATGATAATTAAATCCTCTATTAAATTTTTTATATAATTAAATCATGATCTATATAATAGGAATAAAAAATTACAAGTCAATACTTATGCAAAAAAATGAAGTTAACACATGAAATAGTTTAAATAATGAATGAATATTGAAAAATCATTTACAATATATTACAACATGATAAAATAAGATTAAAATAAACATTAATATAGTTCTCTAATAAGTTATTAAAACTGTTACAATCATTATACATGTGGTTAAAGGATGATCATCCAAAATGAAACTTAATGTAGGTATTTTATCTCATTTGATATTAAAGTAAGAAATATTCATTGTAATTGTCCAATTAAAATTTATATAGCGTATATAATGTCCATAGAAATTTTTAATAATGAAAATAATTATTTTCTTGATATTATAAAATTCATTTAATAACATTACTTCATTGATTTTTTGATTCTAATTATTCAACATAGTATGTGACACATTGGAATCTTTTGAAATTATTTTCCCCTATAATATATTTAATGATATTTTAATGGTATTTTTATTCCTCAATATAAAAAACCCTTGTTGTTATATGACCTCAATTAGGGAATTAATGATAAATATATATCATTTATTGAATATTGATATTTGATATTAAGGCACATTGTTTAATAATTTAATCACATATTTGATATGAAATGAAATATTTTTACTCAATGGAATGGATGAGTTCTGGGTATAGATTGACCATCATTTCAAGAGTAGACTCAAATGATGACACAGTTGGCCAATTTAGAGTATTTTTTGTGCCTCTTGACAGTAAAGGTATCATGTTCCTAAGAACCATTATGTCTTGTAATTAATAATTTTATTTATTTATAATCAACTACTTATTATTTTTATCAATGGGATTATTGTGTTGTCAAATCTATGGATACTTTTCATTTTATGTTCATTTTTTTATTGGTATATTTTTTTTAATTTATTACTTTTTTATATTTATATTACATATTCTTGTAATATGAATTCATGTGTAATACATTATTTACATTTGTGATTTTTTATTCTCATGAATTCATTATTTGTTCTGATTTACACACCCTTACAATGAATTTGAGCTCAACATAATTATACCTCCATTCCCCATGTTATAAAGTACAAATATTTTAATAAACATTAAATGATTTAGTTTATATCATTTTATTATGTATCATGTTTTTTTCCATATCACAATTTAATTTGGGAAACATTTTTTAAATCACGGTTTCACAAATTTGTAAAGGGATCATTCCACTGAGATTTGAATCCTTGTAATAAGGCCAATGTTTTAAAATAATGAACTGGATCCATGATTCATGGTTTTGGGTGTTATAATTATCAACAACTCGTGTCATGAACATTTAAAACATTCTTCATTCTTCAAATAATTGATTTCTTCTTAGAAATATTCCTTATCCTCAAATAAGTTTTTACAATAATGGATACATATTTATTAATTTTTCATTATCAAATGAAATAAAATTCAATATGAACCCCATATAAAGAAATATTATTATTTTAGGAAATAAATTTATCGATGAAAAATAATATGGAAATATAATGTCCAATTATCAATGTTATGTTTATATTTCAATGTAAAGTAAATATCTGCCAAAATGTAACAAGGACGAGAATATCAATACTTTACTAAGCCTAAATGACTATAAAACATCCAAATAAAAAATTCAGATAGTTTTAGGACAACATATACCCATTGGAGAAATAATAAAAGGTTTTTTTCATTAATAAAAAGAATACTGTAAAAGTTTCATTTCAATCATTCCACTTGAAAATATTAATTTTTATTGTAAATTTTTAAATGAAATTATATTTAAATTAAATTTTTAAAATAAATAATTTAAATATATCCTCAAAAATAATTAATGTAATCATTAAAATAATTAGAATCATGACGACGAGTAATTCTATACTTGTAATTCCAATTAAAAAGAAAAAATCCATTTCTCTAGAATTTTTCATGGAAATTGGATTTTTTATATAATGGGAGAAAATCCATTCAAAATTATGGTAAATTAATGTTTCCATTTATTAAAATGAAATAATATTTCATTTATTATTTTTGGAAATATTTGTTTCTGAAGAATACATATTTCTTATCGTAGAAAGAAATAATTTCAAATATTCATAAAAACATTTTCACAATTAATTTAATCAAAAAATAGTTATAATATGGAAATATTAGATGAAAATATAATGAATAAATATAATATATTAAAATGAAATGGGTTTATTAGAATGTTGTAAAATAATTTCCTTTAACTAAAAAATCATGAATAAAAAATCTCGATTAGAATAAGGTTGTGAAATAATCTGTAATGACCCAGACCCTCATGATCCATCCCATTGCCAAATTATAGGATGCTAAGGGGTCACACACCAATCGGTGCGACTTTTCGGCATGACCGATCAGTATTGTCCAGGCTTGATGAGTTTTCCTTCTGTAGTGTTTCCCATAACCCCACATTTTGGCCTTTTTAACCTTTTGAAGTGTTTAAAGACCATTTTAAAGCCCATAATTAATATCTAAAAATCTCGAAAACCCTCTCTTCAAAATAACAATAAATCCAGTCGTTTGTAACCACTCAACCATGTGGAAGAACCATGATCTGACTTCCAAGGAGTTCAAATTTCTTATCCCGTAACATTAGGATCTCATCTAATTATCACACTGGATTTTAATCTCCTTCCTCTGGGATAGTCTCCTCTTCCTTCTTCATTTGAAGTTCTTTGTTCCCGAGGCAAGTGTTTCACCTGTGCCAGAGCCCTACAAGTCGGGCATCCCCTATTCCTAGCACATGGAGAGAAACATCGAACGTTGATCAATCAAGTAGGGATTTTGTCCTTCGTCTCTCCTTTTGGGTATCGTGTGGGGTGGGCATGCTTTTGCCTCTGTGGAAATAGATGAAACCTAACTTAATGAAGATAAAGAACAGACCATTAAAGAATGATGGGGTTTGGGGGTGTGGCAAAGGTTTTGCGTTACTCTTTTTATGTTGTTATGTGTTGTGAATTGTATGGTCCTATGCTCACTGAAAATCATGTACTATGGTGGTCTTTCTTTGAGAACTTGTAAACCTATATACCCCTGTTTGTTTAATTAACCGTAACATGGAATTGGTTAAGTACGTATATTAGGTTAAATAAATTGAAAGTACCAGGATCAACCCTTTTTTTTATAACCCCGGTTAAAGAACAGTGGAATTGAAACCATAGAGTGTGTTAAATCTTTTAAATCTGAAAATACCTGCATGGGCCTACCTTGTGTTGGTGGTAGTGGTTTGGTTGTTTTTTCTCCACGGGCCGATTGCGGGTGAACATATGGTTTTCTTGTATGGGGGATTAGATTACTGGGGTGATATGGGTTGGGATGGGATCCTCTGTTGTTATACATTCACTGGTTGTGAATTTGAGGTTGTGTGGTTACTCTCCTTATATCATGAATTGGGGTGGAATCCTCTATTTTTTAGAAACCATTTTCTCCTAGATTTTGTTGATATGGGGTTGTGTCTCGTGTTTTTCTTTGGTTCCAGTACTTTAAGGGATCTCACTTATCCCTTTGTTGTTGTGACTTTTCCAGAGAATCGGGTGTGAATTCATAAATTGTTGTTTGGTTGTTTCTTTCCATTTGGATTGTGGTTGTGCCTATTATTTTCCTGGTAGTGAAGAATTCAACCTAATAGTAACACTTGAACATGAAAAAAAGAATGGGTTAAATGGGGAAATTGGTTCAGGGATGGATTGTGACCTGGCTGTGGGTGGTACACCTTTTGTGAATGAATAGTGATGCAGTGTTTGTGCATAGGCTGTTTTTGGTACCCTAGGTTGGGTTGATGCTGGTATACATATGTATATGCTTGTAGTTTTTATGTTTCTTATTCGTGCCCCAGTAAAGTTGAGCACTTATGTGCCGAACACTCCCATTTAATGGGGGAGGGTGTTTTTTTCAACAGTCTTATGAGTGGTTGGTTATTAGCTCCTTTCTAATCCCTTTTCCAAATAGCCCAATACTCTTCGAACTGGCGGTAATGGCCTGACGACCATTATTAGCCCAAGAATCTTTTGGTGGGGTAGTTGTGGTGGTTGGCCCAGGTGTTTGTGTACAGATTTCTTCCCAATTGTCTTCGGGATGAGGCCCCGGTGTCTTCGGGCGTGGCAGTAGTTGTTCTAACCCCGGTGTTTGCGGGTATGGTACTGTGTGGTGGTTGTGGCATAGGTGTCTGTGGGTGGGATAGTGGATATGGCCCAGGTGTGTACGGTAGTGTTTTGGGAGTGGGACTGTGGTGAGGTTGTGGCCCAGGTGTGTGCGGGTGGGGTTTGGCAGTGGGACTACGGTAAGAATGGAGGGATTGGTTCGATGCGTAAGAGGTCTTTAATAACCAGCGGGAAAGTGGAGCGGGGTGCCCAAATATCGATGTGCTATTACTATAATTTACTTTATTTGCGTTATCTGGGGGCGTACCTAAGTGAGTTTGGGTGGATAGTTTTTTTCCTAGTTGGGGTTTGGTTATCTCTTTTTCCACAGGACATTAGAATGTCTCCACACATGTGCACGAGAGTCTTTGGTTTTCCCTACTGAGTAAACTTGTATGCTCACCCTACATATATAAAACTACTTTCAGGTTTCCATGAGGACTTCAAAGATCATGTGGGGCCTTACTAGCTTGGACCATTGGGGTAGTTACTATTTGTGTTTTCCTTTTTTCTGGTATCTTTTCACCTTTGTAATTTTGTGACTTGTATCTATTACCTTTGAAATTTCATATGGGAATGGTTTACTTCCACCAATACTTACACTTTCAGTTTCAGTGTTGTGGGATTTAATATCTTCTCCAAATCCAATTAAAATAAAAAGGGTAATGCCTTCCATTTAGTTTGTGATTCTATACCATTGGTGCAGGTTGCCACTATGGGACCCATTGAAGTCGGGTTTCGGGGGTCATTATCTATCCTTCAACTTAAAGAAGGAATGGCATGGATATCTGCTGACCCTTCCCTCCTTTTGGTGAAGGAGGGTTGTGATAGAATGGTATCAGAGGCATTATGAGAGATAGGATGGAGTCTGGAGTTTGGCAAAGTGAGGATTGCATGGGAAGGTAGGGAAACCGTTTTTGGTGACCTTTGTACGTGAATTAGGACAGAGAAGACCGGCTAGGACACATGATTTTAGGGCCCCCCGTGATCTGATGCAAGGACTGTGGACCTACCAAATCACCATGTGAGGCCACGCTGATTTTAGGGTATAGACCCTAGGAAAGTTATGTCCATCATAATGACTTGTTTTCTTGAGTTTATGGGGGTGTTTTGGGAAATTGAAATAATAAGAAGTTCATGAAAATTTAAGAAAAATGTTCTGCACTACTTGGGATTTGGAATTCTTTGTTTACCTTGCAGCTATGGAACCCAGGAGATGACCATGAGTTGTACGGGCGATCGAGGCCCAAGGGGTTGACATGGCCGATCGGCAAAGGGATGATCGAGAGGAGGAGGGAGACCAATGGCCGATAATGCTTCGAGCCTTCCAGCGACAGACCCGCGAGTAGAACGAGGGAAGCAACTCTGACATGAAGACGGAGGGCTAGCAAGAGGAGCTGGTGGTAGCTTTCGGCTTGATCTAGGCTCCGAATGAGTATTGGGTTCCTCTGGCCATCAGCCAAATGCAGGGAGCAGCGCATTATTGGTGGATGCTCTACCTAGGGGACAAGAGAGAGGCTAAGATGGCATGGTTTGATTTCGAGAAGGAGGTTCGTGTGGAATTCCTCTCTTCTACGATGAATGCAGAGAAGACGTAGGAGATACTCTTCCTCTAGCAGGGGTGTATGTCGGTAAGGAACCTGGGGATCATGTTCAAGGACCTCCTCCTCTTTTCTCCAGACCTCTTTCCAGATGAGGAGTCTGAGGCGAGACGTTTAGAGGATGTTTTTTGACCCTCCCTCCAGTACGCTGTTACCCCCTTCACCATGATGAAATAATTTGAGGTCCAACAGAAGGCCGAAGTGGTGGAGAGGATGCATGCGCTTGGAGGTGTGTCACGAGAGGGAATTCAGCTAGGCTCGTCAAAGGGAAAGGCTGTCAGCACCAGACCTCCAACATCGGGTCCCTCTAGGTTCCGACCAGTAGGGAGTAGGTTGTGGTAGTTTCAGTTCCAGTCCCCTAGTACTCACCCTTTCCCATCATGCCCAAGACCAAGGTGCTTCTTCTGTGGGAGCCATGGACATCTCCAGAATCAGTGTCCCGACCTAGTATCGTATGGTGGTGGCAGACATGCTCAACACCCGCCTTAGCAGCAGGGGCAGTGAGCTCCTGCTCCTCCGAGGGAAGACGTTGCAGGGGGAGGCCGACCATAGGTTTCTCTTCAGGGACCTCGACTAGGGCATGGTCGGGGAGGTGGCCGACAACCGAGGGGAAGATGAGATGGGCGTGGACAGTTGCATGCCGCAGAGGCAGTAGTTCTAGCAGGACATGAGGTTGTTCGAGGTATGATCTATTTATTCAGTACCCATTCTTACGCCTTGTTTGATACAAGAGCTTTGCACTCCTTTGTTGCACCAGGTCTGGCACATGCTCTGGGTCTAGATACCGAGAGACTTCTAGTGCCAATGGTGCTGAGCACACAAGTCAGAGGTCAGACCGACTTTTTATATGTTTGTAGAGGTTGTAGACTGATGATAGGGCCACATCAGTCCGTTAGGGTTCTACTACTACTACATATACAACCATACGATGTCATCCTAAGCATCGACTGGCTATTTTCTATGTGTTACTTCATTGATTGCTTCTGAAGAAGGGTTGTGTTCTCAGACATGGGTGGCCAACGTGTTACTTTCACCACCGAGCAGAGTGGCTAGATGGGAAACATGCAAGAGGAACCACTCCACTCCTTGTTAGCCGAGCTGTTAGTAGAGTTAGTGGATGCTGAGATGGTAGAGGTACCAGGGATCATCATTAATTTTATTGACTTCTTCCCCAATGAGGTGACGAATCTACCCCCTCGACGTGATATCGAGATTGGGATAGTCATGCAGCCTCGTGCTCGTCCGATTTTGATGTCTCCCAACCAGATGATACCTTTGGAGCTATGGGTGTTGCAGATTCAGATTAACGATATGATGAAGCGAGGTTATGTTCGACAAAGCGCATCACTGGAGGGTGATCTAGTCTTTTTCTCAACGAAGGTTGATTGTGGTCTCAGGTTGTTCATAGACTACCGGAGGCTAAATCAGGTAACCATCAAGAATCTCAACCCTCTTCTGAGGATACACGATCTTTTCGACCAGTTGAAAGGGGCATGATGGTTCTCGAAGATTAACCTATGGTCTGGGTATCACTAGTTGACGTTAAAGGAGGGTGAAATATCGAAGATGGCCTTAAGGTGTATATATGGTCACTTCGAGTTTGTAGTCATGCCTTTCGGCATTATAAACACTACGACTGTGTTCATGGGGCATATGAACTCCATCTTCCGAGAGTTCTTGGATCGGATTATAGTCGTGTTCATTGACGACATCCTCATCCACTAAAGATCATACGAGGTCCACGCTGAGCACCTGAGGACGGTTTGGGTGGTCCTCTGATAGCACCAACTCTATAGGAATTTGTCGAAGTGCAAGTTCTAAATGTGAGAAGTGCACTTCCTTGGGAACATAGTGTTCGAGAAGGGGGTAGCAGTTGACCCATCAAGGTTGATGTGGTTGCTTCTTGGGCATCACCCAAGATCATGGCAGGGGTTTGTAGATTCCTCGGGCGGGTAGGTTACTACCAGAGGTTCGTAGCCAACTTCTCTCGAGTTGCGGCACCATTGACATCCTTGACTAAGAGGGACCATGTTTTCGTGTGGAGTGAGCAGTCCGAGCCAGCCATCAGCTATCTGATGGATGAGTTGGTTAGTTCCCTAGTGCTGAGACTACTAGAAGAAGGGGCTACGTATGAGGTATTTTGTGATGCTTCAGAAAAAGGCCTCAGATGTGTGTTTATGCATTGACAAGGGGGTGATCTCTTAGTGGTCTAGGCAGGTACACCCTTATGAGAGTAATTATAACACCTATGATCTAGAGCTTGCATTGTTCATTTCTGCATTAAATTTGTGGTGGCATTATCTCATTGGAGAGAGATTTGAGGTCTTCACGGATCACAAAATCTTGAGGAATATCTTCTCCTAGTGGGACCTAAAATTATAGCAGTGAAGGTGGATGGTGTTCCTTCAGGATTACAACATCAAGATTTCCTACACTTCAGGAAAATGGAATATAGTGGACAATGCATTGAGTAGGGGGTCATAGAAGAATGTGGTCCGAGAGTCGATAGATGCTTGGAAGGCGATGGAGGAGTCGGTTGACTTTCACCTGGACGTGAGGATGTATAGTGGAAGAGGATGCATGTATCCAATGATTGTGTAGTATTATCTGTTGGGGCAAGTGGAGGAGTCTTATTGGGGAGACCCAGAGTGCGATGTGATGCACGATTGAGTTGACCAGGATGATTCTCCAGAAGGGTGGACAAAAGATGGTAAAAATATGATGCTCTTCTGGGGGAAGATGTTTGTTCCAAAGGTGATGCATTGAAAGGTTCTTAGTGAGTTCCAAAACTCACCCTTACCTTTACTCCCAAGAGTTTCCAAGATGTACCAGGGTCTGACGAGATAGTTTTGGTGGCCCGGATTAAAGCGAGCAGTGGTGGAGTTTGTGGAAACGTTCCTAGTGTGTTAGTAGTAAAATGATGAACACTATGTTCCAGACGGGTTTTTGCAACCATTAGATCTCCCTGAGTGGAAGTGGGATGACATCTCAATTGATTTCATCACGGGACTACCCAAGGAGCAAGGGGGCTGCGATTCCATCTGGGTAGTAGTGGACCACTTGATGAAGTCGGCTCACTTTTTAGTGATTAAGGAGTCAAGTGTAGTGGACGCTCTATCATGGAAGTATGTGGAAGAAGTAGTGTGGTTTCATGGAGTTCCGAGTTCCATAGTCTTGGACAGGGATGCATGTTTTACCTCATCAGTTTGTAGGGGCTTCCAGTATGCATTCGGCACCCAGATGCACCTTAGGAAAGCCTTCAACCCCCAGATAGATGGGCATACATAACTCACTAACTAGAACCTGTAATATATTCTCCTTGCATGCATTCTGGACTTCGGGGGATAATGGGTGTGACACTTGCCTCTGGAAGAATTCACCTACAATAATATTCATTACTCTACCTTTGGCATGCCACAATTCGAAGCCCTATATGGAAGGATTTGTCGCTCACCCGTGTGCTGGATTGAAGATGGGGATGTGTGTGTTCTTGGCCCAGAGGTGTTATAGAGCACGATAGAGAATGTTCAGATTATACGAGGAAGGATGCAGGCGGCTCAGGACTGGCAGAAGTCCTAAGCGGATGATTGGAGGAGACCCTTGGAATTCTTGGTCGGGGATCACATGTTCTTGAAGGTATCCCTTCAGCGTGGACAATGGAGGTTCGGCAGGGGAAGTAAGCTTTCTCCTAGGTTCATTGGACCCTTCGAAGTGTTGCGGAGGGTCGGTGAAGTGGCTTATCAGCAAGAGCTACAACCACCACTACTGAGGATACACGATGTATTACATGTTTCCCAGCTCCGACAATATCATTATGACGATTCAAACATCATCGACTGGGGAGGGAAAGATATTGAAGATGATGCAACCTTCATGGTGCGACCAGTGATGATCAAGGGCAGTGAGGAGAAGGTGCTTCGTGGGAGAACCATTCCCTTGTTTCATGTGTTGTGGAGACATGGGGTGCTTGAGGACAGTACCTAGGAGAGGGAAGCACAGATTCGTGCCCAGTACCCAGAGTTGTTTTGAGTTTTATCCTGTTGGGTCCGTACCTGTTTACTGTGTAATGATTTACCTTGTTGACTATGGATGTGGAGTTCCATTTCTATGGATGTGTGTCTGATGTGTCCTAAATAATGAGGAGGGGAGGACCTGATCCCTAGTTAAGATGCATTAAAGTGGATGCACCTAAACCCGTTCGCTCAAGTCAATGCCACCCAAAGCGGATAGTATCGTAACCTGGAGGAAGGGAGACCCCTCTCCCACTGGACCAGACAGTTTGGACCTTAGTTTGCGTGGTTGCACAGGGAAAGGAGTTGTAGGGCGTTTGTGTTTGTTCAGGGGATAAGGTGTTCCTATGTCAGAGAGGTTCACTCATGAGAGGTAGCTTCCAGGGTGGTTGTTTGAACACCCCCCCCCCCCCACATTCTCTATGTCTGGGATTTGATTCTCGATGATGAGAATGGTTTGATAGGTATCTAATGTAATGGCCCAGACCCTAATGATCCATCCCTTTTCCAAATTCTATGATCCTAAGGGGTTGCTCACTGACCGGCGCAACCGATCGGCATGACCGACCAATTGGTGCGACCGATCAGTGTTGTACAGCCTTGATGGGGTTTCCTTTTATAGTTTTTCTTGTAACACCACTTTTAAGCCCTTTTTAACCTTTTTAAACATTTCAAGACCATTTTTAAAGCCAATAATTAATATCTAAAAATCTAGAAAAACCTCTATACTGAATAACAATTAATCCAGTCGTGTGTAACCACCCAACATCATGGAAGAACCATGATCTGACATCCAAGGAATTCAATTTTCTTATCCCGTAACATTGGGATCTTATCTATTTATCACGTTGGATTGTATTCTCCTTTCTATTGGCTAGTCTCCTCTACCTTGTGCGTTTGAATTCCTTTCTTCCTGAGGCATGTGGTGCACCAATTCTGGAGCCCTACAAGTCATGCATCCCCTATTCCAAGAACGTGG
The DNA here is from genome assembly GCA_963277665.1 of Viscum album. Classification (NCBI taxonomy): domain Eukaryota; kingdom Viridiplantae; phylum Streptophyta; class Magnoliopsida; order Santalales; family Viscaceae; genus Viscum; species Viscum album. The sequence goes on from OY728125.1 coordinate 1,031,366,773, forward strand.
AGAAAAACATCGATCGTTGATCAATCAAGCAGGGATTTTATCCTTCGTCTCTCCTTCTGTGTATCATGTGTGGTGGGCATGATTTTTTCTCTGTGGAAATTTATTAAACCTAAATTAATGAAGATAATTAATAGACATTTAAATAATTAAGGGGGGGGGGGGTGACCGATGTTCTTCATCACTCTTTTTATGTTGTTATGTGTTTTGAATTGTGCAGGCCTATGCTCACTGAAAATAATGGTTGTTGGTGGTCTTTCTTTGCGCACTAACGAACCTCTGTACCCCAGTATGTTTAATTAACCATAACATGGAATTGGTTAATTACGTATACTCGGTAAAATAAATTGAAAGCACTAGGATCATCCCTTTTTTTCATAACCCCATTCAATGTACAGTGGAATTGAAACCATGGATTGTGTTTAATCATTGAATTCTGAAAATACCTACATGGGCCTACCTTGTCTTGGTGGTAGTGGTTTGGTTTTTTTCCATCACGGGCCGATTTTGGGTGACCTAATGGTTTTCTTGGATGGGGGATTAGATTGATGGGGTGATATGTCTGAGGATGGGATCTTATGTTGTTATACATTCACTGGTTTTGAGTTTAAGGATGTGTGGTTACTCTACTTATATCAAGAATTGGGGTGGAATCCTCTATTGTTGAGAAACCATTGGCCCATGGATTTTGGGGACATGGGGATGTGTCTCGGATTTTTATTTAGTTCCAGTACTTCAAGGGATATCAGTTATACATTTTTTGTTGTGACATTACAAGAGAACCGGGTGTGAATGCTTATTTTTTTTGGCTGTTTATTTCCTTTTGGATTTTGGTTGTGCCTATTAGTTTACCGGCAGTAAATAATTCACTCTAATGGGATCAATTGAACATGAAAAAAAGAATGGTTTAAATGGATAAATTGGTTCTGGGAAGGATTGTGACCTGGCTGTGGGTGGTATATCTTTCATGAATGAATAGTGATGTGGTGTTTGTGATTCGGATGTTTTCATAACCCTATGATGGGTTAAGTGCTTGTTTACTTATGTATATTTTTGTAGTTTTTATGTTTCTTATTAGCGCCCACACGAGTTTATAACATTAGTGTTGAACACTCCCATTTCATTGGGGAGGGTGTTTTTCCAAACACTCCTATGGGTGGCTAGTTATTAGCTCATTTCTGCTCCCTTTTCCGAATAGGCCAAGACTCTTCAGGTAGGCTGTGATGGCCTGAATTCCATTATTAGCCCAATAAGATTTGGTCAGGGTAGTTTTGGTGGTTTTCCCAAGTGATTTCGGGCAGGTTGTAACCCAAGTGTCTTAGGGATGAGGCCATGGTGTCTTCAGTCATGGCAGTAGTTGTTCTGACCCAGGTGTTTGCGGGTATGGTTAAGTGTGGTGGTTGTGGACTAGGGGTCTACGGGAGGGATAGTGGTTATGGCCCAGGTTTGTGCAGGCGGGGTTTGGTAGTGGGACTGCAGTGAGGTTGTGGCCCAGGTGTGTGCGGGCAGGGTTTGGAAGTGGGACTATTGTAAGAATAGCGGGATTGGTTCGATGTGTAGGATGTCTTCAATAACCAGTGGGAAAGTGGCGCAGTGCACCCAAATATCGATGTTTTATTACCATACTTTACTTGATTTGCGTTATTTGGGGAGCATGCCTCAGTGAGGTTGGGTGAATTTCGTTTTTTCACTGGTTTGATGTTTGGTTATATCTTTTTCCATTGGACATTAGAATGTCTCCCTACTTGTGCAGGAGAGTCTTTGGTTTTTCTACTAAGTATAATTGTATGCTCACCTTACGTATATAAAACTTTTTTCAGGTTTCCAGGAGGACTTCAGAGATCATGCAGGGCCATACTAGCTTGGACCATTAGGGAAGTTGTTGTTGTTGTTTTACTTTTTTTGTGTCTTTTCACCTTCAGAGATTTGTGACTTGAATCTTTTACCTTTGAACATGCATATGGGAATGGTTTACTTCCAGCCGTACATGGACTTTCAGTTTTGGTGTTGCGGGATTTACAATCTTATCCCCCGATCCTATTAAAAGAAAAACGGTAATGCCTTCCATTTAGTGTGTGATTCTATTCCCTTGGTGCTGGTCGCCACTCCGGGACCTATTAAAGGTTGGTTTTGGTGGTCATTATCTCTCCTTTAACATAAAGAAGGAAGGACCTGGCAATCTGCTGACTCTTCCCTCCATTTGGTGAAGGCGGGTCATGACATAATCTGTTAAAACGAACATAACATTGAAGAGGGAATTGATCAATGGATTTATTGTGTGTTTAAAATATTAATATATAAAAAAGGAGTAAATAAAGATTAATATAATAGAGTTTTAATATACATATAATTCATAATGACCAAAATAAATTAAATAGAATACTATCTTAATGAATATAAATCCAATTTTCAAATCCCATATATTTTTATTTATTTTTATTAAAAAATATTTAAAAACATGTATAAAGGATTTAAAAATTTTATTAACATGAAATATAACCATATTAATATTTAAAATAACTTATATTATTCATTTATAACATTATTGTTGGTCGGAGTGGTTTACTCAAGAGGGGGGTGAATTGAGTACCAATTAAAATTTCTGTATTTAAAAACAGTGTCTTAAAGACCCCCAAATAAAATAATAAATTAAACTGTAGTGAATTTATATTAAAGTAGAGGTTCTGTCAGATTCTCAAGGGATTGATTAATTCCCAGTTAATCAACACAGGAGTGTGTGATTATCTTTTGAAACTAACTTACTAATCTACACTTAACATAAACACTTGCTAATTTAATTATCAATGTAACTTTAAAAGCAGTATTGGTTTTAAAGTGATTAGCAGCGGAATAAAAACATTGAAAGAGATGTCACAACAAATGTAACCAAGAGGTTCAGTCTCAAGCCGAGACTTAGTCCTCTCAAAAGTTTATATAAAAATGATCCACACCCTGGATCGGGGTTCAACAGTTTACAACTGTCCAGGTCCAAGACCTCTACCACTGTTCTTCGTGGGAAACAGTACAACAGCAACCAGCTGTCCAGGTCACACACGACCTCTACCACTGTTATTCGTGGGAAAGAAAGAATGAAAGAGTTTGGTAAGGATTTACAAATCCTTCAGTTTGAGTACAGGAGAAAGTGTATGTGTTAGATACAGCAGATAACACACACTGCTCAAAAAGTATAATAATAAATCACAGAACAAGAGATGTAGAGTTTAGAAGTGGTTCTGGTGATTTCAGTGTAGCTCTAGACTCCTTTTGATTCGATCAGAAGTGAGTCTGAGTCCTCTACTCGTTTCTGTTTGAGAAACAGAGTGTCGTATGCTCCAGGTTCACAGACAGTGAGATGTAGTCAATGAAGCTCTTCGATATTCTTTTGTATGCTCCAGGACTCTTCTTGAGTAGGCTTGATTGTATATGTGATTCTGTCTTGCTTGGTTCTTCTTGTATACACAGAGCTCTTCTTGAGTATGTCGTATGTCTTGTCTCTGTGGGTGTTGTCTCTTTTTTCGTCAGTAGAGTCTTCTTGTATTTATGTCACGCGAAACAGGAGACAGAAAAGATTTCCTTTCTGCAGGTACGAGGTACGGGTTCCTGACATCCGACAACCTTTATCAGATATTTGACAAATCATTAAAATGTACATGATATGACCGTTAGATGGATTAAATATAGGAAATAAAGAAATTCAAACAGTGAGTCGAGTGATCGGTAGATAATCAGCATCGGTAGTTTGGACATCGGTAGCTTGAACATCGGTAGCTCAATTTCATTAGTTGCTTTGACTCTATTGGTGGCTCTATGCGTCGGTTGGTACATGCTTGTATCGGTGACTTTGTTTATCGGTAGCTCCATGCGTCGGTAGCTCCATGCGTCGGTAGCTCCATGCGTCGGTAGCTCCATGCGTCGGTATCGGTGAGTCTGTCAGTGGCTTCGTCTATCGGTGACTCTTATTCCATCGGTAGCTATTTATACTTACACCGGTAGCTCTATGTTTGTATCGGTAGCTGTCTGTAAGTCAGTAGCTTACATTTATAAGTACATCGGTAGCTCTGTGTTAAGTTTATCGGTAGCTCTGTGTTAAGTCTATCGGTAGCTGTCTGTCGGTAGACTAAGTCTATCGGTAGACTGGTTACCGGTAGCTCTTTATCAGTAGCTATAGACAGATTACTTATCTGTTTTATGCAGAACACATCCGATTGTGTTAGAATTAATTTATAACTTGTATGAACATGGATAAATGAGGATTAACATATTCCAAAGACTATTTTAAAAATTATTATTGGTTTGATCACAGATTTGAAAGAATTAAAGTATAGATCAATGATACTTAACAATATCATAGAGAATGAAAACATAATTGGGATTTTCAACTCATATGAATACATGATTGAGATTATCAAAACAGGTGAGGTCAACAATCTCCCCCTTTTTGATAATCACAGTTTATGATATGGGCATTTAACATAGTGAAAATATAATAGTAAAGAGTATAATATTGAATTCAATTTTCTCATTGAAAACAGCATCAGAGATAATAGAAATAGTATGATATAGACATAAGTTATTAGAGGTAACAATCATAAGGTACTAAATAGACATAAGGTATCAGAGGTAAAAATGAAAAAAAAGGTAATGTGTCTCCCCTTATTCCTTATTTTTCTCCATTGAAAATATTTCTCATTCTCTCATTTTGTTCTCCCCCTTATTCTCTCATAAAATGTTTCTCCCCCTTAGTTCTCCCCTTATTATTCTCCCCCTTGGTGATAATCAAAAAGTGGGAAAGCATATATAGGAGACAATTAAAACATGATAAGTAAAAGGAGTTCTTATGTATTAGAGTAGTCAAAAAGTACAGAAACAGAATAAAAATGAATTCCTATCAAAAATCCTAGCCACTGGATCATTCCACCTCTTCCACATGAGATTTGCCTTTGGGATCAGAAGAAGGTTCGGGTGGTGAGGATGCATGTGAAGGTTTTGGAATGCCAGAAAAGATCAAAGGAGGCTGGGCCACTGACACAGAGTCAGGACTGTAGGTTGAAGATCTCTGGGTGATCATTGGTGTGAGGCTTCGAATAGCTTGAGCAGGAGTCAGCTGGACTGTGGAAGCAGCTGAGGCAGAAGCAGGCAAAGCAGGAGGTATGATGACTGGTCTGGCATCAACATGCAAGAAGGGCAGCAACAGATTTCTAAAATCCATATTAATTCCTCCTCCTCTTTCCATAGCAGAGATGAAATCATCTTTGTTCTCCATGAATTTCTCCAAGGCAGGAGTCAGGTCTCTTAGCTTGCTCACTTGTTCTCTAAAGGCTTGAGTCACTGGAGGTAGCTTCATGTTTTCCAACATCAGCTTGAAGTGGTGTTCGAGTTGATGCTTGGTGAAAATTCTGGTGAAGTAGTAGTCCACTTTGCTCTTTATGGCTTCCTGAGAGGCATAGGCTTCTCTCATATAATCTTGAACAATCTTCATTATTTCTCTCGCAGAATCTCTTGTAGAAAGAACCACTCGGCTCAATTCTGATGAGTCCACAGAGCCACTGGTTGAAATAGAACCAATATCCTCCTTCAACATTGCTCGAACTTGATTCAGGTCAACTGATAGTTTGGATGTGAGAGGGCCAAGAGAGAAGGAAACCGTTTCTTTGAAACTCTTAGACAAACCACTTATTAGGCTTTGAACTTGAGAGTCTTGTAATTGAACGTGATCCTTCACTGAGGTTTTGAAACTTTCAAACACCGAGACAAACTGGCTAACTACAGTCTTCACATAAGCTAGGTCCTTGTCAGCTTGAGACTTGGAGCTCATATAAGAGTCTAAAGTAGTAACAGACTTCTGTAAGGCTTCAAGATATGCTTCGATTCTGGAAGATTGAGTCTGGCACTCTTTCAATTCTTCCATAAGCTCAGACACAAAAGAAGATAAATTACAAGCCAGAGATAGCTCGAAGGATCTCTCTAACATTTTCATTTCTTCATAAAAGCTTTGCTTCATTTCAGCAACTGATGCACTGAATGATTCTTTCAGCTCATTCTTCATGGATTCAAGATCAGATTTAGAGACAAAATCATTAGGGACAACTGCAGCAGATCCCTTTGATGAGGCCAAACTAACTACAGAATCAGTCAGTGTTGAATTAATTGAGGATGCAAGGGAGGTTTCCATTAACTTCACTTCTTCAACAAAACTGGTTTTGAGGTCCTCTTTCAGCTTATTCAGATCATGAAATCTGACCACATCATCTGGAAACAACTCAGAAGCAAGATCATAATTGGTCTTCGGTCTATTCACAGACATCTCATTATCAGAATCCGGATAATCCAATCCACAGACTATAAACCCTGGGTCTTCTACCCAGTCTCCAAGCTCCACAGCTACTGTAACATTTCCAAGAACAGATTGATGCTCCACCTCAATGGGTGCATTCCCATGTATCACAACAGCATTCAGTGCTGGATTCTCTTCATCAGAATCTTCTACTACAAGTTCCACCGGTGTAGTATCTAGAAGATCTTCTGATACAGGTATAGCTTCTTCTGTATCTTTTTCTACTTCAGTAGTAGGCATGGCCAAGCTTCCAATAAATGGACTCATACATAAACTACCAGAATCAGGCGATTCAGATACATTCTCCTTTTCCTCTTCTTCTTGGTGAGGTACAGACTGGTCTTCCTCATGATTAGATACAATTTCCTCTACCTTTCCTTTCCTAGAATAGACCAATTCTGCAACAGGACTTGGGGGCAAGTCTGGATCTCCTACAACATCCATAGGAGTTTCTTCTTCTTCTTCTTCTTCTGTTTCATCACTATAAACAGGTTCCTCTTCATCAGGTCTCAAACTCGGATCTCTTATATCCTTTGGTCTTGAGGGATGATCCACATGATTAAACCTATCATATACCTTCTGATCATCACTGACCCATTCTCCCTTCCATGGGTTCCAGTTAATTTTCATGTACTTACAAACAGTCGAGGTGATGCATAAATTTTTCTTGACTACAACTGTCTCATCCTGAGACTCAGCTATTCCTTTCACTTTTATCATTACTGAAATCAGCTTGGCAAAGAACAAAGCATTAGTCTTTGACTTTGGTCTAATCATGTCTTCCATTTGAAGCATTAACAATCTGCACAGATTGATTTTCACACCATGTCTTAGAAAATGAAGAAGATAGATATCTTGATATCTCAGATTTGAAAAAGCTCCTCACCTCTGTATCAACACATGCTGAACAAACTTGAAAAGCAGTCGATTCACTCCATCCATTTCGGCAGCAATCACTTGCCTTTGATTCCCATTACCAGTCAGTTCTTTTAGGGCAGTTTCATAATCAAAGATGTCACTGCTAGGTGGAATTGCTCTTGATACATACCCAGAGACACCTTCAAGTGGTACTTTCAAATACTCAGCCCACTCTACTGAAGAAAAAGACATCTCTTTTCCATTTAAGAAAGAGCTTACCCGATTCTCATTTTCAGACTTCTCAAAGGTTACAAACTCATAGAACTGTTTTACCAACTTCGGGTAGTATGGACCATTGTTATTCGAAAAACAATCCACCCATTTCTGGTCCTCTAGAATCTCGAGTACTAATGATTTGCTAGGCAGTAGCCATTCCACACACAGTTCCTTCTCGATTACTATGTCTCTATTCTGCAAGTGAGGATTCACTGGTCGCCTTCCCGATCTAGTTCTGACTTCACTAACACTGGCTTTATGCTGTGTCTTCTGCTTCTTAGCATTTGGTTCTGCAATTTCATCTCTGACGATAGGAAGCTTAGTTTTTGCCATCGCGGGTTTAGGGTTCTTGGCCGATTTGGGAGCTAAGGTTCGAAGGTGAGAGATTTTGAGCTAGGTGAGGTAAGAAGTGGCTTAGACTTAGTTTTATCATTTAGGAATTCCAAATAAACGACTAAAATAGAGTAATAAAATAAAATAAAACGATTCGTATTCTTGGCGGCAGACAGAAGTTTTAAAACTTTGCATCGGTGTGAGTTAATCATCGGTGAGAAAAACAAATCGGTGAGAATTGTACATCGGTGAGAATTTTTCACATCAGAGAGAATTTCACATCGGTGAGAATTTTCACATCGGTGAGAATTTTTCACATCAGTGAGGATTTTCACACCGGTTGTGATTAAACATTCCTAATTCGTGTCTTATGTAACTTAGCCTATCCGAACTTAAAGGTTTATTGAAAATATCAGCCAATTGATGTTCGGTGCCAATAAATTCAAGAGAGATATCACCTTTTTGATAGTGATCTCTTAGGAAATGGTGTCTTACATCTATGTGTTTGGTTCTAGAGTGAGATACAAGATTCTTAGAGATGTTTATTGCACTGGTGTTATCACATTTGATTGAAATATGTTTAAAAACATATCCATATTCCAGAAGAGTGTGTTTCATCCACAGAATTTGTGCACAGCAACTACCAGCAGCTATATATTCTGCTTCGGCAGTAGATAATGCAACTGAGTTCTGTTTCTTCCTACACCAAGAAACTACGGATTTTCCAAGAAAATGACATGTTCTTGATGTGCTTTTTCTATCTAACTTACAACCAGCAAAGTCAGCATCTGAATAACTCATTAACTCAAAGGATTGTCCTTTTGGGTAAAAAAAACCTAAGTTAACCGTGTGTTTGAGATATTTAAAAATTATTTTAACAGCAAGAAAATGAGATTCTTTTGGATTAGCTTGAAATCTAGCACACATACACACACTAAACAAAATATCAGGTCGACTAGCAGTAAGATAAAGAAAACTACCAATCATACCTCTGTAATTTGTTTGATCAACTGGTTTCCCAGTTTCATCTGCATCCAATTTACAGGTAGTACTCATAGGAGTTTCACTTTCCTTGATACTATCCAGACCAAAACGTTTTAAAAGATCCTTTTTATACTTACTTTGATTCAAAATAATACCATTTTCATTTTTAAATACTTGAAATCCAAGAAACTACTTAAGCTCTCCCATTAAGCTCATTTCAAATTCATTTTTCATACTTATTGAAAAATCAGTACATAAAGAGTGTTTAGAAGATCCAAAAATAATATCATCAACATATATTTGTACAACTAAAACATCTTTAGAAATTATTTTAATGAAAAGAGTTGGATCAGCAATCCCTTTAGTAAAACCATTTGAGATAAGGAAATTGCTAAGTCTATCATACCAAGCTCTTGGAGCTTGTTTTAAACCATACAAAGCTTTAGAAAGTTTAAAAACTTGATTTGGAAAATGGGGATTAGTAAATCCAGGTGGTTGTTATACAAAAACATCTTCAATTATAAAACCATTTAGAAATGCACTTTTCACATCCATTTGATATAACGTGAAATCCAGATGTGCAGCATATGCCAGTAAGATTCTAATGGCTTCTAGTCTAGCTATAGGTGCAAAAGTTTCCTCATAGTCTATACCTTCTTCTTGACTATATCCTTGTGTAACTAGTCTAGCTTTGTTTCTAACTATATTTCCAGATTCATCTACTTTATTTCTAAAAACCCATTTTGTGCCTATTGTCAAAGTGTCCTTAGGTCTGTCAACTAATTCCCAGACTTTGTTTCTTTCAAACTGATTTAATTCTTCCTACATAGCCATTACCCAGAATTCATCATTGATAGCATCATTGATATTTTTGGGTTCTAGCTGTGAAAGAAAAGATTGATGTTCAACCTGGTTTCTTAGAGAAGCTCTTGTTTGTGTTCCTCTATCAAGATTACCAACAACAGCTTCTAAAGTATGATTCTTTTGAATCCTCGTTGACCTGGTAAAGGTTGGACTAGAAATTTCAGGTTCATCTATAGGTTCGGGTTCAACAGAAGCAGATTCTGGAAAAAGTCCAGAGCTGGATACTTTTATAACAGGTTCTTTAGATTTATCATTAAGGTCCAGAATAGACAAATCTTCTTCAAGATTCTCAAGAGAGGTTTTAGACTCATGTGGATCAGTTTCATCAAACTTGATGTGAACAGATTCTTCCACACATTTAGTTTTCTTATTGAATACTCTATAGGCTTTATGTGACATAGAGTAACCCAGAAAAATTCCTTCATCACTTTTGGAAGCAAACTTATCCAGATTATCTTTAGTATTCAGAATAAATACTTTGCAACCAAAAACTTTAAAGTAATTAACCTTAGGCTTTCTATTGTTCCACAATTCATAAGGGGTTTTCTTAAGAACAGGTCTAATTAAGACTCTATTAATGACATAACAAGATGTATTTACAGCTTCAGCCCAAAAATAAATAGGCAGGTCATATTCATTGAGCATGGTTCTAGCAATTTCTTGAAGGGTTCGGTTTCTTCTTTCTACTACACCATTCTGTTGGGGTGTTCTAGGGGCAGAAAAGTTATAAGTATAGCCATTGTGTGAGCAATAAGATTCAAAATCTTGATTTTCAAACTCACGACCATGATCACTCCTCAAAGTTTTAATCTTAAGTCCACTAAGGTTCTCTACAGATTTAGAGTATTTAACAAAAGAAGAACATGCTTCACTTTTGTGAGCTAGAAAATATACCCAAGTATATCGAGAAAAATCATCTACAAGAACATAAACATAGTGCTTCCCATTTAAACTAGAAACTCTTGATTGTCCAAACAAATCCATGTGAACCAATTCAAGTGGTTGAGAAGTCGAAACTTCTTTCATTGATTTAAAAGAAACATTGTGTTGTTTTCCCATTTGACAAGGGTTACACACTCTATCATTTGGGAATTCTAATTTAGGTAGGTCTCTAACTAGGTTTTTTCTAGAGAGTTTTCTAAGTGAGTGAATGTTGCAATGTCCCAATCTTCTGTTCCATAGCCAAGATTCTTTATGAAAAGCATTCAAACAAGTAATACTCTGCTTAGCTAAAGAATTCAGATTAACAGCATAAACATTTTCATTTCTTAAGGCAGCAAATACCAAAACATTCTTAGAATTAAAAACTTTGCAAGAATCATTTTCAAATTTAACATGAAAACCATCATCACATAACTGAGAAATACTTAATAAATTGTATTTAAGGCCATCAACAAATAAAACTTTAGAGATCAAAATTGAATCATTGTTACCAATCTGGCCTAGGCCGATGATTTTCCCTTTTGAATTATCACCAAAGGTGACAAAGCCTCCATCAACTTTTATTAAACTCTTGAAACAAGAGAAGTCTCCTGACATATGTCTTGAACATCCACTGTCCAAATAACAGGTCTCTTTATAGGAGCTCTTCAGGCAAGTTCCCTACAAAACAGATTTAGATGGGAGATGATTTTGGTACCCAGATTTTCTTGGGTCCAGACAGGTTAGCCAATAACACTTTAGGTACCCATATTTGTCAAATGGGTCTCATATAATTTGTAGAATTGACATGCTTTGAAAGATAAACTTTATTAGATCCATAGCTATGTATATAACTGGTTGAAGCATATGAAGTTCCAGAATTACCTTCATTCTGTCCAGATTTAGAAATGAATCTAGTTTTGGCAATTTTCCTTTGTCCAGGTTGGTATCCTATACCAGTAGTATATTTAGGTGCTATTTGCTTTCCTAGCATCTGTGTTAGTGTATTTTTTCCATTGGTGAACTTCTCTAAGTCTTTCTTGAGTTGCTCATTAGATAGTTTCAGTTCAGTGTTTTCTTTAAGAAACTGAGCATTCTTCTCTTTTTCAATAGTAAGTTCGGTTTTAACTGTAGTGGTGAGAGCATGTTGTTTCTTTAATAACTTGTATTTATCCTTAAGTTCATTACATGTCTCTTCCAGCATATCACAGTACTCAAACAATTCATTTTTAGACATTGTTCCAGAATCAGAGTCAGATTCTTCATTATCTCCAGAGTAATAATAATTTAAAGCAGGAGTTTCAGCAGTTACCTGAGAAGCGTTTGTCATAAAGCACATGTTTGCCTTATTTTTGTGTTCAGTTTCAGAGCTCTCAGATTCAGTAGAGCTATCCTCAGAAGCACTCCAGGTAGCCTTCATGGCTTTCTTAAACTTATTGTCCTTATATTCATATTTCTTTTTATACTTCATCTTTGGACAGTCGGCTTTAATGTGTCCTTTTCTCTTGCACTCATAGCAGACAACATCATCGGATTTGTCATTCTTCTTCCAATCCTTTTTCCATTTACCTTGGTGATCATACGTACCCTTATAATTTGTTTTTCTGAAGAACTTCTTCTTCCTATAAAATTTCTTAAATCCTCTAGCAATGTGAGCCATCTCAGCATCACTGTCAGAATCACTTTCACTGTCTTCACAGCTTGAACTTTCAACTATAGCTTGAAGCTTTTCTTTGTCCTTATTCTTTGAAGTTGAAGATTTGAAAGCGAATGACTTTCTTGGAGGTGCATTTTCTTCCTCTTTATTCACTTTAATCTCTTCTTCATACATCATCAGCTTTCCAATTATTTCCTTGACAAGTAGAGCAGCAATGTCACAGGATTCTCTGATTGAGACAGATGTCCCTCTCCATCTATTAGGTAGACATCTCAAAATTCTCATAATTTGTTCCTTCGATGAGACATCCTTTCCCAGCGAGATCATTGAATTGAAAATTTCATTGAACCTGAGATACATGTCAGAAATGGGTTCATCAGGCTTCATCTTAAAATTATCATACTTGATAGTATAAGTGTTCAATCTCATTTCTTTAACATTCGTTGTTCCTTCATGAGAAACAGCTAAGGTATCCTAAATTTCATATGCAGTTTTACAAGAAGAAATTCTATTAAACTCTTCATCTCCTAGAGCACAGTAAAAGGCATTCATAGATTTACAGTTGTTATTGTAAGCAGTCTTTGTAGGTTCATCCCAAGTAGATCTAGTAGTAGTAGGAATTTTGTATTCTGATTCAATAGCAGTCCAAATATCAAAACCTATGCTTTCTAGATGAATTTTCATTTTCAGTTTCCACTGAGCATAATTAGTTCCATTGAAGAAAGGTGGCCGGTTAGTAGCATCTCCCTCAAGTCTATTGTCCATGATGAGAAAATTTTAAAGAGATAAAAATTTAGATATAACAGAAATTTTAAGAACTTTAAAATACATCTAAAATCACAGTTCAAAAGCAGAGTACTTTTAGAAAGTATTTTCAATCCTCGAATACCAAGTGTTGGTCGGAGTGGTTTACTCAAGAGGGGGGTGAATTGAGTACCAATTAAAATTTCTGTATTTAAAAACAGTGTCTTAAAGACCCCCAAATAAAATAATAAATTAAACTATAGTGAATTTATATTAATGTAGAGGTTCTGTCAGATTCTCAAGGGATTGATTAATTCCCAGTTAATCAACACAAGAGTGTGTGATTATCTTTTGAAACTAACTTACTAATGTACACTTAATATAAACACTTGCTAATTTAATTATCAAAGTAACATTAAAAACAGTATTGGTTTTAAAGTGATTAGCAGCGGAATAAAAACATTGAAAGAGATGTCACAACAAATGTAACCAAGAGGTTCAGTCTCAAGCCGAGACTTAGTCCTCTCAAAAGTTTATATAAAAATGATCCACACCCTGGATCGGGGTTCAACAGTTTACAACTGTCCAGGTCCAAGACCTCTACCACTGTTCTTCGTGGGAAACAGTACAACAACAACCAGCTGTCCAGGTCACACACGACCTCTACCACTGTTATTCGTGGGAAAGAAAGAATGAAAGAGTTTGGTAAGGATTTACAAATCCTTCAGTTTGAGTACAGGAGACAGTGTATGTGTTAGATACAGCAGATAACACACACTGCTCAAAAAGTATAAAAATAAATCACAGAACAAGAGATGTAGAGTTTAGAAGTGGTTCTGGTGATTTCAGTGTAGCTCTGGACTCCTTTTGATTCGATCAGAAGTGAGTCTGAGTCCTCTACTCGTTTCTGTTTGAGAAACAGAGTGTCGTATGCTCCAGGTTCACAGACAGTGAGATGTAGTCGATGAAGCTCTTCGACATTCTTTTTTATGCTCCAGGACTCTTCTTGAGTAGGCTTGATTGTATATGTGATTCTGTCTTGCTTGGTTCTTCTTGTATACACAGAGCTCTTCTTGAGTATGTCCTATGTCTTGTCTCTGTGTGTGTTGTCTCTTTTTTCGTCAGCAGAGTCTTCTTGTATTTATGTCATATGCAACAGGAGACAAAAAAGATTTCCTTTCTGTAGGTACGAGGTACGGGTTCCTGACATCCGACAACCATTATCAGATATTTGACAAATCATTAAAATGTACATGATATTACCGTTAGATGGATTAAATATAGGAAATAAAGAAATTCAAACAGTGAGTCGAGTGATCGGTAGATAATCAGCATCGGTAGTTTGGACATCGGTATCTTGAACATCGGTAGCTCAATTTCATTAGTTGCTTTGACTCTATCGGTGGCTCTATGCGTCGGTTGGTACATGCTTGTATCGGTGACTTTGTTTATCGGTAGCTCCATGCGTCGGTAGCTCCATGCGTCGGTAGCTCCATGCGTCGGTAGCTCCATGCGTCGGTATCGGTGAGTCTGTCAGTGGCTTCGTCTATCGGTGACTCTTATTCCATCGGTAGCTATTTATACTTACACCGGTAGCTCTATGTTTGTATCGGTAGCTGTCTGTAAGTCAGTAGCTTACATTTATAAGTACATCGGTAGCTCTGTGTTAAGTATATCGGTAGCTCTGTGTTAAGTCTATCGGTAGCTGTCTGTCGGTAGACTATGTCTATCGGTAGACTGGTTACCGGTAGCTCTTTATCAGTAGCTATAGACAGATTACTTATCTGATTTATGCAGAACACATCCGATTGTGTTAGAATTAATTTATAACTTGTATGAACATGGATAAATGAGCATTAATATATTCCAAAGACTATTTTAAAAATTATTATTGGTTTGATCACATATTTGAATGAATTAATGTATAGATCAATGATACTTAACAATATCATAGAGAATGAAAACATAATTGGGATTTTCAACTCATATGAATACATGATTGAGATTATCAAAACAGGTGAGGTCAACAATTATGTTAACATTTCTCAAATAATCATTAATTATTTCTATTGCTTTAGGTGTTAAATTTCTTGTTTTATAATTAATGCTTCATAATGGATGTTATAGTAATTATGAATATTATATAGTTATATAATCTAATGAATAATAACTATTACATAATAATCATATTTATACATTAATTATTTTTTAGGACTTATCGAGGAAGATCGTTTTGAGAAATGAAGTACATTAACATCACAGAGAGAGTAGAACTTATATAGGTAAGACTAACATGTCAATTTTTCAGTAATCATTCTAGAAAAAAGGTATTTATTAGTTTTACCTTTAAATAATGATAATAATATCACATATACAATAATATATAATTTTATATATCATCCATTTTTTATGGTGATTAAAATTGAGTCATATCTCTTTATGAAGGCGATATTCCACATGTACACGAATAATATTTTCATCATTTTGCAAGTGAAAATATAAGAAATAATATGGTATACATTATCATTAAATAATGAAAATTATTTATTTAATATCATATTTGTTGCATTTATATCTCATATAGTTATTAAATTTAACCATATTATATACTAAATAAAATTTCAGGGAAGAAGAATCACATCACTTCGCAAGGTTGTAGTTTTCCGTACACATGTGAGACATTACCTTATCTGCTATAAAATGGAATGAAAAAATTATATATGATATAAAGGATATATATGATTAAAAGTTTTATAAATATAATAAAGATACATAATATTTACCATCATAACCAACAATATGAGGTGGAAATTAAATAACAAATTACATCAAATATTTAGGTTATAGTCTGCAGTAAACAAAGATTTGATTCAGAACCCCTTTAATGGATTTTGTGATGGATTAATTAATTATATTTTTATTAAAACATCAAATTATACTGGAAAATAATTATATTAAAATATAATTTTTTTTAATAATAATTTACAAAGGTGGATAAAGAAAAAAATAACAACACTTGTTGAAGAACATTACCTCTTCTTTAGGTATACTTATTAGTTTATCACTATTGATTTATTATGTTGGATTTATGAAAAGAATAAAGAATACAAGGTGATGGTAGGTAAATTTTTGTGTTATTTTTTAATGTATTTTAAAAACAAATATTTTTGGGATGTTTGTAATTAGGGAAGAGAATGGGGTCCCCTTTATTAGTGAGTGTTCCACGACCAACCTTCACCAAGATGATGGAACGAGAAATATATTTACAAACCCTTCATTTTTCATGTTCAAGGATGGATAATGTCCCCCAAGAACCACCGTTAATAGTTCTTGGAGTGGTGACTAGAACCAAGGGTATGGAATTATGTGCAAAATGGAAGGCATTAACATTGTTATTTAGTAGAATTGGGAGATAAGAAACTATGTCCCAAGCAACACCAAGAATGGAAGTACAAGTAAATCCCAAACAGTCCATTCGCATATGAATGTTTCAATAATAAGATCTACAATACAGGAGAAATCAAAAGGTAAATACTGAAAAAATAAAATACAACAACAACAACTGTCTCAATGTCGGAACATATATGGTCCTGCACAGTCCTCAAAGACCTCCTAGAAACCTGAAAATAGTTTTATATACAATGGGGGAGTATAGCTGTATACTTTTTAGGGAAACAAAGCTATCATGAACATGTGGGGAGGCATTCTAATTCCCTATGAGAAAGTATAGGTAACCAAAACACATAGAAAGGATACAGCCCACAAAACCTCACCAAGGAAAACTTCCCAAATAACACATGTAAAGTAATTTAATAGAAATAGAACATCGATATTTGGGTACACCGCACTAATTTCCCACAGGTTATTGATGTTATCCTATGTTTCAGACCTCTCCCACCATTTTCACCACAGTCCCACTTCCATACCTCATCCGCACACACCCGGTCTACTATAACCACACATCCCACACACAAAAAATTGGGCCACAACCACCACATGTAACCGCACCAACAAAAAATTGGGTAAAACAACTACCACCATGCTCTATGACAGCTGGGTGCGAACAACTATAGCCAGTCTCGAAGACACCTAGGCCTCATCCCAAAGACAATTGCGAAACAACGTGACCATACACACACCTAGGATAACCACTACAACTACCCTGCCCGAAGAATCATGGGCTATAATGGATCTCAATCCTTCACTGTCTTCTCGAAGTGTCTCGGGAAACTCAAAAAATCGAGCATAAAAGGGGATAATAACCAGGCACACATTTTAGTGTTGGGAAAAACACCCTTTCCCATTTAAATGGGGGTGTTGGTCCTAATGTGCTGAATGTGGGTGGGGTGCTAATGTGAAACATGAGAACTAAATTATACATATAGGTAAACAAGAACTCATCCTAACAAAGTGGTTCCAAAATGATCATATACACAAACACCCCCATTACTTTTCATTCATAAAGAGCACTACACCCACACCCAAGTCACAAATCATTCACAGAAAATAATTCCCCAGTGAACAAATTCTTGTTATCACATTCGAGTGGTTATATTTTAAATAATTATTAACTACTGGGAAACTAACAGGAATAGCCAAAATTGGAGGAAGGTAATACAACCAAGAAGTAGATTAAGCATTCACACCCAGTTCTGTCGTAATGTCAAAACAAGAAAAGGGATATGTGATAGCCATTAATGTATTGGAACCAAACCAAGCCCCACCATATGGCCACACATGGCCATTAATCCAAAATCCAACAACTGCACCATAATTGAGGATCTCATCCCCATTAATGTTCCCCAATAAGAACCAATTAGAACGGCCCCACAAATTACCAAGATAGAGCAAGGGAGTTTCCCGATCCGGTCACACCATTAAATTTTTTCATCTATTCATTTGGTTTAATGGGATGTTCACACAAGGATTATTGTTCAATGGAAATTCATTTATTCAAACGAAATTATGTGATTTACCAATTTCCATGTTCCTATCATTAAATATTAATATAATATAGGGGTTCATTAGTGCACAAGGAAAGACCACCAAGGAACATGATTTTCAATGGACATAATCTCATATAGTTCATAACATATAAGAAACGATAAAAGAGTACATCAGCATCATCAAACACACCCCTTCATTGTTTAATATTTCATTTAATATCTTCATTAATGTTTGGATTCATCCATTCTATAGAACCATTAACATACCCACCCTACATTTATACATAATAAAGGGAGATGATGGAATAACCCTACATGGATGATCAACGATCGATGATTCTCTCCATGCGCCACGATTTGGGGATGCGTGACTTGTAGGGGAGGAACTCTAGGTACTCCAAGAGTGTGTAGAAAAGCTACAGAATAGGTGAACCACATGCCTTAGGAAGGGAGACTCCAATCCCACCTAGGGATGGACAAGATACTATCAAATAAAAAGAAGAATAAAATTAAATTTCGATGTGATAAAAATGTGAGATCATGGAGATTTGTGACATTAATTTTTAATGACTAAAATGGTAGACCATGGTTTCACCAAAGGGATGGGTGGTTTCACATGATGAAAGTAATTTTCATTTTATGATTATTATCATAGAGTTGTCCAAAACAGTTTTTTGTTAAACGGTTTCCTTTAATCACAGTCAAATGCGTAACAGGGGCAGAACATGAAAGCACGATAAATGGTGGGACACCAGGAAAAGCCACAAATTTTGGTAAGTCAAGGGTCACCTAAATCATGGTGAATTTTAGATAATAATTGGTCTTTTAATTGATTTGAAAGGGTTAATAAAATTATCTACATCAAAATATACATTTTGAGAAAGGAAATGGAAAATTATACAAGGGTGGGGCACCGTCACCGGTGCCTTGGTCATGGTGCCACCATAAGCAGGGCCACGATATTGGTGTGAGACCATGACAGTTCCACCATTTTGGTGCACTACCATGAATGTGTGATCATTACGGTGCCATTATCCCAGTGCCAATCTCACGGATCCACCCTCATGTTTCCACCATCATCTGTCCCACTACTTCCGTCTGCAACTGTGAAAGTTTGACTGTTACGATGCCACTGATTTGGTGTGAAACTATGACAGTGTGACTGTCACGGTGCCACCTCTTTGGTGCACAACCGAGATGGTGCGACCATTGCGGTGCCGCCATCATGGTGCAACAATCCCGATGATACCCTCACAGTGCCATCGTTTTGGTGGAATGGTATGATGGAACTATTTTTTTTTGGAAAAATCCTTAACAAGTCATTGTCTGGGCCATTACATCTAATACCTCTCCATATATTCTATCCCTTTATAATCAAAACAAGACCCACAAAAAATAGGGTTCCAAACAACCACCTCGAAAGATACCTCTTAGTAGAAAATCTCTTCGTCATCTAGTAACTACTCTCACACGATTAACCACAAAAACTATAAAGGTTCCACTATCATGACATATGAATTAGGGATTCGATTCCCCAAAGTCATGATACAATCTGCTTTGGGTGGCACTGACTCACCTTCATGGTTTTAATCATATCTACCTTAATGAATATTGGTTAGGGATCAGATCCTCCATTCCCCATAGTCAAAACTCTTCACAAACGTTCAATGAATAAGTAAAACAACACATTTCATAGTTAAAAAGGTTATTCACTACATCACAAAAAAGTACTATAGAAAATATGACAAAATAGAAAATATCTATGGGCACTGGGGGTGCATCTATGCCTCCCATTCCCAGGTACTCTCTTAGAGGCTACCATGCCTCTGTAACCCCCAAATGTAAGGGAATGGTTCATCTATGGAGAACCTTCTCTTCATGGCCTTCAATCATCACAAATCTATCTACAAATGTCAAGTCATCCTCGATATCTAGATTTCCACACTATAGGTCATTTAAATCATCATATAGATAATGATGGAGCAGAGACACATGGGAGACATCGTGCACTCTCAGTAGCGGCATTGGTAAGGCTAGCTGATATGCCACTTCACCGACCTGTCACAACACCTCGAAGGGTCCGAGGAACCATGGATAAATTTTACTCACCCTACTGAACCCTCATTTTCCATGTTGAGGGGAGTCAGTCATGAACATTTAGTCCGCATCCTCTTACTCTAATGGTATCCTCCTATTATTAGAAGATGAATTCTACTGGTCTTGGACCGCCTTCATCCACTCACATATAAACTAAACCTTCTTTGTCATGCATCACACTACATTTAGGCCATCACCATCTGCTTCCCCAACCTCTGTCCATCACATGGGTGAGCGACACAACATATCATACAATGCTTCAAATGGATCCATGCCAATGGTAAAGCGATATCTATTATTGTAGGCAAACACTGCAGGAGGAAAGGGTCATACCCACGACCCCCCAAAGTCCAAAACACATGCCCCCATCATATCCTACAACATATGTATGGTTCCCACTATGATCCCAAATATCTAGGGGTTGAAGGAAGTGCTGAGGCATAGATGGGTTCCAAAAGCTTGTTGAAAAACATTCTAGATCCATGAGGTAAATCGGGTTTCCCAATCGGTGATTATATACCCTATAACTCCATGAAACAACACCACTTCATCCATGTACCATTGTGTAAGGGAATCAACTTCACTCGACTCCTTGATTTCTAGGAATTGAGCTAATTCTATCAGTCGGTCCACCACTACCTAGATGGAATCGGAGGCACCTTGAACTATGGGTTGTCCTATGTCGAAATCCATAGAGATTTCATCCCACATACACTAGGGGACATATAAGGGTTGTAACAGACTCATCAGGGATATAGTTTTCAGCCTTCACCTACTGACATATGAGGCACTTCGCCACAAACTCTATCACTACCCACTTCACTCTATGACACCAAAAATGACCCTACAAGCCTCAAATAATTTTGTAAATTCCTGGGTGCACAACCAAGTGTGAGTCATGGAGCTCACCAAATGCATTGATGGAATTTTCATCTAGATAAAAAACTTGGCCTGAAAAATCATTGATTATGTTGTCTTCCGACCATCATCTTGGAGCATCACCCTGACTAACACGATCACACATCACTTCAGCCTCTATGTCCTCCCAGTGAGACTCCTCCACCTTTTTCAATATAGAGGACTGCACTATTATCAGGAAAATACAGTAAGTTCCATCCTCTACCCATACATCTTGGTGTAGGGAAACCAACACCTCCATCACCTTCAAAGCATATTTGGACTCTCAAACTGCATCTTTCGGTGACTTCCATCTCAAGGAATCATCTAACAAATTACCCTTTCTTTCATTGTATGATATTTGGTAGTCGTAGTCCTAAAGAAACTATATCCACATATGTTGCATCTAGTTTATGTCCCACTGGGAGAAGATGTATCTCAAGATCTTGTGATCCAAGAAGACCAAGAATCACTCCCCATTGTGGTAATGCCTTGAAAAATTTAATATGAACAAGACTGATACAATCTTTAGATAATTGATGGCATAGTTACACTCATGGGGACATAACCACCTACACCACTATGAGATCACCCCTACTGCTGCATCTGGACACACACCAAACCATTTCAGGATGCATCATAGAATACCTAAAATATCACTCCTTCTTCAAGAATTCATAGCATTGGGGAACTAAAAAACTTTCCCTTTATATAACCAATGGATGCCTCATATTTCCCATTCCACACAAAAGCATGTTCATTCTTGGTCAAGGGAGTCAAAGGTGGTGCATCTCAGGAGTCATTGGGCACGAATCACTGATTGTAACGTGCTAGGCCTAGTAAACTACGAACCTATGTCACATTCTTAGGTTCCTCCCTAGAAACAATCACCTCGAACTTTGACTTTTCCACCGCTACTCCCTTCTCGGACACCACATACCCATGGATGTTTACTTATCATGTCTAGAACTTGCACATGGAAAATTTCTTGTAGAGACGGTGTTGTTGGAGTACCTCTAAAACCATTATCAGATGCTCAGTTTGATCTTTCTATGATCATGAGTAGATTAGGATGTATTCAATAAACACAACTACAAACTGGTCCATATATTCACTGAAGATAGAGTTTATTTTCCCCATGAACATGGATGGTGTGTTCGTAATGCTGAGAAACATGACTACTAAATCAAAGTGCCCATATATGCACCTGAACACATCTTTGAGATGTCACCTTCTTTCACCCTCAAATAGTTATTTTCTGGCCATAGGTCTATAGTAGAGAACCATCATTCCCCCTTCAACTGTTAAAAGTGTTTCTCTATCTTCTGGAGAGTGTAACAGTTCTTGACCGTAACCGGATTCTGTCTCTGGTAGCCTATGCATTGCCTGAGACCACCATCGTCTTTCTTCCTGAACAACACTGGAGAGCCCCATCATGAAACACTTGGTTGAACAAAACCTGTATTCATCAGATCATTAATCTGAATCCATAACTCCTGCAGCTCAGAAGGCACCATACAATAGGGTTAAATCGAAATATGAAGAGCACCATGTTGGAAGTATATCCCAAACTCTACATCACGTCGAGGATATATATTCATCGTGACTTCAAGGAAGACAACCACAAACTCAATGTAAATCCCCAAGACATCCCCCATATCTTTTTCTGCTGAAACTACTGACAACTCTGCTAACAAAGAATGAAGGGGCTCCACTCACGAGCTACCCTCCAGGAAACCCCTCTCACGGATAATGGTCACTTGTTGTCCACCCACATCTGAATACATTATCATTCTTCAAAAACACTCGATAATAGAACATACATATAACATCCTATAAATGCCTAGAATGACATTATATGGCTGCATTTGGTGAAAAGTAATTTCCCCACTGGACTGATGTGGTCCCAACCTCATTCTATGTTATTGGCCAACACGATACAAGCTAGTCGAATATATGACAGGTGTACAGAAAACTAGGGGTATAGAAAGTGGCTCTATGTCTAGGCCCAAATAATGGACTAGATAGGTTGCAAAAAAATAGTGTGAAGATCTTAAATCAAACAAGGTGCATGCAGGACTACGAAGAAATTTTATCGTACCTTAGACGACTTCTGGCCCTGCTGGAAAACATCCTATATTACGTGTAACTTCATATGCCCAACTCCCCTTCCCCAAGGTTGTCTGCCCCCTCTCCGACTACATCTTGTTTGAGGTCCCTCAGGATAATCCTAAGGTTGGCCTCTTCCTACAACGTCTACTCTAGGAGGAGTGAGAGATCACAATCCATACTGTTTCTGCTGCTGCTGAAAGGGCCCGGTGGGGTACTAATGCTATTGAGGAGGGCACTGAAATGCACCACCGGAAATTTACTGCACTAAGTATAGGAACTGAATCTGATGGTTACCATGACACCTATAGATGACGAATCTTAGTCTTCAACCTGAATGGAAAGGCTGAAGACTGAGAGAACGAAACTGGAATTTCCAGGGCCTACTCCCCACGGGCAGAAACCTAGAAGGCCATAATGCTGGAGGACTGCTACTAATGGCCTTACCCTTTGAGAAGCCTAACAATCTCCCCTCTCATGGCACACCTCCCTGTTTGTGAATCCTCTCTACCATATCATCCTTCTTAAGGACCTCTATGTAAGTCTGTTGAGTTATGGGAGTAACAACACACTAAAGAGAAGGTCTTAGTGCCTCCTCAAAACATCTCTCCCAAGACTCCTCATCCAGAAATAGTTCCAGTGAAAAGTGAAGGAGATACTTCAACATGATCCCCACCTCTCTCACTAACATACCCCCTATTGATGGGAGAATATCTCCTGCCTCATCTCATCCTTCATCGAGGAAGAGAGGATTTACACATCGAACTCCATCTCGAAGTCAGTCATTGTAACTTCTGCATTATTCTTCTCCCTAATATAGAGCATCCACCACTGACGAGCTGCTCCCTGCATCTAGATTACAGCCATAGAACCCATTAATCTATTGGATCCTAGATCAAGATGAATGATATCACAAACTCTTCATGCCCGCTCTATGTCTCTATATCCAAGACACTTCCTTCTTAATTGTTGATGATATGCCGCTGAAAGGAACGAAGAATCCTCTCCCACTAATCATCCTCTTCCTCTCAGTCAGCCCTCCTCTAACCATCCAGATTAGTCTCTTGGTACTTGATCGCTGTCACTACTCAAGGTCGTCGTCCAGGGATCATAGCATCAAGGAAAACAAGGAATTCCTAATCCCGAGTAGTGTAGGAGATTTAATTTAATTATTTTCATAGATTTATTATTCATTGTAAATCCCCATAATATCCAAGAAACACAAGAACACAATTCATTCTGATGCATTTAACATTCCAAGTGTCTCTACCATGTAATCAGCGAAGCCTCACATGGTCGTTCTGTAGGCCCAGAGTCCTCGCATCAGATAATTGGGGGACCTAATATCATGTGTCCTAGCCACTATTCCCTAGCCTATTTTACACACCATGATTTACTAACATTTTTGACCTAACATCCCATGCATTCCACATTCTGTCTAACCCTGAGATCTATTCTATCTCTCAACCTACCCATGTGATACCATTCTGTCAAGACCTGCCTTCACCATGATGAGGGAAGGCATATTAGATTTCATGACCAATCCATATTTTTGTTGAAGTAGGGATAATGTCCCCCATGAACTGCCTTTAGTAGGTCCCGGAGTGGAAACTAGCACATAAGGTATGGAATTACACACAAAATGGAAGGCATTTCCCTTTTTATTTAATATGATTGGGAGATAAGATACTAAGTCCCAAAACAACACCAAAACTAGAAGTTAAATTAAATCCCAAGCAATCCATTCCTATATGCATGTTTCAATAATAAGTCCTACAATACAAGAATAATCAAAATGTAAATACCAATGAAAGCAAAAATTTCAAAACCCGATCTCCCAATGTCCAATCTTGTATGGTCCTACACAGTTCTCAATGTCCTCCTAGAAACCTGAATGTAGTTTTATATACATTGGTTGATTATATATTTTTACTTTTTATGGAAAACCTAAATCACTTCTGCACAAGTGGGAAAGAATTCTAATGCCTGGTTACAAAATAAATATAAAAATAACACGTAATAAACAATCCACCCAACCTCATTAAGGTACACTCCCAAAACAACGCAATTCATGAAAATTAATAGTAATAGAACATTGATATTTGTGTAATCCACACCACTTTCCCACTGGTTATTGATGTCCTATTATGCATAAAACCTCTCCTGATATTTCCACCGTACTCCCATTTCCAATCCCCGACCACAAACTCCTAGGATACCATAACCACACATCATTCCCACAAACACCAAGGCCATAACTACCACATGTAACCCCACACACAGACACCTGACCAGAACCACTAACACCACGCTTGAAAACACATGGGCCCGAACAACTACTGCCACGCCCGAAGACACATGGGCCTCATCCCAAATACACATTGGAAACAACCATCCCACACACACACCTAGGCCAACCCACATAACAACCCTGGCCAAAAAATATTGAGGGATGATGGACCTTAGGCTAACACAGCATGCCCGAAGAGTATTTGGCTACTCAGGAAACAGAGCAGAAAAATAGGTAATAACTAGTCACTCATAAGAGTGTTCGGAAAAACACCCTCCCCCATTGAAATGTGGGTGTTCAACACAATATTCCCAACATTGGTTAGTAGAAATTATGAAACATAAGAAATAAATATACATATAGATAGACAAGCACACACCCCCACCAAGGGGATCTAAACCATTCGATACACAAACACCCTCATTATTATTCTTCCATAAAAAGAACACCACCCACAACCTTTTCACAACTCATTCAGAGAAAACAAATTCCCTATTTAACCCTTTTTTGTTATCACAATAGAGTGGTCATATTTTAAATAATTCATAGCTGTTGGAAAACTAAGACTCATAGATATTAGCCATGGAAGGAAAAAAAACCAAGAAGTATTTTAAGAATTCACACCTAGTTCTCCTATAATGTCACAACAACAAAAGGGATATGTGAGATCCCTCAAAGCACATGAACCAAACCAAGCCTCACTAAACAGCCCCACACTGCTTTAGATCAATATAACAACAACTAAACAACAATAGGTGATCCCATCGTCATCTTTGTGACCCCAAAAGAATCAAGTAGAACATCCACACATATTACCAAGGCAGAGTGGGGGAGTTTACGAATTCTATCACATCATTCATTGTGTTTCTTCTTTTTGTTTGGTTAATTCGATTGTTCATAGAAGTATTCTTGTTCACTGTAAATTCATTTAATCAATCGTGTTTACATGATTAATAAATTCCCATGTTTCATCCATTCAATCATCACAGAAGATAGGGGTATATTAGTGTCGAAAAAACTACAAAAGCATGATTTTCAATGGACAGAAGCCCATACTGTTCAAAATATATAAAAAATGGCATATAATTACAACCCCATCATTAAAAAAACCCCTTCATTCTTTAAAATTTCATTTATTGTCATCATTATGGTTTAGTTTCATCCATTCTACTGAAACATTATCATACACACCCTGCATGATACATAATAAAGAGAGACTAAAGAAGTACCCTACTTGGATGATCAATGATAGAAGTTATTCTCCATGCTCCATTAATTGGGGATGAGGGACTTGCAGTGGAGGAACTCCATGGTCTCCATGAGTGAGTAGAAAGGCTCTAATGAAGGAACCCCACATGCCTCGGGATAGGGGACTCCAAACACACCTAGGAAGGGAATATTGACCAGTAAAGAAGAATATGAAGAAAAATAAATTCAGTGCGATATAAAGGTGGGATCTTGGATTTCCAGGATGTGAATTTTGAATGACTTAAAAAGTGGATTTTGGTTTCACCATGTGGTTTGGTGGTTACACACAATGCAATTAATTGTAATTTAATAACTCTTATCAGAGAGGTGGCCATAACAACTATGAATTAAATGGTTTCTTATAATCATAGGAAATCATGTAACTGGGGAAGAACTATAAAGTATGTAAAAAGTTGTGACACTATGGAAAAGTCACACATTTTGGTAAGGCAAGGGTCTCCCAGCTCAAGGGGAATTTAAGATATCATTTAAACTTTAAATGTCTTTGAAAGTGGTATTAAAATTATCTATTTAAAATGATATGTTGCAGGAGTGGAATTGGAAAAAGAAATGAGGGTGGGACACTATAAGTGGTGCCATGGTCACGGTGCCACAGTTTTGGTGTGAGACTGTGATGGAGCAACCATTATAGTTCCATTGTCACTGTGCCACTATCATGGTGACATCGTTAGCAGGGCCACAACTTTAATGTTTGACTATGATGGTGCGACCATCATGATTCCACCGTTAAGGTGCCACCCTTATGGTGCCCCCGTCATGGTGCCATTGTCATGATACCACCTTATCTGGTTCCACCATCAGCGGTGCTGCCATTTCGGTGGGAGATAGTTACCGGTGCCACCAATTCGGTGGAACCATATTATGGAAAAAACATTTTTTTGGGAACTCCATAATGTGTCATTGTCCATCCCATTACAGATTGAGATACAACAATTGATATTTTTGAATATAATTGAGTGATCCCATGTTTTTGTGGGTAAAAAAGGTCCATAATTTACCATTATAGATCCTTATAGGTGTAATGGTCTAAAAATGGGAATACTATATTTTTATACATGTTTTTAGGTTATTTTTGTCATTATCAATTTATATTAACACCAAGGCAAACCAATATTTTTCATCAACGGTGCTGATTAGTTTTTAATTTATTAAATATACATTTTGGTCAAAAATTACGTTGAACTTATTAGAAATTAGAAATTATTCTTATTTAATATAAGGAATTAATTTTTCAAATTTAAATTACTAGAAATATATTAATATATTTAAAAATTAGGCACACCTATTTAATGAGAAAACATGTTCTTAAAGTAATAGGTTCAAAAGTTTAAATTTTTTATATATCTAAATTAAATATGAAAAAGATTCTCATTACCTAAATTTTATAAAATTTGATAAAAATGAATATTTTTTACATAAAAAAATTTAAAATATAACTCATCATTATAAATTATTTAAATAATAAAATTCAATTAAAATCCAATATATTTCATGAATCAGTAAATAATGCTAATTTTCAGAAAAATTTTGAAGCATCACAAAAAATATAATTTCGATATTATAATTACAAATATTGTTCTTATGGTATAATATAAATTTTATAAAAATTTGATTTTTTAAAAATTATCAACACAGAATGAGAATAATTAATCTTTTATAAAAATATTGTTCTGATGAATGTTATTATTATTATTTTTGATGATTATAATATTATTTTTAATAAAAAGATAACTAATAAATGTGAGTAAAATATATATTTTCATGAGTTATTGAATACTATCCACACTCTCCATTCCAATGATTATGAAATGCCTATAGTATTAAATAATTATATTGATATTATATTTTTGTACATCAAAACTAAGTCCAATGTATATAACAAGTTATCTAGATACTCATATTCTGATGTAACACAAGATACACCTAATGTTTATTATAATTTAAAATATTAGATATAATAATCTTACCTTATAATTTCCTGGTGTTATATTATCACCGACAAAAATAAATTCAGACCTCAATATTTATTTTTGATTTTTGCAGTCAAATGTTTGATAAATGAAGTTTATTTTGTTAAAAACCCATATCCAAAAAGAGTTAATATATAATAATATAAATATTACATAAAGTTATGTAAAATGATATAATGGAATAACACATAAATATGATTCAAATTATAATAACATATGTGGAATTGATGGTATATAATCATAAGTAATGATGAAATATTTATAGTGAGTGAAAGCGGTGATTGATCAAAGGAATGTGCATATTTAATGGAACGTTGTGTTCATAAAAAACAAAAATCTGTGATGATATAACTGACCATTTTATTCATTATATATTAAGTCCATATGAATTTTTTTTCATGAAACTTTTCTTAATGTTATGTAATATATTTACTATCATAATATATAAATAAATATATGTACATGATATGTTTATATATCTTATGAACAATTTAATCATTTGGTTGTGCTTTGTTGAATATAAAAAAATGATTTTATATTCTTGAATCACTAGAGTAAATGTTTAATGGATATTATGTTCATTTAAAGATAGATAATTCCATGTGTTTATATGTTCCAATATTCCTAAACCAAAATGTTTTGAAAATGTTTTCCAATATGCATAAATCATCATATGGTGAACTAATGCATTAATCTCTATAACCACATGCAATGATCAAATGAAACTATTTCATAAATAGATAACCATATGATCCATAAAAAATATTATGATCCAAATCATTATGTTTGACTCTAAATTTATAAAATGGACATTACATTAATCCCAAAAACAACATGTAGAATATCTTATTCGTCACATATCAAACATGTGAATCCATTCAACAATTATTCTCATGAAACAATTTTATAACATTAATTACCATTTAATATTTTTTTTAAAATGTATTATTCCATATTCCTTATGTAAAAAATATAATATTGGATATATTCCTTAATCGAACATATTTTGTGAACATTATTCATGATTTTATAGAAGCATTTTTAAAAAAATCATTAATCAAGTCCAATATAGTATGTGTTATCCAAATTACATGATCTATTTCCATTATCTCTTTATCCAATTATAATTATCTTATCTTCATGTACATATTAAGTATTATTTTCCCATAATTCCTTTTTTATAGAAATATCAACATCCAACTGAATCATTTATCATGGTCATCAATACCATTAACCATATGATTTCAAATCCATAATGAAAATTATTATAGTATAATATAAACAAATATAAAAATATGTATTAGAATGATATAATTTATAAAATACTCAAATAAAATAATATTTTGATCCATACCCAATAACATTAATCAGTACTCATTTTCATTGGTAACAATATATTACTGAAAATGATACATTCACTTCTTTTTTGAATGTTCCTTTGACTCTTAGGTTGCTCATTTTTGTAGTGGACCATTTAATTATAGTCGAATAATTGAACATTGAAAAAACATATTTCACTAAAATTATGAGTGTTTTAAACTTTTTTCACACATAATGTAATTTATGTTCGTTTTAGGAATGTTCTATGGTGTTTCCTTCCATATATATCACTTGTGGGAAAATATAAATTTCTCTTCTTCCCATTATCTATATTTTCTCTACCATACCTTTTTTCTCTTATGCCTTTTTAAGACATAACACATATATAATGATATATCTACCTTTTAATCACATTATACAACATACTGATGTGTTTCTAATGTTTTTGGAGACTATTTTTATTCAAAATATTGGCATAATATTTTAAATTATATGATCATTCTTACTATTTAGATCGTGTTCATTGGTGGGGTTGCTATTCCTTATCTAGGGAACCATTTATAATAAATTAAATACACTATAATATATCATATCCTAATAATACATAATGTATAACACTAAACCTAGTGATATACTTAGATTTTGTTTGAAATATATGCATAGTTAAAATCATAATCATAAACATGTTTTCATTAAGGATATCATAATTTTCAAATACTTCATAGTGGATTGTAAGTAAAATGAGAATAATCAAAATAATATCACCTAAGAGTGTCATCCCAGGTGAATAGTAAGACCCATTGCTAGACAATATGTGATTGTTCAGTATCGCACAATGTAAACTTATAGGGCTTATTACATCTAGGTACCTCTATTCTTGAGCAATATTCCATGTTAATATCCACATGATGATTTATTCTTATAAAAACAGACATAAAATCTTCTATTGAAAATATTTATTTATTTTTAATAATTATCATTAATTTGTATAATAGGGTTACGTTACATAATCAATGTTTTAATTAATATTACACACAAGGTTTGTACTAAACGTCATTTAATACCAACTGGAACAAAATTATCCCCAGAATCCTATTGTAGTACTTCTAGTTTATTATATTGGAATAATGTACTGGTAATCACCTCATAATGGAAAAAATAGTTTAAATATTTCTGTAAAACAGTTACAAACAAAATTCCCATTTTACCTTGTGAAAAAATAATACAAAATAAAATTGTCAATATCTTTGAAACTCATTCAAATAATTCATCTCTATAATATTGGAAAAGGAAAATAAGTAAATCTGAGATTAAATGCTCAGTAATTTATATGAATAATGGAATCCCTCAAGTATTAATTAGAATAAAAAATAGAAATATAATAAAATTAAAACACATGTAACATAATCAGTAAACTGGGAATGAAATGTGAGAAGATATAATATGTTTATAAAAATATAATCGATAATAATAACTGAATTCTTAATTCTTAAAATGGCTAATTATTATACATCACGTTTCCTAGGACCATAAGATCATTACCTTTAATATCATACCCAATATAGTTTCAATAATTATGGGTAACAACCCAACTAATTTGAATAACTTATTCAAATAATTTTGCTACTAATTCATTGTGGTTATTTCGATAAATGGTCACTAAACCATGTAATTCATGTCCATAGAATTCATCATATATCAAATAATTAATTTAGAAAATGAATAATATATCTTATCCTTAAATATATATATTCTGTAAAGGATACCAATTTTCAATGATATCCCAATAAATAAAATATCATTATAATTATAACCTATATGTAATAATTGATTACTCGTTAGGAAAAAATCCTTTCAATTAAAAATAATAAGGAAACATAATGTTCAATGACCACAAGATGGTTATTATTTCAAGGGAATGTTCATGAACAAAAAAATGAAACATGGATATTTATATTGATATTATTTTTGGTATAAATTATCGTATACCATCCTTATTATGATTATGGATAGTTTCAATACAATATATAAAACATATTGTAAGAATAAAAGCATAGTTTTCAGTGATGAATAAAAATACCATAAAAAATACATTAAAATAATTATTGAAAAAAATATACTATTAATTATGGACAATATTTTTAAAATAATTTTCATTCAATATAACTATTATAAATAACATTTTTTAATAATAATAAATCATGTATAGAGGAATGTTAAAATAAATTATTGTCGTAACGGCTATTAATTTATTACATGTCATACAAATAAAATACTAATTTTTTTTGTTATTGTAAAAATCTTAGGATTGTTACTTGTTCAAAATAATATTATAATATTTCATTCAAATTTGAAGCAAAAATAATATAGGATATACTCATAAAATTAAATTGTATTCCTTTAATTATTTTATAGAATACAAGGTTTTTGATTAATACAAATTTGTGACTGAAGAGAGAAATGAGATTGGTTTTGACTAAAATTATTTTATCAATTATATTATGTTAAAAATAGTGGAAAAATAAATCAACTAATTAAAAATATTATTAATTACCATACAAAAATAATTTAAAATGATTTTAGTTAAAAAATTGAAATAATTTTCATTAACTGAAATTCAAAAGTTATACATCTTGATTAAAATGAGATTGTTAAAGAAAAATTCATAATGATCATAATGATGAAGAGATAATTAATAAATGAGTAAATTATATGGTCAAAATATAAATATACCTAAAAAATAATAAATAAAACATAATGTAATGAATATTAATTTAACACATTATCATATAATGAAAAAATCAACCTAGTAAATTATTTATCCAATGAAAAAAAGTTTTAAGAAATCCGTTAAATAATGATTATTTATGATTGAACATGATTGATCCTCCATTATTGTTGTTTAAAATGTATTATTTACAAAATATTGAAACTTATAAATATTTATAATATTATATAAGATCCTTTTTGAAAATCATATTAACCATTGATTAGCAATCATTCAATGTTTTTATTATATCATGTATTCATTAAGATATTTTATCATGCATATTTAATCATGAAAGATGTAGTTATTGCAAATATTATACAATCCCACCATCAAAATATTAATAATGAAATAAAAATAATATTAATAACATTATAATTTTTTTAAACCTATCATGTATTATTGTTTTGTGAAATGAAGAACATTATGATCATGGAGATCATAGGTTGTACTTATGCATGAGTATTGTTTCAATTATTCAATGATAATTTTAGATTAAAGATAATTAATATTTTATATTTACATAATGATATTAATATAATAAATATCATATTATAACATTATATATATCATTCATGTGTTGTGGTGATTAAAAGATAGTCACATTGTATCATGAAAGCGGTAGTCCAGATGTACACCAATGATGTTATTGCTATTAAGTGAGTGAAAAGGTAAGAAATATAATAATATATATTATCATTACAGAATTATAAATATTTTATTAATATAATAATTATGTAATTTATATCATATATTTTAATTTATATTTACCTTATTAAATTTAATGTAAAGTGTTAGTGGAAAATGATTCACATCGCAACAGAAATTAGTATTCCCCCATACACTTGAATGAAATTATCATATCTCCTAGAGAATGGAAAGTAAGAAAAATATATATATATCATATAATGACTCCATAATTATACACATGTGATAAATATAATACATATTCTTTATATTCATAGTGAACCCATCCATGAATTGTTTTTATGAACGAAGGTATGACATCGGTTTGTGAGGGAGTAGTATGTCGTACACATGATCTATAATTTCATAACCCATTTGATGGAAGTGGAGGAGATTGTATGTAATTAAAATATAATATTAGTATCCTCTTTTATATTTTAGTGAGTTTATTATACCACCATATATATATACAAATTTATAAAGGTGGAGAAACAAATAAATTATTGATGCTTTTTGAAGAACCATATCTCTTATTTTGGTATTGTCCTTATGATTGCACTAAATAATTACTAGGATGTATGTATTAACAATATAAGGATTAATGGTTAATGGGAGGGGTATTAATAAGTTATTTTTTTTGGGATTTACTAAACCAAAAATGGGTGTGAAGGTGCGAATAAGAGAGGATATTGTGTATCCTTTTAAAAAGGGGGAGAGGACACAATTGAAATTTTTAAATTGAATTGAGTTATTCCATGATTTCATGTGAAAAAAGAGTATTAAAATTAATAATTAATTAACAATAATGGTTTAAAGGTCTATATATGACAATTCAGTAGTATTTAGAGTTTCTTATTGGTTATTATGATGCTTGTATTTTTAGTTTACCCTATGTAAACTCGTGTTTACCTTAACCATAAAATATATGTTTTATTGCATTTATTATTCACATCGATAAATATTTAAATTTACCTATTTATAAATTAGAAATTATTTTTAATAAAAATTATTAATACCTTTTTTCAAACATAATAAATAGTTGTGTAAAATATTAATTCAAATTAATCCCAGATACATGATAAGAAAATGATTTTTTCAAGTTAAAATGTTCAAAACCATACAAAACATTATATAAGTAAATACATTAGGAAAATTATTAAAATGAAAAAAATTTCTTAGTTGATATAATATTTAACTAATTTTACATTACTGTATAGTAAAAAAATATGTTAACTTTATCTGTTATTTAATTTCAAAAGTTGTATTCAATTAAAATAAAGTGCTTTTCATTATTCGTTAAAAAATTATACTTCTTATAAAAAAACCATGATTCAACATAAGATTGTTTCGATATTTATACTTCACAAATGAAGTAATTTTTTAATATAAATTTTTAAAATGTTTTAAAAAATTGCATCAAATTATTTAAAAAAGAAAGATTATTCCCTCTTATAAAAAACAACATTTTTTATTAAATCAATTGTTTTTGTTTTAAATAATTATAAATTTATTTATCATTAAAAGATAACAATTTAAAATTTATAAATTATATAGTATCATTTTTTAGTGAATACTATTAATACCCACTATCACAATAGTTATCTTATATTCATATCATTAAATAATAATAATTGTTTATAATCTTTTTGTTAATATGTAAAATTTTTGCAACACATGTTACTAAGGAAAATAATTATTTCATGTTATATAAGACAAACTGATTATTTCACATAATGTTAAATAATTTTTTGAACTAAGTTTTTTTGAATATAGGGGTGTTATAAATATGAATATTGAAAAACTAGGCCAAGAAATATTAATATTTTCCAAGTACGTGTTAAACATACAATAAAGGTAAATAATCATCCATATATACCTAAAAATTAAATAGATATACAATTTTACTTCAATATATAAATGGGTAATATTTCTAATAAATTACACCCACTTTTATTAATGTAAAATATTGTCTCTGAATGATAAAAATTAATCGATATATTGAAATATTAATAGTAAAAATATATAAAATAAATATTACACAATAATATACAAGGTTATCATGGAAACTATAACTTAATGAGAAATGATAGAGTTGATATAATGTGATTCCATTAAAATATAGAAATAAATATTTATGTTTAGATTATAAATGAAATTTATTTATTTCTTATATATCTTTGTTTAAAAAGACTATGTTAAACGTTTATTTTATAACTATTATTATGATATTCCATGAAGAAAATTATTAAATTATTCATGATATAATATCAAATAATGTATTAATATAATTAAAATAACCATCTATAATTTTGTTTTTAGGGATTTATAAATACATTCATAACTAAAAAAATTCAATTTTTAAAAAATTAAATAAAAAATACCTTACATTTAAAAATTCATCAACAAATTGAAATATATAATAAATTATAAAAAGATTTAAAACATATAAATGTGTAATATAATAAATAGTTATCATGATAGATGGATTATATGTTCTAGAAAAAAATTTAAAAGTCATTCTTTTCTATTTTTTATTTAAATTTTCAAACAAGACTTGTCTAGATATTTTATAATGGAATTAATTTAAAATATATTATTCAAATTAAAATTATGTAGAAAATAAAGTTATGTATTAATTAAACTTCCACAAAAATATTAAATATAAATTTAAGATGTAATGTCTCAGAAATTATGTGTAATAATTTTTAAATATATAGAAATATTCTGAGTCCACACACATTGACGACACGTGATTCCGTTGTCTGGTGAGCCCGAAACAAAATTTTAAAAACTTTTTGGTTCATTTAATTAAATCTATGTGTGGGTTTTTATAACATCTTAACCAGTGCATGGATCAAAAATTAGAGGGCACCGTTTAACTCAAAACACCAGGATTCTACTAGAACGATCATAACATTGGTCGGTAAGGGCCGAATGGAAATGTTAATATTAGGACATTTCATAAAATAAAAAAATAACATTACGAATTTGTTTTATTTTATTTTTTCATCAGTTGGTGGTGGACAGAGACACTGAGATGAATTGTCTAGGATCATTAATGAGTCTCATTAATGGATCATTCACTCAAAGTGTAATGATTCATTAACAACAATTAACAACGATGTTGTTTCATAAATGAAATATTGTAACAAACTGTGTCACAGCGTATCATAAACACTATGACATGTTTTCTATTTATTTTGGTTAACTCATTAGTGGAACAGGTAATTAAACATTAGGGGTTATCTGATAAACCTCTGATGATATTCCACTCTAACTAATAATGATAAGCACCGATAAACATTAAACTTCATTGATGCAACTCAAAGAATGGAACCAGAAGCAGCAAATGACATTGAAATATTGAATCCTCAAGGACAAAACGGTGTGGCATCGAACATCAAATAGATATTGCATTAATTCATTCATGTTCTTATATATTATTATTCTATAAATCATTAATTCTTATCAACCCACCAGATGGTGGATCCTTGAATCATGCGTTTATGCAGATGGGTGAATTTTCCTTTGGGAGTTATTATTTGAGATTATTTGACCTCTAGTTTGTCTGAGACACAATACCCAAGCAACCCCATGAATATAAAAATTCTAATGTAGAAGGAAAAGGGCGAAATGAACAACGACGAGCTACTCTGCATGTTTGTCGAACAATTTATCAGCGTACAAGTGCTAGCTATGGCCATGGGTGTAGGTGGAGGCGTGCTTGGAAGGGCGCCGCGACCATAAGATACCGCGACAATAACTGGGGGATGTGGCGCCCATATGGCCTGACATGGAGGTATAACCCATGATTGGAATATCCATGAGGATGGGGAGACATGGTCCCTCGACCATAGAAAGAGAGCCTTATGCTTCCACGGGGTAACTGAGGATAAATGTGGATGCCAACTGCATCCCGACTAGACTACGCACCACCGTCCACCCATGCGGCCGAGCATTGAGCTTTCTAGACACAACCCTAGCCAATGGGCTGGACCTATAGCTGGGTGGATCTGACTGACACCGAGGGGCTGGACTAGACCTGGTCAAAAGTGACATGGTGGGATGGACCCTCTGCCAAAACCGGGTCAGGTACATTGAGCCCAATTGGGCTTTGAGCACTTTCTAGGTCGGAACGGATAAAGCAAAAATCTAACTATGTCGCATCTAGTTAGTTGAATTAAATGGGGGTATGTTGAACCACTACTCCTGTTTTGTGGGGTCGGTCTAACTGGGATGGAGCGGGTCAGTCTTTTCCAAGAGGCGACTGACCCCTATTTACTAAAAAGCATGTGTCGTGCAAACTGAGCATCCGATTGATGAGTTGATTACTTAGTTCAGAACCTCTTGATGAGGAGGATATTTTTGAATTAAATATGGTTAATTTAAATGATTTTTATAGTCAAAAAATTACTTGATGATAGGATCTCCCTAGATCTCTACATACAGAACCCTAAGGTTGGATTAGACTGGAAGAATTTTTACTATCGACTCTATGTTGCTCAACGATGACCCTGTTGGAAGCGACTCTGTGTGATCCTGCATTACCACAATAGAGATAATCACTATGTGACCTAGCATATACATAATACCAATCTGGTAGGAGAACTTCTACAATCCCTATTTAGTGGTAAGCAACATCTAAGTGACATGGTAGGCCCACGGTACTCGGTGTAGGATGAGTTCTCCAATAGCTGAGGGGTATGATAATATGAATAATTATTCTTCTATCACAACCCTAAAATGTATAAATGGTTTTATAT
The DNA here is from genome assembly GCA_963277665.1 of Viscum album. NCBI lineage: Eukaryota > Viridiplantae > Streptophyta > Magnoliopsida > Santalales > Viscaceae > Viscum > Viscum album. The sequence continues at coordinate 1,031,404,856 of OY728125.1, forward strand.
TTCATGTTCTTCATTATTTAATTTTAGGATTAATGTATGGTATTTATTTTTGATTTTTGTGTCTCTAATGAGTATCGTGTTACTCACCCTTGAGCGTGCTCCGCCCACTCGTGTTGTGTCCCATGCAGGTGACCATCCTTTGAACATGGACTTTGTTAGACTAACACCTAGTAGTGTATAGGGCTATGGGAACTATAGACATAGTAACAGTGGAAATGGTGGACTAGGACTAGGTGAGCCCCAATAGTATTTGGTGGAGAAGTTGTTCTAAACAGGCTTCAAATAGCTAAACTTCTCCCACGATTATCTGGGGTGTTCTTTGAATGGCCTTCAAGGTTTCATTTTTTAATTTTCTGTTCTCAGTTATATTATTGGGTTTATATTCTGGACCACAATTATTAGTTTTAATTTTAATATTTTAAATGTTTTAGTGAAACTTGATTCCTTTCCAGTGTGTGAGACTTGGTGAGACATGTGTGTGCGTACAGGTACTCTGGAAAATGCCTCCCACAAGAAGGTTGATGGATTCAGTGCTAGTCTTTAGGCCCTATCCTTCAACAGGAAGGAATGGGGTAGTCACAACAAGGGACTAGGGGTATGGTTCATGTCATAAGAATATTTATATATATAGAAAATGTATTCCCAGACCAAAATTTAAAATATGGTTTGGCCTTAATAAAAAATTCTTCCAGTAGTTTTGAGTAGAAATAATTAAAAAACAGAAACATAAATTATTAGTATAATAGATAAATTTACGGTAATAATATAAATTTTCTCTAATATAGGAGAACATGTTTCAACTAATAAATATTAAATCAAGAACAATATTAATGAAATAGTGAATTAGAAAACCCCTAATAGATTTTGAAATCATTTAATCAAAATATCTAGAAAGGGAGAGATATGAAGACTAATAAGTTGATATTTTATTTGAAATCTATCATATATTTTATTCAAACCAAAATATAAACAAAAAAAATTAGGATGATGGTGAAACAAATATCTCATTTGATGGAAATTTATTTTGTTAAACCTTTATCACAGATTCCCACATCTACATTCACATTACATCATTATTCTCAATAAATTACTATATGTAATTATAATATATAAAATCTTTAGTTAAATTAATATTTTTCAATATAATTTATTTAAAAATTATTGTTACCCATCTTGTATATATTCATTATTCATTTCTATTATATAGTTGACAAAAGTTATGTTTCTCCAAAAAAATTAGTTTAGGGTTATGGTATATACATCTTTGTAATCATTTCATCACATATATATTATTAATGATATCAAATATATTATATTAATTTTTCAAATATACATTTGGTAAAGCCCATATATGTTGGATATGATAGGTGAATTTCAACACATCATATACTTGGTAGTATATACATACACTTGAGAAATGTTATTATTTTACAATGAATAAAAAGAGAGCAAGTTAAAGAATAATTTATAATTATTGGGGACTAACTATATCATATATTTAAGGAATATTCGTTAACACAATATTTATAGATATCCATATGAGGAAGCGATTAAAAGAGAAATACATGGGTTCTTGGAGGTGGGAGTATACAGATACATGTGAACGATGTTTTAATTATTCATATGATATAATAGGTGTAAAACAAAAATGTTCCATAAAAATAATGAAATGTAATTATATTTATGATTGATAAATATTTATTTTAGGATTTTTGGAATAGATATTTTAGAGGAATATTTGAAAATAAAAATAAATAAATTTGGTCACAATTTACACCAAAATATTTATATATTCTTTTCGAATATATATTTTCAAATTATGGTTGGATATTTTGGGATGATATTTTTTTAGATAATGGACAATGGTGTTGAGATTGTATTTTAAAAAATATTGGTTGACATAAGGGATAATGTTTGGTTTTTATAAGTGTGGAAATGAGGTATCCTTTTAAAATAGAGGGAAGTGTCTCCTTTTATATTAAAGAGAATATTTAATTAAACTAAATTTCATTCACTTGGAATGTATGAAATGTTTTTCCAATTAATATTATATGAAGTATTAATGTTGTAATCCACTCAACCAATAACTTTTACCAAATATTATAATATATATGAATCCTTATAACAAATCATAACCGTATACCCCCTCCCTCTATTAACCATTTAATTCATTTCAATTGGATGTAAATTTTACCATGTTATCTATTCAATATGATAAAATAGAAAGAACAATATTATCAAATGCAAAAACTCTAATACAAAATATTTAATTATTATACAACATTAATTATTTACAGTTGGTAAATATTTAACATAATATATGATTTATATATTCTATGAGTATTTACTTTTAGAAATCATCCAATATTAATAATATAAAAATGTCTACAAAAAATAATAAATATGATTATTTTAATAAGAATAATTTTATTTCTATTAAGAAAAATTAATTTCATTGATTTTAAAATCAACAAGTACCAAAATAAACAATATGAACAATATATTATAATATATGAGTAAAAAAAATTTATTTGAAAAATAGTAGGATTTAGATTTCCATTGAAAGAAACATAAATTTCCATGTTCAATATGGAAATTTAAACCTATTTATATTTTGAATCAAATATATCTTTTAACTATTTAAAAGTATTCATATAAATTCATGTTATTATGGTATCATGGAAATGTCATAAAAGTGATAGTATCTTTAATACAAATATTTATTACAATTCAAAAAAATATATAATTTATTTATGAAGTATATATTTTACCCTCTCTTAATTATGATATTATAAATAAAAAAATAAATTTAGTTTAATATTATGAAGATTATAAAATTAAAAATATATATATATTTAAAATAATTGTACAAAATATTTGGAAAAAATAAACTATCTAAAAAGGAAATGATTAATATTCAAGTAGCCATAATATATTTACTATTAATTTATAATTAATTCAGTGATATTTTTTTGTTTTATAATTTAAATTAAACTAAAAGATATCAATTTAATTGATCACCCATTAGTTAAAATTTTATTTGAAAAATACCCATTTTTAATATTAAATGATTTTATATATTTCAAAATAATTATTTATATTTTTATATATTATTTTTTAGTAGGTAAATACTATTTAATTGACAATTTTTTACTATATTATTCTTTTAATATTTCATGTCTTTTTACGTTAGAGTTTAATTTAATACAAGTTACCATGCATAGTTTTATTTAGTGGAAAATTAAATATTGAAATAGAGGGTATCTACTGATAATATATAATTCTATGGAAGTAGGAAGACATTATCGCCACCCATCTAATCTATATCCAATATAACCAAGTCAACACATATTTTGAAAGTAGACTACATCTGATATACATTCATGTTCAACACTTTTTAGTACAGTGAAGTGTATAAGGTTACTACACCATGTCCAATATATAAAAATAGTACATTCAAACAGATTTGGTTCATATGTGTCTCAATAAATGCAATCATTAAACAAGTATCATCCAATTGTTATTGACACATCTAAATATAAGACCTATTTTCATTCATGGACATTATCAATTTATCCTCTCTAATTTTTTTTTCATTAATTAATATAATCCATTATTTTAAAGGTCATCCCCCATTATGTTGAGATGAAATAACAATTTCCATATAAAATATATAAACTAGAAACAATATTATCTAGGAACTTCCTACTCCAATTATGAATTCATTATCCATAATAACCAACACTTCGCCATATCTACAGAGACCCCTCTGACCTCAAATTTATATCTCCAACAACTATTTTGAGTAATGAAATAGAGTAACATAATATAGTAATTTATAATTAACTATAAAAATAAATTTTATAAAATTTTAACTAATATGAAAAAAATATTTCAGTTAGGTATATTATTCTATAACTCATTATTCAACATAATCATTCTAAATCCTCTACCAATGGATAATTGAATTGTATTAGCAACTCCCTTCACTATGTATGCGATAAATCCCAAAATACATTTCAAAAATCCAAATAAGATTTCAATAATATTATGAGAAAAACCTAATAAATTTTATCATAAGAGATAAATTTTTAAAATTAAATGTGAGAATTCATATTGAAATCATAGGGAGGAATCTCCCTGCCATTACATAATGGATACCCATCATTCATAATATATTTAAATTGGGAAATTAAAATCTTATCAAATTCAAAACAGCAATGAAATAAATATGAGACTAAAGGAGAAGAAAACGAATATAGAATAGAAGAGGAAGCCTCATCGAAAACAAATAAATATATATTAATACACTATGATTTTAAAAGAATAATATTTTAAATATTATATACGACATGAAACATCAATCTAATATAGATAAAAAGTATTATTATTTAAATAAGATCATTAAAAATTTTAATTTAATTTTTTTGGTACTTATATTATTACTTGAAATTTAAAATATATATAAAGGACTCATTCAATAATAATTAATTCACTGATTCTTATAATATATGTACTCAATTTCTAGTTATAAAAATTTGTACGTTAAAAAATTTTAAAATTATTTTAAATACTTTTCATAGAAAATAATTTGATCAATTTTTTATTATATATATATATTATAAAAATAAAATTATTTATTAAATCATTATATAAATTTTAATTTAAGGTCAATTTTTATGATTTTTTTTGAAATGTTTGACCTTTATTGAATAGTTAAAAACATTGGCTTTTCAAACCGTAATTTTTTTATGAATACACATTGATATAGTTTTTATAAATAATTTATATGTTATAATTTATCTCATACATAATTAAAACTCATATAGTGTTAGTTGGAATAAATTTTTATATGATTTTTGTTATAAATTTTAATATATATATATATAATAACATTTATCTAAAAAACATTTTTGATCTTAAAATGTTTTTATGTCCTTAAATAAAATATTTCACAATTTAAAATTTATTAAAATGAAACATATATATTATATATTCAATTATATGTTTTAATGTTTATATAAAATTTTTACTATTGATGGGATTACAATAAATCATGTTTTACCCTTAAAAATTTATTTTTCTAAAAGCAAATTTTAGCCCATTTTGTACACTTATATTAAAATTAATTTATAACACTACTTGATATTGAATTATAAGTAAATTATTCCATATTTTGGTCTTGTAGTTCAATATTTTGTAAATAGGTCCCTTTTAGTTTTAGGAATTAAGAATAGTATCTATGGGAAAAATTATCTCTTTAGAAATGTGTTAGTCATGTTAATCAGGTTAAACTAACTAAAAATAACAAATGTCTTCATCCTATTTGTTAATATATAAATATAATTTGACTATTACCACCATATGGAAAAATATATTTTATTAATGGAATCTTTTCTATGAAATGTCATATATATTATATAATACAACGAACATAAAAAATGTTACTCTACTACCTTTAAAAATAGATTTTTTTCATCTATATAGGGAAAAAATATATTTATTAATAAATAAAATTGTATAATTTATTATTAAATCATGATCTGAATTGTGTAAATATTTTTTAATTTTTTACTAATTAAATAATTTATTTAATTTATTTCTCAATGTTAATAAAAAATTTATTCAATTAACGAAAAGAAAATATTATATAATCATTAAAAGTGATATAATATAAAGGATTTGTAGTGGTAATATAATTTTATATAATTGTATAAAATATCATTGTTGAGTTAATGGTTTATATTTCAATTATGAGATTGACATTATTTCTACTAATTAAAAAAAATTATATTGTCAATATTGAAATTAATGATAATTTATCAAAATAATATTTAACTATACTATTTATAACTTATTAAAATATTTAAAGTGGAAAAGGTGGATAATATGTTGTTTGAAATATAATCTTTTTCCTATAAATTATTCAAATTACACCTTATAATTACATTTTTAACACCATTATTGTGAAATTTTATTACCGCCATTATGGTTAAAACATGTTAACTCTAGGGATAAACCCAAATGATAATATTAAAATTATAACATAAAAATATCAATATTTTATTATATATTCTGAAATTAACTATATCAGACCATATATTAAAATATATTTCCAATTTTATGAATTTAGGTTGAAGATTATTATTTTATATCATAATATTTTTCAAAATTCAAACAGTTTCCTTTCTATTCATTATAATCGGATACCTCTTCCTTCACATCTTTTCACCACATATAGTAACCATGTTCTGCCAATATATACCCATTACAACCAGGATAAATATGATATATAGTTAAAAAGTGAATTTTTTAACATGTACAAATAAAATCACAGTATAAGTAACAGTTTATTTCATAATCTAAAATTTATTCATAATATTATATGTTTATGTATCCCATTTGGGAATCATGATTTTCCTGGTTAGAACCTTCTTTCTATGTATCCCATTGGGGATTAAATCTAGCATTGTTACTTAAAACCAATATAAATTCTTATCATATGTTTATTCATAAAATTACATACTTTCTTTTCAATTTTCAATCTACATCTACTCATGATACAAAGATAATGGTATTTTGTAGAACCTATATATTTTATACTAATTTATGAATCCATATCATTCATGTAGATGTTTTTTAGAAATAATTTCAAAATTATTTTTCCTATAATAATAAATGTTTAAAAATTATTTTTCTTCATTTTTTTCTTTTAGTACAAAATGTTTTCGAAAGAAATATTCGTGTAGTTTTTCAAAATTATGCGCATTAGAAACATTTTACTACACTAAGAAAAGTTTGTTTCTTTAACTTCATGTATATAAATACAAATAATAATGACCACTCAAAACATTGATGTTTCTATTATATGTATAGATGGTTCCATTCAAAGGTAATTAATTTTTTAATTTTCGGGAAGTAATTTGGACATCAAATAACTGAATTTATAATGAAGTAGATATTTAACTCAAAAAACATTACACTGATATTTTTAATTTTTATTTACATATATCAATATTCTATGGGGAATATTATTTTTTAATGGGGATGTAACCAATCGTACCATTTTAAATATTATTCTAGATGGATTATTATTATGTTTATTTATTGGTAAAATTATTAAAAATTCATATATAAGATTTTAAATATGAATTTGTATAAAAATTAAATTTCACACATTTTATACGAGGTAATAAATTTTCTATATAAGTTATTGGGAGGACCATCTATATCCCATTAATTAATGTTTTGGTCATACGTGACAAACTAAATTGACTATTTTGATGAGGGTTTATCAATTTATATAATATTTCTTTTCATGTTCCCATAATTGTATTTTTCTAATGATTGTAATTATGTGTTCACTCATGATGAGTTTAGTTACTTCTTCCCATGTTATTATTTCATTATTTATGATATCCTTGGATAAGAATCAAGTTCATGTGATTAATTATATATAATTATTTGACCATTATTTGTTACATCCATTTTAATAACATTAATGATAATGAAATATATAGCATACCATACTATCATTTTTAAATATTAGATACTATATAGGTTTCATAGAAATACTATCCTATATAGATAAATCAAGTGGTCTTGTATATCAAAAATATAGAACAATGGCTTAAAAATCTTAAATTTTTTTATTATGAATTGACTCAATTTTCACCTGATGTGTGACAATAAGCCTTAATACACAAATATTTTTTCACTCCATATAGATATTATATGAATAAATATAACATTTTAAAACAATTATTATGTATTTAATTTTTTTGTTTAATTTAGTACATTCCCAAATAAACCATGTTTATAAATATAATATAGGAAATTCATCAGTTTTTTAATATATGTTATTTTCTTTACCATTGTTATAAATTTATATTTTCTTTCTTAATTTTTTGGTATTTTCTAGTTTGTGTAATATTTATAAATGGAGCCTAGTATAAGTATTGGTGATTGCATGAAATTGAGTAATCTATATAGGTAATTTCATCATAGGAGTAAGAATTATGTTAGAGTTGTAGGAAGGCTAATATATGAAAAATGGAAACTATATTTCTGTAGCTTCCTTGGGTTTTGACCAGTAACAAGGATATTATAGATCATGTTGTGGAACTACAATGTAGGGTAACAATGTTAGACTGCCTCATGAATTGGCACCCTCCATCACTCAATAGGAAAAAAATCTAATTTTTATTGACAAATTGATATGTTCCTTATTGAATATATTTCTTTCTTTGGGAAGTAATGAAATTGATAATGATATCATAGAGTACTATCATCTCTAGTACTATGGTTAAAGAGTTTTTATTGATTCAAAACACTATATATGAGGAAGAAATAATAAGTATTAATTAGACGACATTTAATGAACATTTTTATGAAAAAATATGTTTTAGAGAACAATGAATGAATATGAAGAGAGAATTCACGAGTCAATGACCAATGTAAGTGGAAACTTTTGGCCCATATGAAGCCACCATTATATGTTTCGAAATGAATGTTTTATTTTATTTATATTATCAATGTAATATGATTGAACATTCCATTGATTGGTTAAAAGTAGTAATTAACATGGAACTGTTATCCCATAAATTATAACAATATGATAATATAATATCAGGAACTATCCAGATAGAAAAATAATTTTCAAACCTATATGTCCTCAAAAGGAAAGATATAGAAGAAACATATGGTATAATAAAATATAGATAATGGGCAGAAGGGGGGAGGATTTTCATAAAAGTGATATTTTTTTCAATGAATGAACATGATACAAGCATGATGGAAATGTAATTTTTCTTCATCTATTGATATAAAATATATCATCATTGTGAATGAAGGCCTATTAAAGAAAAAATTAATGTTTAGTCTTCTAAATAAATTTTGATGGGTCACTAATGTAATAGCTCAGACTTTCAAAACCATTTGTTTTCCATAACACTAATGACTGAGGTGTTTGGAGGATGGTTTGCTTGTTTTTAGGCTATCAATGTAATTATAGTGGAGAAAAATTTCTGGTAGTAGGTCATTCTAGAGGTGAGACATTTATTGTTTTATTTCATTATGGTGGTGATATCCTTCTAGGTATATGTTATTCAAGTAGTGATATATTTCTGGTGGTATGTAATTCTTTCACTTATACATTTCTAAATGAAGGTCATTTTAGCGGAGATCCATTTTTTGTGGTAGGCCATTACTATAGAGTCTTCAAAGAGGATACATTCGAGTGGTGACTCACCGGTCACAATAGGTTGGTAGTGACTCAATGGTGGAAACTCGATGGTGGTGACTCGGTCATGTTGACTCACTCATCGTAACACACAGACTGTGAATCTCTAGTAATGATTTTTTAGTGGTCACTCGTGTTTAGTATTTCTATTATTTCCGAAATTTTATAATTTTTTTATTTATATCATTTGTGATGGAAAATTGGTTTTTTAAATTAATTAACGGTTTTTAATCCACATTATTAATGCTTACATATATATTTTATTTCATTAATTTACTAAGAACTTATAAATTTTTAAACCAAATTGATTGATGAGGACATGTTGTAGAGGATAATATAATTCATATTTAGTCCAACATTGATGAATATAATATTTCAAAAAAGAAAATATTCCATTCTTCCTTTCAGAATTATTTCTCAAGAGATGAAAGTATCCAAATCCTCCTTCCATTGAATTTTTGTAACTATATTTCATTAGTCAATCTGAGTTCCCCAAAAAAGTATCCCCATTTATGTGAAACTTATTTTTTTAGTGAAAAATATTTATGTAAATATATTTTTCTTCTATGAAATTATTCATTAACTTCTCTTTATATATGTCATTGTTGATGGGTTTATTATTTTCTTAACCCTATGGAATGGTATCAGGTAGCTTAATAATATATAACTAAAACATTTACATGAAATAAAAATGGGTGTAGAAATGTGAACACTGATAATACATCTTTTTTTTTGATTTATATAGTAAATTTTATTGGATGAAAATAATAATAAATTTTCATTTTTTAATGATATTTGTTTTTTTTAATATAAAAATGGTTTAATTAGAATTACAAACTAAAATATGAATATTAGGGTTTGATTTTTATATGTGGGGTTTTTTGATTTTATTTGGAAGAAGAAGTGGAGGTTCTTGTGAGTTTTGTATTCATTGGTTGTGGACCCTTAGGATGGGGCTTGTGTCATATTTATCTATTTGTATATATATTGTATATTATTTGAGATTTCAATAAATACCCCACTCGTGTTGAGAAGCATGTTAAAAGGATAATTCTTGTTGGGTTGTTTTCAAAATCTCCCTGTTAGAGGATGGCTGGATAGATATATTCTCTTACCCAATCCCACATCTAGGAATTGGTTATATAAATTGGATGAGATGGTAACATGTATAATGTTGTACTATTTCTATGTGTTGTGATGAGATGTGAGGTACCTGGTTACTTCAGGTGATTTTTGATTAGATGACCTATGTTGGAGGTCATTCATGGAAATAGTTTGGGATTAGGTTGTTGTCATTCATGATCTGGATTCCATACTACACTAGTTATGATATATGATGTGATAAGATGACCTAGGTGTATGCAAGTGAGAAGTGATGTGATGTTATATTATTCAGAAAATATGGGAGCACCTGGACCTATGATATTGGGGTATGAGATTAGCAAATAATGGGAAATATGTTTGTTTTTACCTATTATCAATATGACTCAAATTATATTATTGAACATTGATGCATTATTTGTTGCTTGAATCTTTGTAAGGATTGGATTGTTTAGTGAAAAGTTGTTGGAGTTTTTTTGTTCTACTATTTTCTCATGGGTGTATTAGTATTCTCTTTTCACATGTTCATTATATACTATGGTTTTTCTATAGAGTATTCATGTATGCTCACCCTACGTATATAAAAGTATTCTTAGTATTCAAGGAGGACCTTTTGGACTTTCTTACACATTACTATATTGATGTTTTTCAAAGTTGATGTGTCTCAAATCCAACAATGTTTTTAGGTATTTACTTTGGTTATTTTTATACATCTAGACTTTTTTTATAAATTTATTATCAGATTGTTTAGATTTAGTTTATATTATGAAATGGTGTATTTTTTAGGTTGTTCATTTTATATCCTTTGTAATTCCTCAAATAAGTGATATTTCATCACACATTTTTTTATTCAAAAACTAGGGTCCTATGGCAGGTTAGACAGGAGGAACAATATCTCTCTCTTAACTCTATGACATCATTAGACGTTTGGGTTCATGAAAAATTGGTATCCACTACTTATGTTTGAATGATATGATGGATTTTAGTGTCCGGAATATTAAGGATTTCATGGGTTGGTAACAAAAAGCATACATTTATCCTTTTTGTGTGACATAGTAGAGGGTGACTGGTTATGACATGAGATATTATAGCTCATAATGACCAAATGCATGGATGATGAGCATATTGAAAGTCCAAGTGAGGTAAAAATATTTCCAGGATAGATAAATAAGAGAGGTAGGTGAACCATTATTAAAAGTGTTACTATTTTAATTAGGTTGTTTTGGGATCGTAATAATGAATAATGTGAATTAAAATTAATCTTGGTAAAAAAATTATACTTCAAGGAATATGAAAATTTCCCTCTCTTTTAGTTGGGGCTCTCACTCATAGTCCATCTTGGTTTTCTCTATTGTGTTTTTACTAGGAAGAACCTTTATATCGTCGAAGGTTGGACCAAGTAGAGGAAGATAATCAGTGGAAGAGTAAATTTTAATCATATAAGTGAATAAAATTGTGGTTGTATGAGAAATTTGATTATATTGTTGATAAAGATTATGAGATAGATGATATGAACATCACATTCAATTTATCCAAGCACAGAAGTATTATGGGCCTCACTTAGAGGTGAGTTAAATGTTATGAGTTATGCATCAGGGGTGTAAAATTTTCCATTGTGCATAGAAGGAGGCATATATTTCATGGGTAAACTTCAAGAAGGTGTTCTATGTGGAATTCCATTATTCAACCTCACAGGATGTCCAGAGGTTGGAGCTACTCCCCTTTAATAAGGGTTGTATGGATTTTTTCAATTTTGGGATCACATTTAATGCACTTCAATTATTTAACTCATATCCTATCAAAGTTTATGAGGACTAATCAAGACGTCTTGAGGATAAAATTTTTCCTTTGATCCAATATTAAATTACACCTTTTATACATCCATCATATCTAGAGGATAAAAATAAGGAAAAGGTGATTGATAAGATGCCCTCATGAAGAGTCTCATCCAAATATGGTAACTATTATGGATCCTTGAGTACTAGAGATTAAAGTGGTTTCTCTCAACCGCTAGGGGAATTGAGGTTTAGACTAGTAGGGATTCTACGTCATACATTTACCATTATACCATATATTGAAAAGGGTTTATGTAATATTCCCAGGGACTTCAGTCTAGTGATTTTCATTTTTTTGTACATGAACATCATCGTGATCAATTCCCAGTTTGAGATTCTGTATTGTTTGTTAATGGGTTAAAGGATTATCTCTATACACATCATTAGTGAAGAGATGATATCATATTACTCATGTACCAAAAAATGAGCATTGTTGTAGAGTTGGACATAAAAAATTGGTATATGTGTTGGTTAGATTAAATTGTAGGTATTGGAGTAGAAACACAAAAGATGCCAGAGATCATTGAAGGTTTTATCAATTTATTATATACCCCATGCTTTTACCTTTTTTGATTTAATAGATTCACACTCCATTATTATACCCACTATAGTCTATTATATGGGACAAGAGGTAGATATTTTTTCCATCCCCCTAGTGTTGATAATGAAAGTCTGAGTCTAAACCCTTTTTTTGATGTGTATAAGGAACGTGAAATGATTATTGGGATGAAAAACTGTTGACTGAACCTTTTATAAATTCACATGTTGTCATACAATGTTATTATCGGAAATGTATGGTTGTATTTTTTGAGTATAATTATCACATAAAACATGATAAGGGTCGTTTTCTCATATGTTGATGTAAAAAATGTTTATTTTGTTGTTGGGATGGTTTTCCAAGTGGGATTTCAGTGTTTAGAGCCCGTTCAAGGTTTTGTGGATGAGTTTTCTATTGATTTAGCAAACATAGGGACATAAGAGTCATATGAGATTTCCAAAGAGTTCATGGATGTATACACCATATATTTTGTTACACTACCCCCTTACATGATGTTCAATTCAGGATAGGCGTGTAGACGACTAATTCTATGATATTGATGGCTCCGTATCGAATGGTTCCTAATAGGATTTAGGGGTGGAGGAATAAGATATATGATCATATGTAGTGGTTTTTCATCTTACATATTATATCACGATGTTTTTCTGTACTGTTATTTTATTTTAAGGGATAAGTTAGAATGAGGGTTTTCATAGACTACCAGAGGTTAAACAATGTGATCATTAAGAATCACTATCTGCATTCCGGGGTCGTTTATTTTCCAACTGATTTGGAGGAGATTTTATGTTCTCCACGATCGATATGCAGTCTTGTTATCACCAGTTGAGTGAGAGGAATGGATATATCTAGAAAAATTCATTCATATATAGGTATCATGATGTTTATTTTTTGGCCATGACATTTGGTGTCCCCAATTCTCTAGCAATGTTCCCTAGTCCAATGATATATATTTTAATTATGTTTGTTGATTAGTTCATCGTCATATTCAACAAAGACATATTGATATACTCAAGTATAGAGGAAGAGGATGTCGATCATCTCAGAGTTGTTTTAAAGGAATTTTTTTTCTACCATCTCCATGGAATGTTTTCCAAGTGTATGTTTCAAAAACAAGACTTCCATTTCCTTGGAAATGCAGTGTCTCAATAGGGATTGGCGGTGGACCCTTTGAGAATTGAAGAAACTGTTTCATATGATGCAATCGAAAATTCCATTGAAGTTTTTATATTCCATGGTATATTTGGATATTGTAAGTGGTTTGGGCCTATTGTGACTCAATTTAAAACAACATTGATAGAATTGGCCATGAAGGATCATGCACTGATTAGTTTCACGAAACATTCAGCTTTTAAAAGGGGAATTTCATTAGTACCCTAGTGATTCAGCTATTAGAGGAGGTAGTTTTGTTTGAATTTGTTCGTGAATCATCCCTTCTATGAATGGTATTCGTATTGAATATTCATAAAGAAGGGAAATATAATGAATCATTCTAGTTACACCCTCATGGGAAGTTGATATTTCACCCCCTGTCTAGAGCTATAAACAAATATTGTTAATTCTAAATGATGATGTCATTACAACATTGGGGAAGAATTTGTGGTATAAAAAGATCCCAAGATTCCAAGGTATTTTTTTTCTCAACATTATAGTAATTTATGAAAGTATCGGTATATATAGATTCATTGTGACTTTGATTATGTGATATCACACACTTCATAAAACGAGAATGGTGTGAATGATTCTTTAACTATAAAGAAACATACAGATGTTGTTCTTGAGCCTATAGATTCATGTATATCAATGAAGGATTTTAAATCCCTACAAAAAACATTCAACGGAATATTATGGTGTAGGTTACTTATTTATGATAAATGTGGTTTCTTATTTGATGTAATAGGTGTATGAGTCTCTATTGGGGGACTCAAAGATATAGGTAATGTGTGATCAGGTTTTCCATTGTGATACTATACTGGGATGATTAATGGATGGTCCAAACCAAATTCTGTTTGGAGAGATCTTATTTTCATAGTTGAAATGTTAAAGGGATTCCGTTATGTGTTTCATATACCAGGATTATGAAAACACTCGTGTATTTAAAGGATATACCATGACTAGAAGACAATGTTCTTGTGGCCCAATGTGAAATTATATGTGGAGGAGTTTTTGGCTCAGTGCCTAGTTTACCAGATATAAAAGGACACAAATAATGTTCATGGATGGCTTGTTACATTCCTTGAATGTTCTTGAGTGAAATTGGAATAAATCACAATGGAATTTAAGAGAGTGTTACTACAAACATAAGGATGTGGTGATTCTATCATGTTAAATGTTGGTTAGTTGAAAAAATTGTCCCATGTAATAGTTATTAGGGAGTCATTCATAGTTGATGTACTCAAAAAAAAATAGTATTTGGGTTACGTGGGGTGGATGCACAAAATCCTGAGGACAATTTTCTCAGATTTGGACCCTTGTTTTACCTAAATGTCTAGAGGGGATTTTTACAAAATTTTGAAACATAGTTATTGCTCAGCACAACCTTCCACTTATACACATATGTGAAAACATATAAGACTATAAATACATTAGAGGATATTTTGTTGGATACTATCTCTAGAAATGGTGGATAATAACAATTACACCATAACTTGGTTGAGTTTTCTTATTATAACAGGTGTCAAATATCCATTTTAAAATCCACATAATTTTATTTGTACAAGTATCAATGTCATTATCCTTTATGATGTGCATTGGTTTGGGAGTGAAATGTTATTGGTCATGTTGTGGTGCTGAGTAAGATAGTGAAGGTTTATTGGTTCAAGAAGGGATGAAAGCAGCACATGACTGCAAGAAAAAGTATAATGTCTATTGTGTGTAAATTCCCTTTCAGTTTGAGTTTTGTGACCATGTGTTAGTTATGGATTCATCTCAAAATGGTTTGTGTATGTTCAAAAAGTTTGAATGTTATTGCACCTATTTTTTTGGCCCTTGGAACTATTGGGTAATGTTATTGGTGATAGTTATAAATTTCCAATTCCTCCTCGCCTAAAATGGATCCCTAAAATCTTCTACTTATCTATAATCTATCAGGATTTTCATGATGAATCCAATTATATTAAATGTGGTTATTTGGATATCGAAGTTGAAATATAATTCCTGTAGAATCTAGTGGAGGTCTAAGACTATCAAGAAATGGTGATATAAAGATATAATATTCCAACTGTTCATTTAATATGGAGGTATGGTTTCATAATAGAGAGTACGTGGGAGGAAATGACCCAACTAAAATCCTAGTGAAATAGTTGTTCTGAGTTCTTCCTCTTTTAGTTTTTCTTTATGATGTATTATTTGGACCATTTTTATTTTATGATATATATTCATTTCCCTTTATTATGATGTGTGTTTTTTGGTGGGTAATAATGTTCCAAAATATGTGAACGGAAAAAACCGATTCTCAATCGGGTCCCATGATAATATAATGAGATTAAACCCTTTATGGGGAGTTAGTTCCCCTATGAGCAGTTTATATACTATCATAATTGATGGAATTCACTTATTCGAATGGTTGTGGAGTATTATTTATTTGTTAAACTATTTATTGAGTTTGTTTTAGTATGTCTCGTAGGTGGAGGTTTTTTATATGTATTGAGATCCTTGAGATATATCTCAAGAGATGGTTATTTAGAACATTTAAATCATTTATTTTAGGATGATTTTTAATTCCCATGGGTAATAATATTTTGATAGGTATATGATGTAATTGCCTAGACCATTCACCCAATTACATGGCTATAAAATTAATAATTTATGTGTTAATTATAATTTTAAGGCATTTAAGGTGAATAGTGGAATTCTAGTAGTGAGATATTTTTAGTCGAGGTCATTAAATATTATAGAAAGTTCTATACATTGGTCATTTTTGGAGGTGAGACATTTATTGTGGGAGGTAATTTTAGATGTGTGATATTTCAGGGGTACATCATTTTGTAGTGAGAGATTTATGGTGATAGGTTGTTCTGGTGGTGAGACATTTCTAGTGGACTCTTGATCTGTTGGTGATACATTTATAGTAGTAGTTCATTCAGGTTAGAAGACATTTCAGGTGGTAGGTTATTCTAGTGTTGATACATATCTGGTATTAGGTCATTCAAGTGGTGACATGTTTGTGGTGACTCACAAGCAGTGACATAGTGGTAGTGACACATTGGTAGTGACTCAATGGTTGTGAAATGCTAGTAGTGATGCGATGGGGATGACTCTCCAGCTATTACTCACTAGTAGTGATTCATTTATGGTGAATTTCTATTATTGACACCCTGACAGAGACCTATATTCGACGACTTTCTAAGAACAACATGTGAATAGTGTTTCTAGTTTTTCCAATATTTACATATTTACCATTTTTATGCCTTTTATGACATAATCTGCCTCAATGAAATAATTAATGGATTATAAATACATTTTAAGAGAGAGAATTATATCCCTTATTTTATTAAATTCAGATGTTATTTTAAATGATTAAACAACATAGATTGATGAGATCATCTTTTAATGAACAAAATAAACCATATTTATTTACCCGATTTCTTATATAATATTTCAAAAGATAATATATTTTCTAACATATTTCAGATGTTTATATCATGTGTGGTTGGTTAAAAATCATAATTCCCTTGTAATCATTGAAAATTATTTTTTCAATTGGATTGATTTCCCCAAAAAGGAATATTCGTATAGACAGGCCTCCAATTTGTGGTGTAGGAAGTTTCAGTGATGGTGTTTTTGTACGTAATAATTCACTAAATTCTATTTGTATGATTCATGTTGGGATATTTTATTATTTTTAAATATTTTGTAATGTTTTTTCCTTTTTAAAAGTATAATTAACCAATTAAAATTTTATATATGTGGGTAGGGGTTGTTATGCTTGATCATAAATAATTTTATTATTAACATGATATTGGAAATGGTATGGGTTGAAAATACTAAGAAAATGAATTTTTTAAATGGATGGGTTTCGAAATTGATGACATGTAAATATTCATAATGATAATCAAATAAATAAACATTATGTGTGGTTATTGTTTTTCTTTTGTGGGGTTGTTCTATTAGTTTTGACATCTAAAGTGGAAGTTCATATGAGTTTTTTAATTCTTTTTTTTGAATCATTAGGATGAGTATTTTGTGTTATATCATTATAAATATATATATATATATAGTGTATATTATTTTTTATTTAAATACTTTCTCCACAAATATCATGCACTGCGTACTAACAAAAAATTTTTTGGTGTTGTTTTTTCCAACCCCCCATATTGGTGTATGGATGGTTGGAAACAGACTCTCCCCTGATCCCTCTTATAGGTAATGATGATATGAAGTAGTTTTAAAGTAATAATTTCAAATGTTCATTTTTCTATATATATGTGATGAGATGTGATTTCCCATGTGTCTATAGATTTGATGTGATGAGATGACTTATTTGGGGATCTGTGTGGTAGGAGGAGGGAATGACTTTATGTACATCATGTTCATGATTCCATGCTACACAAGTTATGAGAATTTATGCAATAATATAGCCTATGTTTCTATGGAAATTTTGTGTGATGTGAGGTTGTTTAAAAGTGGAGGGAGCCACATGATGTATGTCAGTTGAGTATGAGAGTGGATAATCAGTGGTAAAGTTGTAAGGGGTTCTTTATCACCGAAATGATTCATATTATACTATCATAAGTGGATGTGTTATTTGGTGAGTTATCCTTGGTGAGTATGGGCTTATTTACAATACCTATATTGGTGTTTTTTGGTTCTATAGTATTTTCACAGATGATTTGGTATTACGTTTCACATGTGTGTCAGATGCGTTGGTTTTCCTTCTGAATAAAACCATATTCTCAACCAATGCTTATAAAAATATTTCCCCATTTCAAGAAGAAGTCATGGAATTTGATATATTTAACTATCTTAGACTTATTTACAGTTTTTTTGTCCCTGATCTGTCATTGTATTTTGGTTATTAAAAATCCATACATTAATATGTGTCATTTTTATTTAGAAATGAATTGTGGGATGTTTTGTATATATTTTTATATTATGTCATGGATTTTATTGTTGATGATTCTTCATATCATCCAATCAAAAATTATTATATAGAGTAATGCCTCAAATACATCATATTTTTGCACCCTTCATCCTATTAGACTACTCTAGTCCTATTGTAGGTGACACTCAAGGATTATTATCTATTTTCCCACATTGTGGAATCATTGGAGGGAGGGTCATGAAAACTACACAGTCAACTTCTCCAAGCATCATGTTAATGTACCTCATATGAAACTAAGGTATTAGGGTCAATACTATATATTAGTACAGATAAAGTGGAATTATTATGTTGTTTGTGTTTTCATATTTAACAATTATGTTTTTCAAATATTTTATCAATTATATATTCTTATTAAAAAAATATTTGAAAAATATAAAATTTATAATATAGTAGTTTTTCATAAATGATTTGATACCAAATATTGAATTTAAGAAATTACAATGAAATGTGTGTTTTTTAAATGTTATATTTTTAGATAATACATGAATAATGGAAAAAATACCCTTAAATTTTTCATGATACTGAGTTAATAATGTATAAATACGGTAAACTAATTATTTAAATTGAAGAAGAAAATGGTATGGTATAGGTTACCTTTAATCTAGATATTCTATTGATGAATCTATAATTTATGATTTAGTTCACAGATGTTTTGGATTAACGTGATACATGGATAATGGATAAGTTTAGCTTTTAGTGGTAGTTATGAATTTATTTTTTGTGTTTATAGAAATTAAGGTCACTATTTGGTTATATGATAATATGTGATTAAGGTATTAATATGTTTGGTATATAAAATTATGAGATAAATAGTGTTGTTTAGGGGAGAAATAATTCTCAAATATTTCGAATTTATTTGTTTTAAAAATAGAAGTAAATATTTTATCAGATTCTTTCTGAAATATATTAATTAAATTATTTTATGTGACCTATGTGTTATTGTTTAGGCATTAGAAGATAATGTATAAATTATTAATTTGATGGTTTATTCATTCTAAGAAATTTATTACAATTTTTAAAACACTTTTTTTAAATAAATAAATAATGAAATACTTATAATTCATAGATAGACATTATGATCCATTGAGAGTTAATTTTATATCTTCATGCATAAAAAACATCATCCCCAATTCACAGTGTATTGTATGATGTTGGAATTTATCGATGAATAACCAATGAATGATTTTTTTATAATAAATTGAATTAAATCAAGTATGCAAATTTTCTCATTTAAATATAACGATAGAAAATGTATCTATAAAATTTCCAAAAAATGTCATTGAAACAAATTTTTTATCCTATTTCATTTTTTATGATTCAATTTTCTTTATCACACCAATTTGGTTTGTAGTTTTTTATCAATCACTTTCTTGTGATCATTAAATTTTTTATGATCAATTATCCAAATTTGTCACCTTCCTTATATTGGAATTATTATTTTCCTCCATGTCCATATTTTCTCATTTAACTAATTTTTATTTATTTCTAATCTATGTTAAGTGTTATTTCATATGACTGTCATATTTCTCTTTCCCTATATTCATGTAGATAATTTATTTATGATTTAAATTTTAATGATTTTCTATAATGGGTTCTTCAAATATCATACACTTCGTTATTGAGAATAAAATAAAATTATATATGAAATATTTATTGATTTGCACCATAATTATATTCTATGGTATTTATGAAATTCAATATCCATCCTAAATTTATGTTATGCATCTTTTAAAAATAATATTTTGATTTAATTTTATGAGGAAATGTGATAACCCATTTCAATTTCTCTTATAAAATTTATTTTTTAAAAATAATATTATCTTTTAAAAATTATATCAAACTTATCTCATTTTAAAATTTTGGGTATCTTTTGAAAAAAATGATTTTCTATCGGATCATAAAAAATATAGATTTTTATTAAAAAACTATATTATTGTTTGAATAATTTAAAAGGATATATATTATTTTTAAATTATCTAAAATTAATATTAGATATCATATATATTTTATACTTAATCAAAAATCAATTTAATAAATTCTATGTTTGAATTTGGGATAAAAAATTTTCCGAAAAAATTCATTTTTCTGAAAAATTGTTTCTATGCATGGAACATGATTTTACATTAAAATTATATATTTTAAATATTGGATATTAATTTTAATGAAATTTATATATTATATATTCAATAATTGTTTTAAAATTATTCTAATATTTTTATAATTCATGAGATAAATATTAATATTTTTTTCTTCTTAAAACAATGTTTTTTCCATTATCTGTTTTCAATAAATTTTTATTAATTCTATTGAAATTACATTCCATCACTTATAGCTATTTAATTTTTAAAAATATACTACATGGTATGAATTTGTGGATAAATATTTAGAAAATTTAGACCTTCTATTTTTAGGCATTATGAAAAATAAATTTAAAATGATTATCACCTAGGTTAAGGTAGATTAGGTTAATAAATGTTAAATCTATGGGATATGTCCATTATTTTGAAATACATTTATTAGTTAATGGATGTATTTATAACCCTAGCACAATAGATTGGAATTTTATTTTTTAATACAGACATTTCCATGAAATATATATATTATTTAAACCATAATATAAAAATTTAGATTATCAAAATATTAAATAAATATCATGTGTCAACAATAAAAAAAATGTTTTGAATGAATATAAAAACCTATATTTAGGATTGTGGAATTATTTTTATATTGAAAATTTATTAAATAGTTTTCATAAAATATTATTTACTGTTATAATTTTTTTATTCAATTAATCAATATAAAAAATAAATGATTTATAAAATATATAACGATACATATTTTGATTAATTTATAGTGTTTCATGAGTTTGACAACGAATTATGGCATATTTTTGTAGATTTAAAATATTATATTAAAATTCCAAATTTTCATTTATTTTATTTAATTCAAATTATATGAATAGTTTCATAATTGAAATTAATGATATTTTTTCAACATAATATGTTATTATATTATTTGAAAAATAATAAAATAATGATTTATGAAATGATTTATATTATAAGGTTGATAATGTCATCCATTGTAAATCCATGAGTCGTTTTTACCTTATATGTTAAATTATAACTTTATAAATGTGAAAAACATGTTTCCCCATTTATGGTTAATTTTTTTATCTAAGGGGTGAAACCAAAATATATTGATTAAAATTCCATTTAAACCTGACATAAATTTATTAGTAATTGATATTTAAAAAAATTAAACATTACATGTGAATATATAGTAATTTGGAATAATTCCGTCTTCAGAGTGACTTATTTATATATTAATGTTTTTTATTAATTCAATTTGTGGAATCTATATCCCTTATAAATGGACACCCCATCCATAAATTAATTTTAAAATAATGATCAACCAAGAAACATAATTCCTACCCCATTCATCTTATAACCATCATTATGGAAATTTTTAGTGTAATGGTCTCTAAAAAAGAGTAATGATAATAAAATGATGAACCAATTTATAAGAGATCTCATGAAGAAGTGTATTTTCAATCATGTAAAAAGATAATTTGACATGAGGTAAGAGGTTATTTTAAAATATAATTTTTATTCATGATTTTTTTATGTACATAGTATAGAAATCACTATATCATTCTATATAAAAAAATTATATTTTTTTCTCTTTTTTTATTACTATAAATTAATATATTCTTTAATTTTATCTTTTTATGTACACAAGATTCCAAGTAAGGTTTTTAGGGAAAACTGATATAAATTTTCGACTAATTTAGTAAAAAAAAATTAAAATGTTTTCCTAAATAAATTAATTCGTACCATTTCCCTTAAAATTTAAAAATTAATTTTATCCCATCTTTAAAATTAAAAAAATGGTTGTAATGGAATCTTATTGTCATTAACTAGTCGATTTTCTGTTTGACCTTCTTGAAACAATGAGATTGTAATGAATTTTTATGGAATATATTGTATTATACAGCATCATGTCCATGTATTATATTGATTTTAATATTATATTTTGAAATAATTATTTTAAATGAAAATGTTTTCCTTAATAATGATGATGTAGTTTATGATTTTCTAAGTGACTTCAATGTGAAAAAGGTCAATTTCGACATGAAAAATTCATGTGATATTTTTAATGTATATTCGTCTATGTCAATATCTATTGGTAAATATTTTACTTTTAAATAGATATTATATTTCATACCATTCATAGTATTACCCTATATAGTTTATTATTTTGTTTGTTGATAGGGGAAATTATTATCATTTCATATGTTAATTTTACAATATGAATGTTGACATTTATTATGATTCACCCCATTCATATGTGAAGTACATTGGACTTAGTATGTGATGGTCGGGAACCACTATAGCTCCTTCACGCATCTGTATGACTCATGAGATATCCCATGTTTTGTATCAGATCAGGGGTTACCTATTTATATAACATATTTTGGATGGAGGGCATGGGGAATTATTTTTGATATCCATAATTATTCCTATATCAATTATGATATTAGTTATTTATATAAATGTTTCAATTGTATAGGATATTATATCAATTGTTTAGATTTAATCTTATTAGATTATTTATGTTGAATTATTTGATCATTATTTATGCATGTTACATTATTCTTGATGCTCACATTATTTGTTAAATATCATGTGTTATCAGTTATTTTTTGTGTTAATAGAAATTAAAGTTACTATTATGTTATATGATAATATGTGATCAGAGTATTAATATGTTTTGTATATAACATTATGCGATAAATTATGTTGTCTATGGGAGAAAAATTTATCATGTATTTAAAATTTATTTTTTTGGAAAATAAATGGATATATTTTATTAGATTATTTCTGAAATATATTAATTAATTTAATTTATATAACCTATTGGCTATTTTTTAGGCATTACATGTTAATGTATAAATTATTAATTTGATGGTCTCTTCATTTTATGTAATGTATTACATTTTTTAGAACAATTTTTTAAATAAATAAATAATGAAATACTTATTATTAAAATATATACATAATTATCTATTACAATTTAATTTTAGATCTTCATGCATAAAAAAATCATCCACAATTCACAGTGTATTGTACGATGTAGAAATTTATCGATGAATAAACAATGGATGATATTTTTCATAAGAAATTGAATGAAATCAAGTATGCACATAATCTCATTTAAATATAACGATAGAAAATGTATCTATAAAATTTCAAAAAAGGTCATTGAAACTATTTTTTAATACTATTACCTTTTTTATGATTTGATTGTCTTTATCACACAAATTTAGTCTGTAGTTTTTTTCACTCGCTTTCTTGTTATCATTAAATTTTTTATGATCAATTATCCAAATTAGTCTCCATCCTTATATTGAAATTATGATTTTCCTCCCTACCCATATTTTCTTATATAACTAATTTTTATGTATTTCTAATCCATGATAAGTGTTATTTTATATGACCGTTATATCTCTCTTCACCTATTTTCATGTAGATGATTTATTTACCCTTTAAATTTTAATGATTTTTAAAAAATGAATTTTCAAATATCATACACTTCATTACTGAGAATAAAAAAAATTATATTGAAATTATTTATTGAATTGCAGCAGAATTATGTTCTATGGTGTTTATGAAAGACAATATCCATCCTAAATTTATGGTATAAATCTTTTAAAAAAATATTTTGATTTAATTTTATGAGGAAATGTGATAACCCATTTCAATTTCTCTTGTAAAATTTATTTTTAAAAAATAATATTATCTTTTAAAAAATTATTTCAAACGTATCTCATGTTGAAATATTGAGAATCTTTTGAAAAATATTCTTTTCTACCGGATCATAAAAAATATAGATTTTTGTTAAAAAACTATATTATTGTTTGAATAATTTAAAATGATATGTATTGATTTTAAATTTTCTAAAATTAAAAATATATATCATATATATTTAATACTCAAGGAAAATTCAATGTAATAAATTTAATTATTGAATTTGGTATTAAAAGTTTTCATAAAGAAATAATTTTTCTGAAAAATTGTTTATATGAATGGATCATGATTTTACATTAAAATTATATATTTTAAATATTAGATATAAATTTTAATGAAATTTATATATTATGTAATCAATAATTGTTTTAAAATTATTCGAAAAATGTTATAATTCATGAGATAAATATTAATCCGTTTTTTTTCTTAAAACGAATTTCTTTCCATATGTGATTTTCAGTGCATTTTGAATAATTTTATTAAAATTACATTCTACAACTTATAGTTGTTTAATTTTAAAAAATACTTTACATGGTAGGAATATGTAGATAAATGTTTGGAAAATTTATACCTTCTATTTTTAAGCATTAGGAAAAATAAATTTACAATTTTTATCACCTAGGTTAAGGGAAGATAAGGTTAATAAATGTTTAATCTATGGGATGTGTCTATAATTTTGAAATACAATTATTATTGAATGGATGGATTTAGAACCCTGCCACCATAGATTAGAATTTTATTTTTTTATGCACTCATTTCCTAGAAATATATATATTTTATTTAAACCAAAATATAAAAAATTGGATTATCAAAATTTTAAATATATATCATGTGTCGAAAATAGAAAAAAAAGTTATGAATGAATATAAATTCCTATATTGATGATTGTGGAATTATTTTTATATTGAAAATTTATTTCTTTATTTTTATTAAAAATATTTTTTAAATTATTGTTTGGTGTTATAAATTTTTTTATTCAATTAATAAATATAATAAATTAATGTTTTATTAAATATATAAAGTTACATAATTTTATTGATTTATAGTGTCTCAGGAGTTTCACAACAAATTATGGCATATTTGTGTTGATTTAAAATATTATATTCAAATTCCAAATTTCCATTTATTTAATATAATTTAAATTATATGAATAGTTTCATAATTGAAATTAATGATATTATGTCAATATCATATTTTATTTTATTATTTTCAAAATAATAAAACAATGACTAAGGAAATGAGTTATATTATATTGTTGATAATGACATCAATTGTAAATCCATGAGTCATTTATACCAAATATGTTAAATTATAACTTCATAAAGATGATTAATATGTTACCTCATTTATGGTTAATATTTTTTATCTAAGGGATGAAACCGAAATATATTATTTCAAATTCCATTTATACGTGACTAAAATTTATTATTTATTGATATTTAAAAATATTATACATTACATATGAATATATAGTCATTTGGAATAAGTCTGTCTTCAGGATGACTTATTTATATATTTTTTTTAGTAATTCAATGTGTGGAATCTATCTCCCTTATAAATGGACACCTCTTCCATAAATTCATTAGATAATAATGAGCAACCATGCTACTTAAATCCTACCCCATTCATCTTATAACCATACTTAGGAAAATTATTAGTGTTATGGTCTCTACAAAAGAACAATGATAGTGAAATGAAGAACCAATTTAGAAGAGTTCTCATGAAGAAGTGTATGTTTAATCACGTAAAAAGATAATTGGACATGAGGTAAGAGGTTATTTTAAAATATAATTTGTAATTCATGATTTTTTATGTATCTAGTATACAATACACTGTATCAAACTATATTAAAAACATTACATTTTCTTCCCCTTTTTTGATTACTATAAATTAATATATTCCTTCAAATTTACCTTTTTAAGTACTAAAGATAACACATAAAGTTTTTAGGGAAAACTGATATTATTTTTCAAATAATTCAGTAAATAATGTTTTAAAATGTTTTCATAACGAAATTTATTTATACAATTTCCCTTTAATTTTTAAAATTAATTTTATCCCATGTTTAAAATTTAAATTTTTTTTAAGGAATCTTATTATCATTATTTAGTCGATTTAATTTTTGACCTTCTTGAAACAATGATAAAGTAATGTATTTTAATTGAATATATTGAAATATACTACATCATGTCCATGCATTATATTTATTTTCAAAATAAATTTTCAAATATTTATTTTAAATGAAATTGTATTCCTTAATAATGATGATGTTGTTAGTTATTTTCCTAAGTGATTTCAATGTGAAAAATAGTAATTCTAACAAGAAAAATCCATTTGATCTTTTTAATTTATATTCATAAATGTCAATATTTATTGGTAAATATTTTACTTTTAAATAGAAATTATATTTCATACCATTCACCATATTACCCTATATGGTTTATGATTTTGTATATTGATTGGGTAAATTATTATCATTTCATATAATATTTTTCCAATAAGAATGTTTACATTTATTATGTTTCACCCCATTCATATGATAAATACATTGGACTTAGTATTTCATAGTTGGGAACTACTATAGCTCTTTCATACATCTGTATGACTCATGAGATATCTCATCTTTAGTATCAGACGATGGATTACCTATTTATATAACATATTTTAGATGGAGTCCATGGGGAATTAGTTTTGATATCCATTATTATTCCTCCCCCAATAATGAAATTAGTTATTTATATAAATGATTCAATTTTATAATGTATTATATCAGTTTCTATGATTTAATCATATTAGATTATTTATGTTGAATTATTTGATCATCATTTATGTATGTTACATTATTCTTCCAACCTCACAATATTTGTTAAATATCATTTGTTATCAGTTATTTACTATGCCAAATTGGGTATGATTTAATTATTCCTAATAGAAACCATTTGACATTGTTTTTTATTGTTCTTTATAGGTTTCCATATTCTATTGTTTTATTTACCTATTATTCTGGGAAGGTAATAATAATTTATATTTTTGTATACTGGATGGAACAAATGGATTTCCAAAAGGAAAATACAATTTTATATTTAATTCCTTTAATTAAAAGGTCACATTCATGTATATATATATATATATTCAAGGGTAATAAACTATTATATCATTTGGGATGTGATTAATATACATAGTGACAATTTAATAATATTACTACAATAGTTTAGCTACATGTTTTGGTGTATTTAAAAAAACTAGAGACCCAAAATCCACAATATGGATTTGGAAATGAGATAAAAGAGATGTAGAGATGCTCGATCAATATTCCTGAAAACGAGGAGAAATTGAGATTCATTATAAAATTTTGATAGGGAGTAAAAAATATTTTATATCATTAGATTATTTCATGGTCCAGAACATGAATTGCTAATCTATACAATAAATGGGTTTCTATCACTGTATATGAATATCATTCTCATCTAGTATAATGACAAAATTTTCTAAAAAAGAAGAAACTATAACAATTATAATATATTAAATCACCAAGTATTGTAACTATTTATTGTCTACTTTGTAATAACTATAATCCACCTTTGAAAAAACTAGGATTCATTGTCTAGATTCATTATTATTCCAAATCATTTGATAATATTGCATAATATAAAAACAAAAAAACAGTTATATTTTATAGACTAAAACTACTAAGATAGAATAGTTCTCCCATGAAACCTCTATGTTTATATTTTATAACCAAAAAACAACACTCGTAATGTTTAAAATCTTATAAATAAACTCATAATTTATCATTATATAGACAACATGCATTGGAATCCCAGCATAATCTATGAATTTATAGAAAATCATTATACATGATCCAAAGGGTATATTTATTCCTAAATGTATCCATATTTCAGGGAAATATGCACATGAGTACAACGGAAATACTACCATGTTTGAGATTTCATTCATGATTTTTCATTTCATGTACACTAGATGAATATGATTATATATCTTTTGGGTCCCATAAGACTTAAATCATCATGAACCCCACCCCCAACACACCCCACCCCCTCTAGGAACTAAGACACCACTATCATGAAGGGAATGCAGGTCTTGTGAAGGGTTCTAACACATGGGAGAAACCACCATGACCCCATGTAGATACCAAAACAATTTATCCAAGACAAATACACAATGCCTCCTTTCATTATAAACTACTTCAGAAAATTGGATTTCCCATGTCCCATGTAGTAATTCAATATAGGGTTACATTCAATTCAATCATCTATATGTTGGGTATAATCAATCCTCATGTTTATGACCATTATTCCAAGGATGACTAAGAACATATAGTTCTAGTATTTTCTTAATCATGGGATCCCTAACCTTATGACCCTCCCATGCATCTTCAGTAGCCTAATCATAAATTTAAACATCATTATTTTTCTATCAAGGAGGTTTAGTGGTGTATATTTATGTACATCTTCCATTGATGGGAATGATCTACTCCCGATATAATTACCTACAACATTAAAGAATAAATTAATTAAAAAATATTTCAATCATGTAAGATTTGAAGTAATTTAGTCCAAATAGAAAACACAAATTATCTATAATAATTTTAAATTCATAGAAATCAATTGTGAGAAGAAAAATTGTTAACTACATAACCTTAATTTTTAATATATACGAATGTAGACTTCATAAATTCATGCAGTAGTTTTCCATCATTAAACAAAATTCTTATTTTCTTAGTTCAGGTTGGTAAAATGTAGAGTAATCTTATTTTTAAAATATAGTATTCCTAAAAAAATAATATTGATTAGATTCCCCATCTTCTAGGTAGCTTCCTCTTTTAATCCTGATACCATACATTATTGTTTCCCCTTTTTTGATACATGTTTCCTTCACAATTGAGATTTAAATGCATATATTGGTCGTTTAACATGACCATTAATATTCCACTCAAATGATTTGTGTTTTGATCCTTATCTCCTAACTAGGTATGTATGATTCCTTCCTATTTTTCAATCCTAAAAAATCCACATCAACCCAAATTTCATTGCCTTCCCCCTAAGTGTGAACACCCCCAAAATGTGACCATTCCACCTCTAAGGTGCGGTGGACACATAGCCATAAAACATACAAATAAGAGGGCCCCTCTATAAAATAGTTTGAACAAATGGATCATTCTATAGTTTCCCATTATGGGATTGTCACGACCCGCCCTCGGGGTCCGTGCCGTGACTACCCCAAGCCCGCCTTCCATAGGCCAGGGGCTGGCGACTAGCACCAAGGCGTAAATCCCGGTAAAAATGGAAGGAATTGCCTTTGAAAAGTAACAAACACCACAGAGTAAGCAAGCGGAAAGTAAACACTAAACAAAGCAGAGTACAACTGAAAGTGCGGAAAAGTAAATGGGCCAGAATACAAACTCAAACTAAAAGTAAAGTACAACTCGAAAGGGAAAACATCAACTGAAAAGTAAAAGCTGCTACACCGAGCTGTCCACTGGAAATCCCACCTGAAGGGTGGGTACAGATAGCTCCTCTGCTCCACGGGTCCCGCCATCCGCTCCGTGCACGTCCCGCCCAGTGGTCCACCTCCGGGTACCGTCCCGCTCTGCAAGCCTCAGCTAAGGTCAACGCTGTCCGTCGTCTGCAACCAACACAACGTAGTGCGGGCAAAGCCCGTGTATGGGTGAGTATAAGCTACTCAGTAGGGACCCCGAGACCCCTGAAGGTCTCTCAAATCCACAAAGGATAAACCACGAAGAAAATTAACAATCACGAAGTAATAACCGACACTGCTTAGGTATATTCCCATACATATACCTAAGTCATCAATTCAAATACGCTCTAACCTCCGAGCCCAAGTACAACTCAGTCCACACAGGAAAGTAAACGTATTCCACACAGGAAAGCAAAAAGTAATCCACACAGGATTGCACAACACAATCCACACAGGAAAGCAATAGGACTCAGCTCACACAGGTATACTTCTTCAGAGGATGATAAAGATGATCACTGATCCATCTAAGTCGTCGGACCCACGAAGGATCGATAGGTAACTAACCCCCGCAATGACCCACACAGGATCGGGTCCACACAGGACCTGTAGGCGCTGGCTCACATAGAACCGCTGAGCACAAGGACCCACACAGGATCGGGCCCACACAGGACCTGTAGCACTGATCCACGTAGGATCGCTGAGTGCTGAAGTCGTCGTCGTCGAATCCACACAGGATCTATGTACTGTCGTCGTCGCAGTCACAGTAGCAGTAGTAGTCGTAGCAGTAGAACAGTCACAGCCAGCACTAGGGGTCCCGCACATAGCAAGCTCGTTCGGAGGGTCCGCTCCACGATCCGAGAGGCTGATACATCAACTGTCACGATGACCAGAGTTGATGTATCCAAAAGTTCTGTATCGTCAACAGGAACTCAACGCAACAGACGGCGCGTCGATCGGACGCCCGGTCTGAGAGTTATTGGCATTTTCGTCTCCGGGGCCCGGTTGGTTTTTAAGGCAAAACCAACCCGACCATACTCCACCTGCGTCCAAACCTCGGGCGGAGTATGCCAAAAGATTCGTCTCACTAAGAGGGACACAACATAGCTAACGGCACGTCAATCGGACGTCCGTAGCTCAAGATATGAGCGTTTCCGCTCCGAACGCCCAGTTGTTTTCGTGAACGAACCAACCCGGCCGAACTCAAAGTAAACCGAAACCTTGAGTGCGATATACCGAAACGACCGTCTCGATCCAAGGATCGCGTTGCCGCAGACGGTTCGTCATTCGGAGGTCCGAGGCTCAAGATATGGCCAAACGACCGGAACTGGTTCGAAACGGGGGGGGGGGGGTCCGGGTCCGGGCCGACCCGGCCCGACCCCCCCCCCCCCCCCTGGGGCGGCCCGGCCGGATGGCCGGCCGGAGGCGCGGCGGCCGCGGCGGCCTGGCGCCTGGCGCCGCACGAGGTGGGCACGCGGGGGGCTAAGCCCCCGCTGATTGAGAGGCGGCGCGGCCTTTGTGCCGCGCCTTTGCAACAAAACGGCCCCCACGTGGGGGCCGGTTTTGGAGAAGTAAACCGGGGGGCTGCTGCCCCCCCTTCATGGAACCGCCCCCCCCCCCCCCCCCCTCTTAAAGAGGGGGGTTTTATACGCTGGCCGTGGGATTAATTCCCCCGGTTTAACGTCATCCGGCCGGCCAGTTGGCCGGCCGGTGTTCTCCAACGGGACCGGAAATTCCGGTCCCCTCTTCGGCTTCCGACGCCGGCGGCCCGGCCGCCGGTCTTCTCATCCCGCCGCGGCCCGGAATCGGCCGCGGTCTCCTCGTCCCGCCGCGGCCCGGAACCGGCCGCGGTGTTCGTCGTCCGGCACGGTGCGACGGCACCGCGCCCCTTCGCCGTGCCTTGATTCCTTTTAACGTGGCGCGACGGCGTCACGTTCTTGAAGATTCTTCCTCGGCGTGGCGCGACGGCGCCGCGCAAAATATTTGCACGATTATCCGCGTGGTGCGACGGCACCATGCCACTTGCTTTGCATGATTATCCGCGTGGTGCGACGGCACCACGCCACTTGCTTCCACCCGCAATAATAAACAAGAACGATGGAGGGGGTTCGGCCGTGTTCGTGCGGTCCGGCCCCCTCACGTTAAAATAATAACGCAACTTTAAATAATGCAAAGCCACACGTTAGACTTGCTAAATTCACGATCAAGAATAAAATAATTAAACCAAAAAGAAATCAACAACCCCTACCTTGGTATAAGGTTCGAAGATTTGTCTACGTTCCGCGGAAGACGACGTCGCGGAGGTCGGGCGTCGCGGTCGTCGTTCGTCAAATCCGTTGACGAAGGGATGCGTCCGATGCGATACGTCATTGGCGAAACTTCTCAAGTCGACGAAGGAAAACCGAGGAGGAAGCGGTGTCTCTCTTTCTTTGACGTGGAGAGATGATAGAACGGCGTGTCGGTGTTCTTCGCGTTCTTCAAGGAGGAAGATGAAGTTCTTCAAAGTGTAGAACTCTTCTTCTCTCAAATCTCCACACAACACAGCAACTCCCAAAATAAAATAAGCTACACCTTATTTTATTTTCACTTTGCCAACCATTCAAAATTCAAAAGTTGAATTCATTACATTAATTAAAATCTAGAGTTGTCAAAAAAATTAAATGAAGAGATAAGTTGGCAAGAATTAATGTAGGGGAGAGCCACATAATTTAAGAGGGGGTTTAGAGGGGTTAGGGAATTTGAAAAGGTGGGGGCTCGTGTGGGCCCCACCTCCCTCATAACCACACATGGGATGTTGGGTGGTTGTGGGCCCCACCAACAACTTCCCATGAGAGAGTCTAACCACTACGAATAAAATAAAATTCACACACAATTTTATTTTACTTATCTTTTAATCCCCAAAACTAACTTTCAACCCGCAACAAAAGAAACTTCCGAAAAGGTATCAATTAGCGAATTTCGGCGCTGCGAGTTCATCGGTGCCCTCGGATTTCATTTCCGAGCACCGGATCAAAAGTTAGGAAAACCCGCTCGTTCGTTCACTGAACGTACCCGAGCCAAACTTCGGAAATTGATTCCGGGCACTCCGGGCCTCGGAATCAGGTGCCGTCTGAAACCGCGCTCTTGTAAAATTCTAAAGAAAATTAAGAAAAAAAATTCCCTTGAATTTTACGGGTCTTTACATTACTCCCACCTCAGGGCTTTACGTCCCCGTAAAGATACATCAAAAACTAGGGAAACAAATGAGGGTACTGAGCACGCATCTGAGCCTCCCGCTCCCATGTGCTCTCCTGGAGATTCCCGTGCTGCCATATGATGCGCACAAGAGGAATCGATCGCCCACGCAGGACCCGCTCCTGTCGATCCTCTATCTCCACCGGGACCTCCGCAAAAGTTTCCCCATCGTCAACGTCAAGCTCCCCATGATTAATGATGTGCGTCGGGTCGTGCACGTATCTCCTCAACTGGGATACGTGGAAGACGTCGTGCACCCGGTGCAACTGAGGTGGTAGAGCGAGGCGATAAGCCACCTCACCAATCCTGCTGAAAATCTGGAAGGGTCCGATGAAGCGCGGAGATAACTTGCCGCCTCGGCCAAATCTCTGAATACCACGTCGAGGTGAGACCCGCAAGAAGACGTGGTCGCCATCCTCGAACTCCAGTGGCCTCCGCCCCCTGTCAGCATATGACTTCTGCCGGCTCTGAGCTGTCCTCATCCGCTCCTGGATGACCTGGACCTTCTCTGTCGTGGCCTGGACCATCTCTGGTCCCACGAGTGCTGACTCCCCAGGGTCTGTCCAGCACAAAGGAGATCTACATGGTCGGCCGTACAACGCCTCGTACGGTGCCATCCCGATGGTGGAGTGGTAGCTGTTGTTGTATGCGAACTCCACCAAGGGTAGGTGGTCCTACCAGCTACAACCAAAGTCGAGGACACATGCGCGGAGCATGTCCTCGAGAGTCTGAATGGTCCTCTCCGTCTGACCATCCGTCTGAGGGTGAAAAGCTGTGCTAAGACGTAGCTGCGTCCCGAACGCCTCCTGCAACCCCTTCCAAAGCCGGGAAGTAAAGCGGGCATCTCGATCGGAGACGATAGATGATGGCACGCCGTGGAGCCGCACAATCTCCTGAACGTAGAGACGTCCCAAGCTCTCTACTGAGCCCTGCTCTCTGATGGGTAAGAAGTGTGCCGACTTGGTGAGTCGGTCAACAATCCCCCAGATGGAGTCGTGACCTCTGGAAGTGCGTGGAAGTCCAGTCACGAAGTCCATAGATATGCCATCCCACTTCCACTCTGGAACCTCCAAGGGCTGTACCAAGCCTGCTGGTCCCTGATGCTCTGCCTTCACCTGCTGGTAGGTGAGGCATCGAGAAACGAACTCTGCTACAGCCTTCTTCATGCCCGGCCATCAGTGCTGTCGTCTGAGGTCCTAGTACATCTTCGCCACTCCAGGATGTACCGCCAAAGGAGAAGTGTGAAACTCTCTCAGCACTTTCTCTCGCAAAGCAACTGGTACCATGGTACGTCCTCTGAAAAGGATGCCGTGCTCTGCTCCAAGGGAGAAACCATCAGGTGCCTGTCCCGAGGATATCTGTGCACGCCGTGTCTCACAGTCAGCGTTCTCACGCTGTGCCTCTCTGACCCGCTGCAGTAGTGGAGGAGTGACTGTGAGAGACTGAAGAAAGGCTGCTCCATCTCTATCCACGAAGGATATCTGCAAAGAGGCTAGCTGCTCCGTCGCCTCCTCATGTAGCTGAATGCCCGTCCTCCTGCTGAGGGCATCAGCTACTACGTTCCCCTTACCAGGAGTATAGACTATCTCAAAGTCATAGTCCTGTAGGAACTCGAGCCATCGCCACTATCTCAGGTTCAGGTCCTTCTGCGAGAAGATATACCTGAGACTCTGATGATCAGAAAAGACTGTAAAGCGCTCGCCCATCAGATAGTGTCTCCATGTCTTCAGAGCGAAGACCACTGATGCTAACTCCAGGTCATGGGTAGCGTAGTTCTGCTCATGCGGCCTCAACTGACGTGATCCATAGGCGATCACGGCCCGCTCCTGCATCAGAACACATCTGAGTCCGGTCCCTGATGCATCGCAGTAGACTACGTACCCTACTCCCTCCTCATGAAACCTCAAGATAGGTGCGCAGGTCAATCTCTGTCTCAGCTCCTGGAAGCTCTGCTGACATCTGTCTGTCCATACGAAGGGTTTCCCCTTCTTCGTCAAAGCTGTGAGTGATGCCGCAACTCTAGAGAAGTCTGGCACGAATCTCCGATAATATCCAGCTAGTCCCAAGAAACTCCGAACCTCAGTCACGCTCCTGGGTGGCTCCCAAGCTAACACAGCCTCAATCTTCGCGGGATCCACTGCAACTCCCGCCTCAGAGATAACGTGTCCCAAAAAGTGGACCTCACGTATCCAGAACTGGCACTTCGAGAGCTTACCATAAAGCTGGTTCTCTCGGAGTGTGTCAAGAACAACTCGCAAGTGATAGGCGTGCTCCTCCTCTGTCGTAGAGTAAATCAGAATGTCGTCGATGAAGACCACGACAAACCGATCGAGGTATGGCTGAAAGATCCTATTCATGAGAGCCATGAACACTGCTGGGGCATTGGTTACACCGAAAGGCATAACCAAGAACTCATAGTGGCCATACCGACATCTGAAGGCTGTCTTCTGCACATCCTCGTCTCTAACTCTGAGCTGATGATAGCCTGACCTGAGGTCTATCTTCGAGAACCACCGTGCTACCTTGAGCTGATCAAAGAGGTCATCAATCCTCGGTAGCAGATACTTGTTCCTCACTGTCACCTGGTTCAGGCGACGATAGTCAACACAAAGTCGCAAGCTCCCGTCCGCCTTCTTGGCGAACAATATCGGGGAAGCCCAGGGTGAAACACTGGGTCGGATGAACCCCTTGCCCTGCAAGTCCTCCAACTGTACCCGTAGCTCCCGAAGCTCGGCGGGGGCCATCCGATATGCTGGAGTGGATATCGGGGCTGTCCCGGGGTACAAGTCAATATAAAAGTCTACCTCTCTGCGAGGAGGTAGCCCTGGAACGTTGTCGGGAAAAACGTCCGCAAACTGATCCACCACTGCAGGAAAACCAGGACTCCGCACGTCAACTGCTCCAAGGATAAGGCTAGCCAACTGATGAGTGATGGGATGTCCTCTCCTCCGCGGATGTCCATCCTGTGCTGCTAAGGCTCCCTTATCGCCCGTGAAGGTGAACCTGCTCCCGTCGGTGTGTACACATCGCACCTTGCGCCTAAAACAGTCAATCTGTGCATGGACCGTAGATAGCCAATCCATGCCCAAGATGACGTCGTAAGGCCTCGACGCTGCTACAAGAAGATCACAGCCGAAGCTCTCGCCTCGTAGAGTAAGCTCACACTGCCGGTACCAGTGCGTAATCGTCGAGTCTGCTCCCGTAGGAGTCTCTAGCCGTAAGGATCGAGCCAACGGCTCTGTCGGAATCTCCGAGCTCCAAACAAGGGCAGCGGCTATGAAAGAGTGACTCACTCCTGTGTCTATAAGAACTGCAGCAAGGGTGGAATAGACACAGATAGTACCTCGAATCATCTCGGGTGCACCGTGGTCGTAGGCCTCTACTGCCTGGAGCTGTGCCTGTCGCTGCCCGCCAGCTCCCTGTGGTCGGGGTGGACCTCCTGTTGGTGGTGGTGGCAGAGCCTCAAAGCGTCGCCCTCCACCGGCTGCTCGTCCAGCTCCTCTGCCTCGTCCGCCTCCTCCCTGCAGACCGCCACGGTCGACCCTCTGCCTCTGCCTCGGTGGTCCATCAACTGACTGCTGCTCCTCGGCACGGCGGGTCGGGCAGTCGCGAGCCATGTGGCCCTGCCCGCCGCACGAGTAGCACTGTCTGCCTCTCGTAAGACTGGCTCCGCGCTGTGTGCCCCGCACTGCTGTGCTAGTGCCCTGAGATCGTCTGCCTGAAGGTCTGGTCTGTCTGGACCCCTGAGTCATCCGTCGACTGCCTGCTGCAGATGACTCTGCCAAGTGCCGCCCCGCGGTGGGTCTCTGTGCTGGTGTAGACTCAGCAAGGAAGCTCTCGATAAGAAGGGCCCGCTCGAGTACTCCTGTCTGAGTCGGTATGCTGAGGGAGATCATCGATGCCCTAATCTCGTGTCTCAAACCCTGCTCGAAGGTCCGAGCCCGGAAGAATGGGTCCCGTACCATGTCGGTCGAGTAGCGCGAGAGATCGGTAAATCTCGCCGAGTACTGAGCGACCGTCATGCTGCCCTGCCACAGCTGTAGAAGCTCCTGGATACGCACCGCACGAAGGGTGGCTGGGACAAACTCCGAGCGGAAAAGGCTCTCAAAGTCCGTCCAAAGAAGAGATGCCTCATCGTGCACCTAGAGCATCAAGCTCCACCATCGTCCTGCTGCTGCGTGTAGTAGGCTCGCAGCTAGGATCACCATGAGGCCTGCTGGTGTCCTCACTAGCATAAACACTCGAACCACTGCCTCCAGCCAGTCCTCTGCTGCCTGGAGATCCGTCTCCCCGCGAAACCTGGGTGGTCGCTGGCGCTGAAACTCATGCAGTGCGCTGAGGTGACGTGCATCATCAGCGGCTGCTACTGGAAGCATCGGGGGCTCGGCGGGTAAAGCTACCGCCGGTGCCACTACTGGCAAAGGGCCCTGCACCGAGGCCTCGTCGCTCGGTGGGCTGTCGTCTCGCTCGACTCTCGGAACCCTAGCTGTCTGCCGTCGTGGGGCCATCCTGAAAAGGAAACAAGTGCACCACGGTCAGAACAGTATACCTGGTGAGCTGATATAAGTAATCACAAAGAAAACATTGAAACACACACGCAATCAATGTTTTCGTGCATTAAGTCGGAAATCAGAAGTCAGGGTCCTGGTGTACGGATACGTCGGCCGCCACACCAACACTGGACTCCCTGGACTGATAACCACACTCAATACGCTAAACATTATTGCTTCACATAGAAAAGATCAGAGTTCGCGGTAGAACCGAACTCCTCTGATACCAATTTGTCACGACCCGCCCTCGGGGTCCGTGCCGTGACTACCCCAAGACCGCCTTCCATAGGCCAGGGGCTGGCGACTAGCACCAAGGCGTAAATCCCGGTAAAAAGGGAAGGCATTGCCTTTGAAAAGTAACAAACACCACAGAGTAAGCAAGTGGAAAGTAAACACTAAACAAAGCAGAGTACAACTGAAAGTGCGGAAAAGTAAATGGGCCAGAATACAAACCCAAAATAAAAGTAAAGTACAACTCGAAAGGGAAAACAGCAACTGAAAAGTAAAATCCGCTACACCGAGCTGTCCACTGGAAATCCCACCTAAAGGGTGGGTACAGATAGCTCCTCTGCTCCACGGGTCCCGCCGTCCGCTCCGTGCACGTCCCGCCCAGTGGTCCACCTCCGGGTACCGTCCCGCTCTGCAAGCCTCAGCTAAGGTCAACGCTGTCCGTCGTCTGCAACCAACACAACGTAGTGCGGGCAAAGCCCGTGCAGGGGTGAGTATAAGCTACTCAGTAGGGACCCCGAGACCCCTGAAGGTCTCTCAAATCCACAAAGGATAAACCACGAAGAAAAGTAACAATCACGAAGTAATAACCGACACTGCTTAGGTATATGCCCATACATATACCTAAGTCATCAATTCAAATACGCTCTAACCTCCGAGCCCAAGTACAACTCAGTCCACACAGGAAAGTAAACGTATTCCACACAGGAAAGCAAAACTTAATCCACACAGGATTGCACAACACAATCCACATAGGAAAGCAATAGGATTCAGCTCACACAGGTATACTTCTTCAGAGGATGATAAAGATGATCACTGATCCATCTAAGTCGTCGGACCCACGAAGGATCGATAGGTAACTAACCCCCGCAATGACCCACACAGGATCGGGCCCACACAGGACCTGTAGGCGCTGGCTCACACAGAACCGCTGAGCGCAAGGACCCACACAGGATCGGGCCCACACAGGACCTGTAGCACTGATCCACGTAGGATCGCTGAGTGCTGAAATCGTCTTCGTCGAATCCAAATAGGATCTCTGTACTGTAGTCGTCGCAGTCACAGTAGCAGTAGTAGTCGTAGCAGTAGAACAGTCGCAGCCAGCACTAGGGTTCCCGCACATAGCAAGCTCGTTCGGAGGGTCCGCTCCACGAGCCGAGAGGCTGATACATCAACTGTCACGAAGACCAGAGTTGATGTATCCAAAAGTTCCGTATCGTAAACAGGAACTCAACGCAACAGACGGCGCGTCGATCGGACGCCCGGTCTGAGAGTTATTGGCATTTTCGTCTCCGGGGCCCGGTTGGTTTTTAAGGCAAAACCAACCCGACCGTACTCCACCTACGTCCAAACCTCGGGCGGAGTATGCCAAAAGATTCGTCTCACTAAGAGGGACACAACACAGCTGACGACACGTCAATGGGACGTCCGTAGCTCAAGATATGAGCGTTTCCGCTCCGAAGGCCCGGTTGGTTTCGTGAACGAACCAACCCTGCCGAACTCAAAGTAAACCGAAACCTTGAGTGCGATATACCGAAACGACCGTCTTGATCCAAGGATCGCGTTTCCGCAGACGGTTCATTATTCGGAGGTCCGAGGCTCAAGATATGGCCAAAAGACCGGAACTGGTTCGAAACGGGGGGGTCCGGGTCCGGGCCGACCCGGCCCGACCCCCCCCCCCCTGGGGCGGCGCGGCGGCGCGGCGGCCGTGGCGGCCTGGCGCCTGGCGCCGCACGAGGTGGGCACGCGGGGGGCTAAGCCCCTGCTGATTGAGAGGCGGCGCGGCCTTTGTGCCGCACCTTTGCAACAAAACGGCCCCCACGTGGGGGCCGGTTTTGGAGAAGTAAACCGGGGGGCTGCTGCCCCCCCTTCATGGAACCGCCCCCCTCTTAAAGAGGGGGGTTTTATATGCTGGCCGGGGGATTAATTCCCCCGGTTTAACGTCATCCGGCCGGCCAGCTGGCCGGCCGGTTTTCTCCAACGGGACCGGAAATTCCGGTCCCCTCTTCGGCTTCTGACGCCGGCGGCCCGGCCGCCGGTCTTCTCATCCCGCCGCGGCCCGGAACCGGCCGCGGTCTCCTCGTCCCGCCGCGGCCCGGAACCGGCCGCGGTGTTCGTCATCCGGCACGGTGCGACGGCACCGCGCCCCTTCGCCGTGCCTTGATTCCTTTTAACGTGGCGCGGCGACGTCGCGTTCTTGAAGATTCTTCCTCGGCGTGGCGCGACGGCGCCGCGCAAAATATTTGCACGATTATCCGCGTGGTGCGACGGCACCACGCCACTTGCTTTGCACGATTATCCGCGTGGTGCGACGGCACCACGCCACTTGCTTCCACCCGCAAGAATAAACAAGAACGATGGAGGGGGTTCGGCCGTGTTCGTGCGGTCCGGCCCCCTCACGTTAAAATAATAACGCAACTTTAAATAATTCAAAGCCACACGTTAGACTTGCTAAATTCACGATCAACAATAAAATAATTAATCCAAAAAGAAATCAACAACCCCTACCTTGGTATAAGGTTCGAAGATTTGTCTACGTTCCGCGGAAGACGACGTCGCGGAGGTCGGGCGTCGTGGTCGTCATTCGTCAAATCCGTTGACGAAGGGATGCGTCCGATGCGATACGTCGTTGGCGAAACTTCTCAAGTCGATGAAGGAAAACCGAGGAGGAAGCAGTGTCTCCCTTTCTTTGACGTGGAGAGAATATAGAACGGCGTGTCGGTGTTCTTCGCGTTCTTCAAGGAGGAAGATGAAGTTCTTCAAAGTGTAGAACTCTTCTTCTCTCAAATCTCCACACAACACAGAAACTCCCAAAATAAAATAAGCTACACCTTATTTTATTTTCACTTTGCCAACCTTTCAAAATTCAAAAGTTGAATTCATTACATTAATTAAAATCTAGATTTGTCAAAAAAATTAAATGAAGAGATAAGTTGGCAAGAATTAATGTAGGGGAGAGCCACATAATTTAAGAGGGGGTTTAGAGGGGTTAGGGAATTTGAAAAGGTGGGGGCTCGTGTGGGCCCCACCTCCCTCATAACCACACATGGGAAGTTGGGTGGTTGTGGGACCCACCAACAACTTCCCATGAGAGAGTCTAACCACCACGAATAAAATAAAATTCACACACAATTTTATTTTACTTATCTTTTAATCCCCAAAACTAACTTTCAACCCGCAACAAACGCAACTTCCGAAAAGGTCTCAATTAGCGAATTTCGGCGCTGCGAGTTCATCGGTGCCCTCAGATTTCAATTCCGAGCACCGGATCAAATGTTAGGAAAACCCGCTCGTTCGTTCACTGAACGTACCCGAGCCAAACTTCTGAAATTGATTCCGGGCACTCCGGGCCTCAGAATCAGGTGCCGTCTGAAACCGCGCTCTTGTAAAATTCTAAAGAAAAGTAAGAAAAAAATTTTCCTTGAATTTTACCGGTCTTTACAGGGATGAAAATATATTTCAAACTTCCCTATAAGACCTTAAAACCTTGATAGTGTGACAAAAAATAATTAATCATGTGACTACATTCCCTTAAGAATTTATTTTTATGGCCACATACTCACATCACTATAAACATTGGAATGTTTTCTCATTGGAAATTAAGAATATAACCCCTACTAATACATCCATATCTCAAACTCATGTAACGAATAATATATTACATGGGGGATAAGCATTGAATGCATTATGTGATAAGTAGAATCTATCTAACATGATTAATGTTAGATTATTCATTTGACACATAATGTAAATGAGTTTCTCTTCCCCAGAAGTACATGGTTCCAATGAAAATGGTACTCATTATCATTTTATCACATGTGAATGTTTCCCATCAAATACACAACATGAATTTTATTTTATAATAACAAGGAATCATTTCTATGATGTACTCAATATATAAAAGGGAGTCATATGTAATGAATATTCTCTATAATATACTAGTTTGATTATAAAAAATCCAAATGAAACATATTTTTATACATGTCAATCATTAACATCATCTCTTACCACTGGAAGTTATAATTTTGAAGCATCATTTAGTGTAATTAGATTGTGTCAAATTAAATAAAACATCAGGAATGATATTCATTAACATGTATCAAATCAGTTAGAGACACCCATAGTTGGATAAAACGATAAAGAGTAAAATTCATAAGGATGATCGAAAAAAACCCATCATATTATTATGATCTGTGTGAATAAATTTTGAATAATAGGGTTTCAAGACACCAACCCTAGGAAATAAGGATTTGTGGAAACCAACCATGAGAGTTTATGATCTGTCATTGGATGTGATATAGTTTAGGAAAGTAAAATAAAACATGTTTCAACTAATAATCACTTTGGTGAAATTTAATGAAAATATTGGGAAATTAGTGTAAATATATTAACCTTAATCTATTAGAAGATGAGAAATATTGTAAACCTATAGATCTAGATATCGACAGATCAAGAGCTTTCTCAAACATGGATTCAATAAAAATTTCTTGGAATAAAATTAAAAACATATCTTATTACTGTGTAAAATTAAAAAATTTGGACATCCTAGATCCTAGAAATCAACGAAATAGATCATTTGTACACCCATGATGGAGAAAGTAACATTTTTATCCCCATACTCAGACATGTAATAATAGTTTAACTCATGTATCCTATAGGATAAAATTTGTGGGAATTACATGATGACCCACCACATGAGGAAATAGTGGAAGGATGACATATGGTGAGATATCTTGGAAATAAGGTTTATGAATGATCAGGATCATGATTACGAACATGATGGGGTTTTATCATCCAGTTTCAAGGATTTATATGAGTATGACACATCAGTAGTAATAGTATTCTACATCCCTCATGTTCTATATAATTGGAATCTCCCACCGATCACAATGGAAACCCATTTTCAAAAGCTCCCCCTATAATATTCTAAAGACTAACTCCAATAATCCATGGAGGTATAATATTTATAGGTAAATAACATTGTGAAAACATTATAGGAATCTCCTATGAGGGATCCCACTTAGTTACATCGATAAATTCAAATGATATCACATAGTAATAGGTAGAATGATCCTCTTTAAACATTCCTATCACTAGTCCAGAATACAATACATAGAAACTGAAAATTTTTTGGGAATCAATCGTGATAGGAGGAAACTTCATCGACACCATGGATCCGACCAGTATAATAAATACTCCTAATGTAATTGCATCCACTATGTGTTGCATGTATTCTCAAAATTGTGATATTTACACAAGACACAAACCATGTAGGAGGACACATCTTCTCCCATTGTGGGTTCCACTATACATTGTCGTCATAATTCCATTGATGTCAGAATTAACCAAGGAGGCCCCCATGGAATAGAATCTATATAAAGGTGGTTATAACTATGATGATTAACTATACGTTCCCAAAGATATATGTTGGTGTAGGAGGGAAAACAAAATTTTTTAGGGCCTTACCTATGGAACAAGATGAATTGTTCGTGGATGAAACCACCACTACCCCAAAGGCATGCACTCATGGAACATCCTCACTATCAGTGACAAGGCTAGTGAAATACTCATTTCACCATAAATCT
Organism: Viscum album; assembly: GCA_963277665.1. Lineage (NCBI taxonomy): Eukaryota > Viridiplantae > Streptophyta > Magnoliopsida > Santalales > Viscaceae > Viscum > Viscum album. The sequence goes on from OY728125.1 coordinate 1,031,448,592, forward strand.
CTCAAAATACAAGGTGATATATATATTTATTTGAAAACATCTACCCACACCACATGAGTATGGGTAGGAGCTTATTGATTGAGGCTCACCGTCACTATGGTTGTGTTTCAGTGGCTCTCTAGTCCTCCCATCAGTTCTTATATATAGAGGATGTTATTTTTTAATCTAGGTAACCTCTGTGAATCCACCCCATCCACCATATACTTCTTTTTTATTGACCTTCACCATAGATTTAGTTGTGATTTCATGCTATGGACCAGTTCTCTTGGACAATGTTGAACATTATGGTAATCTCTAAAGTCATAACAATCTTTATTATTAGCTAAATGTCATAGATACATCATCTTATATGTATATGATCATGATATATGTCATAAATCCTAATGACACTCTAATGTTTTTTGGAGTGGTTTGTCATGTGAAACCCCCTCAAAATGAAATACATGAAAATAAATGTTCTACATCACTGCAAACCATATTTTCCTCATAATTAAAGACTATATCATGGGGTGAGAAAGAACAGGACTACACCTTTTATGTTGTGCATGAGTAAAATTTTCTATGGGACCGTATCACTCATCCTTATATTTGTTGTGTTTTACACACCTACCCCTATAGTATTCATAATCCTATTGTTCCCTTTTTGGAAATATGAAAAAAATCAACCAAATTATATTGGAAACATTAAATATATTCATGGATAAAAATATGGAATTTCTATAAATCCTTAGTAATATCATTTCCATCAATCAGTTCTATTTTATGTTCGAAATTTCCACACAACATATTGGGAAGTACCCCTCGAATAATGTGTGTATCACCTAGGTATTCAGTATATTTACATTAGGATCAAATCTATGCATCATCATGTCATTAAAGAGGAGTCTCACCTTGTGATGATCGGAGGTTTGGTGTCTCATATTTCTCATTATTTCAATTCTCGTCAATGGTGACACTAGGATCATCATGATTTCCCACTCTCTATTAGGTATAAATCTAATCCAACCACAACCACTATGGAAATATTCATGATTAATACAAAATATCATCAAAGTAACATAGTATGTCTCATAGAGATTGATTGGGATAATAAACCCCAAGAATGAAATGACACTAAAAAGATCTTTTTAATGGAACTCAAATCCATAAATATAGATGAACATAGGTCCTTGGAAATTATCATATTTTGGTAATACCACATACTTATTTTGGTATTGATAATGTAAATAAAACTTATGTGCTTATTGGCCCATATTATTCCATGATAGAGACTGAATTAGTGGACTCACTAGATATTTTTTTTAATATAAGGATGGCGTTAAGAGGCACACTTTCCTTCTTCTAACCAAATAAGACCAAGATAAAGATAATTTCAAAGGGAAATTAATCCTTCCAATTCTGAAAATCAAAAATTTTTTAATATGACACCCCTATCTAGGTAAGGTAGTCCCTTTCACCTAATAAGACAAGGGGGTTGATGCTCTTGCATGACCCAATGGTATGACATGCCAAACCCACTAAAGAGGCATGCATATCCAAATTCGGATGATGATTAGTCACCACTTATACAATTATTATAATCAAAAAATCAGTGCATGAAGATCTTCAACAAGACGACAAGATAGACACTCTCATCATAGACCTTCAGGCTTTGGAAATGTATTTGGCTTTGATCCAAAAAATATTGGAATCCAAATATTTTTTGGATCCAGTCTATTAACCTGGAGAGTTTAGTAGATGGAGATTCACCATATTCAGTGGGATGTGAAATCCATTGTTATATATTGACCATTTATCTAGATAGAGAAGGCCAATAATATAAAATCTTATATAGTAAAAATTCAAAATGGTGTAGTGTTTTTTCTCAAATTTGGAGGGACCATACATTAGTTTTTATAGTAAGATTGACAAGGGTTCTATTAAATTCATGTAAGATCTTCTCAAGTAGTTCCTATACTATTTTTCTCCACCATGAATAGGAGAAACATCACTAACCTCTCCAAATTCATGGATAGCATGTTAGAGAGAGTGGTTGTATTCATTCCCTGATATAAGGGGACCCCACAGTCCTTCTAAATGCATATTTACCATGAAAAAATATAGAGAATTTTTATTAATAATTTCAAGGTTCACATAGTTCCTACCCTCATCTCACAAAGATTCCAAGACATATTTTTATAGCTTTATGAAAGAGTGATAAATCGAGAAGAATCCTTTTAGTGGAACAAAAATTGGTAATTCTTGATTATCAATTGGGAAACAATATAAATTCATGTAAATTTTGAAATAGATACATAAAAATAGTATCTTTTAAAATGGATATCTATTCATCCCAATACTCTATAAAGTAGGTTTAACCAAGCATATCTCTATTGTGATAACGCATTGAAAACCCCCTTCATTGATAAATACCCAGATTACCCTTCATGGAATGAAATATAATGACCTAATACATCAATGATGTAATGTTACCTAGGTACTTCATCTATTCCCCAGAAATATACATATTGAAATCGTCGGAATATATGAGTCTCCATAATTCTAAGATCACTTATCATTACATCAAATTCACTTACAATGGTGTAAATGGAAAAAACATTAAACTATGATTCAATTTCCAATAATAGCTCCCTGAAAATTTAGTACAATGTATTATCGATTTGGGTGACGTAAAAGTACTGGTGGGATATGTTTCTATCACCCTAGATTATAATGGTGAAATCTACAGTTATTGCTGACAGGTTCCTAGAGAATGTACATTAAATTTTAATAGAATGATGACCCTTAAGTTAGTCTCATGAACCCATACCATTTTTATACCTTTTATGTAACCCTACCCTTTTATAATCACCACGCCTCCTTCAGTAATTCCATCTACATCAAATAAATCATAATCTTATAAGAATATAATTAGTTGAAAATTTTGAAATCAGAGTGACCCATCACTACCAATGATAAATTTAACACTCAGTGGAAACGTTCCCACTAAATTTGGAGATAGCCCGAGATTCCATTGAATCATAATATATTCCTCCTTATTAGAATAGAAGTAAGATTATTTGAATAATATCATTTTGTCGGATAATTATGTTGTACTTATAGATTAATAATACCACACATCAACATCATGAACCACCAGATAATTACATATCAATAGATGTAGATTCCATTAAAAATGGTAAGTTTCATAATCTAGTATATCATAATGAACACTTTATAACAATGAGAAAAGATAACAAACCTATCTATGGTATCACCATGAATAGTCCTATAACGCCACTATGTAATGTACACCTCTATGAATATCTATATTATTAGATCATGATGCTCATCCATAGTATGCCAAATCTCACCTACAAACATCTAATTCCTTGTTTTAACAATCTAGTGATCAGCCTAAGACATCCAAAAAATAGAAAAAATAGAGATCCATATTTTTGACATATTTTATCTTCTAGTACTTCCATGTGTGATCAATGTTATAGATAACACCATGTAAGGATGAAAAATTCCTCTTTAAATAGTTGTGAATATATTTTTACCTCAACCCTAAAAATTCTTATGTAGGATAAGAGTGATTTGATGCCTCACAAAAATATTTGTGAAGACACACAGTTCCGTGATCGTGTAGAAATCATCATGTTCATGGTAATCTAATAGGATACTGGCTACAATTATATATTCTGAAGGAACTAGATACATTTTCACATATTGATACCATATTTATTTCACATGTTCCTAAAATACCCCATCAATTCATGATTTGGATTACACGCTATTGCATATATTCTTTTCAACATCTATGAAGATCACTACCTAGATGTTGGATACTAAAAAGGGTAGGGGAAATCAATCCATTCAAATGGGGATGATAATATCATTTCCCCCCAGTGATCTCACAACAACCATAATGGATTCTTGGGAGGGTTATAAGGGTAGGATAATCTTTATAATCTATATATTGGATTCAACAACCCCAGATCTAGGGGAATGTTTAATGGACATAATTAATAAGTAATACTATGATATTAGATTGTATTAATACACACCATATGCATAGATTAAGATACAATGTACTGTAAATTTTGAGTAATGAAATAATTATCCAATGGTTGTTGACCCATAACTACATAATACCCTCTGAGGGGTAGGGATAAATCAATTGTAGTCTGCTGTTCATTAAATATTGGTCATAAATGGGGAACCATTCAATTAATGACATATGTAATTGGATAATTTACATTAATATATAGAGTATCCATAACATTGTAATCCATAAATATAGATTCCAACCCCAATTATGTTATTAGTAATACCACTCCATTATCCCCTAATCAATGGTAGTCATCTTACTCCTCTATTCCAAATGTTTTATATGACAAAATCTATTTGGATAACACAAACTATAACATTGAAGATGGTGTATCCAAAAAAATATGAGTTATTATATGTGAATATCATCATTGAGAAAAATTTGAGGATGATGTAGATTAGTAATGTAACGACTATAATTGATCAGTGATAGTACAAGGATTTATTAAAGAATCACCATGACTTATTCAAATGGAGAAACAATGAAATTATAACCCTAATATCAATGTTTTTGTTAATAACAATAGAATTATAGTGCCCCACTATACATTTATAAACCCTCACGAAAAAATGAACACATCACATAATTCCATGGTTGAGGAAATGGTTAAAATCTCATCAAATTCAACATTTTTAGTTATGTTATATACCCCAATATTCTATATAAATGTCTCATAGGTAGTATGAATATTTGAAATATAATTTAGTGAATTGAATTCCGGGACAACTTTCTCTTTTCCATGATGATTGATTATCTAATTGTGACAACAAAGAGGCTAATAATTGAACATTTTGGTGTCTAGAACCTGCCTATTATAATTTTTTTCTTTTATTACAATTATTTTTTCATGGAAACATTGGATGAAGAAATCACTACATTTAGGGAATCTCAATGAACATTTTAAAACTACGGGATTATATATTATTTTAAATTTTATTGGGATTCGGGCCATTATTTAATGATCCAAAATTTAATATTGATTCTTGTATCATTTTATAATTTCTATGTAGACGAGATAGTGGTAATATATCCCCCACGATAGTAAAATTTCATTATTCTTGAGAAAATGGATAACTTCATCCACTTCTGTATCCTGAATATGAATAACTTAATGTGTGAGTTTTTTGTCACCTCTAGATTGTTCCTCTAAAGAATTATCATGTACACATTAATAAAATATAATCCATAGAAGTTAAATAATATGACTTACATACCTCTCCCACACAACGCAAATGGGTTTTAAGGCCTATAGGTTAACTTGTTCTATATCTGATGAATCATTGAAAATATCCTAAGAACATGTAGTCCAATATTAGGACGGTGGATAAAGGAACTCCATATTTATTGGATGAATACTACCATACATATTCTATGGATATCATTTATTATTATAAAAATACCCCAATCCTAATTATATGTATCCCACAAAATAACTTTGTTTATTATTAGACCAACCATAATCACTAAATTAATTACCTCATATCACTGATGAATAATAATGGTAAGGGGAATTTATTGCACAACATTATTTTCAATATACTTAAAGTAGAGACAAAATATTCTACCAATTAAAAGAGTTTCATATTCATGGTATTCATGGTTTATAAGATATAGAAATACTTGAAATAATATTTAATAAAGACCTTATACCACATCAATATGCTAATTTACAAACTAAACATCCCCATAATAGTAGTATGGCTTTTTGTTAGGGAGAAATTATGTCGCATTTCAATATTAGGATTTCCCCAAAATACTTTATAGGTCCATGCATTGGTGGATTTCCTTTCCTAAAATCTGAGGCCTCTGTTACTACCCTTTGATCTTAATATCCCAAATGATTCGATCCCATTTTTGTATTAGGTGGTGAAAACTTTTTATATTTAAATTAACAGTTACACATGTAGCATGAATGATATAATTAAAAACATCCCCAAAATCAATTGTGTAGTCTATGGGACTATCTTTGTCACTCTTATATTGGTCATATTTCAAAATCATTAGTTTTTTCATATGGATACACAAAAAACTAGTATTAGTATCATTCTGTTATCATTGGAATCATGGTTTCTTTATAAATTCATTTCCTCTAGATACATGTGAAATGATATTCTGATATTTTTATTTGGTATATAAAGGGAAATTACCTCTTTATGAAGAAATAATTCATCACCATGATTGATTAAACTCGCATTTTTAATGGAAAGTTCCCTTCCGAGCTGAAGTTCAACCAGGTTACCAAATCATAGATTGATAGGGAAAATTATGTGAAAGGAATGGAAAAATACCCTACATATCAAAACCAATATGACATGGTCATTCTTGTTCAACATCAAATGGTAATTTCTCACATAACATTAAATAAATAGGACAAAAATGTCTAAATAACAGATATCAAAAAATCTGCAATAGGGTTATAAAATGTACTATTAGTAGATTAATCATCATATTGAATGAATCCATTCCTTGAATATCCTACCCATGAAACATTATCACCATTATAAGAAGGTTTCAAATGAATTTGTAGGCACACTATGAAAATTATACCATAGGATGGCCAAAACATAGAGAAAACCATCTTCTATAATGACATTAATGGAATAATTATTCAATGAAGCAATTTGATAGAGGTTGATCTTGTTATTGAAGAATTCTACACCATAACATGTGGGGCCTGTCAAAAGGGATTTAAGGATACTCACTGGATCCATAGATACAGGTATTTTTGGACCACCATCTTTCATTACCTCATTGTGTTGAATAAAAATAATCACTCATTCAATATCAATTACATACTTAGGGAACAACAACCAGTGGTTTTCCATTCCAAAATGTACTAAAAGTGAAATTTTTTGTGGAATTGGTGTTTTGGGCCCCTATTTGAGAGTGAAATATCAATAGTGAAAAATTATTTTGATATCCATTGACATCTTATAATGTTTTTTAGAGTCCATATCTATGAAATAATTCATGAAAAACCATTGATAATGAATATTAAGTCAAATATAATTCATTGTTTTAGGATTCTTCACATTATCATTAGCATTATTTTATCTAATTTTTAGGTTTTTGAGTGGAAAATTATCATAGAGAAGTATGAAAATCAATCTATACACACCTCAAAAAATCACATAGAATAAACTGGGTATATTTATGAATTAAAAAAACCATATATAATATTTTTTAGAATATAGAGGTCCATAAAAAAGAATTTTCCTGATAATCTATATAATTACACCAATTCAAATCATGAAAATACCCAAAAAATCATCCTAGAATCTCTATTCATACTAATTTATGGGACATATAATATTTTTCATCTATTGTATTAGAAGATGTTACCTTAAATAACCATTTCGTATAACAATATTCTAAATAATAGAGACAATGTAAATTAGTACATGTCAGAATCTATAAAATAAAATAGGCTCCTTGCACTACATATGTTGAAATACGCCAAACATATAAATAATAAGAATAAAAAAAGGGTTTCCAATTATTATTCTTTCTGGATAATATGGAATTCAATCAAAGGGTGCTGAAGATACCTAGGAATAATTTGTCGGTGTTAGAGAAAAAAATAAAAAATATATACGTCATTCATATGCTTAACTCTAATTGTCAATACTAATCGATCACCAATGATGGAGATCAAAGTACCTCTCCCACCAAATCTACCTTACATAGGAAGGAAACCATATGAGTAACAATATAAAAATATCATATTAACATTATCTCAATTATATGAAATATTTTCGATATCATTATTGTAAATTTTGGAAAAATGACCTTTGAAAATTTTGTAAAACCATACGACATAATCCTCGAAATAATGCAATACTATAAGAGATTTTATTTTATTAGTTATGTTAAAATATTTGATAGAATCCTACTAACATGATATATAGAAATACATTACCCTAGATTCATGAAATAACTTTTTATGAAATCATTCATGTTAAATGAATCTACTTTTTTTGAAGAACTCATATCCACATGACATAAAATTATTAGACATCAACCAAGTCACATAGAAGCATTATGACATACTCTCATTAAAATGATGATATTTTATGTGAGAATGTATTTATTAATTGAAATTAAACTATATAATGTATTATTTAATTATATACACCTTTAATCTATAAGATCCACATGTCATGACAATATTACATTAAACAACATGTTCAACATCATTTTCAAATGTTTATTAACATAATAGTCTGTGTCCAAATAATTTAATGGAATGTGACATGATTCTTTATTTATTAACTGTTGTCGAGGCCCCCATATGATGTTGGGTCCAAATGAAAATAGTTTAATGGTCTATATATGTATTTATTATCATTAACAAAGGGATAAGTAGTAATGAATGAATCTCATTTCCCGATCCCATCCAAAACACTATACATATCAAGGTCCATCCCCCTGGGATCATGTTCTAATATAACCTAAAAATTAGATCATTGGGTGAATTTGAGAATATTGAGGAATAAGTCATAGAGTGTCTAACTCTAGGATAATCTTCCAGAAAAGTTCACATCCACACATCAAGCCTCTCTTTTGTTGTATCCACCTCATCCACCTAGTCTAAGAATTCCCCCTAATAGAAATGGAGTATCAAAAATTTATATTACATCCCTTCTTGGGTACTAATTTGAAATGTTCCCTAGAAACATGTGTTATATCTCTTGTTTTGAACATGCTCAATGATCGATCCAACATTTAATCACCCAATCCTCAACTAATGTATTTGGGGTACATGTGTCACAATCATTTCTATTATTCATTCCAAATATATTAGAGAACCCCTATTTATGTTTCAATTTTTGAAGGATATGATTTATCGCATTTCAAACTCCTTTGTAGAGGAGTTTAATATAATCCCATTCATTTTGAACATTAATATAACATTACAATTGATGAATATTAATTACATTTTTTAAAAGATTGGTGATGAAGCCTCATTTTTATTAATAAAGCAAAGAAATGACCTATTTTAATTGGTTAGAGGGAGACCCATTACATAGCCCGAAGGCCCAGTGCGATTGAAACCCATTACATAACCCATAGGCCCATAATTTTGGCCAAATTTCTATTTCGTGAATAGTAACCCGGCTGCTACAGTACCCGCACAGAACCGTCACCGCTATAGTACCCGCTGATCAACAGTACTGCCATTGCTACAGTACCCGCTACAGTACTACTACAGCACTGCCACAGTACCCTGCGCCCAATGGGTTTTGAACCCCCATTTTTCATGTAGTATTATAGGGTGCTTACCACTAATCCAAACCCTGACTACATGAATATTAATTACATAACATTATGATAAATTAATCAATATTATAATTGTATATCATTGGTATCACGGATATATAAAAACATATATTATAAAAAAATTACATCATCACCCACTATGTTATCTATAACTTGTGTAACATCCTGGTTCCAGGTGCCACCCAAAGGTGCCTCATAGCAAGTTGGTCATGCGGTCTCAAGAAAATTTCTCAAAATGCTAGAGGCTTTCGACTAGCAGTAAGGGCCTTGGGTGTGATAATGGGGAGTCTATACCCTCATTGGCAGCGTAATGCTGCAGAATAACAATAATATACAACATAATAACTAGAAATTCCATACAATATGTAAAGAAATAATGTCTAAAAGTAAATAAAAAATGGGAGAACATATATAAATATTCCATGACAAATATATCTATGAAAGTAGCTAAACAATTCACAATGCTGTAATATAACATAGAAATCAAAGTACTAAAATGTATATAAGCTCCAACAGCAACTCAAGCCTCACCTTGGTCATATGCCCTCCAGATCCACAAAAAACAAGAACCTAATGTAGAAGGGATATTCCCTTACCTATACCTACAACATTATAATCTATTTGGACCCAAAATCATGACCCAAAAATGGTGTGAGAGGAATCCCAATATTCAACAACCAAAATATATATTCCTAACAGTTAGTGAGTATATATAGTATACAATTTTCAAAATGAAGTAATAAAAAAGGAAGTACACAAAAGTAAATAGTCCTATAGTTTAAACTAAAACCATATAAATTAATTAATTATTCAAAAATTCATTCAAAAATTCATTCAAAAATAACCCTCTGGGAACGTTCTCACAGCCTAACATATCTTGTTCAACATATAATTTAACAATAACGATATAACGACCACCAAGGATAACTCACACAGTCTACCACATTTGGTCTCATAAAAATAACGACTATATGAGAAAACAATCAATGTTAATTCCCCCTACAGACATTCATTGACAAACTACATACTCTCTATAGAAGCAGAAAATGTCAATTCCCAAAATTGTCTCGTAACAATAACTGTAGAAACTCTGAGTGAGAAGTCATCGTCAATACCCCCTATGGTCTCGTAGCATGAAAATTTCGACAAACACATTAGGGAGGCCCTAAACATCAATTCACCCTAAGTACACACTACAATAGTTTCCCACAACATTGTGTGATGCAATTATGCACAAATGATATGCATCAGCCAATGTAAATCCAAAAATACTACTTGGTTACATGGCTACAAATCATAACAAAATCATGTCAGATAACATCACTTCATCCTAAAAATACTATGAATTGAAAAAAGAGGAGCTGAATAGGAATTTCGTGACCCAACAACCAATATTAGATCAAACATGGGAAAAAAAATCAATTTCTAGGTAAATAACCATATTTAGAATCGAAAAACCAAACTCAAGAAAATAAGGCATGGAATTCATTAAGAGGGTTAAATTCCAAGAACACACATCACCCTAACTAGGGTATTGGGCTTTGTTGTAGATGAAATTTAAATAAAACCTACAGAAAGGAATATACCACCTACCTCGAATGTGTACGATAAATATATTACACACTCAACTTCTAAATCGACCCAGAATACCATATATCAAAAAAAATGTCTAAAACAATCTCTCAATTATATCTCAAGGAATAGGATGAATCCTGAGATTAGGATCTAAAAGAAGCAAGAACTCACTAAAGAAATTCTAATGCAACAGACTATGTTTGATTCAGAGTAAAAATGATCAATCAAGGACTCGGAGAAGAATCGGTGATATTCGTCACTTCTGAATGAGACGGGTTCAGAAGAATATAGTTTTGCCGATGAGATGTGACCCTAGTCTGAAATAACAAAATAAAAATAAAAATACACTATGTGTTCTTTGAAGATACAAAAATTGTATATGCCTTTATCAGACCTCGTTATTGATGGACTCCAGTTCACCTCACATGACCTTGTACTCACCCATTACACGACCAGTACACGACACCCCATGAAAACCATTTACACTATGTGTACTCCTATGTACACGACCATTAATCCTTAAATTTCAAGAACCCCCCTTTTCCCAAAAACACTAGAAAACAATATCCATACCTGAATAATACGATCCAGGATCTTACAATCTTCCCCCCTTAAAGAACTTTTGCACGAATTTTTCTAGCATGGTGGTGATAAATAAAAATCCTCGAACAACTCTGGCCATTATGATTTTAAATCTGTATTCCTCTCCAATGAATCATATTTTACTCACTCATGTCGCCATAGAAACCATACCAGTGGAATATAATAACCATAGAGAATCTTCATGTTATGATCACCAACCTAGATAGGATGCTCCTATAATGATGTATCAACCTCCATCTCAACATCCTAGGGTTGGAAAACAGGTGACGAGTCTGAGAAGTAATGTCATATGTGAGAAACAACGAAGACGTCATGCATATATAGATACCTCTGAGGTAACTAAAACCGATAGGAAATTGGCCCGAATCTCTCTGAATCCTCAAATGGCCTGACGTATCTCGGTGAAGGCTTACCCTATCTCCCAATCCTATAATGTCCCAACCGTTGTGTGACATGTTGAAAAAACCTAATCTCTGACCTCGAACTCTAGAGGTAATCTTAGAGGATCAGCTTAATATTTATATCATGACTGTGATGTATCCATCCATTTCTGAATCAAATCTATATTCTCTACAGTCCCCTAGAGAAGATGAGGTCACATCATGCTAGCCTCTCTTTCATCCATCCAACATATGTATGATCATCATGGCCTACTATACATATCATTATATGGTGCCATGTTAATAGTTTCGTGAACAATATTATTTTAGGATAACTCCACAATATGTATGTTGTTCTCCCAAGAACCTCCAAAATCTAGAACGAATTCTAAAATCATTTTCTCTAGCACCTGAATCATACACTCGGACTAGCCATCTATCTAGGGATGGTATGTTGTACTTAGAATTACCTATATTCCCAAATACCTCTATAGTCCCTGCAAGATCTAAGATGTAAAACTAGTGTCCCTACATAAAATGAGAGTGTTTGCAACCCCATTTAAGCATACAATCCCTCAGATGTACTACCTTCCAAGCTCATCAACACTGAAGCTATCATTGATCGGTAAGAAGTGAGAATCCTTCGTGACTATGTCAAAGATAACCCATAATAAATCATTACCTTAAGAAGGTACATTAACCCTATCAATAAATTCATCACAACATTATTCCACTTCCATTCAAGGATGGGTAACTAAGGAAAAAGCGTTGTTGGTCTCTAATGCTCATCCTTCACCAGTTGACATATGGAACACCTCATAACAGAACTAGTAAAATCTCTCTTCATTACTGGACACCAATACTAATATAATAGATCGTGATAAATATTAGTAATAATCGGATGAACCAGCCAAAGAGAGTAATGAAAATCCCACATCATCTCCTCGCACATGTCATCTGACACCCATATGCGCCCATGAAAATGAAATATCTCCACCTCTTCTATAGTACATAATGTAATTGGGTCCTCTCCAGACCCACTCTCCCATAGGACTAGCCCTTCAGAATCTGATTGATTTCCCATTTCCACTCGATCATGTTGAGTAGATGTAACTACTTCAGAAAAAAGAAACGTCTTCCCATGTCTGTCATGTATCTTAAAATGCATCTAAGAGAACTTATCCATAAGCATCCACTCACTTCTAGAATCCTAAACAATCTGTATTTGGGTCCACATATTCAACACATCAGACATTATGTTTCTCATTCCTGGCATGAAGGAAACCTCAATGTAAAACGACTAAAGTAACTGAACCCACCTTCGCTATCACAAATTTAGGTCATGCTGCGTTAAGATATACTTGACACTTTGGTGTCCAGTGTATACCACAAAATGATCTCCAAATAGATAATATCTCTAACAGCCTAAAGAATAAACAACTGATTCCATCTCATGATTTTGCATCAGGTAATTCCTCTCATGTGACCTCAACTATTGAGACTCGTACACTGTGACTCATTCCCCCTGCATAAGTGCGGATCCCAGCCAGATACCTAATGCATCACTGTAAAATATATAAATCTTTCTCGTCAATGAAAAAACAAGTATCAGTGCTAAATCAAACCTCCATTTCATCTCCTAATAATCTGAATCATTGGAATTTGTCAATAGGTATATCGCACCATTCTTTGTCAGGTCTGTTAGTGGTCCTGCTAAGCATGAAAACTCCAATAAAAAACTTCATTAGTATCCAACCAACCATTGAAAAATCCATAGCTCAAATAAATTTCTTGACTTCTCCTATGGAACAACTACTATCACTTTCTCAATGTCTACTGATACTACAGTCTCTTAGATAACATTACCCAAGAAGGGAATTTGGTCTATCCTAAAGTGCCATTTGGAGAGCTCAACATACAACTGATTCTCTCTCATTGTACTAGAAATTTTCTCTAGATGGGTAGAATGGTCAAGTCGTGTGTCAGAGTACAACAATATATTATCCACAAAACCTCCCGAAAAGAATCCATGTTTGGATGGAAGACTCATTCATCCATGCCATGAAAACTACATGTGCGTTTTTGTGACCAAATGGAAAAACAACATACTCATATAGACCATACCAGCTCAAAAATGTTGTAAAAGGTATATAAGATTTTCTAAAGTGCAACTGATGACAACGAGATCTCATGTCAATTTTGGAGAACACCTGACCTCTTCAAAGTTTATCAATGAGGTCATTAATACTCAACCGGGGACATCAGTTCTTGATCGTCAACTGGTTCATCTTCTGATAATCCACGCATTGTCTAAGGGTATCATTCTCCTTATACTCAAAGAGGACAGGGGAACCCCATGTAGACGAATGGGGTTGAATGAATCTCTTTTCTTCTAACTCCTCTAACATCTTCTTGAGTTCTTATAACTCTGGCGTAGCCATCCTATCAATAGGAATGAACATCAATGCCACTCCCGTCAGACGATAAATAGAAAATTATACCTCTCTCTGTGATAGAAAACCTTGAAAAATTTTCTATAATGACATCCCTAAATGATCCACCATTGCAGGAAATTCCATCTATGAAGTTCTCAGGTCATGCATATATAGACTATCAATCTAGGCTTTAACTCCTCCTAACACATGATGCTAGGGTCCTGCTTTGCTAGGATGGACATCCCATTCCCCCTTATGTAGAATAAACCCATATTCTGTTGTTTTGAAACTCACCCTATGATGATATAATTCAACAACAGCCTTGTTGGGAACCTACTAGTCTATTCCGAGAATGAAGTTATAGCCAGCCATCTCTATGATATAAAGGTCCCAAATGAAGTGACACCCGCTAAACTTAAGAGGCAACTCCTTGTACTGATGTACACTTGTCATTCTCATCACCAATAGAGTGTCTAATGTTATTATATTAGTAGAAGAAACAATATTGTGCTCAATGCTTTCCACAACAGTAAAAAATATGAAAATATGGGAAGCCATTGTTTCGATAAGTGTATAAGTTAAAACCAAGGAATCCAAAAGCATACCTTTAGCTATAGAGGATCGAGGATCCTGGTCCTGATGGGTCTACTCTACTGCAAAGGTATGACCTGTACCATGGCCATGCCACCCTTCTTGACCAGCCTGAGTTAATCCACCCTATTATTGCTGAATTCTTATGACTGGGAACCATAGCCACGGCCTCCTCCTCGACCTGAATGGTTGGATAAACTCTAGTTCCTAGAATGATGAAAAACTGGTGGTCCTTTTCCTGAATGAGGTGTCCTAGAAGAACCTATATCAGCAACTACTGGTGAGATAAACATACAAAAACATGGATAATGAACCATATTTCCACAGGATCGGCACTCAAATGGGTCTCTTCGGCAATGTGGCATCGTATACCCACCCTTACCACACTGCTAGCATACAACCTAGATACCAAAAGTTGCATCTCGCCTATTTGGATATTAATATGTAGACTAAAAGTATCTCTTCATTCTATCAGTTGTAGAAACACCAACACTGTATGCGGAACTTCCATATCCCACATCTCTACAATCCCTCATGTTGCACTTTGTGATCAACAGATTGTTTACTATGGAAGATATGATCGTAAAGCTGAATATGTTCACCTCACAAAAGATGTCACTCTAGAGACCATTTTCAAATTTTCTCGCTAGAAATAACTTATCTCCCAAGAATGGGTGACAAGCACTATAGCTCTTTGTATTGAGATGAATACTCAATGATAGAAATTGTACCCCGCTCCAAACTAACAAAATCTCGGGCTCGATGGACCCTCAATGTATCTAGGTTGAAATAGTCATAGAATATTTTCTATAACTCATCCCAATCCATAACCTGATAGAGTATTGTCGATGATATCAAATCCCACCATCTCTTGGAGTAATCCCACAACATGTATATAGAGAGCTTCAATATCCTTTTTAGAGGCGTCTCCAGATGTTCGATGGTAGATATCATAGATTCTAGCCACGACTCTGCATCGTAGGGTCCTATATCCTTGGAGAGAGTGGGATGTTATTTCTACTAAAATTACAGAGTGAATTATACCGTAGTTGGGGAAGGAGGTAGTTCTCCCTTGAAGGTTTTCATAAACCAAATGAATCATTCTCGGAATTGTGCATTAGCACCTATATCTATAATAATGGATGTTTCCAAGATGGGAATGATGGGAGGATCTTCTTGTAGTCTTTGATTTACCATTTTTGGTGTCTGATCATTTACATTGATCTAGCATATGACCAAAGGACCTCTTGGTGGCATGACTCTACATGTACAAGTGCACACCATAGTTCAATATTTCCAAGGATTGATACATTGATGTTCAATAGGTGAACTGGAGGAATAAAACAATCATGTTCTTCAAAACATGGATACACAATCTGTATTACCAATACGCGACATGTTATTTTAATCCTTTACATGGTCGTGTACTTCTACCAACACTATTCGTGTAACAACTCATACACACGGTGTGTTCTCCCTTAACATAGTGTGTACTTGATTCATTCCTCCCATTCTCGAGTTCTTCTTCATGGCTAAACCACACAGTTCTCTCAGAACAATACTTGACATGTTTATTCCAGACATGGCCTGTATAAGGACTTTACCGACCCATTATATTGGTCACACAACCTGACACACGGTAGACTCTACACGACCTGTTCATGCTGGACACAGCATGTACTAACTTTGATTTATCCATTAGCATCAATAGTCATGCTGCTGGACACATGGTCTGTACAACAGTGTGTGTATGACCGATACATGGCATGTTCCACCAATGACTTCCCAACCCCATGTCTCTACCCACACAGTCAGTCACACAGTCAAGTATTTCATGTCGTGTATATATAGTATGTGGTTTTTACATAAGAAAACTATTCATTCGCGAACAGAAGGATACATGGTGGGTATTCATTAATACATCGTGTATTCTAGGTTTTCCAGATATTAATAATTAGAAACTACCCCCATAAACCCATAAAAACATTGAACCAAACATTAATGTGCCAAGTTCATATCCTTGGGGGCATATATGACCCTCGAATCAAAACATGGAATCTTATACATGTACATTATAAGGAATAACAGTGCAATCAATAACATGATCCACCAAATGCTGATCCACAAGGGCCCATAAAACCTCAAGAACCAAAATATGGGGTCCATTCAAACCAAACCTAACAAAATAATAAATACCATATCAAATAGTAGTATTCTATAAAGGAATATAGCACAACATCATTTATATCTAGAACAACATGCAATCGATAATGCACCTTAAATTGCAGGACAAGGATGCATGACATGTGATATCTAGAAAGTGACTATAATATGCATGTGATTAAAACCCTCATCCCATTGGTTTGAAATATAAATAGAACCTTAACACCACCAATGATAATAAATCAAAACAATTGAATCAATAAAATGTGTTATCTAAGCAACTGTAACAATTGAAAAAGAAGAAAAATTGCAATAATTGGGAAATATTTTCTTTTCCCTATACATTGGTTAGAAACTATCGGACATATCTTATTACCAAATTCATATTCCTTCCTCTCCTTGTCTATAGGATCCCAACTATAAGTCATGGAAGAAAGGAATTCCTCTGATACCACATAGTAACATCCCAGTTTTGGGTTCCACCCAAAGGTTCCCCATACATAGTTGGTCACATTGCCTCAACCAAATTTTCCCAAACACCAGAGGATACTATCCAGTATTGATGGCCTTGTGTGTGCTAGTGGAGAAAATATGACTTCATTGGAAAATTAAATCAATTGAATAACAACAATACAAAATAGAAAAAGTCGTAATACTATTCAATAAATAAATATAAGAAATCTAATAGTAAATAAAAAACTAGAGAACATATATATAAATTATTCTTGACCCATATGTCTATGAGAGCAGCCAAACAAGTCAAATAGCTGGAATAAAAAACAGAAACCAAAGTACTGAAAAGTAGTTAAGAATTAATAGTATCACAAGCTTCAACTTGGTCTTATTATATCAAGATCCACACCAATAATGTACCTAATGTAGGAGGTCTCGCTATCATACCTATACATGCAAAAAATATAATCTGTTTAGGCCCAAAATCAGGATCCAGAAAAGGGTGCTAGGCGAATCCCAGAAGGAAACCATGCAAATATCTATCTCTAAATATCAGTGAATATATGTAGCAGACAATATGAAAAATGGTGTGAAAAATAAGGAAGTACTCAAAAGGGAAATGTCATGTAATATAAAATAAATTCATTTACATTTATTAATTATTCATCCAGTCATTCCCGTGTAAACCTCTAGGAAATTTCTCACATCCTAACCCACCTTGTTTAACTTATCATTTAATATTATACATTTATTAAAAACCTAGGATAGCTCACATAGTCTAAACACTTTGGTTTCATGCAAAAAAACACTCTGATGAAGAGCTAACCCTCAATTACCTCTATAGACTTTTAATTATAATCTACCGACTCCATTTGGAAGCACTCAACGTGAATTCCCCCTATGGTCTCATAATGATAATTATAGACTCTATGTGGGGTACTCAACGTCAATACCCCATATAGTCTGGTAGCATGAAAAGTACAACAATCACACTAGGGAAGACATCAATGTCAATTACCCACATGGTATCACTACACCAGGTTCTTAAACCTATATGAAAAGAAATAGTGAAAATATTATATTAAGAAGCTAATTTTGATCAAAAAATAATACTTGGAGAAATGGATAAAGAGCATATCTCAAGCATGTTAGATAATTTCACTCCATCCTAACAGAACTAGGAATGGAAATAAGAGAATTCTAACATGAGATTATATAACCAACGACCAATATCATATAAATCATCGAAAAGAAAATCCATTGAAAGTTAAATAACCTTATTCACTGTCAAAAATCCATAATCAAGAAAACAAGGCAATACATTCATTTACAGGGTTAAATTATTAAAACATGCAATACCATATCTTGGGTATTGGGTGAATTTTCCACAAATAATTGTAATAAAATCCCCAGATAGTCACATGCCACCTATCTTTATAATGTACGATCGATATAGTTGAACATCATCCATTGAATTGACATACAGTGTCATAGATCTACAAAAACGTCAAGAAAGTTCAATCAAGAATATCTCATGAAAGGGAAGGAATCAAGATATGAGGCTCTAGTAGAAGGAATAAATCACCAATGTGAATGCAACATAGCTAATGATATTTTATTAAGAGCACTAATGGTCGATCAGGGCTTGTAGAAGAATCAGCAGTATCTGTCCCTACTGGATGAGATGGATTCAGAAGTAGAAATTTCTGATGATGAGATTCACCCCAGTCTGATATAAAAATTAAAAATTAAAACTCACAGTGTCTTCATTAATGATACATGGCATGCATATGACGTTACCATGCCTTGAATTTGGCGGTCTCCATGTAACCTCATATAACCGTGTACTCGGCCGCTACATGTCTAGTACACAGATACCAACGGAAAATAGTTACACAACGTGTACTCTTAAGTACATGGCATATACTCCTTCAACATCCAGAAACAAATCATTTTCTCAAAAACACTAGAAAACATGATCCATACCTAAAAAAATATCCATGTTCCTACAACTAGAAAAATTCTTAGACATATAATACATAAAATCATTCTACAAAACCTTGTGAAAGGGAAATAAAATAATGAATGACTACTTAGACACAATAACGATAATAAAAGGGTGGCATCAATTATCTTGTGGACATTACATGATCATAATTGTATGACAATATAATCATAACATTATAAAAAAAATACCATGCATATCGTATATCTTAATATTGATTAGTAGAAATACGCATCCCAAATCATAAGACATGAATATTAAAAAAAATATGTGATCCACGACAGAAACAATTTGGAGGAATACTTACGTTCATGTCATAAAATTATGCATAAGAAAAAATTTCATTAGTTTTTGTTGAATTTTGTCATTATTGTCATAGTGGATTAGGTTTACCAGACAAACATTCATTGTAATCACAACTTACTTCCAAGAATATCATATGATATATTGTAAATTACAAAATTGTGTTCATCCCCCTTTCAAGTCTTGTTTATCTCAAAAGATATCCTTATATACCAATTTATTAGTAGGATATATAAATCTGGGACCAATCCTTATATAAGGAAAACATTATATTTTTTTCTTAAGATCAAAAAAATTTCTTTATATCATCCCAACATAACCCATAGAGAGAAAACATGTTTCAAAAAAAATATTGTCATTCTAACAATAAACTAGTTAAAAAATGATAAGTATGGTATCATTGGATCATAAAACCAATTTATTTTATAAATTTTAAATTATTAAATATTATATGGAATTTTTATTTAAATTATAATTTAGAACATTTAATAATGAAAATTATATATTTACTTTAGAATAAATTATTTAATATTTATATATTTCACATGTATTAATGGAAGTTTTTTCACAAAAAATAACATTTGGATCATTAATGATTTATTATACATAATTATTGGTCTTTACAATAAGAAATACTAATCATTCCTTAAACATGAAAACATGTATTCATTTCACATTTTTGTAAAAAATTAAAATCACATCAATTTGGAATATACTAGAAGATTACATTAATAAATTTTTTGGGAAAAAGGGATAAAAATGGATTTAAATAACAATTTTAAAATATTAATATATTTATTCACACCATTTTTATAAAGCATGGATAGGTAAGGGATCATGTTTTGAACATTGAGGAAAATAATGCCGATTTCCAAAAGCATTGTAACTTGAGTTCTTAAAAATATTAAAATAAATGGGAAGAATGTGTTCTAAAATAAAATTGGAGTATAAAATTGATGTTTTTATTCAGAGTTATATCATTTAATTTAATTATTAAATACACAATAACATAAAATCTCATTAAAAATGAGATTGTAACATAAAACTCATACATCATTCCCAACCTAATTCATATGCAGTCAAACCACCTGTATACTTAATATTGAATGATAAAAATGATACTAATGAATCATAATCATATATATGATAACATTTTTCATTACGTATTACAATTTATCAACAATTATTTTATTAGTTTCGCTAAAAATTGAGGTATTAGGATATAATGTCTTTGTATTTCGTGTATGTTTTTTGGGTGATTTTGTCCATGTACATTAATCATGGTTCTAATATCATCATAATTATAAAAATGATATAAATATAATATATATCAATTATATAAATATTTACATTCAATTATAATATTTAGAGATAAGAAAATTAATA
This sequence comes from Viscum album, assembly GCA_963277665.1. Lineage (NCBI taxonomy): Eukaryota > Viridiplantae > Streptophyta > Magnoliopsida > Santalales > Viscaceae > Viscum > Viscum album. The sequence goes on from OY728125.1 coordinate 1,031,469,859, forward strand.
GAGTTGTTTATTGCATCATTAGGCCATATGTATGTTTGAATAATGATTTCATTTTTAACCGAATGGTTAAAGGATATATAATTAAAAATATACTTATATCATATTTTTAATATATTTTTAATTATATATATATATATTCATTAAATAAATCCTTATTTATATCCATCTAATACTGAAATGACATATGAATCACTTAACTTCATAGACGTGGTAGTCCACATCCATGCAAATGATACCTTATAATTTTCAAACAGATTAGTAGGTAAGATGATATATGAGATAAAATAATTAAAAAAGTTCAATCATTTAATAATATATAATATTTATACACAATATTCTTTATTAAATACATATATGAGAAGTAGTAAAGGAAATTTATTTACATGGGATTGTGAGGTGGTAAAACACTTTTCACACTGTTGAGGGTTTCATTTCAAATTTGATGGAAGAGTAGAAGTTAAAACAACCAAGAATTATCATTAATACATATATAAAAATATGAATATTAATTACATTAATAATTCATAGGCCTAAGGACATTAATATTTTAGGGTATTATGAAACACGAGAACATAATAACTAGTCCATAATTAAACAATACCATATCCCACTATGAGAATCATAAGTAGCACCCTTGTTTGAAATATGATACATAATGAATTTCTTCATATGATTTAGAATTTAAATATAATAAACAGTGATAAAATATTCTTAGTGAAGGTAAAAATAGATAGATATATATATATATATATTACATGAACATAAGGTAATAATAACATGAGAAACATTTGAAAACCATACACTGTATATGAATAACTATAATCATTGGTCATGGAATTAGGACATAGAGTTTATAATACAAGAATAATAATGGAATAAATCATCATTATCTATGAGGGAATAAAATTGGAATTAGACATTGGTTTTTTGTATACAGATAATCTTAAGAAATATTATATCAAGGATACCCACCATGAAATTCAGAACATGTTAGGCTTCAGATAACCACCCATGTACATGCATCAATATTTGGATAACCTCACATGTACCCTCATTTAGGAAATGGATAACCACATATTTACCCTCATTGATGGGATTTGGATAACTACTTGTATACCCTCTTATCTCATATAAAATATATCATTCCCCAATGATGGTAGGGACATATACATCCCACCCATAACATAATTAAAATCATACAAATATTAGCCACAATATTATAAATCATTTATCATATCATAACCCATTAAATATAAGGTTGTATAAAAAAACGCATCATAATAATTTTAATGTAGAAAAGAATTGTAATCATGTAAATATTTCATCATAGGAAAACGAATGTATATAACCCAGTTTCAGAATAATTTTATAACAATATAAAATGATGAAGAGAAATGAGTTTCAAAATTTTAATTTTGTAATATACATAAATAGTTAATAGAATTTATAAGAAGAGTATCATTGGATGATATCCCCAGTAGGTCATGGTTAACATCAATAGATCTCATTTTGTATAGAAAAAAAATTTAATGATTAGTTGATTAATTACATTACAAGAATATCATTTCCACCATGAAAAAAATGATTTTAAAAAAAATTCTATTTCATTTATTTTATAAATGAATATTCATTAATTTTTATCAAAAATATAGTTTATTTATATGGGACTTTTTGTTCATTTTATATATATTAAAACAAATATACCATTTTCATTATCAATAAATGAAAAAAATAGTCTTTTTTAGAACTAAAATGAAGATTACATTGATAATAATAGTAATGGAAATTAAAATGGGAAAAATGTAAATTCAAATCACACCTGACTAATAAATCATTTTTTAATAATTAATATTGAAAAAAATAGATTCTTACATGATGTGAGAAAAAAGTATAATTATATTTAAAACACAATCCCCGTTATTTTATAAAATAATGTGTAAAAAATAGAAATTGGTTATGAAAAAATAATTTATATCAATTTTTTTATGAAAATTCATTAGTTTCATAATAAATTTAAATTATTGTATTATCATTGAAAAAATAATCAAAAACATCTGGATAAATGATTACATTATAACATAAAATATTTAACACTTTTATATCTTTAAATGATTATTCCCCTCAAAAAATAAAAATCAATACCATAATATATAATTAGTATTAATTAATTAATTATATTACATATAAAAAGGGATTTATATACACCTCGTGAAATAATATATTTTTATAAAATAATGTATTTCTCAAAGAAGGAAAAATCATATAATAACTACTTACCTTTATTCTTGACATCAATTTTACAAGTTCAAAACGATTATATTATAAATATAACATTATAATACGTCTATTAAATTACAATATTTCAGTATATCGAACATTATATTATTTTATTATGGCCTTTTATTACCCATTTATTAATAGTTCTATGTTAATGTTCTGTTTGTTATACAACTGCTCTATGTTTAATTATATATTTCGAAATGTTAATTTTTGTTGAACATTATTGATAAAGGGTAATTAAGCTCCAAAATGATAACCTATATATAAATATCATATTTTTATTATATTTTTATTTAATTTAACCCAAAAAATTTAGTGATATTAAATGAAATACATTGTTCATGGTGACAGAATGACATAAATACACATGATCATTTTTTCAATTTTTTATTTGTATTGAGAAAAGAAAATCAATGATATTTTAACATTAAAAAATAAATTTTGTATGTATATTTAACATATTATAATAAAAGCCATCCTTATTACCTTTTGTGCAATTCATGAATGAATCATATATCTTCACGAGGAAACAGTCCTCATGACTCTTGTGTAACGAGTTGGTATTCAGAGAAAATGAAACGTATGAATGTAAGTTTGAAATAAAAAATAAATAATTCTAATAATATTAATATATATAATATAAAAATAATAAATACATCATTATTATCATTCTTGTTATATGGTAATGGAAAAATGATTAACATCAATTTTCTTGGCAGTAGTCCAACATATATGTAAATGCGGATTTCATAACACATTTAATGAAAGTGGAGATGGATTGTATGTAATTTCATGAACATTAGAACATATTAGTAAGTGGAATACAATTATATATTTATATCATCATGTTATAATAAAAATTTAATGAGTAGGTGGTGGAAGAAATAAATCCAAAATGGTTTTTATGAATATTACCACCTTTTGAGGTATCCTCATTAGGATTTCCACAAAAGACTTCCTATGATAACTTGTTTTCATGTATAATGCTTCTAGGATGACATGAAGTATTTAGAGAAGTTATTGGAGATTTTATTTCCAAATTAATATTGGTCTTATTTTGATAATAATCATGGATTTAGGGTGGCGATTTAGTATTAAGGTGAGTGGCACAAATGTACTTTTCATAATAAAATATTTCAACCCATTGTTTTTTCATGTCTTGGATATCAAATAACATAAAATCATCATTAATAGATTGTAAGTGGCCAAAAAAATTGTTTTCGTAATGTTATGGGTTTATTAATTCATTATAAATTATGATTAACCCCTTGTTAACCCAGTTTTACCATATGATTAATAAATAATTTTCTCTATTTTCTCTATTCATATTGGTAAAAAAAATTTAATTATTAGATAAATAATTATGAATATAAAAATATTGATAACAGTTTTTTTCATATTTGACTCCCAAATGAGGAAAATTTAAATTTATATTTCATCTAATAGATGTCATTAGAAATAGGGATTTTAAATCAAAAATGTTCAAAAGATTAAAAGGTTGTTATTCCAAAATTCAATATCGAGTTCATTTGGTGGGGAAAAATTGGATAAATTAATCTTTAATTGAACTAATTTTAGATTAAAGAATATAAATTAAATTTATCTTTTTATCAAGATAAAATGAATATGCAATTATTAATTAAAATTATATATTTTTTTTGTATTAAAAAAAAACAATTCAGTAAAATCCAAATAATTCCTCTTAAAATGGTATTGAAATTACTATTTCGAAAAATATTATTTTATCAAATTGATTTTAAAAAATATTGAAATTTTATTTTATGATTTTTAACAAAAAAGAATTATTTTTAAAAAAATTCATATTTTTAGAAAATATAAAGACATTACTTAAAAATTAGTATATATTTTCCAAAATTACTGTTTTATATATGAAAATTATAATTACAATTTAACAATTAGTTCTTATTGTTCCTTGTTTTATGTTTAATGAATAGGTTATATGATTTCTGTTTCAATAAAAATATTAACAATATATCATGTGTTGTGTAAAACTAAGTGTCCTCTTGAATTCTAGTGATCCTAGTGTTGAGTAAAAAAATGATTTATTTTTTATTTCTTGTAATAGAATCTATCAATGAAATTTAATTTATTTGATAATAAAATACATAAAACATGGTTTTTTTCATTCTACAACCATTAAAATTAATTTATCACATAAATATTTTCACTACGTAATAAAAAAATGAGGATTATTTTCTCTCATCAAATCCTCATGTTCTCACAAATATTCCTTATACTGGCGGTTTTCCAACTAAAATTTGACAATGTGAGTGCAATGTTTCGGTAGAACGTCCCCTCTATGATATAGAATCTCCCCAAGATTTTTCAAGTATGAAATTTCTTAATCCAATTTCATGTCATCCAAGTTCGGTACATGTGATGTGTTAGATATATAATTACATAGGATTGACACATGAAACACAACATTTACTTGAGAGAGATTTTTTGGAATCTTCAATCGATAGGATTCTATCCTGGTATGATCAAGAGTTTCTAAGGGACTAATATACAAATTTAATATTTTACCATTATTCAGGAATATCATAACCATCATACATTGAGAGATTTATATAACTTCCTTATCACAAAATTTAAATTTTAACTCATATTGGTGATTATTAGTATAACATTTATATAAAATCTAAGACGCCTTGAAATTTTTCCAAATGGATCTAACATTATTTACCATCTAATAATCTATCTCAGTTATGAGAATATTTATATCCCAAACATAATTATATCATGTTATAGAACTACATTTCATTCCATATGAGGATTACTAAAAATCCATCAAAATTCTTGAGAAAAACATATTTTTGTAAGAGAACACAACAAGGGGTATCTGTTGGTCCCAATTACATTTATAATCAAAAGAACATGTTCTAAAAATATTCTGTAGGTTTAAATTTTTATTTCTAAAAAAACTATTTATGAGGATGATAGACATTGCTAAAACATAATTCTTATGATGATCTCATATAATATAATTCAAAAACATTATGTTAAACCTATGATCATAGTAAAAAATAGGGGAATGTGGTACTCCAAGATACCTTACCACTTCCTTAATGTATATAATGAAATTTAAGTCTATAGATAATGATGAAGTGTGCTGACATAGTATGGTGATCTACTATAACCCATATATCATTATCCCATTTAGATTATTTGGGGTGTCCAATGGAAAACAATTGTGATATTTTCCCATTTACATTATGGAAATAAATTCATGTAACATCCCCTAAAAATTTTATCACACTGCCTTAACATGTTGGGATACCATGAATTGAGATATAATATTTTAGATATCCCTCTTTTTTCTATCCTTGTGGAAATAATATTTAAAATATCTATACAGAATCATACTTCTTAGATCAACAGTGAATAAATAATTATGATCATCGGCTAAAAATACTTCTTCAAATATTATATAAGAGGAATGCAGTCATAGTTACCATTATTATGTAATGGTCATGGTTAATGTCACTAACAATTTTAAAATTATTTACCTCCTCTATATCATCCTTATGTGACTCTTTACTTGTTACATTGATATATGGTTAAATACTCAATTGCAAAAGATCATATTTCTACCCTTTATTCAATATTTCCAAATAGATCCTTTTAAAATCCTAAAATTTTGGATCTTATTTTATCAGAATCATGTTTAAGAAATAAGATCCTTTCAACTTTAATCATTGAACGCCTTGTTATCTATTCAAGGGTGGTAATGTATAGAGAAATCATAATCTATAATAAGCTTTAAGGATATTATCATGAACATATTCAACTCCTTCTATTTGTATTTATACATAAAAATATTTTTCTTCCATATATATCTCTATTTTCACAATAAATATAATAACTCTAATACATTAATAAAAAATTGCCATAGTAAACTCCAAATAAATAGTTGTGTAATTTTTCTAAGGAATATAAAATTTTGTTGAGTTATAATATAAAATAATTATATTTATTATAATATAACATCGCAGTCCATTCAAGGATACATTAATATATATTAAAACCCCTTATCAATCTTATGTTAATACATGTAAAGGTGTACTGTCTACCCATCTCTTAATTTCCTTGAACATTCCCTCACATTAATCTATACATAAGAACTTGGATATCTTTAGTTTTAATTTGGTGACTGGGAATAATTTTCATGAGAAATTATCCAATTAGGATTGATTACATCTCTCTAAACCCTAAAATTTATGAATATCAGTTTCCTTGTTTGGTCTGGGATAATATTTAGTAGCCTCTTTATTTGACAAATCTGCAGATATAACTTCTCTTAATATCATTAGAACCAAAAAGACATATCTTTTTATTTAAAATTTACACATTTTTAAATTTTCATGTATTATTTCTTCCATTATATATTTATTATAATTATCATGTTATTTTCATGCTCATCATTTATAATTAAATAGAAAATTATATCTCTTATAACAATAAAAAAATAAATCCAGGAAAACTTAAAATAATCCATTTCTTAAATCCTTCATGATGTAGGGGTATTGTTAATACCCAATTGAAATAATTAATATTCATAGTGTCTATACCTTAAATGTAAATCTATCTTGGGTATATAATAATTCTTAACCCCAATTTGAATATATACATAATATAAGTCAACGATTTAAAATACTTGAGCATTACACAGTTGATCAGAAAATTCCTCAATAAGGGGATTAGGATTCGTGTTCTTAATTTTTATCTTATTCAACACCATAAAAAATAGAGATTCACATTGAGACAGCTTTCTCAAAAAAATATTAGGTTCACCCCAAGGTGACAAACTTGGATGAATTAATAAATTCTCAAATATTTCTTGATGTTTCTTATTCATTTTATTCTATTGAATAAGGGCTATTATATATGGAGTCATTGAAAATATCGTAGAACTGGGTAAGAGTTCTATTGACAACACAAAATCCTGTTTTTTTATTTTTTGGGTTACTATTCTAAAAATATCTCTGAAACTCTCACAAAATTAGTATATGATTGATGTCAATTTTCTCACAGATTAAATGATAAAAACACCCCTACTAAATGGGAATAAAAATCCATTCAATTAATTTTATATCAATCCAATTTTTATTATTATTATAACATTGATATGAAATATTTGGATTGTATATAACAACAAATGTTACTTTTTGTCTTCAATATTTAATTCCAACATTATGTTGATTATAAAAATTCATGTGTATGAATGCATTAAATTCAACAAGAGGATTAATGACAAGATTTGCTGGAGCACATTCCCAAAAAAAACAAATGAGAGAACACTCATATACAAGAGATGTGGTCATCATACCCATAGGTTGTTTTATGCTGAATATATATCTAACATTCCCGGTGGAAATTTATATGCATATAAAATAATTTTGAATAAATAGAATCTGTACATCTATCATCAAATAAGACAGTATCTATTTTAGATTGGTTGAAATGTTTACCTATTACCATATAGTAATCTTACTCCTCATTTGAAACATTTATCACATGATATTTTACCTTGTGATTAATCTTATGTGGCTACTTGAGTTGACCACTGTCATAAATCATCTAATTTGGGAACATGTTAGTCTAATTCCAAAACTCCTTGAATTCAAAACACTTTAGTTTATTTGGAGAATTATGCGGAACCTTCTCATTTTTCATATCATTAGAAAAATTATTCCCATCCCACCATTATTAATCCACACAATCACAATACATTATAATCTGTAAATATTTATTTCTCTTATTTGTACAATTTATTATACGCCTCTTCCTAATCATTGAGCATAAAGGACATATCAATTTCTTCTCTCCAATATTCTTGTAGTTTCCTTTGAATTCCATTTTTTATATTCTTATAAAATCTAATATAGGATATGTTGATATAACATCCATTTCCACCATAATATAAAATAGAATAATATATTCATAACTACCAAATTATATTATGGATAATGAATTTTTGAGTCTTGGTTTCATGCGATTGAAAAATAAATCCACTCAACATTCAAGTTTTATGTCAGTAGTAGATGTGTCCCTTGCATATCTAATAATTTTCTCTCAAATAGGTACAAATAGACTCGTATTCATATTGATTAAATCCTAATATGCCTACATAAATAGAATTGGAGGAATTTACTTTTTGGAAAATATGTTCATAAACTCAACTAGATCAATGGATTCCATTTGAAAATGTTCCCTGGTATTCCAGATGATAGTCCACTATTAATATGCAACATCTTTTAATAGATCGATAACCAAAATTTTTTTCCACTATTCTAATCAATGTATAGTGTAATATATAAATTCAATAGTTCTGATAAAATTTTTATGATCAAACAAATCAGAAGACCCACTAAAAATGGTGTATTTTTCCACATGAATGACTCAGAAGATTTTTTTTTCTTACCTTTACAACTTTTGATGTCCAACATGATTCATGTATTGATAAAGTTATGTGAGCATATAAATGATAATTTTCAATGAATATCTTGTAACATTTGGATACTCATGTTGATTGTAATTTCATTGTCTATTGTACTGATATTTTACATGATTCATATGGGATATATCCATTAAATAAAACCAAAAATCATAGTGTAAGAAACAATAATCATTAAGGGGGACAACATAATCATGTGAAATTACTTATATGATGTTTAATTTACTTTAACATATTTTTTTCCACTATTTTTTAGTTTTATATAGATTATATTTTAGATCAGGCACTAAGACAACACGCCCTTTTATAGAATTGTGCGTCCATAATTTATGTTTGAAATATATCTAATATAGTAAATTCCATGAACATATTTTTACTTAAAAATGAAATAACATATAAAAGTAATCTTGAATAATATATTTGAGTAAATGGTTCAGTTCATTACATGAGGGTTACCCTAGGATCAATTTAACATTGTTTAGTGTAGGATGTTTGGGGATAAATATTCATGGGCATTGAAATGAATAAAAAACTGAATAGATTATATTATTTTATTTTTTTCAATTATATTATTAAAAATTATTTATATAAATAATCATAGGGAATCCCTAAGGATATCTATATAACCCTAAAACTTTTGTAGGAAATTTGGAGATAGGTTCGGGGATTTTATCTTACCTGAGTAGTGATAAGACGATGGATCAAAAAATGGGGCACCATAGATTTGATAGACTATGCAAATGAAAACACCATTGAATCATTATTCATCAGTGATCAGCCATATTTTGGTAGGGAATGTGTCTTTTTATGATTTCTTCCATGTTCATGATTTCAATGAATGACATGGATCTATCAAAAAATTGATTGGCATGCAGTTCTATCTTCTTGTGGTAAGGGAATATTTACATGGTTTTACTTGGAAAATATCTTGTGGTTTTCACATTTTATTTTTTCCTTCTAATGGTGATGGATCATGAGCGACACAAACATATATTAAGGTGAATTAAAACAATCTATTCTTGTGGTTTTCCCCCTATTCATTTCTCATTGTGGGTGTTCGTTGTTTGGACCACATATTGACAAATCCATGCCAATTTATCATCACACACATGTTTCTTATAATAATAATATAAAATCATATATATGAGGTAATAATGATACAATAGTTGTGTGATGGTGGTTGAGTTAGTGGATCAAACAATGTATGATACACAATTTCTTATTCATGATAGTGTAGCAATGATCAATAATGATTCTATTTTCATGGAGGGTTGAAGGCTCAAATCTTGTTGATTATGTGATGGGATGACTCGGTGAGGCTCAATCTCTAGTTTTACAGCAGTAGACCATATGACCAATGATTCGAGCATCATACAGTATTTATAGAGGTTGAACCATGAATTTAAAAAATTCTGATCTATACGGGGTGTAAAATGGGATTACACATTTTGTGGTGCCCCTGATAGGTGGATATAGTTTTTAGAGGATGTAAAGTATCACACAACATGTGACCCCTATCTCATGGAATGTGTTATATCTCGAATGAATAGATGTGTACTCGTTAGGTACATAGACATGGGGTGGACTGTATGGGTAACAGCATGTGGTGTATCCCCCCACACTGACACAACCAATCGTACATGGGAAAGAGCCATGTAACAGAACATGGGCGTACTATATGGGTAGCCTATACATAGTGTAGTACAACACTATCATGGTTTGATGACATTCACCATTTACAATGGTAGGACATGCAGTTTAGGGGAAGGATGTGTGAACCCGACTATATATCTTATACTCTTCTATACATGTATTGGATCTCTTTTCCTTGGTATCATGGTCATGTTTTTTTAGGGTTCATTTCGGTTATAATTTCTTCGAAGGCTATTATAGAATCATTTCTACATCTAGGAATACGATCCCTTCAGTATGAAATCCGGAATATAGATTTTCGAATCCTTATGAATGACCTATATTGTTATCCTATATTCATTTTCATTCACTAGGTATTGTTCTTTATATTTTCATGACCACCAGTAAAAAAGAATTAAAGATCTACGTAGCAAGTTAATATTGATTTATTTTTCAATATCACTATAGGACCCTAAAAGTTATCCTTATATATGCATCATATTATTTTTAGACTATCAGATCATTATTCTCAAGATGAGATCTGATTTTTAGGAACCTTCAGATTGATTCCATGTGTGCTCTCATACCTAGGATTTTGTTCTCTTGGATAAGTTATTTAGGGAATCTTAAAGCTAAAATCCTAGGTCGGTATATATAATTTAGACATACCGATAGACCATGTATCTATGTTGATTATAATTAGATATTCTTGTTATATATACAATAGAAATATACCTCTATATATATAACATTATTTCTTTTGTTATATTCTTTGTGTTTTCATGGTATCAAAATTAGTATTTTGTACTCACCCCAATAATATATTTACTTGTATGTGTATTATATTATGTAGATGATCAAATTTTTGAAAGAGTCCAAAATAAATTAGGGCAAGATTGTACATTGTCAGACTGGACAGACCAAGGTATTTTCCTATGACATTATAAAACTATTCCCAGTAGAAAATTTAATGTTGTACTTTTGTTAAATTAATCAATGGGGTGGTATTTTATTTTTTCATGTTTAATATATATTAGATCAATTCAATATATGGTTTTGGGTTTAGATGTATTAATTCATGGTTGTCATTTGTTTTTATAATTCATATTTTTATGGGATCTGAGATGTGTGACTATATATAATTACATATGATAAGGACTCTAAGTCAGTCATATTCCTATTCAGCGCTAGTCTCTAGATTTTGGCCTATTGGTGGCTGGATTAGGGAGTCATTTCATCGGCCCCCAGGGACATGTTATGACAGAAGAGGTAAATCCAACCTTAGGTCTTAGAGATAGTATGATTTGTTTATAGAATTAATGATAAGTGTTTCGAGTTCATATTTTAGCTCATGGACTATATTGTTAATGTGATAGTCTACATATCCATAAACTAGGACTTCAGTCACCCAATTTTTGACATGGTAAATGATAACATTGGTTTTAGTGGAAAACAATTTTACATGAGTCATATAGAAATGGTTTCGGGATTTCAGGTCCTTCTTGAGATAACTCTCTATAAATACAAATTGAATGTGGTACTGTTTTATTATTTTATAATTCCACCATGATATATATCCATTAGGACACAAAACGATGAACCTATGGATGTTACCCTAAGTATTGATGCCTCTATACATGGACCGGTTCTTGAGTTGTTACCTCTAGGTTTTGTTCCATCGAAACTATGTCCTATGGAGACGTAAGTGGTACCAATAGTTCCATAGTATGATGTGTGCATGCATAGAATTATTCATTTGTTATAGTGATAGATACCGCTCAAGATTTGAGGTGAGAAAGACCCATAGGTGGATAAGGACTTTTTTGAGATAGTGACCTGAGTTTTTCATCTATTTAGAACACCATCAGAATAGATGGTGGATTTGATTGTAATCCTATTTGACATCTAAAAAGGGTGATGGGGGGTTTAGTTACCCAATCATATGATGAGGAGACTGTTCTTATAGAGGTTTGGATATAATTTTAATAGAAGATTTCACATTATCTAGGCTATGGTATTAACATATCATGGAGTATCTGATGCTCAAATAGGGAAGCACGATAGTATCTAAGTATTCATCATGGTTTACCAACCTCTCTAGGTGCTCTAAGTATATGGTTCATGATCAAGTATTTAAGGATTGTACTATCAAGAGAGTAATGTGTAGGTTAATACAATATAGTTTTATCTCTATATGAATAATTATCTATTTGGGTGTACAAGAGAAAACTACGGTGGTATAGGGTGTCTTGTATGAGTAGTTACAATCGGTAGTTGTCAGCAGTGGGAAATCCAGAGAAGAGTCCTTTTCATTAAAGAGAATTTGTTTACCCTAGAGACATGCACCTTTATAATATTTTATGAGTAGGTCCTATGATATTTGATATACATTTTAGGGCACACATGGTGAGTCTAATAATTCTAGAGAGAAGTGGTTATACTCATGTGATATCTACGTAAATATTTCACATGATTGACTGACCCATCCTATAGCTGACAGGCAGACCATGGATGAACCACTGGGGAAGAGGTAGAGGACTGATAAAGAAGGACCACTAGATTGAAAACATGGTATAGGGTTTGGGAGTGAATCAGAAGGTGGTAGATGCATCAAAATATTACCACCACTACCCAAGGTATTCTAGGACAGGCATAAAGAGCTAAAGGATAGGGATGTGGATAGATATAGGGGCCAATGATTATGACCCATAGGCTCCAAGAATGATTCATGGTCTGATATGTTTCATCTCTACCATTTATTATGTACATATAGAAATAGGTACTAGTTAATCCTTCCATTCCACATATCTTTTTTTAGATGTAGAGATTTTGGTTAAATAAATGGCTCAACCCTTAATCATAAATAAACCTAATGGAGTGGACTCAATGATCACACAGTTATGCTGAAATTTTAACCTTACCCATAGAGGAGATAAATTCTATGGTAATATCTAGGTAGTTGTTTCAAGGCCTAAAAATTCATTTTTCATATTGAGTGGTTATCCATATTTCAAATACAGAGTGACTTTTTAGGTTAATGTGGTTGTTTATTAGCATTGATGGTACTAGGTTCAATATGGTTAGTGAAAAGTAAACACATGTAGAAAAGGATATGCTGGTTCATAATAGCGTGTAACTAATTACTCATGAGTAAGATATAACAAACCTTAGGGATGTGATATTTAGGTGTACCCAATTTCTTATAGTGGTGGGTGGGTTTGAAGAATTCTTCCTAGAAGATGATTCAGGAATACCTCCTTAGCGAGAGATTGATGTCAACATTTAAATACCACGTGATAAAACAATGTTATCCATTCCATCATATTGATGACTCCTATAGAGATTCACGAGATGATGGTCAAGTTAGAGGACTTTTTCTAAGAATGGATATGTTTGAACCATAGTTTCACTATGGGCATCTCTAGTTTTGTTATCCAAGTTGGAAGACAGGAGCTTGAGGTTGTGTGTGCACTAACTTCACATGAAAAAAGTGACCGTGAATAACTAGTATCTACTACTGAGGAATGATGAAAAATTTGATCATTTGAGTGTTGTATGGTGGTTCTCGATGGTTGACCTTAGATCAACCTTTAACTATTTGTCAGTATTATACGAGGATATACTAAACATGACATTAATATGATTCTACAGTCACTATGTGTACTTAGTGATTCCATTTGGAATGAATAAATCCTCAATAGTGTTTATAGGAATCATTAACATTAACATTAATCCATTCTTAGACCACTTCATGATAGTATTCTTCGATGATATCCTTGTGTACTCATCATCAATGAAGGATCATGTGGGAAACAAGAGGATATTACTGGATGTAATCTGAGAGAAACATCTTTATAGGAATATCTAAAATTGATATATCTAGATACATGAAGTACAATTTTTGGATCATGGTGTATTTTTGTATGGATATGAAATGGACCCTACCAAGGTCTAGGTAGTGTTATCTTGGAGACACCTATGATTTGGACAACGGTTTGACATTTTTTTGGGTTGACAGGTTATTATTAGATTTTCATACTTGATTTCTCTATGATATCATCCCCCATGATATATTGTACTAAATAACGATATGATTTCATGTGTATATGGAAATCACATCAGGTGTTTAATTATTTTTGGTAGTGTTTTATGGGTTCTCCATTCTTGAGATTTGCAGAGGAGGGTATCGAATACATTGTGTTCTTTGATTCCTGAGAAACTGTGCTTTGTTTTGTTATCTTGCAGAGGCATGTGGTGATTTTATTTATTTCATTCCATTTGATACCATATAAAAAAACATGACTAGTCATCTTGAGATATTAGTGTTAGTATTCACTTTGAAGGGGTGGAAAACTACTAGATGGGCTAGTGGTTTATCATCTAGTCTGATAACAATACTCTAAAGAACAAATTTTCATAGAAAAATATTAACATTATCTAGAAGATATTGTTAAAGTTCTTCTAGAAATATGACATCAAGATTATATAAACTATAGTAAGGGGAACATTGAAGGAGATTCTCTCATTAGGGGATCTTATGTGCAACCACTGAACATGGATTTTGAGTACTTTTCCTTATTGAATTTATACATTGTTTCGAGAGGTGTAACATCTTTCCCACAATTAATGGTCTTCACCACTAGTCTTTATTAGTGAGTCAGGAAGGAAAATCTATGGGAGACTACAATGAGAACCTATGTTTTTATATCCATAGGACATGCACATGATGTATATTCTAAAGAAATGAATCTTGTTATTCCTTTTAGAGAGATAATGAAGAAATGAGTAATGTTGCTGGAGGATTCTCTATTATTGTTTCACACATCTCCATTGGTGATACATCAAGGCATGGAAAATATTTACTATGACTAAATACATCAGTTTCGATTGTCTGGGATGAAGAAATGAGTTGAATTTTTTTTTTCTCTCGATGCCTTACTTGTCGGCAAGGGGAGGTTGAGCACTAAGTATTAGTGTGTTTGGATTGACCCATTGAGGATCCAATTTATATGTGTGATGTGATATATATGGACATAAGAATGGTATTAACATATATGTATAGTAAAATAATTCCATTTTTGGTATCTTATACCATCTCACCAAGTCATCCCACTTCTTGTCTATACGAGAGAAGAGTTACATAAGGATATTAGGACACCGCTAAATTCTAGAAATAGTCTATCTCCCTGGATTCTCATTAATGATTGTCTATGGTATTTATTTCACTTTACAATCCAGTTGAGTAATTGATTATAGAAGGTGGTTGGGACATTGTTACTATTGATCACATCGTTTGACCACCCAACTATCAACTAGACTAAGTAGACCACTAATGTTCTGGTAGAAATGATGCGACCTATCATGTTATATATTCATCATAGTTGAGAGGATCACATACACTATTAAATTTTTCATACAACAATAGATACCATTCCACAATCAATATCGAATAGTTTGCAGATTTTTATGGGAATCCCTATAGGTTATCATATTGCTAGACTGATCTAGGAGATTAGAATATAATGGGCATGGAGTTGGTTAAATCTATAGAAGGGAAGGACGAAATAATACATGAGTGGATGAAGACTAGACAGATGCATTATAAGCCTTATGATGAAAAATAACACAGTCCATTGGTGTTAGAAGAAGGATAAAATGTTTTCCTAGGGTTTTCCCCTTGACATGTATTATAGAGATTAATTTATGCTGGAAAAATTTGAACGACATTCGTTTATCCTATCCAGATACTGTTTAAAGGTAGTGAGGTGGCATACCCCTTAGCGATGACTCTATAGTTAGATGGGGTACATGTTGTCTTCCATATGTCCCAGCTGACTTGGTACATTCATAAACCATTACTTGTTAGCTAATGGGGTGATATGGAAATCATGGATGGAGTAACATATACTGAGTACCCAGTAGAGATCTAGGATTAGAAGTATAAGATCTTTTATGGGTGATTGATTCCTCGTCTTTCTGTCTAGTGGCAGCAAAAAAATTTCTAGGAGGGATCATGGGATATTGAGGCATGTATTCATGATTAGTACCCAGGTTATTTTGAATTTCCCTTAATTTGGATTTGTTGGGTTGTAAATCTACAAGGTGGTGAGAATATATTGTATTTTATTTTCTTTCTACAAATTCTTTAGATTATATGGATTATTTTCAACACTAGGAACTGAGATGAAATGGGATTATGTTGGCGAGTGTTCCTAGAATAATGGATTGAAATTTATAAAATATATTAAATTTGAAAAACACATAGATTTCCTAAAAATGATGAATATCTACTAAAAAAGAGACCAGCTCATAAATATGAGGTATCCATTGAGTTAGAATGCAACGTTTACCTAAGGAATGACTTAAAATTTTTCAGCACGTGTTGTTTGTTGAATCATTTTTTTTGGTTCAAAAATGAATAACACAAATGATTAAATTATTCTATTTCATTTTCTCAATGCAACGATTCAGATTCCTTCAAATATAATATTACAGGGAACCCATAGGGTTAGGCAGATAACCTAGGAGATTTTGGAAGACTATTAAAGAGAGAATCATGGATTTTTCATGAGGATAAGTATAATAGGATCATGGATCAATTATTGAGGCACCTATTATTCGGTGGATCTTATAAATGAAAATAATGAAGCATTTGATTCATCAATTATCAATCCAATAAATTTATTTCAAGTGTTTTTTGTGTATTTATTCCCTATTAATGATTTTATAGATGATCATAGAATAATAAATAGAAATATTGAACCAAAGTTCGATTCCCATGTAGGTTTGGAATATTTTCAGGGATTTCATCGGGCAATTTCTTTTGATTTTTTTATTGAATTTATAATGGACATGGTTAGAGATTGACATAAAAATTTATTGTGGTTTTCTAATACAATTTTCTCATATGATTTTCTACACACATTATCCATTCATTTTTTTGAATTCTTGGTCTGTCCTGCAACTCAATAAATCAGGGGAAATCCATCATTACACACATATTTCATGGAACATTATTCTAGAAACATAGATTTGTCATTAGCACGACGCGATGGTAGTGAGAAGATGGTTAGGAAGAGTATCGATCAATGTATTATACTCAATTTTATGTTCTTTAGTGTGTAGAAATAAATAATGATGATCCCATTTTAATAGCAGATCCATGTCGCAAATCATTTTGATTTTGTTATGGAATGACTCAATTAGGATCTACATATAGATTTGATGAAAGGAGACCCCCCAAATAAAAGGTGTTAGCCTAATTCATTACAAAAAAAGGACGAATCAATGATTCTAGAAAATCATTATCCACATTTAGGTTAATATAGAGTTACATGGCGTGTTTGTCTCGTGAGTAGTGTCTTGGTTTTCAGGAGGAAGTTATATATCAAATTCCATGTGAACCCTATCACATGGTGTATGGTCTCTCCTAGAATTCTCAACTTGTACTCAGGAGGCACACCGAATTAGGGTGGACTACATTGATTATGTATTTCTAGGTAATCCCCCACACAGACATAAAAACCCATAAACAATATATTGATGTGTACATTCACATAGGTATACTACTTGGGAAGCCTACATGTCATGTAGTACTACACGAACATGTTTTGATGAGATGGTCCATCTCTATGGGCCATAAATATGGGGAAGGGACACCATGGGGGACCCCTAATAAATTTTGTGTTTCATTTGACACATATCTTAGATCTCTTAACCACTATATCATGGAAAACATTCATTAGGGTTTGTTCGAATTTTCCATTACCTGCTATTTAGTATGGAATTGTTTCTTATTATTCAGACATCAATCCCATCAGCAGGGCTTCATGGATATAGTCTCTTGAATCCATTTAAAATTTAAAGAGTTGGATACTCTATTCATCTTTGTTCCATAACTAGATTTATTGGTATCTTTGTGATTAACATTGATTCTCTATATATTGGGTTAATCTATATTGAATTGTTGGTATCACCCCATAGTAATGGCAATGATCCAGATCGGGGAACTTTATTATTTTTAGACTCTTTTTTTTTCTAATCATGGTGAGGCACAATGAACAAAAACTCTCAGATAGATACCATTGATGCTAGCAGACATGGGAGTGTGTTATCCTGAATGAATGATTAGTGGAATCAGAGTTCTAGAATCCAAGGTTAGTATAATATTTTATCTTCTTGCCTCTAGATTTTGTTCTTATATTGAGTATATCTAAATATTCATATTATATATATTTTAGATATATAAATGAGTTGGTCTTACTAAATTGAATTTTTTATATGATTGGTGGTTTCGAGTTTCCATTATTTGTATTTTTATACACACCCCATCAATGTTTTTCCCACATGTGTTGTGTATTTTGTAGATAATAAGACCTTTTATAGAGGGATACATTGAGAAGGTAAAAAAGGTGATTAAAGTGATTGGAATGAACTAATTTTTCCTATTAACAAACAATGATTAGTCCTAGTTCATAAATTTCTTTTTTGGATTTTTTTTAAAGACTCATTGTGGTGGGATTGTATTTTTCTCGACATTACATTCTTTGACAACAAAAAAATACTCTGGTTATAAGATTATATGGATTCATTCATATGTTTTATTCATTTTATATAAAACATTGTTTTGTCTTAGTGACCTCTTTGGGTGTACATATATTTAGGTTCAAGACACCCATGTTAGTTATATGCTTAAATGGCTCTAGTCTCCAACCCCATTCCTATTGGAGTCATTCATGGAGATTCACAGTATGGGACACACTGGGAAGGACCGTAATAAAAATATCATGAAAAATTAATTAATATATGATACCATAGCTTTATCTTAGGTCATCATAGTCATCCTAAATTTAAATCCTTTATGATGGTTCATAATGAGTATTTTAATTTACAATGTGTATCCCATGGAAGTTTCAAACTATTTGTGTATTAATGACCATTTTCATATACGAGGTTATGATCATGTACATCTCAATGTTACCTTTTTGTATTTATTACCCCTCGGAGAAATTGTTTTAGAGCCACATCTACTTGTATTATCAAAAAATTATACAATTATATGTAAGCCACTAACTATGTCCTTCCTCAAAATTCCGGTAAATTATCTTACACATCAACTCATCCTTCAAAATATCCATATACATGTTCATAGAGATATCATTATGGATTTCTGGTACAAATATATAATGGTTAACGAAACCAATATTATTATACCAAATATAGTGTCCCAATCTTATCATATATAAATATTACATAATATTTTATGGATGTTCATTACATTGCTCAATCACATGCCTAAGGACCATAATACATTAGTATATTTGGAAACCTATAAACAGAACAACTATTCCATATTTAAAATAACCCATGTACCATTAAGAATGAAATAACTAGAACCATTTTTTTTATATCATATGGAATACATTTCATCATTACATGGGGGGAAGGATTGATGTTAATGGGTGAGATAAAATTCATAGTATGTGTAAATAAGGGATATACATAACCCTAATAGGATCAGAAGATTATCGGAACATGATAATAACATTGTAAAACCATAAAATTCATATCTATTATCATAATATTGATTAATTTAACAAATATTAATTTTTTCACAAGATATGAATCATAACAGGATCAATGAACAAGATCCATGAGGGCATAAAAATGTCATGGGGCATACACATAATCATAGAAAATATTATGGAATGGCTACCATCCAAAAAATTCATAACTTATTGGGAATGGGATAAAAACTCATGTACCAAATTGAATATTGGTATGAACTCTTGTACATCATATATAGGGAATTTCCTAACCATCCGTGTAACATTTTTTCAGGATTTTGATAAGAACATGTGTACCCTATGAGCTCATATAACTTTTTTCATTACCTAATTCATTGAACATATATATAAGTCCAACATTTAACATAATTAAAATCATACTTCTGTTTTCCAAAAGATCATAAAACCTTCATCATATCATAGAAAAAAAAATTAATGGGTTTTATTAAAATTTTATCATGTCATATGATGTGGAAAAGATATAGGTTTCATAATTATTTCATCATTTCGTCATATAATATCCCATGGAGAAGAAGTAGGTTTTATTAGAAATCTGTCAATGTATAACATTTCTATGAGAACTAGGTTTCATAAATATTATTTAATTATTCACATTAAAAATAAATACATATAATAATAATGGTATCCATGATTATTTTCTATATTATGTAAAGTGTTACTTATATATATATTATCTTAGATGTTAAATTGTTTTTGACATTTATTTAAAAAATTTCATTATAAAAAAACTATTATCAATTTTAAAAAACATAAATCGTGATACATTTTAAAAATTAATTTCTTTAAAAATTAACCTGAAAATATATAAATTAGAAAGAAATGATTATACTTTTCAAGAAAATGGTGTTTTTAATTCATTGGAAATTTTTATAATAGAGGTTACATTCATATTTTCTAATAAATCCAAAACGATGATTATTTTGAAAAAGACATGAATAATTTTACACCCCTTGGTTTTGAAAATAAATATTGAATGAATGAAGCCTTGTGTCCCTACAAAACAACACCTTTTTTAGTCTTTTTGATAAATACTACTTTGCCTCTACTATGTTATGAATTTCCAAAAACTTTCATATAGAGTTGTGATCAGTAAGTCACTTGGAATCTGATAGAACAAACGTGATTTTTTGCGAATAATAACATACCCTTATGAATAGTAATTTGAATAGTAATATTACCATTATGAATTAAAAATAATTATTATATTTTATTTTATTTTTTTAATAAGATAATGATATCTTAATTAATTTTTCAATGTTATATAAAACTAATGATACCTATAAAATTTATTATTTTTTAAATAAATATGATTTTATTTAAATATTTATATAATAATATATATAAAATTATATTTCAAAAATGGAGTTCATTTTTGAATTTTACACATAAAAAAATTTTATCAGGGAATTTTTATGATTTTTCAAATATTCGTTATTTTTTTATAAATAATGAAATACCGTAAAATATCATATATTAAAATTAGTAGTTAACTCGTATCCTCCATTATAACCCCCCCTCACTCCCACTTCTCCTAAATCCATTAATAATTAATTCTCCTTAGTGTTCTTCTCAAATATCCTTCCCTAGTATCTAGCCACGTCCCTAAAGCTCTTGGACATCACAAAACACTGAAACCCCTTTCTCTAAAGTGATTCTCATGGAGGTGTATTCAAGAGGTATGTTAATATTTTATTTCATTCATTTTCATTTGATGTTTCTTTCTATAGTTATCCTCTTCTAATCCCCTTGTTCTAAATGAACATTATAACTACATTATAATAAATATAATTGTATTATATCATGTGAATCAAAGCACCATAATCAATATTCCTACTCTATATCTTTTATTTTTTTTAATGAAATCAACGTCCATGTGGTTCCAATTTACAACCTTCGTGGATGACGAAGATTCGTTAATAAATTTATCTTTCATTAATAGTCATTAAAAAAAATTTATGTTTTAACAAGGCTATAATATATGTATGATAACCTATATAATTTTCATGAACACATATATATATATATATGTATAATTAAATAATATTTCCAATCCAGTTCCTAATAATCAATATAATTGTAAAATAATCTATGTGAATGTCATTAATGATTCATCTAATGATTCATCCTCATTCCATGTATCCTAATGATATAAATTTCTATTAAAACTAATTTATGTTCATAACTAATATTTAAATTCAATTCTGGTGATATAAATCCATTCTACATGAACTCAATTACATAAAACCAAGAAATACGATTATGATAATCAAGGAAAATAAAACTCTAGAAAGACATATTTTTACCACATAACTAAAAAAATGACATAGATGAAATAATAAAATCATGATAAACTAAATACATGTTTAATATTTTTGGAATTACATTATTAATATGTCTAATTGTATAATCCAGGACCTTATTTTTAAGGGTGAAACACATTCGAACATAAGGTAAGGGTTTTTTACCCGAACATCCATTTTCATACGGGTTACTTTTACTTTATATTAACCGGAATGAAATTATTATTTTTTGTTAGATACTTCTCAAAAATTATTTTTTATTTTTATATATATTTTTACCAACCATAATCCTTCCTTATTTTCTTGGGAGTAAGATGTTTTAAACAGATTGTTCAAAATTATTTCTGAAATAAAAGCATGATTCAATGAAATTTCTCATATTCTTAAAAATTTTAATGGGAAATCTA
This sequence comes from Viscum album, assembly GCA_963277665.1. Taxonomy (NCBI): domain Eukaryota; kingdom Viridiplantae; phylum Streptophyta; class Magnoliopsida; order Santalales; family Viscaceae; genus Viscum; species Viscum album. Next base: position 1,031,492,543 of record OY728125.1, read on the forward strand.
TAATATTTTTTCCAAACCATTTTCATTATTTAAGAAATAATTTTATTATTTTAATACCATATTACATCACTTCATGTATTATAAAAATATTTTTCCAAAAGAACTTTTCCTTCCAAAGTAAAAGAGTAAATATCTCAAGAATTACACGAAGATTTTATATGAGTATATTCGTCTATTTAAACACTCTTGTTGATTTTTATGTATTATTGGGATTAATATTTTATTATATCATATAACATAATTTTTGTAAATTAATATGATTAGTTTAACTATTAATGTGATTTTTTGAAACCATTCACCATATTACTCTGAATGGTTAGTTTTCATGTTTAATGATTGGGGAAGTTGGTTAAATTTCCCATATCTATTTCAATATGAATGTATATATTGTTTATATTGGTCTCTAATCATATGATGAATGCATTGGAATTATAATGGGATTGGTGAGGTCTACTATTTCCCATTGATGCATCAGTTGGTCTCATTAGAAAAAATAGACATGGACTTGGTTGAGGCCTTGCCCATTTTGAGTTATGGATTTGGCCGAAGCCTTAATAATTTTAGACATCTACACTGAGGCCTTGATGGTATATTTAAAAATGTCCGGAATATGATCTTCCCTCATTATTATAATTGTAAATTAAAGTTCATGTTGTTATTTTACTATTAGAATACCCATGATTGTGTTTAATTTTGGAACTATTTACTCATTTCATATTCCTTCCATGATGTGTTCAAGATTAATTTTTTTAATGGTATGTGTTTTCAATTTTTCATAATGGCTAATGTTTATGTTATCTTCCTCTTTATTTCTTTCGCTTTCTCAACTTTTGATCTCACCCCATTCTTAATTTTTATTTTCCCAAAGTATGAATATTTAAATAATTCATGACATGTAGTAATAATCTATGAGGCATGAATGTTTTTTATAGAATAATTTTTTATTGTATTTACATTCATGATGTATTGTTTGAATAATATATATATTATGTTTCCAAAACATACTAGGTAGTTGTTTTGACACTCATAGGGGATATTATTAGGATAATTTAGATTTTTATTACAAGACATTATAAAGGATTTGAAGGAAAACATTCATAAAAGAAAACATGTTTCTGATTATTGGATATGCACTCATAGAGTTTCAATTTCTGGTATGTATTTTGATAATTTAGGATTGTACATTATGATTCATTACCAAATATATTGTATTCCTTTATCTAGAAAGGTAGATTAGTAGAAGGAATGGAAACTACATGAACATGTGTATCCCATATATTGATTGACCTCTGATTCAAGATAATTATGTTGGCTCTAGAAATGAAAATGGTGAAGGTAAAATGATAACTATACTAGGAAAAAATACTAATGTAATGAACAATAACCTTACCTCTATGTAGCATCTAGATCCACCATGTGAAAGAGATTTATAAGATTACTTTATGTGACCAAAAACATCATCATTAAATGGTAATAAAAACCCATTTGTAGTTCAGCAGTGTAAAAGTTCCCAAAAGAATATATTTCTCACTTTGGGATGTAACAAAAGGGAGAAGTTTGTCATGGTGGTTAATCATTATAGACACCATGAAATGTGTTCCATGCACTTATCTAAAATTGATGTTCTATTTATATATGCCGCTACTTAGAATTACCACAAACACGATAAAAAAGATCACAGTTCATCTCTGTATTTGTCATAGGGGTTAGTGACAGTATCAAAAGCACCATCCTGAAGGGTTGAGACTGCTGCCCAACACTGATTCCAAGCAGGGGAGTTGGGGTGCAGCCCCCAGTGGTATCAATTATTTATTTGGTGATGTCCCTAAAGATGCGCACATGGTACCTGCACACAAATACATGTGCACCACCATGATGGAGCTGATTGAAGTATTTATATTGGCTATGTCCTTAAGGTGTCACCATATTCTTTCCAAAACATTATTTTCACACAAGTCATTTGCGTACCAAATCTCTTTTCACCTAGCTAGCGTGCTAGTCACTTGTGCACCCAAACTCCTCTTTACAATGGTACAATTTTCACCTATAAAGAGACCCTTGGGGTCTTCATTTGTACAAACAAATTTTTCCAAAGCTGAATTACTACTATGGTCACCCTAGTACTTCACCCCAGTCTTCTTAAACATTAAAGGTAGTTCATCAATACATTGAGCTAAGGATTTACGGGGTGATCACTGGGATAATGTTCTTTTTGTGTTTTAAAACCATAACACATGCACACCTAAACTTCCCAACCTCCCCAAATCAGAAATACTTGTGTGCCTCCAATTCATTTCACAGGAACATGAGAGCCCTACTTCTTGGACCACCTGTGAAAACTCTTTAAGGATTGATAATGTTCTCTCCCATGTATTAACACATAGGTTGTTCATCGCTTAAGTGTACATTAGGTCTCCAATGTTTACTTGTGCGCCCATACATGCACTCTCTTACCATATTGGGTGCCCCTCTTTGATTCACATACTCTATTTAATCTACAAGCCATCAAGAATTCCTAATTTCCATTCATGGAAAGGCATATTTATCCTTGTATCCCTTGTCTGAAAGTGATACTATTGATACTTCCACTAAAACCTCCTGACATATCAACCCATTAGGAAAGGCACACCAGTGTGTCTCTTTTTTGGGTTAATATTTCCATTGTAATAGTTTTCCACATTTGATTCATAATGGGGTTAGGATGTTAGGGTTAGTGTCCTGAGAACCAACAGATTTGTACTTTGATTAGATAATTTTTCACTTATTATATATTGTTCATTGTTCTGCATGACTATAATATAATAATGTCCTAGATTATTTGTTGCATTGATAAGGTCATGGTAGATCCCGGATATGATGAGAACCTAGAAATGCTATAACAATATTCTTAAATAAAGTTCTATGATTGGATGACATACTATTATAGGACACATAGTATATAGACCATCATGTGTGAGTACTCGATAGAAGATGGGACTCTCTCTCATGGAGTTCTTACTTTTTAATCTCCAAGATTGGAGATTATGAGAACAGACCCGCCAGTAGCAATTCTGCATGTCATGGTGTCATCGGACTTTGCTATCTACGAGCATGTGTAATGGTCCTTAGACTGGAAGATTATCATAGACTCATGTAATGACTCACACAGTTATATTTACTTATGAAAACCATCACGCAGACAGTTGGCGGGAAGTAGGGTACATTGGGTGCGTCACGAGTGACATGCTGTTAATGGATAAGTCGAGGAAGGATTTGTACCTTCCATTTATTGAATTTGATATCTCAGCCCTTTGATTGAAATAGAACTGTCGCATTAAATTCCATGGCCATGGTGTAAATGACGAGTTTATTTCAGGAAGTCAAAGAACGACGGATCAAGCATATAGGTTTATGACACTGCCATGAAACCTGCTTGATGAGATTTCAAGACAAAGGGATTAAATTAAACATTAAGTGTTTGTATGAGGTGATACTCAATGAGGCATCAACTACTTTCTCTTGGGTTCCTTGACCCGTTGCTAGAGAGTAATCTTGGACATTAGGCAACCTCGCCTAATGCCAACGAGAAAGAGGACTAGAGGGTCACACACTAAGTGTATTCAAGTATCTCAAGTAGAATAAAAATTATTCCCGTACGAGGATTAATAATTATTCAAGGAAGTCTAAATCTTTTTAATGATGGAGGAAAAAGGAAATGAACAACAAGATATACACGCCGTGTATTAATGATTACATTCCACTTAGTTTTTCATGGAAAACAAGTACACACCATGTATTAATAATTACACACCGTGTAGTTCTCTTTATGGAAAGGAAATGATAAATGAAAACAAGATATACATGTCATGTACATTGAATGAACACGCCGTGTAGTTTTTAATAAAAAACATGTACACAACATGTATTTATTAATACATGTCGTGAGTTTTTCCAGTCGGGATTTTGAGAATATAATATTGTTTTAAATGATATTTATTATAATCTGTGTGGGTGCTTGTCAAGGAATTAATTATTCGACATGTGGTTATAAATAAGAGTCAATGAAATAAATAAAATGTGTAATGTGTTTATTTATTGTCATAACTCAACAACCTCAAGCCGGATTATAAATATCCTTACAACCCCAACTCTTTTCCTACACACACACAACAACTCTGGAGAATTCTTTCAAGGACGAAAAAACCTCTTCCTCCAAGAACGCTCTCAAAACCGAGAGAGATCCCCTTCCATCGGATCAAAAAGATCTAAGGCGGAAAACGCAAGAAAAGGTTTCTCCACGCTAGCACCCAGAGACTCCTTTGGCGACATCCCAAGATACAAGGTACATGTGTGGATCACAGGTAGAGGAGGTATACACTTGGCTTCTATGACACAGTGATGGATCACATCGGAATGTGATCAAGAACTTCAACGAAGAAAGAACACCACAAATGTATTTCTTTTCAATTACTTAAATTAATTATAATCAACCTATAACGATCCTACTTTGTGGTTCCACAACTTTCTATTTATTTTGTCTATTTCTGTGATTCGATTTGTGGAGACTGGCGTTTATCGTAGTATTGATCCCGGATTGATCATTTTTAATGAAAAAAAGCCATGTGGGCACATCCACCCACACGCTTCTGCTACGCCTAGACCCTTTAAATGGTATTAGAGCGAGGTTACAACCTTGATTAAAGTTATTTGATTTTCGTTGATAATTTACGCAATTATGTTTGATTCAATTTGAAATAAATCATACTATAAATATTAATAAACGAGATATGTTCTTCCTCCTTCGATTCTTGATTCATATTAGAGAAATGGCCTTTAAATTTAATTCATGATTAAAATAAAAATGAGGATCTCATCTGGAGGAGCCTCTCTTTCTGTCTGTAGAACACGATATCACACGACATGTAATTAAAACTACACACCATGTACTTAGGTTCATCGAACCGGCACTAGTCCACCATACCATGCCATGTGAATTGAATATGCCTTAATATTAATCATGTAGTATTGACCATAATTGAATATCACGTGGAACCGGAAAACACGGTGTGTATGATTGAGCAACACGCCGTGTAGTCCATTCCGGCCTAGGTGAAACCATGTACTAGGATTTGCAGTGTGCCGTATACACGGGATCACCAGGCCAGTTACTGCGTAACAAGGATGTAGACGCCGTGTATGATTTATCTACATGTCATGTACTACAAAATTTACAAAGTACTGAAAACATGCCAAAGCCCTCGGTGTGTACTTTGGATAAAAAGTGAAAAGAAATACACGCCGTGTAATTATAAACTACACGCCATGTACTTTCCAGAAATGGAATTTCACCAAGTTTCCTCCAGTGTACAAAGACTCATACATGGAATATGGATGAGAATAATCTCAAGGAAATTCAGAAATTAATTTAAGATAAAGAATTAATTAATTATAAGATCTTAATTAATTGAATTCGAGCACGACTTATCATAAATGAAAGAACGATTAAAAGAATTTGAATTCTAAATTTTCATAAATGTTTTTGCATGCTATGGATGATCATGAGATTGACCAAAGACCCTTTGTATGTGTATGGTTTCATTTAAATTTATTTAAATTTGATGGACTAGGAGGCTTCTTCCAATAAAATGTAGGGCCTGCATGCCCATGGATTCTTTAAGGTAACCCCATGTAATGGAGGATCTCCCAAGCCAGAGGAGATGGTTCAAATCCAGAAGCCAAGTCGAAACCAAAACAAGAAGATATAAAGGTGGACAGGTGGGAACTGCAAAACACGAACCACCAGGTTCAGGGTGTTTTCCCCTAGGTTAGGGTTAGCTTATCAAAACCGCTAGGTAAGATAACCAATAGAAGGTCATGATCATGCCATCTTATTTTATTTCTGTCTAAATTACATGGTTTATTTATTATGTATGTGTTGTCACAATCACATAGTTAATAAAATGAACAAGCATGAAAAGATGGAAAGAAATAAATCTGGACTATGCGTAAACATTATCAGAACATTGTTAATCACTGAAGCAAGCATCACTTAATATTAACAAGCATTTGATAATGCAAAAAACTACGCATAAATGATTAAAATCCCTCAATACCATATTATGTCAGACCTAGCCATCTGTTACCTGATTAAGGGAAAGACTCAATAAAACTATGTGTTTGACCAACCCATTTTGGGATAGTTACGTTTATAAATGAATCCCTTATGAAATTTTTCAGGGTGACATAACCATATTACATCATGAGAAGTATCCCTTGATGGACTTGATGTAATATTGGAGGCAAGAGTGGAGGAAATCCAAGTCAGGATTTCAGGATTTGGGAGTCCACTCAACAGATCAAGGAACTATAATCTCACAGTTGGAAAATACCTGCCTACCTAAATACCTTCAAAAAGCTTGACCAGCCCTTGTTGGGGTTATGTGAAGGGGAATATGGATCGTTGCCACTAGAATGTCAAAGCAACTGGACATTCTGAGTTCAATGGTGAGGGCCATTGGGTCTTGATAAAATATTGGGAGACTTAACAAAATTTAATATTTCTCATAAAATGTAATCAAGAAAGGACTGATAAATCTATTTTTTTAATTTGTAGAATCAAAATTACAAACACATCAGCCATATTTTCTTTGTGATCAATTTTGGATAAAGACTACATCCTCACCAGTAGAAACTTTCAAGAATGCTTTTGGTGCCTTCGGGTTATCCTTTTCCATGAACAGAAGTTTTACATGCTGGAGTTCTCACTTCCTGATTCTCCTACCCCAAGGGTGAGTGATGAATATTTCCTAGTCTATGATCAACATTTGAACAACGCACTCGATGTTCAATGTTTGATGTTGTCATCTATGTCTATTGAGCTCATGAAGTCTCATGAAGACATGGATTCCTATAGCATGCTCAAGCACCTCTGTGGTTTATACCAGGAGAGAGCAAGACATGAAAGGTTTGAAAACTCCAAGGCTCTTTTCCTGAGAACGCTTGGAGAGGGTGCCCCAAGAAGGCCTCAAGTTGTCAAGCTCATTAGCTACATTGATAATTTAGAGGTTATAGGGTTTAAACTCCCCGAAGAACTGGGTACCGATCTCATTCTTGAATCACATCCTGATAGATTCTCAAACTTTTTTGTGAACTTCAACATGAACAACAATTTGAAGTCTCTGTTTGATCTTCTTATCCTTATTCACCAAGTGGACAATGACATGAATCGTGAAAAGCCTTATTTCCTCATAGTGAATAAAATGAAGGGGAAGGAAAAGATATTTAATCCCAATGCTTCTTCAAGGCCTTCCATGAAAAGGAAGATCAAAGGGGAGGCAAAAAAACATGATGTTGTTTGTTTCGCATGTGGCAATAAGGGCCATTGGAAGAAAAAATACACCCCGAAAAGGAAGCAAGGGGAAGCTTCAGGTGCGTTTTTTATTAAATGAAATCTATCTATTTCTACTAATTGGGTATTAGATACTGCTTGTGGTGATCAAATCTATATCCAAGTATAGGAACCAAGTAGATTCAAGAAGATTGACCGTGGGGAGGTAGATCTATGAGTAGCCAACAGAGCCAAACTTGCTGGTGTAGCTGTCGGGGACTACCACATCACACTGCCTACTAGGATGGTCATGGTTTTGAAAGGATGTTATTATGTACCCTCTTTAACCAAAAACATTATTTTAGTATCCAGATAAGATACTCCTGGATTCATCTTCAAAATTGGAAGTGGATGTTTCTATTTTTATAATGATAGCATTTGTTTTGGTAGGGAATATTTATATAACGACCTTTATATGTTAGACTACAAAAACCAAGTAATAGAAATCGATAACAATGTTAATTCACATGACTCATACCATAACCAACTTTGGAATCACAGGCTAGGTCATATCAATGAGAAACATTTGACAAAATTACATCAAGATGGGTATTTAGATACATTCGAACTAAATCCTCTAGGTGTATGTCATGCATGTCTACATGGAAAAATGGCCAAAGACCCTTTTAGTGAAAAAGGTGAAAGAGCTAAAGAGCATATAGAATTAGATCACATAGATGTGTGTGGACCATTTCCAGTTGAAGCAAAGGGTGGGTTCTCGTACTTCATAACTTTTACTGATGATTTAGTAGATATGGATATATCTACTTATTGAGGTATAAGTCAGATTATTTGGAACGGTTCAATGAATATAAGAATGATGTTGAGAACCATATTGGTAAGAAGATTATGAAACTCCGCTCAGACAGAGGAGGAGAATATCTTAATCAGGACATCATTGTTTTTTTATGGTAGTTTTTGATTCTATCTCAACTCACTCCTCCTTACACACCTCAGTGGAATGGTGTAAGTGAAAGTAGGAACCGCACCATGTTGGACATGGTGAGATCAATGATGAGTCATGCGAGTCTTCCATTATCCTTTTGGGGATATGCATTACAATCAACAACAGACATACTAAACCAAGTACCAACTAAATCGATAAATGGTATTCTATATGAGTTATGGAGTGGACGCAAAGCCATGTTATCGAATTTACATGTGTGGGGTAGCAAAGGATTTGTTAAGGCCTCTTCAGGTAACAAAATTACACCCCGAGGCACAATGTGTATCTTTATAAGATATCCCAAGGAAACAAGGGGATAATACCTATACAACCCCTCACAAAAAAGGTTATAGTGGAAAGACATGACATATTCCTTGAGAGTGAGCACACATCCAAAAGAGATAGTGGGAGCGAGATACACTTCGATGAAGTCGAGGCTCAAGATACTGAAGAGTTGGTACAAGAACACATTCCACAAATCCCCATGGAAGAACAATCTGTTCCAGAGACACAAGAACTGCGTAGGTGCATGATAGAGGTAAGAGAAGCATAAGGATATGGTTTTCTTGCCACCAAGGATGGCGACTCATTATTGGTTGACAATGATGATCCTCTTACCTACAAGGAAGCAGTTAAAGGCACAATCATTGCCAAGTGGCAGGAAGCCATGAATTCTGAAATAGATTCCATGTACCAAAACCAAGACTGTATTTTGGTAGATCTTCTAGTTTATGTAATACCTATTGATAATAAATGGGTATTCAAGAAGAAACCGGACATGGAGGGTAAAGTCAGCACCTATAAGGCATGACTGGTTGCAAAAGGTTTTAGACAACGTCAAGGAATTGACTATGATGAAACATTTTCACCAGTTGCGATGCTAAAATCCATAAAAATATTATTTTCCATTGCCGCTTAACATGAATTTGAAATTTGGAAAATTGATGTCAAAATAGACTTCCTTCATGGTAACCTCTAGGAAGATGTTTACATGACACAACCTGAAGGGTTTGTGAGTCCAAAAGATGCCAACAAGGTATGAAAGTTGTCGAAATCCGTTTATGGATTAAATCAAGCATCATAGTCATAGAAAATTTGTTTTGATGAAGCTATAACAGAATTTGGGTTTGTTAAGATAGAATGTGAGCCTTGTGTCGACAAGAGGTTTAGTGGAAGTGCGGTCGTTTTCTTAATAGTATAAGTTGATGACATATTACTAATTGGAAACAAAGTACCTATCTTACAGTCAGTTAAGGCATGGTTGCAAAAATGCTTCTCCATGAAATACATGGGCGAGGCAACATATATTCTTTCGATCAAGATCCATCGTGATAGATCCAAGAGAATGTTGGACCTGAGTCAATGTACATACATTGCCATGATACTTAAGAGATTCAGTATGGAACAATCTAATAATGGATTGTTTCCAGTGTCACATGACATTTATCTTTCCAATAAAATGTGTCCTAAAACACATGAGGAATGAAAGATAATGGAAAGGATCCTGTATGCATGTGCGATTGGGTATGTCATTTATGATATGCAATGTACATGGCTAGATGTTGCTTACGCATTAAGTGCAATAGGCAGATATCAAGCTAATCCAGGAGACCACCATTGGATAGAATTCAAGACTATCATTAAGTATCTGAGGCGTACTAAGGATATGTTCCTGGTTTATATAAGAGATGAGGAACTTTTCATCAGAGGAAATCTAGATGCTAGTTTCTAGACTGATCAAGATGACATGATGTCACAGATTGGATACGTCTTCAGTTTGAATAGAGGTGCAGTGAGCTGGAAGAGCTCAAAGCAATGTGTGGTGGCAGATTCTACAGCGGAGTTTGAGTATATCGCAGATTATTATGTAGCTAAATAAGCAGTATGGATGCAAAGCTTCGTACAAGACCTGTATTTAGTACCGAGTAGTACAGATCCTATCACACTCTATTGTGATAATACTGCAGCGGTGGCACCGGAAAAAGAGCCATGGTCACATCAGCAGACAAAGCACATACTTCGGAAGTATCATCTCATTAGGGATTTTTCTCAGAGAGGTGAAGTTGTAGTGAGCAGTATTTCCATGGAAGACAATGTGGCAGACCCCTTGACTAAAGCCTTGACTCAGTAGAAACATGATCATCATGTGAGGTATGGGGGATTAAAAGTCATAGACAATTGGCTCTAATCCAAGTTGGAGTTTGTTAGGGTAGGTGTACTGAGAACCAACTGATTTGTACTTTGATTATATAAATTTTCACTTATTATATATTGTTCATTATTCTGCATGACTATAATATAATAATGTCCTGGAATATTTGATGCATTGATATGGTCATGTATGATCCCTGATATGATGAGAACCTTGAAATTCTATAACAATATTCTTAAATAAAGTTCTAAAGTTTGATGACATACTATGATAGGACATACAGTATACAGACTGTCATGTGTGTGTACTCGTAAGAAGACGAGACTCTCTCTCATGGAGTTCTCACTTGGTAATCTCCATGATGGGAGATTATGAGAACAGACCCGCCAGTAGCAATTATGCATGTTTTGGTGTTATCAGACATTTCTATCTACGAGCGTGTGTAATGGTCCTTAAACTAGAATATTATCATTGACTCATGTCATGACTCGCACACTTAGATTTACTGACGAATACCGTCACGCAGACAGTTGGCAGGATGTAGGGTACGTTGGGTGCATCACGAGTGACATGTTGTTAATGGATTAGTCGATGAAGGATTTGTCCCTTCCACTTAATGAAGTTTATGTCTCGGCCCTTTATTGAAATAGAATAGTCGCATTAATATCCTTGGCCATGGTGTAAACAACGAGCTTATTTCAGGAAGTCAAAGATTGAAGGATCAAGCATATTATTGAATGGAACTTCCATGAAACCTTCTTGATGAGATATCTAGAAAGGGATTAAATTACACAGTAAGCGTTCTTATGAGGTGATATTTCAATGCGGCGTCAACATCTTTCTCTTGGGTGCCTTCACCAGTTTCTAGACAGTAATCTTGGACTTTAGGCAAGCTCACCTATTTCCAATGAGAAAGAGGCTTAGAGGGTGACACACTAAGTGTATTCAATTATCTTAGGTAGAATAAATATTATTCTCATACGTGGATTAATAATTATTCAAGGATGTCTAAATCGTTTTAATGATGGATGAAAAAGGAAATGAAAAACAAGATATACACGGTCTGTATTAATGATTACACGACGTGTCATTTTTCATGGAAAACAGGTACACATGGTGTATTAATAATTACACGTCATGTAGTTTTCTTTATGGAATAGAAATGAATAAATGAAAACAATATATACACGCTGTGTACATTGAATGTACATGTGGTGTAGTTTTCAATGAAAAACAAGTACACGCTATGTATTTATTAATACACGCCAGGTAGTTTTTCCAGTCGGGATTTTGAGGATACAATATTGTTTTAAATGATATTTATTATAATTAGCATGGGCGCATGTCAAGGTATTAATTATTCGACATAAGGTTTTAAATCATGGTAAATGAAATATATAAAATGCGTAACGCATTCATTTATTGTCATAACTCTACTACCTCAGGCCTAATTATAAATATCCTCACAACCCCAAATCTTTTCCAACACACACACAACAACTCTGGAGAATTCTTTCAAGGCCGAAAGAACCTCTTCCTCCAAGATCGCTCTCAAGACTGAGAGAGATCCTCTACCATCGGATCAAAACGATCTATGGTGGAAAACGCAAGCAAAGGTTTCTCCGCGCTAGCACCTGGAGACTCCTTTGGAGACCTCCTGAGATACGAGGTAAACGTGTGGATCACAGGTAGAGGAAGTCTACACATGGATTCTACAATGCAATGATGGATCACATCAAAACGTGATCAAGAACAACAACGAATAAAGAACACCGCAAAAAGTTATTTCATTTCAATTAATTAAATTAATTACAATCAACCTGTTACGATCCGACTTTGTGGTTCCATTAATTTCTATTTCTTTTGTCATTTCTGTCATTTGATCCATGGAGACTATTGTTTATCATCGTATTGATCCCGGATTGATCATTGTTAATGACAAAAAGTCAAGTGGGCACATCCACCCACGCACTTCTGCTACACCTGGAACCTACATAGGATTCATGGGGTGTCTATGGGTTTTAATATCCATGGTCACATAGACCTTTATCTCAGAAACTATGTTGGGATATTTCTTATTTGGAGGAGGGTAGGGTCATGCACTCTCCCTTACCAAAGAGACGGCCCGAAACCCCATGTCTCTTCTAGGGAAGATAATTTTCACTTGCTTTTCTCCCTTTTGAAAAAAGGGAGAAGTCTCCCTTCCCTACCAGGATCGATTAAAGGGAAACCATCATAGTGTAAGCCCTTATATTTTCTAGCAAGAGGTATCATCATTTATCCTCCTCTATTATTTGGTACCAAATACAAGAAGAGATATTTTCACGTGGACTTTTGTTACCCTTTCCCTCTCTTGTGGGGCTTTGTCACCCTGGGAAGCCATCCTGGTGTAAGGCCCTTACCATCATCCCTTCATCCTTTAATTGGAAACTTGTAAAATGTGACTGGAAAAAATGTAATGCTTTTCCCCAATCCCTCTTACTAGGTTTACTTTCCCTCATCCAACATCACCACCATAGGCTCCCCCACTTCCACCAGACGATGAAGAATAAAATTTGAAAGTGCAAGTGGCATTGATGAATCACTAAAATACTCTTTCTTCTCGCACTTAGAATGAATCATGTTGGATTTTGGAATCGTGGTGATAACAACATGTACACAAACACCCATATAGAATGAACTACATGAACTATGATTCATGTTCAAACCATGATACGTAGGATGCCCTCGGAGGGCCCGATCCCACTGGATATCCTCTTAAGGAATCCAACATTAAATACTATAATCCATTCATCCTACTTATGAATAATTTCCAAATTAAATCCACAAGATATCAAGGCATCCTTTTCCAGATGTAAGACCAAACTCATTTCTCTTGAAGTACTATACTCTCCTATGAGACTAATTGAACTACATGTGATTTGATTCTCATTCACATGGGATATGTAGGAAGCCCCCTTTAGGTTCATACCAAATATTTTAAGTCAAAAATGTTATCCTTGGGACATATTACCAACAGGTTCTAATCTATCATGGAAACCCACATCCATTCCAAAATCATCAGGTTGTTTTATGTATATGTCCCATAACAAATATTGACTAAACACCTTCCTCTTAGATGTACATACCCCATGACATTAAACTATATTGCTAGGTTGTTATCAAATGGCCTTAAAAGGTATGATGTGTCCCATTTAGTGGAACCTAACAACAAGGGTTCTAATTATTTTTACAAGGATTCGTAGGTAGCCAATTGCATGGGCATGATCCCAAGATAAAAATAATCCTTCTTCTCTCTGGATGATAATAAATTCCAGAGTGCCTTGCTGAGAGGAATAAAAAATTTATCATCATAATTATGATTAAATGAATATTAATATAGTATATTAGAGGATACCATTTATGGGGACCCTAAAAAACATACAGATATCTCCATCGATGAAGAATAGTGAATACATACTGATGATTCTAAATTTAACACATATTAATATGTTATTGAAAAATACAAGGGAAACATATTTCATACTTAGGTAATTAATAAGGATTCAAGAAAATATATTAATTTTATAAAGAGAGTGTCGTAGTAGACAATAATTCTCTCGAAAAGGTTGTGGTGTGTCTAACCTCCCATCCTCTCGACCAACAGACGTTTTTAAGTATTGTAACGTTCAAACATAACGAACAACTGCAATTGGAATGAAATCCCCATTTTGGTAAAGATCTATTGTATGTTTCTGTTCCATTAGTAAATCCTATGGAAACTGCCTGGAAGAAGTGATTCTGAAAACTAGAACAAACGTTTCAAGGAACTACAAAACAAAAATCGTGAACCCAACGTGAATACTTAACCATGTTTATAAACATACCCACCTGTTAGGCCCCTATACATTGATAAAGGAAGTCCACACAAAGGATTAAATCATAGTGTTTTTTGTTTTTTCATGTGCTTCTCATAATTCATTTCACTCTAAAAAATATTTCTTTAAAACAACATCTATGAACATCTCGGCTACTGCTAAAGCTAGATCCCCATCCATGGTAAAGAATTCATCACCAGCCTACCATCATCAATGCAAGATCTATAATTTTCTTGAAAATGAATATTGTTGGCATGGTACAATCCTGACATTGGAGGCTGACCGTCAGACCCTCTAGGATAGTAATAATCCTAGATCATCTGGAAAATGACGTCGGATGATCAAGAAGCAGACAGTGCCAACTACCATCATCAGATGTTTTGTCTCATTTTCCCCAAAATGCGATAATCAATCCCTCCCATAATATAGGGAGGTTGATTAAGTGGTTACATAATGCCTTAATTAAAAAAATTCAACCATCCTTCATGAGGACACCAAATAGAAATCACTGCTAGAATCGCGCGGTAGTGAACCCCTAATCTGATGGGGGTGTTTCCATTGGACATTTTTCCTAGCTCTCTCAGACTCGGGAATGAAAGATGTACCACCAAGGACAACATCTAGTCAACAATGAGTAGGTTATTATCTCTACCACTTCCTGAGAGGCCGATCAACCTATCATTATCGAAACAAACAAATGGGCACAAACACATGTTCATCCTAATTTCACTGCACATCTAACTCATCTGATAGAAACCCACCAATCTGACTAGACAAACCAAGTAGTGTATATTGAAAATGCACATTAACTTTCTTACTAGTTATCATCCATTCAAGAAGGTTTGTTTGATTGTATTTAAATATGATCATAAATCCAATGTGGTGGCATCTTGTACATAACAACATACACCAATTTACAATGGCCAATTCTTTCAGCTGTCATGTCTGACAGTAATGAAATATGTTCATCAACCATACATGATAGAAAACATCCAGATGGAAAATTCACATACTAATTTTCATTAGGTCCACCAATAGTCTCTTTTGGTAGCACCCTGAGAAGTCAGTTCGAAAGCTCCAATGGAAAATCTGGGCAGACCCAACTCTATGCCACAATACGTGAGTATTGACAATTTCTATTGACTATAAAAGGAGGAAAGTAGAAAGCACTAACAACAACTCCATATATGTAATGGACATATATTACAATTTCGGTCACTAGAGTAACTACACATATTTTATCAATGGTGAAAAGGCTGAAAAATATTTGTGTCTGTATTTTGGAAGTGTGCTAGGATATTTTAACAACTACTTCAGCAGTATTGGGGAAACATACTCATAGATTTGTCCCCACACATAGGACGAAATAATGACATTCCATCCCGGAGTAGATACATAACTCTATTCTAGTCCCAGAGGGTCATGGGTCATACTCCTCCATATCATACGGTCAATTTGACTAGGAACATACACCCATTATAATTATATATAATCAGTCCATTCTGGTAACCACTCTAAGGAAGGCACATACACCAAACCATGATAACCATTTTTTCCTAAAAGTGTCCCAACTAATTATTATAGAAATATAAGTATAATTCTGACCAAGAACTATTGGAAAATCAAGAGTCAATCCAAAATTCGGATCCTCTTAATGCTGGAGTTCATGATGACCTCAGATATTTATATGTTATAGCTTAAGGTCCTACCCCCTCATTAACAAATTATGGGAGTGGTAGTAGTAATTCTAAAATTCATCATCAGACACTTCATTATGAGGAAATGACTCATTAAAATTGTGTAAATCTAGAGTTCCTATCTTGAGATGAGATTTACGGAAACCCATTGTTTGGTGAGAAGACCTAGGAAAACGAATATTTATCCCTTTCTGTAATCCATTATGGTGATCCTACCCATGATTTCATTCACTCAAAAGGCATCTTATTTGTATTATTTCTCATTTTTAAAATAATTATAAATTTGAAAATGTATTGATGAGAAAGCCCCATTATCGTGATTCAATTGCAATCATGATTCCAGTCATTTTTATTGCCTTGTAATTGATGGGTGAAACTCTTTCTCAACCAGAATACATATTAAGGAAACGATACTTCTATGAACCACCCTTGGGTATTATTTCTTCTAATACATAGCATCCACTTTGGTTAGGCCTTGTGGAGAAACCTATAGAGAAACAGGATAAAGATGTGCTAAACATGAGGATAAAATTAGCTACGGGAGAAGTACCTATCATGTTCTGGCCATTGGAATATTCTCATAACAACATTCCAGAATTGATTATAGAGGATTTGATTCCTGATATCCGCCTCAATTTATGGAAGACTCTTCATCATTTGAAAACTAAAATATTACCGTATGATAAATATCAAAATCATTTAAAGGTAATATAATGGTTACAACTCCCAATTGACATGGCATCTCTCTCAGTTTTCCAACATCCAAAGGCTGAAAAACAGCAGAGATCCCTTTGTTGTGCATGAATCAATTTTCTAAAGAGGCTACACTAGTTAATATCTAATTCCCTGTCTACTTTTCATAATAGAGGATGGGGCTCACATGGAGCATTGGATTTCACTACACTCCAAAATTAGCAAAGTCTACCCAAAGTGGTCTCATGCAATGTCATTTCCCACATTCTTCCACAATCAATTGATTTTTTATGTAATTAAATATACAATCAAGAACAAGCCTCAACCCACGCTAATCAATGTTAAGTCCAAATAAAAGAAGTTGTTGAGTAACTTTAAATCAAGCATCTAGGAATCTTGAGCATGCTTCCTACATAGACTATGCTAGGCATCATAGAATGAAAATGTCTAAAATAGATAAGTGATCTTCTGAATAGGCGATTTGGTTGGTTGTTGGATAATGCACTGAGCTAATGAATGACAAATAATTTTCAAAATTAGAAGATAAGTTTCACAAATTTCATCCATAGTAGTTCATGAATCTCACTAGATTGCATGGTTGTGGGCCCATTAACTCATCCTTCAATTTCATTAAATAAATTTCAAATATTTGAAGAAGAAGAAGAATAGGAAAATCCCTAGACTGTAAGATTGGGGGTGTTTTCAAATATACAATCCCCTCTTCAATGGAAGTCAGTTTTCTCCAAATTAGGGAAGAAGCCACAAGGAAAGTTTACAACTAAACTATCCAAGGATTCGCTTCAAGTTACTATCATCCAAAAATTTCCCCTTAATTTATCATATAGTCAAATATATTCTCTTAGAAAATACATAGGGAGGTGATATAAAAAAAATTCTGACAGAATGCCATCGATGCATTATACATTAATGAATGTTATTAACACCACTGTAGAAGATCCTTTAGAAAATGAGGCCAAATCATTGGAACCAGATGATGAATTTGTAATTCATAATACAATACACACTGAGTCAAATAAATAATGATTGTGTACCCAAAATCATAATCTTACACAAAATCTTGGTATTCCCTCAAATAACAAACATCCACCCCTCTCAAAAATATCTAACATGTTTAATTTTAGAAAGTTAGATTAAATATCAATTTTACATAGTAGTAGGTCAATATCTTTCACTTGAAGAGTGACTTTCACAAAAAGAAGAGGAAATAAAAGAGTTTAAAATAATCAATATAGAGTCACTACAAAGCAGTATTTCTTCTAGACATACTCCCCAGGTCGGTCCTCAACTAACACATCCTATAGTAGCTTCTCCGCAAAGGTAATTTATAGTAACTATAGATGTAGATATTGAATTATCTCAACTAGGTACACAATCAATAATGGATCATATATATCCTGATTGGAATATTCCCGTATGTTATCCAAGGAAAATATTAGCATCACCATCTGTGGTTTTTCCAATCGTTGCACTAGCTCAAGCTCCCTTTGCTATACATGTATAGGTTCCAACTCATCCGAATGTTTCCCAAATGATTATGAACACAATTATGGCCTTAAAGACTATATTGGAAGCTATAGAGGGATGACATGTACCAGTTCAGTCGAAAAAGAGATCTTACCATAAATGGGTAGATGGAATTCCTCCCACACAAAATTTTGTGAATGGAACATCCCTATTCTTTAATGGTTCAAGAGATCCATAAAAACTCTTAATACACTTTTTCTCTCATTATGATCCAATGATGGGAACTTATCAACATCAAGATGTAGTAAATGTTAGGTGTTTTTTCCATTCATTATAGGGACCATGTTTTGTCTGGTATACAAGTTTACAATCTCGATCAATTACTTGATGGGAAGATATCCATAAGAAATTCCTTCTTTAATTATCCTAATTCTACCAAAGATGACAGTTTTTATCTTAATAGTTGTAAACAATGGTATAATAAAAAAGATTCATATTTCATTATGCGATGGAAAATTATTAACATATTCAATAAGTCTAAAACTCCATCAAGAAGCGTTTTTGCAAATAAGTGTTGAAAATATGCATTATGATTTAAACACACCATTGATCCCTATGAAATACAAAGGCGTGTTTTGATACCTTAATTCAATCGCTAAACAAATTTAAGATTCTATTATAGAAAGAAATGAAAAAACTCATATAATTCCATCTGCTCCAAGGAGGAGGATAGGAATGGTAGAAGCTGCTATAGTTACACTGAAGCAGGAACCGGTATCGGCTTCTACTTCAAGACCTTCATCATATCGAAGGGATCCATCTCCTATGCATTAGTAGTAATTAACAACTCAGCAATATGGTCAAATAGATCAATGTGAGAAACAATTTGTGTGATTTAAAAGTAAATTTTATTCTTTATAGACTGAACGTGTTCCTGGTTACTTCATATCTTCTCTAGAAAACAATTTGTTACTGCAACTAATCTATAGGGAGAAGGCGAATAGAGAAAATTTAAAAGTAAAAATGTGTAGAAATATGATGTTCATATGATTAGGAAAGTGATCGACCGAACTCATGCCTTTTCAAAAACACAGTAGAAACAATAGATTGTGTCTTCACCTACTTCCACCACAGAAAAAACACCTTCATAAAGAGGTCATTCCTCAAAGAAGGAATGAAATCATAAGGAAAAGTTTTGTTAGAAAAATGTGTTCTCATGTTAAGGAAAAATTATTCCTTGACCCTAGTAGATTTCACGACATCTATTTCACAAACACAGGCACCACCCCTCTAAATGGAACAATCATAATTATCTTGTCAGGCAGAATCTCTATCAGATGAAGAATTTATCATTGGTTCAATCAACGTTATCTATATAACAGATCCTTATGCTAATGGTGATTCTCATTGTCACCAATTTACACAATTGAAAAAAATTATGATGTCTTGAAACAATTTTCCCATTTACCAATCACTTTATAAATTCTAGATTCTTTGAATCTGTCAAATGTTCTTCGAGAGGAAATCATTGAGGCATTGTGGAATCCTCCAGAGAATGAAACTGATGTTGTTGCTGCTGAGGTTTACCATATAGATAATGATCATACATAATTCCATGCCCTCATATATTTTTCATATTAAGATGAAGATGATGTTTTACATGTACATATTAGACCGTTGTATTTTTTTGGCAAGATCAATGAAAGACATGTGATGAACCTTCCTTGATAATGGCTTCAGAGTCAACCTCATTCTTTTTTGTACACTTTTTCTATTGGGCCTAACTTAATCTGATTTATCTCTTTCCACTTAAATTATTCAAGTATATGACATGAATGAGAAATAACCTCTTTTAATGATTAAACTCTAAACTCACTTTGAAAATGTTGTGTCTAATTCAGATATCAAAGTTCTTTTTCTGGACACAACATTCAATATTCTGAATGGAAGAACATGGAAACATCAACACACATCAATACCTTCATCATACCACCAATTTCTTATGTGCATATTCAAAGGTCAAATTGGGACATCATATGGTGACGAGGCTCCATTCAAAACATGTTAATCTCAATACATTGAGGCATAGAATTATCACACAAAATAAACAAAGTCCATGGAAAATGAAATATCAAGAGTTAATACTTATAATGGATTGAAAATGATGCAAGAAAACCCATTCATACATTTGACTACAGATTATGTGATACCTATCAATAATATTGAAAGGTAAAACAAAATCCAAGAACTTTTCCAATAAAATCAATAATGTTCATTGTGTCAATTGATCTTGACAGAATGGTAGAAACTGTTGATCCACCAAGCATTAATGGAATCATAAATAGAGATGTCTTAATTTCATCAAATATACTCTAGAAAACCTCTACATCAACAATAAAATTAGAATAAATTTTGTAAGTGATATAGGATGTTAAATATGATCATTCCCAATCATTCATCTCTATTTTATTACGCCTGGATGACCCATTTTCAACATTAGGGTCTTATATGGTGATCTCTTCTTCAAGATATTCAAATACTGAATCCCCCTCTAACTCTAGGAGTCTTGTCTCGTCATCTACTATGAATGTGGAAACAGAAGAGATAACACATAATGAAGAAGTAGAGGAAGATCTTGGGGATGCCCCTCCAGCATTTGAGAAAGGTCTCTCGGCAACTGTGGATGAGCTCGTAGAAATAAATCTGGGTGTAGAAGAAGATCCACTCCCCACTCTAATTAGTGAGGCCATGTCCTCTAAAATGAATGAGGAGTATAGTTCATTTATAAAGAATCATTAATATATATACTATTGGAATTATATTAAAATGCTAGGACAAAATCCTGATGTAGCCACCCATTATTTGTGTTTTCCAGAAGAACATCGTGGATTCAAGATGACTGTAAAAAGGAAGCACCCAAGATATGCCTCTAAAATTAAAGGTGTTGTTGATATGCTTATAAATTCTAGCATTTTCAAGAATGTGAAATATCCCAAATGGCTGTCTAACATTGTCCCAGTGAAAAAGAAGAATGCTAAAATTAGTGTCTGTATTGAGTTTAGAGATCATAACCATAATTTCCTCAAAGATGATTTTATATTTCCAATTACAGAGCTTCTAATTGATTCAATTACTGGATTTGAAGATATTTCCTTCATGGATTTCTACTCTGGGTATAATTTAATCTATATGGAATTATAGGCTGAAGAATCTACAGCCATAAAATCCCATCAAGGTGTGTTTTTCTATAGGATAATACCCGTTGTCTTATAGAATGTGTAACGCCCCGACCCTAGTTAACCAGAGTCAGGGCATTATTAACAAACATTTGTATGATCCAAAAATATCAAGTCTCAAAATACCTATTAGTCTAGTATCCTTGGAAACACTAGGTACATTCATTAGGTTTAATTACACAATAAATTGGAAAAATAAAACATCATTGTTTCCAAAGAAAATGCTAAGATCCCATATACTACCCCTGCATGTTAGTCATAATATACTTCTTCGCATCCTGGGAAAAATAAAACATAGAAAGGGGTGATCTCAGATGCTTAGTAAGGAAAAAAATATAGTGGAAACTTTCATAAATAAACATAAACATTTAAGTGAATGTATAACAAAAACAAAATCCTTTTAGACATGAACTTCAACATAATATGGAAATAAAAGAAATAATTCAATTTACTTATTCACATGGATATTCTACAGGTCAAATAATCAAATGCAATATCATCAACCACTTTCATAATGATGGAATGCATAAATCCAGACATTCATAACCACATAGTCAAGTTCTTGTGCCAAGACTACAAATAAGATTTTTCCAAGTCCTTGTACCAAGACACTAGTTTGCCTCATGAGACCTACCAATGCATGGAGGAGCTATAGCGAGCTCCACCCATCACTTACTAAGTCCAATTCATTTCTCATATGAAAATGTTGAAACATAACATGAACATTCGTATTTAAACAAGCATATGAAATATCCGTACTTTATCCCTAAACCTTGAATGGTATAAAAATAGCACATTATAGTCAATCATATCTTAACTCATTCAATATAATATGTAAGATTGTATTGTAATAAATCAATTTCGAACAATTTTAAAATCCATCAATAGATGATGGCATATATGAAAATGATCAGTAAAATGATTTGATATAAATGCCCCATTTTCATGAAATCGTTTTAAAGTCTTACAATTTAATAAAAAATCATTTAAATGAGATTTTTGAATAAAAGTGTCCCATACTACAATTAAACATTTGAAAACAATTATCATTTCAAAACATTCATGTCCATATAAATAAATCCTTAAAATCATTTTGAAAACTTGTACATTGATTAAAATGGTTTAGAAAGATAAATCTTTAAAACATTTAAAATTATTTTATAGTAAAATGGACCCTCCCATAAAACCTTAAAAGATCCCTTTTGAAAATATTTTTATGAAATATGGGTATCGATGATAAGTATGTCCCAAAAATTACATACACATGAACAATATTGGACTTCATTTTACAAGAATCATATACATAAATAAGATATCACATATTATCTTCTAATATTTATTTCATGATTAGTTTCAGTGTGTTAGAACTCGATGTTGCGTACAATGAAAGCTATTGAATTATTCAAAGAGAAGTTTACCATGGAATAATGGGGTGTTACATTATCCCCTCCTTCAAATAATTTCATCCTCGAAATTTTTAGAACATTACTACATAAAAGTCCTGGGTGGTTCTTCATCATAAGTTCCTCAGGTTCCCACATTTCCACATCCGTCTTATGATTTCTCTATTGAAATTTTACTGGATGAGTCAAATGGGT
This sequence comes from Viscum album, assembly GCA_963277665.1. Taxonomy (NCBI): domain Eukaryota; kingdom Viridiplantae; phylum Streptophyta; class Magnoliopsida; order Santalales; family Viscaceae; genus Viscum; species Viscum album. The sequence continues at coordinate 1,031,515,573 of OY728125.1, forward strand.
CTTCAACACTTGTTCCATAGTTTCAAGAATCCCGAAAGGCTCTTCACAATAAGGAAAATCGGGTTCCAGTTCTAATTCTTCATAGGTGAGTACATCTGTTTGTCCAGGCATGTACTTTTTCAATAGTGATATGTAGAGAACATCGTGAACTTTTGAGATACATGGTGGCATTTCCAAAGGTTAATCTACAACCCCAATTCATTCTAGAATTTAGAATGGTCCAATTTACTAGGGACTCAATTTAATATTCTTAATGAAATGTATAACACCCTTCTATAGATATACCTTCACGAAAACATGATCTCCTACCAGAAATTACAAATCATTCCTTTAGTTATCTGCATAGCTCTTCTACCTACTTTATGCTGCTTTGATGTGGGTTTTGATTACCTTCACCTTTTCCATCATTTCCTCAACATGTTCTGGGCCTATAATTTTTCTTTCACCAACATCATTCCAACAGGTTGGTGTGCGACATCTCTATCTGTATAATGCTACATATGGTGCCATCTGAATACTTGAATGGAAGCTATTGTTATAGGAAAATTATATAAAAGGTAAATATTGATCCCACATACATTGAATGTCATGTCAGAATGATCTCCGCATGTCTACAAATGTTTGAATAGTCTATTCTGATTTTACATCAATTTGGGGGTGGTATGCATTGCTCAAATGAAGTTTAGTATTCAGGGCTTTTAAAAGACTTTTCAAAAATCATGATGTAAAATGAGGATCATGATAAAAAATAATCGATAGTGGTACTCCATGAAGTTATACAACATTATTAATATATATTATTTCCAATCGTTCAAGTGGTAAATCCTCTCATATAGCATGAAAATGTGCTTACATGGTAGGACCATCCATAATGGCCCTTATTTCATCGTTCTATCATGGATTATTTGGTAGTACCATGAAAAATACCATCACAATATTATCTGATTTCCACTCAGTTATGGGAAGAGGTTGCATGAGTCCTCCAGGCTGTTGCATTCTGGCTCTCACTTTTTTACAAACCATAAATCTTGACAAAAAATCAGCAATCTCTCTCTTCATGTTGTCCAACCAATAATGCTACATCAAATCACTATACATTTTAGTGCTCCCAGGGTGTATAGGGAAATTGGAACTATTAAAACCATCCTAAAATTCATTTTTTAGATTAGGTATATCGTGAACATAAAGACTCTTCCCAAATTTCAAAATTCCATCCTCATATACGAAGTCACCAAATCTCCCGTTATTCACATCTTTAATCTTCTTTTGAAACTCTTCATCACCAGTCTACAAACTATTTATCCTTACTAGTAGTGATTGTTTGGCAACCATATGAAAAGTCTTTGATATTTCACCTTATATTATTATTCCCCTATCCATATTTAATAGATCCATGTATATAGGATCCTTTTCAACTTTCACCTTTTTCAAAACTCCATGATCTTTTCTGCTCAAAGAATTTTCCACCTTATTTTCCCTCCCTGTATGGTAGTGTATCATGCAATCATAATCCTCGTGTAGTTTAAGCCATCTCCTTTGACTCATGTTGAGTTATTTTTGTGAGAAAATATACTTCAAAATCTTGTGATCGGTATATTTCTCAGATTTTAAACCATAAAGATAATGTCTCCATATATTCAAAGTAATGAATATAGCTTCTAACTCAAGATCATTAGTAGGATAGTTTTTATAATGATTTTTAGTTATAGTGATGAATTTGGAAAAATCATATCAATATGCATAACAACAAAACCAAGTCCTCTCTTTGAAGAATCACTATAAATAAAAAATCCATCATTCCCCAATGGTAGAGTTAAGATAAGAGCATTGACTAATATTTTCTTTAGTTCATTGAAACATTCTTCACACTCTTTTGTCTAGACAAATTTATCCCCTTTGCGTGTCAGCATCGTTAATGGGTATGCCAATCAGGAAAAATTCTGCACAAAACGTCTAAAATAACATGCTAAACCAATAAAACATCATACCTCGGTTATACTCATTGGTGCATGCCATTCTTGGATTGCTCTTGTCTTTGAAGGATCAATATAGATTCCGTCCTTAGAGATAATATGTCCATAAAAATAAATCTCTTGAAGCCAGAATTCACAATTGTTAATCATTCCATATAATTCATTTCTTCTAAGAGTCTTTAGGATAATGCACATGTAATTTTCATGATCTTAGTAGCTTTCAGAGTATACCAATATATCATAAATATATACCACTAAAAATTCATCAAGATATTCCTTGAAAACTGTGTTCATTAGATCCATGAAAACAGAGGGTGCATTAGTCATCCCAAAATGCATTACTGTAAACTAGTAATGCCTGTACTTGGTTTAAAATGTTGTTTTTGGAATGTATTACTTCTTTACACACAACTGAGGATATATAGATTGAAGGTCATTCTTTGAAATATATTGAGCTCCATGATGTTTCTCGAATAAATCATCAATGAAAGATAGCGGTTACTTGTTCTTTATTGTTGTCGTATTGATCCCCTATATTCAATGCACAACCACATAGCTTCATAATTCTACTTAAAAAAAAGAATAGTGGCTCCCCATGGAGAATCAATAGGTTGAATAAATAACTTAATAATCAATTCATATAGTTGTTTCTTTAGTTCCTCTAATTCCACAGTGTCCATTCCATAAGGGGTCTTTGATATGGGCCTTGAACTAGAAATTAAGTCAATGGAAAACTCATTTTCCCATTCTGAAGGATGTCCACGTAAATCCTCTAGAAAAACATCAACATATTCCTTCAGAATAGGTATATCATCTATTCTAACATTCCTTTTCACACCCACATTTATTTCATCATCTTCCTCCCTAATTATTGAATTTAGTTGAGCTACTGGGGTTGGATCTATATAAGACTTAGGTGGTGATGTTTCGACTCTAATGATAAGTTACTCATTATGATTATCAAAAATCGTAACCTTGTTTTTCTTATAAGAAATATTCACTTCATGGTCGGAAATCCAATCCATACTGAAGATTATATAAAATTACATAATGGGAATGATGATGAGATCTGCAGATAAATAACGTTTATATGCCTTATTGGGAACTGATTCACAAAACATTGTTTTAATTATACTTCCCTTAGGAGTTTTGACGGACTAATTCCTTGTTAATTGAAATTGGAAATATCCAATTTCCATAGAAAACTGGGAATATATGAGACAATGTCTTCAACAAGAATCAAATAAATAATTGGCTGAAATTGAGAAAACCATCAGATTTCCTGACATCACGTCTTTCGAAGCATCTACCTCAACAGCAGTGATCACATAAGCATGGCCTTGATCCCTTGTCCTCTTCGGAGGTATGTAACCCTGATTCTTGGGACATTAATTTTCATAATTCCCCTTTCTCTACAATTGTAACATTAAACATCAAAAGCTTCTTCCTTCCCCTTGAAATGAAGATCATGGAGGCCTTTTTCACCACACATTTAATAGACTCACATTCCCTTCATGAATTTATCGGGGTGTTTCTTCAAAAAATTACTATAGGAAGGATATTAAACTTTTCCCTTCTTCTCATTATTTCAATTTCGAGTGTTATCAGAAGATCTCTTCTTTTTTTGATTTAATTTAATGTCATATGTCTTAGAAAATTCCTTTTTTTTGTCTTGATAGCATATAAGACAATTTCTTCGTATAATGAGAAAGATTGTGAGACTAATGCTCGATAGATAAATGGTTTTGACACATTAAATAAATGATAAATCATACTTTCTGGGTTACATATATAATATATAGCATTCCATGCTAACCTTGTAACGTTTGACTCATATTTTGCAACATTCTCATACTCCTTTTGCCTCAGACTATGAAATTTCCATTCCATAACAACTCGATGGTCACGAGGAAGGTATTTTTCTAATAAAATATCTTTAGACTCCCTCTATTAAATATTTGATACTTCATCATCTTCCATTGTGTTTTGAATCAATGACCACCATTGATCAGCATCTCCAGTGAGACGGTAAACTTCCCTGACAACTTTTTCCCTTTCGCTACTCCCTAAGGCATGTAATATTTTCTCTAAGGAATTTATCCATTTCTCAACTACTAGTGGATTTGTACCCCCATTTAATTTTTGTAGTTGTTTCCTCATGATGTGAACTAACATTGATCCTATAGGCTGTGGATCAGGGTTCTCTATACAGGTAAGGTTATTATTCATAACCTGAATGAGTTGTCCAGATATAGTGATTAGCTGATTAGCTGATCAACACCAGTTGAATCACCAGCTAGACTATAATTATCTTGAGTAGAAGGGAAATCCCAACATGGAGTACATGCATTGATACGGTTTCCATTCATTCCACTATGCGCCATTTCTAAACAAAGGCATAAACTCGATTATTTTATGAATCAAAATACATAATTCCATACTTGTAAAACACTTAACATAATTTGAACAGTTTATGGATATAATACACAATCATAAAAAATGTTTTCTTTGAAAAATTTTATACTCATAAACACTTCATAATGGTTTATAATGACAATGAGAATTACCTAAAGCATATCCCCCAGGAGTTTCGTAAATAAGAGTGATGTTATGCCCATTTTTGTGCACCAATTCTCATTCGAGTCTAGGTCAAAGTGGTGTTTTCGGGTTTTACCCCTAGGTACATCTGTGCCAGATCCGTCTCTACCTACTCGTTTCTAGACATGGATGTATTTTTCAGAAAATTTACAAAATATCTACATTACCAAAATTCTAGGAAGTTATTATATACTAATCCTCAAGTTCTATCTTAGGTCTATGTGCTCTAATCATACTTTATCTAAATCAATCTTCCAAGGTTTGTACTAAACTTCCTTTGATACAAACTGTAACACCCCAACCATAGTTACCCAGAGTATATGCATTATTACATAACATTTTCATGTTCACAATAGATCATGTCTCGAAAGACTGATTAGTTTAGTATCCTTGGAAACACTAGATACATTCATAAGGTTTTCATTACATCATAAATTGGAAAACTACAACAACATGGTTTCCAAAGACAACACTGAGATCCCATATACTACCCCTACATGTCATTTATAACATACTTCTTCACATCCTAGGAAAAATAAAACATAGAAATAGATAAATTCAGATGCTCAATAGGGATAAATATATAACGAAAAATTTCATAAATAAGTATAAAAATTTAAGGATATGTATAACTAAAACAAAATCATTTTATACATGAACATCAGCAAAATTTTAAAAATATAAAATGAAATAATTCCATTTTATTATTCACATGGATATTATACATTTAAAATAATCACATGCAATATCAATACCCACTTTCATAAAGATGGAATCCGTAATGCTAAACTTTCATAACCGTATATTCAAGGCCTTGGGCCAAGACTACAAATAAGATTTTTTCAAGGATTTGTGCCAAAAAAGTAGTTTTTCTCATGAGACCTACCAATGCATATAAGTGATTTAGTGGGCTCCACACGTCACTTACTATGTCCAATGCATTCCTCATAATAAAAGGATGAAACGTAACATTAACATTCGTTTTAAAACTAGCATACGAAATGTAGATACATTATCCATAAACCATGAATGGTATAAAAATAGCACAGTCATAGTCAAACATATAATAACTTATTCAATATATTATGGATGATTGTATCATAATAAATCCATTTCAAACATGTTTAAAATCCATCAAAGGATGTTGACATAGATGAAAATGATAATTACAATACTTTGATAGAAATACCCATTTTCATGGAATCATTTAAAAGTCTCAAAATTTATAAAACAAGTCATTTAAAAGTGATTTTTGAATAAAATTGTCCCATAAAAATTTGATTATCTTTTAAAAAATTGTCATTTCAAAACATTAAAATCCATATAAATAAATTTCTAAAATCATTTGGAAAACATGGACATTGATTAAACGGGTTTAGAAATATAAATCATTAAAAAATTTAAAATGATTATATAGTTACACACACCCTCTCATAAAACCTTAAAATATCCATATTTAAAACATTTTTATGAAATATGGGTATCGATGATAAGTATGTCAAAGAATGTACTAACACATGGACAATCTCAGATAAATAATGAGATTGAGGAAATAACCCTTACCTTGTACTTTTCCTTGGATTAGGATAGGTATCCTCATATATAATATTTAAATCATTGTTATTAAATTATAATAGAATCATATACATAAATATGATATCATATATATTCTTCTAATATTGCTTTCTTAATAATATTTCGGTATTATCGTTGTTTCGGTTGTTCACTTACTCGTTTTCTTTTATATGTTTTGTTACATAAGATGTATTTTTTATGGATAGGTTGGATATTAATCATATCTAGAATTATATCAAGTCCTTAAAAATTATTCTTAATCTTCAAATGAAAATTAGTCTTGTATGGATACGATGGGGAATTAATCTCATCATGTTCATGGAGATGGTAATCTGTACGTACGCAGGAGTGAAAATATCATTCTTTTGATAATAAAATATTATACAATTAGATGGTATATCATATATATAGAATAATTATCAAGTTATATTTACTATTTACAGCAATTATACATCATTATTATACCCATCCAACTATTAATGTATTGAATAACAACTACACCCCAACGTTGAGACGATAAACCGTACATACACACGTATGGTGTCATGTAATTCAAAAGATGGATAGAATGATGAATATGGTTGTACCATATTAAAAATAACATAAATTTATATAGATTATACGAGAGTTATTATTTATGAATTGAAACAACAAGTAAAGAATAAGTGGAATAAGAAAAGAACTTGAAATTTGTGATGAAATATTTTTCACTTTTTCTGGTTCTTTTTTCGGATTTGATCAAAAAGGCTCCATAAGATGGATTTCTGACTAAAGGAAGGCCTCTAAGATGAATTGAGGGATGTTGAGATGATATTTTGGTAGGGTTGGCCAATCCAAAAGGTTTGATGGTGTGAATTTGAGAGAAGGGGAAGTGACCTTTTAGAATTTGGGTGAGGGGAACCTTAGGAAAAGATAGAAATATTATTTTATAATAAAAACATTTTAGGTGTCTAATGGCTCAAAAATGAATTATTTAAAGGATATTGTGTCTATTGGTCGAAAAATACTCAAAATATAGGTTTTATACAGGTTTGGGTCACTATAGTTACTTTTTCTTCTAGATTTAGCTCTTATTTAAATAGTTTGGCATTTACCATGTCTCTTTGTATTTTTTTATTATATGGTTAATACAAATACTAAAAAATTATAATAAAACCTCACATGGTTATTTAATGATAATTCTATCATTATATATGTCTTATGTCTAATCCTTATATTTTTTGGAATATAATATAAATTAATAATATAAAATTTGTTTTAAAAACTCTTTTATGTAAATTTTGACACTATTTGGTATTTATTTTTTGATAAATTAATAACAAAATTATTATTTCAAAAAAATCATATAAACATCTCTAACATATCATATTATCCTATATAATTATTTTAATTCATAAAAAGTTTCATATTACCTTTATTGGGATATTTATATTATCAATTATTTTAATATATCATTAATTGGGTAATTAATGCATCATCATTGTGTCATAAATAAATTCAATTATTAAATTTCTAAAAATTATAAATAAAATACTATTATGTAAGAAATATTATTATCATTATAATTAATATTTATAGTCTAATTTATCTTTTGTGTAACCCCATATTAAAAATGTTTTATTTATTAAACATTGAATCTAACACTTTTAACTCTTCATTGAATTAAATAATAATAAATACCCAAATCAAATCCAAGTGGACCTATAGGATCATATCATATAACTAAGGTTGTATTTTTTTCGAATTAAACATATAAAATAGAATTAGGACATGTTTTAGGTTCATAATAATGTCATTTTTACCTGTAATTACCCTATTTACTTTTAAACATGGTAAATAAAAGTAAAATAGTTACTATCACCAAAAATTATTTTCATCTTATAGAACAAAATTATACTTACTAATATCAATTCTGTCTCTTGGATTTTTTAAATTCAACTCACAGAAGCAGAAAAATTATATTTTATGTAAATTTTTAAATGCTTTTAGGAGGTGGGTAAAAGACAGTAAAAAGTACAATAAAATTTTCATATATCTAAAATTATTATAAACTGACTCCATTGAATTGCGTTGAACTTATATAGTATTATGTATCTATTTTAACATAAAATATAACTAAAATAAAATAAATAATTATTTAAATAAATATTTGATTTTAAACTAGAACGTAGTGATTTTCACTATTCGTCAAAATTGAATATTTTCAGAAAAATACCAAAAATTCACCCAAAGCTAATTCTGATATTCCAAATCCAAAAATGATGTCCATTTTGAAAGTTAAAATTTAATAAATTTAAAAAAGTGGGTATTACTATTCATAATGGCTAGTTTGATTGGTTGTGGTGTGTTAGAACTCGAAGTTGCGTACAATGAAAGATATTGAATTATTCATAGAGAAGTGTACTGTGGAATCTTGGGGTGTTACAGAATGCAGGTGAAACATATCAATGTGTCATGAATCATATCTCTAATCCCATCTTACGTAAATTTGTTGAACGTTATGTGGATGATTTTTTGGTCAAATCCATACAATGCTCCAATCAATTGAATGATTTGGAGACAAAATTCTATAAACATTGGCAACACAGTTTGATGATGAACCCTTGAAATATTCTTTTGGGTAACCTCAAGAAAGTTCCTTAGTTTTTTTGTACGCCGTCATAGTGTCAATGTTGATCATTAGAGAACAATTTCAATCCTTGGGGTGTCCCCTCCTTGAAATTTGAAATAATTAAGAGGAATTCAATGAAACATAACCTATATTCGGTGCCTTATGGCCAATTTGGCATAAAAATGTTTCCCTGTGACTAGATGATGATGAAGGGATTCTCTTATTAGTGAACTAAGGACTAACAAGAAGCATTTTATACTCTTGTGAAATATCTATTGAGTCCACAAGAATTAATGTTTCCTGTGGAAGGAAGACAACTTATTCTCTATGTGATAGCTTTTGAGCAATCAATAGGTGCCTTTCTCGCCCAAAAGAATGATGTTGGGAATGAGAAAAGACCTCTATTATCTCAGATGAAGTATGCTTGATGAAGAAAAATGATATCTATGTTTTGAAAAGTTCTGCTTAGAATTAATATTTGTAGTTTATAAATTGAGACACTACTTGTAACATCATTAGGTCTAATTGGTATATGGTAATAACCCACTCAAGTTTATCCTCAGTTGTCTTATGTTATAGGGCATCTGGCACAATGGGAAGTTATTTTGCAATAGTTTGATATCCATTTTGTGCCTCAAAAGGAAATAAAAGGCCATGGTCTGGCCAATTTCCTTTCTAAGCATCTATCTATAGAAGATACATCATTAAATACTGAACATCATGATGAAAAAGTCTTCTATATTTAGGATAAATCCCAAAAATGGGAATGTACATTGATGGTCCTTCCATAATTCCAATAAGAAAGATATTGGAAAACCCTAAAATCAATAAAGTTGTGTACGAAATTGTCCTTATCTCCCCAAAAAAGGCAGTGTTACTTTATTCTATCATATTATCACAAGGCGGAACCAATAATGAGATAGAATATCATGCTCTCTTCATAGGTTTGGAATTGTCCTTTTAGGTTCAAATAAATCACATAACGTTAAAAGGTGATTCAGAATTAGTAATCAATAAATTCAATGGGGAATATTATTTCAGAAAAGAAGAGTTAATCCCTTTGTGTGATTGGGTAAGAGTGTTAATAGCTGAATTTCCTTCAGAGCTGAATGTGTCTTATGTCCCGTAATCACAAAATTTCCAAGATGATGCACTGGATAATGAAGCTAAAGCCATGGGAGATCCAAATAGGGATGAGACAGTCATTAGCATGGCCCATAACCATGTGGTCTCACCTTTTGTATAAAACAGAATGGAGGAAATTAATGAAATTTGCCCTATTTTGGAACAATATGGTAATACCACAGGATGGAGAACATCCATCATAGAATATATTCAAAATAGTGTACTTCCTCATAATAGGGATGAAAAAGAACAAATACGATGACAAGAGGAAAATTATCCGCTTTCTGATAGTGCAGATCACCAAAAGATCCTCTACAAGTGAGGATTACATGGAATCCTCTCTAGATGTAATGATGGATAAGAGACTACAGCTCTCATGAAGAAAGTAAATTCAAGATCTTGTGGTTCCCACTAGTATGGGCATAGACACTCTGACCTGATTTGAAGACCTAGATTATTTTAGCCTTCAACGATGCAGGATTGTACAGATTTCACTAAAAATGTCATCCCTGCCTAGTGCATGCCAACATTATTCATCAACCCTCAGAGTTTCTACATATCGATAAATACTACTATCCATATCCTACATGGGTAATGGATGTAGTAGGGACTTATCCTCCATCAATGGTTAAGCAGTTCAAGTATATCCTTACTGCTACTGACTTCTTCCCCAAATGGGCTAAAGTTATACCTGTTAATGAATTTGGAGACCATAGTATTATTTTTTTTATCAAAAATAATCTCATCACCAAATTTATTATCCCTCATACTATTTTGATGGACAATGGAACCAATTTTGGTTCTATTGAGATAAAAAGTTGCATTAGTAACATAATATTAAATCCAACCATTCATCTCGCTATCATGTGGTGGCCAATGGAATTATAGAGGAATTCAACAAGACCCTATCAAATATACACTATAAGATGATAGATAAAGAAAATAAACCATGTCCTTATAGAATTTTGAATTATTTATGGGATTATCATACCACTACCAATACTACAACACAAGCAACTCCTTATTCATTGGTATATATAACCGAATCAATTTTTCCATTTGAAATGAAATTTCCTTCACTCAGAGTTGAAATCTGTTAACAGTTGTCTATAGGTTAGAGGTCTTAGAAATGGTTCAATGAACTAGAATGATTATACAATAGGTGATTGCATACAATGAAACATTTTGACATCTATCAGAATAGAATAACATGAAAATTTAACACGAAATTTCACCTTCATTCATTTCATAAAGGAGAATTGGTGTTGGTACATAGGCCTATAAGTATACCATGTAATAAACCTCAAAAGTTTGATCCAAAGTGGGAATGACTTTATTCCATAAATAAAGTCTATTAAAAATGAGCTTATTTCTTAATCATAATGGATGTAGAGATTAATAAAACTCCATCTAATGAGAGATTCTTAATGGAATACATTTTGTAGTTAAACACATTGTCCTCACTGAATGATTTAAAATAACAAAATACCATGCCCTTCCTACAAGACTAAAAACTGCATAGCCCTATAGTCCTCACCGCAGGACTTAAAACTGCACAACAACATGTCCTTTCTAGATGATTAAAAACTACATATCCCACTCATCCTCACAATATGACTTAAAACTACACATTACCATGTTCTTGATCCATAACTAAAAATTGCACAACCCTCTCATCCTCACTAAAAAAAATAAAACATCAGAATACCATGTAGATGATGCATTACTAAAAACTGCACAACCCTCTCGTCCTCGTTGAATGAATTAAAACTGCACAGTACCATGTCCTTGCTACAGTACTAAAAACCACACAACCCTATTGTCTTCATTGCAAGACCTAAAACTACACAGTACCATGTCCTTGATGCAAGGTTAAAAACAACACAACCCTCTCTTCTTCACTACATGAATTTGAACTGCACAATACAATGACCTTGATACAAGGCATTAAAAAACATAGAAACCATAAGCATCTATGTTTCATTATGTTTAAATACGTAGAATCATTGTCCTTGTCAGATGATTGTAAATAGCTTGACATCATTTGTACAATTTAATTTTTCGCTATTTGAAGTTAGAAGCTTCAATAAGCAAACAACACTGGAATCATCAGTATACCTTAGTGGCACATGAGTCCCTTTCATTCCTATGTTTGAGTCAGATCTACATAGATACCATATTTCAAGAACTATGTATGCCTTGATTATCATTTCCAATTATATACACATAGATGCCTAAATCCCCAATTTGAGGCCCATCGCAATTACAATATCTTCTTATTTTGTTTTCTCGTCTTATATATGAATCTGATTTATACAGTGTATTTCCTTATGATATATGATTTGGTCCTTTTACCATTTTATGTCATAAGATTAACCACTCTCTCAGAATGTGTCAATGTCCCCATTCATCATGAAAAACTTGACTGGTGTGTAGAATTATGGATTAAATAACAATGTACGACTTGATTATCATTTATTTGAGATACATAGAGATGCCTAGATCTCCAATACTCGGCCCAACCATGATAAAAATACACCCGTATTCCTTATATAAGAATAAAACCAGCATAGGGAATGTTTTAAAAACTATATATGAATTGATTCTTTCCCCAGTAAGACACGTAATCACATTTGGGATTTATCCCATAAAAATTTACTATATCTCTTTATTTTCACATCAGGTCAACATCATCCTTACCATATGACATTAAACTACATGTAAATTTAAGACCCCTATTATTCATTTGTATCACCTTTGCATTGTAAAAGAAACCCTTGCTGCACCTTGTTTCTCAAATCTAGCATAGCTCACGTGGGATTAGGAATATGGTAAAAGGTGTATTTTTATAAAGAAGGTGTTTTAATTTCTTATGGTGTTATCAATTTCATTATTGCATGACATAAAACAGCACATCATAATATTAATTTAGATGAAACAACGAAAGTATCCATTTTACATATGAGTCCAATCTATGTAAAGAATGTCAAACTCATGGCTAATATTGATTTAAATATTTCTCATGTTCATTGGGAAAAAATTCCTTCCGTATTTCAAACTTTTAATCTTTAATATTTCTAAATCCTCATAAATAGTTTAACAATTTTTTGTGATAGATTTACTAATATTTAAGATCTATTTTTCGTGACAATGCAGTATGTGCCCTTAAATGGCCTTGAATAAGTTTCCTACATAAGAGGATTGTAAGCCAAAATATGCCACTATTTTGTTATGAAAAATATTCCCCAGTTTCCCCTACATAACAGTTCCCCCATATCTGGTTTTTCATATAATGGTATCTTCATTTGTGGTTATAGGGCCTTTGATAACTTCAAAAATTGGTGACAATATGCAAGAATCTGTATTTTAAAATAGTCATTAAGGGATACATGTCCGATTAATTATCTATTGATCTTAATGTTTCATGACCATGGTTTATACATTTCTCTCACCATGTGTTCAATGCAAGATGAAATAAACTTGGAATCACTAGGACACATATCATATACTATTTCCATTCTAGTCTATGTTGTATTACATAAAACAATAGACACCAAACCTCCTTTGTTTATGTCAGATCTTCGTAGAAGTCCTCTTCTTTTGATTCTTTAGAAATATTTTTTGAAAATAACATTTCCATATTCAGGTACATTTCTATTTATATCAAACATGGTTCATTGGAAAATCTGAATCTCCATAAACATTCATTGGCTTTTAGTGGTATAATGTCAGATTTTTGTCGATCTCTTTTGTCTTGCTACGATGGGCGTCCCCTTAGGGGGCATTGAATAAGTTAACTATATAACAGGTCTGTTAGAAAATATATGCCCATATTATCAAGTGTAGTATATGCCCAGTTGGATCTGTATAATATAGACCCCATAATGGGTTTTCAAAATAATGGAAAATTCTTTCTTAGAAAATAATTCCTCTAATGACTTTATCCTTTTTGTCTATGTAATAATTTGGCTTCATATATTCCCAAAATCGTAGTTTACAATTTTTTTTCATACCTGGATATGGTAGCATATTTCTAAACAATTTACCAAGAAATTGGAAGAGTTTTATATTGTTGGTCAGAGCTATAAATCATAAATTTAAGCCACCCAATGTCCTCACTACATTACATAAAACTAAACAGTACCTATTTCCTCACTACATTACTTAAAACTACACATTAACAAAGTACACACTACATGACCTAGAACTTCACAATATGTTATCATAAATTCATGTTTCTGATAAATTTTATCTATTTTTCATACACCAAATTTGTTTTGAAATGTTTTCCTAATTGATGAAATATGTCAGTATAAAATAGACCTTTCATTTTGAAAATTCATTTTTTGGAAACCCCACGCACTGTGGTATTGAGTCACTGAAATATTATTTTCCCCTGTCTATCAATGGTTTAATATTAAATTATATAGAAATCATTTCCTTGACTCTGTTGCATGTTCCCATATGTGGCCTTGCATAATTTTACTACATAATGGGAATGTCACCCAAAAAATGCCACTATTCATTTATACTGCATATACCTCATTTTTTCCTACATAACACAGCCCCCATAAAGGGATTTTTAAATAATGGTAACTTTTTTCTTAGAAGAGACTCGTATTATATTAATAAAGGAATAAAATTTTATGGCCATAAAAATTATGAATCATGATTCCTCTTGGATATATTTAATAAATATTAAAGCAATTCATAGTTGTAGAGTTATGTTTAGGAACTAATTTCAATATTTATGGTCAAATCTATTCGACCCTAAATATTATCCATGTATATTCCAACATGCATGACTCTAAAATTCCAAAAACAAAAGACTTTGTACTCACTAAATTGAGAACCCCCAAAGGGAACTCTAAAAAAAAGTCGAGTCTCAGCTCACTAGATGTACATTTTTTGTATGTTTAAGGTAATATTGAGAAATAAAAAATGTCCATTGAAATAATTATTGTGGTGATTTCCATATAACCCTATAAGGAGTCCTAATATACACTCTATGACCCATTTCTTAGGAAAAAATTATAGAATCCTTCAACACTAGGAGTAACTCCATGTATAGCCAAATGATGTTGGAATGCATCAAAGTGCATTAATTTTACCATAGAAGAAGATTGATTTCATTATAAATGAAATCAATTCTTAGGGTGGCTATTATAGACACCATTAAATGTGTTCCATGCATTTATATGCAATTAATGATGTATTTCAATGTGTCGTGATGCAAAATGACCTCAACCAGGATCGATAACATAGTGGTGTGACTCTGTATTTTTCATGTGGTTTAATGATGGATGTGAAGGCACCAACCTTAAAGGCCAGGATTGTAGCCTGATATAGATCCCAATAATGGGAGTGGGGGTGCAACCCCCAATGGTATCAAGTATTAATTTGCAGATGTCACTAAAGCGACGCCCATGGAACCTCCACATAAATACATGTTCGCTGCTGTGCTTCAGCTAATTGAAGAATTTATTTTGGATAAGTCCTCAAGGTGTCATCTTAGTCTAGCCATATCATTTTTGGTACACAAGGTACGTGTGTGCCCAGTATACTTTCACCCAGCAGGCGTGCAAGTCACTTGTGTGCCTAAACTACTTTCACCTATGTTTTTTTTCATTCTTATAAATAGAACCTTGGGGTCTTTATTTGTACGGATGAATTTCCCCAAATCTCAATTACTGCTCTAGTCACCCTAGTAGATCACCTCAGTCTTATGAAACATTCAAGGTCGTTCTTCAACACCATGAGTGGAGGATTTATGGGAGGATCATTTGTATTAAGTCATTTTATTTTTTGAATACCATAACACTTGCACGCCTAATGTGCCTTACCTCCCCAAATCAAAAATACTTGCTCGCCGCCTATTCCATTCATTGAAACTTGAGCACCCTACTTCATGGAACACCTATAAATACTCTTTAGTTCTATATAAAGGTCTCCTCTATGTATTAACATACTTGTTGTTCATCGTATATGTGAAAATGATGTCTCCTAATTCTACTTTCCCATCCATTATTGTGCATCCTTACCTACATGGGCGCACCTCTTTACTTCACACACTCTCTTTAGTCTACAAGCCATCAATCCTTCCTAAAAGCAATTCATGGACATGCTTGTTCTTCTTTGGATCCCATGTCTAAAAGGGATTCTTTTTACACCTCAAGTAAAACCTCCTAACTAATCAAACCTTTGGGAAAGGCACATTAGTGTGTATCCTTTTTGGATTTGTATGTCCATAGTTAGAGTTTTCCAACATTTATTTCACAAAGTGGTAGGATTTATGGAGTGTCTATGGGTTTGTATAACCCCATTCAGATAGACCGTTCTCCCAGAAATAGTGTTGGGATGTTTTCAGTTTCAAATAGGGTTGGGTCCTGGCTTATCCATTCATAAAGAGATGGCTTGGAACATCAAGTCTCTGTTAGGGAATGATTAGTTCACACATTTATCTCCCTTTAGAAAAAAAGTTATTTCTCCCTTCACAACGAGGATCAATTTTAGGGAGACCATCTGGGAATAAGCTACTAGATTTCCTTGAAGGATGTAGAATCATTTCTCCTCCTCTCTTCTTGAGTGACAAAGACCATATGAGAGATGGGTACAATGACTTTTTTTACCCTTTTCCTCTCCTGTTGGGATTTGTCACCATGAGCATCCATCATGGTGTAAGCCCCTAACCTTCATCCCTTCTTCCATTCAATGATCTATGTTCCAATGTGAATATAACATAGGGAATAATTTTCGCCTCACCCTCTTCCCTGTTTTCCATGCCCTCATCCACCGTTACCACCATAGGATCACCCTCTTATCCCAACAGGGGAGGAAAAAATTTGAAAGTGTAAGTGTCATTGTGGAATCATTAACATTATCTTATTTCTCACACCAATAATGACTCACATGGGATTAGTGATTCATTATTATTAATCATGTACCCAAACACCCCCAGATAATGAACTATGAGACCCTTGATTCATTTTAAAACTATGATACATAGGAATCCAGTTTAGGGACCGAGCTCACTGGATAGCCTCCACAGGAATCCATCATCAAATTATCTAATCTGGGCATCATCCTTAGGAATAATCCCCAAATTAAACATCCTAGTTGTCAAGGAATCAATTTCAAGAAGTAATCCCATACTCATTTCTCTCAGTGGACTATAATCTCTTATGTGACTAATCGAACAACGAGGGATTTGATTCCAAACCTCATGGTATACTTAAGAATCATCCTTGAAGTTCAAACCCAATATTTTAAATTAGTACTATTTTTGTTCGGCCATATTCCCAACATTTTCTAATCTAATATAGAAACACATATCTGTTCCATGTTTATTGGGTTGTTTTATGCATAATTCACATACCAAACATTAACTAGGAACCTTACTATTAGATGTCTATACCACATGACATTAAAATGTATGACAAGGTCTTTTTCACGTGACATTAAAAGGAATGATATGTCCCATTCAGTGGAACTTAACTACGAGGGTTCTAGTTTTTTTACAGGGATATGTAGGTAGCCAATTTCTTGACTAAGATACAAAGATCAAACAATCCATCGTCTCCCTTGATGACAATAAATTTCGGTGTTCCCTAATTAATTGAATAAAAATATTTTTTTTATCATAATGATGATTAAATGATTATTGAAATAGTATATTAGAGGATACTATTTATGGAGAACATCAGATAGCTATAAATATCTCCATTGATGACAAATCATGAATACATACTGATGATTCTAAATTTTACACATGTTAAAAAGTGATTGAAAATTCCCAGGGAAACTTATGTCATACATGGTGACATAATAAGGAATCACGAAAATATATTAAATTTAAAAATAGAGTCCCGGTGTAGAAAATAATTCCCCCTAAAAGGGTTTGATGAGAATGACCTCCCATCCCCTCTACCAATGAATATTCTCAAGTATTGTAATGTTCATACATAACGAAAACATACCTTTGGAAAGAATGCCTCTTTTTAGATAAATAACTATTGGAATTATTTGGTTCCATGATTTAGTCCAATGAAAACCACCAAGAAGAAGTGATTATTAAAATAAGAAAAAATATTTCAAGGAACTATAAAATAATTTTTTATCGGGAGATGCATATCAGTGGTGGTCATTAATCCAAAACACAAAGGATGAAGAGATGTAAGTGACGAAATGGATGGACTCTAAATAAATATTCCAAGAGAAATACTTTCCACATTAATAGTGAGAGGATATAGAAAAGATTTTTTTGAATTTGAGGAAAATGTAAAATGAGAATGTTTCAAAGAATGAAGCTAAATTCACAAGGTTATAATGACATGCTGTGGAATACCTATGAAATACAAGGAGAAATATTTATTGATTATTTGATGGCATAAATCCATTCATGTTCCCATACTGTTCTCCCAATGACGTTCATCATATGAGGATATAATTTTATTTTCTATCATTAAAAAAAATTAATTATCTATGTCTTAGGTATTTAAGGGAAAGAAATAGAAGAAGAGAGCTACTGAAATCATTGGGAAGGAAAATAATGAAACAGGGATGAAGGGAAGAGTAGAATTTACACACTGTGTTAATTGTGTAAGTAAACACCCATGTTCCTTCCTAATTATAAAAGGAGTATACTACAAATGTGTACAAAAAGAACATCTTACTAGTGATTGCAAGAGGTAGAAATAATATGTTAATATTCCAGAGAAAGGACCATGGGATGAGGGGAAAGCTTATGTGATCACAACAACTGATATTGAAGATCCTAATGATTTGGTGGTAGGAACATAATTCATTTCCTAAAAAATAGAAAATTCTCTATTTGGTTTTGGATCATCACATTTTTCATATCTTCCTTGATTTCCAAAAAAATAGATATTTTTAATTTGATTCTAAAACGGTGTTTTTAGTCAAAACAATAAATTGAATTATCATCGCAATAAATTATTTTAAGGAAGTCTCCATTATGGTATATAAATATGGTTTAACTATTGATTTTATTATCATACTCATGCTTGACTCTGATATAATCCATAGTATTGAGTGGCTTTCTATCCACGATGCGAAACTTTATTGCAAGTGGAAATATGATAAATTTTTTTAGAATGATGTGGAATACCTTATCTTTAGGGAAGGGACATCACCCTCTAATTCTTATCTAAAAACACTCCCAATAAATTTTATAAATAAAATTATTTTGAAGTAAGGTAACACAATAACTATGGGTGACGACAGGAATTTTCAGATATTGGACATATCGATTGTGCAAGAATAAATTGATGTTTTTCTAGAGGAATTACCTAGACATATTATAGAGTGAAAAATTGAGTTTTCCATTATCTTGATTCTTGATTCAAGGCCCATATCGACGTCTTATTATAGAATATAAATTGAGTAATTAGTGTAACTGGAGAAACAAATAGAGGAATTGAATGATAAAGGATTTATTCTCCTATGTGTTTCTCTATGGGTAGATGATGTACTTTTTGTTAAGAATAAATTTGGATTCATGAGGTTGTGTATTGAATATAGGGAGATCAATGCTATTACAATAAATAAAATGTATCCCCTACATCACATTGATGATTTATCTAATCAACTTCATGGAGCTAATTTTTTTTTATGATTGATATTTGATTTGGATATCATCAGTTTGCTGTGAGGAAGGAAGAAATTCCAAAAACTAAATCACAAAATAGGTATGGGCATTAATAGTTTACAGTAATTCCTTAGGGACTAACTAATTCACCCTATGTTTTTATTGATATGATGAATAATGTTTTCACGGACTATATTGATGAATTTTTTGTTGTTTTTTATGATATATAGCTTAAATATAAAATCTATAAAGATCATGAAAATCAATTATGCACTATTATGAAGACTCTTAAAAGAAATTAATTATATGGGATGTTCAGAAAGTTTTTATTTTTTCGTCAACAATTTTCCTTTCTAGAACAAATTGTCTCTAAAAATGGAATATATGTTGATCCTACATAGACAGAGGTTGTTCAATTATTTCCTACTCTAATGAACATAACAGAGGTATGCAGTTTTACCTATTTAGAGGGTTATTATCGTTGTTTTTTTCAGAACATTGCTTATTTAGAAAACCCACTCCTTATCTTGAGTTATAAATAGAAATATTTTATCCAAAGATAAATGGATTTTACCTCTAGGGAATAAATACTCAAGTATATATTCTCACAGAAAAAAATCAACACGAGGAAAAGGATATGGGACTACCAACTCAAGGATTATGATTTTACCATACACTACCACCCAGTAAAGGAAAACAAGGTAGTAAATTAATTGATTAGGATGGATCATGGAGTTTTCAAAAAATAAGGATCGATAAATATCCTTTGTACATGGATCCAATGACGATGTACATGGAAAATATCCAAGAAGGTTAAAAATCATTACTTTTCAATTAGTCTTCCAACCATCATTATTAGAATGTATTAAAGCTTCTCTTCTTGCTGATGAGAACCCCTAAAATAAAATTAATTATATGAAATATGGGAAGATGGATGACTTTGTTTATAATGATGGTGTTCTTTAATTTGGTAAGAGTCTATGTGTTCTGGTTATACCCGAGATAAAAAGGGAGTTATTGGATAATTCCCATAGATCAAATTTTCTTTACATCCAGGTAGCACTAAGATGCATATAGATATCAAGGAATATTTCTAGTGGGATAACATAAAGAAAAGAATTTCAGATTATGTATCAAGTGGTTTAGATTGTCAAAAAATGAAGGCTAAAAGGAAACATACATAAAGAGTATTGAATCCTATACCTATTACAACACGAAAATGGGATGACATAACCATGTATTTTTTAACCTTATTACCCAAAAAGCCAAGTATGAATGATGAGATATGTTTAATTGTTGAATGACAAACAATATTTGCTTTTTTTTCAATATAAGTGAGTATTTTAACCAAGAGAGCCTAGAAATACACTAAATAAATGATGTTGTGAAACTTATAGGAGCACCTCTCAATTATGTATTATTTTGACACATGATTTGCATAGAAATTATGGAAAAGACTTCATAAATGATTTGGATACCGAACATTGATTGAGTATAGCATACCACCCACAAACTAATGGAAAATTAGAGAGGAAAATCCAAACCTTAGTGTAAATGATGAGATAATGATCACTTGACTACCAAGGAATGTGGGATCAATACTAACAATTAGTGGAGTTTTCCGACAAAAATAGTTTCTATTCAATTATTCAAATGGTTCCATATGAAGCATTGTACAAAAAGAGATGTCGTACACCAACATGGTGGGTTTACTTTGTAGAAAATAATCATATGGGCCTTGTACTTGAGGAGGTACAAACAAAAAAAATAAAGAAAATTCAATTTAATTTCAAAGAATCTCAAAGTAGAAAGATGATCTAAACTGATTATCAATGGAAGGATCTAGAATTTAATGTGGGAGATAACATTTTCTTGAAAGTATCTCCATTGGAAGGTGTTATAATATTTGTGAATAAAGGGTAACTAAGCCCTTTATACATTTGGAATTTTGAGATAGTAGAGATAATTAGAGTTTTTTCATATCATATGGTTTTGCTACCATGGCTGTCCAAATTTCAAAATGTGTTCCAGGTCTCATTGCTGAGAAATTGCATGCCAGAACCAACCCATGTCCTCAATTTTGATGGTATAGAGTTAGAACCTAATATATCATAATGTGAAGACCATATCCAGATTATAGACACTAGTTAAGAATTGTTTAAGAAATGGATGATTCCTATAGTAAAGATACTTTTGAGGAATTATAAAATTAAAGAGGCAATATGTGAACTTGAGGAGCATATGATGAAGACCTAACAAAATATTCTTGTGAGGTAACATGTTGTGAATTTAGAGTATGAAAATTTTATAAGGATGTGAGAATGTAACACCCCATGGTTTTGAAAATAATTATTGAAATCATGAAACACCGAGTCCCTACAAAAAAACTCATTTTATAATCTTGTTGTTAAACATAACTTTACCTCCACTATGTTTTGAATTTCAAAAAAATGGTCAGATATAGTCTTGTTTAGTAAGTCACATGCAATATAATTAAACTAGTATGATTATTATTTAATAGTAATAGACCCTTATGAATAGTAATTTAAATAATAATATGACCCTTAGGAATATTAACAAATGATATTATATTATTTTCTTAATGTAATAAGATAATGAGATGTTAATTAATTTTTCAATGTGATATAAAACTAATTATACTTTTAAAAATGTTAATTTTTGAAATAAATATGATTTTATTTAAAAAATAAATTAATATTATAAATATAATTAATTTTTTATTATGGAATTATTTTTTGAATTCTACATGTTGAAAAATGATTTGAGGGATTTTTTTGGGATTTTTTGGGAAATTCGTGAATTTTTTATGAATAGTGAAAATGATAAAATATTGTATCTTCAAATTATCTATTAAACACACTATTTTTGAAATCATGACTGATGTAATGCCACTTGTTTTAAATTCACAATAACTTATTACAATTAGGGGTTGCATGGAACAACACAACTGGTCTTCATGACTGAAATAATAAAATCATGAATAAAATATTTAAAATTCACTCTTCTCCTCCACTATAAGCCCCCCCTCAATCCCACTTCTCCTCACTCTTTTAAGACATAAATATTTTAAAAGATCATCAAAAATAACCTTCCCTAGTAACTCACCAGGTGAATGAATCTCTTGTAATTTTCCAAATAATAATACCCATGTCCATAATGATGTTCTCAAGGAATTTGACTCAAGTGGTAAATTCACATTTTATTTAAATCATTTTCATTGAAAGTTCCATTCTATTATTATCCCCTCCTTGAAACCTCTGTAAAAATGACCATGATAATATAAGTATCATATATATACTATAATATTTTCAATTTAATGGATGAACCATCTAAAATATTTTTACTATCTCTCTATTATTTTATAAACAAAATCCATGTCCATGAGGTTCCAATTTAAAACCATTGAGGATGATGAAGTTTCATTCTCAAATTTCAACTTCATTCCTGGTCATGAAACAATTTTAATGGTTGAAAAAAAATATAATATATGTATTACAACCTATATACTGTTTAGTAAAATGTTTTACATATTATTAAACCATATTACCTAACAATTTCCTAATAATCAAAAACCACTTAAATAATATATGTGAAAGTCATTAATATTTCATCTAATGATTAATCATCATTCCATGTGAAAAATGATATAAATGACCATTAAAACCAATGTATACTCATAAATAACATTTAAATTCATTTCTGGAGATAAATATCCATTCCAAATGAACTCCATTACTTAAAACCAAGTGAGCTAATTATGAAAAGCTGGAAAACAAACACTCTGGAATGACGAGATTCTATTTATAACTAATCAAAAAAGTCATAATGGAGTTAATAAAATCATGATAAAATAAATAAATGTCTAACTGGTTCTTAATTAATTTATTATTAAGCATAAATTCAATTTCCATGATATTAAGTTCAAAGGCGGAACATATTAAGAATTAAGGTAAGTGTTTTTCTTCCTGAACATACATTTTCATTCAGGTTATTTTTATTTTCTAATTACCAAAATGAAATTCTTATGTTTTATTATGTATTACTCATAAATTTTGTGGGAGTGTTCTATATATTTTTACTAACAAGAAATTTTTTTATGTGGATTAACACATTTTTAAAGGAACATTCCAAATTATTTCTAAAATACAGGTCAAATTCAAGGGAATTTCTCAAATTCTTACGTGTTTTCAAGGGAACACTATAATATGTTTTTTTAAAAAAATCGACCATTATAAAATCACCAAATTTGTATGAAAATACCTTATTAAAAAACTTATCTTTTTGAAACATTTTTTTTCAAAATAACTCTTCTTTTTAAATTAAAAGAGTATTTATATAATGAATTACACGATGATTTTATTCGAGTATCTTCATCTCATTCAACACTCTTGTTGATTCTTATGTATTTTTTGTATAATTAAATTTGAATATCATATACAATATTTTTTGGAATTTTTTAATATTATTAAGACCATGGATGTGATATCTTGAAACAATTCACCATATTACTCTTAATGTTTAGCGTTTAGGTTTAATGATTGGCGAATGTTAGTTAAATTTCATATGTCTATTTCATTATGAATTTATATATTGTTTATGTTTATGCCCACCCATATTAGGAATTGATTATACATATTATGTTACTAGTGGGGACATCTATTTCCCATAGATTCATCATTATGTATCATGACACAGATAGATATTAACTTGGTTGAGGAGTTGCCCATTTTTAGATATGGGGTTGGCCGAGGCATTAATCATTTTATATATCATGACTGATGACTTCATGATAGATTTAATAACATCCCAAATATGAATTTACATCATTATTAAGCTATTAATTGAACGTTCATGTGGTTATTAGACTAGTATAATACCCATGATTATGATTTATTAGGTCATTATTTACTCAGCTCATATTCCTTCCATAATATATTCATGTTTATTTTTTTAATGGCAAGTGTTTTCAATTTTTCACTATTACAAATTTTTATGTTTTCTTTCTTTTTATTTCTTACACTTTTCGTGCATTTGATTTCACCCTTTTGATATGTTTCATTTTCCTTGAATATGAAGATGTATATTTTGAATGACTTTCCGGCATAATCTTTGAGGAATGGTTGTTTCTAATAGAAAAATGTAGTTATATATTTTCTTTT
The DNA here is from genome assembly GCA_963277665.1 of Viscum album. Taxonomy (NCBI): domain Eukaryota; kingdom Viridiplantae; phylum Streptophyta; class Magnoliopsida; order Santalales; family Viscaceae; genus Viscum; species Viscum album. Next base: position 1,031,540,242 of record OY728125.1, read on the forward strand.
AGTGTTTAATGTTGAAAATATATATGTATATTGTTTATAAACGCTAATAAACCACTTGGTCCTTCTAGATGCATATTAACTGTGTATATTCCAATGTAATAAAATAATCCACTAACTCCGGGAAACAAGGGTAATGTCCTTTCAAATAATCCTATAAAATTTATAAAATGTTAGACATTGGAAAGAAGTTTTATCAAAATTAATATGATCATATAAAAACATTTTAGTTTTTTGTAAAAATTAAGATCATGGGTGAAAATTGATTCCTGGACAATGAGGGAAATATTTCAGATCAAGTTACTAAAATGATTTCAATTTTTTATGTATAAGACAATGTAAATTGAACCATTTCATGAAAATACCATTATTAATAAGATAAAATATATATTCTTGAGTTTTTTTGGATATGTGTAACATAATATTTTATCATTCGAAACATAATAATAATCAATCACAAAAATAGAGAGTTTTTTTCATAATAAGATTCTTTTTTCTGATTTTTGAATCATAATATCTATGATGGAATTCAATTAAAGGGAACCTAATATATCTTAACGATAAGTAAATTAATGATATTATGTTTCAGATTTGATATGTGTACACATTGTGATGTAATATTGGAGCATAACATAATGAAGGTCTCAAACATTTGAAAGTGAGACTAAAATCATTTACTACATGTCTTGAATTCTATCATACATGTTTAGACCTATCTTTTATTAATATAACAAAATTATAAATTTATTACATTACAATATTTTATATCTCATACAACATATGATTTCTTTATGAACATTTATTTCTTATTTATTAAAATTCTATGTTAACCTTATGCCCTTGGTAATAAATTATTTTTCCATATATGTTGTGATTTTGAATTTTTGGTCCTCTTACTTTGATTATTGTTTCAAAATTTTAGATTTTTAACCATAATATAAATGTATTATATATTTAATATATATTAATTTTGATTTATCCATAATATTTAGTGAATGGAAATGAAATACATTGTTCATGGTAATACAAATTTGTGTGTATGCATAAATGATGTTTCCATTTTATTGTTTGCTTGAATGAATGAAAGAAAAATTTTATATCATCATTAAATAATAATTGTAATTTCATATATGTCATTTATTTTCCTGAAATCCATCGTTACTAACTTCTTTGTAATTATTGAATGAATCACATCACATCGTGAGGTGGTAGCCTACTATACACATGAGCAAACAAAACATATTCCCAAAAATAGAAATTATTTTGGTATGTGTGAAATAATTAATCATGAAGTACAATAATATCATATACATATAAATAATAAATTCATCATTATTTCCTAACATTATACATGTAAAATAAAATCTGATGACAGTGATTGATGTGGTTGTAGTCTATTGTACATATGAATGAAGACATCATAAATAATTTTATTGATTTGTTGTTGGTTGTTTGTCAATCACATAAAAAACCATATTATATGTAAGATACTTTGGATATTATATCATCATGATATAAAAATAATTAATTCAGGTAGAGGATGAAATAAAACATAAACGCTCATTGATGAATGTAACATATTCTTCTAGTATCCTCATTATGTTTTTACCATATACCTTTTTTGGTCCATTTTGTATCCGAATGTTTTTAGATGAAAAAATGTAATTTTTTATATTATTTGTTTAGTTATTGGCCAATAAAAATGATTTAATAGTGTTACACTTATTGTATAATTGATTCCATTTATATGTTTGTTCACTAGCACAGTAGTAATGTTTTTGAAAGAATTTTTTGTATACATGTTTTGATCATGCCACTAGGATTTAATAATTTTAAATTCATGAGAATAGAAGGTTTGTGTTATAAATATTGACATAAAATTGGCTCTAGATAATTTTTTGGGTTATTTTTTTTACCATTATCTATTTAGTTCACCTGCTCTTAGTAAACAGTTTTTTAACTTCACAATAGTAACTAATATTTACTATATTTATTATAACATTTCATCAAAAATAAGTTGAAATTGTTAGATAAAATAAATTATTTTAATTATAGGAATGGAATTATTTTTTAAAAATTCCATGAAAATGGTTTTAAATTTTTAATTTAAAATTAATCCCACACTCCCGACACAAGAGGAGGGTTTTAACCCAAAAATGATCACAATATTACAATTTATTTTTATAATTAAAAATGAAATTAATTAAAATTAAATAATTTTTTTTAATGTATGGATAATTCAACTAATTTAAGATTAAAACAAAACTAAAAAATAATTTTTTTTATATAAAAATTAATAGAAAAGGTATTTTTCAGTTAAAATTAATACTTTTCCAAATTTTATCAAAAAAGGGCATTTTAGAAAAATACCAAAAATTCTCCCAATGATAACAATGAATGTTTATTTTTAAAAAAATAATATTATTCAACTAATTAATTTTATCATTTTTTTGAAATTATTTGTTTATTTTTTAAAAAATAAACATAAATTTTAAAAAAAATTAATCTCAAAACATATAATGGAATTACCAAATATCAAGTACTTTTTTCCATTATATTTCATCTATATAAAACAATTAAAAATAATATTTAATATGTAGTTATTACTATTCAAATCACTTTGTTTAATGGATAGTTTATAATAGAATTATTTGAATAATAATATTAATAATAAATCATAGTTTTGAAAAAAAATCACTTGAAATGAAGGATAATTTCATTTTTTGTTTGGTACAAGAATAAATTTGTTTTTGTATATCCAAAAGAATAAGTTGATATTTAATTTATTTAGAAAAAACTAATAAAAACACCTGATGTTATATAAGGATATATGTTATTCAATTCAAATAATAACATTTCAATGTATTGAATTGAAATTTGTTTTTATTTCATCATGATTGAAGATGATTTTAAAGTGGTGTAACATGAAATATAATGAAAACACATGGTTAAGGACTGCACTAATTTTTTAGAAATAAAAATGTTGTTTTTATACATAAATACTTAATATTATTTATTTCAAATCAAATCATAGACAAAAATTAATGGGAGTGGATTTAAATAATATTATTTGATAGTTCCTGGATGACTGAAGGGGCTCTTGAATTGTGGAAAGGATAAGAATAGGGGGTTCCTTTTGAAAATAAGGGAAGAGGAGCCACTTCAAATAAGTGAAAAAAGTAACATATATTATTTTTTCATTCACAAAAAATGGTTACAATATTTTCCATTACCTATTGTTATAGGATATATTTTATACACATTACTATCCATCTTAATTTATATAATTGTTTGGTAATTATAACCCTTATAACATTAATTTAACTCTCTGATAAGCCTATCTTCTCCTTAACCATCGTAATAGAATTATTTACTTATTATTATCTTTGACCAAAAAATTAAATAACATTTTTATGTAATTTTAATTATTATTATTCCATATATAATCCATTTTTACAAATTCATTTCATATAAAAAGATTAATGTAATTTAAAATTAATCTCATTAGTGTGAGGAATACTGTTTTTTCATAGATAATTTTACTTTATGTATAAATCGTTTTTCATATCAAAATTATGAATAAAATGGATTAAAATTACATATATTCGAAAATTAATAAAAATAATTGAACTAATTTTACATTTCAATCCATTTTATTGAAATATGTATCTTTACAAAATTATTAAACTAAAAGACAAAATTTAAAAAAAAATTAGTATTTTTGACTATATATAAAAAACATAATATATTTGGAAAATCCACAATTATTCCCCTCAATATATTTTTTAATGTTTAAATAAAAAATTATGCTCATTTTTTCAGAAATTGTTTTTCAAATTGCCGAAAAATTATTTATATTATTTCTTCATAAAATGAAATAAATACAATTTTAAGGAAACTGTATATTTCTAAAATTGAAAAAGACATTACTAAAAAAGAAATTTTCATTATATAGTGAAATTAAAATAATTCTATATTTTCATTATTTATATTCATACATCTAATAAAACTTATTCTATATAATAGTAAACTATATTACAATTCATTTTGAATCATTGTTTAGGGTTTCACAATCTATTGAAGTGATAAAATTTATTTATGAAGAAATATATCATAAAATATCTTGGAGTTATGTTATTCTTCCAAAAAGATGAATTTAGTTATTGAAATTAACTCACTATGAATAAATTTATGATGCTATTTTTTTCATTACAAAATCAGGTTCCTTTGTACATTCATTAACTTTTTTATTCCTCTATTTTATTTTTACCAAGTCATCTCTCTTTTTTCAAAACATATTATCTCTATGGGGCAAGATTTCTACTTTTAACATTTAATTTGATAGTTAATACCCTATTTGTATCCCATTTTAATTCATTTAATGTGAAGTATTTTGTATATATGTATTCTATAGAGGTACTTGGGACACATAATGATCCTGAGGGTGGTTCAGTGTAAGCTGCAAGAGATATGGGACCATCCCTACTCAATCTAGAATCAATAAGAGACGATCATATCTAGGTATCAACTTACCTTTATTCATGAATACCATAAAATCTATCCATAAGAAAATTTTTATAATATCTATCTCACCAACATCCAACAAAAAATATCCATGATTGTTATAATCTTAACATTTCTGTCAAATCTACGATTCCATGATGTAACATTGAATAATTATGAATTTCTCAATGATTTCCTATACTAGTAAATGTCTGAATAACTTTATTCTTCTAACATCATCCCATAAAATTGTATATCTACAATTAATTATATATAAGGTTTCATAACAATCCATCTAAATGGTAGAGTGAAATGTGTATTTATAGGAAAAAATAACTAGAACATGGTGTTGATCCCAAAACCATTTAATACCAGAGGAAATGATATCATTGTATCATAGAGGTTATGAATGGTTCTCTAATGTTTTCATTGTTTTTATGAATTATTTGTAGCTCTAAAACATTACATTATAAACAGATCAAACTGAATACTTCACCACAACATAATGATCATCTTTGGATCCTGATCAAATTTAATAGAATGTGACACTCAATTCATACTTTGAAAATACATAATGATTATTTTTTAAATTAGATCAAGAGATAAATATATTCTTATTGAAATAACTATAATGAAATTAAATAGAGATAAAATGTATCTAGAAGAGAATTATAGAATTTTTACTATTTGGGGTGACTTATTTAATTTCCATGGAAATGATATCACATTCTTATTCTTGTATTTTTAATGATTGTAACAACTACATTTACTTGTATCAATATAACAACCAAGAATATTATTAATGGAAATTACTTTCATATATTTATTTCAAATATTATAAACCAAAACATTCACTTTTTGAACATTATAAAGAAATTATAAATTAAAAACAAATGAAATAATATTTATTTTTATAATTTGAGGAACATATACCTATATAATAGTTAAATGTAATTTGGAAAAGTATTCTTACTATTTGGAATAGTAATTCTGAAAACTAAATAGTGATCAAATTTATACAAGTATAATTAAAATTTAGAAACATAATAAATGAATATATGATATTAGTATCTAATTGTATATGTGTATAAATATTTTAAGGTTTTTTAAATTATTTGATGGTATTTTAATAAAACATTAATGTCTTTTTAATGGTCTCAATAAATATAGTTAATTAAATGAAAATTTATTTTCATAAAATATATTAATATATTAATATTTTAGTGTCTTTGGATTATATGATAATTATATGAGACCATAATTAAATTGTTATTGTTTTATATAGTTTTTTATAATTATAAAATTCTTATTTTCATTGTAAATGATTATTTTAATTAAAACATTACTTTCTTATATATAGAAATTTATTTTCATTTTTGAAATCTACATGTTGAAAATATTCTAGGGTAAATTTTTGTATTTTTCTAAATTACATGAATTTTTTGTGAATACTTGGATACAATAATTTATAATAAGAGAACTACACACGTTTTATTGAGTCTTAAATGATGTTTGGAAGAAATAAGCCCTTAATCGATAACTATCATTCTTATTATACTATATTTAGTCATGGGAAACAAAAATATTTATAGTCTTAAGACAAACAAATAATATAATGATTAAAATTAAGATAAATCACCCTTCTCCACCCATATAAATACCACCCCTCACTATCACTCCTCCTCACACATCCAATGACATGAATATTGTAAACATTCTTCCTAATATTAATTCCAATCCCCTCCACCATTTATAAGATCCCATAATGTCATTAAAAAACCAAACCCATTTTATTAACATGTTTCTATGCGTCTATAATCTCAAGAGGTAAAATCCTCTTTCTTTTTCATTTAATTTCATATAAATTAAATTTAAATTCATATCCTCTCATCACCTACGCATATACAATTATCATGATAAATAATATATATTTTCATTTTTATTTTTATTTTACAATGTCAGTAAAAAAATTCATCTTAAATTTCCTTACCTTTTCCTTTTATTCTAAAAATGTAAACACCTTATCTAGTGTGTTGATTTTCATCAACCGTGGATGATGTATTTTTATTTTTCCCTACTTCCACAATACATGGACAAAAAAATAATTTTATGGTTAAATAATATTATATTATAAATATTATTAGTTTTATAATGTTTTATAAGTAATAATTAAACAATAAATTAAATAAAATATCATCTGTTCGTAATGGTCAAAAAAACCACCAAATAAATTAAATCAATTTAATTAAATATTTTTCAATAAATTCATTATCAACCCATATAAAATTTTTATATAAGATCATTTATTCCTCTATATATTTATTAATAACATATCATTTATATCATGGATAACTATTAAATGTTATAAGGAAATTCCATACACATAAACAAGAGAACCGATCCTGAAAATTAAGATAATGAACATGCCAAAACAATAAAATTATACACTATAACTCATTGAAAAGAACATAAATAAACATTACACAAAAATAATTATAAAAATACATGTATAAAAGGTTATATATTTGTTAATTAATAAAATTTATTTTATTATCATTCATATTAAGGTGAATGAATCATTTAAATAAAAGGTAAGGGGATTCTCAATCCATTTTTTTCATTATTTGGGTTATTTTCCTTTGGTAACAAATATTATTATGAATGTTATTTTAATTTTCGTAAAATATTACTTCACTTTCCAAAAATTTTAATTTATGTGATATACATTCTTCCAATCTAACTTTATGACAATTGTAATTATTTTATCATCCCAATGAACTCTTCTTTTTAGGAACACACATTTAACATCCCATGAGATTGTATCCTATTCAATCAAGATTGATGATTCTCATACCAAGTATGTTATTAAATATTTAATTTTGAAACCCCAAAATTTATTTATTAATTTTTTCTTATTTTAATGAAGTATATTCCATTCCATGGGTTATTTTAGGTCTAAGATTGATATATATTCTATATAGAATGAAATATTATGTAAATGTTATGATGAGATAGGTGAACATGAAATTATATTGGGGATATAAATGTTATGATATGATAGGTGAGCCTAGAATTAAAAATCCCTACAATTTATTGGGCAATGTTATGTATCACTAGAGATTAAGTGAAATATTCATGATCATGATTCTAGCTTTGTTCACAATAATGTGTGGTATTTGGCCACTAAGAAATCATGTTTCATTTTTATATATTTCTTCTTTACATGAATTTAATATAATTCTTCCACTCATGATTATGATTATGATCAATTAATTATATTATAATGATTATTATTATTATCATCCATGTTTCATATATATTATTCATCATGTTATAGTGATTTTAGTTCAACACTTATTCTTTATGTATATACTAAAGTGAATAATTGTATTAATGTGAACATGAGGGAGAACAAGAAGCTAAAGAACAATAAATAAATACATTTTAATGTTTTATTATGTAAATTCTTTTAGTGGGGTTAATTTTCCTAAGACAAATAACATTTCGATCATTTTTATAAGAATGGTTTGTTTTTATCATTAATTTTTTTAATAGTTGGGTAAGAAAATACAGGGTCACTATAGTTGGTATCAGAGAAAGGTTTAGATAATTTATTATTATCTATTATATGACATAAGTGAAAACCCTCAGTATGAGTCTTATTATACATACGAACACAAAATTATTTGATTTAGGAAATGCTACATATGGGGATCCTACAATATATTCTTTGAGATAAAAATTTCACAAAAGAATATATTATTTAATAATTAATTTTTTAATTAGGTTTTTTACTCATTTTATATTTTAGAAAATGGTGGGAATTGGGAGAAACAAATTAAATAACCCATGTGGGGGGAAATGTAGCGATGACTGAGTGACCTCCCTAACTCCTTGGGAGAGAGGTTTCAAAATTTCATGGCAATAATTATATAGTTATCTTAGGATATAAACAAAAACCAAAATAATTTTAAATATCCACCTTCCCATAATAGTGAGTAACTAGAATTTGGGTCTTTTATGTGGTCAATAGCAACAACCTAAAGTGGATTTTCTAATTCAATATTCAAAGAATAATGGGTCAACACGATTGAGATAATATTTTCTATGCTCCACTATTCTAAGAAGGATAAGGTTATTCTAGAAATTTATAGTTAATATGGATTGTTTGATCAATGGTAGGTGTGGATTAAGAACACCAAATCCTAAGAGAAAAATTGAATATATGGGGTGGTAAGACATTAAGTTAATGTTTTTACCATGTATTTCCCTTAAACTATTTATATAAATATATTCGTATAATTCATAGATCTAAAGAACATTGTAGGTGAATTTTGAAGGGTTTATGAATAATATTTCAAAATGCGTGGATAGTTATCTTAGTGTTTTGTAATAAATAATGAAAGAAAATTTTATAGATTTTAAATTATTTAAGAAAACTATTTAATAATGATCTATATAACCGAGGCATTTGATGTTATGAAGAATTTTTTCAGTGTTATCTCAAAGTGGATATGTAGTTCGGAGAATGTTTCCATGGTTATGGTAATAGGAATCAAAATATGGAGTTTCAATCTAGAGGATAAAATGACATTGTTTGAAAGAATGCTCAATCACTCACATGTAAAAAATGTTGGAATGAGAATCATTTGAACTAATTCACAGTGATAGGAAAATTCTAAAAATATGGGAAATAAGGACACTAAGTACATGAATGTTGAGGAGAGATAAATAAGTCAATTGAGATGTTGGAGGAAAGTAGAGAGCCACACATGGTTTAATACTTAAACTGTAGGGATCGTGGGAACTATGCAAGCTAGTGTACCATAACATTAATCCTAGATGGAAATACTTGTCATCATCTTTAAAATAAAAATTATAAATGTTATTATTATACCATCTCTACCATAATGTTTGAGCCCAAAATTGATATGGTGATAGGTAAATTGGTTATTAATTCAAAAATATAAATCATAATATTGGATTAAATTTATATGCATTCATTCATATCATGTATGTTTGGTTTAACAATTAAAAACCCCCATACAAATATGGAGGTTTTTTATCATATAGTGTATAAAATTTAGTAATTATTTCATCTGAAGTATTTAACTCCTCGCTATTAAATGTCTGCAGACTAAACCACCAGGAAAATATTGTCTTGCTTCTACTAGTGGTGTTTGATGCTATATTGGGAATGGATAGGCTATCATTATACAAATAAGACATTAACTATCAGTAATGGGATATCACTCATCATATATAAAGGAATCCACCAATTTTATTAAATTATAAGGAGGTGGATGAATATCATTCAGAATTACTATTTATAGTATTATTTTCCAGTTCCTGGTGCAACAAAAAAGTGCCAAGTAACTAGTTGGTCGCATGGACTCAATAGAATACACCCAAATACCAGAGGCTTTCAAATATCATTTTTGTCCATGAGTGTGATAGTGGGGAATCTATTCCCTCATTGACAGAGTAACAAAATAGAATGTCAATCAGATAACAATTGAATAAGCAGTAATACCATACAATGATAAAAAATAAGAAAAATTAAATTAGTAAACATCATCAATATATATATATATATATAATAATTCATGTCACATTTATCTAGGAATGCATCCAAACAATTCAAAATTATCGAATACAATACTAAACCATTGTACAATGGAAAAAAATGTAAACAACTCCAATAAAATTTGGAGCATCAGCTTGGTCCTATCCTCTCCAACTCCACAGTAATCAAGTACCTGATGTGGAAGGGTGTTTTCCCTTATATATTCCTACAGGAATATAATCTATTTGGTCCCAAAAGCATGACTTGAACATTGTGTGAGACGAATACCCAAAGGCAACCACCCAAATATTGGTTCCAACCTATTAGTGAACAAATATAGTAGGCAATATGAAAAATCAAGAAATAAACAAGGAAGTACTCAATAGTAAAGAATACAATTGTTCAAGATAAATTCATTTAAATTTACAAATAAAACAAAATAACATACACTTGCATCCCTCTAGGATGTACTCACAGTCTAACCCCTCTGCTTCAGCTTAGAAAAAAACTCTCTCATGAAGCACTCAACATAAATTCCCCATATGGAATAATAAAAGTAGGTACATGCTCTATATGAAAGCAGTCAATGTCCCATTCCCCTTGGGGTCTCACAATGTGGTACTATAGACACTCTGAGGGAGAAAATTCATCCACCCCCCTATGGTCTCACAATGTGAAAAGTATAACAGACTCTTTGGGGTAGCCCTTAGTTTTTATTCCACCTATAGTCTGACTACACTTGGTTCCCACAAACATGTGTAAAAAATCATGCACAACCAATATTCATCAACGAATGTAAATCTCAAAATACTTACTGGATAAACAACCACAAATAATATTACAAACATGTTATATAATGTTAACTCTATACAAAAAACACTAGGCATGGGAATCAAAACAGCCTAACATGCAACTCTAGACCCAACAGCAAATATCTTACAAACATGGTCAAACTCACCCATAGCATGTTAATAAAACCTATTCATAATAGAAAAGACCCACTGAAGAAAAAAACAAAGAAACAAATAATTGGTCTAATTCCCAAAATGTGTAATAAACTAAACTAGGGTATTGGACACTTTTTTAACAAATAATTCAAATAACACTATGGAAAGGAACAAACAACCAACCTCGACATTGTATGAGGGATATTGTTGAACCTCATCCTTTAAATTGAACTATAACATCATATATCTACAATATATTTGAAAATAATCAACCATGGATATCTCAGAAAAGACGAGGAATCAAGTGTAGAAATTCTAAAAGATGGAATAACTCACTAATGTGATTCCAACGCGTTCGATGATGTTCAATTCGGAGTAGAAATGGTGGATCAGGGACACATATGAGAATTGTGATCATTGGTCACTCCTGGGTGAGACAACGATATAAGGACTTTTCTCTGAGAATGAGACATGACCCATGTTAGATATATCACATAAAAATAATAAAACATGACATGATATCAAGAGATACATGGATTGTATATGAATTTTCCAAGTCCTGATTTAAACATCCCTTCCATGTCATCACACGGTCATGTACGCAACTGTGACATGACCAAACATGGTTTGGACATGGTGCCATCGTACATGGTGTATACAAGGAGATACAAGGTGTGTACTTCTAAAATTTATTTATTCTTCTATTTTTCCTCAAGAAATAACATGAAAACAATATACATACCTAAAAGTTGAATTGAGGTCTTACAAACTCTAACCTTTAATAAAATTTTTCCTTGGATTTCCATAACACGGTGGCATAGAAAAAGGATCCCAGAACAGCTCCAGCTAATGCGATAGTACATTGATCTCCATCTCCCAAGCCTCACCCTGTACTCTCTCATGCATCCATAGCACTTGTGAAAAAGACAGAAATTGTCCATATAGAACCTTTTTGTTGTTATCTACTATCCATATTGGATTCCACTCAAATGATGCATTCACCTCCAACACAACCTCCTCAGTTTGAAAAGCATGTGATGTGTGTGCGAATTAAGGTTGTAGCTGATAAATGTGGAAGACGACATGTATAACCAAGAACCTTTGAGTTAACTACAAGAGATGCATCTAGATCAAATCTCTTTAAAACCTCAGACTTCCTAACTTATCTTTGTGAAACCATACCCTGTCTCCTAATCATATTGTGTTCCAACCTCGGTGTGACACGTACGAAAACATAATCTCTGATCTCTAACTACAGAGGTTGTCTACATTAATCATCATAAAATTTCTGCCATGACTGTGATGGAGCCTTCCTATTTCGAATCCACTCTAACTACTCTATGGTCTCCTCGACAAGACAATGTCCTTGCATAGCTTCTTATCCTACATCTTACCAGCCTAGGGGTTATTGGCATGGCCTACTGTACAATGCCTCATAAGGTTGCATCTGAATAATGGATTGAAAACTATATTTGTAGGAAAACTCAACAAGAGGTATGTACTTCTCCCAGGAATCATTAAAATCTCAGACGTAAGAATGAAGCATATCATTGAGTACCTAAATCATATGCTCAGACCGGACAACATTCATGGGATGGTATGTTGTACTCAGAAGTACCTATATAAGAAAAGACCATTTTAGTCCCTGCCAGACCCGAGAAGTAAAGAGGGGATCCCTTTCTGAAATGATGGGTTGTGGAACCCCATGTATACGTGTAATCTAATAGACTTACAACCTTCCCATCAAATCTATACTGGTGGTCTTTCTGATTGTAAAGAAGTTTTAATCCTTTGTGATTCATTCAAGGAAATCCCAAAACATGTTGTTCCCATGAGGAAACCTCAGAAAACCTATCACGAAGTCCATCATGACATCATTCCACATACACATGGAAATGGTTAAATGTTTCCAAATCCATGATGTTCATCAATGCTCCTCCATCACGTACTGACAGGTGGAACACCTCTTCTCAAAACGTGAAACATCATTCTTTATATAGGGATACCATTACTGATTGTAAAATTATCTATACATCTGGGTGACACCAGGATGAACATCCCAAACTGAAGAATGAAAATCCAACATCATCTCCTCATGTAAGTATGTTGACACCCATACACGCCCAAGAAAACTCAAGATCGCATATTCGCTTATCGTTCATCCAAGTATATGGTCCTCTCCTGACACACTCTCCCATTGAACTAGGACTTAAAAATCTGATAGCAACCATATTCGCACTCGATCAAGTAGAGAAGATTTAATAGCTACAGAAGACTGAATGGCCTGCCCATATCTATCGTGAACCACTAAATGAATCTTATATAATAGATCCATAAGCATACACTCACTTATAGCCTCTTGAACTTCATATATCTGAGTCCTTCTTCTCAATTCATCAAACACATTGTTACCTTTCCATGACATGTGGGAAAGATCAATATAAAAGGACTAAAGGTACTCAACCCACATTCAATGACTAAATTTCAGATCATGATGAGTGAAGTTGTACTGGTGAATTTTTTGTTCAGGGAAAACCACAAAATTCTCTCCCAATAGATCATGTCTTCAACAACATAACACATGAACAACTTTAGCCATATGGAGATCGTGCATCCTGTAATTCCTCTCATGTGGCCCCAATTGTCGATACCAGTATGCAATGACTCCTTCCCATTGCATAAGCATTGCTCTCAGCCTGATACAAGATAATCATTGTAAACTGTATAACTCTATCCTGTCTCAGGAAAAAAATGTATATGTGATGAAGTCATCCTCCCCTTCTACTTATGAATTACTAAATTGTAGAAATATATCTATTGATACTTTGAAACCTTCATAGTCAGGCATGTCAGTGGAACTTATAACCATGAAAAGTCATGTATGAAATGCCCATAGTAACCATCCATCCTAAGAAAACACCATACCTCAAAGAAGATCTTTGGATTCTCCGAAAAAACTACTTATTTCACATTATCTAGGTCTAATTATACTCCTACATCTGAGATAATATTACCCATGAAGTGAATCTGGTGCATCCAAAAGTTGAATTTTGAGAGCATAACATATTAGGATGTTCTCTTAGTGTAATCAAAATAATCACAATATGTGTGGCCTGGTCATGTCGAGTGTGATAGTACACAAAGATATCATCCCTGACACTAAAATGAATGATTCCAAATATGGATGGAACACTCAATTCATCAGATCCATAAAAACTATATGGGTGTTTCGAAGACCGAATGACATAACCTAATACTCGTATAGACCATACCTGCTATGAATGGTTGTAGGAGGCATATGGGATGGTCTAACGATCACCTTATAATAACTGTATCCCAAATCAATATTTGATAACACCCAATATCCTTGAATCCGATCAAAGAAATCATTAATCCTCGGTAAGGGATATCAATTTTGACCGTAAACTGTTTCAACATCTGAGTATCCACAAAATTTCTAAGAGTATCGTCTTACTTCTTCGCAAATAGTACAATTGAACCCCATGAAGAAGTATAGGGTTATATGATACCCTTTTTCTATAACTCTTCTAACTGCTTCTTGAGATCTTGTCACTCTGGTTTATACATCCAACAAGGTGGGATGTAAAAAATGCCTCTCTTAGAATAATCTCATTAGAAAAGTCTACCGATCACTCTGAAGGTAAACCTAAAAATCCATCTTGAATGACATACATAAAGTCATCGACTACTAGAGAAAAGTTCATCTCTGAAGTCCGCTAGTCATCTAGATTCCAACTAGAAATCTGGACAGTAACTCCTGTAAAACTTTATTTCTCGGGTCAAGCTCTACACACCTAGATATCCCATTCTCCATTAAGTAGAAAGTATCTACCAAATGGTGAGGTGGAACTCAACCTACAATGATAAAAATCGACAACATAATAGAAGGGAAGTAACAAATCCATTCTGATAATGATGCCATATCCCGTCATATCCAAAATATTATGGTCCCATAACAAGTGACAACAAGAAACCTCAAGAGGAAACTCCATTAATTAAAATATACATTCTGTTCCAGATCCAAAATGAGTGTCTAGCATCAAGATATCAACAAATAAAAAATATATAGTTCCCAAGGCACTCCACAACAGAAAAAATATAAAACTATTAGTAGTCCCTTTATTGAAATGTGTAGAAGATAAAATAGAGGAAACTAGAATCATACCTCAAATTATAGAGGGTCAAGGTTCTAGCTCCTACTGGGTCTTGTCCACTGAAAATGTTTGACCTGTACCATGGCCCTATGACCATGAATTAACAATCTAAGATGATCCAACATGTTATCTCTAAAATCATGGAGACTGTCTACCAAGACCATGACCTCCACCTCGTACTGAACGGCCGAAAAAACTCATATTCCTAGACTGATGAGAAATTGGTGCCCCGGATCCTCAATGAAGAGTCATATAAGAACCTCTATCACCAGCTACTGGTGGGAAAAAAACTGACAGAAACACTAAAAATGACCCATCTTTCCACATGATAGAAACTCTAATGGGTCTCTAGGGAAATGAGGCCTCGTATGCCCATCTTCTCGCACTAATAGAACACTACCAGGATACCATAAAAAGCGTCCCACCACCATGGATATCCATGTGTAGAATACCTATGTGGCTCAAAATTGTCATTCGGTGGGGTGCTGACTTTGTATTCCAAGCTCCCCTAGCTGAGAACCCCATTATCCTTCATAGTGTGCTATGTGATTGGTGCATAGTTGACTATAGAGGTTATGGAAGACATCCTGAAGATGTTAACCTGATATCAGATGTCATGTTTGATACCATCCTTAGACGTACTCCCCACAAATAACTCATCACCCATCAAAATGGGTGTTAAGTGCGTCAGTTATGTGAAGTGAGATGAATACTCAATGATTGAGAGAGAACCCTACTCCAAACCCATAAACTCTTGGGATTAGTTGGTCCAAAAATGCTCTTGGTAGATTTAATAATAAAATAAATGGTGGAACTCATCCCATGACATACCCTATTGGCACCCTACCTATGAAATCACATCCCACCATCTCATGGAGGAATCATGGAACATGTATATATAGAGCATCACCATCCTCTCTAGAGGAATCTTTATATATTCAAAGATATGAAACTTGTATTTTAATTATGAATCTTCAGTCTGAGTTCTAGCATCCCCTGATAATTTAAGAGGATGTATCTGTTGAAAACCCCACATCAATTCTTCCATAGACAGGGCAGGATTAGGTGATCCCTAGAATTTCTATATAAACCACATGAAGCCTTCTCGGAACTGTTCATTATCACATGTGTCTGGAAGGATGATTGATTCCAATACAAACACGATGTAAAGATCTGCTAGTAATCATTGATCTATCTAGTTCGGTGTTTGAGCATTTCCATGTATCTAGCAAAAAACTAAAGGACATCTCGGTGGAATGACTATGCAAGGATATGCAATCACAACAATTCAAGATTATCAAGGACTGAAACATAGAAATTCATTGTGAGAATAACAGGGTGAAAATAGTCATGTTTTGTAAAACATGGATACACAACGTGTATGTTCCCTACATAACATGTTGCCTCATGATTTCCCATAAGAGTGAACTTTTTCCAACACTGGTCATGTAATATCCATTCACACGACATGTTTTCCTAGAGACACTACATGCACATGAATCATTACCCCAAACCTAAGTTCCTCTACACAACAAAAATACACAGATTTCTAAGAACAAAACTGTGCAGTTTTTTTATTCCAGACACAACGTGTACAATAAGGATTTCATCAACCCATTTCGTTAGTCACAAGAAAAAAAACAAAGTCGACTTCACATGAAGTGTTCAAGATAGACACCACATGTACTACAAGATTTTTCATCCACCTGGGTTATTAGATCCACGGATGAATACATGGTCTCTAAAACACAACGTGTACGTCCCGAACCATGGTGCGTTGCAATAATACTTTCCCATCCCCATGTCCCTGGCTACCCATGTAGTCACACAATCATGGATTAAAAAGAGGGTACATATAGTACATGGCGTATACTTAATATAAAATTTTCCATCCTCAACAGAAGGATACATGTCATTTATTCATCATTAAAACCCATGTATTTTGGGTTTTTCTGTACAATAAGCCTCAAAAACTACTCCAGATGCCCATAAAACACTGAAAAAATTGTTTTATGTTCCAAATTCCATTTTTTAGGGACCACACTCCACGAGAATCATGTCATGGAATAATATTCAGGTATATCATAGTATAAAAGTTCAATCAATAACATGATCCCAAAAAATTTATATCCATGTGGGCCTATAACACCTCAGTAACCAAAGTTAGGTTCTCATCAAAAATAAACCTTTAATATTATCTATAACCTATCAAAAAAATGTATTTTATCAAGGAATTTATTACAAAAACATGCATATCTTGAACAAAATATATCACAACAACTTGAAATCTATAATTCCACCTTAATGTAATGACATGAATGCATGACATGTGATCTCTCGCAAGTTCCTGTATGATTCATGAGATATAATACCCTTATCTCATCGGTTTGACATAGAATAGAACAAAAATAATATTAATGATAATAACACAAAACTTGTGAATAAGCCATCAGTGAAATCAAATAAACTGTAATAATTGAAAAACCAAAAAATTGAAATAATCGAGGTAAAAAGATTTTCCTTAAACCCAGGTTAGATACTCAGGGCCACAACTTATTACCAATACTCTATTATTTTATAAACCTTTTTATTAGCGCAAAATAGTAATCCAAAAAGAAAATAAATCATTTTACACCACATTACAATGTCCTGGCTCCGGGTGCCACATAAAGGGGCCCCATAACTGGTTGGTCACGTGGAATCAAGCGCATTTTACCAAATGCCAGAGGCTGATGATTTGTAGAGAGTGACTTGAGTGTTATAGTGGGGAAACTATGCCCTCATAGACAGTGTCACGGAATGGAATGGAAATAAGAAAACAATAGTTGAAGCATTAATACCATACAATGAGTAAACAATAGAAGACTGAAAGTAAATAAATAACTATAAACATATATATATATATTTATATATATTTGTGTGTGTCTGTGTGTTTTCATGTGTGTGTGTGTAATGATTCATGTCACAAGTATCTAGGAATGGAACATCAAAATTCACAATGCTGGAATATAGTAAAAATCCATAGTACAATGGAAAAATTTGTAAACAACTCCAATAGCATTGCATGCCTCAGCATGGTCCCATGTTGTCCAGCTCAAGAAAAATCATGTACCACAAGTTGAAGGGTGCTTTACCTTATATATACCTATAGCAAGAAAATATGTTTTGTCAAAAAAACATTACCCAAAGAGGGTGTGAGAAAAATCCTAGTAGGAAAACCACCCAAAGATCTGTTCCTAATTGTCAGTGAACATATATAGCAAGAAATACACAAAATCAAATAATAAGCAAGGTATGACTCAAAATAAAAAAATCCTATATTTGGGGAATCATTAATTTACATTTTCAAATAAACAACCAAAAATCCAAAATAAACACTCTGGGAAGTACTCACAGTCTATCCTATCAAGTCCATATATAAAAAACACTCTCAGAGGAAGCATTGACTGTCAATTCCCCTTGTGGTCTCGTACCAGTAACTACATAATCGTCGAGGAAGCACACAATGGAAAATTCTCCATGTGGTATGGAAAAGTGTAAATACATACACATCGTGGGAGCACTTACCTCCATCCAAATGATGGTCTCGCAACATGAAAAGTATAAAAAAAATCTGGGGAAGCCCTCCACATCCATTCCACCTATGGTCTAACTACACCATGTTCCTAGAGACCTGTGTAAGAAATCATGCACAAACGATATCCCACATACAATGTTAATCTCAAAATACTACTTGGATAAACAACCTCAAAGAATATGATGATCATGTAAGACAAAATCAACTGCATCTTAAAAAGAACTAGGTATGGGAAGAAAAACAGCCTAATAATCAATTCTATCCCAAATAGCTGGTATCCAAAAAAACATGGGAAAAACATCCCAATCAAGGTAATAAACCCTTTTCATAATCAAACACCACTACTCAAGAAAAAGATGCATAACAGTCATTAATATGGTCATATTCTGTAAACAGACAATACCCTAAACTAAGTTAATAGTCGCTTTTATTAGATATAATTCAAAGAAAACTATGTAAAGGCACAAACCACCTATCTAGACATTGAATGATTAATGTAGTTTATCTGCATCCTTTGAATCAACCAAAAACGTCGTAGATTTATATAAACAATAAATTTTCTCAAAAATGGATTTCTCACGAAAGATGAGGAATCAAGAGTATAGGGTATAGAAGAAAGAAGAACTCACCGATGAGATTACAACACAATAAAAAGTTTTCAAATTCGAAGCACAAAAGGATCAATCTAGGGCTCTGTTAAGAATGGAGATCTTTGGTCTCACCTTGAAGAGACGAAATTAGAAGGATTGTTTTCTGTGAATGAGACGCGACCCCAATATGATTTATCAAATAAAAGTAAAATTTCATACCATGTTCTTAAGTGATACCTTGAGTGTATATTCCTTTTCTAGGACCCTCATTAAGAAGCCCTGCCACATTGTCACATCATAGTGTATGTGGCCATGACACGAACAAACACGACCTGAACACTATGCCAGATTACACGTCTTGTACAAGGAGGTACACGATGTGTACTCCTAGATTTTTTATTCTATCATTTTCCCTCCAAAACAACAAGAAAACAAGATCCATACCTGAAGGAAGATTTCAGTTCATACATATATGATGTATGTTACTACATTATGGGAATGAAATCTAACTCAATTGATTGATTTAAAGGAGAGAATCATGATCAAAGACATGAACATTGTAATGAACTACACTGATGTGTTCCCTAGAAAATTATATGGTCTTACCCATGACTGAGAGGTTGTGTTCTCAGTTGAATCTATTCATTGATATCTACCTATATCAAATAAACCTTATATAATGGCCACCATTAAGTTGGCTGAACTAACGAAGAATTTTTAAGAGAATCTAGACAAATTTATTATAGGCCCAAGTGCTTCACTATGGGTTGCTCGAGTCCAATTCATCAAGAGGAAGGATGGATCAATGCACTATATTATTGATTATTATGATCTCAACAAAATCACAAGTCATAACAAGTATCCCCTTCCATAGATATATTTCTTATTTGATCAACTATGTGGATCCAAGTATTTATATAATGTGTACATTCGTTTGGGATATCACCAATTTAAGATGAGTAAGGAATATATAAAAAGGATTTTCTTTTGAATGAGGTATGGATACTATGAGTTCATATTGATGCACTTGATACTCACTAATGTTCCATTAATATTCATTGTCATAATGAATGTAGTCTTTAGAGATGACTTCGAAACATTTTTTGTAGCATTTATTGATGATATTCGGATAAAATCCAATATTTAGGTGGAAAATGAAGAAACTTTTAATATTCTGTGAAATACTTTTTGAAGAGAGAAGATTTATGAAAAGTAAATAAATTGTGAGCTCTATTAGGATGATGTATCATTATTGGAGAATTTTATCACTAAAAAATTACTATTTGATGTCACTTCCATGAAAAAGGCAATTGAAGAGTTCCCAGGAAAACATTTTTTGTGGAAATTGTAGATTCCTTGATATAGAAACGTATACTAAAGGTTTATAAAGAACTGTTCATGATATTCAAACCCACTAACCATGATCAATCAGATGGTTGAAATTTTTTCCTAGACAAGTGAATGTGGAGACTACTTCCAAGAGCTAAAAGTCTTATCACCACAATAATACTCACACATCTTAAATGTGGGTAACTCTATGTGGTGTAAAGTTATTCTTTAAAGAAGTAAATTTTACATGCACTAATGGAAAATGAATAATTGATAGCCTATGCCATATTCTGGTTGAAAATTTGTGATTAAAACTATCCCACAACTGATTTAGAGTTGGATGTTATGATCTAAGCATTGAAAATCTCACTACATTATCACAACCAAAAAAATTACAAGAAATATAATGTTAATAGGAACCCAAAAATATTTTTTCACAAAGAGGATTTATAACATTATATAACAAATGTGGTTAGATATCATGAAGGATTACGACTACTTGATAACTATCGTCCTGTAAAATTAAATATTGTAGATGATGATCTAAGAAGAAAGGATCCGACAACATATCAATGATGAGAATAGAGAAGGATCTAATGTTATTATATTTTCAATGGATGGACATGGGAATAAATAAGAAATTAAGACAAACTATAGTTTCTAAAATGATTTCATAACCATACCTCATGGAGAAAATAAAGGATGCAAAAAAGGAATTATGTGGACATTCAAAAAAAGATGGTATCTACGAGGAAGTGGAAATAATCATATTTCAAAATTGATGGGGAATGAATTGTATGATTTGAGACATGACTATGTGTACCATATAACACATATATAATGAATTTCCATCTAAATAATACACATAACTAATCCTTTTCTATTCACCTAGGGAGACAAAATATTTTTAGATATATATGGGATGACTACTAGTGGGGAAACATTAAGAAAGAGATCACTGAATTTAAATCACGGTGCCTGGAATTTAACCAAGTGA